>JARFIY010000341.1:3321982-4575473 GCA_036346155.1 Sinelater perroti
GGCCTTCTCCATTATCGCCTGCGTGCTCCCTCCTAGCGGCCAAGCGCTCCCTCCCCGTCGTTACGCAGTCGGCCCGGTAGCTCTCCGAGCGCGCTGTGATTGGTCCGTTTAATTAATTTATAATCGGCTATAACTTATTTATTTGACCTCGGATCAAAAAATTTTATTGTAATTTTTTGTTCGTTTCGGTTTGATCTATCTGGTAATATAAATTTCCCGAAACATTTTATGATCACCCGGTATATTAAAAATCCTGAGCTTCAATTTTTTTTCGAGTTCCTATTTTACCAACTTTTATTTTAAATTCATGTTTATCTCATGATAACAAATCATTTTTCTCATACATTTTTTGTACCTTCAACCGTTTAGATTCGCGACCGCTTTGCGACCGATTTTGGGACCTTGCGACCAAACGGCTATGCCGATTTTTACCAAAAGCTCCGTACTGCGTCCCCTATCTACAAGTAACTTGCTTACCAAATTTCAAGTCTCTAGCTCTTACGATTCTCGAGATATCTTGTTTACTGACAGACCGACAGACACACACACACACACACACACACGAACCAATGGCCCAAACCAACTTTTTTGGTGTTCTGAGGCTATAATTCGTCCAGAAATGTGAAAAACTGTGTAGGTCAAATTTCCGCCGATTACATTACTTTCCTTATTATAGGATAAGGAAAGTAAAAATTGGAGGGGGTTTAGGGTCTTTGTTAGGATTTTTTTAACTAGGAATAGTAGCTTCCGATGATTCGTTTGTTAATGGATTGAATCGATTATTTGTGGGTACCACAGGTGTTGCATCAACATTTTTATTAGCTATTGTATTGGAACGTTCTCTTTTTTTTTTATTACTTGGCATGGATGGAAAGTTTCTGGAGGATCTTCAATATCGCTCTCTTCTTCCATTAAGTAACTAGTGGCCCTTTCAAGGACTGAGTCCTCAAAATTGTGTGAATTAGCTTGAATATTTGTCATACAATTTTGTAATAAAAAAGAGCTGGTTGTTGGTTGAAAGGTGGGTATTTGCAGATTAAATTTTTGCTGGTTTGGCATTGGGTGATAATTCGTAGCAGTTTATGTTATTGTCATGATAGTGAATTTGCATGACTCGCGGGTACTGTCCATGTTGATTCAAAAACACGTTGTTTGAATTGATTTGGTTAAGATTCTCTCTAATCCCGAATACTAGTTAAAGTATTCATAGTTCACCGTTAGGCAAAGAAATTATGAGACCGGCTCTGTTTTCTTGTTAGTTATCTCGAAATGAATTTTATTTAATAGTAAATAAATTTGTAGGTTTTATTCACGCTTATCGTCAAATATCAGAAATTAAATTATTAAATAAATAAATTCGACTGACCTTAAGCAAGGCTGTGGCTCCGCTGGTGCGATAGCACAGGTATAGCTCGGCACGCACGTCTCTCTGCTTAAAGGCACTAGCCGAATATGAAATGATAAATATGTGAAAAATTTGAATTATAAACGGCCGTTTTTAAATATTTAGATAAAGTGCCTTTTTTGTATTGAGTATAATCTACTACCTAACTCTCACAGGTAGACAGATTTACTTTTAATTTGTCAGAACTTTCGTTTCCATTGTATAAAATGAATCATTTCTACGGGCATTTTTACTTTAATTGGCTGCCATTGGTAGATCTCTATGCATGCAGTGAATATTATATCTGTCTCATACCAGACCTATCAGCTAATTGATAACTTTGGACGGCGATATTTTGGAAAGGAGAAATTTTCGAGAAAAATGTCGCTTTACTTTTAAACTTTGTGGTAGGTAAATTATATGAAAAAAGTTACAGCAAAATAAAATGTATCGCATTAGCACCTTTTCTTGTTAGTGCAAGTTCTTAAAGTTAATTGTGAAGTTAAATAAATCTCAAAATTTATTCCACTCAAGTATACTTCTTTATCATAATGTAAACCTACATTAAGTCCACCAAAATTAAATCTTTAGATGTGCCATTTACCTCATAGCCATAATACGGTACCATGTAATATTCATTTACTTAGAACACTCTTTTCTAGGAACATTTAAGAGATTATAAAAAAATATCGTCACTCTCAAAAAGATATTTTAACTGTCTGTCCATGTCCCAATATAAACTAACAAATTGGGCAAGTTTAATATTCGATAGACTATTAAGACAATCAATTTAGCAATAAGAATGGTCTGTTGGGTGTGGTTGATTTTTACGAATTTTTTCGCTCGGGAAAAGTTGTAAAATCCGCCATAATCGGCTTAGTTAATGTACAAGGGCCGGAGTTCGCCCGGGCGTGTTCGGATTTGTCCTGCTCGCGAAGGCTCAGAACTTCAAACGTGTCGCCCGCCGAACAATAAGAAGATATTTATATATAGAAGCGCCTTGGCGCTCGAAAAATAAATGCACAGAGGCATTTGTTCTAGTCAATTCTCCTTGTTCTCCCAGATTTCCTCATGCAAGGTCAGAGAATGCTGAGTTATGGCGGCCGGCTGCCAGCGGCGGAAAAACGAGCGCTATTTATTATGCCGTGTTCGGCGGTTTGTGTTATTGAATGGGAATTGGCTCTGTGCGTCACGGGAACTAGGAGCACATTAAGGCGTAATGATTTATAGAAGAAAATAATGAGTAATGCTTTCGCGTTGCCGGACACGTGGTTGCATTTGCCTAATGCGCGGCCGGTCACATAAATAACTGCACCTGATAAGTAAGTGCGCCAAGCAAATTGTTTCGTCCTGATTTATAAAGCGTTTTTATGCGCCGCTCTTTCCATTAGCATACATTCCGCTCACCATTTGCGAAAAGGTCACTCGAACGTGCAGCGACGCATTCTCTTGCAATGGCGCGCCTAGTACATATGCATATTATTTTTTATGCTACCAGTTTTTATTAACGTGATCTACCACGTGCAACTAAACTGACTCATGAAGCATATTGTATTTGGTAATCAAATAGATTTTAATTTTCATATAAATGTAATTTATTTATTTTATTCATTTAATAGCTACGCACACCTCTATGAATAGGTAAAGCATTTAAAATTTGTATCATTCTACTAAAATATAGTAAAATGAAACTCTTTATTGCATTTTTGGTATCTAATATCCTAAAAATATGATAAAAGTATTACATTAAAAATCACATTAGAATTATTTGATAATAATTTGATGGGCATTGTACGATCTATAAAATTCACTTCGCCAACTTAAAATAATTTTAGATGTACAGCACTAAGTTCTACATTTAATGTACAAGGGCGTGCTAAAAAGTAGTTCTTCCAAATTTTTTATGTAAAAACTGTTAAAGCTTATTAAATAAAACAAACTTTATTAACATTTAACATCCTTATTCTTCATTTCAAGCTAGTCGCCCTGGCAACGAACACATTTCTCCCAACGAGAGACCGGTTTCTTGATACCGTCACTATAGAATGTTTCACTTTGTTGACGGAGCCACAACCTCACATCTGCTTGCACCGCTTCATCACTATTAAAGTGAATTCCTCGAAGGTGTACTTTAAGTTTTGGAAACGGATGAAAATCAAATGGGGCCAAGTTTGGACTGTATGGAGGATGATCGATGACAGTGAACCCAATGTGTCGGATTGTTGCAGATGTCGCAGCGCTCGTGCGTGGTCTGGCATTATCATGCTGAAGGAGAGGGTGCTCTATATCTGGATGAACCTTTCCAATTCGTGATTTCAATCTTCTGAAGGTTTCGCAGTACCATTCAGAGTTTATGGTGGTGCCTTTAGGCATGAATTCCAAACGGACCCCACTTTGAATATTCCAGAACACTGTGTGCATAACTTTGCTTGCTTATGGCATGGTTTTAAACCTTTTTAGCGTCGGTAATCCTTTGTGGCGGAACTCCATTAATGCTCTCTCGTTTTCGGGGCCAAAACGATCAACCCAGTTTTTATTATCTGTCACAATGTTGTTAAGGAACCCATTACCCTTACGCTCAAAACCAAAACAAAAAAATTGTTGACAGATGTCCAATTTCCTCTGTTTCATATCAGAAGTGAGCATTCCAGACACCCACCGTGCATACAGTTTTCTGTATCGCAGTTTTTAAATCATGGTCTGTACACGCCCTCGTAATATGCCACACTTACCTGAGAGCTGTCTGACGATTTTCTTTGATGAGTTTATCATCCCGATTCCGCTTAGTCTCGTCAGTATCCGTACGCGGTCGTCCACTCCGAGCTCTGATACAGACTGATGTTAGCACCACCGTTTTCTTTATTTCGAGCACGAACAACTCAACGTCGCACTTTACTGATGTCGATACAATTATCATTGGACACATCTTTTATTCTTCTATGGATTTCAATTGGAGGCACGTTTTCTGCGGTTAGAAACTCGATTACAGCATGCTGTTTCTCACGCACCGACATAGTTACATTACACCGCTGTGTTACACTACAATTCGGAGCCCTTTAGCAGCAGAGGGTTGCAACATGCGTCAGCAAAGCGGGAAAGTCGACCAAGTAAATATGCATAACATGTAATACCTCAACCGATATTGAAAACAGAATAAAAAATTCTGAGGAATTACTTTTTAACACGCCTTTGTAGCAACACTATACATATATATGGTATTGTAGCTTAAATCACCACTACTTAAACACTCGTTGAGCTAAGAAGGCTTCTTGTAGGGGGATTTTTAAAGAGATTTTAGTAACCATAACATAATATGGGACTATAGGTGCTTAGATACGTGTAACAATTAAAAAGAGAACTTCTATTCTACTGCAGTCTGTATGACAAGAAAGTAACCATAGTTATTGGTTAAGGAGATACCGTAGCGTCATTTAAGTTAATTTTTAACTTGAATTGTGTTTTGGCGCAGTATACAGTTTGTGGGCACATCATGTTTTGAGGTCAATGAATTCGTTACCATTAAAATAAGTGCAAAATTCCTGAAGATATGAGACGATGTTTCAGTTAAATCATGCGAAAAGAACGAAACTGGCGAATAAATCGAATGCAAAATATTGGTGGAAGTCAAAGCACTTGCTAAAAGTGGATAACGCGATATTTGGAGGTTGAAAATGTAAATGATCTGCCGGATCAAAAAATAGCTTGCCTCAGAACAACAAAGAAAAAGTTATCTTGCGTCTTTGCAAACAAACCAGGCCTCCTACTGCGCTGAGCAAAAATAAAACTCCAAAAGGCAGAAATGTAAGTCTTTCAAAAGACTAAAGATTTCTTTTTGATCAACTTTAAAGAAAATTTGAATTGAAATTGAAACAACGTTATTTTTACTTCTTCACCGCTGTATGACTTTTCCTATTCGACTGCCGCAAATGTCCAGTTACTCTGCTTTTTAATCAAACGCGTAGTTCTAGAACAAATGAAAGGGTTTTAGAATTTAAACTTACGGGTACTGTTATAAATGCTAGAAATCTATTGTACAGTAACGACCGATGAATGTATGATTGCAATAGTTGTAATCTATTTAAAGTTCTTCTGGTTGAGCTCACTTTTTGTTTGCTCAAATCAAAATTTTGCGTCCACCACATCTTGGCACCTTACGCTGCAATTTACTCAGTCTATGGGTAAATTAGACCCCGCTTAGGTTTTCAGCTACACTATTACACTCCATAGTTAATCGCACAGGTCTTAGACAGCTAACAGGAAAACTATGTATCTTGGAGGTTAAAGTTAGTAAACAGCCTGAAGGGCTCTATAGGTTGCCGACGCCTGAATAGCTTTAAAATCTTGAGAAATGTCCACTGAATTTTTATTTTTACTAACAAATCCTGCTTTCACGCCCTCTTCGTGTCCCTCGGAAATGAATGTACATTATGTGGTAGATGGAATAGAGTGAAAGGCGAGTCTCCGGCGCCTCAAAGCTGGAACATATCGGCTAACGGAATAAACCCCTACAGAAAATTGTAATCCTCTAGATTGGGGGTTTGTAGATCAGGTTATCAGTCTACATACCGTAAAACATGGTTATGCTAAAGGTACCTGTGAAAGGCTGGAGAGGCAGGCGTGTAAATAGCCGCTCTCGCGTGGATGCGGTGTGGGATACGATACCGATGCGGCTCGTAAGGACCAAAAAATGGAGAGGCAGGCGTGTAAATAGCCGCTCTCGTGGTGCAGTGTGGAAACGTAGTAGTGGAAGGTCAGCCGATAAGGCCAAATCGTCCCTTAAACGGCCGTCGCGTTAGCGGATGGGGGCGGCTACCGATATCAACCAATGAATTGCCAAATCGCTCACCTGAATCGGCTTCGGCTTCGGCTTCGTCGGCGATTCCAAGGTGGCCACCTCTGCGTTGCGGATCTGGTATCTGCGGGATGTTGAGACACGACCAAATTGGCCGAGCTGCGATGCGTGAATATTTGCGGGGATGCGAAATGCGAATTTATGCGGACTAAGACACGACCGAACTGGCCGCGCTGCGGGGCGTGAATGCTAATGTATGCGGGGATGCGAAAGCCCATGCCGTTTGTGTGCGACGGCAAAACGTAGCTGATATCAAAGACTCGCATGCCGCCGCGATATAAAGCGGTTCAAGGGCGAAAAGGCCACCACGCCATACTCCCCGCCTTGAAAGGTCCTGAGCTTTCAAAAAAAATTACTACTTTATCAAGGAGCTATTAACAGCGGTTTGAAACAATATTGTCATTAAATTCCTGAAATTAACTGTTATATTTCAGGTGCGTTAAATTGCGGTTAGATTTATATCGTAACAAACTATATATAAATGCCCTATTAATACACTAGCTATATATACATGAATCAGCTAGAATATTGTTTATTGGGTTGGCAAAGGATATAGCTTGGTGACAGGACGTTTGTATGTACCTGACCCGGTTTTTACTGAAGCTACGCGGATTACACCATCCGATCCGGGAAAAGTCTCTGTTATAACGCCTAGTGGCCAAGTTAAAGGAGGTACATTATCTTGACCCAACAGAACAACAGTACCGATCTCTATTGGGCGATCGGGTGATCCCCACTTCTGCCGAACTTGCAGCGTGTGCAAGTATTCAACTCGCCATTTTTTCCAATAAGACAATACAAGCTGATCTAAAAGCCTTTTGCGGTTTGTTAAGTTCAAGCTTTCTTCTGTCAATTCAGAAGAAGGTAAATACTTGAGGGGACTGGACATTAAGAAATGCGCCGGAGTGAGCACATCCGGTGCGCGTGGCGGAATCATTGTCCACTCAATGCGTGTTTTAAGAAGCTCCCTTTTGATATCAGATTGGACAGTGGAATTTAACAAAAAAGAATAAATTTCGCCGAGCTGTGCCTTAGCTCCGACAAAATTGGTGCCATTGTCTGAGTATATAACAGACACTGGACCGCGGCGGGAAATAAACCTTTTGAAGGCGGAAAGAAACGCATCGGATGTAAGTTCCGATACAAGTTCGATATGTATGGCTTTAGTAACCATACAGACAAACAAACATATGTAAACTTTCTGAGAGCGTTGACCCCTATGGCGAGTAGGTATATAAGCGACAGGTAAATTATCTTGTATTTTAGCAATACGATTGCTGACAAAAATAGACCACCTATGTGGCGATGAGTGAATCCACGAAAGCGCTATTGTAGAATCCGAGAAGGCGTAAACACCTGTAATAGGTAGACGAGCGGAAAGTTTATCGCGGACCACGCGAACAAGCTTGGACAGCAGCAAAGCGGCGACAAGTTCTAATCGAGCTAGCGTTGTTATTTTAACTGGAGAAACCTTTGACTTTGCACATAAAAGCCGGACGGTGATATTACCTTCAGGATCAGTGATGTGTAAATAAACACAACAACCGTAACCACTGAAGCTCGCGTCACAAAAGGCTACGATGTTCACTACGGCTTTTCCCGCAATGCCAATATGGCGCGGAATTTTTAGAGAAGAGATGCGGAAAAATCGCGTGCAAAAGCTGAAAAGCGACTGATGATGGATTCCGGAGGAACCTCATCCCAGTCTATTTTAGCTAGCCATAGTTCCTTAATAAGAATTTTGGCGTACAGCACAACTGGAGCTACAACGCCAAGTACGTCGAATAAGCGGGCAACTAGCGATAGAATCGTGCGCTTTGTGCATTTATCTTCTACAGCGATTGTTGTCAAAGAAAAGTAATCGTCAGCAGGATCCCAGGTTAAACCAAGGATTTTAAAATTGTAAATATCGTTACCCATGCCAGAAAAATTTACTGGTAAGCGGTGAGACTCGGGAAGAACCTCCAATAAAGCGGGTAATTAGTGGCCCATTTGACAAGGTCGAAAGAGCCTAATTTAAATAAATCGATTAATTCGCGAGACAATCGCATAGGCAGTCTGTTCATCGGGAACCGAATCGACATAATCATCCATGTAAAACTGAGTTTCTACCAGTTTAGAAGCCTCAGGAAGCGGTCACTATGCTCGCACGCTAAGTTGCGTAACGTACGCATAGCTAGGTAAGGGCTAGGCTTTAGCCCGAAGGGTACGCGGTCAAAATTGTAAGTGCGAATAGGTTCGTTCCTACTGAAACGAAATAAAATTCGTAAGTATTTACGATGGTGCTCGTTTACTCCGATGCGCAAAAACATTTGTTTTATATCAGCGGTCATTGCTATTGGGAATGTACGAAAGTCGAGTAACAACGAGAACAAGTCGGCCTGCAAATTAGGTCCGACATGCAAAATGTCATTAGGTGACATCCCTGAGTGCGTTTTCGCACTAGCGTCTAAAACGATACGGATGCTGTCCTTATCTGGTCTGACAACGGCGTGATGCGGTATGTAGTAACCCTCCTCTGTCAATTCAGAGTCAGGCACCTGGGACAAATACCCCTGCGTTACATAATCGGCGATAGTTTTATTATAATTTTCGCGTAGGGTTGGCACGCAATCGAATTTACGCTCGAGCGCAAGTAGACGACGGTGAGCCAGATCGCGTGAATTACCCAACTCCGAGGGGTTTCGAGAAAAGGGTAAATCAACAAAATATCTGCCGTCTTTAAATAAAATCGAAGACTTAAAGTTATTTTCGCAATATAATTCATCTGGACTAATAAAACGTTGAGATGGAATTTCCTCTAACTCAAAGAACTTCCGTAAACTTGACTCAATGTCAACGTTAGCAAGCGCGGTAAACGAAGATGTAGTACTATGTAGGCAGGTTGCATCATAATGACATGCAATATCTCCCATAAGCACGTAACCAAAGCTGGTTAATATAGCGGGTGGTGCGCGGTTACCAGAATCGACCCTATCTCCCAAATAAATATAAGGAAACAGTTGAGCACCAAGAACAACGTCAATTTCTCCCGGTACATTCCAGGATAAATCGGCTAGCGGTAAATTATTTAAATATGACATATCTTTATTTAATGTAATGAAATTTGCGGGAAGTTTGTCTCTAATACTGTCAACTACTAAAGCACGAATGTAATATTTGTTGTTAGGATTAATTCGCGATTCTATTGCGAAATTAATATAATACCAACACCTTGTAAAGATGAATTGCGTAATTTAATTATGGGAATGTTCAAGCGTTTACAACAATCCATAGTAATTAAGTTATTTTGCGACCCGTTGTCTATTAAACACCTGATGACGAGCGTATTTCCGTTTTTACCATGTGCATAGATCTGTGCGGTCGATAACAATATAGCCGAACTCGAAGCCGCTGAACTAAGCGATACGGAAGACGTGTCGTGAGATTGTGATACTGATTGCGTTGATATGGGCGCACGGTCACCTGCTTGCGGTCCAGCCGCCAAAGACGGCTTATTAGGGCGATCATCCTTTAAGTTCGAAAATGCAGTAAAGAATGATGCGGTTTTTTATAAATTTTACAAACGTTCCGTGATTTACATTTAGTTAACGAGTGAGATTGACTTAAACAGTTTATACAGCCGCGTTTCGCTTTAATTAACTCGAAACGCGCTTACGGTGATTTCATATTTTTAAATTCAATGCAGCGAAATAGCTGGTGTTCTCTGTCGCATAGCGGGCAACGCGTATTAGAAATCTGTTCACTCGATACAAACGACTTGCAGGCACCTTGTGCGCCACGGCCAAGGCTGTGATAAGGTAAACTGAAATTTGCGCGCGGCTTGGTCAGCAAATTATTAGCATGCGAGCGCTCGAGTACTTTGACATAATCTTGCGTAAATGAAATAAATTGTTTATAGGAGGGTAATTCTATTCCGCTCACACTATTTTCGAATTGTTGAAGCGTTTGGGGATCAAGTTTTCTTAAACCACAATGTAACAAGACGAAATCTAATAGGTCGGGAATGTCTAACTGTTTTAATGCGGCGATGGACGCGGAATATTTTTCTATATATGTATTCAAACTAACAGCATTCCCGACGCATCCTTTGATGTCCAGAATGTTATTTAGATAATGACTGCCTAAACTACGTTTATCTTGATACTTTTTAACAAGACTATCCCATATAATATTATAAGTATCCTCTGTAGGAATAATACCTGCGGTTAATTTTAAAGCGTCATGAGTTAATTTACTAATCAAATACTACACACGCTGCGCGTCAGTCAAATTTGTATTTAAATGCACATTGCTACGAAATATTTCGTAAAATATTGGCCAGCTCTCAGTCTTGCCATCGAAAGAAGGCAGTTCAATTGGCGGTAATTTTACGATACCTCTTTTTTGATCTAATGTAAATGTTTTGCTGTTTGACAATATAAGGTTGCGTTTGTATTTAATACTCGAATATAAATCTTCAATAGAATTTAAACATGAGTAGTCTGGAGGAGTCTGATCAATTTCAAACTGCAAATTGTTAATTTCCTCAATTATTGTTTCAAACCTGCTGTATAATTCACTAATAGATTCACTTTGAGATAAAAATAATTCGTTTGAGAGTAATTCATAATTTGAAATATTTTTTGATATGTTATATAAACGAAATCGAAATCGTTCGAAAATCACCTCTTTTTTGGCAGTTAACTGAACTAATTTTAATTCAAGCTTATCCATTATAAGGGAACTTTACTTGAATAAAGCGTAATAAATTGTATCTGAAACCAATCCGGCTCGTAAGGACCAAAAGTGGAGAGGCAGGCGTGTAAATAGCCGCTCTCGTGGTGCGGTGTGGAAACGTAGTACGGCCCGTAGTGGAAGGTCAGCCGATAAGGCCAAATCGTCCCTTAAACGGCCGTCGCGTAAGCGGATGGGGGCGGCTACCGATATCAATCAATGAATTTCCAAATCGCTCACCTGAATCGGCTTCGGCTTCGGCTTCGGCTTCGGCTTCGGCTTCGTCGGCGATTCCAAGGTGGCCACCTCTGCGTTGCGGATCTGGTATCTGCGGGATGTTGAGACACGACCAAATTGACCGAGCTGCGATGCGTGAATATTTGCGGGGATGCGAAATGCGAATTTATGCGGACTAAGACACGACCGAACTGGCCGCGCTGCGGGGCGTGAATGCTAATGTATGCGGGGATGCGAAAGCCCATGCCGTTTGTGTGCGACGGCAAAACGTAGCTGATATCAAAGGCTCGCATGCCGCCGCGATATAAAGCGGTTCAAGGGCGAAAAGGCCGCCACACCAAAGGCCTTTGAAACAGACAAATCAAATGTGGACGACCCACGCGGAAATCTGATTAGAGAATTAGCAGACAAACGAAATACATGACACATTAAGTCATTAAAACACAGAGACCGAGAGCTAAGAGATCATGGCATTGATATAGCTGCTTTACAGGAAGAGAATAAAAAACAAAAAACAGTCACTAATAGAAAGTTAGGTTTTGATTTACAATGGGGTGCCTAAAGATATAAGAGCAAATGAAGTAGTATTATGATGAATGATAAAAAATATTATAAGAACTATATAGAAGATTGCTAGTATAAGCCACTAATAATAATAATAATGCTTACAATAAACACAAACGCACAGAAAATTTATTTGGAGAATACGTGCCAGAAAACTGCAAGCCGGAAGAAAAAAAAGGTTTCTATTGCAAACTGCAGGATTTAATTCGCAGAACACCAAATAACAAGATAGTAATTGATGTGGATGACTTCAATGCCAGAATAGGAGACACAGAGATAGCAGAGGTGAAACAAGATTAAAAAAATATAAGGAATGAAAACGTTCTGGTAAATTTTGCTGTAAAAATGAGATAAGAATTAATAAAACGTTTTATGAGCATAAAAATAGATAAGGTCGCAGATCTATGATATATTTCGTACTAACAAATAGAGAAGTACTACCACAACAAATACGGGTTGTAAGAATTTTGAGATAACCTAATACGAGCGATCACTATGTAAATTACAAACAAAAATAAAATATTCCCATACACAATCAATAAAAGAAGGGTAAGAATAATAACAACAATAATAATAACAAAGAAAACAAATAACAGAATACAATTTCAAGAGGAGCAGCACGGATTCAAAACAGATCGATTTTGTAATAATGCCGTGTTTCTAGTGGTAGCTGAAAGAAAATTCTCTGGAATATAACGTACTAGCATATCAATGCTTAATAGTCCTCAAGAAGGAGCTCAAATAAGAACCCAATACATCTGTGATGCCAATGAAATATCTTATTAGATCTAATAAAAATATTTACAAAGATAACAAAGTAATTGTTAGAACAGAAGACGGATTTACCGAATCCATAAACTATAAAAGCGATATTAGACAGGGAAATTAGAGTCCTCTACTGTTCAATTTGGTAATGGACGAGATTATCAAGAAAGTCACAACAGAGACGTAATAAAGGCATAACACGTGTATGACCCTCAAAGGTGACTGTGCCGATTTCAAATTACCTCACAAAAATAAAACTTGATAATATCCAGTGAAAAAACGAAAACGATAGTGATAAGTAAAGAACCAATAAGAAATAAGGCAGTAGTCGAAAATAAAATAATTGAATAAGTGAAATAAGTTGAGTATCTAGGCATCAACATATCGAATGACGGCAAAATAGAAGAAAAAGTGAAAAACAGGTTAATGAAACAAACAGAACAATTGGGTGTCTAAATTGCACTATATGAAAAAAGAAACACATTAACAAAAACCAAAAGGAGTACATATAAAAGTGTAATAAGACTAGTCATGGCATACACATGTGAAACAAGACCTGACAATGGCACAACACAAAGTCTATTAGAGGTGACAGAGATGAGAGTACTTAGAAGATCCATAAATAAAATTTTAAGGAATTAAATATTTAAAAAAATTTCAGATGACAGAGTGGTGAGAATAGCAAGAGATAAGCCTGCAGTCGGTAGAAGAGTGATGGGATGCCCCAGAAAACAAAGGCGCAATTATCTAAATTAGAAAATGACCGAAGAAGGAACAGGAAGTTCTACCCATCTATGAGATAGAAGAAGAAGATAAATGCATATCAACTTTTTTTATTAAATATCGTAAAATTAGTGATAGAGTATACTTTTATGCACTGATGTGACTGGAATTTAAAGTATGGGCTCGTTTGTTTCTTAGCTGACGTTCCAGCAAAGCTCTCCTCAGAAAGCTGCTTCGTTAAAATCACCATTCAAAATTAATTTAATTTTCTTAAGTTCTTGATTGCTAATTAAGAAGGCGAACGAGCGTCGACGCTCACGTGAAACTAAACTATAATTGAAACTTCAATCTTGCTAAGCAATCAAACGGCGTTTGAGACAGCAACTTATCGGAAAAGTCGCGAAGAAGCATTTCGCATTTCCGCTGCACATCTGCCATCAGATTGTGTTAAGGAGTTGGCGATGTTTCCGCAGAAACTTCCTAAGCTGCAACAATTTAAATTGCAGCGGGCGCGCTCGGGCACCTTGCGGCCAGCAATTTCACCGTTGCTGAAATGATGGGGTGGGTTCATTATTTCGACATAAAGTAGCAAATAGACGTGGCGAGCGGTGACGCTGCGCCGGGCGCACGTGCGGTCGTGTATGAAATCGCCTGAATTATGACGTGATGGATTATTTACTGTTCGTGTCGGAACCATCGGAAATTATAAAGCTGAATTATTAATGGGCCGGCCGCTAAATAAATCAGGACAAGCAATGGCCGCAAAATAGAAGAAATAATGGATCGGGCGCGCGGACGGCCCAATTAGATCGATAAAATTGGCGGCCGCGCCAGACCGGGCCGTTTATCGGCCGGGCGCGAACGCGCCCGCTCCGCGGCATAAATTCTTCTACCATTCGGGCTTAATGCCGCTTGTTGATCGTAAATCACGCCGTAATAATGCTAAACGCTTTTTGAGCGGGAAACTCGCCGGAGACCGGCGGTCTTCGCGCTCGCGAGTTCGGGAAAACTTCGCAAGCGCTGCTCGCTGAGACCTAAGCTGGCGCCAAAGTTGGCCGGAAATTTTAAGATTTCGAAACAAAAAGCGGTATGCATAAAATATGACCGCCAGGAGGGCGAAAGTGGCGTTTGCGCTCGCTTACTGGATTTATGACGCCATGTGCAGTAGATTATTTGAATGGGGCTCATTACTGAATCAGTTGAATTGGATAATAAGTCCTACAGTCCGAGCGCGTGCCGTGGATTTTAAAACAGACGTGCGTTTTGTACTGGTGTTGAAGTTGCAGTAAATTTTGAATATTTGTATATTACACGTATAGAACTTTAGATCTTTAGCGAACTAATGCGTTATAAAACTTAAATGGCTTACATAGTGTCTAGGATAAATTCTTATAAAAGAAATTATGAACCTATTCGGAATAACAACTAAATCAAAGACAAGTTCAAATCTTAAAGTTCAATTTGGATTATCTGAGATTCCATTTGACTTTCAAAGTGTAAATATATCTGCTTCGAAAATACCGAGAGCCAAGCTATCTATTCGATAAGAAATCGTCCACACAACTACATGAGCTGTACGATACCTATTGCGAAAAGCTAACAAAAACAATTGTTTAATGTTCAAAACTTCTGTTTTTCAAAGTATTTTCCCTGACGATCGACACATTGGAATACGTTAAAATCAATTTTCATATTTTTCTATAGCGAATCAGGTATCTCCAAAACATGGGTTTTGAACACATCAATCGCCTCTTCCAACGTCGAAAATTGTGGTACACGCAGTTTGTTCTTCACATGTGAAAACCGATTTTCAACAGGATACTAGGTCTCTCCTATTATCCGATAACTTGGAAGCATGCACATATATTAATGATGCCCAAACCTGGCGGAAAGTGCGACTTCGTATCGACTAATAAGTCTCTTGCCCATAATGAGCAAATTATTTGAGAAACTGTTTCTTAAAAGATTTCGCCAAGATACAGACATACTTCAACACCTACCACAACACCAGTTCGGATTTAGAAAGGGTCACTCAACCACATCAAACCCACAAAACTAGTAAATTGAAATCTCATCTTTCCTAGAAGAAAATAAGTATTGTGTCGCTGTGTTCCTGGACGTTTCCCAGGCGCTTGACAAGGTTTGGCACACAGGACTGCTATTTAAACTAAAAGAGTTCTTACCGAACTCTATGATTTGCTCATTAAGTCCTACCTAACAGACCATTATTATTCCGTCAATTGTAATAACGAACTATCCTTATATCACCCCGTCAAATCCGGTGCTCCGCAGGGTAGCATCCTAGGGTCTCTCCTCTACCTTGTCTATACTGCTGACCTGCCAAGACTGACAACACTGTGACTGCTACCTTCGCTGACGACTTGGCAATACTTTCTACTCCTGAAAATGCGGATACTGCAACTTTCAACCTCCAACAGCATCTCAATAAAATCAACATGTGATTAGATAAATGACGAATAAAAGTTAACCAATCAAAGTCAGTCCAAGTAACATTTACTATGAAAACTAGTGTTTGCCCGCCTGTTAACATTAACAATACCCCAGCACCGGGAAAAACCAATTTGAAATATTTGGGACTGCATTTTGATCAGCGGCTCATGTGGAACAAACACATACAAACTAAGCGAAACAGTTAAACCTCAAATACCATGAAATGTACTGGCTCCTCGGTAAAAAATCAAAGCTGTCAATCTGAAACAAACTGTTGCTCTACAAAACGATGCTAAAACCAATTTGAACATTTGGTATACAGCTTTGGGGGTGCGCAAAACCGACCAGAATAAAAACGCTGCAACAGTTTCAATCAACAACATTCCGCGCAATGGTTGACGCGCCCTGGTTTGTAACCAACCAAACAATCCACCAAGTCCTAGGCGTCCCATTCGTTGCCCATAAAATTAAAAGATTTGCGATGAATTACCACCAGAAGTTAGATGGACACAGCAATTCATTAATTCATCAACTTTTCACGTATCATCTACCAGTACTACAACTGAAGAAAACAGCCTGAAGACCTCATTAACCTGCCGTAAATGGATCTCATTGGAGTATCATCAATAGATGATTTCTCCTATCACTACCTCTGCTACAATCACATTTACAGAATACTTTCTTTTAAATAGATTATAAATAAGTTATTGCCAATAAAACAAACATGTGGAAACAAAAAAATTTGTTTGAGTCCTCAAAAAACCGGTTGTTTGCAGTGCGTGAGCTCGCATTGTCAATAATGGAGAATTATCGGTGTCGCACGTTGTTTTTTTTATTTCCCCGAAGACTTTTGGCAAATATACGTTTGTGTACTGCTCAGAATTGAGCGTTTTACAATACTTTAAAACTACGATTACGACATATTCAGTTTTTCCAAAAAAGGTGACAATTTGCTTCGAACCACTTCGAGTGTGAAAGAATTTTGTTGAGTTTGGCTCATCTTGAACGTCCACTGCCGTTTACCTTCGGGCTCAAACGCGTAATTCCAAGATTTGCCACCTATGACGATGTTATAAACGGCTTTTTAAGCACTGCGGTCATATTTTTGAGCATTTATTTCGAGTAATCACACAAGCCTTTAATCCAACACTCGCGCAGCTTTTTCAAATTGGTCAAATGTTCATATAACTTCCAATATATGCTAGTTAAAGTAATGCTTAGAGATGCCAAAATTTCATGATCTTGTTTTATCGGTTATATTAGCCGATTGTGAATGGTCTTCTTTACATTCAGCCTACAGTAAACTACGATCATGATTAAATTTATTGGACCGACAATACACAATGGTTCTGTGTAGAGCTTCATAATCAAAAATCAAAGTAAGTTGATCGGTTGTTGAGATAATCCACGTCGAATGTCGTAAAAATCATCACACGGAAATGTTCACAAATTAATTCTATCTTCTGGCCGAGAGAAAGTTTTCAATTTAACGACAACAAAACAAATAGCATCCATATAACAAAACATTCTAACTACGTATGCCGTCAAAAATGTTAAGCTGTCAGATCGCACCTTCCTGGTAAGCCCAAATAGAAAGCAGGATATAAAGAGTTTTGAAGAGATATCGGACAAACTGCGCATCCTAACCATAAGGCAAGGGAAGAAGTTTATCTCTATAATAAATATATATACCCCCACGAACGAAAAAGAGGAACTGATAAAGGATATGTACTATGAGATATTGGAGGAAGTAATAGACAGTATTCCAAAGGACAACATAATATTGATAATGGGGTACGCAAATGCTAAGATTGGAAAAGAAGACATCTACAGGAAGATAACACGAGGGGAAAGTAAGCACGATACTAGTAATGATAATGTGCTAAGGCTGATCTCGCTGGCAATAAAGAAAAATCTGAAAATAATGAGCACACATTTCCAACGAAAGGATGTACACAAAGGGACATGTATTATACCGGGAAGCAAGGAGACCAACCAAATAGATCACGTCTTGGTGCAAGCGAAACATGAAAAAATGATAAAGAAAGTGAGATCATATAGGGGATATAGAATACATGTTAAGCAAAAAGGTAGCAGACGGAGAGGGGGTAGAGGAGAAGTTGAGAAAATTAGAAAATACAATAAGGTACGCAACACAAAGAAATATCACAAGGCAAAACCCAAAAAAGAAAAAAAATGGTCCAATGGGGAATGTGACCAAGAGCTGAAGATAAAGAAACAGTTTAGACAAAAAATGTTACATACACCATTTGAGGAAAATTACCAAAGTTATGCTAGACAGAGAAGTAAAGTGAAAGGGTTGTTAAGGCAAAAACAAAGACGGTATATGGAGGACCAAGTAAAAGAAATAGAAAACAAATATCAAGCTAAATAAATTAGAAATTTCTACAAGAACGTAAAGGACATACGCTCAGGGGACCAAAGCAGAACTCCATACAAGGATGAGGACGGAAATCTACTGAGTGACGAGGAAAACATATTAGAAAGATGGAGGAGGTACTTTGAGGAAACCTTAAATGTAGGAACGAGGGAAAACCAAGAGCAAGATGAGATTGATAATGATGGAGTAGCGGTAAAAAATCCTAGGATGGATGAAGTAAAAGAAATACTGGGGAAAATGAAAAATAATAAATCATCGGGTGAAAATGGATTAGCGGCGGAAAAACTGAAGTAAGGAGGTGATATGTTGTAGGAACAGATTCTTGATATGATAATAAAGATATGGTAAGCAGAAAAAATGCTAAGATCCTGGAATAAGGCGATATTCCTGCCAATTTACAAAAAGAGTGACAAGAGGATTTGCGAGAATTACAGGGGAATAACACTCTTAGATGTCACGTATAAGGTATTGGCCACAATGATAAAGAGAAGATTGGAAGAATACGCGGAAGCCGAGCTAGGGGAGTACCAAGAGGGTTTTAGACAAAACAGATCCACAACAGACCAAATCTTTATGCTAAAGCAAATCCTGAACGGCTGCTACGACTATAACGTTGAAAGACATATGCTATTCATTGACTTCAAGGGCGCATACGATAATATAAACAGGAAGCAGTTAATGAAAGCGCTAGAAGAACTAAAAATACCGGCTAAATTAATCAGATTAATAAGGATGACACTAAAAGACACAGCCGCAGCAGTGAAGAGTGGTACAAACCTTAGCGCAGAATTCAAAATAGAAAAAGGATTAAGACAAGGCGACCCTCTATCATGCGTGCTGTTTAACCTAGCACTAGAAGCGGTAATTAGAAAGAGCGGAATAAATAGAAAAGGGACACTCTTTTACAAAAGCCATCAGTGTCTTGCTTAAGCTGATGACGTGGTACTACTGGCTAGAAGTATAAAAGAACTAGAAGAGGTCGCAAAACAACTGATGGATTCTGCTGAAACAATGGGGCTTCAGTTTAATAAGGACAAGACAAAATATATGGAGCTTAAGTTCAAAAAAGGTTACAAAGATACAAAAATCTATGCATCTCAAAACAAAGAGAAATGTGGGGGTTGTAGCTTTTGAAGAAGTAGAGAACTACATGTATCAGGTGTATTGGTGTCCAATAAAATTGAAGAAGAAAAGGAAGTGGATCTAAGCATAGTCAAAGGAAACAAATGCGCAGGAGGGCTGTACAAAATATTAAGAGCAAAGGGGTTATCCAGAAACACAAAATTTAGGATTTATAAGTCAATATTAAAGCTAACGCTAACCTATGGATGCGAAACATGGGCCATTAACCTGGGAGAGAAAAATCCAAAGAAGGACGGGAAAAAGACAATAATGGGCTGGGAACGAAGAACGAATATGGAACTATATGATATGTACGGGGAAAAATCAGTAGGAGACTTTGTCAAGAATAGAAGACTACAATGGCTACATTGGTAAGAATGAAGGATGACAGAAATGTAAAAAATGTGGCCTGGAGAGCACCAGAGGGGATAAGAGGGAAAGATAGGCCGAGAATAAGATGGAATCAGGCGGTGGAAAATGACCTTGCAGAAAAAGGATCATTAATTGGAGGACCCTAGCAACGGATCGAAGGAAATGGAAAGACATTATATCTTGTTAACAATACGTTTATGTTTGGTTATCTGATGTCAATTATTAATTATATGTTATGTAAACGGATTAAGTTCAAAGCTAAGATAGAAAATGTATTTTATGTGTAAGTAAAGTGGTCTGTATATGCTACAAATAAATAAATATCATTGTATAAACAATTTAGTCATTCATAATACTAATATTGTATATAAGTACGCCCCAACCCATGTTTCCAAAATATTTATGTCACTACTAGCATATACTTAACACAGGAAGTAATTACAATTCTGAAGATATCCAGGAGAATGTAAATAATCAGAAATAAAAATAAAAAAATTTAAATCCTGCTATCATACGAGGTGTGACAGAAAAGTAATGAGACTGATTTTTTATTTACCAAAGTTTTTATTTTTTAAAAATCAATGTTATCCCCTTCAAAGTAGTTCCCTTGAGCAGCTACACACCGATCAAAACATTGTTCCCACTGTAGGTAGCACAGCTGGAAGTCTTCAACCGGTATGGTTTTCAGCATATCCGATACACTCTTTTGGATGTCCCAAAATGAAATCTTGCTCATTAACGATTCTGTCAAGAAGATTAAGGCCCTTATTTTTCGAATGTCTTTCTGCTCAATTGTGAGGTTTTTTGGCACCATTTTGGCACAGACCTTTCGCATGTGCAAATGCTCAGTCAAAATTTGATGAACGGTAAAGCTGTTCAAATTTAATTGTTCACTCAACATTTTTAATGTTAAACGACGGTCTGATCTCACAAGAGTGTTCACACGTTCGATGTTTTCGTCGGTTTTCGAAGTTGAAGGCCTCCCTGAACGGTGTTCATCTTCAACGTGTTCTCTGCCTTCCAAAAATGATTTGTGTCAGCGAAAAACTTGAGCTCGGGATAAAGAACGTTGCCCATAGGCCTGTTTTAACTTTTTAAACGTCACACTTGCCGATTCTCCAAGCTTAACACAAAATTTATTGGCACAACGTTGCTCCAAATTCCGCTGTTCCATTTTGCGTGACGCACAACTAAAATACAACTTCACTAATAGCAGTCACAAAAATCACGTAGTTAACGGAACGAGTTGAGACTCGCACTGAGCTATGGGAGGGTATTTATACACGTGCTCTATCAAGGTACAACAGCGTAGCGTTGCCAGTCTCATTACTTTTCTGCCACACCTCGTAAGTCCGCATGCGTGGGTTTTCTGTCCGAAGCGTGTTATAAATATCATCAAAGGTTTTGAGATCAAAGAATGAAAAAACACAATAAATTGAAGAACTGCTGAAAGAAAAATTCAGAATTTTACACCTATAAACACAAACAATACCATAATTTTAAAGCATCGAAGAATAATAACACAAGGTACTAAACTTATGCATTAATACAAATAGACACCACAAGTACGACAGGTCTAGTATTTGGGTGAGGTTGTCTTCTTCTTGGAGTTCATTTTTTGGGAGATGTAGTTGGAAAAATTTTGTTAAGTATTTACATTGTCTTATTTTTATTACGTCTTGCCCATTTGCCTTGGAGATTACAGGTAGATTGAAAAAATATCTTCTTTTAGGTTTTTTGTTGTCTTCCAAAGGAAATAGTCCGTAGCATCGGTAGGTGAAGGGCCTTTTAAAAATGTTTCGATACAATCATCTTTATTTTTGCTGAGTAGTTCTCGCAGTTCACGTGTTGACATGTTAAATAGTCGTCCGTTTTTAGATGTACATAGATTTGGCAATTTCTTTGGAGTCTTCTTTTATCTTGAATTTTTTGTTTAATTAGTATATTGCAGTCGGGAACTATAACAGTATCCGGTTTATTTTGAGTTGCCTCTCAGTCTTCCCGCTTGATACAACGACAAATAACTGGACTGCGATTTCAATGTTTTTTTAGAGTTGAATGGAATATTTAAGGTTAGTGCCTCATTCACTAGCTACCTAAAAGCATCTCAATTTTCTTTTTATGAGCTTTAGGGTAAAAGTGATGAAGATAGGGGAATAATCTAAAGAAAGTTTAAAGCATGACTTTGTATTGACAAAATGTGGAGGAATGCCTTTTGTTATGTAGAAATCAATCAGATTTTGGCAATTTCTTTAGGTGTACAATCCAAAAGATGTCGTAAGTTGTTCTCTTCTAAAGTTTTATTTTGTTCTGGTCCCTTTGCTATCATGATTCTGAAACCCCAATCAGTATGTTTAGTGCTATAATTTACGCTCGCAATAAATCGTAGTCCTGGTCTAAAATAGCCTGCGAATTGTCCTTCTGTTACTACATGTTTGAGAAGGAAATACGTACACTCCCAAGAGAGTAAAGGAATCTATCTAGTCCTCTATTGACACACTTGTAGCTTGAAGAAAATCACGACTATAGTTTTATAGTTAATGGTGCGTGATTGAGCTTTTAATTATTACGACAATTCTACCTCGTGCTGCTCCAGCTGGCTGATTCGTGTTATATACTGTATAATTCGAGATTTTAATAGCACTTCTGTTAGGAAAATGTGTTTTCGAAATAAATAACACATCAATGTTACGACTATTAATAAATAATTTTAATTCTTTAAATGTTATGACAAGTCATTGGCATTCCATAGAGCAAGCTGTAAAAATCTGTCTATTATTTAAGTTTAGTGAGCACACGATACTTATTTGCTAAAGCAGATTGTTTAACATATTTTTTAGTTTTTGTATATTTCTGGTTTGTTGATTAAGTTAATTAGGTTGAATACTATTTATTGTTTGAGGAAAGTTGTTGTTGTCCACTAACTACCACAATCTATTAAAGAATTACTGAAGGAAAACACAGAATTTTGTACCTATGAACGCAAACAAAACCATAATTTTAAACTAGTATTGTAATAAGTACAATATTCAACTGACACAAGAGATATAAAAAAGCATCGAAAAATAATGACACAAAGTACTAAACAGATGCATTATAAAACAAGAACGGTGTAATACCGTAAAGGAAACTTTTTACAGCGGTGCAAAATCGTAACGGTCACTTCCGGTTGCCGTTAACCGATTTGACTGAAAATCAATCCCATGAAAGGTAGTTACCTAAGATGTGTGAATCCGTTGGATAGAACGGAAGTTATAGTGTCTCCAGTTACACAGACAAACAGGATGATAATCTCATTAACTTTCTACTATAAGCTCCGCTGTAGAAAGTTAATAAATAGACACCAAAAGGCAGCTGTTATTATTATTTGTTAAGATTTCACAGTGTAATAGCATTGATAGAGAAATATATAACATAGAACATTTGGTGAACATAAAATTAACAATTAAATCCCCACATCCTGAAATAAAAATACATACATGTCTTTGTGAGTTTTTCCAACAGCACATCGTGCCGTGTAAGTATGCAGGTAATCATTTAATTATTGCTTGTCGGAATAAGGAAGGAAGTAGAAATTTAAAATGAGTCACCTGTGGAGAACTTGCCAATCGAGCTATAGAGGTGTCTTGTACATAAGCAACTGCAAAGTAATAGATATCCTACATTAAAAAAAACAAATAAATGATAATAAGTTAGATGAAATAGAGACTGTCCTTACAAATCGACTCAGGGGCAAAAATATCATATACCTAAATTTGGTAATAACATGCAAATGCTACAATAAAGTTTGTTCTTTGTTTGTATTTATTTGCAATCTGTTATATACATAGAAAGGGTAGCGGGTAGGTAACCCTCAGAGATCCCGGTTAAGGATAGACTTACTCCAAGGATTGGCGGCCCTGCCCACGCAGGCGCTCGATCCCCCCTGTCTCCTACATCGAGGGAAATCATGCCTAACCAAAGTCCTACCGATTCTATTAATCCCTTCCAATCCTAAATCCACCCACCAACACGTTTGGCCAGCGCGAAGAGTTAAGGCTAGAAAAGGAAGACACTGTTCATAGCCACATTCAACATACGAACACTATCAACGGCAGATAAACTAACAGAGCTAGAAACAGAACTAGGTGAAATAAAATGGAATGTTGTAGGTATCTCAAAAGCAAGAAAACTAGAGGAAGAATGCATAACATTATAATTATAAAGGAAATGATAAAAAAAATAGGAGGAGTTGCTTTCTTACTTAATAAAAGTATCTCAAAAAACGTTAAACAGCCTTAAAGTATTTTAGAAAGGGTTATCTTTTTAGACCTTGAAATAGTGCAATTATATGCCCCAACCACCACAAGTGGTGAAGAAGAAATAGATCAAATATATGAGGACACAAATACAACAATAAAAAATAATCCTCCAAAGCATATTATAATAACAGGAGATTTTAATCTCCAGACGGGACTTGCAAGAACGAAACAGATTATGTGATCCCGAATACTAAAAATTTTGTAATAGATACAGGTGTAGTAAGTACAGTCAATGTAAGCACTGACCATCGAATATTAAGAGCAAAAATCTATATAAATAAAAAACAAGAACGAAGAAAGCTAACAACATTGAAAGCTCACAAAATAGACACCCAACAATTAAAAACAAAAGCAATAGAATTTAGAAACTCATCCAACCTATAAACAACAAAGAAACCCTTATCGAATACAATCGACGGATAACGACAGTTCAACAAAAATAGCTAAAAGGCCACAGCAAAAAGATAAACATTAAAAACTCAACAAAATAACACTAGACCTAATAGAATACAGGAAACACATTATACAAGCGAAGATAAACAAGATAAAACAAAATATAAGAAGAGATACAAGAAAATATTAAATTCGAAAATAGAGAAACTCTAGAAGAACGAAAGAGTATAAAAACACTTTAAAATCATTGTCAGAAGTTAAACGTATCATAATAAAACAAGAAACAATAACAACAGTTGTAGAAAAGCACCACAAAGACACAAAGTTTTAAACGTGGAGTTAGAGGAAATACCAAATATTATGATGAACGAAGTGTAACATGTTTTTAAAGAAATGGCAAATGGATGTGCCCCTGGAGAGGATCAAACTATAACTGAGATGCTCAAATATGGCGAAACGCCTTTAATAAATATATAAAAATAGCTATATGATAAATGTATTACTGAACAAAAGATACCGGATGAGTAGCACAACGCTTTGATGGTTTTAATATTTAAGAAAGAGAGCCAGGAAAAGTTGGAAAATTATCGACCAATTAGTCTCATGTCAATACTCTATAAAACATTCACAAAAAATCGCCACAGAAAGAATAACAGACAAATTGGGTTGATATCAGCCGAGAGAGCAAGCGGTATTTTGCAAAGACCACAGTACACTTGACCACTTACAAGTGACAAGAACATTAATAGAGAAAGCAAATGAATATAACACTACGTTATTGATAGCTTTCATAGAGCATGAAAAAGCGTCCGACTCTGCGGAGATTTGGGCAGTCCTAAACGCACTGAGTAACTGAAGAATAGATTATAGATATACTAATATTATAAAGCATACTTCCTTGCCTATACCTAACGGTGTCAGGTTTACAATTTTTTCGTGGTATGTATGTACATTTTATTTTATTTCATATCTATGAACCTCTTTAATTCTTTTTTGTTTTTTGCTTATGTTGTTGCTTTTCCCCATTTTTGATCTCTTCCTTTTAGTATTGTACCTATTACTTGGGTCAACGTTTTTCTTGGTTTTTCTCTTTCCTTTTTTGTCTGTATCCTCGCTTCATACTTGTTTTTTACTATTAATTCGTTGTATGTCGCCCCACCAACTGAGTTGTTGTTCAATGAAGCGCATTATTGGTTGTACTCCTAGTTCTTGTCCCATTTGGGTGTTTCTAATTCTGTCTTTTCTGGTCACTCCTCGTGCTCGTCTCAAGTATTTCATCTCTGCAGCTTGTATCTTTTTTTTGCCTTCCTGATAGTACCCAGGTTTCGCATCAGTAGGTTAGTACTGGTCTGTATATAGTATTGAAAACTTTTATTTTAGTTTGTTTAGAGATTTCTCTTTTGTTTATATAATTTTGATTCATTGCGCAGTATAGCTTTATTGTTTTATTAATTCTTTCATTTACTTCTGCTTCTTGTTTCCCTGTTTTCTCTAACGTTACTCCCAGATATTTATTTTCTTCTACTTGTTCTAGTTCTACATTATTTATTTCAATATTTATTTTAGCATTGTGTTCCCCAATTATTATTTTTGTTTTATTTATATCTATTTCTATACCTTCTTCTTTCAGTATCTCTATCTATATGTTTAAGTTTTCTTATAGTTTCTTTTCACTTCCCGCTGTTATCACCACGTCATCCGCAAAAACTCCTGCTTCTATCTCTACTCTTTCTAGATTTCTATATCCAATAAGCAGTTTATTTACTTTTTGTTCGCTTTTCGTGATGATCTTATCTATGTGTATATTGAATAAGGTTGGACTTAGTCTTCCTCCTTGTCTTAATCCCACCTCTGTTTTAAAGTCTTTTGATTTCATGTTGTTCCTTTTTATATAGTTTGTGTTGTTTTTTATATAAGTCTTAAATCACTTTTATTATTTTATTGTGTATTTCCAATACTTTTATTCTAGGTACGGTGTCAAATGCCTTCTTGATGATGAAGGCTAGGAAGAGGTTTTTATTTTGTGGTTGTCTTTTCTCTATTATTTACTTTATTGTGAAGATGTGATCTGGTGTGTTTCTTCCCGGTCTAAATCCGCTTTGTGGTTCTGCTAATTGTGTTTCTAATATTGTATTTAATATGCTGTTGATCATTTGATCGTATATCTTCATTATGGTGTTCAATAATGTTATTCCTCTATAGTTATTACATTGTTTTTTGTCTCCCTTCTTATGTATTGGTATTATTAAAGCTGTTCTCCACTCCTTTGGAATTTCTTCAGTTCTCCAAGCTTTATTTTGTAATTCTAAAAAAAAAAATTTATCTCCACCTTTTCCATATTCTTTATCATTTTTGTAGTAATTTTGTCGTTTCCGGGTGTCTTGTCGTTTTTAAATTTTTTTATTACGTTCATCAGCTCTTTTAGTTCGTCTATTCCCTCATCCTCCGCCTGGTTTTCATTTTTGTGTTCGGTTACCATGTTCTCATGCGGTTGTTTGTTGTCCTAATAGTTCCTGAAAATGTTCCCTCCATCTCTCTATTATATCTGTTTAGTTTGTTAGTATTTCTTGATATTTGTTTTTTATTTATATTTCCTCTATTGTTTTTTCTGTTCTAAAGGTTTTTAGTACCTTATAGAATAATTTCTGATTTCCAGTGTTAACACTTTCCATCTTATTTCCAAAATCTATCCATGATTTTTCTTTAGCTGCTGCTACTAGTTCTTTTACTTTTGTTCTTTAGTTTTTGTATATTTCATACTGTTGCGGGGTTGTGTTCGTTAGATATTTTTTTCATTCTTTCTTCTTCTTCTTCTTGACTTCCTCTTTTATTTCACTGGTCCACCAGGCTGTTTGCTTCTTCCCATTTACGGATTTGCTAACTCCACAAACCTCTTTTGCAGCATTAATAATTATTTCTTTGAAAGTGTTCCATCCTTTTTGTGCGTTATCATGCTTTATTTTGCCCATTTTGTCTTGCAGATTGGTTTCGGTTATTTCTTTATATCTTGTGGCTAATTCTTTATTTCTAAGTTTGTATGTTTTTAT
This sequence comes from Sinelater perroti, assembly GCA_036346155.1. Classification (NCBI taxonomy): domain Eukaryota; kingdom Metazoa; phylum Arthropoda; class Insecta; order Coleoptera; family Elateridae; genus Sinelater; species Sinelater perroti. Next base: position 3,349,311 of record JARFIY010000341.1, read on the forward strand.
CTTTATGTGGGCTTTTTGTTTTAGAACGTTTTTTTATTTTTGTGTCCTTTTTCTTTATTTTTCTTATGGATAAATGGTGGTCGCTAAATATTTCGGCGCTTCTTCTAATTCTTACATCTAATATGTTTTTTACTTTCCTTATCCTGTAATAAGGAAAGTAATGTAATCGCCGGAAATTTGACCTACCCAGTTTTTCACATTTCTGGACGAAATATAGTCTCAGGACACCAAAAAAGTTGGTTTGAGCCATTGGTTCGTGTGTGTGTGTGTGTATCTGTCGCTCTGTCAGTAAACAGGATATTTTGAGAACCGTAAGAGCTAGAGACTTGAAATATGCAAGTTACTTGTAGGTAGGGAACGCAGTGCGAAGCTTTTGGTAAAAATCGGCTGAGCCGTTTGGTCACAAGGTCGCAAAATCGGTCGCAAAGCGGTCGCGAATCTAAACGGTTGAAGATACAAAAAATTTATGAGAATAAAAAGGTTTTATTATCACGAGATAAACACGAATTTAAAATAAAAGTTGGTAAAATAGGAACTCGAAAAAAAATTGAAACTCAGGATTTTTAATATACCGGGTGTTCATAACATGTTTCGGGAAATTTATATAACTGGCTAGATCAAACCGAGACGAACAAAAAATTGAAATGAAATTTTTTGATTCTAGGTCAAATAAATAACTTATAGCCGATTAAAAATTTATTAAACGGACCAATCACAGCGCGCTTGGAGAGCTACCGGGCCGACTGAGGGAGGACGGGGGGGAGCGCTTGGCCGCCAGGACGAAGCACGCAGGCTGTGCGACTGAGCTCGCACGGTTACCTTCAGTGACGTAGCAAAATTGTAAGTACGAGTCAATTATTGTCTTGTACTGTTTATTTTAATCAGCTTTCCGAGTGTTGAACTCGCGCCTCGTCCTTTTTTAAAATAACAAGTTCTGGGACGAGAGCAGCGCAGGGCCGATATATATATATATATATATATATATATATATATATATATATATATATATATATATATATATATATATATATAAGGATATAGGATAAGGAAAGTCGTGATGTTCACACCAGATTTTTCTCTCTTATTTTTAACTAGCAAATAATCGATTATTAATTTTTCATTTCTAGTTGGTTGTACTCTAGTATACTTATGCATTTCTTTATGCTGATAAAATGAATTGGTTATTATTAAATTTTGTAGTTGGTAGAAATTTAACATTCTTTTTTCATTTTTATTCTTAATTTTTCTCCATGTTTGCTTATTATTGTTTTATATTCTTCTTCCCTACTCTGCTATTGAAGTCCCCTGCAATGTATATTGTTCCTTTGGCTTCTTCTGTTGTTGTTGTTAGTTTTTCCCAAAATTTCTCCTTTTCGTCAATTCTTTCATTTTCATTTGTTCTGTATATCGAAATTATTGTCGTATATTCTCCTTGCCCAAAATTTCTCCTTTTCGTCAATTCTTTAATTTTCATTTGTTCTGTATATCGAAATTATTGTCGTATATTCTCCTTGCTCGTTTCTAAGTTCCACTAATAGGATTCTATCTAAAATTGCCTTCCATGTTATAATTTGGTTTGACATTTTTTTTTACTATGCATCTCCTTCTGCTCTCTGATTCATTTATATTCCGCTATGTATTAATATGTGTCCATTTGTTAGACACAGTTTGCCGTTTCCTTTCTTTTTTGTTTCGTTTATTACCAGTATTTCTAAATTTGTTCCTTCAAATTCATTTGTTAAATAGATTTCTTTACCTTATAGGAATTTAGCATTCCAACCCCCTAGTTTCCATATTTTTGTTTTGTTTGTATTTTTTGTGTGTTTTCTTTGCTTTTAGTATTCTTAGTAGTTTCCTTTTTATTGTTCTTGCTTGTATTTGTGTTTATGTGTTTTTATTTCTTTTCTTCTTTTCTTTATTATCCTTATTCATTTCCTTTATAATTGCCTGGCCTGTCATTTTCTTTCCATCCCTATCTTTATTATCTATTTTTTAGTCTCGAGGATTTGGTTATTTCTTTAAATTTTTCTTGTATGCTGTCATCATCCGGTTCTTTTATTTTTTTCTATTTTTAAAGTATTGGTTTAGCCTTGTTGAATATTTGAGGAGAATCTATGTGGCGTTTAGTACAAACAGTATGTGTTGATTTGTTTTGATTTAGTTTAATTCGCCTTTGTTTGCCCATTGTTCTATGTCGTCTAGGTGTAGTAGCAGCACTCTAGCAGCTTCTATCGAGTCTGAGTGTCTTGACGCAATTGCCATGTTGCAAATGTTGCAATTTATATAACTAGGGATGTCAGAAAATGAGGTAAAGAATGGGTCCCAGAACATTTTCTTTTGAGACGCCAGTTCTTATAAAATACAATGTACTTCGTTCTTGCTCTATTTTAACCTGAAAATATCTCTCTTCCAAATAAGACTTTAGCCAGCGTGGTTAAGGGGCGGGCTGCGATGCTGACGAACCCGGGTTTAAATCCCGGTGCTCTCTGATGCCTGTCGGGTGACTTACTCAGTCACTGAAAAAAATTGAGTAGCCTATGGACTGGTATTGTAAAGTACTGTCCTCTAAATACAAACTAATAGTCCAGTACATAATTAGATGTTTCGATAATTTCCGTTAGTCTACCTGCTAACATTTCTTCCACAAGTTTTATCAACACTGGTAGAAGGCTAATTGGTCGATATGATGCAACTTCGTGTTCAGGTTTACCCGGTTTATGAATTAATATTATCTGTGATAAGGTTTATGCATATTAAACAGATATCCATTAGTTAAAAGTCATGTTGCTATGGCTTATGGAACAAATGAGTACTATACTCAATCTTTTAACCATAGTCGTTTCAAAAATTGCCTAATGACTTAATATATAATAAGTATCGATGAATGGACTTTACTATCATGGGCAGGGACTAAAAATATTTATATTATACAACAAGTTAGATTGATATTAATATTCGAAGTTAATTTTTCTGAGCTTTTCCTCTATAAAAAATAAGGATAGCACATAAAATCCCCTAGCCGCCGGTTCCCTCTGGAAGAAACTAAAGAGACGGCCAAATTGACGTAGAATTCGAATCCACGATTAGAAATTTAATAACACCAGTACAAGTAGCCTAAAAAATACCCCTTTCACATTTATATGCCAGTGGCTACATTTAAGTGGGGGTAAGGTAGGGCTCGTATTTCTTACAAGGCGCGAAGCGCCTCAACTCACACCGCTCGAAATCTTTACCACCTCATGCATAGAAGTATACTACAAGGCCACGAAGCGGCTTTTATGTTATAATCTAGTCTGTCTAAAAGTATATAATTATTTTGTCTATACTACACATTATTCCGATGAAATACACAGGCTTACCGAAGTACAGATATAACCATATACAAGCAATAAGGTCCTTAGTTGTTGCAAATTTCTAATGTTGTGCAATAAGAAATCTAACCGAGAAGAATTTCACATTGTATTTAAAAAAAGTTACACACTTAACTACAACCACCCAGCAATCTATATAGCCAGCAACGCCCATTTTATTTCCACTTAACAATTTGAAAGCTTTCCTGTGTTAGTAAAACCTAAAATTTCTCATAAGCAATTAAATTAGACTTAAGAGAATGCCACATTCAATTCAAAAGCACCAAATGATTGAAATAAACTAAATTTAACAAGTAAATCCTTGAAAACACTCTTACTTAATATGAAAAAGCAATCAATCCAAGAATGCGAGCTAGATAAGATGGCAGATGACGTACATGATGAAGAGGGAACATGTAGACTTACGAGGTTTAAACCAATAGACTTACTAAACTTACAGTTAAATTTAGTTCAAGCTTGTTCCTCTTTGTTATAATTATAATTTATTTACTTATTATTATGCTATTCAAGGCTATTGTACCGCTGCTTACTACCGTACATATTAACTATTTATGCTATTGTTACTGTTTTATGAATGTTATATATCTATTTAATTAATAAAAATTTTTATATAAAATAGAAATTAATAAAAAATGTTAAATATATTATCTTAGAGATATTACATATAAAAAAAATTATGGGTAACTTTGGTGAAAAGATTTTTCTTATTTATGTTGTAATCATCTAACAGAAAGCTTCATCTTATACAACAGAAAGATTTATTAAAAACTGTAACAAGGCATAAAATATTTATTAACAAATTAAGTGCAACACAAAAAAGAAATAGAAAAACTTAATACTTCTTGAATCGATTACTTGCGCACTTTCAGGTCCGTGCACATTAAAAAAGCTTCAGCTCGCTGTAACCCAACCGCGCGGCGAACTTCAGCAGTTAGCACGTGCGCGCAGCTGCATGTGCTTCCCGCCTTTTGAGTTGTCGGGCTGTGCGGTCGGAATAAATTTCCGACCGAAGTATTCAGCCGGCGATATTCAGCAGTTGCGAAATTCGCGCAATGTCAGTTATATACAGCGCGATAATTATCTGCATTAGAATTTATTAACCTACATTAACACTGCGCATTATCCGTATCATTGTTGCATGGAGTCGTACGCGATTTATACAGATTACCGTGTAAAAGCCGACGTAATTGCGCACGCATTGCTTGTGACACATTAATTCTTGCAAAACACCGAATAAATCTGCTTCAAGGTGCAAAGCTGAAGCTGAACGCTGCTGTGCTTTTAAAATAAATTAAAATTGATAAAAGTATGTTGTAAGGTAAATTAGATTTTAGAATAGAAATTTATATTACGAACTTGAAACAAAAAAACTTATACCAAAAACCAAAAATTGTATGTTAGGGTTCATCATCATCTCCAGCGTTTAAATATTGTGTTCCTGCGACCTTATTGATGTCGTCTCGGTCTTCCTTGTTCCATTTTTCTCTCCTTGGCCTTCACTCTGTTACCTTTGTGCTCCACCTATCGTTGTCTCGCCGCTTAAGATGACCTGCCCATTGCCATTTCAAGGTTGCAATGCATCGTGTCACGTCCTCAAATTTGGTTTTATCTCGAATCTATTCAATTGATTTTTTATCCTGCAGTCGCACTCTCAACATCGATATTTCCATTCTCCTTTGCGTAACTTTTAGCTTTTTATCACGGTTTCCGTATGGAACCATTTTTCCAAGGCATATATATGTGTGCTGGAAGTGTTCCTATTATTTTTGGTAATAGTCTATACATGTGGAATAACAACGAGATCGCCACATAGTTTTTAGGTCCTTTTTATTCTCTTTTTTATAAATTAGCACCGCATTAGCGTATTATGTCCGTATCTAGGCACTGGTTAAATAATGTTTTTAGATGTTTTAGAAGACTTGCAGAAGAGTCTGCTTCTATTAGTTCTATTATTATCGCGTTAAAACTTGCAGCTTTATTTTTATTTTATGTTTATTAATTGTGGATATGTCTTCTGTATAGTGTTTGGTCAATGGTGCTAGTTGGTGGTTCTTGAGTCTTCGACAGTATAAGTCCTTGTGAAAATGTTTAATATATTCTAGGATCTTTTTGCAATTGCACAGTGTGCTCCCTTTGTTATCTGTTATATTTACTATTTTTTTCCTTTTTGTATTCTTCTTCTGAATACTTTTGGTCATTTGTCTCTTTCAATGGTTGCTTTAATAGCTTCTTTGTTGTACTCTGATATGTTTAAGCTTACTCGCTTTCTAATGTCCTCCGCCAGTGATCATTATGGTATCATTGCCTGTCCTTAGCCAGGATAAAGCAATAGGGGAATGAGTAACAACCTCGCTAAAAAACAGGGTTCAGTTGGCTGGCTGATAATATCCTGTAAGGGCTACTACCCAGGGTTACAGAGGACGAATGGCAACAGCTCTAAAGAGGGAGGATGACAAATAAAATCGCAACGACGGAAGAGGCGCAAAAGGAGACTTTAATAGCGGCGTCTGTGCCCATATTGGGAGCCACACACTGTGTCTGACTCCAGAGTAGCGACTGATTAAAAACTCGCCAACCATCTCATTATAATACCAAATCACCCTCAATGTTTCATATTTAACCAGAAAGTGCTGATAAAAAAGGTAGCACTTTAGGATTAGAAAGTAGTTCATAATTTGTACAGGAGTCTCGTACGCCGCACTTTGTCGAACGTCTGAGAGATACCCATGAATGCCGCAGAACACTACTGCTCGTCTCCAAAAGCTTGATTAATTTTTTGTACTATTCGATGAATTTGCTTAATCGTAGAGTGTATCTTTTGGAAGTCAAACTGATGAGCTGATATTAAGTCGTTATCAATAATTGAAATTATTCTTTTGTAAAAACTTTTCGAAAACTTTAACCACAATAGATAAAAATCTTGTTGAGTGATAATATTTTGGTTTCTTGGTTTTGGTTTATTTGTTTTTAAGATAACTATCATCTGAGCCACTTTCCAGTGTGATGGAAAATATTCAGTGTGTAAAACTGCGTTGAATAGCTTGTTTATATATTTTACACCAGCAGGTAACTTTTTGACAATTGGATGTAGCTGGCAAAATATATTTATACGTCCGCAACTTTGATATCTTACACACTATGCGACGTTTGTTTTTGAGCTGGGGGTTTAAACTATACCTTACAATGCTGCAGGTATTCTACATTTAAATTGTCTTTGTTGTTAGGGATTAGGAGAGGTAACTTGGTTCTGTATTGTTTGATGTTCCAAATGTTTAATTTCTCAATTTCAGTTTTAATCTCTTTACGGTCAGTGGAATGGTAGAGATTTCTGATTACTGCTTTGTGACTACTTCCTTTTAATTTGTAAACGTAAAATTGTTGTTTTTTTAGTCAGGGCTTTTGTGATTATTCTATGATACTGGACTGTTACTTGGCTGTTAGTAAGAGCTTTGATTTCGTGTTGTTGTTTAGCTATTTAGACCAAAAGTTGCATTAGTGCCTTAATAACACCTGAACACCTATTACAAAATTTATTGGAGGTTTTGAAATTTTGAGTGCAGTTCTATCTGAATTTGTTTTCTGTTGTACGTTTTCATGCTCCGTGTTTAGTAATTAGTAACGATTTAATAATGAGGGCGGATTAAGCCAATATTTGCTCTCTTCAGTGCATTTTTTGGAGGCTATTTCGTATAGATTTTACTCATTTTATAGCAGACCTTGTTTGCGTTACAGCTGATTTCTAGTGGCTGGGGTAGTGGTAGTCTAAATATGGTGTTAGATTTAGAGATAGGGTTGAAAATAAAGTGTTCGTTTTGATTCTACAGGATTCTACAGAAAATTACCTCCCATTTGATGGATTGATAGTTGTACATAAATTTTGTCTAATGTTAATATTAGTGGTTGTCAAAACACTGCAGTGGCATTTGGGAGGGTTGTATCCATCCAGCAGCCAAGAAGAAGGCATAGTGGTCCACATATGCTGACTGAATTACACAATATCAACAGGACACTAAAATTGAACAATTAGCTATTTATAAACAATGACCACAAAGGCTAAAATTGTCAAAGAGTCCAATCAAAATTGGAACTTGGAATGTCCGTACGATGGCCCAACAAGGAAAAATTAATAACGCAGTAGCTGAAATCAAAAGACTTCAACTGGACATAATGGGGGTAAGCGAGATGAGATGGCCAAACAATGGCCAATACTTAATAGACGAACACCACGTATACTATTCAGGAAACGAAAAAGGTCAATTTATAAATGGTGTCGGATTGATACTATCAAGCAAACTTCAAAAATATGTTACTAACTTCATACCTGTATCAGAGAGACTAATACTTATCCAACTAAATGGAAATCCCATAAACATAAATATAATACAGGTCTATGCCCCAACAGCCGAAGCGGAGGAAGGCAAAATAGAAGAGTTCTACGAATCTCTTAAAAATACATTGAACCAACTAAAAAAGCAAGAACTAACTCTTATTATGGGAGATTTAAACGCTAAAATAGACCAAGGTAGAAGCGGAGAGCATATCGGTGAATACGGACTGGGAGTACGAAATGAGCGAGGAGAGCGACTTAAAATGTTCGTAGAAGAAGAAGACTTTGTTATCCTTAATACATTATATAAGCTACCACCAAGAAGACTCTACACATGGACCGCCCCCACCAACCCCGACGAACCCAAAGAGAAGAGAGTACGAAACCAAATCGACTATCTTCTAATAAACAAACGTTATCACAATAGCTGTTTAGCCGCCAAAACATACCCTGGAGCGGACATTGCATCAGACCATTGCTTATTAGTAGGAAAATTCAGATTAAAACTAAAGAAATGCTTGAGAAAAATTGTAAAAAGAAAATGGGACCTTAGGAAAATAAGTGATAGCTCGCAAACGCGTGGGAATATGACACAAGAACTAGGTGTAGCATGTGAACAGAGTATAAACAAAAAGCAAACGGTAGAAGAAGCACTTCGAGACATGACAACATCCTTTGACAAAATCGGAGATAAGTATCTGACAGTAGAAAACCGAAAGAAACAAAAGTGGATGACTGACGAAATCCTACAATTAATGGATGAAAGAAGAAAAGCAAAAAATAACGACACCAGATACAAAGAAATCCAGAAATTAATAAAATACAAAATAAGGATGGCTAAAGAAACATGGCTAACAACACAATGAAAAGAAATTCAACAATTAGAACAAAAACATGATGCATTTAACATGTATAAAAAGTAAAAGAAGCTGCAGGAATCTACAAAGTAAACAATACAACAAGGCTACTCAACAAGGACGGAAAAATAATTATAGAACCAGACGCAAAAATTTCTGCCTGGCAGAAATATGTTGAAGACCTTTTCGAAGACGTTGATAGATCAGATAAACCTCAAGAATATCCAGAAGTAGAGCCCTTACCCATCACCACCGACGAAGTGGAAAATGCATAAAACAGTTAAAAATCGGAAAGGCTCCAGGTCCTGATCATATACATACCGAATTTTTAAAATGGTGGACGAAGCGAGTGTAAATGGCTAGCAAAATTTTTAACATTATCTATACCACCGGAAAAATCCCTGAACCGTGGTTAAGATCAACATTTGTGACAATCCCCAAAAACCAAATGCTAAATATTGCGAAGATTACCGCACCATCAGCCTTATGAGTCACCTCCTAAAATTATTTCTAAAATTATATACCGCAGAATTTTTACAACGTGTGAAGCACAAATAAGTAGAGAACAGTTCGGATTCCGCAATGCCTTGGGAACTCGAAGCTATTTTTAGCCTACAAGTTCTATTTCAAAGAGCCAGAGATGTAAATCATGACATATATGCTTGATTCATCGATTATCAAAAGCCTTCGATAAAGTCCAACATAATAAACTAATAGACATACTTCAAGAAATAGGCCTTGATAATCGAGACATAAGAATAATAAGCAACCTTTATTGGAATCAAAAAGCAGCAGTGCAAACTGGCAATGTTCTCACTTTTAAATCTAATTGACGTCTTTTGCCTTAATGTGTGTTCTCCAAGTTAGTTTTGCGTCAAGGTGAAGGCCGAGGTATTTAACTTCTTCTTTGACAGGAATGGGAGTGTTATTGAAGGTAAGAGGAGGACATTCTGCTCTTCGTGTTGTAAACGTGACTTGACCCAACTTATCAACGTTTATATTAATTTTCCAGTGCGTAAGCCAAATTTGGAGTTGATCAAGATAAGCTTGCAATTTTGCAGAAGCTCGTATCGGATCGAGATCTGTAGAAAGGATGGCTGTATCATCAGCGAACGTTGCTAGTAGTGTATCCTCGCTGGCTGGTATATCAGCGGTAAACAGTAAGTACAAGAAAGGTTCCAGAAGACTTCCTTGGGAGTTGATAGCCTGGTAGTCAGATAATGAATCTTCGAATTTAACTTGGAAGTAACGGTTGAACATGTATGACTTAAGGATGAGGAACAATTGATTTGGTAAGTGTTGTTTAAGTTTGAAAAGTAAGCCTGCATGCCACACCCTGTCAAACGCATGTTTTACGTCTAAAAATGCTGATGTACACATTTGTTTTGCTTTTAAGCTTTCTTTGATGTTATTAACGATTCTATGGCACTGTTGGATAGTGGAGTGATTGGTCTGAAGCCGAATTGGTGATCATCAGTAGATAGATTGGCGATGTAGTGTTCGAAGGATTCGTTTTTTACTTCTTGGATAGCATTGTGGAGATTGTGCGTTATTCGATTTAAATAAGTTTTGTCAAGTGGATTCCTAGTAGTCTTCCACCTGCGCCGAGCTCTGTGCTTTGCGATGACCAATTCTCTAATATGAAGCGGAATGTTCTGATTGTTGTGAGTAAGACCATGGGGTTCTGGAGTAGATGTCCAGGAAGCGCTTTGTATTAACGTAGTTAGGTACTGCACAGCTTCATCTATGTCCTCCTTATCTTTTAAGCGGATATTTAGTGATATATTATCGTTGATATGTTGACGGAATAGGTTCAGTCTTTTTGGAAGACAGTCTCTGTTGTGGCTTTTTCCATATAATACTGGTGCTTAGAGTTATTATTACAGGACTGTGGTCAGAGTGCAGATCTAAATTGGATTCAATATCACTATGTAGGTCTGAGATTCCCTTAGTTATGCAAAGTCTAACAGGTCGGGGATTTTATTTCGATCGGTCGGCCAATAAGTTGGCTCTCCAGTCGACAAATAGTTGAAATTATTTAGTTCTAAAACTCTCAATAATGTTCTGCCTTTAGAGTAATCAGCCTAGAACCCCAGGCTGTATTTTTAGCATTCCAGTCTCCGGAAACTAAAAAGTGTGAGCCGAGTCGTTGGAAGAACTCGAGGTATACATCGCATGTTATAGAATAACGTGGTGGACAATATATTGAGCAATTGTAATAGGTCGGGAGAAAGTATCTACTTTTATGATGGCACTTTGAATTTTGTGTGTTAGGTATGCTTGAAGTACGTGATGTTTTATTGAAGATCTGATTATGATTGCAGACCCTGCGCGAGCCGCATCATCAGGATGGTTAGCATAGTAAATGGAATAGTATGGTATTTTAAGAGTTGCCCTTTGTGTTAAATGACTTTCAGCGATTAGGAGGATATCAATTTTATTTATGTTAAGAAATAGCTTAAGTTCCTGAATATGGTTTGATAAGCCATTTGCGTTCCATTCTGCAATTCTAAGTGCAGGGGCCATTATTGAGTTAATTTATTGATAACTGTTATCAGCATGGTTAGAATCATACTGTTCTGGTTGAGTAATTGATTGAACATATTCTTAAAATCGTTAAGGGATATAGTAAATTTGCTAGTTAGGTCTGTTTCGGTGTTGTTAGATGGGATGTTAGGTTGTACTGCGGTCATTTGGGCATAAGTAGGGGTTGGGGTTGTTGGATGTAGTGGAGTATTAGTTGTAATATTTTGTGACAAAGGACTGGGCCTGGTTGGTCTTAGGTGATGGTTTTTGTTTATTAAGTTTTGATAAACTTTACAGCCTTTGTAGTTCGCTGGATGATTTTTCTGACATAGAGCACATGCTGCTGGTGTATTTTTAGATTTGCTGCAACTAGAGGTGTTCTATGGTCCTCCGCATTTAACACACCTAAAAGGTTTCCTACAATAGGTTTTCGTGTGTCCATAGTCTTGGCATCTTGTGCATTGTACGATCCCACCTTTATTTCTTGGCGCTTCTACTCGAATTTTAGAATGATACAGAAATTCTAATTTAAAGATGTCTTTATTATTGTTTTGTGGCTCGAGATCTACAAAGAATAGAGGTAAGGGCTCTTTAGTAACCCGATGTCTGACATTTGTAATATTACGAAGTTTGTGTTCTTTTTTCTCGAGTTCTTGTGTAATTTCTGGTAGGGGAATAGAAGGGTGGATGCCGCTTATGACTACACGGTATGCTCTATCTTGTTTTAACTGATATGAATGGTGCACAATTTCTTCTTCACGAACGTGACGGATGAGTTTTCTATAGGTTTCAGGAGTGTTGGGGTTTATTTTAACAGTATTGTTTGCTAACGTTTTGGTAGTGTAAGTTTCTTCTTCAACTACTTGTGCTAAGGTATCGATCATGTCTTTGTAATTTGAGACCCCTTATATAAAGATCGGTGGAGGTTTCGGTTCTCTTTTTGGAGGAATTGAAGTATTAGACGTGTTGTTATTGCTTTCAGAGAGAAGTGAGAACTGATTAGCAGTTTCTATTTGGGTATCAATTTCAGAAGAATTTTGTCGTTTTGCTCTTTTTCTTTTGGTTACTATTTGCCAGGCGTGTTTGGTTTGATTTTGTGTTTCATTGTAGTTCATTGTTTCATCATCACATGCTAAGTTATATTCTGTGGTTTTATAGTTTATATTGCTGCTAACAGAATTATCATAATTTGCACTAACCTGCTGTGCTGATAGTACAGGTGGAAATTGATTGTTGGTGTGAATGAAGGTGCTATTTGACTTGGCTGTTGATTGAATCCTAGTAAAGGTGCTTGATTCGCTGGGGATTGGTTGGGGTACATTAGTGGCATTTGTGCATTTATAAACGATTGTCCTGGTATATTTGATAGCTGTACAATAGGCTGATTATAGTAATTACCGTTTTGTCCGAATCCATTATTGGCTTGAGTGTTAAATTGTGAGGTCCTAGGTCCTGCGTTACACGTGGAAGGGAACATGTTTCCGATCCCGAGTGTTTATTGTTCGCATGCAGTGTAATAGGATCCTTAATAATGCGCACTTTTAAATATTATGAAAACGTTTAAAAATGTACACGAGTTTTCGAAATTAAATTAATAAATATATAAATTTGCCTGACCTTAAGCAAGGCTACGGCTGCGGCTCCGCCGTTGTGATAACTCAGGTATAGCTCGGCACGCACGTTCGGTCTGCTTGAAGGCACTAGCAAGAAATGAGGGCGGATTAAGCCAATATTCGTTTTCTTCAGTGTATTTTTTGTAGTCTACTTCGTTTAGATTTTACTCATTTTATAGCAGATTTTGTTTGAGTTACAGCTCATTTCTAGGGGCTGTGGTAGTGGTAGTCTAAATATGGTGTTAGATTTAGAGATAGGGTTGAAAATAAAGTGTTCGTTTTGATTCTACAGGAAAATTACCTCTCATTTGTTGGAATTGATAGTTGTACATAAGTTTGTCTGATGTTATTATTAGTGGTTGTCAAACCACTGCGGTGGCATTTGGGAGGTTTGTATCCATCCAGGCATAGTAGTCCACATATGCTGACTGAATTACGCAATATCAACAGGACACTAAAATTGTACAATTAGCTATTTATAAACAATAAATTAAATATTTAAACAAATTTAAGTAAAAAATAAAAAAAATAGGACACATTACTTCAAGCTTCATAACAAAGGCATTACAGGTAGCTATAAATCTTGTCCTTTGTATGTGTAACATTATAGAGCTATCGGAAACAAAGAATCAAATAAAAGCTGTATATCGACCTTTTTGAACATTAAAATACAAAACATAAAAGATAAAATATAATTGCAGTATTTTAAATATTTGATATAAAAGGATATATAAATATCACACTAAAATTCAAAATACTGTCATATACAAATGTAAATAATACGAATGCATGCTTTAGCTACATCTATGTCCATTAATAAGTCGTCAATTCTCCATGGTAAGCCTTAAAACCGCATTCTTTTATAGTGTGAGAGCGTTGACTATTTTTATTACGTAACTGATTGATTGTTGTTTAGATTCTGCAACACTCAAATATCAATTAAAAAATGTGAAATTTCGGCATTCATAGGAAAAACATTTTATGCGTTCAAAGATTAAAATTAATACTTGCAGTAGTAACAGTTGACATTAGTAAGTGGTTGAATTATAACGTTTCTAAACTAGCAAATTGTATATAGAAAGCTAAGAATTATTGTTTTGGAAGTTCCAAAGTTTACACTTTAGAGGTGAGTTATGTTATAAACATTTATTCGCAAAGTAGCATTCTAGCTTATTCCTTTACCATATTTCTTTTTTTTTTTATAGAACCTAGTACTTGTCATTTATTTGTTTCTTTTGAATTCCTTCAATCTAAGTTTTCCATTTCAGTCTAATATTCTAATTTGTTCCATCATTTTTCGGCTTTCCGTTCCTATTTCTGCTATCTTCTCTATGTAAATCTTTGTTATTTTTCCTTTGTTGATACTATTTACTTTTGTTACTCACAAGTTTGTTTTCATTCATTTCAATTATATGTCCTCGAATATTCAACTAATTTTTCAATTCTTTCTATTAGTGAATCTTGTTTTTATTTCTAATTTTCTATTTTACTGTACAGTTTTTTAGCATTTTATTTCTATAGCATTTATTTCACTTTCATGTGTTTCTTTGAGTACCACAAACTTATTTTCTTATAATACTGTGCGTAAAGCTATGGTATTATGTATATGTTTTCAATAGCCAATTCTATTTTCCTCCTTCCCATTATTGCTTTATTTATCACAAAATATAGTTCTCTAACTTTTTTTGCTCTATTTACAGTTTTAGTATGTATTTTCCAGCACTTCTTAATATACCTCCTATATGTTCGTTTTTAAAGCCTAATGTATTTAAGTTCTTTTTATGTTTCTTTATATTTACTATCAATTGTTCTGTTTTTTATATTATTGTATATTAAATCATTTTCGTATTTTTTTTATAAATCAACAGTTTGTTATTTGTATACATTTTACTCTTATGGTTATCCTATTACTATTTGTCATTGTTAAATTTTTGTATTTTTTAATTTGTTTACCCGCAAGCATTACAAATAAGAAAGGAATCAGACGATCCTTTGTTTAACCTATTTTTTATTTTACATTTTTCAGGTTTTTTTCTGTCACGTTTTTAAATACATATTTTATTACTTTTATTAATTTTCTAGGTACTTCTAATAGTTCTGGACAATTTCAGATAATTTATTTTATTGCTGAACTGAATACGGATTGCAGCTCTTTTCATTTTTTCATTACTGTTTCTATATTACTTGTTAAAATAAATATGTTATCCATAACTTCTTTGTATGCTCTGTATTCTCCTTCTTCTTCTTTTAAGTTTGGTTTTATAACTTTTCTTATACTTTTTTTTATAAATTATTGTATAAACATTAAAATATCTTCAGGACAATCATGTTGCTGTATAATATCTGCAGTCCATTTTTGTAAATTGGTATTATTGGACAATGTTTTTAATCTTCCAATATTTGTATTTCAAGTTTTACTGCTCGGTTGACTTTTCTAGAATAAAGACGTGTCGATAGCCGCTCTCTTATCTCTGAGGGTCGGTCGGGGTGATTACGGACTAGTGCAGACGGCTGATATCACAGCTGCTCACGCATAGTGTTAATAAGTTTTTTAGTAATTTTTAAAAATTCGTTTAAATTATCGTTTATTTATTAAAGACATTCATGCAGTGAAATGTTTCCAGCCGGGATTATACCCGGTCAATCCAACAATTATACAAACAACTGGAATAAATTACAACCGATGTCCACAATGCAAAGCCAATTTCAACCACCGCCAATCTATCCAGGTCAGCTAAGTCGAACACATTCAAATCATCAATCATTTCAAATGTATCAAAACCAAGCACCTCGACTTTACCAGCAATACCAAAACCAATATCCTTTTCCTAACACAACTAACTTTAACAGCACTTATCCAGCAACGCCATTCATACAATCTTTACAAACTAGCCACAATAGCGAAACCGACGATGACGAAACAATGATAACAAACCAAGAGGACAATAATGGCAAACTATTACTAAGAAGAGAAAACGAATGAGACTAACACAAACTGACGAAAACGCTCCCACAATAAACACGGCAAATATATTTCAAGTATTCAATGAACACCAAGAAAATAACAACCCAAATGATAACAGTGAAACCCAAACAAAATCTCAACTACCGAGCCATAACCCCCCCACCAGTATATATTAACGGTGTTACAGACTTTAAAGCCATGACTGATAACCTAAACAAAGTCATTGAAGAAGAAAGATTCTACTCTAAAGCGTTATCAGACAGCACAGTTAAGATAAATACCAATACTATCGACGCATACAGAAAACTAATCTCACATTTACAAGAAGAAAACATAGTCCACCACACTTATCAAATCAAAGAAGAATGCGCCTACCGGGTAGTCATACGAGACCTTCATCATTCAATTAATATTAAAGACATAAAGACTGAGCTTCAAGAATTTGGTCACTCGGTAAGGAACATCATGAATATCAGGCATAGAGTAACTAAACAACCGTTGCCAATATTTTTCATCGACCTCGAACCAAAACCTAACAATAAAGAAATCTACAAAGTCGAGTTTTTACAAAATTCAAAAATAAGAGTAGAAGCACCGTGCATTAAAAACAATATAGTACAATGTACACGATGTCAAGCCTATGGCCACTCCAAGACGTACTCCAGCAAGCCCTACTACTGCGTAAAATGTGGACAACAACATGATAGCAAAACCTGCAGCAAATCTAAGAATACTCCTGCTATGTGTCCTTTGTGCGGCCGCAATCATCCCGCCAATTATAAAGGATGCACGGTCTATAGAGACTTAAAAACTCGAACCACATCTAAGCAACCCATCATAAGAACACCAAATAAAATAAACCCAGTAATAAGTTTACCAACTAGCCAGCAAATCTTACAAAATCCCTCTCAGAGATACCCAAGTTATTCACAAGTAGCTGCAAGAAAAACTGACAATAATGACGAGATAGCCGATAAATTAAACACCTTCTTAAACGAATTCAAAAATATCTTCACTCAATTATTAAATCAGAACAGCATGATTTTATCTATGCTTTCCGCAGTCATTAATAAAGTAACCCAATAATGACTACTTCGATAAGAATAGCGGAATGAAATTCAAACAGGCTGAAAAACCACATACATGAAGTCACTCTATTTTTAAATATCAATAAAATCGACGTTCTGCTGATAGCGGAGAGTCATTGTACACTAAATACAGTTATAAAAATTCCATATTACTCTATATATTACGGAAATCACCCGGACGGAACTGCCCTCGCAGGTTCAGCAATCATAATCAGAACAGCAATAGACCACTACCCCTACCACCTTATACAACTAACAAAATACAAAGCGCTTTGATAAATTTATTCCCCTGGCCATTAATTGTCGAAGCCATCTACTGTCCCCCTAGGTACACCATTTCAATTGAAGAATATCAAGAATTTCTACTACCAATAGGACCCCGCTTCCTTATTAGCAGGTGACTGGAATGCCAAACACACTACCTGGGAATCCAGGTTGATTACATCCAAAGGACGAGCACTCTTTAAAACCATACAGCAACATAATCTGAAATATATATCTACCGGTGAACCGACCTACTGGTCGTCAGATCTAAATAAAATTCCCGACCTGCTTGACTTCGCAGTTACCAGATATTCCTGATGTATGTAAAATTGAAAGCTTTAGATTTATTTTCAGACCACGGTGCAATAATTTCTCTTATATGGAATGGAGGCACCTAAATAAAGAAATTAGAGAAAAATAGAAGCATTCGAACTCTGGATATACCGGCGAATATTGAAAATATCATGGATGGATAGAGTGACAAACGAGGAGGTGCTACGATGAATGAACAAGAACAAGAACTCCTATATACAATAAAGAAAAGAAAGCAGTAATATTTAGGCCACGTAATGAGAGGGAACAAATACCAAATTCTACAACTGGTAATACAAGGAAAGATACATGGAAAACGAGACGTGGGAAGAAGAAGAATATCCTGGCTTAAAAACCTACGCCAGTGGTACGACTGCACGTCAAGAGAATTGTTTAGAGCAGCAATGTCCAAAGTTAAAATAGCAATGATGATTGCCAACATCCGATAGGATACGGCACCTAAAGAAGAAAGAAGAAGTGCAATAATAATTACTTTGAGTACAAATGTTATTTATAAAACCCCAATACCAAAACTTTGTACAGCTAAGACTGATTGGGAGCAATTCCAACACCACATCAACTGTAATATAAGCTTAGCCCACAAAATGCATGCTCCAAACGAAATTTATGAAACCGTGAAGTACCTCACAAACCTAATCCAAAAGGCATCATGGGAAGCTACACCGACTGAACACAAAAACGATTCAGTAACATATAACATACCCCTATATATCAGGCAGCTCGTCATAGATAAACGCAGAGCTCATGGAAAATGGCAAAGGACCAGAAACCCTCGAGACAAGACCATCTTAAATAATTTAACCCACCGTCTTCACGAAGCTCTACATGAAAACAGAAATGCAACATTCGGGCATTACATATCTAGCCTATCTCCAGTAGATTATTCTATCTGGAAAGATCTCAAAAACACTCAAGAGATCTACTACTCTAGTAGCTGAGCTAGATCAAACGAAGAAAAAGCACACATCTTCGGAGTACACCTTGCCCAAGTCTTCACACCACTGACATCTAATGACCAAAATTTTGATGCAGAAATAGAAGAATATTTATGCGCGCCTGGCCGATTATCCCTACCCATGAGCACCTTTTCACCAGCAGAAGTATATAGGGAAATTAAATTAACCAGATCGTATAAAGCCCCGGGCTACGACCTTGTAGTAGGAGAAGTACTAAAACACCTTCCGAAAAAAGCAGTAGTACTCATCACAACGATTTTTAATCGCATGCTTGCCATTTTTCATTTCCCTACTCAATGGAAATACGCTAAAACAATCATGATTGATAAACCTGGAAAACCTCCACATGAAACCACCTCATATCCGCCGATAAGTCTGTTGCCACTATTAGCAAAATTATTTGAAAGATTACTGCTATACAGAATCAAGGAAATAACACAACCAGATGAACTAATACCGTCCCATCAGTTTGGCCGTGAGGGGCATTCAACCATTCAACAATGCCATAGGATAGTTAACTACATCAAAGAAAATCTGGAAGGAAGAATATGTGTGCGTCAGTGTTTTAGATGTGCAGCAGGCTTTCGACAAGGTATGGCACACAGGACTACTGTATAAAATAAAAGAAAGTTACCTCATCAAATTTATCTCCTTTAAAATCCTACTTAAATGAACGACACTTCCAGGTTCAAGTTGACAACTCACTATCATCCTACCACTCCCTTAACTCTGAGTTCCACAAGGCAGTGTCCTTGGACCTTTTGTACCTCCTGTATACCGAAGATGTTCCCACTACAGACACTACCTTAATTGCCACCTTTGCAGATGATACTGCCATATTGTCATCTGATACTAATCCTAACCGGGCATCCGAGAAGCTGCAACTACACCTAAACCTCCTACAAACTTGGCTAGATCGCTGTAGAATCAAAGTAAATAGTGAAAAATCCACCCAAATCACATTCACTACAAAACGCTCCACCTGTCCACAAGTTACTATTTATAATCACCCCATTCCCATAAAAACTGAGGTTAAATACCAAGGACTCCACCTTGACCGAAAGCTGACATGGAAACCCCATATAAAAGCCAAACGGCAGCAACTAAATTTGAAAACAAAAAATTTATATTGGCTCATAGTGCGTAAATCGCAACTAAGCATCGAAAATAAAATTTTACTTTATAAAACCATCTTAATGCCTGTATGGACCTACGGGATCGAGCTCTGGGGATGTAACCAACCCTCCAATACCAAGATTCTACAGTCCTTTCAGTCGAAGACTATACGAACTCTGGCAAACGCTCAATGGTACATCAGTAACCAAACTCTGCACCACGACCTCAGAATTCCCTTCATCAAAGATGTCATCAAAACTGCAGCTCGCACTAGCCGAGACCGCACATTGAACCACACCAATCAACTCATCGCCAACCTCTACAACCTTCAACCTGCAAATCGGAAACTCAAAAGGCAGTCGCCTGAAGATCTCGTCGAGTGAATCTTGGAGACCCATCAGTGGATGGAGCCCAACTCATGACATTTAGCAACCCCGTCACAATATTTACTTATTACTCTGTAGACGGAGTAGATTGTAAATCTGCAATAAATTCTCAAAAAAAAAAATAAATAAAGTTTTACTGCATATTTTTCAGGACCAGGTTTTTCTCTTTTCCCATCAATTTTACCATTTCAGGATCCATGCTTGTCTTGTCCATCTGCCTTTCTGTTTTAATTTTTGCACTTCCTTCTTCTTTCCTCTTTTCATAGTTTTAGGTTGTGGCAATCCTCAATTTTATTACCCACATTTTTATTTAGTTTCTGATGTCTTCCACGTCAAATTAATTCTTAGTATTACCCCTAGATGTTTCTATTTTTTATTTGGTTGTTATTATCCTTTACTTCACAAAATTTTTTCCTGTCATTTCTTTGTTTTTATTCGACTCTAGAATAATACGTAGTTTTTTTTATGTTTATGATTTAGCTCTTCCTCAAATATTCTCCAACTTATGCTTATATAATGTTTTATGTCTTTTTATTTTAAATTTTAAACATTGTCTATGCTTGTTTCTTGTTATTAACTTTATGTTGATCCTTTAATATATTTACTAGGTTCAGTGTTCCCCGCAGCTATCCTTCGCTTTATTATTATAATGTCTTTGAACTTGTTTCATCATTTTTCTACTTGTATTACAACTTTATCTGTTTGCTTGTAATATTTCTTTTTTATTTCTTTACATATTGCTATTATTTTGTATGCTGGGTATCCAGTTCTGTTTCAACCTGTTTTAATAAAAAGTGTAATTCTTATAAACGCACTATAAAATATTTCTTTTCTTCCGATACACGTATATATTTCTTCTATACTCTTACAAAGTATTTTAAAATAAAAAAATTATTTCTTGGCAAAATTCAATTATTTTCGACCATTTCTATTTGCAGTATTCTCCCATATTGTTCCCTGCATCTTTATCCAATATTTTTTTCTGTTCTTTCATTTGAATCTTCCATTATTATATTTTTTCTGTTGCAATTCAATATAAAAATTAGTACCAAAGTCTTCTCACTTGGTGTATATATTGGACAATATTTATTTTTTCTCCTTTGTGCTGAATAATATTATTCTCAAAATTTTAGTTGCAATTACATCAATCTCTTTTTATTTTGTTTTATTCTTTTAACTTATTTTTCTATAACTATATTAATTATAATATCTCTAATTTTTTCTTTTAATGCAAGCTTTTTGTTTTTTGGTATTTTAATATTTATGCCAAATAATGTCCTGTATTATATTTCTTTTACGTTGTTCCATTAGTTGCAATCAAAGTTTATCATTTTTTTTCTCAATGCAACACAATTTATTTTGTCCAATATTATTTTTTTATAAAGATCTACGTATGCTCCTGACTTATTTATTTATCTTTATTGTTTTTATTCTGCGGCTGTAACCCTGTCGTTTGCATATACAAACATTCTAGAGGCGGTATCGGACATGTTAACAATATATAAATCGAATAAAAATGTGAGTGGGTTCAAACTCTTTTGGCAAAAAATTTATGATAGTTAATGAGCGGCTACATAATTAATGATTGAAAAATCCTGTTGACAGACATGTATCGATAAATTAAGTGGTTGTCCATCAGGAGTGCTTGCATTAGTCTTTTAGAATAAACCGAATATCAAAATCGTCTCATACGCCATAGAAAGGGTTGTAAATTCGGTTTGCAACTTAAAAGATAACTTAGATGCATTTTATCGAATCGTATGCTTTATTCGTTTCGCGTACTTAGACGTTTCATGTCTAGTACCTTGAAGTTGTACCTTGATATTTGATAAGTTAGTGTCGGTTTTGGCTAACCCAGAACGCTATTCAATAAGGTCTAGTACCTTATAGTTGTACATTCTATGTTATTGATAAGGTTAAGTGTGGTTGTGTAAAGTTTGCAAACCATTTTCTGAAAGGCTACTTTTTGCCAAGTAAGGTATTCATTTATTCAGATTATGACGATTCCCTATATGTGGCTTTGAGTAAATTAGCAGTATTTGTGTAAAAGTGATGATCAACGTCGATTTTTATGTTAAATTTGTTACGGTAGGTATTCTAACATCATGTTATCTTTTTTAAGGATTGCCATTCCTATAAGCGGAGTTAGAAAATATATTTTATCTTGGAAAATATTTTGACTAACTGACTGCCAGATTTTTAAATATTTTAATATTATTTACTGCAAGGAGATAAATTAGCTTTGCATATACGATTAAGTAAGATAAATAATTGCATAAATGTCAAAGTACATAATACCAATTTAGCTAATGTCACGTAACTAAATTTTTAAATTAACATTAAATTTTCAAAAAATTGGCAATAATAACAACAATTTAATAAGCAATAATGGAGACAAAGTAATCAGACGAAAATATTTAATTTAAGTTATTCCAACGAATAATCTAATTGTAATTCACGAATTAAGAATGTAGAATAATAGAGACTATAATGAACAGATTAAATGTACAAATACTAAACGTAATTTAAATTAAAAGTGCAGAAAGTAACAATAATTTCGCAGTTCAATTAATTACTGGGGATTTCCTTTATTTTTCAAATATTCTTTGTAGTAATTTAATTATATATATAAAAAAAATTATGAGTGCTGCTGCTGCTGCTGTCACACAGGTCAAAGGTCAACTCTAACTGGGTACCTAAATGCGTTGTCATGGCGACGGCGTACGCCAATTATGTCAAACAGAGCTTTTTAATCGTGTTTTTTTATTTTTAAAAACTACTATGCGAAGGGGCTTAAGCATGTCGGAGTTGGACAAGCTCTCCGGGGGGCCGCTGCCAGACCTCGTATTATTTAAAAGAAAACATTTAAAAATAGTTTTACTAAATGGAGTTGTTGAATGACATGTTTATTAGGTAAAAGTCAGATTTTTTTATTATTTACCATCTTATTTCTACACCTATAACTTTTTCGATCGGTTTTTTGATAGGTGGTAATTGTGTACCCTCTGCTATTATTTCTTAAAATTGTATTATGTTTGCAAGTATACATATGTTTAATTTTATATAACTAAAATTTTCCATTCTTTCCTTTTCTTCGCCCTCACCGTAAACTCTCTATGCTCTACTATATTTTCTTTGTTTGGATTCCTTGTTGTCCTTGATCTTCCCTATTCTCCTTGCTTTGCTTTTAGCTTGCCACACTCTTTTGTCTGGTCTGGCTTTATTTGTTCGCTTAAGATGTTTATGCCATCTCACTTTGTGGTCCTCAGTTACCGGTTTCAGATCTCTAATAGCGTTATTTTGAGCGACTTGTTAACATCTTATAAATATTATAGCTGAAGTTAACACTTAAATGTTAGTAGAAGTACAAATATGGCTTTGTATATACCTATTTTGCTTTTACAAAAGCTTTGCTTTTTCCCAGAAAGCTGTTCCTGAAGCTATGATAAACTTTCAATGCACTCTATTCTGTTGCTGACTTTTAATTTAGAATTTTCCTTATTGTCCACTCGTAGTCCCAAATATTTGAAGGTGTCAACTAGTTCTATTGCTTTTTCATTTAGTTTGATCTTAGCATTTTCAACTAACCGTAATTTTTATTTCTTTTCAATTATTTCTATATACGTCTCTTCTAGCTTCTGATACTAAGTGTTTCTCCCGTTTTCTTTCATTCTTCCCAAATATGAAAAAGTTTTTAGCATATGTGCATTTATTTATTTGGACTGGTTCTCAATTACTGCAGCCCACATTTAAAGGATGCGCTTTTCCTCAATTTCCTTGTTACATCATCTATTTCCAAGTTAAATGAGTGCATATTGTGTATTTTTAAGATATTTCTGCTGTTTTTTAATAATCTTATTTGCTTCATGTCAATTTTTTTATTAACCATACTGTTTTCTGTATTAGCTTTTGATATTGTATCAACTACTCTTTTTAGCTTGAGAAAAACTAGGCATGTTTTATAATTTGAGTTTCTTATCCTTTGTACCATTCGTTTAATCATACATATGATTTTATATACTTTTACCATTTCTAAAGCCATTGTGCGGCTGCTCAAGGTAAAGTTTTAGTTCCCGGTTTAGTTTTATTGTCAAAATTCTTTTGTATATCTTTGACGCTATGCTCGACAGGCTTATTTCCCGATAGTTGTTGCTGTCTCTCCTATCACCTTACTTGTACAATTTTTTTCATATTAACATCTCCCAGTCTACCTTTCGTATCATATTACACAGTTGTTAATATTTATACTTCTTTTTTCTCTGAACAGCATTTTCTTAGACCCCCTTCCGGCATCTTCGACGACTTCTAGTTGTATGCGTTCTCGTTGCTGTTTGATTTGTTCTATATTGTAAATTGTTTTTTGTTGTCCTTAGTAAACACTGTTTAAAGTTTAATTTAATTCCCAGGATTTTCTTTTTGCTTCTAATACTATCTCTTTGATTCTTTTCGTCTGTATTTTGTAGTTTTCTTATACGCCGTTGTTCTCTTTGTAAGAGCCCATTTTCTATTTCTTTCTTTCCATTTTAACTTTTTTGTTGACATTTTTGTTCTATCGGACTGTTTGCTTCCTATTTGTTTTCGTTTTACCGCATATTTCTGTTGCTGCATTGATTAGGTTGTCCATAATTCTCATACATTATAATATATGCTACTTCGTGTCTTGTCTATCATTTCTTCGATTTTCTGTTAATTACGTATACTGAATTGTAGCCTAATTTAGACTATATAGAAAAAGTTAAAAGTCTCTATATCTTTTTGAGAACATACGAAAGCATACTTTCAACAGGAGCTCTTAATATTTAATTATTATATTTGCTAGCTTTCATCTTGTTAAAGAGTGTGATAAACATAACAAACTTTGGTTTTACAACTTAAATGAGAACTTCCCTGAATGAGGAATAAATCGATTTATCTCATAGTGTTTGTTGGCACGCATTGAGCTCAGTAAATTCTGGTTGAACTGGGCTGGCGGCCAAACTGGGGTATCAAGCACCCGTAAATTAACCATACGTTGCTTAAAGATTTTAACTAAATTCAAATTTGCCTTTATTCAAGTAAAGTTTTATTTTCAAACGAAATTGAGAAACGCAAAGTTAAATAGTTACTATAAATACGATTTATAAAAAACAGTATTTGTCTACAATTTAGCTTGTATTTATAGTGGCTACCAGCCAACATTTGTTGTTAATCGTTTATTCAAAATTAACCCCAAAAATTATCTTACGCAAATTTTAAAAGAAAACACTCAGGTGCCGGTATTTTGATTTAATGAGCAATATTGTCGTTACGAAATTATAATGTATTTGGAGAATAAAATTAGATTTGCTTACAATACACTAATTGATATTATATTATGTAATACTGCATGCTAATAAAACTTTTTTTCATTTTTATTGTGTATATTTTAACTATAAACACACACCTCAGGGGGTGATTTACGATAGGAAGAGAAATTGTAAGACTTAAACGAATACATCCCCGAAAACTTATAAATTCTACGATAGATGGCAATGGTATTTTTGTGACGTAGTATTCCTTTTAATTGAATATCTGCTTCTAAGTAGAGTAATGTTATAAATATTTACACTTATAGGCAAACAACTTGTGGTAGTCAGGATATCGCTTGCATTCACTAGGGAATCTATTCGCACAAATTATAACATTTTACGGCATTATTTCGCAACTTATGTGAAATGAGGTCGCCTTATAGTAGGGCAAAAAAAACGGGCGCGTTATGTTTGTACACTTGAGTTGGAAAAATGTGTATTAAAGGGCATTGGGAATAACCAAAATACAATTTCCAGACAAGTTGCCCACCAGCGTGGTATATGCTGGCCAACCGTGTTGAGTATCCTACATGATTCTCTAAACTTTTGCTTGTGGAGATACTATTAAGTCGTTGTATGTGCTTGTTCTTAATGTGTAACTTTGGTCTATAACAGTATTTAAATAAACATCCAAATATTTGAACGGATGCATCACGCCATTACGCATACGCGCTTGTATTGAAGCGAACGTTGGAACCACTTCTATGAAGTCGTCAGAAATGAATAGTAGTGTTGTGCTATAATGTAATGATCTAATATTACGGAGTAACTGTACATTTCCTAACATACAAGGTCGTTCGGAAAGTAATGAAACTAAGGTCTAAGTCAAGGAGTGAGGACGAGAAGGGTTTTTTTGGGCTTGATGGTTGATAAAAAATGTTAGCTAAACAGTCTACCCCAACTTTACAGAATGTAGATCATTTGCGAACTGAACAGCTATTTAAGGGCAGTGTTATGGCTTAAAATGAATTGTCGATCACCAAACAATACGTAAACTCGACAAATTAGCAAACTGTGGCGCTTGCTATGATAAAAAATAATGCTTTCTCAAAATTAGATGGTACAAAGTGTTCATAGAATGAAGATAAGCTTGTGTATATAAACTATTTTGCTCTTATTTCATCATTAATCATCTACGGATATTTTCCCTTACAGTTAAGGCTTACTTTATACATAAAATATCTTTTATTAAAAAAAGGAAAACAATATCTTACAAGTGGCCGCCTCGACTTTTCTAACAAATAGCCATTTCTTTAGATTTTAGAAAATCTTTCATAATTTGTTTTTATAAATGCGTCTGGACTTCGCTAATTGCAACTCTAACATTGTCTTTGAGCATTGATTTCAACCTTATTTTGACGTAGCTCCAAGAAAAAAGTCTAATGGTATCAAGTCGCATTTAAGAAAATACACAACCAGTCAATTTTTCGCGAAATAACTCAATTATTTTGCCATTTGTGGAACATGCACCATCACTCTGTTAGATATAAAGATCATCCTCGTCTACAGCATTTGCTTCAGTCCAAAAAAGTTACTCTTTATTTTACTATAACGCACACTATTTTTTAAACTGTCTAGTTATCAAAACGTTGCAAACCAATGACACCACCAACTCAAAAACAACACCGAATTGTAACTTGTTAGGGACTATTTATTTTGGATTGTCAGACCTCGAAATGTAATAGTTTTGCTTATTTGTGTACCCAGCGAAGTAAATATAAACATTCCTGTACCAAATTAACGAATGTACAACGTTGATCATAATCTAAAGTTTTTATGTCAACTGAACTTTGTAAGTCTTTTCTCTAGATTTTTATGCAAGTTATGCTGCAGACTAGCTTACAAACTGTCCAATTATTATAAACTTCTTAAAATCAACATTACAGTGGAGATATTTTCAATGTACCTGACTGGCCGAGCATGTTTTGGCGTTTGTATATCCAAAAGTATACTTTTTCAGCAATTTAAATGATAAAAATCTGAAATATTAGGGTCTATTGTTTTGTAATATAATATAAATATATATAAAAGAATGCTTTATCCTACAGTACAACTATTTTTATATGCAACGTCAGCATTTCAATATGCCAAAAATATTTAATATTTAAATAACTAACACTGTTACTCAACTACCACTCGCCCTAGTTAAAAGCAATTTCATATACAGCCGAATTGGAATCCCGCGCTATTTAAATAACAATAAATATGATTGTTTTTGCCGCAGCATGTAATTGAACTCCAACAATGCACACGCCACTTGTCTCCTTTGTCAATTATGGAGTAATAACCCAATTTCGGAGAGTGCACGTACGCGCTTGCGCCGGCCCGAACAATGCGGACCGATTCAATTACAGGTACACAGCGTATTAGCATAGCAATCCGACCAGAAATATTTGGAACAAAGCGCGCTTTGCAATAACAAAACGGAGTTTTGCGGACAATGCTGTAAACGTACCTCTACTAATACATGCTTTGTAAATCAAAAGTGTTTTTAATGCCAGTAAAATAAAATAAAATTTATTTTAACTTGTTTCAAAATAGGAAACATAATAGCACATATTGCAAATTCCATTAGAAATAGTTGCTTTCTCATCCCGGTCAAGATGGCAAAATATTTTAGCCTCTCTATAACAAACCTTTGAATGCAGTGAGCTTTCGCCAGATTTATATTAGTAAATACATTTTGCATTAACATAAACTTTCAATGAGTACTTTAATACTTTTGTTATCCTTTTGTTTTCATTTTTGAAAACATTTTTTTTACAGCCAAGAATATATCACAACAGGTAATGCAAACACATGCTAAGCTTGAACTAAGTAATTTAGGTATTTTAAATTAAGTCACAAAATTGAAATATGTATGGAAGCAACCTTAGTGTTTAATAAAAACGTTAAAGTGTAATAAATTTTAAATACAATGTTTGTAGTTTAATTAAGGGAAGTCAAAAAATATTTTTTTAGTTTTTTTTGTGTATTATAGTTCTACAAAGTCTAATTTATAACTTTCCTTATTTTATAAAAATCATCTCTGAAGGTCTAAAAGGTGATTTAAATGTCATTATGATAGTTGGGGTAACGACTCCCTTTTCACTTTTTACTGATTGTGACAATGAACAATTGAACCAAGTAAACCATATAATTAATATTCAAATACTGGCAAGTGTATTAAATAGTTTTGTACAGTGTAAAAAGGTTCTACTGATTTGACTATTGCTCTGGATGGTTCTTGGCAGAAGCGATTACATACAAGTGTCAATGGTATAGTTTCTGCAACAAGTAATGATACAGAAAAGGTCATAGATGTTAAACCCTTAAGTAAATACTGTCAAAAGTATGAGAATGTAAAGAATTGTGAACAGAAATTAAAACAACATAAAGACAGTGGTGAGTGCAAAAGTAATTTCACTGAGGTCAGTGGTAGAATGGAGGCAGCTGGTGCAGTAGATCTGCAAGCTGATGTGACCAACAAAAATTCCAGGGTACTAACCAGGAACAAAAGGATAAAGATAATGATCCAGATGACTCGGAATATAGACCAGGGATTCACCAACATAGCACATACCTTCATCTCAGTTTTTCCGCAACTAAGTTTTTTAAAGGTTCAAACATGTCTTTCTCAGGAATTATGTAAGCTGCTAGCATGAAAGTTTTACCAGTTGTTCTGTGGTAACTGTAGAATATATTGACAATTTTTAAAGTTTACAACTCAATAACTTCCAAAATATTCAAATATACTCTTGAGTAAAATAAGAGTTTCTTTATTCATTTCAAGAAATTTTTTTTTATGTGTTTGTAGCCTAAAACATTTTAAAAAATGGCAATTTCTAGAGAAACCGTCAGTCTATTTGTGTACCAAATTTTAGCAATATAGAGTTGATAGTTTCATAGAAAAATAACTACAAAGATAGCAAATTTAACATTGCGGAGATAGGGTGTACCACCTCCCCTTAAATTTTTTTTTTAATTGAAACATGGTACATCAGCAATCAGAATTACAAGAGATCCTATGAGCTAATTTGTTGTTAAAGTTGATTGGCTTGATGAGGTTGGCACCCATTGGTGCTTCCTCGCAGTTTCCTAATCCTATTGATTGAGGACGATGGATTCACACTGGAGGATTCACGTTAGTTTGTAGGTCCCAAGGTCATTTCCGCTTTAATCGCCGAAAGTTTGGTTGTAACGTAAGTGGTTATATAAGGTCGTTTGGATGATATGTAAGTCTATCATAGTGTCTGGTTGCCCGTTCCGTAATTACATCACGCACGTATGGTGTGTTGGAGTCGGTATGTAGGGTGAGATTTGTCACGTACCATGGAGCATCCATAAGAGTTCTTATTGTCTTGGATTGGAATCTCTAGATTATGTCTACGTTAGAATAACTAGAGCAGCCACACAGCTCACATCCATATGTCCAAATAGGACGTAAGATGGTTTTATATATAAGGAGTTTACCTCGGTTGCTAAAGGTGATTTCCGACCTATTAGCCAGTACATTTTTAACTTTCAGATCCATGGCTTTGCGCTTCTTCTTTATGTGTTGTTTCCAAGTTAGCCTTTTGTCCCAGTGTAATCCCAGATACGTCACTTCTTCAGATTGTGGTACATCAATGTTGTTTATGGTAACAGGAGGGCATATTCCCTTCGCATTGTAAATGTTATTTGAACTGACTTATTTTCATTCACCTTAATTCGCCATTTGTCTAGCCATTCTTCTATTAAATGTATGTGTTCCTGCAGTAATCTTGTAGCAGCTAAAGGGTCTTCATTGCACGCGAGGATGGCAGTATCATCTGCGAACGTTCCCATTTCTGTGTACGGTGTTATTGGTATATCAGCAGTGAAAAGTAAGTATAGGACTGGGCCCAAAACGCTGCCTTGGGGAACCCCAGAGGTAATTGGCTGTAGTGTCGAGATTTTGTTTCCGAATTTTACTAGGAAATAGCGGTTTGAAAGGTAGGATTGGAAAAGGAGATAATATTGGTGCGGAAATAATGCTTTTATTTTAGCCAGTAACCCTTTGTGCCACACCTTATCAAAGGCTTGTCGGACGTCCAGGAATACTGCCGTGCAGTACTTCTTACTTTCAAAAGCTTTCTGAATTACGTTAGACATGCGGTGGCACTGTTGAATAGTAGAATGATCTCGTCTGAATCCAAATTGGTTCTTTGGAATCCAATCATCCAGTGTGAGTTTGGCAATTATTGATAACAGGCTAATTGGGTGATAAGATTGCACTTCATTTGGCGGCTTACCAGGTTTCAATATTACTATAATTTGCGCCATCTTTAGTTGCGGCGGCCAGTAGGTTAAGCGCAGAGTTGCGTTAAATAAAGCTAGTGGTTGTCTTTCCCCAGTTTCTGGTAGCTGTTTAAGGATAGGACCAGTTATGAGGTCGTAGCCTGGTGCTTTTTTGTTGCTCAAGAATTTTATCTCCTGACGTAATTCACCTATTTTAAGATCCCGTATTGGGAATGAAAGTTGTAGTGGGGCTTCGAGGAAGGTGTCTACTTCTATATCTATTGTTTCAGAGTGAGGTCTAAATACTTCTGCCAGATATTGTGCGAATAGGTCAGCTTTTTCTTGGTCAGATCTGGCCCACGTGCCGTCTGTGTTACGTAGCGGCGGTATATGTACCTGTGGCCTCTTGAATCCCTTTGTGGCTTTCCAAATACTGTAGTCGTCCTTGGAAAGAGAAGTTACATATTGTTGAAATGTGTCGTTTTTACTTCGTTCAGTTTTCGTTTAAGTTTATTAGTAATTTGATTGTACTTTGTTTTGTCGTTTCTATTATGTGTTCGTTGCCAGACTGCTCTAGCTTTCCTTTTTTCCTTAACCAGCTCCATCACTTCTTTAGGGAAGTTTTGTGAGCTGGGTTTTTGGTTTTCCATGCGCGGTGTAGCATACCATGCTGCCTCTTGTGTAGTAGTTATAAATTTGTTGATTCCACTGTCCAACTCTTCAGTCGTTTTTAGGCTTATATTAAGATCAAGATGTTGATCCATATACTCTTTAAAGGCGTCCCAATCTGTGCGTCTGTTACATAACATCGGTTTGGCTTCTTTTCTAATTACTGCAGCACTAATAGTAAGTATGACAGGTGGTCAGATGATAGATCATAACTGGATGTTATGTCTATGTAGTTAGATGAAACTCCTTTAGCAACGAAGAAATCTAACAAATCCGGAATTTTGCCAGGGTCCTTTGGCCAGTACGTTGGGCTACCTGTTGAGAAATATGTATAATTATTATCAGTTATGAGTTTATTGAGTTCTCTGCCTTTTGTGGTTATCAGTCTACTGCCCCATCTGGTATGCTTCGCATTAAAGTCTCCGCCAGTTACAAATCCTGACCCTAAGGAGTCAAAGAATGGCTGTAGCATGAGTTTGGTTATTTGGTGCCGAGGGGGGCAATATGTTGCCGCTATTGTAATTGGATTTGGTAGTTTATTTACTTCAATCACTGTGGCCTGTAAGAAATTTTCTTCGAATTTTGGTAGTTCGTGTCGTGTTATTGATTCACGAATGATAATGGCAGTGCCTCCATGTGCCGTACCATCCGGATGTTCGGTGTGGTAAATAAGATAGTGCGGTATTTTTATGTGGGTTCTTACAGTAAAATGGGTTTCTGATATAAGGAGGATATCAATGTTGTTTATACTGAGGAAGATTTCGATTTCTTGTTTTTTTGATTGGAGGCCGTTGGCGTTCCAGAGTGCAATTTTAAGGAATTTGGCCATTATCGAACTAATTTATTTATGACCGTCGTAAGCATGTTCAAAATAATGCTATTTTGTTATATTAGTTGATTGAACATACCTTTGAATTCTTCTAAGAACTGTGTGAGTGTTAGGTCATGAGGTGATTGAGCTTTATTTGTGTTTGTTTGTTCACAGTTAGTATTTAGCATTTTCCAGTAGTTCTTCACTGGCAAGGGAGGAAAGTTTTGTGGATTTGTCTTGTAAGAGGCATGTGTGTTTTTTTGTGTTTGGGTGTTCGGTTTTATTTTGTTTTGTAGCTCTTGGTAGATTGAACAGCCCTTGTAGTTTGAGGGATGTGCACCATTACAGAGTGCACAAGTAGCAGGGGTTTCCCTTGTTTTTTTGCATGTAATAGAATTGTGCGGTCCGCCACATTTAACGCAGGCGTATGGCCTATTACAATATGACTTTGTATGGTTATAGTTTTGGCTTCTTGTGCACTGTGGGGCGGTTCAACAGAAATTTTTAAGTTTTGTAAGTAATTTATGTTATATATGTCTTTGTTATTGGTGGCTGGCTCCAAATCTACAAAGAATAGTGGTAATGCTTCTTTAGTTTTCTTATGTTTTATGTTAATAATGTTTCTAACCTTGTGATTATGAGTAGCTACTTCAGCTGTAATATCATCTACTGTAATTGTAGGATGTATGTGCCGTAGGACCACTCTGTATGCACGATCCTGCTTGATTTGGTAAATGTGGTGAATGACACTGTTTTCCTGGAAATGTTTGAGGAGTTTTCTGTACACATCCGGGGAATGCACATTAAATTTGACTACGCTATTAGCCATACTTTTGGTGGTGTACTGTTCCTGTTCCATAATATCCTTCAAGCTGTTTATCATTTCCTGATAATTGTTAACTCCATGTACGTAGATTGGAGGGGGTTTGGGTATTTTATTTGAGTTTTTGTTGGCACCGTTATCTTGATTATTGTTTGTTACGTCTGTAACTTCTGGTAAAATTGAGTATTTGTTAGTTTGTGTTAGATTAAATGATTGTGGCGGATTTTGTGTGTTTTGCAATTTCCTTCTTTTTCTTTTTAGGTTATTAACTTTTTGCCAAGCATTTTTTTGTCTGCAATGTTTTCTTCTTCCTCTGCGTCGCTAATAATAATTTCCATTGGTTTTTGTGTCGTGATTTGTTGATGCAATGGTTGGACTTGAGGCGGCATTACAAATTGAGACATTGAAGAGTGACCATATTGATAAGGTTGGAATGTTTGTATTTGTGGCGACATTGAGTAACTATTGGGCATTTGCTGGAATTGCTCAGGTGTTATTTGTTGTGGGTTGTTATTTGGGATAAATGGGTATTGTTGGTAAAAGGATGCGTTTTGTTGCGTTATTGTTGGGTTGAATTGTTGCGTGGGGTTGTAGCCATTGCCAAATGGCAGCATGCTATTAGTTTTACTTACATGCATGCACTGGATTATATAGTAAACAATACAAAAATGAAAACAGTTTATTCCAATTAATGCACTGGTTTATCACTGCTCGAGGTTCACTGTACGATAGCGATAACAAGCAGCGCGCACGACTTAGGCATGTGCTCGGCTTGAGCGCTCGAACCGTACTCCCCTTAAATATAAGCCGA
Organism: Sinelater perroti; assembly: GCA_036346155.1. Taxonomy (NCBI): domain Eukaryota; kingdom Metazoa; phylum Arthropoda; class Insecta; order Coleoptera; family Elateridae; genus Sinelater; species Sinelater perroti. Next base: position 3,382,792 of record JARFIY010000341.1, read on the forward strand.
AAGTTCCTACGCTCCGTGATGTGAATAAAAAAAGGGCGATTTCTGAATGTTGTAGTAGGGTACCTTGCATTTTCGCATTTTTAGCCACTATAACAATAAAAAACCGAAAAGAACTTTTCAGGCTTAAGGTTTAAGGTAGGGGCTAACATCCCTGAGAATATTTAAATGTAGCGTAACATTCGCAATTTTTAGGAAGACGAGAGGTAAAGGTACGAGAGCGTGCTGAAAAGTAATGCCTTCGAATTTTTTATTCTGCTCTCAATATCGGTTGAGGTATTACATGTTATGCATGTTACTCGGTCAACTTGCTAACGCAATTTGTCACCCTCTGCCGCTAGAGGGCTCGAAATTGTAGCGTGTAACATGACGGTGTGTAACGTAACTATATCGTTGCGTGAGAAACAGCGTGCTACTAACCGTAGAAAACTTGCCTCCCATTGAAATCCATATAAGAATGAAAGCTGCGTACGATGATGATTGTATCGACATCAGTAATGTGTAACGTTGGGTTGTTTGTGCTCGTAATGAAGAAAACGGTGGTGCTAAACTCAACGTCTATGTCAGAACTCGGAGTAGACGACCGCGTACGGCAACCGACGAGACTCATCGTATCGAGTTAATGAACTCATCAGAAAAAATCATCGGATAAGATCAGATAAGTGTGACATATTACAAAAGCATGTACAAGCCTTGATTTCAGAACTGCGCTATAGAAAACTGTGTGCACGGTGGGTGTCTCAAATGCTCACTCCTGACATGAAGCAGAGGCGATTGGACATCTGTCCACAATTTCTTTTGCGTTTCATGCGTGACGGTGATGGGTTCCTTAACAACATTGTGACAGGTGATAAAAGCTGGGTTCACCATTTTGGCCCCAAAAACAAGAGAGCATCAATGGAGCTCCGCCACAAAAAATCACCGACGCCCAAAAAGTTCAAGATCATGACATCAGCAGGCAAAGTCATGCTCACCGTGTTCTGAGATATTCAAGGTGTGGTGCATTTGGAATTCACGCCTAAAGGCACCACCATAAACTCTGCAAGGTATTGCGAGGCCGCCAGAAAATTGAAAGCACGTATTCGAAGAGTTTGCTCACACATGGAGCACCTCTCCTTTAGCGTGACAGTGCCAGACCACACACGAGCGCTGCGACATCTGAAATAATCGAACACTTTGGGCTTACTGTCATCGATCATCCTTCATACAGTCTCGACTTGGCCCCATTTGATTTTCACATACTTCCAAAACTTAAAGAACACCTTCGAGGAGTTCACTTTGATAGTGATGAAGCGGTGCAAGCAGAGGTGAAGTTGTGGCTTCGTCAACAAAGTCAAACATTCTACAGTGACGGTATCAACAAACTGGTCTCTCGTTGGGTGAAATGTGTTTGTTGCTAGGGCTACCATGTTGAGAAATAAATATGTAGACAAGAAGAATAATGATGAAGAATGTTAATAAAGTTTGCTTTATTTAAAAAGTTTTAAGAGTTTTTACATAAAAAATGTGAAGGCATTATTTTTCAGCACGCCCTTGTAGTTAAGGATGGCCACCGATGTCTAAAGACGAACGTGCTGAGAAAATTATTTGCATTGTATATCGCCTTCTTGGGTATAACGACAGACTGACGATAGTCCAAATTGATTCTGAGGTCGGAATAAGCTACAGCAGTGTTGGGATATAAGAAATTGTTTTAAACTATACTGGGGCATTTTTTATAATCCAAACAAAACATTTGCTTGGGCCACTAAAAGAGGCCTTCAAACTAAAAAAGTTTTTTATAATAATAATAATATTAGACTGCAATAGGTTTTCTACGGGACGTGCGGCTGCAATTTAATAGCTCCAAAATTAATGTATTATAGCTAATGATTGTATTAATGTAGTTAATAATAAGGGAAAACTAGTCATAGAGCCGATATTAAAAGAAATTCAACTTCAGAAAAGCCTGAGCTGCGAGAAATCGATCCGGGTAAAATAAAAATAAAGGAGGAAATTTTTAAAGGAGTAGAGTGATGTTGCATTTCTCTAAAAAATCAAGAATATTTATGTATGTAAAGAATTAAAGAAATTTAAAGAAAAAAAGGGAACTGAAAGTAGAGAACAAAAACAAAAGAAGAAAAATAAAGAACTAAAAAAGGATATTAAGATATTCAACGAGAAACCAGAAGGAAAGGCGAAATGGGAAATAATCATAGTGCAAGGGTTAATGCTAGGAGAAAATGAGCCAACGGTGTTGAAGGTAGAAGTAGAAAATGTCATGAGGAAACAGAAGTTGAAATAGAACAGAAGGCGTTAAAAAACTAGGTAAGAAAATTTACCTTGGAGAATTTCAAAATACAATAAAAATTGGAAAGTTATGAAAAATTAAATAAATTAAGAGAATGCAAACAAAATATATATATATATATATATATCAATAACCATGTAATAAAAAAAGAGAAACAAATACTGAGAAAATTAGAAAAATAGCTCAAGAATAAAGGAAAAGGGGAACTAGTAGTAAACGAAACAAAAAAAGTGAAACTAATTAAAATAAGTAATAAAACACAAAAATAAAAAAGCCCAGTCCTCCAAAAACAAAACCAAAAATAGTAATGATAAGGTTACTATGGAAACGATTTGACAAAGAACAGCTGTACAAGGATTGAATGCAGCTACATGATTGATGGTTTGCAAACACATCCATCTTACGATTTTTATTGTACTAGAAAAAATTGCTTAATAGGGTAAAATAGTAAAATACCGCAAATACAACTCATTACAAAAAGAGCATAAAACCCAGGTAATTTAAAAAAATTCCCTAAAAATTATTATTTGCAGAACGAATGTCTATACTTTATAAGATAAGGGTCAGAAAACCTTGACTGAAAGTTAAATCACAAGGTTGGAAAATTTTATTTTATACATTGTTTTGTAATAAAATATACTTATTTCATTTTCTTTGTGAAACGTAATGAGGAATGCTACATTCTTGAATACAAAGGTTAAGACATAACTCATAGCAACTATTTTTTTTTGAAAATTAAAAGACTTTAGGGGTGTGTTTTGCTCATTCGAAAATTGCTGATGCAATAGCGGCACGACTAATGAATTTTTGACCACGGACAATGTCTTTTATCGTTGAAAACAGCCAGAAGTCGCTAGAAGCCAGGTTAGGTGAGTACGAGAAATCACTTCAAAGTTGTTAGCATTTATGGCACCCACCTGGAGGACAGTTTTTGCATTTTTAGGTTATAACTCCATATTTTTATAAATATCTAATTGAGCTTTACTGAAAATTTTTGATGCTGAAAACTATTTAAATTTATGTCAGAAATTATTTAAAACTGGTGGTGTAGTCCGATCAAGAATCAAATAAAACTTATTTACCAAAGATTTACTTAAATTTTATCCAAATTTAAACTATTGATATAATTTGAATTCTAGGCAAAAACCCACAACTCGTTTTGTGACACCTGATTGACAATTTATAGTTCTTCGAAATTGATGAAACGTTTTATTGAACTGAGAGTCATTACGCGTATCAAAAAATCATTGACAGGAATTACCTTGGTAGTCATAACAAAATACGTTTAAAAATAAAACCTTTGATTTAAAATGCGAATGGATGGGAGCTCAAATGTTTGCAGATAATTTCTGAACAAAGAGATTGCATTTTATACATACATTATAATGACAAATGAACAGTAGTTGGTATGTATTATTACCCACAATTTTATCAATATTTGAGTGTGTATTGGCAGTCATTTATGCATTGTTAAGCCATCAAATATTAAATTACGTAAACAGTACAGAACCTACAGATTCCTATTAATTATTTTACATTACAACTCCAATAACAAATACCACAAGTAACAAAATTGACACAAATATAACATTTACAAAGAATAACGTTAACAAGTGTAGAGGAAGAAGACAATTAACGAACAAAAATTGCTAACAAGCGGTAAAAAGTAGTAAAAAAAGTTGTTATCGGGCCAAATACGACAGTAATTAATAAAATTGACATGAACAATCGTTACCAGCTACAAGACCAAAAAAGCAAATCTTATCAATAATAAAAATTCCACTATAATAAAAACATTAAAACTACTTTCAATATTATATATACGACATAATAAATTGCAACGAACTAATTATTAAGAGTATAGGAGAAGAGAAACAATACTTTAAGGTTTGGCAAAAAATTTTATGGAAATGATTTGCTCAACCTGAAAAACCTGCCAAAAACTATTTAAGTAATTTAATAAGAGACTAATATCTATCATGTCGGGCTACTTAAAATAAAATATCGATAGATATTGATAATACAAAAAAAAATCATTTCAGAAAGATCATAAAATCACAGAATCACCAAAAATTACCTAAATTTATTTTTACATATCTAGGGTCTGATAAATACACCATAACATAATTATAAAATAAACCATACAAACAGAATTTCTAAGAACGGTAAAAAATAATTTAATTCAATGCACTAGATGGAAATTCAAAAACTTGTTATAATAATTTATACATATGTGTTAAATGTGGTGATCTTAAAAAAGTAAAAAAGACACCATTAATGTATGCACTGTGAGGAAATAACCATCTAACCAACTATGTGAAGATCACATAATTTAAACAAAGAACATTTCATGGTATTTTTTCAAACAGTAGGACAACAGTTTATAACAAGAGGCTATTACATTAGTAAACATACTCTTTGAGATTTGCGTCGCACGTAATTTGCAAAGGTTATTCAAGAAAACAACTATTCAATTCTCTCTACTAGCGCCCCAACTTGGTGGCTCAAAAATCGAAACAAAATTCCGCATATATTAAAATCTATTCGTAACCAATATACACGGGCCAGTCTAATAATAGCACTATGCTAAATTACATAGTTACATTACAAATTAGCATATTTACCAACAGATAATTCAAGAAAACATGAATATCTCATAAGAATACAAGTACTGACTGTCATTGAAACAAAACAAACAATTTCATTAAGCCTATTTTAGTATATTGCCAAAGCAGCCACCCCTAGTTTCCATTACTAAACTGCAATAAACAAAAAAAAACTGGTGATTGAAAACAGACGAGCTAGATCAATCTGGCAGCGACAGATCAGGCAAAACAGAATCGACTAAGCAATAAGATAAAATTAAACTTAAGGAAATGCTTAACAATTTCTTTAAAAAATACGTCTCAGGTCTTGCGAGGTAAAAATCTTAATTAACAAAAAGCTAAAAAGAACTTTCTCCCAAATGTCCAATACCGCCTAGGTTCTAGATTTAAAATGATAATAAAGAGGAAAACCATTTGCAGGGCACTTTTCAGAAACCTTTTCTTTACAAAATGTTTCATGGAGTAATTAGGATCATAATGGAAGTACCATGTATCAAATTTATAAGGAATAAAATGCTAAAAATATATAAAACACTTGGCCAAGTTTTATACGTATTAATAATCCCATATTATGACTTAATTATTGAAACAATTAATTAAAATTGCCTAAATAACAATGGTACTTAGCTTATTAGCTGATATTTAAAAGCAGTTTGAGAAACTTATGCTAATAATAATTAACAAAGATATAAGCTGCAATAGATAACAGATCGTTGATTATTATTCTGTCAGTTTTATGTGGGTACTGCAATAGTGTGCAATGTAGATACGAATCAGACTTTTGAAAAAATGTGGCATCTAATATCGCTATGTAAAATCAAATAAATTTCTTTATAATGATAATTTTAAGCTAAATTTAGTAGCAAAACTTCACGAATTTAGCCGAAAGGTTTCACAGGAAGTATTTGGGCCATAAATATATATCTTGGCACATAAACAAGGACATTTGTAATAAACCTGCAAAGCTTGCAACGCATAGCGAAGTGGCGAAGCACTAACGCTGACCTTTGACCAATCAGATTCAAAATCACTAGCAAACAAGCCTTTTTGATCACCTGTCGATTGGTGAAACAGAATTTGAAATTCCGATCTCGTATCTAAATGAAAACATTTATGTAAACAATGTACACCACAATAAATTAAAGTTTATTCCAACCCAATGCTTGAACTACTATTTTTTACCTATGGCCAACACAAAATAGCTATATATTGCTTACTGTAATAAGTAAAGCGGCACGACAAATATTCAATAAATTTATAATTAGGTGTTGCACACCTCTAAAATAAAATTTACAAATGAATACAAAACTTAAAGAAAAATGCTACTGATAAAAAAAGTGTAATGTTGTAGATGCATAATATTAAAAATCATTTACTTTATTACTAATTCACTTGGGTAATTAATGCAAAGAATTGTGATATCAAAACAATGGAAAAATTAAATACGTGCTAATTAAAGGCAACGCTGACCTAATTGATCAAGAGTAGAAGATAATATGGAGGGAAGGAAAAGAATACTACTATGAAATAATACAAAGATCTTATAGCATTTCTTGCCAGACATAACATAAATATTGCATGTATCACTGAAACCCACCTATTTGAAGCAAACACGTTCAAAATGTCTGGATACCAAGTTCATAGAATGGACAGAAACGCCTGAATAGCAGCAGGAGGGGTAGCTATACTCATTAAAAACAAAATCATTCACAGTCCTGTCGCAGACATTGATAACCTAACTCTAGAAGCAATTGCAATCAAAATAAAACTAAACGATCAAAGCCTCACAGTAATAAGCACCTATAGACAACCATACAAGAAGCTAGTAAGGAAGGCTTGAAAGCTACATTTCAATACAACTGAACCACTCCTAATAATTGGAGATTTTAACACCAAAAATCAATAATGGGGATGTAGAGCAAATAATCCTGAGGGAATCAAGATGGAAAACTATGCGACAAAATATTCCTTCTAAATAATAGCCTTTGAGGAACACACATACTATCCATATGGCAGCGATCACCTGCCTGACATACTAACATTATTCTACAGAAGAACTTTGACAAATAATATTCCAAAATGTAGTAGAAGAGCTTGACTCTGACCACTTACCAGTAATAATCTCGTTTATCAGCACCCTCCTGGTGGCACAACCAATACCAAGACTTATAAACGGGGTAGTAAACTGGGAATACTTTCAAACCAACCTTGATGACCAGCTGAAATGCCCAACCAGCCTAGTAATGAAGACATAGACAACGCAATATCCAAATAAACAATGTCAATAACCAATAGCGTGCACGTGGTAACACTAGCCTTTAAAACTAAAGAAAACGTCAAGTTAGGTGAGAATGGCCGAGAAGCAGAAATCCGGAAACAAAACGTCTACTCAATAAGCTAACGCATATCCTAAAACGCGAATTGGATTAGCTGAGAATTAACACATATAACATTTTTTTGAAGATCTTCAACCAGGCGATATTGGAATGTGGAGAGCTACCAAGCGCATACTAGCTACCGACGAAGAAAAATCAGCAGACTTTGCAGCTCGTTATGAAAAATTATTCACTCCAAAAAAAAAGTATTGCGCTCCAAACCTCACAGCATACATAATTAACTATATTGAAACTAATCTGCCACTGATAACTGAACCAATAATTCCCACCACTCCTCAAGAAATTAAAACTGTAATTAACAATCTTCCAAAGTGAAAAAGCCCGGGACATGATCTGATAAGTAACGTAGTTCTATCTCAGCTCACCAATAAATCCTTATCCTACTTTGCAACAACTTACAACGCATGTCTCCGACACGGATATTTTCCGAAACCATGGAAGCATGCCCATATACTGGTACTTCTCAAACCGGGTAAAGATAAAAACATTATTAAGCTATAGGCCAATTAAGCTTGTTGACTTCACTCTCAAAAGTTCTAGAGAAGATCATCCACTCCCACTTAATGAAGGCAATAACGCCACTTAATATCACCACCATTCCAGTTTGAATTAAGGTAAACATATTTAACGCACATTAACTACAACGCATTTTCGAAAAAATAGAAGGATTTGAAAGCAATATTTCTCGACGTAGCCCAGGCCTTCAATAAAGTCTGGCTAGTAGGCTTAAAAAGCAAAATACTCAAGGTCGAAATAGCCAACTATCTAAATGCAATAGTTTTTTCTTTCCTCGAAAACCGAACTTTTGCTGTACGCATAAACTCCATAATTTCAGAAACAAATCCCATTCAAGCAGGCGTACCTCAGGGAAGTGTGTTGGGCCCGCTATTATTCATTATTTTCACATCAGACATCCCTGCCACAGAAGTAACCTTAGTGACCTTCGCGGATGATACTGCAATCCTGGCACAACACACCGACCTCACCCAAGCCATACAGAAACTGCAAATTGTAATACATCAAGTATGCTCATGGTATAACAGATGGAATATCCAAATTAATCCCACGAAATGCCAAGCAAAAATATTCTCCCTAAGAAGAATGAGAAACCCTTCCAACATAGCAATCAATAACAACATCGTTCCTTGGAATCCAACTGATACTGCCGTTAAGTATCTGGGAGTACTATTAGGTACACGACTTACTTCATGTAAATCTCAAAATAAACCAAGGTTATGCGAGAGTGGCGCAACTGCATCCCCTCATTAACAAGAAATCGTCACTTATGCCTAAATGTACTATCATGATGTACTAATCATTAATAAGGCCATTAGTGCTTTATGCACCACCAATTTGGAGTAACACCGCGAAATCCATAATAGAAAAAGTGTAAAGCCTCCAAAACAAAATTCACAGCTACACTATGAACTTGACACACCTACAGTGCAAAGTTACATCAGTGCGAGTGCCAAAAAATTCTTTAAAACCATACATGAATACGATGGCGCTGTTCATTACAATATAGGCAGACAAAATACCCATCACAGACTAAAACGTAAGCTACCACAAGATTTATACCTATCTGAACCTGACAGTGATTAGCTAAGTCCAATTGTCAAATTAATTTGTAAGGGAATTACCTACTCCTATAAATCATAAATTATGTTACTGTTATTATTTACATTACTATTAATAACAATGCCATGAATAGCAAAAAAAAATAGTAATTTATTGTTGAACTGGCAAATAAACATATTAAAAAAAAACTTGATTTATGAGACGTTGCGATACAGTGCACGGTTCCATATTGAGTTTGCCATGTGTTTAGATACCAAATATGCCAATTTTAATTCTAAATTTCAATTTGGACCACTCTATATGAGGTGCATTTGCTTTTTATGAATACACTAGACAGGATGACATTCCCAACAGATATCTATGTAAGAACATCATTGGTTTCAACGTCCATATATAGAACTAATGACTTCGTTGGTGTTCGATTTATACAGACTCTAAAGTCTAATGCCTTCATTATGAGTAATTATACACATAAAATAATCTTTAACTCGATCTCGTCCTATATAAAATCGCGAAGAAACGTAAGAACCGGCGCCATTAACAATATTCCGATCGCTTCTTCTGGTCGAACCCGTCCTCCTGTCAATAAGCGCATTCTTCCATGTCCAGCCCACATAATAAGCCCGTTCGCTCTCACCTCTGGGTCATTTGCATCCGACCGCAGGACCAATTAGCATTCGTGTGTCGAACGAAACGGCCGTTATTATGAGCACTTCTCGGAGGCGCTCCCGCAATTTAAATTTCAGATAAGAGCCGCAGGTTGCCGGCCGAATTTTGCTCCTTGGCATAAATTGCTGTCTCGCGATAGCCACGCAGATTTCCGGGGGCAAAACATCTTGCCGGCCGGCCGCAAGGCCGGGAGCGCAGCCGGGGAGCGTCCCCGTTCGCTAAACCGCGGCTTTGCTCCGCACTCGGCCTATAAAGCGCGCCCTCCGCGCGGTCTTTGTCTTTCCCTCCCGCGAAGCACGGATGAGCCCTTTATCCCTCTCGCCGGGATGGCTCCGAGCCTAGGAGGACGCCGCATCCAATTTGGAACTTATTTCCCGCACGTGAATTTTGTATTGACCCGAGTTTTGTCTTTGAATAAAATTATGGGAGTTGAGCAAGTTATATCTGGAGATAAGAACCCGCATCCGCTACTATCAAAGTTATTTCATAAAATATGGAATGTATGCTGATGTTATTGGTTTTCCTTCCTCCCCGGCTCCTGCTCGATAAAAGTTGTTAACTCCAAGTGATACTAATGCGGCCTGGGACGCCATTGTGTCGCCCGGCCCGAGCCGGGCTGCAATTGAAGCCGAGTAATTGGATATAAAAAATAAAAACTTTTAATTGATAGAAAGCAGATCGAGGACGTTATTTTCGCAGAGACGGAAGCATATGGGTTATATTGCTTTTGAAGGAGTATATAATTGAAGATATTTCTTTTATCCGGCGATAAAGAACGAATCGGTGGGTCTAATAACAGCAGACTTATTGCTCCCGGGGGCGCCCCACTTGTTTCGCGATAAAAGCCGGAAATTATTGCTCGGCTGCGGCAACGGACTGCAAGCAGCGGCATATGCGACGTGACTTAGCGAATATCCGCGATAACTGCGTGAATAACATCCAAAAGCAATTTGGCGCTATCAGAAAATTGCTTTTATTTTCAAATGAGCTGTTCGGAGATTAGGCAAAATAAAATTAGGGTTCTATTAGGAAACGCTTATCTTGCACATTTTTGATTAGAAAAGTGAATAATCCCATTTTGGCTGCCTTATTGGCGCAATTTGGCATTTCAATAATTTAATGTCTTCTATACAAAATACGTGCATTAGAGAACAGATTATTACATAACAATAAAGTCCAAAATTTAAATGCTTTTAGTATTAATTATAGCTAACGAACCGCAGGTGCGTCGGTTTGATGAGAATTTCATTTGAATACTAATGAACTAGAATAACTGAATAAGATACTAATAAGGCTATTTAAAGAGCCCAGCGCTATATAAAATAAAATTAAATTAAGTATCAAAAATAAAGTATTTGAAGTGTGAGGTGAGTTATCAGATTTTTTCAAGCCAACGGAGTTAATTAGAGCCAAACTAACCGCCAGATTAGAAAGCGTTTATGACCAAAAGTTGAAAAGAAGATAACGTTTGGTACAAAAATTTAAAGATGGACGAACGGAGCTGAATAATGATCCGGAGAAGAAAAGAGACAGACCAAGAATCTTACACACGGATAACTGCAAAATGGTGGAACTTTTGATTAGAAAAAGTAGCTGCATTAAAGTTCGAGGACTTGCTGAAGTAACTGGCATTCCTACGAGCCATGTTCATGAAATCATACTACTTAACTTTCCGTAAAATTCTGGCGCGATGAGTACCGAAAATGCTCTCTGATGAACAAAAACCAATCCGATACCAACAGGAATAGGATTCTTTATTGAAAGCACCATTATCTGAGATAAAATTTGCATTAATTACTACGATTTCACTCCAGAGACGAAACATCGTCTATGACATAAAAACGTCTAGCTTTCCAGTTCAAAAAAAATAAAATATAACTTAATCATTTGTTTATCATCGAGGGAGGCTGTAACATCTAGAGAGCGCGTACCCAGGTGGCAAATCAGGAAAAGTCTCCTAGTTATGCGTGGTACAAGGAAAATAAAATACCTCCCGCGGGCCAACAGGCACACAGGCAGCGTCTGGCCCAGAGTGGGCGGCTGCCAACAGCGTCTAATCCAGAGTGGGTGGCTAAGTTAAAGGTCCTTTCTTAATGGGTTGTGAGGTTAGGCCTGAAAATTCTAGCACACTTAAAACTAAAAGGAAAGAAGAGTTAAAAGCAGGATAAAGAACAATAAAATAATAAATAATTCCCGGGTGGTTAGTCACACCTCGGCTAAAGAAAGCCCCAGCGTTCTGCTTGGAGTTACCCAAACTCAGTTTCAAAAAGAAAAACAGTACTGGAACTGCGTACATGAGTATGAACATAATAGCCCTGACAAAGACCAAAAAACAAGGACAAGAATACAGAAAATATATACGCATTTATGGAGATCAAAGAGAAGTGTATCCATAGCAAATCAAAAGTTAGAAAGCTATAAACGAAAAGATTATAAAGGTAAACCTTGATAGTTATAAGTATAGAATGACAGTTGTAGTCATATATGCACCAAATGAAGATGACAATTGTAATAATATTGACGAGTTCTACGTTACGTAGGACGAAATACTCTGCGAAATATGAAACACTAGACAGATTATGTTTCTGGAAGATTTCAACGCCAGACCTGATCAAAAAGAGGATTCTAAAATAGTGGGGAGATATACGTCGGAGATATATTAGATAAATGGAAAATGGGTTATATAACACCGGTGTATAAGAAAGGAACAGAAATCAGCGCAAAACGTATTGTGCATTTGCAGTAACTAATGCCTCTGGTAAAACGGTTTGAAGAGTTGTGAAAGAACTAATAGAGCAACAATACTTCGAACAACAAGTCGAAGAACAATGTGGATTCCGGGCTGGAAGGTCCTGCGTAGAGAACCTCTTTAGTCTAACTTTATCAATACAGAAGAATCTAGAAACTGGGAAAAGCATAAGATAATGTATCTCAATTAAAGCTATGGAAAGTGTTGAAAGACAGTGGCATCAAAAAAACATTGGTTAGTGCCGTGCAAAGCCTATATAAAGATCAAAAAGCAAGGGTAAAGGTAGGATCAGAGCTGACTAGAGCATTTTAAATAAGAAGGAGGTTGAGACAGTGCTGCTGTATTTCTCCAACATTATTTAAAATATATATCTATAAAGTACTAGACAGATGGGCAAAAAAATATAAAGGAATGGGAATATCAAAGCAGAAAACTCCACAGTTTACACGTTACAATTTGTGAACGACTAGGTTATTGTAGCGCAGGACGAAGAAGACTTAGAATATATGATAAGAAAGCTGAAGAAGAATATACAAAATTGGAATTGACTATTAACCCAAAAAAATCAAAGTATTTATATATAGGGGAAAGAAAATGACTAATTCTGAAAACAGGCAGAACATAAAAGCGTGCTCAGAACTGAAATACCTGGAAGATACGATGGGTAAGCAGGGGCTATTATGAAATAGAACTTAAAAAAATATGAAACAACAACGGTGAACAATTAGTGCTCTTATTGGAATATTTTTAGGACTAAAATATATGGATAATACGAAAAAACGTATATATAAATCAATAGTCCAGAGTATAGTATTGTATAGAGCAGAAGTATGGCAGTTAAGCGAAAGACACAAGACGCAGTTAAAACCACTAGAAATAGATTTTTAGAGAAGGACAGCAGGAATATCCAGGTTAGAACGACTATGTAAAAGAATCAATGGGAATTAGTAACGACATAGAAGAAAAAATTGAAAAACGCCAATTATTATAGCGTGGAATCGTAAATAGGATGAAAGATGATCGAATACCAAAGAAAGTAATAATGCGACAACCGAAAGAAAGACCTAAAAACGGTAGACCACAAAAAGGCGGGAAGAAAAATATGCACCACTTAATACTAAATGCAATATACAACATGATGCGTGAAAAAATAGACAACAGTGGGCACCGAAAGACTCGGTCATAAAGTGGCGAAAAGAGAGAAAACATCTGTATACAAAACCATGGTCATTGTGTTCTCGGATAATAAAAACCTACTGCTGTGTGAATTCCGCGTACAACCATTAATAGCGACAGATACCGCGACACTGTTCAGAAATTACCCATAGCTATTAAAAAGAAGAAGCCGGGACGATTACGCAAAGAAGTTAAACTTTGGCACGATAGTGCAGGACCTCACACGTTAAGTTAAACCAAACTGTGGTTGACACAGCGGAATTGGGAGGTCCTGCAACATCCTCTATATAGTCAAAACTTAGCCCTCTTAAATTTTCATTTATTAGGACCTTTAGAAAAATTTTTGATGGGAAAACACTGCAAATCAGCACAAAATGAAAACACTGTTATGGATTACTACAAGCAACTTGACAACCAGCAGTACCGTGAAAGGATGTTCAAACTACTGTCACGGAGGACGGAGGCTTTCATTAAAAAGTGGGTGAATTGATATTTGGAGGTTGGTAATGTATATAATATGCCGGAGAGGAGAACAGTCTCCATCACAACAACAAAGAAGTATAACGCAATCTTGCGTCTCTTTAAAGACAAACCAGACCTTTCGCTACGCTGTACCCAAATAAAACTACACAAGGAAAAATTTAGGTTTTTATAAATACGACTTGTAATAGCCTGCGTGAAAAAGAAACGTTTATTTTCAACCAACTATGACAAAGAATTTACGAGGCGCATTCATAAAGTAAGGGCCGTTTGGTCACAGAAAAAAATGTACTTATAAGAAACAAATTTTATTGTCATATTTAGTTAGGTACAATCTTACTTTACTTCTCTACATAATCGCCGTTCACTTCTAAGCATTTTTCGTACCGCTGCACCAGCTTCTTTAACCCCTCTGCATAGAAGCTTGCCGCCTGAGAGTTGAACCAGTTGACAACGGCGTTTTTGAGTCCGTCTTCGGTTCAAAAACGTTGTCCACCCAGCCACCGTTTAAAATGCAAGAAGAGGAAGTAGTCGCTAGGTGCAAGGTCGGGACTGTACGGTGGGTGGTCAAAGTTCCCAACGAAAATCTTGAATTTTCTCAATGGTTTTGGCAGCAGTGTGAGGACGCGCGTTATCGTGGAGGAGGATTATGCCAGATGACAGTTTCCGCGGCGTTTGTTTTGAGCGCACGTCTCAAGTGTTTGAGCGTTTCGCAGTACACGTCAGCTGTAATTGTTGTCCCACGTTCCATGAAATCAACCAAAAGAACACCGTCTTTGTCCCAAAAACTGTAGCCATCAATTTTCGACTTGTGTACTGAGTTTGTTTAAATTTTTCGGTTTTGGTGAGGATGAGTGTCGCCACTGCATCGATTGCAGTTTTGTTTCTGGGTTGGCGTAGGATACCCACGTCTCGTCCCCAGTAACAATGTGAGAAAACAAATCATCTCCATTTTGTTGATAACGGGCCAAAACTTTCGTCCACTAGACATTCTTTGCTCTTTGTGGTGGTCGGTGAGCATTTTGGTACCCACCTTGCACACAATTTGCTGTATGCGAGGTTTTCTGTGACAATATTGTAAACAGTAGTGCGTCCAAGTTGAGGAAATTTGTCAGCCAGGCCACTAATCGTCAATCGACGATCAGATCGCAGTGCTTGGTCCACTTGTGAAACGATTTCATCAGTCTGGATACTGGGCCTGCCACTCCGCTCTTCGTCATGGACATTTGTTCGGCCATTTGTAAAATAACGGCACCATTGTCTAACCTTTCCTTCACTCATAACTGTAGGTCCGTAAACCAGGCATAACTCCCGATGAATTTCAGCAGCCGACGATCCTTTTGCACATAAGAAACGAATCACAGAACGCACTTCACACTTGGCGGGATCAACGATTTTCGCGGCCATTGTTCTTTGCATTCACTGACAACAATACAATTTCAGAATCAAAACAAATGACGCTGTAGCTTCGCAATGAGTCAGTAGATGGCGCTGCAGTGGTAAAACTGTGCTTCGAAGCGCCACTATTTATATACATGCAAACGGCCCTTACTTTATGAATGCGCCTCGTATTATTAGAAAAGCACGTTAAAAACGGTGGACGAGTTTTCTTCTTGCGCATGGTCTTCCTCATGAAAAGCGTGGTCAATGAAGAGTAATAGAATACTCCAGCGCACAGTTAAATGTGCAATATTTAACAAAAATTCTTGCTAAATTCTGTTGGAAAGTGTCTTGAATTTGACAGAACAAATTGGGTGCTGCAAAAGGATAGCGACTTTAAACATCGCAGTAAATTGTACAATACATGGACATAATAAAATATCGTCAATATGATAGAATGACCGACATGTACCAAATTTTTGGTGATCTTTGCTGGACTTCGTCATGACCAACTGTACAGAATTAAACTTCCATCACGGAACCAAGCAGCGAGCAATTAAATTCTAAAGTTCAATGTCAAAAACAGATAAAAAAATACTTCTTACGATTGCTAAGATTTCTATTTTTAAATTAAAAATAATAATTTAGTCGTGTAATTATATTTATTACAAATCTTTAAAAAATTATCATGTATTATTATTCCAAATAAACACAAATGGCCGAAAAATCATCGGTCTTACAGCTGTAAAGACAACCCAGAAATGTAATAATTTAATTATGACAGTGAAAGCGAAATTAGCCACATTACCTTAAAACATTTCATTGCGGAACTGAAAAACAAGATAAAGGGAACATAAATTGTGAATGATAATTAGAGCAGGTTGTATTCGCCCATTCAGTTCGCCCGTCTTCTGAATGCGCTCGACGTGGTTCGAATCCGCACAAATTCGCTTCATTTTCCGCAATCAAGTTGCGCGACGAAATCCGTTTATGCATTTGCTGAATGGGTAAATTAGCTCTTTCGGGCTTTAATTGCTAATAATGGCTGGGAAAGTCGAGCGAGCCGTGCAGAGCTCATTAATTAATCTGGCGCCTAAAAATTAATTTCCGCCACGCGTAGATGGTTTTCTGTTGAATCCTTTAGTACAATTACTCCGACATACCGTATTTAACAGCTTACAAAAAATATCCGTCAGTTTTAGGTTCCTATTCTTAAACGTTTATTATTACTTATTCTTGACATTTTATATCTCATAATTAAATTTTAAAACTCTTTTCATTACTTTCATATACAAGTGAGTGAAAGTACGGGCAATCATAATTAGCGTAACATATTGTAATAAAAGTGGAAAACAAATAATTTTAAAGTAAAAAAAAAACATGAATATTAAGTGATAGTTAATAAAGCAGCTGTATAGCACATTATAATACTACTAAAATAAACTGAAAAGTTTTCAAATTTGTAACTAAGGAAAATGTAGTAGCAATGGAGGTGATAGATGAAAAAGATGAAGAAGAAAATGTAATACTAGAAAAAATAACAACGGTTTTGGATACCATAGGAGTTGAACTCGATCTAGAACACTATCAAAGAACAGGAATATTCAAAGAAACAACACCAATTTTAATTAAATTCAGGAAATTCAGTAAAAAATGGAAATAATTAAGAGGGCCAAAAATTTAAAGGATACAAATATATGGATAAACGAAGATTACCCCAAAGAAGTGCAAGAAGACCGGAAACAATTAATTCCATTGATAAAAGAAGGAAAACTAAAAGCACAAAAAGCACAGATAAAGTACAATAAATTAATAATAAACAGCAAAATATATGGAAGAGATGATAAAGAACGTGTAAAAGAACTTCTGACAGAAATAGAGAAAGCAAGGGAACAACACACACGTTCGAAAAGATCAGTCAGCGAAAGATCATCAAACGTAGACCCCCTAGTAGCTCAGTTACGTAAAATAACAAGAACTAATAGGCAAAAAAAAACTAACTATGAAGGATAAAGACGGAAATAAAGGCAACAATAGAGGCAATGGACAAGGATATGGAAAATTACAAACAATAATTCTAGAGCTAATTGTATGTTATTAAATGTTTAATGAAAGTCATGAGGAGGAAGCACCTACTGGTGAATCTCCTACTTTTGTTCACTTGGATACTTTTTCCTTAATCTTCTGGTTTCGGGTTCCTGACCTAGGACGTTGACTGTTAGATTCGGGTGATTTTCAACAGAGTAATGATATTTTTCAGCTTTCGTTTTTATAAAATCGGCTACTAATGGGATGTTAAAATCGTTGTGGATTTGACACAAACCATGGAGCATTGGATATCATCCTCAGGGTCTCGGACTGGAAGCGTTGTATTATTTCTATTGTTTTGCTGGCGCATTCCCATAATTCACAGCCGTAGATCCAGATGGGACGAATTATGCTTTTGTAGATTAACAGTTTGTTATCTATTTTAAGTGCTGAGTTTCTCCCAAGGAGCCAATACAATTTTTTTAGGCGTAGATCCATTTGTTTTCGTTTTTTGCTTATATGAGATTTCCACCTCAAGCGTTTATCGAGATGCAGACCTAGATATCTGACTTCTTCTGCCTGAGGAATCGGTGTATTGTTTAGGTAGACTTGCAGAAACGGAGTGTTTCGTTGTAAACGTGACTTGGACCGATTTATCCCCGTTAACCCTTACTTTCCACTTGTTTAGCCACTTTCCGAGCTGGTTTAAATGTTCTTGGAGTAGTTCGGTTGCTGTGCTCGGATCTTCATTGCACGACAGGATTGGTTTGTCATCAGCAAACGTCCCTGTACTTGTTTGCTCTATGATAGGAAGATCACTTGTATATAACAGATACAATAGAGGCCCAAGCACACTACCCTGAGGGACACGCCGCATTAATTCTATATATCTGAGAGGTGTCGTTGCCGAGTTTGGTTTGGAAGAATCGTTTGTCCAGGTAGGAGCGCAAAAGCAGGTAGTAATGGTATGGGAGTAGTTTTTTTATTCTGTACAATAAACCTCTGTGCCAAACCTTGTCGAATGCTCAACTCACATATAAGAACACTGCACATACAGTAATTGCTGAGTTCAAGTGCACCGCGTATTATATGTGTTAATCGATGGCATTGTTGAATGCTGGGATCGGAATCCAAATTGGTGATCTGGTAGCCATTTACTTTGAAGTTCACTTTCATTGCGTTTTAATATTAATTTTTCAAGCAGCCTAGAGATTATCGGAAGTAAACTAATAGGTCGGTAGGATTTTATTTAGGTGGGAGGTTTGAGGATTAAGATAATTTGCGCAATTTTGAGTAATGATGGCCAGTATGCAAGACACAGTATTCTATTAAACAGTATTTGGAAATAACGGTCGTTTCTCAGGTAAGTGCTTTAATATAATTCCTGTTATAAGGTCATGTTCTGGAGATTTTTTTGTTAGGAAGTAATTTTATTTAGCCGTTAATTTCGTGGATAGCGAAACTCTTTATTTGGGCTAATAATTGCAATGGAGTTTCTAAATAATGTTCATCCTCCTGGTCTGGTTCATTAGAATTAGGTTCAAAGGTAGTTTGAAGGTGCAGCGCGAAAGCTTCAGCCTTTTCTTTATCAGTTTTCGCTCATAATCATGTTGCATCCTGTATGTTATGTGCTCTTTAGACGTTTAATTCCTCTAGTTATCCTTCATATTGACTGATCTTGTACAGAGAGTGTAGTTGTGTATAGCTGGAAAGTTTCATTGCAAATCTGTTGAAGTCTTCTTCTTAGTTTATTATTCAGTTGGTTAAATATAGCTTTGTCTGCAATGTTGCGACTAGGTTGCCAAGCTGCCCTTGCTCTTTTTTTCCCTAACTATTTTTATTATTTCAGTTGGGATGTTAGGTGTATTGATTTTGTGGTTGTAAGACTGAGGTGTTGATTTCCAACTGGCTTCCTGAATAACTGTTATTAAGTGGTTAGTTGCATATTCTAAGTTTTCGTTTGTTTTTAATGCCAGGTTCATGTTAAGGTTTTCATTAATATGTGATTTAAATGTTTCCCAGTTGGTTTTTATATTGCTGAGAGTAGGTGTGGGTTCTTTGTAAAGTATAGTTGCATTTACTGAGACTACAACAGGGGTATGGTCAGATGAAATGTCGTAACTAGGAACAATGTCCATCTAGTTTGAGGACATACCGTGGGTGACGAAGAAGTTAAGCAGATCTGGTGTTTTATTGGGGTCAATTGGTCAATATGTTGGGCTGCCCGTTAATAAGAAGCTATAATTGTTATCTGCCATGAGTTTGTATAGTTCTCTACCTTTTGTAGTTGTTAAACGCGAGCCCAAGTGTATATTTTTAGCATTGTAGTCGCCACCTATTAAGAATATAGGTCCTAATTGCTCAAAATAGAGTTGGAACATTCGTTTGGTTATGTTGTGGCGTGGCGGGCTATAGGCGACGGAAATTACTATTAGCATCGGAAGTTTTTCTACTTGTATTATAGTACCTTGCAAGTAGTCTGTTTGAAAGCTTTGGTAATTCATGACGTTTAATAGTATTGCGCATTATTATAGCATAACCACCATGGGCTGCATCGTCAAGGTGTTCTGTATGATGTATGGTAAAATAAGATATTTTTAAATGTGATCTTGTGGTATAATGGGTTTTTGAGATTAACAAAATATCTATGCTATTGGTATGTAGAAAAATTTCAACTTCTAACTTCCGTTAAAGCATTCCGTTGGCATTCCACAACGCAATTTTTAGTAATTTAGCCATTAGCTAATTAGTTTACTGATCACTCTAGTACACATCATGCGGTTTTGATTGTAGATTGAACATGCTTTTAATATATATATATATATATATTGTATTTTATCAGTGTGCTATATCTAGAATCTATTCTGCAGTGATTAAGCGTATCTATTATCGCTAAGTGTTCTAAACTATCGAACGCTTTTTCAAAGTCTATAAATCCCATATGTATGGGTGTTATACTCTGTAGACTTTTCTATCAAAATTCTTAGTGTCTGTAGATGATCCAGTGTGCTATATCCTTTTTTGAATCCGGCTTGTTCTGGCGTTTGATAGAAATCAAATTTATTGGACAGCCGATTTATTATGATTTTTGAGAAAAATTTGTACAGTTGAGAGAGTAAACTTATCGGTCTATAATTAGTCAATTTACTTATATCTCCTTTTTTACTTCCCTCATCTTATAATAAGGAAAGTAATGTAATCGGCGGAAATTTGACCCGCCCAGTTTTTCACATTTCTGGACGAAATATAGCCTCAGGACACCAAAAAAGTTGGTTTGGGCGTGTGTGTGTGTGGGTGTGTGGGTGTGTATGTGATATCTCGAGAACCATAAGAGATAGAGACTTGAAATTTGGTAAGCAAGTTACTTGTAGGTAGGGGACGCAGTGCGAAGCTTTTGGTAAACATCGGCCGAGCCGTTTGGTCGCAAGGTCGCAAAATCGGTCGCAAAGCGGTCGCAAATCTAAACGGTTGAAGATACAAAAAATTCATGAGAATAAAAATGATTTGTTATCACGAGATAAACATGAATTTAAAGTAAAAGTTGGTAAAATAGGAACTCGAAAAAAAATTGAATCTCAGAATTTTTAATATACCGGATGTTCATAAAATGTTTCGGGAAATTTATATTACCGGATAGATCAGATCGAGACAAACAAAAAATTACAATGAAATGTTTTGACCCGAGGTCAAATAAATAAGTTATAGCCGCTTAAAAAATAATTAAACTGACCAATCACAGCGCGCTAGGAAGGAGCTCACACGGTTACCTTCAGTGACGTAGCAAAATTTTAAGTACTAGTCAATCATTGTCCTGTATTGTTTATTTTAATCAGCTTTCATGTGCTGGTCTCGCGCATCGCCCTTTTTTAAAATAACAAGTTCCAGGACGAGAGCAGCGCAGGACCGAGACGATGGACCCGGTATAATGTATAATAATAGGATAAGGAATGTCGTGTGATGTTCACACCAGATTTTTATATATTAGGATTAGCATTGCGTTTCTCCATTTTATTGGTATTGTGCCTTCCTCTAGGAATTTATTAAATATTTCTTTTATGTGCTGTAATAACTAATCACCTCTTTCCTTTATGAATCTGCCATTGCCTTGTCCTTTCTCAGGTAAGTGCTTTAATATAATTTCTGTTATAAGGTCATGACCTGGAGATTTTTTGTTAGGAAGTAATTTTATTTGGGGTAATAATTGCAATGGAGTTTCTAAATAATGTTAAACCTCCTGGTCTGGTTCATTAGAATTATGTTCAAAGGTAGTTTGAAGGTGCAGCGCGAAAGCTTCAGTCTTTTCTTTATTAGTTTTCGCCTATAATCCTGTTGCATCTTGTAGTAGTATGTGCTCTTTAGACGTTTAATTCCTCTAGTTGCCCTTCATACTGACTGATCTTGCACAGAGAGTGTGGTTGTGTATAGCTGGAAAGTTTCATTGCAAATCTGTTGAAGACTTCTTCTTAGTTTATTATTCAGTTGGTTAAATATAGTTTTGTCTGCAATGTGGCGACTAGGTTGCCAAGCTACCCTTGCTCTTTTTTCCCTTACCATTTTTATTATTTCAGTTGAGATGTTAGGTGTATTGATTTTGTGGTTGTAAGACTGAGGTGTTGATTTCCAACCGGTTTGCTGAATAACTGTTATTAAGTGGTTAGTTGCATATTCTAAGTTTTCGTTTGTTTTTAATGCCAGGTTCATGTTAAGGTTTTCATTTATATGTGATTTAAAAGTTTCCTAGTTGGTTTTTATATTGATGAGAGTAGGTGTGGGTCCTTCGTAAAGTATAGTTGCACTTACTGAGACTACTACAGGGGTATGGTCAGATGAAATGTCGTAACTAGGAACGATGTCCATGTAGTTTGAGGACATACCGTGGGTGACGAGGAAGTCAAGCAGATCTGGTGTTTTATTGGAGTCAATTGGTCAATATGTTGGGCTGCCCGTTGATAAGAAGCTATAATTGTTATCTGCCATGAGTTTGTATAGTTTTCTACATTTTGTAGTTGTTAAACGCGAGCCCCAGTGTATATTTTTAGCATTGTAGTCGCCACCTATTAAGAATATAGGTCCTAGTTGCTCAAAATAGGGTTGGAACATTCGTTTGGTTATGTTGTGGCGTGGCGGGCAATAGGCGACGGAAATTACTATTAGCATCGGAAGTTTTTCTACTTGTATTATAGTACCTTGCAAGTAGTCTGTTTGAAAGCTTTGGTAATTCATGATGTTTAATAGTATTGCGAATTATTATAGCAGAACCACCATGGACTGCGTCGTCGGGTGTTCTGTATAATATATGGTAAAATAAGATATTTTTAAATGTGATCTTGTGGTATAATGTTTTTGAGATTAACAAAATATCTATGCTATTGGTATGTAGAAAAATTTCAACTTCTAACTTCCGTTAAAGCATCCCGTTGGCATTCCACAACGCAATTTTTAGTAATTAGTTTACTGATCACTCTAGTCAGCATGTTAATATCATGCTGTTTTGATGTAGTAGTTGATTGAACATGCTTTTAAATTCATCGACGAATTGTTTAAGGCTGACGTCTTCAGCTGGCTGGTTTTCTACTATACGCGAATAGGTGAGACGTGGAGGATTTGTTGTCTTAGGGGTGGAAAGTGTTGCCTTGTTAAGTGTGAGGATCTTACGTTTGTGTGTTGCTTATCAGGTTGATACTTATTTTGCAGCTCTTAATAAATTGTGCATCCTTTATAGGTTGCTGGGTGTTGTCCCTCCCAAAGAATACATTTTGCTGGGGTTGCTTTAGTTTTTTGGCAGCTTTTTGTGTCATGAGGTCCAGCACATTTTACGCAAGCAAATGGTCTATTACAGTACCTTTTTGTGTGTCCGTAGTTCTAACAACGGGTGCATTTTACTATATATTTGTTTATTTTTGGTGGTTCAAATAATATATGTATATTTTGAACTAATTTTATGTTGTAGATTTCCTTGCTATTAGTGGCTGGTTCAAGATCTATGTAAAAGATTGGTAATGTATCTTTAGTTAGTTTATTTTTTAAATTCTTAATATTTTTAACTATGTGTCCTACTCCTTTAAGGGCTTTTTTAATATCATCTGTTGGAGCAGTGTGGTGTATGTATTTTAGAACTACTCTATATGGGCCATTTTCCTTGATCTGGTACGTGTGATGTATAATTTGATTTTCCTGCATGTGTTTGATTATCTTGCGGTAGGTGTTAGGGGTAGCTGTGGTAATTTTGACGACATTATTGTGCACACTTTTGGTCGAGTATTGTTCCTCTTCAGCAACGGAAAATAAATTTTTTGTCATTTTGTTGAAATCTAGAACACCGTGAACGAAAATGAGCAGGGGCTTAGATGTAGTTGTTTGTTGCTGTTGTTTATTATTGCGATCGCTTGTTTCATTTTCTGGGCTTAGGGCTGCATATCTATTTGTATGCATTAGTGTTTCTTTTACACTGACTGTTTGTGTATTTGACTTGTCTAATCGTTCCCGCTTAGTCACCCTTTGCTAATCATTAGCAGGATTAGTTTCCATTTCTTCTTCATCATCTTTATAATACTCATTTGAGGTGTTGTTATTTTGCATTAGTTGAGATGAGGGTTTTACACTCAATTGAAATGTAGAAAGTTGTATCTGTTGCATCTGGGGAAATTGTTGGTATTGTGGGGACAATAATGCTGAATTAGGGACGGTTGATTTGTGTATGGGGTTTGCTGATGCATGTTTGGGGGATGGATAATAGGGGAGAACAATAATGGTTGAGATAGCATAGAATTTCCATTAATTTGCTGGTGGTAATAAGTGTTAAATGCGTCGTTATAGCCGTAGCCGACCGGTACCATTTTAATTTACGTAATATGAATTTTATTGTAGTTAAAAGTATTTAAATAATTATTTTAAAAATCACTTACAGTTTATTAAATTTTAAAGTTGATGTCACAAGTTGACCTCAAGTCACTTTATCGCTCGGCACTTGTAATCTCGCAGACCGCTCGCAGACGTCTTTATTCCGCGAGTGTACAATGCGAACTATTAAGAACAAAAAAATACGACGTAGTAATATTACCGTTGATTTATTTTGGCAACAATTCCATTTTTATTTTAGCTCGTTAAGTAAAACTACAATATAATCAAGTGCAAAATTTATAATTGGCGTACATAAACTGCTTGGTAACTTTTAACACTTTTATTGTAGTTGCTCAAACAAATAAATTCTCAAGATTTGTATTTTTGTTAACAGATTTGATCCCCAATGCCAACGAAACAGAAGAATCCCAGCTTACTTAACATTACCGTCACCATTAACATCATCGTTAATAAAATTTCAGTCATTCATGCAAAACAGATTATTTGAATCACCCACACTAACGTTACTATTATAGCACCATTAACTCTAAATATGGGTGCAACAAAGCTTTTAAACTTTTGGAATCTTTTTCTGTATTTTTGTAATTTATTTTTAATGCACCTAGAATATTCCTTTCACTAATATTTCTCAAAGACCACCTCTTATTTATTTGCAATGCTTGTTTTGAATCCGCTATTGGTTATAGTTAAATATATTTTAGGATTTTCTAGTAAATCACTTTTTTGTATTTGTTTTTAAATTTTGTATTTTAATTTTCTTTATAGCCACTACTTATGTAAAAACCGATTTTAAAAGAATGATAATTGTGTTACATAGGTTTTACTGTAAACAAATAAAGTTATAACATAAGTTTTGTATATACAGGGTTATTACAAATGACTTTTAGAATTTTAAAAAATAATATTTGATACAGTACTAAATGTGTCAGACAAAAAAGGATAAATATTGTTTAAGTTTAAATCATAACAATGCAAATGTTTAATGTATATCAGTCGTGTCATTTTTCGACTGACTAACACGATCTTACAGTTAATAAATATTGCTAGGCAATGTATAAGGAATCTTTAACCTACTCCCTAAAAGGGAATCACAAGGTGTTAGATCGGGAATGAAATTACAAAATTTGAAACGCGTAACGTAGTCGTTCGGTAGCAAAAGTTGCAAGAACTGTAAGCGGTATGATTTCAGTTTCAATCGCTTTCGCTCAACTCTTTAAATAATTTGTGACGAAACATCAAGTTCGCAGTTTGCGCACCATTGCCAACAACATTGGATGCACGTCAGTACTGTATTATCACTGTATTCAAATTCATCAACTACAAAATACTATTGTGCTTTGGACTATTGCGTAAATGTGTGACAAGAACATTTGTGACGTTAAAAAAGATCTGTTCTTTTTTGTTGTACATTTTTATTATTTTATGTTAACATTTCAACAATTATATTTTATCAAAACCCGATGAATAATTTATAATAATTCTGTATGACAGAGATGGATAATTGAAACGAGTAGTAAAAATGCGCTTTTGCACAATTTAGAAGGGCGACCCAAAAACCCAAATCCGCGCACATTCTTTTAATCGGGCTCGTAAATATGCATAAAGTCTCCGGCGTTGATGACTGCATGCCGCATGCACCCAAGGACGCGTACATAAAACTAAACGGTAATTATAGCTTGATGTATACGACAGTGTCGAGCAATAATACGGTACGTAAGTAACAGCTCGTTATTAATGAGATAATACGTGATTTATAGTGATACGGCAGAAATTGCACGCTGATGCAACTTTTTATTGAGACCTACGCTGGCGTGCATGTGCTTGAAGATGATTTACGGGCTTTTCAAAATTGCAGGCTGCAGCAATTGCGGATTAGCATGTTAATGTACGGACAGCTGTGGGATGCAGCTAAACTGGCTGAATAGTGAGCAGCTTATCAGAAACAGATTTTTTATAAAAGCCCAAATAACACAATTTTCATTGTGAAAATTATCTCAGTCATAATTAAAGCATAAGGCTTTTTCACAGTAAATGGAAAAATGTACAAAACTATATTTGCTTAACGTTAGTAAATGTATTTTCTTTTGTTTTCTTTTTAATTTTTAATTTACGTTCTCCAACTATATAATTAAAACTAATAAAAGATTATTTTCAATGTGTCATATATAGGTTTGTTTCATTTAGGTACTACAAAAAAAAACTACTGTTAGGACCTTACACTGTTACATAACTAGTGCAGTTTGTTACTCTATTTTCCACTTAATTACCTTCTACCGATGTAGCTCATTTATCTACGTTCTATGAAATTTATTTTATTACGTCATCGTCTTGAACACAAAGTCCTTATTACCTTATTACGTTTGTGCAGAGAATTGTATTTTTAGTTTAGATAAACAATTTTAATGGTATGTCTGGTCAAATTTTAAAGAAAACTTGTTATTCATTCTAACCCAAAAGTATATACAATTACCTGATGTACACTTGTCTGTGTGGCCTGACGGTTGTATCTTTTGGCTAGAGTGTGAACAGAATCGAGTTCAATCTTAGGCCAGATGCCTTGTGGGGTAATAATGCGGTGGTCTAAAACACGGAGCTGCCACGTTGTGGTTTATTAGAGATGGGCGACGACAGTGAGGCCTCAACCTCTCAGTTCCCCATCGCGGCTAAAACCCCACCATGATGTACAATTACTTTATTATAAAAAAATGTTCTCTGAAAATATTATAAGTAATCATTACTAAATCATCTACATTATAGAGTAAAAAAATTCTCTACTAACAAGTAGTTAGAAGCACTTGGCAGTTATCACAGAGATTGGAATGTAATTTTTTCCGAAAAATTGCTAACCAAAAATTTTAAATGAATCCTATTACACAGAGTCAAATAATCGAAGGGTCATTACCTAAACAATGATCATGTGCTAACCCACATCAATTTAAATTTACCGGGGAAAATAAAAACGTAGTAGGCAGTTAATAGAACATAAAAAGAAATTAAAATAAAATATAAATTATTTTAGGTCAGAATAGCAAATTAACGATTTTTTATTTATTATTTAGCAAACAGAATTACAGGTAAATTCTATAAGCTAAAGGAGTGACAAGTGATAGAATGCTAACTACTAATTAACATCCAGTGACGCAACCTTTGGATTTGCAGACTACATTGTCTTTAGATTGGCAAAATACATCTAAAAATATATAACACTATTAAATTAAATCTATAGGCCACTGTTTTGTAAGTCGTTTATTGATTCTGGTTCCAGCAACTCTTTTAATAGTGGGTTGGGGTGCTTGCTATGATGTCGTGGTACTTGATGGCTCTTTCGTGAATGACCTCTTGGACTGTTGGGACGTGAAGATCCATATGAATTCTTTGATTAGTTACATACTAAGGCGCTTTTACAATTTGGCCAAAGACTGACATCTTTGGATGATTGCTGTATTAGCAACAAATTTGTTTGATGATTGTCTTATAAATTAGTATTTTGTTTTCACTAGACATACGAGATTTTCTACCTATAAGCCAATACAGTTATTTTTCCTTAGATCCATCTGTTTCTTTTTTTTAAATATATATTTTTTCAATGTCAAATTATTATCTAGATAAAGGCACACATATTTTGCTCTCGTACTTTGTGGTATCTTCACGTTGTTTAAATGGATTAGTGGACAAGTTTGGTTACGAAGTGTAAACGTTATGTGAACATATTTGTTTTGTTAACTATAATTTTCTATTTGTTCAACCATTGCTGAGAGCTAAGTAGGTGAGATTGTAGATTTTTTAAAGCTGTCTGAGGGTCAGCATGACTAGAAAGGATAGCTGTATTGTCGCAAAATGTTTTCCTTACTGTGTTTGGTGTGACTGGTAACTCGGAAGTATATAAGACATATAATAGTAGGCCAAGCACACTTCCTTGCGGCACTCCGGTGTTGATTAGATAGTTCCGTTAACTTGAAATACTTTTTCGCTTAGATAGGATTGTAGCAGATATAAGTAGGCTGGAGGAAATACTTCTTTAATTTTGTAGAGCAGTCCTGCTTATTTTCGAATGCTGTATTTATGACTTGTGTGACACGGTGCACTTGCTGAACTGTAGAATGAGCACATCTGAACCCAAACTGGTGATCTGGAGTCCAATTTTCTGCCTGTCCTAATTTATTCTGCAAATCAGTAGTTTTTCAAACAGTTTGGAGATAACTGGTAGCAGACATATCAGTCGATAAGATAACATTTCTATTGAGTCTTTTCCAGGTTTTGCGATCATTATAATTTGTGTCACTTTTAGGCATGTTTGCCAATAGCTAAGTCTTAACATGGCATTATAGATGTATGTCAGTAGAACTAGGTCTTTTCGTGGGAATTCCTTAAGCATTCTGGCTGTAACAAGATCAATACCAGGAGTCTTTTTCAAGTTTAAGATTTTTATTTCTTTAGCTGTCTCCTTTGAAGTAAATAGCTTAATAGTTGTATCCGTCTCCATGGAAATCATCAAGTCTTGTTCTAATCCGTGATCTGTCTTGTTGTTTATAGCTGAAAAACTGATAGTAGGTGGCCTGCTAATAGGTTATCTTTCTATTTGTCACTTTTCACCCAATGATCATTTCTACTTTTCCTTATTGGTGGTGCTGGTATCGTAGGTTTCTTAGAGTTCTTTATGGATTTCCAGATAAAATTGTCAGATCTATTCAGTTTAGGCAAATAATGATCAAATTGTTCAATATGTACTTCTTGTAGTTTGACTTTTAGTCTATTGCTTAGATGGTTGTATGTATTTTTGTCTGCTGATGTATGGACTCGTTGCTATTTTGCTCCGGCACGTCGTTTTTCTGCTACCATGTGTTCAATTTCTAGCGATATGTCAGTTTGTACTTTTTTGTGCTGTATTATTGGTGTAGCCTGGCGTGCAGCGTGTTGTAATTTTGTTATAAATGCTTTAATAATAGTTTTTATTTCATTAGGTGTCTTGAGCTGAACTTTTAAATCTAAGGCATCGCTTAAGTTAGTTCGGTAAGTTGCCCAATTCGTTTTGGAGTTGTGTAGCCTTGGTGCGGGTTTTTTCTCTATAATGGATGTGACAATGGTTGCAATAATAAGCGAATGATCCGATGACAAATTAAGACTGGGTACAATATCTGTGTATGCAGGATTTAGTCCGTTGTTAACAAAAAAGTCTAGTAGATCAGGTATTTTGTTCTGATCAATTGGCCAGTATGTTGGCATAGCAGTTGAAAGAAACTTTTTTTTATCTTTGATTATTTTGAGGATTTTTTTATCTTTAGTTGTTACAAGTCGTTAACCCCACCTAGTGTGCTTACTGTTGCAATCTCCCCCGACTAGGAATTTTGGTCCTAGTGTTTGAAAGAATTCTGTAAAGTCGGTGTTTTTAATATTACGCCGTGGCGGGCAGTACACAGCAGACAAACTCAGTTCGTGTGGTAGAGTTGTTACTTTAACTATCGTGGCTTTAAAAAGTCTTTTTGATATTTTAATTCTTCATAGTGTGTAATTGAACATTTGATTTTGCTGTAAATATAATTTTATTTCTTCTTTGTGCTGTACTAATCCATTGTACTATTCTTGTAAATTTACGCATTATTTAACTAGTTTATTTAATAGTGTTGTGAACATGTTTAGCCATTTTGTTGAATTATTTGATTGAACTTAGCCTTGAATTTATTTAGAAACTGTGATAATGTGTTATTTCGTTCATCTGTCGTTGCTCTGGTAGTAGATGAAAGATTGATTTAAGTTTTGGAAATTAGTTAAGACAGGACTTACATTATATACATTATTGGCATTTGGAGCTGGTCGTGTGATATTAGCTTTTGATGGAGTACTTTTGCTAAGAAGTTTATGGTAATGCTCGCATCTTTTGTAATTTTCTGGATCACATAGGGCACATGTGGCGGGAGTAACCTTAGACTTGGCACAACTTATGGTACTGTGCGCACCATCTCATTTGACGCATATATAAGGTATGTTGCAATATGTTTTTAGTAATCATATTGCTGATATCTCATGCCTGTGCGATGTTGTTTTTATTTTTATTTGGGGGTTCTATTTTGACAACACTAGTTAGGAGCTTTTCTATTTTGTATATATCTTTGTTGTTTTTGGCAGGCTCCAGATCAACGAAAAAAATATTTAACGGTTCTTTCGTTGTTCTATGCCGTGCATTTATAATATTTCTGACTTTATGACAGTTCTGCTGTTATTTTGTGGGTGTCAAAAGAGTGATGCATATATTTGATGACAATTCTATAAGCTCGTTCTTCCTTTAGTTGATAAGTATGATGAGCTATATTTTCTTTTTTAAATATCGAGATAATTTACGATATCCATCTGTAGTGTTACAGTTTATTTTGATTGTATTGTCAGCTAAGATTTTAGTACTATAATACTCTTCCTCTAGACACCCTGCTATTTATTTTATCATTACGGGATAGTTACGTGTTAGCTGGTCCCGATATCGCCGAGGCTCATGTTACCTGGCCTGAATTTTTTGAGCCGTGTGCAACACAAAGGCCCTTCTTTGGAATTTATAATCTCAAAAGGAATGTTACCTGAGGCCGACTTTGTGGCGCCGTGTGCTACACCGGGTTTCTTGACCTACCACGCCGAGTCGTTTCAAGCGATTCCGAGTCGGCCCGAACGCTACCGACCATAGCCACCACGGCATTTACCAACCAGAGCAAGGATGCCGGCGCATTTTCCAATCAGCGCAAAGGCGCCCCTGGCGTCCACCAATCCTTGACAAATTTCGCATTCCCAGCGGGCTCAGTGTGGTTCCGTCCTGAACTCTGCACCCCACCAGCAGAGTAGGGCACGAGCTGAACCCGTAAAATCAGAACCACCGAAGCATTCGGTCTCAGTCGCCAGCTCCTTAAGAAGAAATCATCAAGAGTCATCGGGTGAGTCCGTTTTGGTTTCTTTTGCTGCTCGCTGTCCGGACCTGCTGCTCGCTTTTCGGCCCTGCTGCCGTCTCTGCTACTCGCTGTCCGGCTCCGTCATCGGCCCCGCTGCTTGGCCCTGCTGCAAGCTGCCCAGCTGCACTACCGCCCCTGCTGCTCGCTGCCTGGTTCCACCACCGGTTCCGCTGCTTGCTCTGCTGCACCTAGCTCAGGGCCTGGCTTCGCTGCCCCAGCTCGCTGCCCGTTTCAGCGCGTGCATTAAGTCGTAGGTTAAGTTTAGTAAGGTTGTAAATATAATTCTAATTCGTAAGTTGGAGCCGACGCTTCGTTTCTTTAGCCTTCCGTGTTTCACGCGTTTTCGGTCGTAGCGTCCCGACGCTAGATTTATTAACGCCCAGGCTCGACTTGATAATATACGTCATAAACGTATATTGCAGGTGGTTTGCTAATTCTCGCGTTCAGTTGTAGTCCTGGTTATCTTTTTACGTCTGGTGTCTTTTACTTGCTGCCATGGAATATCGGTAGTCTGGTTCGTTATTTCTCGATCGTCATCACTGGTTGATGACGTCCGTAATTTGGTGGCATTTGCATGTATGAAGTATTGGACTCCATCTGCTGAGGTACCGCACCGTGATAAAACATTGGTTGTAGTTGTAGTGAGAAATGTGAGTTTGGCATCATCGATGGAAAATTGGTTGAGGTTGTAAATACGTATTTTTTTGTTGTTCTATTTCTATTTTGCTGTTTTCTAGGGCGGTCATCGACACCGTGCGATGAAAACGCAGACAACACTCTGATATCGCACGTCTGCACTGCTTGAGCTACAAAACTCAAATGAAATTTAGGATGTGAATAAACAAGAAAATTATATGCTTAGGCATCAAGACAGAAGGTTGTAATTTTTTATACTTTTTTTGTAATATATGTGGATGTACTTTGAGTAAAATAAAGATTAAACAAAAGAAACTAAGAAAGTATTGTTTTGAGTAACATTAAGTTATATTTAGGAAGAAAAAATGCTTAATAGCAGAATGATGTCCAATATTCAATTTTTTACTGATAATAGTAAAAAAATTACAATATTAAATTGTTTGAGGCGCAACTTATTCAATAAACAATACATAAAAATAATAAAATCGAGCAATGGTAAAGACATAAATACAAAAAAAAATTAAAAATGCAATTGTACATTTAGTTGATCTAGAATAACGAAGAATGCTTCTAATAATAAAGAATGAATATAAAAAAACAGGAAAATATTTAACACATGCAGAAAAAATTCAAATAATTACAGCACAGATAGTCGAGACGGAAAAATACAATCTTAACTGTGATATTTTTTTATCGCACTTATTCTTCACTTTGCCTTTAGAGTTGTCACAATTTATGTAGATTTATCGAATGTTTATATAAAATAAAATCGCCAAAGTGGTCTAAGCGGTTGAGGCGCGGATTGGACTGCGGAGGGACCTGGGTTAAATTCCCAAAGCTCTCTGATACCTGGCTCGCTCAACCAAATCGTAATAATGGCGGTCGTCTAAGGAGCGATGCTTGCCACATTCCTCCGTATCAGATGGGGTGCGCGACGATAGGGCAGCGAAAGCGAACATATGAAGGCCTTAACCTTTCAGTTTTCAAGCCGTGTTCCAACGCGAGACGTTAGAGCCTTACCATTATTATATAAAAGGATTTCAACTAGGAAATCACAGTTTAAATGTCGCTCAATCGATGTATCATACATACATAGATTGAGCGACATTTAAACTCGCCTGCACCAGCTGTGGACAAAAAGGCAATGCTCGTTCACACAGAATTAATACAACAACCCAACTTTATGATGCATTGATAAATTGACCTGTACGTCAATAACCCTTATAGGAGGAGGGGAGCCAAAAATTTGGTCAGTCGTAAGAAGAGATAAATTGTGACATAAATTAAAAGAAGTAAATAAGCCAATGAATAAGAATTGAACGCTCTAAACTAACCGTGTCAGAATATTTTTATTTAAAATGTTATTCAATACATAAGTGGTCCTTAACCCCATTAAAAATTCGTTAAACTTACATTGCTTTAGTATGTATTTAAAACAGAAATCCAATATTAACATTTGTAACTGCTAATTACTATCCTTCTAACATATAAAATCAAAAACTTTAAAATATTATTTCTAACATTTTTACAGCAGCAACAATAAATATATTTATTAAGTTCATCTGTATATTAGTAACAACATAAAATAAGGCATTATTCAAATAAACAAAGCAATTATAAACATGTAAGACAAAATCATATGTACAGAGCAGCGCAAACTAAATGAAATGGATTTGAACTACTAATATTCCTCGTTTTAGATATTTTTTATTTAGTTTTTCCAGAATCTCATGAGTATAATTTTAAAAATCCACTACGGATGGAAAGATACATAATGAAACAGCAAAATAAAATTAATAAACATAATTTTGACACAGCAAGCTCATTAGCGATATTTCGACATACCAGGTGCAACTTTCCTTAATTCTTTCTCGTGCACGTTTAAATTCTTTCATACTTGACCCCAAAATTCTAGCGATCTCGCGTTGATCATTGGAGTAAATTACCGAAACCTTTTGGCACCTGCTATGATCTTTAACAGTTGTCTTGTTGCACGCCTGCTCGCGTGTCTTTCAAACAGCCAATTTTTTATAAATTAGCCGTTATAATATATTATTAAAAGTTCTTTTTTGGAGAAAGTTAAGCCAACGGGCAAATTTTATCACCGTTGCAAGGAGCACAAAAGGGAGTCAGAAAAGAGCTATCTAACGGTAAGTGTAGCATAAGTACAAATAATTGAAGGAAAATACATGTACATGGATATGGAATAAGTTTTACTAGAATCGAGCAGAGAAAAGCCTATGGGGCATCACATATTAATCAACACTTGAAAATAGGCAAAAATGCGCTTTCTGAAAGTCACTTGTGAAAAAGCAACATCGATAAAATGAATCCTAAAAATGGGTATGATCGCATGACGGCAAACTCGATGTCAGAGCCGTTCATAATTGCACCATCCTTTAAGATGATTTTGGAATTAGAAGGCTTCTTTTTTTGTTGAAAAACCAAAGAAAATCGAAAATAAGACAATTTTTCGATCGACGCAAAATGTGCGTTAAATATGTGGGTTTCGTGGCTCTTAGTGCACACTACCAAAAAAAAAATAACGAAAACGAAATCACGACGCAATAGATGGCCAAGGGTTTGCCTCGTAATTCGTGCTGGTATCGGTATATTAGAAACGTCATTATTTAAAAGGATGCCGTATCATGGAACTGATAGATGACACACTTTAATAGTTGCGGTAGTACAATACAAATGTATAAAAGTACGCGGTAACAAGTGCTCCGGGTATTTCAAATAAGAGTGGACAGCGCTAAGCTAAAATTCCAGCCAGTATTAACGAAATGCATACATGACAAGAGAAGCAAACTTTCTTACTTAACAACAAACGCATTTGTAGTGATGCGAGAAAAAGAGAAGCCAAGATTTCAAATTAGATCGCTATTTTTAAGTAAAAGTTAACAGCCGCCTTGAGTGCATGAGATACGTTGTTAGTAACAAAACAATAATTCTAAAGTGCTGTGTAACATCAGACAGGAAACTCGCAGCATGGAGGTGTCCATATATTTGCAACTTGATTTGTAAAGATGCTGTTGGCTGAGATTAAGACCCGATTCTATTGTACCAAAGAGTGCGTCAGGACTCTGGGGAACCAGAGGGCAAATCAGCTGGCTTTTACAACAGGAAAGAAACCGCCAACTATAAAGTTGCGCTCTAGAACCAAAGCAAGCTGAGAGCAGAAATGGCTAGCAGCAAGAACAGGACAATATGCACAGGTGCTACTACTTACAATTGACACGCTAGGCCAACTAGCACACCGTGCAGCTTCTCATTCCATAGGGCTGTCTTATTTCGCCAGAATCTAGAAACTGGAAGAAAACCAAGAGAGATACAGACGTAGAGAAGTTAACTGCGCATGCTTTTTATCAGAGGCGAGTGGAAGTGCACAAAAACAAAAGGGGAGATCGAAAAGCTTTTGGGTGTGGGCGAATGGTAGACAACTTTTCCTGAATTTGCGATCTAATACGAGACTTGCGAACTTGTAAAGAGCGCAGGGGAGTTGAAAAATTCTTGATTAGAGACCGTGTAGTATTGTAATTGTGAGTACCTAAAGTCGTCAACGATTTTAAATTACCAGCGTTGATTAAGGTTTTTATGATTTTTCCTAATTCCGAATATTTTTTACATATTTAACTATAAGTAGATTGGAAAAGGAACTTTAGAATAAAATATGGCTTCTGGCGCAACAAAAAAATACCTATAGTAATTTAATACGTGACAGCGCTTTCGTTAAACTTATGTCGTCTTTCAGCTTACTAACAATATTCTTCCGCAGAATATTAGTTTTAAATTAAATAAAATTTTGATGTTTTTGCGAATTTTTATGAAAAACTTGAAATACAA
The DNA here is from genome assembly GCA_036346155.1 of Sinelater perroti. Taxonomy (NCBI): domain Eukaryota; kingdom Metazoa; phylum Arthropoda; class Insecta; order Coleoptera; family Elateridae; genus Sinelater; species Sinelater perroti. The sequence goes on from JARFIY010000341.1 coordinate 3,418,413, forward strand.
ATCAACTAAGTAATGCTGTAGAAGTCGAAGAATCGGTAAGCCTAATGGACTATGTTGCAAAAGTATGCCTCAGAAGGCAGTTATAATATTTTGTTTATAATTTTTTTTTTGTTATTTAGGGTATCTTTATAGAAAGTAAAATTACCATCTTAAAAAATTTATTTTTCTTCCTATCGCTAAACAAATATAAAATACCTAAAGAAAACCTCTTCGAATAGCATTATTTTGATTATCATTAGTTGATATTGTATTAACACAACTTTCACTTATTACATACACAGAAAGCACAGAAGCAGAACGGACAAGGATAAAATTATATATATATATATATATAATCAAAAGCCATTTACCTTATTGGTGTTGGCTTATATGTACATTATACAATACTTATCTACATTCTTAACTTAATTAAACTGAATTAAACTGGATTGTCTGTGTTACGAACAAATTTATTCCATTCTTTTCTGTTGTTTGTCATTGCTTTCGCCTCCTCCACTGTTTTTCCTTTCCTTGTTAGTATTTTTCCTATAGTGTTATCCCATGTTTCCTGTGGTCTTCCCTTTTCTTTTGCCTACTTTTCTCGTTTCCCATATTCGTTTGACTTGTCTATCTTGATCCATCCGCTGTAAATGGCCCCACCACGCTAATTGTCTTTGTTCAATGAAGCTTGTTACTGGGTTAATTTCTAATTCTGCTCTAATCTGACTGCTTCTGATTTTATCCCTCAAGGAGACGCCTTTCACTCTTCTTAAGTATTTCATTTCTGTGGCTTCTAATCTTAGTTTCATTTTTGTGTCAATACCCATGATTCGCATCCATAAGTCATAATAGGCCTGAAGATTGTTTTATACACCGTAAGTTTGGTTTTTTGTGTCACCTCTCTTTTGTTTATAAAATTTGCGTTCATTGCGTAATATAGTTTATTACATTTCTCTATCCTTTCGGATATGTCTATTTCCTGTCTTCCGTTATTATCTATAGTGACCCCTAGATACTTGAACTGTTTTATCTGTTTAATTTCCTCTCCATTTATTTGCATCTTTATCTTCTGGTGATCTTTCCCAATAAGCATCACTTGTGTTTTATTGGCGTTTATCTTCATACCGTTATTTGTTAGTTCTTCGTTCCATATCAGTAGGTTTCGTTGTAGTTCTTCTTCGCTTCCTGCCATTACTATAATATCGTCTGCAAATGCACAGTTTCGTATATATATAGGTTGTAATTTTCTATATCCTACATTTAACCCTCTGATCCTCTGGTGACATGTTCGTATTATTTCATCCATAAAGATGATAAATAATGCCGGACTCAATACCCTCCTTGCCTTAAACCTTCATTTGTAGTAAACTCCTCTGATGTTCTGTTATTGTTTATCACATAGTTCCTTGTCTTTTGGTACAGACTTTTAATTACTCTCGTTACTTTTGGGCTTATTCCTCTGTTGCTTAAATTTTGCCATACTCTCTCTCTGGGTGTTCTATCGAAAGCTTTCTCGAGGTCGATAAATGCAAAGGCAGCTTTCTCGTTGTATTGAAGTATTTTTGTAATTATTTGTTTCACTGTAAATATATGGTCTTGTACGCTTCTACCCTTACGGAAACCACTCTGTTCTTCTGTTAGTGTTGGTTCTATGACAGTTCGGAGTTTACCTTCAATTATTTGTTCGAACAGCTTTAAAGGTATGCTCAGCAGCGTTATGCCTCTATAGTTGTTACATATTTTCCTATCTCCTTCTTAAATATTGGTACTATCTGTCCTACTTCCCAATCTTTTGGTATACTCTCTTCTTTCCATATTTTGTTAAACATTTTTAAGAGCGCCTTTGTTCCTTGTTTTCCCATTTTTTTCAACATTTCGCCAGTGATTCTGTCATGTCCTGGTGACTTTCCATTTTAATTTTCTTTAGTGCTGTTGTCAATTCTTCTTCTGTTATACCTTCTTCTTCGTTTTCTCTATGCTGTTGTTTGTCTTCTGTCTGTATATTTTCTTCATTATTCGTGCCTTGGGTCTGTAGGAGTTCTTGGAAGTATTGCCTCCATCTGTTCATTATATCTATTGGGTTTGACAGTACCTTTCCATTATTATCCTTTATTACTGTGTTATCTGGTGTTTTCCTTTCCTTAAGTTTTTAAAACTTTATAGAATAGTTTTTGGTTCTCTCTGCTGTTTTTTCTAACTTTTCCCAAAGTCTTGCCACGTTTTTCTTTCGCATCTGTCACCATATGTTTTACTATTATACGCTGTTCTTTGTATGTTTTATATGCCTCTTCTGTCTTTTCATTAAATATTCTGCCCACCTCTTCTTCTTTAATTTAACTTGGTCTTTTATTTCTTCACTCCACCAGGCGGTTCTCTTCATATGCTTATTTGTCTTAATTACACCACATGCGTATCTGGCTGCGTTTATTAGAGTGTTCTTTATCTTCTTCCACATCTCTTCCACATTCATCTGTTCTAGCTTTTCTTCATCTGTTAGTAGTTCTCTTCTTATTATGTTCTCGTATTTCTTTGCTATTTCTGTTTCTTGTAGTTTATAACTACGTATTGTTTCTTTCTGAACTGCATATTCTTCTCTTATTGCTTGTTTTTGATTTTCAGGTCTCTTTATCTTTCCCGTTAATAGGTAGTGGTCGCTGTATATCTCCGCTCCTCTTTTGACTCTAACATCTTTCACCATCTGCCTGTTATTTTTTCTACTAGTATGTATTCTAATATAGATCTCTCATTTCTGCTTTTAACCTCTCTTGTAATTGTGTGTATCTTTTGTGCTGGAAGAATGAGTTTGTTATGATTAGGTTATTACGGGAGCAGTATTCTATTAATCTGTTTCCGTTGTTATTTCTTTATCTTCGCCGAATTTTCCTATCACCGTTTCTCTGTTATTTTCTCTCTTCCCCACTCTACTGTTGAAGTCACCTGCTACAAATATTTTCCCTTTGCTTCTTTCTGTTATTAATGCTAAATCCTCCCAAAATTTATCTTTTATTTCCTTTTTCTCGTTTTCGTCAGGTCCGTAGACTGCAATTAACGTTATTTTTTCTTTTTCTTGCATTGCTAATTCCACCGTGAGGATTCTTTCCGACCACCCTGTCCAGTTTGTGATCTTATCTTCCCAATTCTTGTTTATAATGCATCCCACGCCTTCTGCCGCTCTTGCATTTTCTTTCACTCCGGAGTGTATTAGTCTGTGTCCGTCCGTTAATATCTTTTCTCCTTTCCCTTTTTTCTTTGTCTCTGCAAGTACCAGTATTTCTGTTCCTATTCTGTTAAACTCATATATAACTTCTTCTTCTTTATTCGTTAAACTTCTTATATTCCATACTCCAAGTTTCCAATCCTTTATGTCGTTTCCTTGTCCATTGCCAGTTTCGTTACCGTCATCCCCCTGCTTATCTGCACGTACTAGTTTTTTCGACCTGTTCGGGTTATTTTTCTTAATTGTTCCTCGAAATTTGTTCCCTCTGGTGATCTCTCTGTTGCAGTCCTTTTTATTGATGTGCTTTCAGTCCTATCTTCCTTTATCAGTTCTTCTTTATTTGCAAGATCATTTGCTCTGTATATTTCATCATTGATTATCAATTTATTATATTTTAGCTGTGCTCTATATCCTTTACTCCTTGCTTCTTTCATATGTGGGATTAACATTTTCTTTCCTCTACTACCTCCTTGGTATAATCTTCATCAATCCATATATCTGTTCCTTTGAGCTTTCTCGCGTTTTGTAGGATTTGTATTTTTTTATTACCTCTAATTAACTTAACCAAGATTGGTCTTTTCTTGTCTGTCATATATTTTCCAATTCTTCTTATTTGTTCTAAATCCTCTTTTAAGTTTATGTCAATTCCTATCTTTTGCATTATATTAGCTACTTTTACCTCTGTCCTGTTCGTGTTTTCATTTTCTTCGTCTACCACTCCTTTAATTATGATATTATTTTTCCTGGTTTCTCTTTCTAGGTAAGTAATTCTTCCCTCATGTTGTGCCACCTTCTCTTTTAGTTTCTTATTTTCGTCCTTAACTTGTTTCATTTCCAGCGCAAAAGCATCAAATTTATCATTCATTTGCTTCATGTTCATCTCTATTTGTTGGAACATCTTCTCAATTCTCTCCATTTCGCTCGTGTTTGGGTCTGCTGTTGGTTGCGTAAAGTGTCAAACCCCAGTCTGCCCGTCGTAAGTCTGTCACTTATCCACCAACAGCCCCCTTCACGTTCCTTGATCTTACAATTCAATTTTATTTACACTACTCCTTGTATATTGCAATACTTCGGCGTTTAATGTGTTGCCTATCCAAAAAATTTTGATGTGGAGGTCATTCCAGTTTTATTTACTTCTCTTATCTATACTAGTTTCATGCGATTTTTAGCTGTATTCACACAGTCCTTAACCTTACTTATCTATTATTTTCTTTAATTTACTCACTGTTTCGTCGTTATTTTTGTTTTCCTGTTCTACTACACCTTCCTCTATTTCCCTCTACTAGGTTCACTGCTTTACTCTGCCTCAGTTTTCTCAATACGGCCCTTTTGGACTTTAAATATTGGAGAACACGTGCGGCATGTCACACTCAAACAACCTGTCATGGATAAAATTAATTAAATAAAAAGCCTCCAAGTTCAAGAAGTTGTAAAGAGTTTAATATCGACAGACTTGTGTCGTAAATCCATAGTGAAGAAATTTTGGACATGAAAGTGTCAAAAATGTGCCGATATAAAAATACGAGCAAGTTAAAAGAGCCATTAGAGAGTCAAAAACAAAATGTTGAAAGATGATTATGATGAACATGTTTATGTTTGTTTAAGTTTTATAAAAAAAATTAGATCGGCAATGGGATTGTACAAATCTAAGTTTCGAACACTTGATAAATGAGGATGGTGAACTTTTACTGGAAACAGAAAAAAATTCTTAGAAGAAATATGTGCAAGGGGAGCTGCAAATCATAGGAAAGACGACTCTTTAGATGAACTTTCCAGCACGCTACATTTATTTGCGCGTAACTACATGTCAAGAAAATCGAAGCTCGTATGAAACAATCAAACTAGCTTACATCGATATTCAACATTTTCGACAGAGAAATAACATCACAAAGCTAGCTAAAATCTACTTTTATAACCCTAACCAAAAAAATTGCACAAGAATATGTGAAAACCTGGCAAATCATTTATAAAAAAATATACAAAAAATGCAAGGCACAACCTACTAGCCCATAATTTGATTTTAGAGATGCTCTGAGAACTAGAGGCACTTTTTCAACCCGAGTTCCTTTTCAGCAAATTAGCGTGATATACATTTCACGCCAGATGCCACAGCACGGCGCGCGAGCACCAACACACTTACTTTTCACTATCTTTCCGAAGATACCAAAAAGTAAAAACAGAAAGTAAGAAAGTAAGGGCTACTTTAAAGAGGAAACAATCATTTACTTCAAAAACATTGAGAAAAAATACGAAATAAAATAAAGATTAAACAAACAACAAAAACAAGAATAAATGTATATAATGCGTATATATATATATATATATATATATATATATATATATATATATTATATATATATATCATTTAATTAGCAATCAGAATTACAAGTCATTCTATAAGTTAATGTGCTGTTTTTTAATTACCAGGGTAGTCGTGGTTGGTGTGAAGAGGACTTCTCCAGTGAGTTGCCCTCGCTAATCCTGTTTCAGATCTGCTGGCCAGTTTCGTTTCAGTCTTCTACCATTTTGCGCATCAAGCAGTGGGTGCAACAGGGGGTTGACGTGGGTTTCCAGTTTGTTGTGATGTCTTGTACTTTTTTCTTTTATGGCGTCCCTCACGTAAGGAACTTTTAGATCATTGTGAATCGTCAGATTGGAGACGTACGATTGGTGCGTTCGTGATCATACGAAGTATTTTGAATTTTGTTTAAGTTACATTTATTCGCACATCCCCATAGTTCTGCTCCATACATCCAGATTGGTGTTGTAGAGTAACAGTTTGCTTTCAAGGGTGAGCTTAGATTTTCGTCCAATTAGCCATTGGAGTTCTTTCATCCCCAAGTTTACGTTTCTTATCTACATGTTCTTTCCACGTCAATCTGTTGTTCAGGTGTATTCCAAAATATCTTACACTTGTAGATTGCGGTATTGGTATATTGTTAAAATATAATGGTGGGCATAACCCTTTTCGTAGTGTAAAATTTACTTGCACAGATTTTGTCTTATTAATTTTGATTTTCCATTTACGAGTCCATGTCTGTATTTGGTCTAGGTGGTTTTGTAGAGCGGTCGATGCTATGAGTGGGTCAATGGCAGTTGAGAGAATGACAGTGTCATCGGCAAACGTACCCATTGTTGTGTTTTCATTGGTGGGAAGATCGGCTGTATAGAGCACGTAGAGCAGGGGTCCCAAGACGCTGCTTTGGGGCACTCCAGATTTAATTGGACGTTGAACCGACACCTCGTCATTGACTTTGATGCAAAACTCTCTACTACTTAGGTAAGATTTTATCAGTTTGAAGTAGGTGATGGGTAGAAGTTCTTTGATCTTATATAGTAATCCAGTATGTCATACCTTATCAAAGGCTTTACTGACATCTAGAAAAACTGATAGACAGTATTTCTTTTGGTCTAATGCTTGATTTATTTGGTGACTGATTCGATGCACTTGCTGTATAGTGGAATGGTTATTGCGGAAGCCAAACTGATGCATAGGTATCCAATCTTCTGTCATTGGGTCAGAGTTTATTCTTTGCAGGAGGAGTCGTTCGAGTAATTTTGAGATAATTGGTAACAGACTTATAGGACGATACGATGTTACGTCGTTGGGTTCTTTATCTGGTTTAAGGATTAGTATTATTTCGGCAATTTTTTAATTGTTTTGGCCAGTAGTTTAGTCTTGCGATAGCATTGAAAATGTAGGTAAGTAAAACTAACCCTTTCCTTGGCATCTCCTTTAACATTTTTGTAGTCACTTTATCTATTCCTGGAGCTTTTCGAGGATTTAATAAGCTGATTTCCTTCTCAATCTCTTTCGGAGTAAAGGATTTGCTCTTTGGTATGTTGATAGGGATCTCAGATAAATGTCTAAATGTCTGTCTATAGCATTGTCTGTAAGGTCATCATTAGGCGTGAATACTTCGGCAAAGTAGTCTGCAAATAGGACGGCTTTTTCCTTATCACTTATTGCAGTGTTACGGAGGGGAGGTATTGGCGCCTTAGGTTTTTTTATGTTTTATAGGTTTCCATACGGAATTGTCGTATCTGTTGAGATTGGTAACATAATCATGGAATGACTTTTCTTTGATTTCTTTTAGTTGACGCTGCAGTTGGTTATTTAATCTGTTTAGTACAGTTTTATCTGCTGGTGCATGGGTACAGTGCCACTTTGCCCTGGCTCTTCTTTTTTCTGCTATAAGCCTCTTAATGACCGTAGGTATTATATACTTGAGATTTTGGAATTCTGTGTGAGGAGTGGCATGTTGAGCGGCCTGTTCGAGGATGTTTACTAGGGTGGTTAGGACGGTGTCAATTTCCTCTGGAGTTTTCAGACTTACTCTCAATTTTATGTCTTCTTGTATCTTGTTCATGAAATGTTCCCAATTTGTGTTTTTTTATGGAGTCTGGGCGTTGGTTTTTTAAGAATAGCATATTGACTGATTGTTGCAATTACCGGCGAGTGATCAGAGGAGCGATCGTAGCATGGTGTTACGTTCATATACCCTTGCGAGATCCCATTGGTTACATAAAAGTCTAAAAGATCTGGGATCTTATTGGGGTCTGACGGCCAATAGGTTGGTGTACCTATTGAAAGGAAGGAGTAATTATTTTCCTGTATGAGATTAGCCAACTGGCTGCCTTTTGTTGTGATTAGTCGAGATCCCCATAACGTATGCTTACTATTATAGTCTCCACTTGCAACAAATTTATGCCCTAGTGTCTGGAAGAATTCCTTGAAATTTTCTTTTTTGATATTGTGCCGTAGTGGGCAATATACTGCTGCTACTGTTAATACGTATGGGAGTGTCTTTACTTTAATGGCGGTGGCTTGTAAGTGATTGGTTACATATTTTGGCAGTTCGATGTGGCTTATAGAACTTTTTATTAAAATGGCGGTCCCAGCATGTGCCGTATTATCTGGATGATTGGTTATGTAGGTTGTGAAGTTAGGTATGCGAAAATATGATCTATCTGTGAAATGTGTTTCGCTGACTAGCATGATGTCCACTGAATTATGATGAAGGAATATTTCAACTTCATTTTTGTGCTGTAGAAGGTCATTGGCATTCTACAGGCCTATTGTTAGAAATTTAGTGAATTTTACTTATCAGCGTGGTAAGCAGATTCATCACCATGCTGTTTTGTTGTACGAGTTGCTGAAACATAGCCTTAAACTCATCTACGAATTTGCACAGGCTGATGGAGGGTGATCCTGTATGATGTTCGTTGTGTTCTCTACTCTCAGTTGAGCGTAATGTATTTTGTTCTTTGGTTCTGTTACGTTTCACTGCTCCTGCATAGCTTAAATTTTGTTGGATACTATTTTTTTGAGGTTGGTTTTCTGTATAGATGGCTGTTAACGGGTTGTGTTGAAGGTTTAGTCTATTGTTAGCATTGTTGGATTTTTTTAGTAAGCCTTGGTAGAATTCGCAGCCTTTATAGCTAGCCGGATGAGGACCATTGCATAATGCACATCGTGCAGGTGTGTCTGTTTTTAGTACAATTATTCGTGCTTTGAGTCCCTCCGCATTTAACACATACATAGGGTTTAGTACAATAAGCTTTAGTATGACCATATTTCTGACAGCGCATGCACTGTGATATACCTTTAACTTTTTTGGGTGGTTCAATAGTTATTAGTTGGTTTTGTATTTTTTGTATTTTATAAATATTTTTATTGTTTTGTGCTGGCTCTAGGTCAACAAAGAATAGGTTTAAAGGTTCTTTTGTTATTCGTTTTCTTGCGTTCATAATATTTCTGACTTGATGTCCGTCTTTACTAAGTTCTTTTTTAATGCTTTCTGTGCTAGTTGTAAAATGTAAGTGCTTGAGTACTACCCTATAGGCTCGTTCCTCCTTCGGTTGATATGTATGGTGCACAATTTTGTTTACTTGCATGAAGTGAATCAGTTTTCGGTAAGTATCAGAGGTATTGCAATTGATTTTTATTGTATTGTTAGCTAGAGATTTTGTGCTGTACTGCTCTATTTCTATGATTTCATTTAATTTGTTTATCATTTGTTGGTAATTTATTAAGCCATAGATAAAGATTGGCGGGGGTCGTGAGACCTTGTTTTCTACTTGTGTTAGTTTCTTCTTCCATGGCATCGGTTAAATGGCTATATTTATTTTGTATTAAAATGTTTTGACTGTTGGGTATATTTATTTTTCTTCGCTTGGTTTGTTTTACTTTTTGCCATGGGTTTTCTTTGGAGTTTTCATTGGGGTTTTCTTCTGTTTCATCATCGCTGGTTGAGGTCAGTTGTTTGATTGCTGCTGCTGAGTGGGATGGGAATGGGCTGGTGGGTTAATGTTCTGTTGCGGTATGAAGAAGTTGCTACTGATGGGTATTGATTGACTTTGTTGTTGAAAGTTATAATACTGCGGCATTTGTGTGTTAGCTAATGGAACACCCGGTATAACGTTGTTCATTGGAATTACCTGCATGGGATTATTATATGGTACGCCATTTTGGTTATAATTAACTCCTGGGCCATTATATGCTGGTAACATTTTGAATTTGTTTAATGAAGTTTAATAGGTAAGCACAGTTACCTTTTATTTAATATCCTAGCATTTATTAACCGCTAGTGATTATTAGTTATTATGTCCGTTACTTTTACAAAATATTTAATCTTAGTGTAATGTAGATAATGAGAAATAATTTACTTGCAGTTCGGCCATCTGTTTATTGTGTATAAAATCGTTATCATTTGAACTTTCATGCGGCGATTAACACGTCTATCCGCTTTAAAGGTTAAATGGGAACTGATGCGTATATATAAACAAAATATTTGGAATTTATAATTTGTTTTAGTAAAAGAATTTTTATAATTGTTTTTTTATTTAAAAAATCTGAATAAGTTTTTCAATAAAAAAAGGGCACTGCCAAACCCTCGTTCGTGAGTGAGCGAACGGTGCCGCGCCTCGTCGCGCCGCGCTGCTTGTTAGTCGTTTAATATCAAGTAAACTAATGCTGTGCAACACTAAGAAAAAAGTTATTTTTGACTTAAAAAATCCTGCTCTTTCTATTGGTAGTGTTCAAAAAATATTAAAAATACTCTTTTCGATATATATATATATATATATATATATATATATATATATATATATATATATATATAATAGGTCTAGTAAAAGAAATCCATTATTTTTGCATGAAATTGAAGATTTTATTTAACATACTTAGAATGAACCGATTTAGGTCAAATATGCACCGTTTTGTTCGATCACTTGTTGCTATTTTGAAGGTAATTCCATTATGCCTCTTTCATAGAAGTCTTTGTCCCTATTGGCAAAAAAATGGGACAATCGATTTTCACAAGCCTCTCTTGAGGCGAATTTTTCACCAGCAAAATAGTTTACCATGGTCAGGAACAGGTGGTAATCACGTGGTTCCAGATCCGGACTGTAAGGTGGATGCATAAGAACCTCCCAACCAAGCTCCCGGAACTTCTGGCGAGTCGCTATCGATGTGTGTGGCCTGGCGTTGTCTTGATGAAACACAATTCCTGTCCTAGTGGCCAAAGTTGGCCGCTTCTGTGCGATTGTTTCCTTCAGACGATCCAATTGTTTACAATACAGGTTCGAATTAAGGGTTTGGCCGTAAAGGAGCAGCTCCTAGTATATGATTCCTTGCCAATACCACCAAACGCACAGCAAAACCTTCGTGGACGTCAATCCTGGCTTGACCACCGTTTGCGCAGGCTCATCGCGCTTCGATCACTAGCGTTTTCGCTTGACGTTGTCGTAAGTGATCCACTTTTCATCGCCAGTCACCATCCGCTTCAGAAATGGGTCGACTTTGTTGAGATTCAGCAGCGATTTACAGATGGAGATTTGTTCCATGAGGTTTTTTTGCGTTAACTCGTGTGGCGCCCATACATCCAGCTTCTTTTTGTATCCCGCCTTTTCCAAATGGTTCCAAACGGTTTTTTGTGCAATATTTACCTCCTGGGCAATAGAAACAGTGCTAATATGATGATCGGACTCGACCATTTCCATAATTTTATCCACATTTTTGGCAATTGGTCTTCCAGAGCGTGGTGAATCTTTGACATCGAAGTTAGCGGAACGGAATCGACGAAACCAAAACTGCGCTTGATTGGCTGTTACAGTATCAGAACCATAAATACTATTCACATTTTCAGCCGCCTGGCTTGCGTTTTCACCTTTATCGAAGAAAAACTGTAAAATATAGCGTATTTTCTCTTTGCTGGTGTCCATCTTTGATATGAGCTCAACAAAACTGAGTCAACCATTCACAAAGCTGTCAAATAAGTTTTTGTAGTAGGAAATGTCAGGTTTCTAACGCCAACTAGTGTAAACCGATCGGATTTTTAGAGCGGAAGATACAATTTATTAAAACCATCTTTTGGAAAAATAATGGATTTCTTTTTACTAGATCTATTATATGTTTTTTAAGGTTAAATTGCCATTTTTTCAAAAAACTGATCACTGCATCTAAAATCCGAAGAAAAAGCATGTCGATCATGTATTTTAATTGTTTTCCTGAGTAAATCGTGAGCTAAAAAGTAAGTGTTTTGGTACTGCGCGCCGCGCTGTGGCATCTGACGTGAAATGTCCCATTAGTATTTTCTAGATTATCATAAAGTGTTTGATGTTGTCAAAGACGATAGACATTAGTAACATCTATGTACTTCAATCAAACTTTGTTTTTCCAAGCAGCCGCCAGTAAGATAAAAATATCCAAAATAAAGTAAAACTGTTTGCATAAAATGTTATTTCCTATAATCAAAAATTTAAACGCGGTGGCTCAGCAGGTTCAAGCAGTTTCCTCTGTGTGTAAATGTTCTAGAATAAGTGCATGTTAGTGGGAACAATAAGCCCTTAAGGCTACAGTACCTTCAAGTGCGCAAAAACAGCTGATATGATTTTAGAAAAAATGAAAGTTAAAAAACGTTCACAAGTTTCATTTTATTTATTCGAAAAGCTCTCACCTCAATAAAAATAAAACAATTTGCACGTTCAGGAAGTGTATCAAACTACTTTTTATGTCACTGATTATAGTGGAGCTGAGATGACTCGCTATTGACAGTTGAATGCCTTCAGTTGATTCAAAACGATTTTCTTTGTCGTCAAGGGGATATAAAATAGTCCCAGAAAAACAAATTGGTTGAATGCAAGATATGTTAGAGCAAAAAGACTTGCATTATTACCCAACAATTATCAACTGCCTGGTTTTCATACTCAGAGTTAACACGATGACTACAGACTACCAAACCCTTTATTATACTAAGATAATAGACACCATTAACCGTTGCACCGCTTTAAAAAATTTCATGGAATAATTCCTTTGGAAACGTACAGATCAATGAACATTTTTTTGGTTTTTAACTTATCCAAACGATACTTTTGGATATCCTTGATCGAAAGACTACCGTTCAGCACACTCTCATCATTTGTAAAAGTTTTCCTTTTTTGAGTTATTCTAATTGTGTCTCCGCCATGCCAAATTTGGTACAATTTTTAGTCATCCGTCCATAGATATAGAACAAACAAGTTTTTGGTTAAAATTCAACGAATTATTGGCTTAGGTACTCCAAGCTTCGATTTCAAGAACTTTGCTAAAATTTTACAAAACCACGCATTTTTTAAACATTTTTTTCAGTCATCGTTTCAGTTCATCGTTTCTAATGTTTGTTATCATTCATATGCTCTGAACCTTCTTTAAATCGATGACACTTAAAAACTTGGTTTAGTAATAAACAACTATTTTCATAGCCCATTTTAAGCATTTTGAGCTTCATCATTTAGTATGTCATATTTTGGCTTTCAGTGAACGTAATTTCATGGCATTTTTGCACTCAGATTATTAAGAAAGATTGTCACTTAGTAAACCAATCTCACCAAAGAATGATAGTACAAACGTCTTTGAAATAAAAATATTTTGGTTATTTTTAAGATAGAGAATGTAGCCTGTAGTTTTAAAAAAATATCTTATTTCTAATATTCATCATTTGTCATCATAAAAGTTACAGTCTATATACTAACTACGATAATTTTTTTAAATATACACTTTCGTTAGTCATAAACAACCTTAGAGAAGTTTTGTTATTTTTTATATTTATTGCATTCCAACAGAATAGATAAGTTGTGCAATAATTAAATAAAAAATTTTGTTAAACATATAATCAACTTTTGAAAGTTATAGCAGGTGAATTTAAATGTTGTAGTTGTAACAAAATTGATTTTGAAAATAAATGTTACAAATTTATTTGTTGCAAGCACTGTTGACTCACTTCTTTAGTGATGAGGATATTTGTTAAACGTTTTTTTGATGGTTTTAGATCTACTTCTTCCAGCGTCAAAGAAATTTATCTTTATTTCTCTTCATATCATCTCTAGAACGTTAACGTGATGGATTTTTGATTTTATGAGATCAAATGGGAGACGCATGATATTAATGCATTGTTTATTGGCTCTGAAAATATTAGGAGCATTTATCCCTGCAACGTTGAATAGACTGATAGCCACGGATATGGAAGTGAGCCAATTATCATAAGTGATCTTTCTTTAGATCTTATTTCTAACTATACTAATCATTACTAAGTTGGTATGGTCCATCTGGCTGAACTGTTACAGACAGATCTAGATCTGTGGCATAAAATTTATACAAGCAAATATTCTTATCCTGTATTTGTCCGATTTACTTGAGGTATGCTGACGAAAAAGGCAGAGCCTTTGGAAAGCATCAAACTATTCGTCGACCTTTGGGTAATGTTGTTGGTTTGAATGAAATTTCAGTCAGGCATAAATTTATCAAAACTTTTCTAGCGGATTTTCTCTGTTGTTTACTATGAACATCGTCAAAACGAGAACAACGCATTAGAAACTTAAAGCAGTGGTCACTAATAGTAACACGCATCGACACTACCTCAGTTTAGCGCAAGTTTTTCCACATTCTTAAATATTTCTGGTTAATTTTAAAGCATTAGCAAGTAATATTTTCAAAAACCTTTTTATTTATGTTAATTTGTCTATTTAGCATATGTTTTTGTTTGAATAGTACTTTTGTTTTTAAATATAAACGTTAGCGTACCACAATTTTTTAATAATTTTATCGTCTGTAATATCAATAGGAAAAGTAGAATTTTTTATTTTCGTCAGGATCTGTTTTATTAAAAACTGGTAATATACTGTACCACTACTTGCTATTTTTCTGTACCAATTGAGGTTCGAAACACTATCTTGTTTCCCGATCCTTTCCAAGATAAAACATTTTATTCAACAGTTTTACTATCTTCAATATTTTCCTTCTTCTTCTTCTTCTTTCAGACCTTTCTTATCCAACATTGGATATAATTATTTCTTTTTTCCTTACATCTTTCTCAGTCTTTTATTAGTCTTTTCCACAATTTTTTTTCTATGGCTTTTATGTCATCTTCCCATGGTTTAAGTGGTCGACCTACATTTTTCTGGTTTGGTATATGTTTGGTGCTCATTTTTAAACCCTTGTCCCGAATCATATATCTACCTGTAACCTTGACTGTCCGCCAACTTACCCTAGTCGTAACTAAGCGGGATTTTTACCGCCGCCCGGCATTCCTATTTGAACCCTCGTGAGCGACGACGCCGCCGGCCAGCCGACCCAGGTGTTCTATTGCGGTGTGCTGGCACGCTGTCGTTGCCTATTGTACGTTCCGCCCCATCCGTGGTGCCCTAGGATTGAAGCCGCCAACGAAGAGCACGCCGAAATCTGCCGTCCAGGTTACCAGAGACCATTACTTGCGGTAAGTCTCGTTTTAGTTGTTCCGTCGTGCATTTGTTCCCAACAGCTGTCTGGAGAGTGCGCAACTGGCCTGCCGCCTACCATATTAGAAGTTATTTAAGCATAGTTGTATTTTTTTCCTCAGTTTCTTTGTTTGCTTAATTGTTACTTTGTGGTTAATTTAGTTTTGCCCAATATATAGCTTACACAGCTCTGTTTTGTTTTATTTCCTGTTTTGCTTATCGAGTTACTTAACTGCGCTTAATTATCAAACAGTATAGGTTCTTTATCATTAAGTGTCTTGCTTCTGGGAATCAATACCATGGTTTTCACTTTATGAACTGTTCTAAATAGCGCCGTGGTTTGCTAAATCCAGGCCACTGACGTAAATTTTTGAGCCACGATATTTGATGCTCTTTTTGTGCTGCATCTCGTTAAATTTTATCTTGAGTAATGATATGAAGGAGTTTGTATTTATCATTCCTCATAGCATGGCCTAGATATATCAGTTTTCTTTTTTTGATGGTATTAATAATTTCACGTTGTCAAGTTTAGGTTGCTAGTCTAAAAGTCTATTCATCCATCTTCTTTCTGTTCTTACTAACTGCTCCCCCCCCCTCCCTTAGCATCACTTATATTGTGTAACTTTCTCTATTATGTCTTTAATACATTCAACAAAATCTTTTTCTAATTTGTCTGAATCTTCAACAGCAAAAGCACTTTCACAATATTCTTCTTCTGCCTCTCTCACCCACTATAGTATTTGTTCATGATTACGTTTAGACATTGTAACATAGTTTTGGTTTTAGATTAGTGATATGAGTTACTTTTCTTAATAAAAGAATAATGTCCAACTGCTAATGCACAGTTATAATAAATGAAACGAAATGACACTTAACGCCATTTTAATTCGATCCTGCCTTAAAACTCTTGATATTTTGAATATGCAGAAGTCTTCAGAAGGAATTAAAATTGCAAAGGTAAGGTCTGTAGATCAGACTTTTAATAACAGTTCACATGCTGTTAAGTCATATATTTAAATTATTTAAGTTTGAGTGCCGATGTCATATTTTCTCTTGTAGCCTTTGTGGGTATTATAAAATTCTGCTAGCTCTTTACAGTCATATTATGGATCTTTGCCTTTCCACCCAACTCTGGAAATATTCCTATGGTTAAATTTAGTACAGCAATATAATCGATTGCCATAAAATCGCTGCGCAGCTGTATATTACTTTTACTTTCGGCTTCATACTGTTCACAACCCATTTAAGTCATTTTCAGTTGAAGAGTTTCCACATTTGTTTACAATCTTATACTTGTGCCGTGCCTAAACACAAAGTAGCACGTACTAAGCCCGATACATCGGCCTTTAGTGAGAAGGCGGGGGAAAAAGGCAGTAAACCTTATCTTAACGGCATCGAGCGTTGCGCAAAGAGCTGCACGGCTTTATCCGAACCGACCGGGAGAATGATAAAGTATGAACACGGTGTAAACAGCCCTGGATACACCCCCAGTTCGGCACGGCACATAGTTTGCAGCCCGCTGCGCACCCGATTCGAATTGCTCTTGGGTTCCGATCGCCGGAGGAGTTGGGGGATGCGCTCGGCCTGGAAAGGCTCCTCCAGCACCGCTAATCTAATAACAACAACAATAAACACATCTAAATCAGCGCCGAGCGGCGAATGCACTTAACAGACAATAAAGCGCTAACCTACTCGTGTTTTCGAGCTTTTTATCGGCTGCACCTTGCCCGGCTAATTAAAGTTAATTGTGTTTTTATTGGGTTTTGTTCATGCAGCCGCGGAGGCGCGAGGCGTGCGCGCGTAATTGCTGCCGGTGTCACAACTGCGCAGCGATTGCGCGATTTTCGTGCCGCGATAGCGAAAGTGTCTCGCAGGTGCATGCCTGGATGGAAATCAGGCTGGAATTTATACGTGGCGGACGGAAAAATTGATTGCGCTGATGTGTACACAGGCGATTGAGCAATAAACGTGGCGGCTGCTCGAGGCCAATTTATTATTGCAGCTTTAAATGGAGTTAGCAAGGAAGCCGGGGTACAGAAATATTAACGCGCGGCATCCAGTACCTATTACAAATCGGCCGTCGCGCCTGAAAAGGAGAACGTGCGTTCCTAAAAGGGACATATAAGGGAAATATTTGTTCTAATGCGTACAAGGAAATGCATTACATGACAATAATTTGTCAAAGTGATTAATTGGTGTAATTTGCAAGCGCGGTGAATGTTGGCGGTACGAAGGCAGGTTTTGAAATCGATCCATTCATGGAAAAAGTCCGTGACGCCAACTATATTGTACCAGTAAACCCATTCGTGATACTTTCACATTAAGTTTGAGTTTACCTATTATAATCTGAATATCTGTAATAATTAGTGTAATTATTATTGTTGATACACTAGAAGATATCAACGTGACCCTAGAAAATAAACCGTTACAAGTGGATAACTTTGCACACCTAGACCAAAAGACTACAACAGAAAAAGACATCAGCGAAGAGTTCATTTGGAAAACTAAATTATATTTTCAAGTCTGATATTGCAAATACGATAATAGTGAAAGTATACAATCAGTGCGCACTCCCAGCAGAGACGTGGAGCTGGACAAAGAAAAACGCCCAGAGACTAACACGCACACAAAAAGCACACGAAAAATATATACTGAGAATTAGATTAAGCGACCGTAAAAAATACATGGATAAGACACTAAACAAAACTAACAGACGTCATTCAACAAATTGCACAACTTACGTAGCAATGGGCAACAAGAAAGGATGAAAGAGGGATAAAACGTATATTAGATGACCTCGCAACACCAAAAAAGACGTTGAAAAACTTATCATTCGGTTGCTATTCTGTCTCTTCTCATTCTTTGTAGGTGTCTTCAGCAGCTCAGCTGTCGACTTTCTGTAAAGTGCAATAACGACTTGATTTCTAATTTCTGTCTTATTTGGCTGCTCCTCACTCCATCTTTCAGTGTAATTCCTTTAACTCGTTTTAGATATTCCATCTGACTGTTTCTATTTTTTTATCCTTTTTTTGGTAGTGTTTATGATCAACCTCATTATGTCAATTCAAGTTTGACTATTGTTTTTTCTATGTCACTTTTCTTTTACTTATATAAGTCTTATTTATTGAATACTATAGTTTGTTGCCTTTTTCTAGTCCTTCGGATATATCTATCTCTTGTCTCATCAATGATGAGAGGGGAAGATAATTGTTGTCACTTTCAAATAGCTAAACTAAGTTGTCGTTCTTTTGTTACTGTCATTATTATGATTTTCTGCATATTTGTTGTTATTTCTTTTCTGGTTAAAACGTCATTCTATCGTAGTTTGTTCTCCCTTACAGCTGTTATAATTATGTCATCAGCAAATATCTTCCTCCTTGTCTCAACTCTTTGCTGGGCGGTAAATTCGCTTGCGTTATGGTTGTTAACTTTCGACAACGGAACGCTATAGGCGGAAGTTAATGATCTTAACATGGTGTCTGTCTGTCTGGAGACACGATAACTTCCGTTATAATCATCGGATTCACTTCAAACTCGGCATACATATACCATAGGCCAATACCTTCTTCGCTATTGAATTTCAGCCAAATCGGCGGAAGGCCAAGGGGTCAACGGTAAGGTCAAACTTTTTTCCATCACATAACATCACATAACGAGATCACGACAAGGTCAACAGGATCCTTCAGGATTCGACAGGGTTTATAATACCTTATTCGAAAGAAGACATCATAATCAACATTATTCCGCTATTATTTTCTTTAATTCAGTCAAATTTTATGAAGTCACGACTTGGTCATCATGATTTTTCGAGATAAGAAAGGGCTTATGATATCTCAGTCAAAAGTAAACGTCACAAATAACATTATTCTGCTATTATTTTTTTAAATCGGTCAATGGTAATTACATCACACCGCTGTCGAAGGTTTCATTTATGGTTTTACACCATTCTCGTTACTAATAACATGGTTTATAATAGTTTTATAAAGGCTTTTTACTACTGTTTTCAGTTTAGACCTCACTATTTCAAACTATTGCATATTTCTTCTCGTATCACTATATCACATATTTTTTAGATGTATGAAAGCAAGGAAGTTCTTTTATTGTATTTGAGAGTTTTCGTAGTTATTTGTTTGACCGAGAATATATAGTCTTCTCCATTTTTGAATGCCACTTTGTGGCAATTTTTGGTTGTAGTATAGCCCTGAGTTTCTTCCCTGTTACCTGTTCATAGACCTTTAATGTCGCACTTAACAAGATAACTGTTGCAAATTTTTTGTCACTCTTTTTGCATATTGGCACTATTTATCTTATTTCCCAGTTCATAGGTATCTCCTACTCTTTCCATATTTTGTTATACATTTAAGTAATTTTGTATCTTTCTATTTTCTTAATCATTTCGTGATCTTATAGTGCCCAGGAGATTAACAATTTTAAATTGTTTTTGCAGCCATTTTCAGTTCCTGGTACTCCTTTTTCTTCTTTTTAGGTGGTTTTCTTCAGTTACATCCGTACCCTTTTGCCTTCCTGTATTTATTTCACTTTCTTCTGTTTATCCACATAATAATTCTTGCAAATATTCTCCCCATCTATTTATTATATTCCCCGTGTTTGTGATTATTTAGTCCTTTTTATTTTTATTGCTGTACTTCGCAATGTTTTACCTTTTTTTGGTGTTTATAGGACTTTATAAAAAAGTTTCTGATTTTCCCTAGCATTGGCTTCTTGTCACGTTTCAGTTTTTTCTTGTATAATATTTTTAACTTTTGTTCGTTTTTTTTCAGACTATTTAATGGATGTTGTTTTCATTTCTTTTTTTATCTGGATTTTCTGTTTTATTTCTTCAGACTACCACGTTGTTCTCTTGTTTTGTTTATTTATTTTACTCGCACTCTTAATTATTTGCCATACTTCTTCCACCGTCATCTGTTCTAAATTTCCAGTTATGCTTTGTCTTTAAACATTTATTGTTTCTTCATATTTAGCTGCCACCTCTTCCTCTTGTAATTTGTTATCATCCTGTCTTGTATCTTCATGGTGTCTAACTTTTTTAATCTTTCCTACTAGTATGTGGTGGTCTCTGTATATTTCCACCCGTCTTCTAACTCTCGCAACTTAAACTTTTATTTTATTATCTCTCTCCGTTAATACATATATATCATTATAGATTTCTCACTTTAAAACTTACTTAATCCAAAACCTTTCTACCTTTCGGTGTAAGGCTATTTAGCTGAGTTGTGCTTTATGGATTCGGGCTTGTCTTGCACAGT
This sequence comes from Sinelater perroti, assembly GCA_036346155.1. Classification (NCBI taxonomy): domain Eukaryota; kingdom Metazoa; phylum Arthropoda; class Insecta; order Coleoptera; family Elateridae; genus Sinelater; species Sinelater perroti. The sequence goes on from JARFIY010000341.1 coordinate 3,438,630, forward strand.
TCTCTCCACTTTTTTCTATCCTTTGCTGTTTTGTGAATTTCTTCCCACTTTATGTTTCTTGATTCTGCTGCCTCTTTTAGTTCCTCCTTCCATGTTTTTTTCGGTCTTCCTATCCTATTTTTCCCTTTTGGTCTTGCTTCAAACACTTTTTTCACTGTTCTGTTTTTGTCCATTCTTATTATATGTCCCAACCACCCTAACTGTCTCTCTTGCACTAATACCGCTACCGCTTTAGTTTTTAAATTTTCTCTAAATGTTGTGCTCCTGATGTGGTCTCTCTTTGTTTTGTCCTCTATTTTACGCAGGAATCTCATCTCCGTACTTTCGACCCTGCTCCTATGTTTATTCACTGTTGTCCATGATTCACTGCCATAGATGAGTATTGGTGTTACAACTTTTTGAATACTTCTACTTTTGCGTCATTTGGTACTTCCTTTTTTCCTAGAAAAGAGGACTTTATGGAGTTAAATAGTCTTCCTGTAATTCCTACTCTTTCATTTATCTCATCGTCGAGTTTTCCATTTACTGTATCCATACACCTAGGTATTTGAACTTCTCTACTTGTTCCAATTTTCTTCCCTCTATATATATACGATGTATTCTATTGTCTGGTGCTACTACCATTGTTTTGGTTTTATCTCCGTTTATCTTTATGTTTTTCTTTTTTAGTTCTAAGTTGTATACATTGATATTTCTTGTAGGTCTTTCTCACTTTTTCCTAATATAACCATATCATTAGCAAAAAGTAATTCTGATATGTAGATTTTTTCCATATTCCAGCTTCCTACATGGTATCTTCTTGTTTTTTTCTTGCATTCTTTTATTGCCTCATCTAATACTAAATTAAATAGCAGCGGGCTGAGTTCACATCCCTGTCTTAGGCCTATATTGGCCTTAAATTCCTCCGACTGCTCGTGTCTCGTTCTTATTATGTTTCCGCTATTTTCGTATAGTGTTTATGTTTGCTTTTTCTAGACACTGCCATATTGTCTCTTTCTATTCTGTCGAAGGCCTTTTCCAGATCTATAAAACAGAGATGTATTTTTTCCCCTTTCTCTATGACCTTTTCACTTAGCTGTCTGGTTGTAAATATGTGGTCTTGTACCCCCCGTCCTTCTCTAAACCCACTCTGGGTGTCTTCTATTGTCTTATCTAGTTTGTCTCTGAGTCTAGTTTCTAGAATCCTTGCGAATACCTTCCCTGGGATGCTTAGTAAGGAAATTCCTCTGTAATTACAGCATTCTCTTCGGTCTCCCTTCTTATATATGGGTATTATGATTCCTATTTTCCATTCCTTCGGTACTTTTCATGCTACTAAGATGTCGTTGTATAGTTCTAGTAACCTTTCCTTGCCTGTTTCTCCTATGTATTTTATCATCTCTGGGGTAATTTCATCTATACCTGGGGCTTTTGCAAATTTGAGTTTCCTTATTGCTCTATCCAATTCTTGTTTTGTTATTTTGCCTTCTGCGCTATCTTTCTCTGTTGAGTTCGTATCTTTTTCAAAGTCGGTATTTTCCCTCCCTGTTCTTTTTTCCAACCCTCTCTGTTCTTCCCCTGCTGCCAAAAAATCTTCGAAATATTGTTTCCATCTTTCCATAATACCGTTTTCATTTGGCAGTACATTTCCCTGTTTATCCTTGATGTTTTTTGTGGGTGTAGTTTTCTTTTTTATCAGTTGCTTCAAAGTTCCGTAAAATAGTTTCTGGTTGTCGTCAAACTCTTTTTTCATTTTGTTTCCGAATTCTTCCCACGCTTTCTGTTTTGCTTCCTTCACCTTATTTTTTACCTGCCTTCTTTTCTCTTTGTATAGATTGTAGTCCTCTTCCAATTTTGTTTGTAGATATTTGCGCCAGCATTCTTTTTTCTTTTTTACCAGTGTTTTTATGTCAGTTTGGTATTTCTTCCTGATGTGTTCTTGTTGTAACATGTGGCTTTTAATTTTCTCCTTAGTTATTTTTCTATGTTTCTCTGTCGCTTGTTTTTGGCTCACCCTCATATCCATTTGGAGTAAGTAGTGGTCGCTGCCTATTTCCGGTCCTCTCTTCACCTTAACATCTTTGATTTTTCGTCAATTCTCCCCGTTCACTAGAAAATAGTCTCTAATTGATTTATCGCTTCTGCTGTGTTGCACCCTTGTGTATTTGTGTATGTCTTTATATACGAACTTTGTGTTCGTTATTACTAAATCATTTGCCACGCAATACTCTACAATTTTCGTACCGTTTCTATTTCTTTTGTGCTCTTCTTGTCTTCCTAAAATTATCTCTATGCCTCTATTATCCTTTCCTACGCTTCCATTTAGGTCCCCCATAATTATAATATTGTTTCCTTTCGTATCTATTACTTTTTGTAGTTTCTCAAAGAACTGCTTTTTTATTTCCACTTTCTCGTCTTCATCAGGTCCGTACGCCACAATCATTTGCCATGTTTCTTCTTTTTCCCCTAGTTTGACTTCTATTGCCATTATTCTGAGTGGAGTTTTAGATGTCGAACGGCGCGGACGCGAATTTTATAGCAGGTGGCGATATATAAACACTGTATACGGGCTATACCACACCAAATGAAATTCGTAAATTTCAACGCGACGTAAAATGTGCATATAAAACAAAGCGGATTTAGTGGCGAAAAGTTAAGAAAAAAGAGGAAAACAAGGGGTTTGTGTGCAGTGTTCTGAGATTTTACGTGTACAATGCAGTGAATAAACCTAGAGCGGACGACAACGAACGGGCGGCGAAAGTGTGATAAGCGAGCGGTGCAAGTGCGGATAGCGATAAAGGTCGCGGTCAACGGAGTTCAGAGGAAAGATAAACAAATAAACAAATAAGCGTGTTATAAAACTTGAACAAATTTTAGGGGATCACATTTAAGACCTAACTGGATGGAAAACACAAACAAAAGGAACGGGAGTTAAATAGCAGCACAGAATTGGACCAAGAACTCTGTAGAGAAAGTAAGAGAAAAAACATTATCAAATCCCCCCCTGTTAAAAATCACAGGATCAGCGAACACCAAAATGTCGGAAATAAGTGAGCTGAAAATAATATTTGAAGAGTTGATGAAGGAAATAAAGGAAAACACGAAAGCTATCAAGGAGCTTAGAGAGGAGTTCAAGAAGAAGGAAGAGAAGTGGGAGCTGGAAAAAGGCTACCTAATCAAAAGAATAGAAAAGCTGGAAGGAAAACTAGAGACAACGGAAAAGAATAGAAGGAAATGCAATATTGTAATAAAAGGGTTGAATTCAAAGGACAGAATAAGAAACAAGTCGTGATGGAGTTCCTCGAAGAAAATTACAAGTGGAGGCCAAAGTAAAAATGTACATACCATAAAGCCAGCACTAACAGTTGTGGAGATGGATTCTTGGAATGAAAAACAGGAAGTAATGCAAAACAAGAAATCTTTGAAAGGAACAAGAATATACATTAAAAACGGTCAAACACAGGACGAGAGAAGAATAGAAGCGGAAATCAGGAAAATAGCAAGAGCGAAAAGAGCAGAAGGAAAAGAGGTAAAACTGGATACCAGAAGATAATAATAGACGGAACTTGCTACAAGTGGAGCGAAGGAGAACAAAGAGTCATAGAAGAGACTCCTCTCAAAAACTAAGCACCCAGAAAATAAAAAACAGACACAAAGATGACGAACAGAGCAAAGGACACGGACACGAGTAGAGAAACGAAACAAAAAGAGGAAAGCAGGAGTATATAAAAATAGGAACATGGATCATCAAGTATAAACGGAAAGGAGGAGGAACTCATAGAAGAAATGGAGAAACAAAAGCTGGATTTTATGGGAATAACAGAGACAAAGAAGAAAGGGCAAGGACATACGAGACTACACAAAGGATATTGGATGCTTTGGTCAGGAATAGAAAAATCTGAAAGGGCACAAGCGGGAGTGGGTTTAGTGGTACACCCTGGCAAAATGGAAACAATAATAAATGAAAGGTATGTAAATGAAAGAATAATGAAAGAAAGAACAGATTTCTCACTTCTGCCTGGAATTAGTCTAATAAATGTATGTACATCTTTATGTTTATAAAAGTTCTCTTTTCCATTTAAACTAAGTATAAGTTCGTATCTATCATTATCGCGCCGTATCGTCACCTTTAGTTTGTCCGTATCAGCCCTTTCATTTGTCAATTTTTGGGGACGTTAATTATATTATCTATACTATCTTATAAACAATTATTCTTCTTGTTTCATGAATATTGTTTTCCGTTTAGAAGTAATTTCTGGTAATCTACTTTAACGGCAGCTTTCTTTATCCTCTCTGCATTCCGTATTTTTTTAATTTGTTTTTTATCAATCTTTCTTTTTCCGTAATATCACTTGTAACGTACATTTTCTGTTGTTTTATAGAATTCCACTTGAATTTATTTTTTATAACTTGCTATATACATTTTTAAATAATTTTTAATGTTTTTCTTATTTTTGATTCCATTTTCAGATATTTTATGTTTTTATTTTTTTTTACAATTTCTTCTTTATTTATCTGCCCATCTATTTTTCCAATTTTCTGTTTTAATTTCGTTATTCCTTTTTTTACGTTCTTAGGTTTTTTTATTTGAGTGTTCTCATTTCTTCTCGTTACTCTCTTTGTTCCTTTCTAATTTCTTTTATTTCTGTAAAAGTAGTTTTTACAAACGTTTTTAAATTAACTTTTTGATCTTCGGTCTCGCTTGTACTGTAATTTCTTTTAAGTGGCATACTCTGTGTTCTCCTGCTTCTCTACAATACGTCTTTGTATTGTAATTCTTCTATTTTTTATTTCCGAATGTTTTATTTCCCTGACGTACTTCTTACTATTCATATTAATTTTATGTTTTATATATAATATAAATATAATAGTATTCTTTAATGAGCATGTTTTCTTTATACAATTATTTGTGTTGGCTATTCAAACACCTTTACGACATAAAATGTTATTACCCAAGTCAACCTTTCGTTTTATCAGTAGGTTTCACTTCTAATATTAATATTTAAACTTTAAAAATAAACAATTTAATCTATTTAACGAATATTTGCCTTTCTCTACTTAATTTACTTTATTGTGGTTTTCGAAACTAATGCTTTGATCTAAATGAAACTTTAAGAAGTTTTCCTGAATAATAAAACAAATTAAATTTTATTGACTTTAGCGTTAAGTGCAGATTTGGTAGTTACTTATGAAATATTATGTTGGCCAAATGCCCCCCACGACCCTACTGATATACGACCATTCTTTTAGAGAACTTTCCATAATTCTTTCCCAGAAATATGGCTTTATTTTAGCAATTACACGTTTTCTTTTTGTCCTCGAATCTTAGCCGGGTAGTTAACATAAATCCGTTTCTTCCAGTACCCCCAGGAAAAAATGTAATGAGGCTAGATCGCAAGGTCGTGATGGCTAATCAATGTGACCGTTCTACCAATTTGATTTAAAGTGAAGTGGATGTTTCATTTGCTGTATAATATGTGGGTCTATCTTGGTATAACCACGTCGTTCAAGTTAAAATTGTTGGCTTTATTTAAAGAAAGTTGTTTAGTTCTTCTCGATAGCGTACACCACTGACGATACCACCATTACCAGTTACATCCTCAAAAAAGTAGAGACCAATGATTTCTCCAGTGCAAAATGCACATCAATCAGTGCATTTACAAAAATGCACTGATTGATGTGCATTTTGCTTAAATAGCACTTGGATTTTCAATAACCTAGATGCAACCATTTTTGAGGATTTACGAAGCCATTTAAAAAATGGCTTTATCTGTTACTATTTAGTTATCGGTATGAATTTTTCAAAAAGACCAATTTTTGTTGAAAATAATTTATTTTGCTTTAAATATCAACAAATTACAGTTGAGATATAGGACGCCAAAAAAGAAGTTTGTTGCAAGCATCAGCATAACCTGCTGTGTTCCTTAACTTCATTTTATAAATGTACGGCATTTCTGTTGGTCCGTTCCTTTAAGTACTTGAGTCAATTAAACTTTATACGCCTGTAAATGCACATACTTTGTAGAAATGCGTTACGCAGTATGAAACATGGGGCCGGCGAAGAGATTGCTCTGTAAGCAATCCCAGAACGAACTTAAAAAAACCTTTCGATTTCGATTTCGAACTTCGGGAAAATTCGAAATCGAATATCTGGAAAATTATTCGACATAGAATTTTTTCTTCATTTTCAAATTCAGCGTAAAATTTCCTATAAGAATCACATTTAAAATCGCAATGTCGAAAATTTCCCCGAAATTCGAAGTCGAATATCTCGAAAACTATTCGACATAGAATTTTTTCGATTTCCTTATTGAAATCAGCGTAAAATTTTCTTTAAGAATTACTCATAAAATCGCAATGTCGAAATTTTCCCGAAATTCGAAGTCGAATATCTGGAAAACTATTCGAGATAGAAACTTTTTAATTTCGATTTTGAAATCAGCGTAGAATTTCCTATAAGAATCCATTTTAAAATTTTAAAAAATCCATAATTTTGTGACAGCGACAGACAGACAGACAGACATAGAATTCAGTAACGAACTTTTTAAGTTCGTTGAAAATTCAATTACTGTGAACGGCGACGAATTGACGAGCGAATTCATGCGCACTATCATATACCCTAGCAATATTGTCTTCTGAACGACCGTTACGTTGATAGCGAACTGTTGCTTTATCAATAAGCACACCGCTCGTTTTAAACTTTGCACGAGATCACAAATTGCATTTAAAAAGTAATCGAATATTTCTTTAATCGTAACCGATCGCCTGTAACTTGGACGATATTGATAACTTACTGCATATTACGACCTGTGAAAATGCATACTTCCAACATGACTCTATACATGTCAGAGTAATGCTTATTAATCACAACCACAAAGGGACGTTTGTAATCTTATATGTGTTTATGTTGACCTTAAATGCTTGGTTGCTTTTATTTTTAAAGATAAAAATAAAATTAAATTATACTACTAGTATATAAGACCATATAGTTAGTTTTTAATTTTCTCTGGCTCTTCCAAACTCGACAGTGATGCTTATTAATATAACAATTCAGATAAAATTAATGTCATAGTAATTGTTACAATTAAGATTTAGGCATTTGACTAATTTGCTTTAGTTTTACTAAATGATCCTTTGTTTTTTATTAAAATCACGCGAACAATAAGTTGTCCAAATTATTGTTACTGTATCAAGACGATTTTATTCTCTTAGTCTGTAACTGCAATCAAAAAACTTGTAAATAGACGTGTACTATAATGAAGCTTATACTTAGTAGAAGTTGTAGATATTTCCGGGACTTAAATAAATAACTATATGAAAGGTATTCAGGCCCTTATCTTAGTTACTCCTTTATAGTTCTTTTAATCCTTTACTATTTTTTTCTTTTAGTTTCAGTTATATTGCATTTGTTATATTATCAACAATGCCATAGTCTATGAATTCTAATTGTTAGCTAAATTTCTCTTTTTCTTCTATTCTTATTATATTGTATGTAAATTGCTATGATATTTTTGTCATTCGACATATTTTCTTAACATTTAGTAAAGTTCTTTATTATTATAATTAAATTTACTTTATCAATACTATTACCGGGCCTCTATTTAAAAACAATATGTAATAAGTGTCTTGGTGTATCTTATTTATAGCATCCACTTACAATCTGTTTATTACAATCCATTAAGGGTTTATTAACATTTAACTGGACAATTCTCTGTAATTACTGCAGTTTTAAAATTCTGGTACATTACTTTGTTATCTCAAATTTAAACGATTAATTTTATAAATTTAGGTTATCAAAACTTATTTAGAGTAGTTTAAATTTTTACTGTAATAACCTTTTTCGGAGTATTTATTATCTCTCATTGCAAATAGATTTTTTTATATTTGTTCTAATACTAATTTCTAATAAAAAATAAAAGTAAGTTTATTGCAATAACTAGAGAATTAAAGAAAATTTGATAGCACGCACTTTATTCAATATAATAGATACATAAGCAAATAAATAAAAGGAGTAATAATTAATAAAATTAAAAACTAAAAAATAAAAAATTTAAGCCAAAAAATCTAAGCAAGAAATGTTTATTGACAAAACAGCATTACAACGTATCCTGTCAGAATGCCCATTAGTCAGCTTAACAAAATTTTCCAAAATGGAAAGTGTCACCAATAAATTAAAAATTAATATAGTTCTAAGCAATGATAATTAAACAAATAGAAGATTTGAATTATCACTACCTATACACTATACACTAAATTTCTTCCAAGTACTGTTTAAGAAAATAATAAAAAATAATAATTTTACAACAGTGTAACAGTGTTTGTTATACAACAAACATAACATAATAAGAAAAGAGTGGGCGCCCATAAGCTATGCTTTAAAGCAAAAAAGGTATTAAACAGATAGTCCTCTTTTACAAATATATCCTTAGAAATATGCTTACATTTTGAAAAGTACCTAGAGATACACGTGCTAATTTCGATATAAATTTAGCAAAAGTTTCAAACGCTGCAAAAAATTTAGACACATTTGAAGTTTGTTTGTTGCATCCTTCTGTAGAACAAAAACACTAAATGAAAAGTAACAGGTAGCAGTGCAAAGAGGTATCAAATAGCGAGAAGAAGGGAAAGACAATGACAATGGAATAAGTTTTTCTAATTTATTATTACACTACAATCTGTCTTTAGACATTCAGTAGTTGATATGACATATATGGTTAAAGAACATAATAAACATGAAGGAAGTGCATCCACTGATGACACTCCTCTATTACTCTTAAACTAGTTTATCCTATACACTGTTGGAACTGTTGATTAACCGACAGATTACTGCACGAATCTGACAATTAGGTCTGCGGGTTTGAATTTTTTTAAACCTGGTTGCACTTTGTCGTCATTGTCTAGTAAGCACTCCACTAAGATGTTTGGGTGATCACTGATACCATTTTGAAATAGCGCTCACTAAACTTTTGTATCTCTTGGTTAACCGTTGAAACTCCAAGATCGCGTCTTATGGTTTCGTTGCGAATGTACCACGGTGCATTAACTAATGATCTTAACACTTTGGATTGAAATCTTTGCAGTATTTCAATATTTGAAGTTTTAGCAGTGCCCCATAACTGAATTCCATAACACCATATGGGTTTAAGCATGGCTTTATAGAGAAGTATTTTGCTTTCCAGAGAAAGTTGCGATTTACGCCCGATTACCCCATACATTTTTTGTAGCTTAAGCCCTAGTTGTTTACGCTTTGCCCATATATGTGGTCTCCAGGTTAGTTTCCTGTCTAGGTGGATGCCCAGGTATTTAGCGCTATCTGCTTGAGGGATCAGGTGGTTATTTAGCTGCACCGGCGGACAGTTGCCTCTTCTGAGTGTGAAGGTTACCTGGACCGATTTGCTATCATTTATTTTTATGCGCCACTTATTACACCAATTTTGTATTTTATCTAAGTGAGCGTGAAGCATTTGGGATGCTTGATTTGGATCTGTGTGCGATGTAAGGATAACCGTGTCATCGGCAAAGGTAGCAACCATGTTTCCTGTAGATGTTGGGAGGTCTCGCGTAAATATCAAGTACAAAATGGGGCCCAGAACATTGCCTTGGGGTACTTCTGATGTAATAGGATGGAGGGGTGTTATTTCGCTGCCATATTTGACGGAGAAATGCCTATTAGTTAGGTATGATTTGAATATTTCGTAGTAATCCGTGGGTAGGGTTTCCTTAACTTTGTATAGCAGCTCTTGGTGCCAGACCTTGTCAAAGGCGTAATGTCGAGGAACACAGCAGCGCAGTATCTTCGCTCTTCGAAGTCCTTGGAGATTTTATTCACTACGCTGTGTATCTGCTCTATTGTAGCATGGGTTTTTCTGAAGCCGAATTGGTGGTCGGGTATGACATATTTCTTTAGGAGAATCGGGTATAGATTTTCTATGAGCATTTTCAAAAACCGTGGATAACACTGGTAGAAGACTGATGGGTCTGTAGGACGCAGATTGGTCACTAGGTTTACCTGGCTTTTATATTAAAATAACTGTAGCATTCTTCCATTGGTCAGGAAAATGCCGTAGTTTTAAGACTGAGTTGAATAGATAAGTTATGAACTGATATCCCTTATCTGGTAGTTCTTTTAGTATTTTTCCAGTGATTAGATCTTGACCTGGAGCTTTATTGGAGTTCACCTTTTTAAGTATAGTAGTCTCTACCTGGTAGGCGTTGAACTTTTTAATCGGCACGCTCATCTGGTACAGCGTTTCTAAACATCTGTGGACTTCTTCGTTGTTTAGTATCGGCGGAAATGGTTCGAAAACTTTTTCTAGATGTTTTGCAAAGGTTTCCGTCTTTTCTCGGTCACTTTTTACACAGGCATTGTTTTTGGCGCGAATTGGTGCTTTGTGTTGTTTCGGATGTTTTAAGTGTTTTGTACTTCGCCAGAGAGAACAATCATTTGTTTCTGTTGGAGATAAGTGTTTCAGGTAGTTTTGTACGTGTTGATTTTTAATGTTGCGCAGAAGGTCTTTGAGCTTGGAGGTAGCATGATTGAGCGCTCTTTTATCGTTTGGATGTCTTGTTGTGTGCCAGATTCTTCTTAGTCTGCGTTTCTCTGCGACTTTCTTCTTCACTATGATAGAACAATTTTCCGATTGGGTGTGCTGAACGAGTTCTGGTGTAGCCTGACGGACCGCATTTTGGACAACCTGATTGAAATGTTCTGTTGCTTCTTCAAGGTCTTTTACTGTTTTTAAAGGTATTTGCATTTGCAAGGATTCATTGACTAGTTCTTGGAAGAGATTCCAGTTTTTGGTTTTATTGGTGAGGGATGGTGATCTGACATTGACCTTTACGTTTGCGCCTAATTTCACTATTACTGGGGAATGGTCCGTCGAGAGGTCGAGACAGGAATTTGCTTTTAGTAAGTTCGGGTTAATATTTCCCACGAAACGCAGATCTAGCAAATCAGGTTGTTTTCTGAGGTCAGATGGCTCACCTGTGGACAGAGGTCGTAATCCTAAGTTGTTTACTGCTTTCATAATTTCTCTTCCTTTGGTAGTGCTCAGTCTAGAACCCCAGTATTCGTGTTTGGCGTTAAAGTCTCCACCCGAGATGAATCTAGGGCCTAGTGTATGGAAGTAGTGCTCGTATGTTTCCTGCTTATTGTTATGTCGTGGTGGACAATAGACTCCTGATACTGTAAATTGAACATAGCCAATCTTCAATTACTATTGTTGTAGCTTGTAGTTGTGGTTGACTGTATTTTAGTAGTTCATGATGCTTGATTGAACTTCGTATTATTGTTGCTGTACCAGCATGGGCGGTGCCGTCTGGGTGTTGTGTTGCATACACGTCATACCTTGGAATATTGAAGTAGCTTCGTTCTGTAAAGTGTGATTCTGTGATTAAAACGATGTCTATACAGCGATTTGTGATGAAGGTTGTGAGTTCTTCTTTGTGGTGTAATAGCCCGTTGGCGTTCCATATCGCTATTTTAAAAATATTATCCATTATGTGTTTTAGTGACGAACATGGTTAACAGGTTTAGCATAGTGCTCATCTGTTCCATTAGTTGTTTCATCATTAGTTTTAATTCTGTCATATCGTTTGTCTGGTTTGTCGTTTCGGTATTTTGGTGTTGAGTATTTTGGATGGTTTGTTGTTGGGGAAATAAGTGACGAGGAATATTGAGCCGACATTAAAAATAAAGCTAAAAAAAGTGATACAAAAATATGAATTGCAAAATGAAATAATAAAGAACATACGAGGGACAGTAGGTAAAAAATTAAGATAAATGAACAACATTATAAAAAGCAGAAAGGCCGCAACAGATTGACGAACGGAGGTGAGAGTGCGGCCACAAAAAAAGAAAAATAGAAGAGACTAGTAATTACAGGCAAACAACCGTACTCGAGTATATTAGGCAAGGGCTAGGTGAGAATATGTGTACCAATATTAAGCAAAAACTAGAAGACAGAGTAAAAGACATTCAATGCGTTTTTATAAAAGAGAGTACAGAATAATAGATATGTATTAACAGTAATTAGCTACAAATACATATCAGTTATGGGCAAAACATCAAAATAAGTTGTGTCAAGTCACGTTCACAACACGAAGAGCAGAATGTCCTCCTCTTACCTTCAATAACACTCCCATTCCTGTCAAAGAAGAAGTTAAATACCTCGGCCGACACCTTGACGCAAAACTAACTTGGAGAACACACATTAAGGCAAAAAGACGTCAATTAGATTTAAAAGTGAGGAACATGTCTTGGTTACTAAATCGTAGATCTCAGCTCTCACTACAGAACAAACTCCTCATATACAAAACCATTCGTAGGCCTATTTGGACATATGGTGTCGAATTATGGGGCTGCAGCAAACCGTCTAATACGAAAATTTTACAAGCCTTTCAATCTAAAACCCTCAGAATGTTACTAAATGCATCTTGGTATGTCTCCAACAACACCATACACGACTACCTCAAAATACTGTTTATACGCGACGTCACCAGTGCTTATTCTGTTAAACATAAAAATTGAAGCATAACCCATAGCAACGAGTTAATCAGTGAAATGCTCAGACAACCAATGGAAAATAGAAGACTTAACAGAACATGGCCAGAAGACCTAGCTAGGTGAATCCAGAGAGCCGTCAATGGATGGCCCCTGACTCAGGTGAACTTCTTTCAACCCATTTACTTATTACTTTATTAAGTAGATTGTAAATTTGCATTAATCCAATAAAAAAAAATTCTTTCTGCACTAACAAATATCTGTGGCAACAAGTAAAGAACAAACTTGTAAATTATTAAATTAAAATGAAAACATGGAGGTGCATTGGCCACAACTTCGGAAAGAGTCCTACATCTTTCGTAAAACAAGTATTAAATTGATTCCACCAAGGAAAAAATGTAAGGCTAAAGCTAGGCTAGAAATGAATAGAAGTGGAACTAAAATAACTGGTAAATCATGAATGGAAGTCAAGATACTAGCCAAGAACGACATTTTCTGTAATGATCCTAATCTTCAATTCGGAGTAACAGTCAAGTAAATCAATAACAATAAAAGGTCTAAGCCTTATTAGGTTATGATTTCTGTAGTATTTAGTTCACAACGGCTTATTTTTTTAGTTATTATGCTTTTTTAAGACTTTAGCTTTTTTAATGCTTAAAAAATTGGTTACCTAAAATAATCAAGAGTTTTCTCAATTTTTAGTACTAAAATGAAGGTTCACTGCTGGAACGAATAATGTATGTAAAGGTCAGACTACATAAATATAGAGACAAAGTAGGAAATATTGTGCATTCCATGCATAAATATGTTGCACTAAAACTTTTAGCCTTAATATCAATCTGTACCTTGTGGGGTCACTTTTTTTAATAGATTTTTTCTACAGAAAAAGCTAAAATTCATGGTTTTGTATTCCAATGAAGTATTTTTATTTTTAAATTATTTGATGGAAGATCTAATCTTTATTTATTAACCACTTGCTTTACGGATTTGGAGTAATCTCAATGGGTGTGGTCCGCTGATGAACTTCGTCAATTGTTGCTCTTGGCGTCTTAACCGGTTCCGGTTCTTGTTTGGTTGCACATTTTATTGTGTTTAGATAAAGGCTAATGAATTTCGAGATGTCCTTGACCATATTGCTCTTCTGTTTCTAATAACCAAAGCTGAACATCATTAAAATGCGTCAAAACATGCAAAAACAACTTGAACAATAAAAACCAATTGTATGGCCAAGGAAAGAAATAATGACCAAACAAATGGGGAAAAAGTTGCACCAGGAATTTTGGACTGTTCTATGTTAGAATGTCTTAATAAATTTAAAAGAGTTTGACACCGCACAAAAGTGCAAAAGTGAATTTGTATTAGACTAGCAGTTGGTTTGTTAATTTGTAAAAATCATGACACTAAAATCATTAAGATTGGCATTTTATGTAATCTTTCAAGAATAGGTTTGCTATTTCATTTTGTTAAAGTAGCCAGGTCAAAATTTATCATGAGTTTAATAAAACCAATTATAATATTAATGTGAGATTTTTCTATTTTAGTTTCGTTCTTAATAACTTTCTTTACATTTCAGATTTCACTTTGAAACCGAAGCTACAGTGGTTTTATTTTTGTAAAAACAATCCTCGTATTATTTTTACTATCTAATTATTTCACTATCTTTCACCCACGTTTGATGTTTATGACCCTATCCTTTCAACATTTTTACGGTTTATATTTAATTTTCAGACTACAGCGAAGCCAAGTGCTTTAACATGTAGCAGTTAGCGTAATGCAAACTGCACTTTACGGTCTACCGTAGAACGGCAGATTCCAGAAGCTGCAGATTTGAATTTTGATGCAGCGAATTCATCAGGCCGGCAGAAAATCGACCGGCGGCGGATCGTTAAGATAAGCAATAATAAAAACAAACGATAAGGAGAATTATGCGGCGGCCGTTAATGTTACGGCGAGCATAACCGCGCCCGCCAAGATAACCTGCAGAAATTAAAGTGGATAATTGCAATGACGTCATTAGATAGGCAGGCGAAGGTGCTCCGAGGCCGCCGTTTGCAGTTTTTTGCAAAAAGCGAATGAAACGCTCCGGAGCGCAGATAGCAGAACGAGGTGGTTTAATTTGCGAAGTAATTTATGCGACTTCGCCGAGTTAGCTAGCAGCGAGCCGATCCGTGCTCGCTGCAGAATGTATGAAATTAATATAGAGAAACATTGCTGTGACAAATGTGTCTTTTATTGTAACTTTTTTAGGCCAACCCAGTTGCGTATATTGCTAATAGCAATAAATTTCTAAAGGCACTGCAACCATCTCTACTTTAGCTTTGTTTAACTTTTTAAACGCCGTACAAAATTTCTAAAACACTTTATGCGCTATAAATCATATTATAGGGTTATTTCTGTATGATTCTGCAATAACCCTAGAAGAAAACCATGGACAATTTAACAAAATGCAAAAATTTTATTTAGGATATAGAATGTTACTTAGCTGTGCCGTCAGTTAACTATTTCAAGAACAAAAATATGTCTAAAATTGGAATAAAGCGGCCCTGCCCACGTGAGCTCATGGTTGCTCCATCTACCACAGTACACGGATAAGCTACGTCCAGTTCTAGATGCTATCAAATCTAAATATTTATATTCCTCCCATCCTATTTCATAATTCACCAAGACGCACGGCAAGCCAAATGGGTAATAATATACCGTCAAACTCGTCTTAAAATATAACTTGTTATAATTTCAAAATGTAGTAGAAAATTATACAGGGTGACCCAAAACGACCGCATAAACTCTGCACAGCTAGATTCCTCGTTGGGAGTACATGAAAACTGCCCAAAGATGCGTTCCTGTACGATCCATAGTTTACGAGAAAAATACGAAAAACAAAGTATAATGTCACTGCCGGTGCAAGAAAAAAAAAACACTTTATTAGACATATCAACAACAGTATTTGCATATCTTTCCAGACGATAATGTTTAAAACGTTCGTCGCTCATATCACGTCATGCCATGGATTGACGTTAAGCCGCCGTTGAACTGGTATTTAAAAGGCTGTTTTTCATGTATTTCGTTCGTGACTACTGCGACATGTTCTTGATGTACGGCCGATGTAATGGAAATGCCTTACGAACTGCTAGGGAGTATGCCCGTCGATATCCGTCCCGCCGTCCTCCCGATGTCAACTTCATCCGTAGGCTGGACGACAGACTGCGAAATACGGGAAGTGTCTTGCCAACAGCCAACCTTCACGATACTGGAAGACCGCGGAGCGGCCTGACGGTAGCACATGCGGATGCGGGTAGAAAGACGCCCGAGGTAAGCACACGCGCATTAGCCCGTGAGATGACCTCGAGTAAAAGTACTGTGCACAGGCTTTTGCGGTCTGAGAGGCTACACCCATTTCGGTACACAACCGTGCAAGGTCCGAAACCAGATGACTTTCAGAAACGCGTGGCCTTCTGTGAATGGCTGTTGCAGCAACAGAACACAGATAATGGTTTCATTGCACATATCCTGAGGACTGATGAAGCATGTTTCACTCGTGATGGGGTATTCAACCATCACAACAGCCATATGTGGTCCCAGGTCAATCCGCATGCAATCCGGCCGCAGAAACATCAGGAACGTTGGTCTCTTAACGTGTGGGCCGGTTAACTCGGGGATCGCCTACTTGGACCATATCTGTAACCTGAACGGCTCAAGGGACAGTCGTACTTGGTGTTTCTCAATGAGGTCTTAACCGAGTTCCTCGATGACATACCATTAGCGGCAATACAGGGACTTTAGTTCCAACATGATGGGGCTCCGGCGCATTTCTGTGCTTCTGTACGTAGTTGGCTGGATATTGAATACCCCGGCCGCTAGAGCGGACGTGGGGGTCCGGTTCTATGGCCGCCACGTTCGCCAGATCTTACACCGTTGGATTTTTCCTATGGGGCCAACTCAAGGAACTGGTGTATCGAAACGTAGTGACAACACCAATGGACTTATTTGCTCGTCTGCATGCTGCTTGTACTTCGGTGGACCCCGCGATGCTGCAACGTGTGATGACACCCATTCCACGGTGTTCTCAAGCCTGCCTCGACATGCACGGCGGACACTTTGAACATTTGCTTTAAATTGTGCATATACTGCTGTTGATATGTTCAATAAAGTGTTTTTTCTTGCACCGGCAGTGACGTCATACTTTGTTTTTGGTATTTTCTGGTAAACTATGGGTCGCACAGGAACGCTTCTTTGGGCAGTTTTCGTGTACTCCCAACGAGGAATCTAGCTGTGTAGAGTTTATGAGAGTTTGGGACACCCTGTATATATAATCTCACACCCTTTCAGCCAATCCTATAGATTCTAGGGAAGGGACAAAAATGTTATAAGCAGATGAACAATAACGAAGAAATTCAGGAAACCACTCACACTAAATACAGCAACAACTTTGCCACCAGAAAAAAAACAAGTGAAATAGAATTTAAACTGGCAAAGCTTAAATCGGATGTCGTAGACGTCAGCTAAGTTAAGCGACGTGGGGAAACTTAAAGAATAAAGACTAAAATTACTAAAACCAAGCAGGTGGTGAAATAAAAACGTAAGCAGCTGTTGTTTTCTTCATACACAAAAGTATGCCAATAACATCAGCTTAGTAAATAGTATATCGCCGAGAGCTGCATACCATATCAAAGATACCATATAAAAATTATATAAGTGAATGCACCGCCAGGCGACCTTATAGATGACAAAGTGGGGATACTTTCTATGATGATATTACCCAAGCAATAACTGAAACACCCGCTCATTTCACCATCTTTTTTTTATTTGACTCCATAGCAAATTATACCAGAGAGGACTATAAGTGTAATATATGTAGGCCTTAAACTAGATACTTAAAGCTAATATAATATATCAAATGGTGAGCAGCAATCCAGCGAAAGCCCTCTTAATTTACTATTGAATCGGTGAGTACATTATTTTTATGTAAATCTGGTAGGAAGGTCAGAGGGTTTAAATTTCCTCAGTCGCCTGGCTTCTTCATCTTCATCGACCAGTGAGGATGCAAGATCGTTTGGATGAGTGGTAATTCTATCTCTCTATTTGATGCTGTGTCTTGTCATTTCTTCCTTAATGATTGGTATCTTCAGGTCAGAATGTAGGAGTTTATTCGGGATGTACCAAGGCGCGTTTACTATAGCTCTGAGAGCTTTATTTTAAAAGCACTGCACTATTTCTACGTTTGAGTTACTGGCTGTTCCCCAGAGCGATATACCGTATGACCATATTGGTTTTAGTATAGCCTTATATAATAGAAGTTTGTTTTCTATTGATAAGTCGGATTTTCGGCCTAGAATCCAATACATTTGCTGCAATTTAAGTCCGAGCTGTTTTCTTTTTGTGAAAATGTGAGTGCGCCAGGTTAGTCGTCGATCAATATGAGTGCTTAAGTATTTGGCTACTGCTGTGGTATTATGTTTCCATTTAGCGTGACTGGGGGACAGGTATCTTTCTTCAGTGTGTATGTGACGTGGACTGACTTGTTCTCATTCACTTTTATGCGCCAATGTTTTAACCATTTTCCAGCAGGTGCAAATGATTTTGTAAGTTTCTAGGAGCGATTATAGGGCTTAGGTGTGAGAAGAAAATTGCTGTGTCATCGGTATATGTGACTGTCATGGTTTGTTCAAATTGAGGTATTTCTGCTACGTATAATAGATATAATATGGGGCCTAGCATGCTACCCTGAGTACTCCGGATCTAATGGGGTAAAGTTGAGTATATTGATTTCGATATTTGACTTGAAGCGACATATTTATGAGATATGATTGTAGTAGGGTGTAGGATTGGTGTGGGAGAACTTTTTTAAGTTTATAAAGAAGGGCAATATGCCATAGCTTGTCAAAAGCTTGACTTATATCAATGAAGAGTACGGAGCAGTAACGTTTGCTTTCTAAGTCGTTGGTGATTATTCTAACCAGTCTGTGCGCTTGTTCGATAGTTCCATGTCCCTTACGGAAGCCAAATTGATGTGGGGGTATTTGATTATTTTCGTCGATGACGTTTAAGCAGTAGTTTTTTAAAAAATTTGGATAAGAGCGGAAGGAAGCTAATTGTGCGATATGATGTTACATCGTTTGTAGCTTAGAAATCATTATTATTTGTCCTACTTTCCAGTGACAAGAGAAGTAGTTAATTCTGAGGATGGAATTATAAATTTGTGTTATTACTGTGATGCTTTTTTGTGAGAGTTCTTTTAGTATTTTCCCGGTGATCAGGTCATATCTGGGAGTCTTTTTTGGATTGATTTCTGTGTTTATGGTTGTTAATACCTCATGAGCTTTAATTGATTTGATTGGGAGGACCATCTGGTGAGAAATCTGTAGTTTATTAACGATGTTTTCTCCTTCACCCGCCCTTGTTATGGAACGAAAGGGTTGAAACACTGATGCGAGATGTTCCGCGAAAGCTGTGGCCTTTTGTTTGTCCGTTTTCGTTCAACTGCCGTCGATTACGCTTATAGGTGGTATTTGATTTTGGGGTCGTTTTATTTTTCGCTTAGCTTTCCATAGTGAGTAGTCCGTGGCTGCCGTTGGAGTGAGTTCTGTTAGATATTTTGAATGGCTTGATTTTGCTATTTTGTTGTATCTTTGTTTGTCCAAAGGAACTCTTGTTAGTTGCCACTTTTTGCGAGCTTTCTTTTTTTCTGCTAGTTTCTGTTTAACAGTTATTGGATATTCCTGCGTTATAGTGGTGTTGCTCGCCATGCTGAATTTTGGATAACTTTCGTTATGCGCTCTACGGCTCTCTCTATGTCAAGTTCTGTTTTTAAGGGCAAATCTAGCGAAAGTTAATCAAGTAATGCTCGAAAATAATTCCAGTGCGTTCTTTTGCTGAACAGTAAGGACTTCTTGGGTTTTCCAAGTACTTGGGTATGCATGGTGACCAAGATTGGTGTGTGGTCCGATGATAGTTCGCGACATGATACAACAGTAACTTTTTTGTTATCGATTCCTTTGGTTACATAAAAGTCTATTAGATCAGGTATTTTATTCCGATCGGTTGGACAACATGTGGGCTCCTTTGTTGATAAATAGCTTAGTTTATTCCAAATAGTTGCATCTACAAAAACCACATCGAAGATAGAGATGGAATAGTCCAAACGTAAACAATTACACCATATCTAAATATTGATACCTTAAATGTGCACAAAACTAGAAAAAAAGAAAATAATGAAGGAAGAAGGGATATATTCACATTAAAAAGAGAACTAAAGCTCTTATTTTCAACTGAAATAAATCTGCAATTATCGCATCCTTAGAAAAATGTTCAAAGATCTTATAATTACACGGTCTTCCAAAAAATGTTATCTTACGACGTATTATTAGTGCCTGTAGTTTCTTCACACACATTTTAACTAAATGAGAGATGAAAAGATTTCAGACTCTTACAGAACGTGCACCCCAAACGTCTGTTACTTCTTAAAGGTTCTCCTATACGTACAGCAGACATAATGGTTACTGTTGATGTCTCTCTATTTACAATATTTTATCTCTAAGAACCAGTAATAGTTTTACAGTTTTCAGACTTTGGCTTATCGTAGAAAACACTTTATTGACCAACGATCACAGTTCTCGTTTTTTACTTTGTAATCTTCTGTTAGATAAGGTACGGTAGCAACAATTTGGTTATGTGGCATTAGAATTTTTTTTTATTAATAACACAAGCCTGCAAAAAATACTTTTTAAAAATTGTTTTAACTTTAGCCACTTATTTTTATGGGGTTTTCAGTGTTGAACTCAAAAACGTAAACCGTTTTTTCTATCACGTAGGGTTTTCTCAGAAAAAGCAGATGTGTTTTAGGAATAGAAAGCCAAATACAAAAAATTATTTAATTTTATTAAAATCATAAGTAACCTATCATATTCCATACAAACAATACAAAATTAGTAAAACTGAATGATCTTATTTCTGTATCGTATTTGTTTCCCATCAAAACTTCGTTTTGTGCTTCTTCTGCTGTATGCTCGCTGGGGATCGTCCCTTTTCAACAACCAGCAGTAGTCTGTTATCATGTTAACGTTCCATTTTCCTTGATATTGATTTTCTATTTTTCTTTATATCTTGGTGAAATCTTTCATCTTGTTCCTCGCTGACAGAATCAAGATTGTCTGTAAAGTAGTCTAGGTGTGAGTGGAGAAAATGTACTTTTAGACTCATGTTACAGCCTCAATTCTTGAAGCTTTCCAACATTTCAGTTACAATGGCCTTGTAGCCAGGATCCTTTTCATTCCCAAGATATCTGGTTACAAAAAGTTTAAAAGATACTCGTGCTACTTTTTCTTTTCGGTCCATTTTTTCTCAAAGTTGTCATCCTTCATAAGTTTTCGGATGTCAGGTCCAACAAATAATCCTTTTTTGAACTTCGCCTCAGATAAACCAGGAAACTGTTCACAAATATATCGAAAGCATTCTCTTTCCTTGTCAAACCATGACAGCTACTCAGTGCTGCCTCCCGACTAAACTGTGCGTGATAAAATTTTTTTATTATTTTTTCCGTAATCAGCGTACAAAAAACTATAAAAATCATTGATTATATTTTAAACAATTTTTCCATCGTAGGCCTGTGTAATACTTAGTATATTTACAATCTGTTGCTTATAAACAATAAATAAATATTGTGACATTTGACTAACTTAGCTATATACAGACTTGTCTATAACCATCAATTGATAGTTCTTATCGTATAAATCTAATTAATTGTGTAATTTAGTATATCAGCACGTCAGTTCTGTAAAACTGTAGACAGAAGTATAGTTAATCAAATCTGGTAGACAGGTCCGATGGCTTGAACCTCGTCAACCGGCGAGTGTCGTTGACAAGTGCTAGCTAAGTGTCTAGCCCATTAGGATGAATTATGATCCGAGTTCTGTATTTAATACTGTAATTTTTAATCACATTGCGTACCGACTCAATATTAAGATCCTTTTGTATTATTTGATTTGGCACATACCAGGAAGCACTAACGATACACCCAAGCACCTTGTTTTGAAATCGTTGGAGGATTTCAATGTTAGAGGAACTGGAAGTACTCCATAGTTGTACACCGTACGTCCAGATGGGCCAGAGAATATATTTATAAAGCAAGAGTTTATATTCTAGTTTCAGTTGAGATTGTAACCAGTACATCTAATGGAATTAGATGCCAAGTTGTTTTCTCTTCGTAAATATATGTTTACGCCACGTTCGCCGCCGGTCTAGATGCATGTACAGATATTAACTTCTTCAGATTGAGAAATCGGGATATTATTAAATGTTACCGGTAGACATGTACCTGTTCTCGTTGCAAACGTAACATGCGATGATTTTGAGGTGTTGGCTTGTATTTTCCACTTTCTCATCCAATACGTTAACAGGCTTAGGGTGTTTTGGAGGTCTTTAGTTGCGACATTTGGGTTGCTATTTGAAGCTAATATGATTGTGTCATCAGCGTAGGTGGTTGTGGTTGTTGCGTTCGTTGTTGGTAGATCATCTGTTTATCTTGTGTACACGACTGGACCAAGTATGCAGCCTTGGGGCGCTTCAGAAGCAATGGGGTAGAGTTCCGTTAGCGCTTCGTTTATTTTGACCTTGACCTTGAGTTGAGGATTTCGTAGTAGTGATACGGTAGTGTCATCTTTAGTTTGTATTTTAGGCCTTGATGCCACACCTTAACAAATGCTTGCTTTGTCCAGGAACACAGCGGAGCAATACTTTTTAGATTTAAAGGCATTGGTTATTGTATGGACAATCCGGTGTACTTGTTCCGTTGTACCGTGGTGGCGTCTAAGCCCAAATTGTTGGTTGGGTATGTTTCCTCTATCCTCCAATATCGGGTTGAGTCTTTTCGATAGCAACTTTTCAAAAACTTCCGACAGCACCGGCAATAGGCTTATAGGCCGATACGATTTGACACTAATTAAATCTTTTCCCGGTTTTGGGATTAGTGTAATTTCAGCTATTTTCCACTGTTTGGGAAAGTATTGCAGTCAAAGGATGGCATTGAATAGAAATGTCAGTGTTTTTAGACAATTTGGTCATATTTTTTGCAGTACTTTTCCAGTCATTAGGTCCCAGCCTGGCGCCTTTTTTGAGTTTATTTTTTTTAGTATTGTTCTTTCGACTTCCCACATTTGAATGGTCTAATAGGTGATTCCATTTTAAAAAATGCGTCTAGTGAACTAAAGCTTTGTATTCTTCGTCTGGGCTGAGCAGTAAAGGGAAGGGTGTAAATACTGTTTCTAGATGTTTGGCGAAAGCAATTGCTTTTTCCTTGTCATCTTCTATTTTCATCCTTTACAGGTAGTGATGCCTGCTGTGTTCTTTTGAGTTTTCTGATGGCTTTCCACAGTGAATAGTCTGTGGTAGCCGTCATTGTGAGAGTGCTGAGATATTCCTAAATATTTTGATTTTTAATATCCAGTAGTGGTGGTTGAGATTTTGCGCAGCCGTATTCAGCCTCCTTTTAGCTCCTGTCGATCATGTTAATTGCCAACGTTTACGTATCTTTCGCTTTTCTATGATTTTTTATTTCACTATAATTGAGCAGGCTTTGTGAATTTGCACTTCATGTGTGTCAGAATTTGCCTTCCAGGCTGCATCTTGGATGGCATTTGTTATTTTATAGACATTTTTTTTTGAGAGTTGAGCCACATGTTTAAGTTAATTAAGTCATCCAGACTCGCTTTAATTGCTTCCCAATCAGTATACCTCGAGTATAGTGTTGCTTGTCTTTGTTTTTGTATGATTCTTAAGTATATAGTTACTAGGAAGGCTGAATGATCTGAGAAGAGTTCTAATGATGATTGGATCTTGCATTGTTTAATGTTGATTCCTTTTGTTAATGCAAAATCTATGGCATCAGGTAGGTTCGCCCGTTGCAAGACAGTGTAGATTAAAAGTTTTTATTGCAGTCAACAGTTCCCTACCTTTTGTGGTTGTAAGCCATGATCCCCAGAACACGCTTTTGGCGTTATAATCGCCACCGGAGATAAATCGGTTTCCTAGTGATTAGAAGTTGTTTTTCATAATGGTGCTTTTTATTATTGTTTAATTCGTAGTGCTTAACCTGTTTTCGAATAATCACAACAGTTTTCCCATGAGCCCCTTCACTAGGGTGCATTTTACAATAGATGCAGTAATTTGGTATTTTGATATGGGTTTTAAGTGAGATATGTGCCTCTGATATTAACATGACGTCAATTTTGTTTAATTTGAGAAAGTATGAAATTTCCTGTGCATGTTGTCCTAGTCCGTTGGCATTCCATATTGCTACAATGAAAAGTTCAACCATTAGGCCACTTTGTTTACGACAGTGGTCAATAGATTTAACATGGTCCTTATTTGCTCCATTAGCTTCTGCATCATCGTTTGGAGTTCAGAAAATGCATTTGTTTGTTGTAGTATGTTATCGGTGGGAATGTTAGTAGTTTGTTGTATAGAATTATCTGCCGCATCCCATATTAATTGGGATAATCTTTTGTCTCAATGCCGGATAGAGCTTCTGCTGTTTATGAATCCAACACCCTCTATAGTTAGCGGTGTGGTTACCGTTGCAGTTTACGCGCCTTATTGCGTCATTCTTTTCTTTCCTTGGACATTCGCTTGTTGCATGATTCCCAATACATTTGACGCATCTGTATGCTTTTGACAACAATAGTTCTTGGTGTGACCGTACTTCTGGCACTTCGCACATTGCGGCATTTCTCTTTTCGCATGCGGTGCTTCAAATTGTACCTCACAGTTTTGTAAGGGTTTAACATCGTAGATTTCTTTATTATTGTCCTTTGTTTTCAGATCAATAAAGAACATAGATAATGGAGCTTTCGTAACTCGGTGCTTGATGTTCCATGTATTTCTAACTTGATGTCCAAGTTGTCCTAATTCTTTTTTTAAAGATTCCAAGTCTAATAATGGATGAAAATTTTTAAGTACAACCCTGAAAGTTCTGTCCTGTTTGGGTTTATACGTATGAAACTCAGTGTTACGTTCTTGTAAAGCCTGTATTTTTCTTGAGTTTGTGATTGGATTTTAATCTGGTCTTGGCTAATTATTTTAAAGTTATAGTTATCTTTTGTTAGGCTTTCGGGGAGCTCTATTAGCGGTTTGATGTTTGTCACATGTGAGACAAAGATCGGCGGTGGTTTTCGTTTGTTATTGGTGTTTGGTTGCATACACCCATCTGTGAATAATTTTTCGTATCTATTAGTTGTTGTAATAGGATTACTTAACCAGTATTTTGTGTTGTTATCATCTGCTGTTTCTGAACTTTCTGGACTGTGTAATCGTTTTTACTGGCACGAATTACAGTTTTCCACTCATTGTCTCTTTGCATCATCAATGGCGGGACGTTAGGATACGATATTTGTTGTTGAGATTGTTGCTGATAGTGCTGTAGCTGCTGATTTGGCCAGGGTTGACTGCTGTACATATTATTTGGCATATTCGCTTGTTGCAATGGTAGTGTATACGCCACTGGTTGTTGAGTCATGTGTATTTTCGGGTTAAAATCATAATTTGGAGGTACTTGTGTATATGTTGGTTAAACGTCACTGTTATTAAATAGTGAGTTGTTGATATTGCTTCTCAGTTCTGCTCCGTATTTTGGCCTTTTGGCCTTCAATTATTTAAACGACACTGATATCACGAGCACTTAGAACGTCCTCCTCTTTTCTGGATACTTTCATAACAGGGAATCCTAATTACAGGATTTGTTACACTATCTACATGAAATATACTTATACCAACAATTTAAATGCTAAATCTGACCACCACCACCTTGTTCAAATCCACTCAGTCGCAAAATCCCTTATCACGAATTTTTCTGACATTTAGACAGTGAAAACCAATAAACTAAAATGAGAATTATGATACAAAATAGATACTTTAAAAAATCTTTAGGCCATATCATTAAGAACACTAACAAAAAAATAATTTTCTAAATTAACGATCTTGATCAAATAAAAACGTCTTTTTTTATTAGGGTTCATACTAAACATACCGGTAGGAGGCACTGATTATTCTATTATCAATTATATAACTCTACAAACAAATAAACTTTCCACCATTTAGCATATCCCTCAAAATATGTTCTAATAAATATTGAAGTAGAATACTCGAAAAGCCAATCTATTTGACTCATAGTTTTCTTGGCAGGTAGGCAGGTTTAGAACCTAATTGAAAATGTTTGAAACAAATATTTTCTTTAAATATTGAATATAAAATGTGCTCTTTTGCTAAAATGGCAAAATTAATAGCAGAAACTAAATGGACGAGTAAATGATCAAAGTAACTTAAAGAACACAAGAAGGAAACTAAAATGCATTAATGGTACTGAACGGGGAAACAAAATTATTAAAAGTGCACAAAGTGGCAATCAAAAGAAGAAATAAAATGTGTGAAAATAGAAGAACAAATAAAAAAATAACATTGTGTAAGGAAGACTAAGAGAGGCATATAGATATGTTCCTATAAATTAAAATTTTTGTATGACAAGAAAAGCTTGCAAGCAAAATAAAACATTAATACAATTTTAGAAAAATAATAATAATTTTTAACATAAATGTTAAAATACTTCTAAATGAATAGTTGTAAAAAGAAAAGCTTTGGATAGCCTTCATTTGCTTTGTATATACTTAAAATCTGTTTCATATTATTTTTAAGGTAATTAATAGTAAATTATTTGTTCATATAAAAGTTTAATAGAAATATCATGTCTTAACTATACTTACAGATATCCAAAAACTTATTTGGATATTACATCTTTGTAATAAAATCTATGTATCTATCTATCTTATTATTTTTTTCAATTCACCAGAATTTAGTTATGGCTGCAGTGTGTAGCAATAAATAGCGTAAGAACATTTCAAACACTAAAATGTGTGTTTAGTTCTGCAAATTGCACCTTGTGAGATCAAGTTGCATGCTCAAGCTTAGCTCGCGCCGTAGCGAGATCTGTAGTTTAGTAATAGCATCCTGTCATTGCACGACAGCTTGGATTATTGTAATTGTCATATTGCAATTAATTAGCAATAAAATCTCGTTAATTGTAAATGAGATACGTGCATTCCAGCTGACAGTAAGTTCATGTAGTGGAGTGAGACAGTTGACGCCAGAATTATCTCAATAAAAGCCCGTTAAGCCGAAGATTTAGCGTAGGCACGCGAATTAGCGTTAGGCGCTATCAAAGTCGAAATAAAAATGGCCCATAAATTAATTGTTCTCTGAAAAAACTAAATCAATCAGTGAAACAGTTACTTCATAAAAATATGAGGAATAAAAAATCAATTTGTTAAGCAGACTTGGATTGTTAATTGAAGATCAATAATAAAGGTCAGCAATCACGGCAGATGATGATCAAGTACCGAACTGGCCTAAGGACGATTCCTTACGGTACACCTTGTTAGGTCGTGCCTTTTTGGCACTGATATTTTTTTTTGTATCTCGTCGATTTCTGTTGGTGTTACCGGCACAACGACTCTGTCTTCCCTGTTACATATCTCCAGTAGGGTCTCATTTTCGTCAACTGAATGTGGTTGAACGCTGTTTTACCAGGTGTTTAGCAAATATTTCTGCTTTATCTTCCTTTTTCCTTGCCCATCCGCCATTATTCTTACAAAGGGTGGATTTTGTTTTTTGCCGTTTTAGTCACTTGGCGGCTTTCCAGAGAGAGCATTTGGTATCTTTATCAACTGATAGTCCATTTAGTAATTCAATGAACGTTTTATTTTTAATGATACGAATTTCTTCCTTAATTTGTTGACTTAGCCGATTTAGCAGCCTTTTGTCCATTAGTGCCCTGATTTGGTGCTCTTCGCTTCTCTGAGACAAGATTTAATTTTTTTAGAGAATTTTACAGCCAGTGTTTAATCTTTTGGTGCAAGAGTACTGTTCTATGCGGCTTGCTGCGGATCGACTACAAACCGTTCTGCTTCCTCGTCTAACTGCTCAATTTTCTTAGTGGGTCATTTAGTTTAATACGTTTTTCTACTATTCCGAAGCTATCCTAGTCTGTCCATTTATTTATCAGTGACGATGGTAACAATTTGGTAATAATCGTTTCGCTTATTGTCAAGATAATTGGAAAGTGTTCTGATGACAGGTCATAATTTGGAAAAATTTCCTTCAGAATGAGAAGTCAATTAGATCGGGGACCTTATTGCTATCTGTTGGCCAATACGTTGGTTTTCTAGTAGATTAGCAAACGCATTTGGCTTCCTTAAATGCCTCATATAGCTGTTTCACTTTGGTGGTGATAAGTCTTAACCGCCAAAAGGTATGTTTTGCATTAAAATCATTTCCAATTATGAAATGATCTCCTAGTGTTTCAAAAGGTCTGAGGTAATCCTCTTTTTCTAGAACATAACTAAGTGGGCAGTATATTGCAGCAATTATGTAGTCCTTAGGTTTTGTAGGGATCTTTACAGCTGTTGTTTGTATTTCGCGCGTATTGTAATTAACTTCTTCATAGTGTTTGAAGTTTTCTTTTATTGTTACCGCCGAACCACCCTTTGCCGCGTTGTCCGGATGAACGGAGTGATATAGTTTATATCCTTTTATATCTAAATGGCTTTCCTTAGTAAAATGAGTTTCGAAAATCAGACAAACGTCTATTTTCTGATCCCAAAGGAATGACCTTAATTTATGGGTATATCGGAGTAGCCAGTTGGAATACACGAAGCCATTTTTATTTTATATTTTTGGCTGCTTTCTTATTGCTGGTTTCTAATTTTGTAACTCTATTAAGAATAGATACAAAAAAAAAACTAAATCTCGCCTCTCTATAGTAAAGCTAAAGAAGGCATAAAAGCTGTACTTGTATCACCTTGGAATCTCTGAAGCTCAAATTTGGTAACTACTTATAATATTTACATTTTTGTGAAAAAACCGAAAAGAACTAACAAAGCAACAAATAGAAGATAGGTTTCAAATATTGTATAAAACCTAATGAACACGAGAAACTTATGAAGGGCACGTGATGAATCCTAAGCTCATTAATAGATTGGTGTTCAAGGTACCAACTCAATTTAACTTTGACAGAATATCGCATGTTGATAGATACTATAATGTTAACTTAAAAGATTTCTGTTGATGCTATAAAAAAGCCGGAGCTGCTTCTTTAATGGCAGATTAAGAACTTAAAGGAAAATACCATAGACAAACGAAACAAAAACGGAAAAGTATGTTACGTCGAAATACTGGATGAAGAAATATTAATTTTTTTAAAATTAGAACTTCAAAAAGAATATAAAGGGTTTGCAAAGAAAAATTATGCTGTTGTTATTAGAAAAAGAAAAGAATCATCATCCACCATGTCCTCAAATAGTACAAGATAAGCAGAAACCTGCACACTAGGTGAAAAATAACAAAGAACCTGCATAACTAACCTTTCATTTAGTTATCGTCTCAGAAAATAAAAAAGAAATAAGAGAACTTTTTTTCTGGATGGAAGATATACAATAAATATGACAGGAACGAGTTCTTCACAAAATTAAAACGCCCTATTGTAACTGGTGTGGCGGTCTTTTCGCCCTTGAACCGCTTATATCGCGGCGGCATGCTGGCGGCTGTGATGTCTGCTACGTTTTGCCACCGCACACAAAACGGCATATGGGCTTTTGCTCAGCCGACAAGTCTGCATACGCCGTCGGCGGCACCTTTTGATATGAAAGGTGCTGGCGAATGCAAATTGCCCGCAAAGACCTACCGCCAAGCCAGGCGCGAAGCCCGGCAACATTCGCAATCCGCAACGCGGCCAATTTGGTCGTGTTTTAACCCGCAAGAAACTCGCCATCCGCAGCGCGACCAATTCGGTCGTGTCTTCACCCCGCAAGAACATTCGCTACCCGCAGAAACCCGATCCGCAGCGCAGGGGTGGCCACTTTGGAATTGCCGACGAAGCCGAAGCCGAAGCCGATTCAGGTGAGCGATTTGGCAATATTCGTTGGTGGATATCGGTAGCCGCCCCCATCCGCTTACGCGACGGCCGTTTAAGGGACGATTTGGGCCTTCTCGGTTGACGTTCCAAACGGGCCGTACTACGTTTCCACACCGCACCACGAGAGCGGCTATTTACACGCCTGCCTCTCCAGTAACGTTAGAACTAAAGATAGATAATTAACATAAGGTGATATCAACATCTTATGGAATTTTAAAGAAACTCAAACTTTTCGAATTAATGGATTAAAGATGATGGATTATTTCGAGTTGTGGACTTTGAAAAGTTGAAGTGGAAGGACTGCTGGTCCAGTCATTTTATAAATAACTACTACTAATTATTTACCAGATAATCAAGCTCTGGAATTCAATTTGAAATTGTCGCCAACAAAACTTAATAAAAATAAACATTGCACAAGAAGTACTACGTTAAGAAGTATAAAAAGGCAATATCAATAGAAAACATTTACGTCTCTTAGCTTCTTGATACTACTTCAAGTTATTTAGATAACGCTTTTGCAATAATGTAAAATAAGTAAGGACTCAAGGAAAACATGTCGTATTCAGCGTTATTTTATTAAATCAAAATTATTTAATTGAATAAGACAGAATTGTTATAAAAGAATATCATATCGTTTTGCGCCAGATGTTCTTCAAGTTTAGATTATTTGATGAAGAATACTACTCGAGAACATATGAAGTAATAATTATTCAATTGGACATAGACGATTACTCGAGTCAAAAGATGCTGAGCTCCAACTTAACAGCTATTAAGCATTGAGTAGAGTATTGTGCTTTTAATTTGTAAATGATGTAATTTAAATAAATGGGGCAGAAAAGTTTACGTTGTTCAAATAAATTTTGGTAGACAAAGTAGTACTACGATAAAAATCTAGAGAGAGTATTAGTAGAAAAATTGCTATAAATTTTGTAAAATAGAAAGTAAAAATGTTTTGTTCAAATCCTAGTTTTATAAATTCGGTGCTGACATTGCATTTGAAAGAAAATGTCGACTAAGAAGCACGTTATAGAGCTGTTCATGTCTAAGGTCAACACTTTTTCTTTAATTTAACTTTTCGTGGTTTGTGAAAAATGCCATAGCTACTTATCCGAAGAGAAAATTTTGAAAATTTAGTCGCAAAATAAAAGCGATGGACGGACAACCACAGCAAATATCAAGAGAATTCTAATGCTCTTTTTTCTTCTACAGCAGATTGAAGTGTTCTTATTTTGGTACTAATCGAAAAATGTTTAGATACTCAACCTGATAATTGAAAAGTCTTTGAAGTAACAGCCTTATGACTTTCTAATTGGCGGTTTATTCACCGTACCTACCTCGACTATGTTGCAATTTGTGAAACGCGTCGTTTTAGAGACGAAAGTCAACAGTATCGACGCTATGGTTACACAAAGAAAACCTGCCTCTTCTACCGTCTGCAACTTTTCTTCAACTTACCCGTAACCACAACGTTTATTTCGAACGCATTACGTGGTTCGGATTAATCAAATAGTACTTGGCCTAACACGACAACACTCTGCAACCGGATCTCATCGCACTTGACAAATCTCAAAAAGGGCAACCAATCAGCTGAACTTATCAGCAGGAAGAATACTACAGTAATTTACAATAAAAGTACCATAGTAGTAGAAGTTGTAGAGTGTAATAGTAACTAGCGTATAGGCGCTTGAAATGTGTACGTAAATATTTTGTATTGTAAAATGTATGCATTTTGCCAGTTGAAAGCTCTATGAAATTGATAGTACTTATTAGTGCAATAAGTTACTAAAAAAAATAAAAAATTAACTATCAGTGTGGCATACTTATTCCAACTGATAGTAAATTAATGTATTAAAAATAGCCAATTTGTGCTGAAATGGGTTGGCGTAGGATTTTTTTTTAATTTAACAATTGTAAATTTACAATCTACTTTGACGTAGATAAACGAATTAGTAGTGTAGTTATCATTAGTTTCTATCAAAATTAATAGAAAATTTTGGCATCTATGGCCTTTTAGTTTTCAATAATTTTTTTCATCTCTCTCTTTCTCCAATCTTCTTTATTATTTCTTCTACTGTTTTTCCTGGACTTTCTCGTTTTCTATATTCTTAGAGGATCCGATCTATTGATTTCTTTGCAGTGTGCGTCTCGTCCATTATACCATCTCAAATGCATTTTTTATGTCTTCCATTATTTTTTTTACTATCATTATGTTTTTTATCGTTTAATTTATATCTGCATTTAATTTTGAAATTCTTATTGATTGTCTCGAGTATCCTGTTTTTGGTGGTCTTCTCGTATGTTATTATATTTCTTACTGTACTTTTCTCTATTTTTTGTTATTTATGTATTTATCTAATAAACTAAGTACTTTCGCGGCAGATAATGATTGTAACCTTTTTTCCCGATTTTCTATTTCTAAGTCTCCAACTAATGTTTGTACCTCATCCTGTATGACATCTTTATCTTATGCTTCAACGTTCAACATCTAAGTAATATAAATGTCACGGTTGAACCGCCCAGGAAGACTCAAACCATACCTCAGTGCACCCGCTGTCAAGAGTATGGCCATACGAAAACTTACTGTAATAAACCATTTGTCTGTGTCAAATGTAGCGGTAAGCACGAAACCCAGTCCTGCAAAAAAAAACCAATACTTCAGACACTTGTGTCTTATGTAATGGACAACACCCAGCCAATTACAAGGGATGTTCAGTATATCAAGACATCAAAAGAGGCAAAAACCCAACACTCAGAGGAATCACTAACAAATCCAGAACGTACCAGTTACCACCAAATATATCCGAATTCCCACCTCTTCCTAAACAAAACACCAAACAAAATCCAGAACCTATGCATCATCCTTACCACAGACCTCTCTCCCTGCAACCACCCGACAGAAGACCCCATATTCATACCTTCAATGAACAGCAGAATAACATCAACTAATTGTTCCCTAGCTTCCTAACGGAAGCAATGTTTTCGCAGCTTATCAGCCAAAACAGCATGGTTTTAAACATGCTTTCCACTGTTTAGCTTAAAAATGGCCAATCACCTCCGTGTAGCTCTCTGGAACGCCAATGGTTTATCAAACCATATACCTGAGATAAACTGTTTTCTCCAATTACAGGATACAGATGTGTTACTCGTCTCCGAAACCCACGCAACATCTAGAACAGTTATTAAAATACCACACTATTCCGTACACCTTTCCTACCACCCTGATGGCACAGCACATGACGGATCAGCGGTAATTATCAAAAACTCAATTTCCCAACACGAATGGAACTCCTTTCAAACCGACAAAATTCAAAGCTCTAGTATAAAGATTCAGGTCCTACCCTACCCATTGATCATAGCAGCAGTATACAGTCCACCACGACATGCTATCTCAACTGAATAATACGCAGATCTGCTAAAATCCCTTGACGCGAGATTCCTTATTGGAGGAGATTGGAACGCCAAGAATGTGGCCTGGGGCTCAAGACTAACCAATCCGAAAGGGCGTAACCTACTCAGAGCAATA
This sequence comes from Sinelater perroti, assembly GCA_036346155.1. Taxonomy (NCBI): domain Eukaryota; kingdom Metazoa; phylum Arthropoda; class Insecta; order Coleoptera; family Elateridae; genus Sinelater; species Sinelater perroti. The sequence continues at coordinate 3,471,585 of JARFIY010000341.1, forward strand.
CAAAATCATAACTGCAACTACATATCAACCGGAGAACCCACCTATTGGCCTACAGATACAAATAAAATCCCCGACTTATTAGACTTCGCTATTTCCCGCGGTATAGCAAACACATACACCAAAGTGGAATCTAACTATGACCTGTCCTCAGATCATACTCCCATTCTAATTACCTTAAGCACATCCATTATTACCAGAGAACCATCCCCAAAACTCTGCAACAAGAACACCAATTGGGACCTCTTCAAAACACACTGGATCACGAGATTAATCTAACTATCCGAATTAAGGACGCCTACGACCTAGACGAAGCAACCCAATATTTAACTACAATGATACAAAATGCGGCATGGCAAGCAACACCCAGTGAAACAAACACCTGCTCAGCAGATATTAATATCCCTCATCATATAAGGCACCTCGTCACAAAAAAACGCAAAGCACGAAAAAAATGGCAACGAACTAAACAAAGGCCAGACAAGACCATATATAATAGACTTACTCATCAACTCCACACTGAACTACTAAAAGCCCGGAACGACACCTTTCAGCATTACATCACAAATCTTTCACCTATTGATCATACGATATGGAAGGCAACAAAAAAATTTAAAAGACCAATAGCACCGATACCTCCAATCAAAAAGTCCGATGATACATGGGCCAGATCAGACAAGGAAAAAGCTGATTCATTCGCAGACCATCTTGCTACTGTATTCTCATCGCCACAACCGGTAGGAAACAACGATGACACCGACATTTCCGCATTCCTTGACGCGCCCTGCCAAATGTCCTTACCTCTGAGGCCATTCTCGCCAGCCAAAGTAAGACAGCAAATTAAATTAACAAACCCACGTAAATCACCTGGTTACGACCTAATCGTAGGAGATGTACTGCAAAACCTCCCCAGAAAAGTCCTAGTGTTACTTACAACCATCTACAACAGCATTCTACGACTCTGCCACTTCCTCATTCAGTGGAAACATGCTATAATCATTACCCTTATTAAACCTGGTAAACCACCTACTCAATCCTTCTCCTACAGACCCATCAGCCTTTTACCACTCATGTCAAAAATATTCGAAAAACTGCTCTCACAAGAATCCATGAAACTGTCGACCTACATGAAATTCTTCTAAACTACCAGTTTGGCTTCCGGCAACTATCCACCAAGGGCACCGAATAGTTAACAGCATTATGGAGACTCTAGAAACCAAGCGCGTCTGCATAACTGTATGCCTAGACATAAAACAGGCTTTCGACAAAGTATGGCACACGGGTCTATTATACAAAATAAAACTCTATTTTCCAAATCAGCTGTACCTCATACTAAAATCATATCTAACCCAGAGGACTTTCCAAGTTAAAGTAAATAACACAACTTCCGAATACCACGAAATTACATCTGGAGTACCGCAAGGTAGCGTACTGGGACCGCTGCTGTATCTCCTATATACTTCCGACACGCCTTCAACTGACGATACTGTACTTGCAATGTTCGCCGATGATACAGCTATCCTCTCAATAGACGAAAACCCAATAACTGCAGCAGCCCATCTACAAACACACTTAGACATCTTGCAAAACTGGTTCAACAAATGGAGAATTACAGTCAATAGCGACAAATCCTCGCAAATCACTTTCACAAATAGACATATTGCAAGCCCACTAAACAACATCAACAATACTCCGATACCTCAGAAGACGGACATCAAATATCTTGGACTACACCTAGACCATAAGCTCACCTGGAGCACTCACATCAAAGCCAAACGAAAACAAATAGACCTTAAAATTAAACAAATGCACTGGCTCCTTGACAGACGCTCCCAACTCTCACTGTCAAACAAACTACTGTTATATAAAAGCATCATAAAACCCATCTGGACATATGGTATACAGTTATGGGGATGCGCTAAAGCCTCCCACACAAAGATCCTGCAACGAAGCCAATCAAAAATCCTTCGCAAAATAGCCAACGCCCCATGGTACATCTCTAACGAAACCCTTCACACAGACCTAGGAATTCCATACGTAGCCGCAGAGATACAGAAGCTTGCTCGAACATACACGAACCACCTGGCAGGACATAAAAACCAGCTAATAGAACAGCTCTCATCACCAGACGATTAAAACGAAATTGGCCACAAGACCTTCCAGTGTAACTACCCAGAATAACTTAGTGTTTAGCCTACGGGGAGTAAGGCGCTGGCGGGATCCCCCCAATGACATGTTATAAAATTATAAATTATAAACAATTTATTTATTACTCGTGTGAGAGTAGATTGTAAATAAGCAACAAATAATAAAAATTAAAAAAACACTTCGAACTGCCGATTCTTATCATAATTCCTTACTTATTTTAAATTATTCTGATAGCTTTTCCTCCATCTTCTTTTTTTTTGTTTTTGTATATGTTTTGCACTGCTCGAACCAATACTACTTTAATGTTTCCAAAATTTAAAGTTCCCAAATATTTCTGTTGTGTTACCGTTTCGTACGTTTTTATAAAGTTGACAAACATCAAGTATAGTCTTCTTCTTGTGTCAATATGTTCTTGTATAAATGAGATATAGTAGATATATAGCCTGTACATGTATTTTCTTCCTCAAATCAGTTTATTTTTTTTTATGAACACTAGTCTTGCTAATCATTTGAAGAGTTTGTTCGTGGTTTGTTTTATTAACCTTGTAGGAATATTTTCTGGTCAGGGGCTTTAACGTTTTTGATGTATTTACTATTTTACTTTTTTCTTTTTCTGGTATTTTTTGTATATTTGTTTATCCTATTTTTCAGTAAGAAATCTATGATATTACTGATACCATGGTTTTGTAGATATTAGTAATAAGTTATATCAATTTGCTGTTTAGAAGTCGCCATGCTTCTCCTCCTACAATTTTAATCATATTTTTTACTTTTCTTTGTTGTTATATATGTTTTGTTTATGTTAAGCTATTTTAGGTGTAGCTGCTTCTTATATCTCACTTCGTTTGCTATTACGTTATTGATTTTTAAATTATAGTAAAACCTCCTTATGTTGAACACGGCTAGTACCACCTAAAATTGTTTAATTTATAGAAAAATCTGTCTCTAGGAGGTAGTAATAACGTAAACAGTTTAAAAGTGTATTTAGTATTTATTACACATAATAGAAACGAACATATTTACAATTCCATATTTTAAAAAAATAAATTTTTAAATATTCGTTTATTTTTGTTTGCTTTAGGTCTTCTAATTGTTTTTAAACGGATGCAGTGTTTTTATTAACGTTAAAACTCACTATTTTTCTGCAGCATCGGTCTCCTTAATGGTACATTTTAGCTCTGCATTTGTTAAAAAATCTAGTGCTTTTTTATAAACTCCTCCAATGCAAGTTTTTCTCATTTTCTTCTTCTTTTGTATTGCAATTGCTTTCGAATGCACCTATAATTTTTGCTCTCCTTTTTTATGTTGGCAGCAGTTAAAGTTGCAATATTAAGCTGTCGACTTAGAACCCTGTAACTTTTACTTTTAATGCTATTTTATTTCATTTTGTGGACATCTTAAAAGTACACGTTGATTCAATTTATAGCCGAATGACACAAAAGTCACTACTCAAATGAAGTAAAAAATTGATAAAGGGATGGTCAAGTGAACTGAAAACAACAGCAAGTAGGAGTTGAGCTAAGAAGTTGTTGATCTCTTTAGTCCAGTACACAATAGAGAAAGTAATTTGTGTTGAACTTTTTTGTTAAAAGATTAGGATTTTCAACTTAGCTCAAGATGTAAGCGTTCAACTTACAAGATACGGAGGTGTTGAACTTATCACTAGTATTTTCCATAAGAACCAACATTTTTGGTAAAAAGCGTTTAACAAAGACCTGTGTTCAACTTGAGAGATTTCATTGTATCTCTATGTTTCTTATTTGTTATGTGTCGGATTCATTCTTTTACCACTTCATATACAAATTCCTTATGTGTTTATACAATTCTTTATTTCCATGTTTTCTTCTTTATTTAATTTTATATTTGACCTCTATTTATATAAATAACCTACTTTTATCTTTAAAATCTCTATTTGGTATTTTAGTTATTTATTTTAATGTTAATAACGATATTGTTCTCTGCGTCTTTTATGTTTATTTGTAGCCTTGTATGGAAATATTATCTCAATCTGAATAATCAATAAAAAATACGCTATTACATAGTATTAATAATGGTATTATATAATACATTAGACATTGCATTGGACTGCTAGATTAATGCCAAATGTGTGTATTTTTGTGTTGATAAAAGTGGCTGTTAAAGTTTAGTTCTCAATTTGTGCGCTGGTCCACAAGTCTTTGTATATTATTAATTATTTCTGGCTTTTCTTATAGTCCTACTATTTTTTTGTTATTTTTCTACTGATTCTGGTGTCTTAGTCTCTTGATATAAATAATTATCCTTTCTATTCTTCTTGATTTGCTATTTCTTTAATTTTCTTGTAATATCTGACTTTGTTTAGCGTACTTTCATTATTACTAAGTTAATATACTCATATAATTTTATATTAATTTTATTATATTATTTATTATTCTACCTTAATTGATTAATATTTTTCTGTTTGCTCTTGATTCTTTAGGCGCTCAGCTTAACAAATGTTTATAAGGGCTTTGTTGCTTTACCTATATTTGCTTTGTTTGTTTCCGTTACTATAATATGCCTACGTGAATTGTTTTGCTCGCACAATCATTTCTTCCATTTTTTTATTCAGACCTTGTACATTCTATGTCCGGACTTTTATAATCCTTTCTGTTAGTGTAGTTCGTTGTCGATTCAATCCGTCCAGCTAATGTATACTGAGATTTTTAGTATTTTGAATTTTTTTTTAAAGATATTACATTAACACAATAATACATGCATCGTGTGGTTGGTTCTTGGGTTATAAGGCCGTAGTCGGAGTTCAGAAACTCTTGACGTTTCGTCCACAACTGCGGCGGACATCTTCACAGTTGTGGATAAAACTTCAAGTTTCTGAACTTCAACCACGGTTTTATAACCCGAGAAACATTCACACGATGCACCAGACAAATAAGTTCTCAAATAAATACAAGGGCGTTTTGCCTTGCTTTCTTTAAGATATTTTATTAATGGACAAGGTATACAAGTAAATTATATATTTTCTATGAGGATTAAATATTCTCTATTGGGCAGTCACTATTTTTCTGTTTTTTGTCACCTTATGTCTATTGAAGGAGAAATCACACGTCTGCTCGTTAAATATGAATCTCGACAATTACCACAATATCTTTTTTTTCAATGTCGCAATTAAGGCAATTGAGTTCATCTACATGCGCTTGATGTTATCCATTCATAATAATTGTGAAGGGCTGAACATATCGCAGAAATCATACCACACAAATGAATTAAACTCCGCCTGCATCAGTTTTTGAGTGGATTGAGTAGCTCAGCAGCTGATGTTGCCGGTCCCAAGCCCGGGTAAAGGAGGAGGGTTGATCGCAGTGGACTTGCAAACCGGCATCATAAAAACGACAAATGCTAAAATTTCCCAAACATGCCTGCGAACTGTAAAACGACACTACCCCAGACGAGTAAAGCAAATAGCTCAGAATCTCGTACTGTAATCACAGTCAGCCCCAAGGACTCTGGGGGGGGGGGCAAATATTCGCACGTAAACAACGTCAAACAGATAAATAAATGTACCACTAAAGGAAATAAGCACAAATGGAACACCAAAATAGCCACATGGAATGTCCAAGGAATAAATAACAAAATGACAGAAGTACTTGACGAACTAAAAAGGTATAATATAGATATAGCTGTCCTTACCGAAACTAAGAGAAAGGGTACAGGAACCGAAATAAAACAAGACTATATACATATATCTAGCGGAATTTTTCTATAATATTAAAGAAAACACTAAAAAGAACCTAAAGAGTTGGGAGCAAATAAACGAAGAAGTAATTAAAGCCGAGTTACACATAAGAGGACATGAGATAGTAATAGTTGGAATATACGCGCCCAGCGAAGATGCTAATAATATAGTACAAGAAAAATTCTATACAGAATTGATGGCGGTACTAGATGGAATTAGTGATCGAAAGGAAATAATACTACTTGGTGACTTTAATGGACGTACTGGGAAGAGAGTTAATCACCCCATTATAGGAATATATGGTGAAGACACGGTGAACAATAATGGAGAGAAGTTAATAGAAATATGCCATCAGTATGCTCTAAGAATTACAAATGGGTGGTTTAAACACAGAGATGTCCACCGCTATACCTGGACACAGTCAACCCGCCAGTTAAGATCTGTCATCGATTACCTAATTATCCGCCAAAATACAAACCTAATATGTAAAGACGTGAGAGTCAAGAGGCGCGAATGCGGCTCCGATCACCATCTACTAATAGGAAAACTCTATATCCCTTTCAAACATTATAGCCAGCATGAAAAGAGGAGGAACCGGAACTGAATACGGTAGATACAAGAAAATATAACTTAATGGGACTACAAGACGAGTCGACAAAATTCCTATATAAATTAAGACTGGCAAATAAACTACGATACATAGAAGAGTCGTCAGCACAACAAATGTATGATGAAATCGAAAAGATAATTCACGAAGCAGCATTTGAAGCCCTGGGGAAAATACAAGAACAAAAATGAAGAGCATTAATGTGGTGGACCCAAGAAATAGAAAACCTTGTTGACAGTAAAAAAGACGCCTACATAAAATGGTTAAACACGAACGACAGCGAAGATAGAAAAGCATACGCGAGAATAAACAGAGAAGTAAAGAGAACGGTAGCACATGCAAAAACGAAGCATGGAAGAACAAATGTCAAGAAATAAATGGATGCAGAGGTAACACAAGATCGAATGAAGCGTGGAGAACCCTGAAAGCAATACGTGTGAGAATAAGAATAACGGAGGTATCGATCTGATCAGTACAAACACATGGAGAAATACTATAAGAAACTACTAAGATAGATAGAGCAATTTTATAGAAACAGAAGATGATGAAGTAGAAATAAATGAAATTCACTCCCTAATGATATGTTACAAAAAATAGAAATTGATGATGTAGTAAAAGCCGTGAATAAAATGAAAAATGGCAAAGCACCAGGACCGGGAATATTCCCATTGAACTTATAAAAGCTGCTCCAACACAACTGTTTAGCATTCTAGCCAAACTATTCAGCAAATGCCTGAAAGGTGAGAAAGTCCCCAAAAAATGGAAACAAGCGTATATCTCTTCAATTTACAAGAAAGGTAATAGAACTGACTGCAAGAATTACAGGGGCATTAGTGTGATCAGCTCAATGTCCAGAATATACGGAAAAATACTGAAAGAAAAAATATAGGAAGAGATGAATGAAGTAGAAGGCTTTAGGTCTGGACGATCATGTATCGATAACTTATTTATACTAAGACAAATTATTGAAAAGAAGAGTGCCCGCGGAAGACCCTTACATCTTACCTTCATAGATATTAAGAAGGCATACGACAGTGTACCTCAAAGAAGGCTATGGGAATGCATGAAAAACTCCAACATAGTATATATATATATATATATATATATATATATATATATATATATATATATATATATCGCTGCCGTAAAAACTTATATGAAAAGGCCACAAGCTGCATAAAATCTACTGATTTTGAGGTGACAAAGGACTCCGACAAGGGTGCTGTATAGCTCCACTTTGTTTAAAATTTATCTTAACGAAGCCTTAATTCAGTGGAGAAGAAAGTGTGGTGGCATGGGACTACAGATTGGAGACGAAATACTTAGCACATTACTGTTTGCTGACGACCAAGTCATTATCACTGAAGACGTAGACGACTCGAACTATATGTTACGCAAGCTCCAGGAAGAGTATAAAAATGGGGCCTGGAGATTAACTTGCAGAAGACTGAACACCTAGTAATTGGAGACGATGGTATGGACCTGAATATTAGTGGCGACGTAGTTCACGGTTGCTCAAATTTTCGCTACCTTGAGTTTTATTTTCAAGTACGCCAGGAAGTGACGCAGACATTGATCTTAAAATAGCCCAAGGAAGGAGAGCCATTCGACTGCTGAACACGGTACTCTGGAATGATAAAATTACAAAAAAACGAAGACAACAATATATAAGACTATAATTGAAAGCATCACCACATATGGATCAGAGGTATGGGACATTAATCAGCGAAATAAAACCGTCTAATGGCACTGGAAATGGACTATTGGAGGCGGAGCTGTGGTGTATCTAAGCTACAACACGTGCGAAATGAAGAAATAAGACAGCGAATGGAGGTGGATGGTACGATAATCAATACCATAGAAACAAAAAGGATTATCTGGTATGGACACTTAGAACGAATGGATGACGACAGATGGCCGAAGAAAGTTTGGAAATGGGTACCACCAGAACGTCGCAAACGGGGTAGACCTCGCCGAAGCTGGAGAGCAGAGGTACAGGACGCTATGGAATCCCGAAGATTAGAAGAAGGAGATTGGCTAGACAGAAATAAGTGGCGTTTGGGAAGCGAGACGCGGCCTCGGCCTTAATAAAACTCGCCAATATACATATACAAATGAATTATGGAATAATATTTTTCTTCACACTTATTGTCTACCATTTAACAGTAATGACAGAGATGCCACAAAGAGTGTTTATTTGTCAATAAATGTTAACAGGATCACGACCTTTAGGCGTTAGAAAACTCATCATAAAGCATTACTTCAATCGAATATGCATGACACTGGTCATTTGATCCCTTAACGTTATAGAATTCTACTGAGTTTTTCATAGTCTGTGACTATTTTAAAACCCACTGGTTTGTAAAAATGGTAAAACTGTGTTATATTTATCTTAGAGAAAATAAAAAAAATGGAAAAATTGAGAGAAAGGATAAAAACAATAACAATAGTACCACTTTAGAAAACACATACAATAATGTTTCTCTAAAACAAACAAGCCTAATAATCTTGTAGCAACTACTGAGAATGTTATGATTTATTTATTTAGTAAGGTTTTAAAATTATAGAACAAAAGTTTAAGGAAAAGCAATGGTTTGCTCTTGCAACTAGGTAAATCTTTCACATCCTTCAAAATCACCAGACATGAGCGGATAATTTTTGTATAATGGATAAGCTACAGAATATTTTTCTCTCACACCTTCGAATCTTTCTTTTTTCTTGCGACGTAAGCATCAGCGAAGGTGCAGTCATTTAGAAAAAATCGCGGACAGTTATGACTGTTGCTCCATTTTCTAAAAGGACTAAATGCTAAAATCTAACTAAAAAAAGGTAGTCATCTTAAATAAGATTTTTTTGAAAGAACAAGTATACGAAACAGCTTTCAAATAAAATAACAATATTAAAATCCATTGGTATTCCAAGTGAAAACAATCAACGTAATTTATAAATGCAGGAATCGTGCGTAGTAAATAAAACTTAGCAATAGAGGATTGTCAATGTTTCATTTTAGGTAGTTATTTAAACGCATAATCTTCAATTGTATGTGCTGTTAACAAGTGTATCTAATTAAATAATTAAAAGCTTCATTGGTATCATTGTTTGAAGGCGAGTTATTTTATCTTTTCTGTAAGAGAATGAGAAATTTCACTATTTTACTAAGGCTTTTCAAAAAATTCTATCTAATTATAGAATCTTTATATCACTACGAAAAATCAGTGTTTTGTCCCAAAAGCTTCGTGGCCTGCACGCAGCTCCTTTATTTGGCAGCGTTTGTATAAACATGCAACCTTATCTTTGAGACGGTGATGTCATCGTCTTTAGTCGTCACCTAGCTATCGCGGAATATATGTCATTTGCATTTAGCGTTATACACATTCTTTCGTGCAACTTTAAGTATAATAAATTAAAAGAAGCATTTGCCGCACGCAACGTTCGTAAACGATAATTTTAATTTCAAAAATGAAAACCGCAGCGATGCTTATTTATTACAAGTACGAATCTCATCAAGAAGCCAACAAAGTATCGCGATGTGCTGTTTGTGAATTGGTGGTGCGTCAAATATTTGTCAAATAACGGTGCACACTTACGTTATACAGTTCAGCCATGTCAATCGTTCTGAAGTGCGGACTCCTTATCGGTTCACAAAAAACAACCATCTTTACCTGTTTCTCACTTATAAGTTGCTTCTTCGGTAACGGTTTTTAAGAAACAAGCTACTAGAACGACTTTAATTCTCTATAAGGATACGTAATCACGTACATAATTCTTAGCCTATCTAGCTCATACAGTGTAAAGCAATTGTGAAAGTTAACATCTTTATAATGACCCGCTTCTTCTAAATTTTTTTCCAAGTGTTTTATGTTGCTTCTCTTGTTTGTTTCCAAGGAATCTCTTGGCCTCTTTTTGACAATTTTTGCTTTACTTGTCTAACTATTATTTTATCTATTATTTTTACATGCCATCACCATTTTAAATGATATTCTACTATTTCTTCCTCCAATGGTTTTACTTTTAGTTTATCTCTGTACGTCATATTTCTGTTTCTACCTTTTTGGTTTTGTCTTTAATTTTTCTTAAGTGTCTTATTTTTATGTGTCATTTTTTGATATTTCAATGAATATCCACGTTTTCATGTTTACGAAAAAGTGATACATATTATTAATTACATATGCTTTTTTTTTCATATACCTTTATTTATCAGGAAATAAACAATTATTATTTTTTAATTTCTACTTTTTCTCATTTTGTTATTTTGAAAATGTCTTTTTTATAGAGTGTATGTTGTCATTTTCATATTATTTTTTTATACAAAGCTCAAAAATTCTTTCTGCTAATCTAGCTTCTGTTTACAACTTTTCTATTGAGGTTTTTTAGAACTACTATTTTGTTGCTACTTCTGTTAATTTCGTCTTGTAGTTCTTTGGGTAACTTTTACGGTATTTTTTTGACATCTGCTTGACAACTTTTTATTTTCTCTACATTATTTTGCTTATATATTTTTTATTTATAATTTTACTATCCTCACGCCTATTGCATTATTGCTAGTTTCTTTAAGCAGCAACAAACTATATCCGAATTAGTCAAAGAAATCAAACAGCTAAGAGAAGCCATGAATCAAGCCCAACAATCCAAAAAGTAAAATGGCAGAACTATACAAGATTGCTTTATGGAATGCGAATGGCATCATAAGTCACAAATATGAAATAGAGTTATTCCTATCACAAAATAAAATAGATATTTTATTAATATCTGAAAGTCATTTCAACTCAAACACAAGCTTAAAAATACCACATTACACAGTATACAACGCAGTCCATCCAGATACTGAACGCCACGCTCGGGGCGGATCCTCAGTCATCATAAGAAATTCTATAACGCATCACCTGATAAATAAAATAGAAGAACCTTTCCTCCAGACAGTCGTAGTAGGAATAGAAGATTGGTATGGACCAATTAACATCGCGGCGGTCTATTGTCCACCAAACTATCGTGCCAACAAAGATGCATTCACTGACCTTTTCACACAACTTGGTAATAGATTCCTGGCAGGGGGTGACTACAACGCAAAAAACACCAGCTGGGGTTCGAGAATCACAGCTCCAGGAAGAGGGAGAGTTCTCTATGACGTTATCCAAGAGCTACATCTTAATCACCTCTCTACATATAAACCTACCTACTGGCCAACAGATCTGAGGAAAATACCCTACTGTTTAGACTTCTTTGTCACTAACGGTTTTGCACCTGGGTATTTGAACATCGAACCAAATTATGATATAACATCTGATCACACGCCAGTTATAGCCACCATCTACTCAGCAATAATCAAAAAAGAACTGCGCATTAAACTTTACAATCACAAAACTGATTGGGAGTATTTCAAAGAATTAATAGATAAAAACGTAAACCTTAAAGTATCACTCAAGGCTGAAAAGGAACTGGAAGATGAAGTCCAAAAGTTTACCACGTTAATTCAAGAAGCGGCTTGGGAAGCAACACCACCCCAGTAAAAAGGAAAAAAGATAAATTGCCCGCCAGTTACACGAGAAAAATCAAAGAAAAGACGCCTTAGAAAAATTTGGCAAACAACGAGACATCCACAAGATAAGACAAATTATAATCGGGCATCAAGACAACTAAAAGAGTTTATAACTGAACTTAAAAATAAGTCTTTTAAGGAATACTTAGAAAACCTGACACCCAATGCAGATACAAACTACGCCCTATGGAAAGCTACCAAAAGGCTAAAACAACCGCGAGCAAATTCCACCCATTAGAAGAACAGACGGAACATGGGCAAAGACAGAAAGATAAAGTCGAAGCCTTTGCAGAACATCTGAGAGAGGTTTTTAAACCTTTTCCACCAGCTGATGATAATGAAGACATTGAAATTAGTACATTCCTAGAGGAACCACAACAACCTGGTGAACAATACAAGAAGTTAGAACTGGTGAAAACTACAAGAAGTTAGAACTGTCATTAAAAGTAACATAAATCCAAAGAAAGCACCAGGTTATGACCTGATCACAGGTCAGGTTATAAAGGAGTTACCTCGAAAAGGAATTGTGATGTTGACACACATTTACAACGCTCCTTGCAGACTTGAATACTTCCCAGCTCAATGGAAAATGGCCGATGTAATAGTGATACAGAAACAGGGAAAACCGCCAAACGAGCCTGCTTCTTACCGACCTATCAGTCTTCTGCCGGTAATGGGCAAGATATTTGAAAAACTATTAGCAAGGAGGCTAGAAGACATTATCGCTGAACGAAACCTTATTCCAGACCATCAATTCGGTTTCAGAAGCCATCACAGTACCATTGAACAAGTGCACCGAGTGGTCGATATTATAAACAACACGTTTGAAAACAGAAGATACTGCGCAGTAATTTTCCTGGACGTTAGCCAAGCCTTCGATAAGGTTTGGCATCAAGGGTTACTCTATAAACTACAAAAGGCCTCCCGGGGGCATTATATAATATTCTAAAAACATACTTGCAAGAAAGGTATTTCAGAGTAAGATATGAAAACGAAGTAACAAGTTTATACCCGATAACATCAGGAGTTCCACAGGGCAGCGTGTTGGGTCCGATACTATACCTGATCTATACAGCCGATCTACCGACAAACATAGACATCACAACAACAACATTTGCTGACGATACTGCCATTCTAGCGGTACATGAGAACCCCATCTAAGCGACAAATATACTACAAAAAAGTATCAATGATATCGAGAAATGGACAAAAAATGGCGTATCGGAATCAATGAGACTAAGTCGAACCACATAGTATTCACCAAATGTCGAGGAGAATTACCAACAGTATCGATAAATAATAAACTAGTTCCTACCACAGACTCCGTAAAATACCTCGGCATGCATTTAGATAAAGGATTGACGTGGCGAACGCATATCTGGAACAAACGTAAGCAATTAGATTTGAAATTCAGGAAACATTATTGGTTACTCGGACGGAAATCACAGCTGTCTCTCGCAACAAACTTCTTGCGTACAATGTCGTCTTCAAACCTATTTGGACCTACGGGTTACAGTTATGGGGAACTGCATCAACAACTAACATTGCACTCCTTGAAAGATTCCAGGCGAAGTTATTGCGTGCAGTGACTGGTGCTCCGTGGTTCGTCTCGAATAAAGATATTTACAACGATCTCGAAGTGCATAAAATTAGTGACGTAATTGTGCAGTTCAGTGAAAAATAGATTCAACTCCAATATGTTAGCAATTACTTTACTTGACAACAGTCAGCAAACAAAACGATTAAAACGAAAGACGCCTCTAGATTTGGTGTATAGACGTTAATCTTGTAGATTATAGGACATGACATAAGATAGTATCAGCACCATTAGTATTAAGTTATTAAGTTTTCACATAGAGAGTGCTGCTCATTGGAGCACACCTCTGCATGTCACTTGTACAAATTCAGAAAATATGCTTATTGTTTGTAAAAAACAGATTGCATTGTAAACATACAATAAAAAAAAAGTTTCTTATCGCTAACATTGTTACAGTAACCTACTTTTCTTTTTATCGCCTGGTTTAAATTGCTCCTCTTAGAAACCCTATATTTTTTGTTATCCCATCTCTATTATTATTATTATTATTTTATATTACCTTTTCCTTTTCTATGTGATATGTAAGTCAAAACGAATGCATACTAATTTTATATTCAACTTTTATTTCAAGAAATTTTCCATTTCGATCTTTAATTCTTCTGGGTTGCCTGTATCTAATTTTATTCCGTGTAGCAGTATATTGTTTTCCTTTTTTTCGTTTTTGAGACGTTTGAGTCTGCTGTCCATATCTTTTACGATTTTCGTTTTTTTCGGTTTTTTATTTTTAATCTCCATTTTTTAAATACATTATTATATTCCGTTTGCTCTTCTCTTATCTTCTTGATCTCCTTGGTTTATTTTATCTTATTAATTGCATTATATCCATAATCACTTCTATGTCTTCTTATAGGTATTTTTTGCTCTTTATTGGAAGTATCGTCGTTTTTCTGAGTTTCCTAAACGCATGTTCCTCACTCACTTTATCGTCTTTCTTGTTTTTTTCTAGTCTTTGCTCTTATTTTAATATTATTTTATTTGTTACGATTTAAAGAACATTTTAACAGCCGCTCATTTCCTTCCAGACACATAATCACACGAAATTTGTATTTACATATTCTTATTACATTGTGCAAGGAACTATAGGCAGGTCAACCCGTTAAACCTTGATCTCTGTCGGTGTTTTTCTATTTTATAAATGTTTGTATTAAAATCAATCTAAAGTATGTATATAAAACTAATCTGATTTCCTATTACCTTCTGAACCCTTTGCTGTACACTTTCTGAACTCAATATTTTCACTTTATTGTTTTAAGCATTAGCAACCCCTTAAAAATTGAGGTTTGTCAGCAGACTTTAACCGAACTTTATTACCGTCAGTCAGAGCCGGCCATTTCCTTTATAATGATAAATAGCCTTTAATATTAGCACAATTAAATACTAACTTATAGACAGTTTTTATGCCTCTTAGATAAGATTAGAAGAGTGTCACTTATTTATTATGAATAAGGTAAAACTATTAATTTAAAAAAATCTGCTCTTAACTGAACAAACTGAAGATTTCAACCTAAACTGTTACAATTAACAAACATTTAATTAGATTATTCTGTCCCATTTTTTGTAATATTCAAATATCATTATAAACTCTCGTAGTAAAGTCTTAACTAGAAATTTGTTGCTTTCTTTTGAAAGAGTTTCTACCCGACGAAGTCCAAGATTTAGATTTAGGAATAGAGTGTACAAAAAGATAAAAATTTGAGTTAATAATATATTAAGTTTGAACAAAAATGATAAAACTAAACCTAGTACATGAAAAAAGAAAAGCAGTCGCTAAAACAGCAGGCGTCAAAGGTATCGATTTTTGTTTTATTTAAGATAAATTAGTACTCAAAAGCAATATAGCGGAGGAGATGATTGGATCAAAATCAAATACAAAACATACCAAAATGGAACTAAAAGTATGGAGGCTATTTTTCAATAATGAAATGATAAATATAATAGCCAAATTTATAAAGGAAGAAATCACTGACAAAAATGAACTACGGTTTGTACAGCTTACTCATTACAATAAAATTTGTGCGTTATTAAGATTGCTATATATGAATTGGGTTTTTTAATCTTATGGATTATGTACTTTTGATCTTTGATTGCAAAAATTGGTATTTCTGTCTTTAGAATAGTCATACATGAGAAATGTTAAAATTTTTGATTTTTTGATGATGAAAAGTACCAAAGAATGAGTTAACACTAATTAGTGCTATATTTTTTGTTGTTCTAGTAAACACACTGCTGACACACTGTTGACGGCGATTGCGTTGTCTCCAGGGGCTGCCGTTGCTTAAAAGGGAGTGAAAACGTCGGATAAATGCTCTGCAAAAGTGCATCTGCTCTCCTAATAAGTCTTTTGGGTACTTGAGGCTCTTGAGGCTCTCCAGGTTGAGTGATCCTCTTGTTCCAAGTTCGTTAAATACTCAGTGAAGTTATCATTTTGTATCTATCTTTATAGTTTATGAAGTTTACGCGTTAAACGATTGTAGATAGTTTTATCAACAGGACTATGTGTCCTTTGGCATGTTACTCTGGCTCTCCTCTTTTCTGCGATCAGTTCTTTAACCGTTAGAGGTATGAAAGCAGTAGGTTTTTCATGATCAGTTTCGATAGGGGTTGATTCCCAGGCAGCCTTTTGGATTACATTAGTAAGATGATTAGTCGCTTCGTCTAGTTCGTTGGAGCTCTATATTCGTAGTTTAAGATTTGTGTGGTCTTCCAAGTATTGTTGAAAAAGTTCGCAGTTTGTTTGTGTAGACACTAGTTTGTGGTTGAGTGAATTTTTGATAGTAGAGGTACATAAGTTTAGTATGACTGGCGAGTGATCTGACGACAGGTCATTACTTGCTTCTACCATTACGTAATTGGTAGCTATACCATGGGAGATATAGAAATCCAATAAGTCGGAAATTTTATTGTAGCCTGACGGCCAGTAAGTGGGCACTCCGGAGGAGTGGCAAGTGAAGTGGTTATGTGTGAGAGATTACGACCTTTTGTTAGTATAATTCTAGAACCCCAGTGGGTGTGTTTAGCATTCCAATCGCCACCCGCAATAAATATACTGCCCAGAGCAGAAAAGAAGCTATTATTTTGGTGAGTAGAGACGTTATGTCTGTAGATTACTGAGACAAAAAAAGACCAACAAAAGGAGTTGATTTTAACATTTGTAGGTTGTATAAATTCTGTTTGATTGTTTTCCACTTCAAAATGTGATAAGGAATTTTTAACGATAACCGCAGATCCTGCATGGGCAGTGCCGTCTGGATGCGTTTTATGGTAGACAGAATAATTGGGTATTCGAAACATGGTTCTTACAGTAAAATTGGTTTCACTCACTAACATAATGTCAATTTTATTCATTTGAAAGCTATTAATTCTTGTTTATGGTTTATTAACCCGTTTGTGTTCCAAGTCCCAATTCTTAGTATGTTGGCCATTAAGGAATTATTTTGTTTATGACAGTTGTTAACAAGTTGAGCATTGTATTATTTTATTAGTTAGTTGTTCTCCTAGGTTGACTTGCTCGTTGGGACTTCCTTTGACGACTTGACTGTAAGATTGCATATGATTTATATGTGGCATCATGTTGAGATGCAGCGGAGTGACTGGGACAGGGTTAGATGGTTGTGAAGGTATCACTCTTCTATTAGGTGTTGTTTGATTATTTGCTTTGTAACGCATATTTATTAAGTTTTTGTATGTTAAACAGCCTTTGTAGTTTGCAGGATGGGTGCCCTCACATAGAGCGCATTTGGCTGGCGAGCTTCTTGGCTTTGTACACGTTTTGGTGTCGTGGTCATCACCATATTTGACACATTTGTAGTGTCTCAGGCAGTAAGCCTTCGATTGGCCGTAATTTTGGCACCTTGTGCATTGTATGACATCTCGTCTTTTATGCGGGGCTTCAACAGTTATTCTACAGTTGCAGAGGAATTTTACATCATAAATACTTTTATTGTTTGGATTAGGTTCCAGATCGACATAGAAAAGTGGAAGCGGATCTTTGCTAACCCTGTGCCTTATGTTTGTTATATTTCGGACTTTACGGTTAAGTTGTTGGAGTTCTTCTTTAATCGTGTCAGTCTGGATGGTGTGATGGATATATCGGATCACTACTCTGTATGCCCGCTCTTCTTTGGGCTGATGGGTGTGATGGATAATGTTTTCTTCTCTTAAGTGCCTGATAGTATTTCTGTATGTTTCGGAAGTGAGTGGGTTGAGTTTAACTGAATTGTTAGCAAGTATTTTGCTGTAATATTGCTCATTCTCAGCAACTTTAGCAATATTCTCAATCATTCCGTAGTAGTTTGTGACCCCATATATAAATATAGGAGGAGGCTTAATAGCTTTGGTTATATTTTCATTTTTCCAGAACTCTAAGGGGTGGTTGGTTCTATATTATGGCCAGATAATGGTTAGAATCGATTTTGAGTTATGGTTTGCGGTTGCATCGTAGGAATACGTTCGGCAGGTTTGCTCGACCGTTTTCTTTTTTTCATCACTTGCCAAGAGTGGGCATTGGTTTCTCCATCTACTTCGATGTCATCGCTGTCGTTAATTTGCATTGTCGATGGGTCATCGGAGTGAGCTGCTGTACTTAAATAAAAATCTGGGGTTGGAAGTTGTAGGGGAGGAAATTATTGGTTATGCGAATGATGGGTAGAGTTAAATTGTGTCTGAAAATTCTGCTGACCGCCATAAGGTGTCTGTTGGTAGGTTTGTTGCAGTTGGGGCTGGTTATAACTTAAATTAGTTACATACCCGTAAGTGGCGTTAAGATTGCCAGTATTAATTGGATACATATTACTCCATTAGTTGAAAATCGAAAACTTTAGTCCGATAATTCAAGTATTTAATCGGCGCGTTTGACCTAAGGTCAGCAGCAAGGCGCGCGATTGTGGTTTTCGCGTAAAGCAATTCACCGCACGTCGTTCACTTATCAAGCGTGTAACACTGCACTTTCAAAGATAGTAGAGCACGTCGAGCGTATGTTTACTCTTTGAAATCCAAAATGAAACTCTCGCGCAAATATGAAAATAATAATAGATAATTGGTTTACACCCTGCCAGTTGGTTGATATCTTACTTGAAAGAGATCTTGTTATGGTTTCAACAATGAAGGAAATGAGGTCGACACTTCGGTTATAAGGAAAGTAAAACATTACTCTTCTTTGCAAAAAAAATAAAAATTTGTCATATCTTCTATCCATTAGAGTTATTGATAAAGAGTAACACTATCTAGGTATAGTGTTACTTTATAATTCAAATGGAAAAAGCTACATGTGTGACCAACTTTGACAAACTTATCCTGCAGAGCGTAAAATTATACGATAAACTATGACTATTTTTTACTGTATTTCAACTGAGGCGAGATAAATTCCTATATAATCTTTGATGCTAATAACGTAGGAATTCCAAAATATACAGCTGTTACCCGAAGAAAGTTATTTCAAAATTTAGAATACTAACTTGCATATAAAAATTTGGTTACAATGTACAAACTTGCTTATTCTCTACAAATTTTAATTATATCTGAATAAAGAAAACTAAAGGTGGCAAGATGTCTCGTGAAGCTTCTAATTGTTTAAAAAACTTACAGGATATCTACACGCTTTGCAAACTGCAAAAGAGAGCCAAAAAGTGTTATGCGCCACCAAATGCCTTTATGTTGTAAATGTGCAGATAACTAACTTGCTAATAAATAAAATGTTTATAAGAATTTATTAAATTTCTTGATATCCCAAAGCCATTAAAATGAAAATGGGCTTCATCAAACACCAGATATTTTGAAGTAAATCCGTTATTAGCTCTGACCATTTCTCAAATTGCATAGGGCATAGGTGCCTTGGTCCACTTAATCCTTATAGACATACATATACAAATCTTTTTGTAACTATCATAGTGATTAATTCAAAGTTTCTGCATCTTGTTGATTGCTTTCTTGAGTCCGTTTCCTATTTTTAAGGTATAAACAGTACAAGGTCTGCAGCTCTAAGGAAGGTCCTCCGCAGACTACTGTTGCTGAAAAAGATTAATTAGTCTTAACATGACAGTTTTTGAGGGAGGATGGTCTACTTGTAAATGGCCGATATAACCCCCTTGTGTGAGAACGATGAACATCCAGCTCTCAAAGTAGAGTTTAACAATTTTGACTTTCTTATTTGGGTTAAGTTATTTCAACATAAATCTGTAAAACAGTTCTATTATATTGATTAAAAAACTTACAGTTTTGTATTAAATAAATTTTCTAATATAGCCTTATACTCTGAAATAAAAATAGTTGCTAGGATTAAATTTAATACTAAATTGTGCATTATGAAAGTACACCACTGCAAATATTCAGAACGTTGAGATATGGTTCTCAATATTTTCATATTTTTCAACTTACTGCAATATTAAACATCAAACACAAATTACAGTACAAAAAGTCTGTGTGGGTTGCCTTTGTTTCATGCAAAACACAACAAGACTTCGCAGACGCATTATATAAAAGCAGCCTTACAGAACTTTTTTAAATTGTGGCTTGTATTGATTGTTTTTTGTCT
Source organism: Sinelater perroti (assembly GCA_036346155.1). NCBI lineage: Eukaryota > Metazoa > Arthropoda > Insecta > Coleoptera > Elateridae > Sinelater > Sinelater perroti. Next base: position 3,491,711 of record JARFIY010000341.1, read on the forward strand.
ACTGGCGGATATAGCTGAAATACAACACCGCAAAATTGAAAACTTCAGACGTACTAATTTAAAGTTTTCTTACGTGGAAACCCTGAATCATCAGTAGGCATCATAAAAAGTTCCAAGCACGCAAACCGAGCCGTATCGTTTGAATAATAAATGAATCCGATCACAAGCATCAAAACTTGCGTTAGTAAAAAGTTTGAGTTATCATAAGTCGTAAAACATGAGGATATGTGCTTATTTTAATTGTAACTGTATTGTTAACAATAATCAGATTACTTTATGTTAAACTAAATTTTAAAGCTGCAAGGCAAATTATATATGGTTATTCAAATGTAACTGCATTATGGTAAGCTATAGTTAATTAGACTTTATTAATTGATATCATTTACATATAAAGGACTAGCATAATTAATTCCGTTGTTCCGGACTTGTTAAGCCACCTTATAAATAGCAATAATTTAAATAGTCGGCATTTTTGCGTTTTTCTTATTATACTGCTATTTATAATAATGTTAAAGTCTTGGGCAGCATTATTTTCGTTAAGACTTAAGCGCCAGCCAATGTATAACGATTCGCTGCTTTAAACCAAGTCTGTTGATGTTTTGAATACTAAAGAATGCAAATTTATAGTTATTTTGTCGACATACAAATTATAAAAAAAATTGTTTCACCAGTCTGTCTTCGTCCAATTTGCAAATGTATCTGAACCATTTCCATCGATTTATGCCTGCTATCCAAAAAGTACTAAATGACTAAATGCTGCGGTCATTTACATTAAAGTTTCTTTTTTTTATTAAACTTGAAAAGGTTTTTTTTTTATCGAAAAACACAAAATTTAGTGGCATATTTCTTTTGATTATGTTGCCTATGATTTTTCGGCGAACAGATTTCCGAAATCATTTCATATAAGTTTCCTGGTCGTAATAAACAATAAGTATAACTCACATTCAAGAGGTTTGTTGTTCAAGTCTGTTTTAAACATAATTGGACGGCTTATTACTTCACCGTCTCTGACATACGATATGTGAAAGAAAGTTACAGCTCTTAAATTAACTGCAGCAATGTTTTATTGAAATATGGACAAAAGAGTATGCTTGTCTCTTCTAAAACAACATATAACAAGTTTTACAAAATAGAAAGATATCATTATGTCTAATAGAGTATAATTTTCTGTACCAACGTTACATAGAGTGATCCAAATTGAATTTTAGTATTTGAATTGCACCCAGTTTGGATTTTATAAACATCAAAAGTTTATATTTCTACAGTTTTTTAAATACATGGCAAAGTTGTCAGCAACCCATCAATATCATCAAGATTATTATAATCGGTTATGAATACGCAAAGAAAACTGTTACTATTGTTTGAACATAATGTGCTAAGTTAGCCTGCAATTTGTGATTTAGTGCAAAAGTTTTAGGCAAGTGATGTGGTTATTGACAAAGTAAAGGTTGGCTATAAATGTAACGATAGTTCAAGTGATAAATTCAATGTCGTATAGCACTTTGACAAAGAATCTGTACTTAAAGGCGTAAAAAATTCAATTGGCTTAAGGACCTGAAAAAACGGACTACCAGAAACATATTTCTGAACTAAGGCTTAGGAAAGACAGTATATGATGTTTACCTTTCAAAAAAAAAAAACTTATGTTGAGCGATAAAGCTTTTTTCTTTAAATGGTTTTGTAAATCATCAAAATTAACGCGTCTGGGGCACTAAAAATTCACGTGATATACGCAAAAAACCAACGAATCCACAAAAACGCACTGTTCGGTGTGCATGGTGGGCTAGAGGAATCATTGGCTCTTACTTTTTTAAAGACAAAGTTGTTATTAGTGAACTACAACATTTTTACAGTGAAACTAATTATCTGAACTTGAGTTATGATTCCAGTAATACGGAGCCACATATCACACACTCATTTTACTTTAAACTAAATTTTCTGGTCGTATTGTCTCGCAGAGAGATAACATCGATTGGCTATTGTGATTTTGAGACCTAACCTCATTAAACTTATTCCTCTGAGGTTTATGTCAAGAAACCTTTTAATGTGTAGTTGCTGAAATTGAGCCGCATTTATCGGAAAATATCATCGAAAGCTTTACTAAACGATTGATTACATGTCTGGAGTTGTGGTATATTTCATACATTACTGCCAATTCTGCACCTTAGAGTGATAGCAATAACATTCTGATTGTTCTAATATTTTCCATTTTATTCAGAAAAACTCCAAAAATTTAATTTTGCTCACGCTATATAAATTTTTAGAATATACTGAAATATTACCTTTCGCAAATGTTGTTTGCTTTGGGCTTCTCAACCATTAGCGAAGTGTGCTTAAAATTCACCAATAGGTCGCGTTTGAGGAACATTTTGCGAATATTGTTCAAAATTAGTATTATTTTTCCTTAAGAAGTTCTTCAATTATTCTAACATAATCGTTCGAACTTGGAGACGCCAACATGTGAAAAGCCACCAAACGGATCCTGAAGCAACCCACGGTCAACCCCACATTAAAATACAATGACCAAACAATATCGGAAGATAAGGAGAACCCTGAAATATTCGCACAACATCTCGAAGCAACATTTACCACCGCATATTTTAACAATGATCCCAATTATATCAGACAGGTTGAAATGGAATCTCAAAATATTACACCTCAAGAACAAATGCTAGATAACCCTATCTCCCCAAAAGAAATTAAAGAATGCATAAAAAACTTAAAATCAAAAAAGCACCAGGAATCGACATGATCCCCAACATAATTCTGAAAAATCTACCGCAAAAAAGAATATGTTTACTAACAGTCATATTTAATTCCTGCTTAAGATTGAGTTACTTCCCTACCGAATGGAAGCGAGCATTAATTCAAATGATTCCCAAACCAAATAAACCGCATGACAACCCTAACAACTACCGACCCATCAGCTTGCTGTCCACAATTTCTAAAGTTTTTGAACGAACCATTCAAAGCCGATTAAACCAGTTTTTAGAAGATAATGCAGTCCTGCCCAAATTCTAATTTGGTTTTAGAAGCGCGCAATCTACTGGTCATCAAATCTTACGACTCATTGAGATAATTGAAAAGGGTTACGAAAACAAAATGCACACGATAATGGCACTTGTAGATATGGCGCAAGCCTTTGATCGTGTATGGATAAACGGCTTATTATACAAAATGAAAGATTTGGCAATCCCTGTTTACCTATTAAACATAGTTAAATCATTTTAACTGATAGAACGTTCCAGACAAGAATAAAAGGATATACCTCATCAGTACGTAAAATTAATGCGGGAGTACCGCAAGGATCCGTACTGAGTCCCTTGTTATTCAATATTTTCATGCACGATGCTCCTACAACACCAAACTCTGACATCGCAATGTATGCCGACGATACAGCAATCATAACTCAAGATTACGACATTAACCTATCCGCAAACAATCTGCAACAAAGTCTGAATCATCTTAACTCATGGTTTAACAAATGGTTTATACGAATTAATCCCAGCAAATGTGATGCCAAAATCTTTACCTTGCGTCACCCACAAGACCCACCTAACATCGTTATCAATAATGTACCTATCCCTTGGAATCCGGAAGATAGCGCGGTGAAATATCTAGGGGTCTTTCTCGACCGTAGATTAACATGGAATTTCCACATCAATAAAAAACTGACTGAACCATACGCAAGACTGGCCATGCTCTATCACATCATCAACAAGAAGTCAACATTGAAAATAAAATGTGAGGTTCTCATCTACACGACCATCATTCGACCAATTTTTACATACGAGTGCAGTGTCTGGTGCGTGACATCAAAAACTAATCTTTCACTTGGGCACTGAAAACTTACACACCAGACTTAAAAGGAAGTTACCTATTGATGTCCTAAATAGTGAGAATAACTAATTTAATTGTCAAAATCACAATGAACTATCTATTTTAGTGATATAAATGTTAAAAATCTTTTAACCTTGCAAATGTAATGCTGATCTGGTATAACCCCTATTAATAAAAAAAAAAGATTCATTTCTAGATCTTTTAACGTAAAATCTCTAAATTTTTGCTTATAAATTTCAGTTTCTGCTTACATGCGTAAAATTTTTTTTATCATCCACAACAGTGCATCTGCAGGCCATAAAAGGCTGACTTTTTAATGCTTTGTATCATATATGAAGATACTTTTACTTAATCGGCATATTATTAAGCTGCATTTCTTCCGTTAGGACGCACTTTTTTTGTTGACTTATTCCACCTACTAATATGCAATATTATATACTAAAACGTCACATATATCATGAGTTTCCAATAAGACTTGAACTCGCCAGTGTTGGGTTTAGACAGTGTTTATAGCAACGACCCTTAGCCACCTTAGCTTTTAGATAATACAACCTTTCCAGATGTGTGACTTTTAAGACATTTTCGTAGAGTATAAAAGATTTTGGAACACTTCACTTAATGTTAGTCTCTTGAAGTTAGTCTCTATAGTTAGTTTCTGACGTTAGTCTCCCACAATCAGTCTCCTACTAGTTAGCCTCCTACTACTAGTCTTCTACATCCTAGTCTCCTAATTATTTTGACTACTGATAGCAGTAGTGGTAAATTAGCTTTCATAGTTTCTATGTACAGTTGTATTATTATTCTGCACATTTGTAAGTTTGTTCTAGGTATTTAAATAAAAACTAAAGAGGTCACCATGTTTCAAAAAGGGCTACTGTCCCCTAAATTATTTCAGTAACATTTTAAATAATTTTCATGAACGAAAATCCAACTCAGAAATATGATACGTCGTTCTAGCCATGTTTCAGAATAGCTAAAACTATGTTTTCAGAACACTCGATAAGTCTGTTGATTTTATTTGATTGCTTTATATTCGTCTGTTGTTTGATAACTAGTCCACGGTAACAGATTTTGGTCTATAAATACAGTAGTAATTTATGTAAAAAGTTTTGCAAAAATTTATAAACAAGTTTTTTATTGTGTTTTGATTTCTATATAAGAGATGTCAAGATTTCTTTGAACAAAGGCTATTATTATTCTGATCTTAGTTTTTAGTAATGAGTTAGAATTAAAATTACATTCTCAGATGTATCATTACCTGTTAACTGGTATGACCTAAAAGTACTGCAATTTTTTATCATTGTAATAGTAAGAAATTTTTTGTGTTTTTTAAGTTGTACTTATCCTGGGTTGGTTTATTTGATGTGTAATTCTGTAGTAACATTGATAAATATGATATAATTTTAAAAATTATATAATTTTTTTTATCTTTATCATTTATTTTACGTACTGGCTTCTTCTGTAATTATTATTTCTTCTGTTATGTGGTTTATGTAACCAAATTTCTGATAAGGTGTCAAGTTTTTTCAGTACTAGTTGCTGCTTTTAATGTGTTCCGAAAAAACATGTTTATTTGTATACCTAAACAGCGTTTTAAAATAGAAATGTATTCCTGATACGTCAAATTTATTTTTGGGGTCCGGTTCGTACATTGAAGCAGAGTGGACGTGTGCGGGCCAATTTTACCTGCAATATCGCCGCGCCGAGCCGCAGTCTTTAAGGTCAGGCGTATTTATTTATTTAACAATTTAATACCTTTAACGCATAAATCTACTATTGAATAAAACAAAGACTTTACCAATAAGAGCCCCTGCGGAGGGGTTCTTTATTCAAGATGAGCAATCCTAATCTTAAACGAACCAGTTCTACTTTATCGCCACCTGTATCCGAACCGAATAGAAAATATTTATTTATACCCGAAAATCTAATAACCAAAAATAAATTTTACGTTACGGAAAACAAATCGAGGATGCCGGTAAAATCATTTATCAAGGTAAACTCGCTGCAGCAATAAAAGACATGGATACCTCTGTTACCGCTCCGTCCCAATCTGTAAATACTAAGCAGAATAAAATAAAGATCCAGCCAATTTATCTGCATAATGCAGACAAATTAAAATTTCAAGAAATAATTACAGATCTTAAGGAAAAAACTACGAGTGAATTTACCACTGTAGTTAGAAACAAACAATTAAGAATAAATCACACCAGTCACACAATCTAGCCTACCACACATTTAAAAACCCAGAAGTTAGCAACTTATCTGTAATAATCCGAAACGTCCCTGTCTCCCTTACGGAAGATGAAATCAAAAACGAATTAACAGCTCTAAAATATCCGGTGCAAATAGTAGCCAGATTATACAACAAAGACAGATATCTGATTCCACTATGCGCGGTAGATCTCTATGACACCCAAGAAGGCAAGAAAATTTTCAAACTAACAAAACTAAACCATAGCATAGTAGAAGTAGAGATACTAAGAAACCCGAAGGAAATTCCCCAGTGCAAAAAAATGCCAACTGTATGGCCACACACGTAACTATTGCCACTCGCAAGCACGCCTGTGTGAAGTGCACTGGCAATCACTTGTTTACCGAATGCCCTAAACGACCTGGAGATGATCCTCAGTGTGTAAACTGCTTGGAAAAGCACCCAGTAAACTACAAAGGTTGTAATTATTACGCTAAGGTAACCCTGAACCAAACAAGAAACTCTAGCTCTAGAACTCAAAACAGATCATACGCCCAAGCAGTAATAGACAAACAAGACACTACGACTAATGAGTCATCGCCCCCAAGACGTTTTGTATCTAAACCCAACGTTTCCACTCCCGACGAGCAGCAATCAACAACCGACCTTATCTCCACAGTACTTAAGAAATTAATAGAACTGCTAATCCCCCATTTAGACAAAATAATGCCATTCCTAACAACGTTATTACCAACATTGCTAGACAATGGATCAAAATAATCCTCCGTTAACAAATAATATAACAGTGACAAATTGGAATGCCAATGGCCTTAAATCTCAACGTTCAACTTTTATAGAATCCATGACACGACACAACATTGATATCGCGTGTATCACAGAGACACACTTTGTTAGCACCGAAAAATTCAGAATTTCTGGATATCACGTATATCGGAAAGACCGAGAAGCAGTAAAAGCATCAGGCGAAGTTGCAATTATAATTAAAAAGAAATTCAGCCACCACCTCCTCCGCATGGGTGTTCTTCAAAACATAGAAGCCATTTCTATCAAAATACACATGAAAACTAGTGGCTCTTTAACCCTTATATATGCATACAAACACCCAAATAAACGGTTTGTTGAAGACGAAATTGGTGAATTGTTCAGCAGCAACGAACCCACGTTAGTTTTAGGAGAATTAAATGCTAAAAATATCATATGGGGATGCCGTGCTAGTAATCCAGACGGGATCAAGTTTCATAACATTATGGTCAAACACAGTATATTAATATCAGCCCCTGACGACTACACTTACCATCCATACCGAACAAACCATCAACCTGACATATTAGATGTTATATTGCATAAAAATGTCACTTATCCAGTGTATCAAACTGTGACATCTGAACTGGACTCTGATCATCTTCCTGTCATCATCAGCCTCCACAACACCCTTCAAATAGTACCTCCACCGCCTAGCTTAGCGCATGGCAAAACTGATTGGGACAATTTTCAGTCGACCCTTGATCAAAAACTCCGTTGGGTGGGACCACGTAAACTTCCCCCGGATATAGACAATGCCGTCCTACAATACACATCAGCCTTGCAAGCAAGTATACAAGAAACAACCACTCCATGGAAGCAAAGGAATGTTACCGAGCATATTAGAATTCCCAACTACATACTTGATCTAATTAAGTGAAGGAATAGATACAGAAGGGATTGGCAAAGACACCGGTTACCATACCTTAAAACACTGTACAACCAACTATGTCACTTAGTAAAGAATGAACTTGACAGTCTAAGAATCCAAAGATACAATTCTTACCTTGAAGACACTAAACCTGGTGACCCATCTATGTGGTTAGCTCCCAAACGCTTATTAAGACAACCGAGTATATGATATCAAATAACGCCAGATACTCCTCCGGTGATGAAAAAGCCAACTTATTAGCAACTCATCTTGAACAGGCATTTACGCCAATATTGTAGAACAAGACGAACACTTTGAAATGCAGGTAACAAGAGCAATCGCAAATATGCACTTACAGGATAACCACAAAATAGCTCCTACATCTGTCCAAGAAATTAAATCTTACATAATAATATTACCTAAGCGTAAGACCCCTGGGTCCGACCTTATAACAAATGAAATGCTAAAGCACCTATCAAAAAAGGCTCTGGCTTACTTAACCCCAATATACAACGCCTGTCTCAGACTAGGATACTTTCCGACAGCATGGAAAACTGAAAATGTGCTCCCCACCTATAAAGTAGAAAAAGCGAAGGAAAACCCTGACAGCTACCGACCTATCAGTCTCCTGTCAACCTTGGCCAAGCTCTTAGAAAAGTGATACTTTCCAGATTACAAGATTACCTCCACCAAAATGATACTATTCCTCCTCTTCAATTTGGCTTCCGAACACATCACTCGACCTCTCACCAGCTTCTCAGAATAAGTGAATCAATAGAAAGAGGGTTTGAAACGAAAGAATACACTGCGGTTGTATTTATAGACTTGGAAAGAGCATGATGGACTTCTATATAAAATGGGGCTTTTAAACATTCCAAATTACCTAATCAAAATCATTCAGTCATTTCTCACTAACAGAACTTTTAGAGCCCGGATCAGCTGAACCTTATCTAGTTCTAAACCTATTCGGGCCGGAATACCCCAGGGCAGTATTCTGGGACCCACGTTATTCAACCTGTTCGTTCACGACGTACCTACAGATCTCAACTCAACGCTGGCCATGTATGCTGACGATCCTGCAATTATTACACAGAGCCTCAGTCTTGATACAGCAATCGTACTCCTAAAAAACTCTATAAATACGTTATGTGCATGGCTTCAGAAATGGAAAATTAAAATAAATTCTGATAAATGTCAAACAAAAATTTTTACCCTCAAGAGATATGAGCAAATTACAAAAATAAAAATAAATAATAACGAAATAGATTGGAATCCAAAGGACTCAGCTGTTAAATATTTAGGCGTACACTTAGACGCGAAACTGAACTGGGGCTTTCATATCAATAAAAAACTCAACGAGTGCCACAACAGACTGGGTGCATTATATCCCCTTATAAACCGCAAATCTCACCTTAGACCTGAGTGTGCTGTACTTATATATAAAGGAATCCTCAGACCAGTTCTTACGTATGCATGTCCAATATGGTGCAACATATCAAAGACAAACATGAAGAAACTCCAAACAATCCAGAACAAAGTGCTCAGACTCGCCATCAACTGCCCTTGGTTTGTGCGTAATAATCAAGTTCACAGTGAATTAAGTATTCCATTAATTACATATAATAAATCCACTGTAAAGTTTTTCCAAAATCTAACCTTGTGTTCAAGTGCTACCAAATTAAATCTAAGCCAAAAAAAGATTCACAGGCGTCTTAAGCGTAAACTACCACAGGACTTAATTTAAATGTGGTATATAAACCCAACTCAATGTCAAATTAAGATAGAAATGTAATTTATCATTTAATCCCCACTGGATTAAACCTCAATGTATGTAGTTTAGTTCTTCTTTAATTGTACTATAACAACCAAGCCGTGTATTGCATTGTATATTGCAGAGCCAGCTATAATAAAATTTAAAAAAATTTATTTTTAACCTTCAAATGGTTACGCAGGATGCAGAAAACCCTCAACTCTCATAAATAGCGTTACCAGTAGATTAGGTAGCACTGATATTGAGTACCTTCTTGCTTAATGAGTGACCTTTTGATTCCTTTTAATATTGCAGTGTGTCTCAATTAGTATAACAATTAACACGTGTTTGACGTTTTTGTGTTATGTCGTATTAAGCACAAATATCTCAGACAGCGATATGAGAAAGGACCGGTAAAAACAAAAATCAAGATAATAATTTTTTGTTTACTTTATTACGTTTCTACCGAGATGGTGGTCGAAACAGATAATTTGTGGAGTAATATATTTTACAGAATACTATCGCTGAAAAATATCTTGTTTTTGTTATGTCTTTGATTTGCTAAGGTAACAGACAGTTGTGGATCTGCATATGCTGCAATAAACGAGCGACTTGTACCATTAAAAAACGCAATTGTTGTCAATATATTTGAAGAAAAGTCACTAAAGGATGTGTTAAACATTCAAACTATTTGAAACAGCAAAACTTGGTTGGCAAATAGCAGCGAGGTTTATATAAAATTTCTATTTTGGCGTTTACAATCCTAAAACATCTTTTCTGTATTTTCTGTATTTCTGTATTTTATCAGATAACTAGTTTTACTGTATTTCGGCAGCTAAGTATTTGCTAATTAAAAAACTACCAATAGATTTTATTTAACTTAAGAGCCAAGAAGAAAAACAACAGTTTATTTGACTTTCAGGGCAATTCTATCAGCCCCTGACGACTACACTTACCATCCATACCTAACAGACCATCAACCTGACATCTTAGGTGTTATACTGCATAAAAATTTCGCTTATCCAGTGTATCAAACAGTGGCATCTGAACTGGACTCTGATCATCTTCCTGTCATGATCAGCCTCCGCAACACCCTTCAAATAATACCTCCACCGCCTGGCTTAGCGCAAGGTAAAACTGATTGGGACAATTTTTAGTCGACACTTGATCAAAAACTCCGTTGGGTGGGACCACCTGAACTTCCCCCGGATATAGACAATGCCGTCCTACAATACACATCAGCCTTACAAGCAAGTATACAAGAAACAACCACTCCATGGAAGCAAAGGAAAGCTGCCGAGCATATTAGAACTCCCAACTACATACTTGATCTAATTAACCGAAAGAATAGATATAGAAGGGATTGGGAAAGACACCGGTTACCATACCTTAAAACACTGTACCAACTATGTCACTTAGTAAAAAATGAATTTGACAGTCTAAGAATCCAAAGATACAATTCTTACCTTGAAGACACTAAACCCGGTGACCCATCTATGTGGTTAGCTACCAAACGATTATTAAGACAACCGAGTATAATCTATCCTATGATATCAAATAACGCCAGATACCCATCCGATGATGAAAAAGCCAACTTATTAGCAACTCATTTTGAACAGGCATTTACGCCTGTTACAGAATAACAGTTACAGAATAACCACGAAATAGCTCCTACATCTGTCCAAGAAATTAAATCTTATACAACAATATTACCTAAGCTTAAGACCCCTGGGCCCGACCTTATAACAAATGAAATGCTAAAGCATCTATCAAAAAAGGCTCTGGCTTACTTAACCTCAATATACAACGCCTGTCTCAGACTAGGATACTTTCCGACAGCATGGAAAACTGTAAATGTGCTCCCCATCTATAAAGTAGGAAAACTGAAGGAAAACCCTGACAGCTACCGACCTATCAGTCTCCTGTCAACCCTGGCCAAGCTCTTAGAAAAAGTGATACTTGCCAGATTACAAGATTACCTCCACCAAAATGATACTATTCCTCCTCTTCAATTTGGCTTCCGAACCCATCACTCGACCTCTCACCAGCTTCTCAAAATAAGTGAATCAATTGAAAGACGGTTTGAAACGAAAGAATACACTGCGGTTGTATTTATAGACTTGGAAAGAGAATGATAGACTTCTATATAAAATGGGGTTTTTAAACATTCCAAATTACCTAATCAAAATCATTCACTCATTTCTCACTAACAGAACATTTAGAGTCCGGATCAGCTTCACCTTATCTAGAACTAGATATTTCTGTTTCTAGATAATTCGGGCCGGATTCGGGCAGTATTCTGGGACCCACCTTATTCAACCTGTTCGTTCACGACGTACCTACAGATCTCAACTCAACGCTGGCCATGTATGCTGACGATACTGCAATTATTACACTGAGCCTCAGTCTTGATACAGCAATCGTACTTCTACAAAACAATATAAATACGTTATGTGCATGGCTTCAGAAATGGAAAATTAAAATAAATTCTGATAAATGTCAAACAAAAATTTTTATCCTCAAGAGATATGAGCAAATTACAAAAATAAAAGTTTTTTGTATATAAATATAAATAAGAGGTTCTTTGGAACGTTTTTCCGATATCCCCAACTCACCAATTTAAAAAGTAATATCATACTATCCTACTGAATTCTGAGTTTACAGATGCAGTAAATCGTATAGTTTAGTTATCAATTATAAAATTTATCTTTAAGTATTTACTCTACAACAGTTTGATTTTTATTGAAATACCTAAAAACGTGATATGTAGTTTAAATACACAAATATCTACAGAAATTGCTTAGTTCTTTTAGCTATTGCGTTTTATACGCTACTAATATGTTTATAATAAATATGTGTATTTACTAATATATTTTTCTTTTAAGTTCTTTTTATATTTTTTATTTATGCTTAAATTTTTTTGGTAGACTCAGTTTATCATCTAATTTGTATCTAAATTTTAGCTGTTTGTACCAAGATAATGTTATTCTCTATTTCAACACGATCCTTTGTATCTTGTTGTTTTGAAAAATTGTACCATATTCTATTATATCATTTCTAACTTTATCTGCATTTTCATGTCTAATGAGTACTCTTACTGTATATATTTGGTTTTGTTTTTTAAGTATCTGTGGTGTGTTTTTGCTTCGTATGCAGCTGCTTTTTTAATTATTTTTACTTTTATTTCCTATTATTTTTATATAATTTTATATAGTTGTTTCTTCCTCACTAATATTTTTATTAAGAAGTAAGAACACATTTTAATAGAAACCTGTTTCTTCGATATCTATGCACTTTGCCGTTTGTCCACAAATTTCTCTAAAGCTGCTACAAGCTATTCAAACAACAGTAGTTGTGAACAGCTCTTTGTTAGAGAAAAATTTCTTACCGCGCATTGCCTGTTTTACTGCATTAAACAAAGCGCAACCTCTTGACGCAATATCCAGTAAGTATAGGGTAGCATTCGAAAGCCTACAAGATTCCAGCGATGTGACGACTAACAGGTGGCGGTGCATTGTGATGTTGTAGCAACGCTCTGAGTTTCCACTTCCTGTGGCGACGTTACTGAATACGCCAGGAAAGTTACCCCACTGTCTTACAGTGTCGCTCACGTTTAATGCTCTTATAACAGAAATAAAATTAATTACTATAAGGAACTATGCTAAGATCTCCAACAGTCTTTCAAGCAGTCAAACGTATCACAAGAGAATTCAAGCTGCAAAACTAGAATCTCTTAAACGAACTAAACAAGAAAATTACTAAAATGACAAAGATTCTAGATGTGATAGACTGTTTAACGATCATATGCAACCTAAAAAGAAGCTGCAGTCAAGGATAGAAAAGAAAGAACATCACATCATGCGAGAAGAAATTGATGCTGTTATCAAACAACTAAAGACCGAAAAAGAAACTGCCAGCGATGGAACTAGTGCAGAACTGATTAAAGCTATGTGCGAACGCCAAGCCAAGTATAATACGGGGATCTAGCTAAAATATTGGTGCAACTTAGTCTTTATACTCATACACAAAAAAAGAACCAGAAGACAAATGTAAGGCTAATTGCGCTGATACCGCATATCGGCAAGATCTTACTACGCATAGTAAATGAAAGATTAAAATCGCATCTGAAACAGCAGATCGCAAGAGAATACAGTAGTTTCGTAAAAGACAAAAGCACTCGAGGATACATCCTTAATCTCAGATAAATAATAAACAAAGCAAAGAAATACCTAAGTCTGTTTATTGGTTTTATAGACTATTATAAGGTTTTTGATAGCGTGAACTGGGAGAAGCTATGAGACATTTTCAAGGAAATGGGGGTACTAGAGCATAGTATCACACTGATAAAAGTTCTATGTAACAATGGACATGAAGTAATAAAAATTAACAACCAACAGTCAAAGGAATTTAACATAAGAAAGGGTGTTCGACAGGAATGTATTCTGTCTGCGCAACTACTTAATATATACACCAAATATGTTTTTTTTTTGTTTTTTTTTAAATAGCACTTTTGTGCCTGCAATTAAAACTAGTCTATGAGACCAACCATTAATTTTGTTCTGATAAATCTTAAACTAGGTACTTATCTACTAGAGTCCATCCAATGATGTCTTCTAATCTTTTTCTGATTTATACACTTTACTTCACTCGCGCACTGTGCTCTGCTTTTACACAACAACAACACTACACAAGATCAGCGGGTTTTTTCCTCCTTAGTCTTCGGACATGATGTTGGTTGTCCAGTAGTTGTAATGCTTCTGGATTTACATGAAGATGGAGCCTATCTTCATGCTTTCCAGCAAACCTTTTTTATCTCTTCCTTCACAGTTGGGATCTGAAGGTCTCTGTGGATGTCTGAGTTGCGTACATACCACGGGGCGTCCACTATGTTACGCAGCACTTTGTTTTGGAATATTTGTAAGCACTTAACATTTGTGTCACTGGTACAGCCCCAGAGCTGAATGCCGTAAAGCCACACTGGTTTTAGGATCTGGTTGTATATTAATACTTTGTTGGAGATTGAGAGTTTTGAGTTTCTTCCAATCAACCAATAGTGCTGTCTGTATTTTAGATTTAGTTCTGTTCTTTTCTTTTGACATGTTCCTTCCATCTAAGTCTGACGTCCAGATTCATGCCGAGGTATTTTGCGTTGGTCGAGTGTGGTATAGTAGTACCATTAATTTCTAGTAGTTGTGGGTCCACTATCTTCTTATTAGTGTAGTTCACCTGTACGGATTTAAGTTCGTTTAGTTTGATCCTCCATCTTCTGGTCCAATCAACTATCTGATTGCTGGCTGTCTGGAGCTTTCTGGCAGATCCTTCCTGATCTTGGTCCACTGCGAGAAGAGCAGTGTCATCAGCAAATGTAGCAATAACTGCTTCTTCTAACATTGGTATGTCATTGGTATACAGTAGGTATAGGATGGGCCCAAGTACGCTGCCTTGTGGCACACCCGCTTTTATCTCTTTCAGGTCAGAGTATTCATCCTCTTGTTTGATTCTGAATAATCTATCTGATATATATGATGTCAAAATTTCAGCATATTCTTTCGGTAGCAGTTTGTTTAATTTATAGATCAGTCCTTCGTGCCATACCTTGTCGAAGGCTTGTGCCACATCTAGGAATACCGCGGAGCAAACTTGCTTTTCTTCTAGCGCACGTTCAATGACGTCAGTTATTCTGTGCACTTGATCTATTGTCGAGTGTTTTTGCCTAAATCCAAACTGGTAGTCTGGGATTAGGTTATTGTTCTCTATTAGTGGTCGCAGTCTCTTGAGCAGTAGTTTCTCGAAGAGCTTTGATATTATGGGCAGGAGAGATGGGCCTATATGATTTGACATCATTAGGTTGCTTTCCTGGCTTTGGTATCATGATCACTTCTGCGACTTTCCAGCATGCAGGAACATGTTTTAATCTAAACACTGCATTGAATAGGTAAGTCAGCATGACTATACCTTTTCTAGGCAGGTGCTTAAATATTTCTCCAGTTATTAAGTCCCATCCTGAAGCTTTCTTTGGATTTAGATTTGTTTTATTTCATCTGCTACTTCTTTCGGAGTAACGGGGTGATATTTTCTGATCTTTGGTTTTCCGTGTTAGTGATATCTTGCCCTGGGTTGGGGTAAATATTTCAGCTAAGTGCTCTGCGAACAACTCTGCTTTTTGTTTATTATCTCTGGCCCATGGTCCATTGTTACTTCTGATTGGAGGAATAGTGGTTACTGGTCTTTTGATCTTTTGGTTGCCTTCCACAGCGAATAATCAGTTTCTTCGTTTGCTGATAGTTCTTGTAGATAGGTACTTATAGAATCTTCTTTAATTTTTGTATTTCTCGTCTAAGTTGCTGGGTCTTATTGTTAAGGATGGTTTTATCGGCAGGATCTCTCGATTGTTGCCATCTTCTTCTTGCTCTCCTCTTATCTTTGACCAGGTCCCTGATCTCAGCTGGATAATTCACACCTTTGGTTACGTGTGTGAGTTCTCTGGTGTTGTTGTATGCTGTTGTTTGGATGAGGCTGGTAAATTTCTCGGCTTCTTCTTCTAATCGATCAGTGTTTCCCAAATTGATGTTCAGGTTGATGTTGTTCTGCAGATCAATTTGAAAGCTCTCCCAATCAGTAGTTTTATTTGTGAGGGTGGTTCTAGCTGCCCTTTTTATTATCTTTTCACTTAGAGTTAGTATAATTGCTGAATGGTCTGAATCCATGTCTAAGCTTTCTTCCACTTCTATGAAGTTAGAGGATACTTTTTTGGTGACGAAGAAGTCTAATAAGTCGGGAATTTTATTTGTGTCAGTTGGCCAGTAGGTTGGCTTCCCTGTTGAGTGGTAGTTACAATTCATATCTTGAATTGCTTTCCTCAATTCTCTTCCTTTGGTCGTGGTTAGTCTGGAGCCCCAATCTATATGTTTAGAGTTGAAGTCTCCACCAACAATGAATCTCTCACCTAAGTGTCTCAGGATAGTAAGATAATCATCTTTTTAAGGTTGTATCTTGGTGGGCAGTATATTGCACCAATTTTCACTGTTTGTTTTGTTGACTTGATTCCAACCACTGTTAGTTGGACATCCTCCCTTTGCAGATGACATTCCTCGTAGTGGTTGAGTGATTCTTTTATTATGATTGCACTACCACCCTGGCTTGGTTATCTGGATGTATGGTGTGATATGTTTTGTATCCCCTTATTTTGAGGTATGATTGATTTGTCATATGCGTCTCTGATATGAGACAGACATCTATGTGTTGGGTATTTAGAAAGACTTCGAGGTCATGAATTTTGTTTGGAATACCATTGGCATTCCAGGTAACAATTCGTAGGTCTTTTTGATCCATAATTTTATTTTGCCTTCGGTATAGCACCAGTGCTTCTGGCTTCTAATCTGTCGAGTCTTGCATTAACTCTATCTAATGTTTTCATCATATTCTGCATAAGCTGCATCATAGATGGTTCATTTGTTGATGGGGCAAGTGCTACGCTTGCTGGTTTTTGTTGGGTGGCTTGGGCATAAGACACACTAGATCTGACTGTATTAGAAACAATTTGTCTTGGCTGAGGATTTGGTTTTTACCCTTAGTGGTATTCTCCTTCTTTTCTGTAGTTCTTTCGCTATTGTGCACCCTCTATAGTTAGCAGGATGTGCTTCAGAGCAATTGATACACTTAGCTGGTTTACTTCGCTCTTAGCGCATTTTGTACTTAGATGCTCTTCTGCGCATTTCACGCAGGCAGGTGTCCTTCTGCAAAACTTCCATGTATGGCCATATCTTTGGCATCTTTTACATTGAGGAATTAGCTTGCTATTCCTTACTGCTTCTATTTTCACCTTCATGTGGTTAATGTATTGAATATCATAGATTTTTGATATCTTCTGCTCTGTCAAAGACTAGCATGTAAAGTGGTAAGCGAATGTGATTCACTTTATTGTTGTCAGTAGTTCTCTTAAGTTTTTGAGTTACTGATATAATTTTAAATTCTCTTTCTTCGAGTTCCTTTGAGATCTCTTCTGCTGAGGTTGAAGGATGCAAATTTCTGACCATTACTTTAATAGACCGAGTTGCTTTGTTTTCATAAGAGTGCCATTCAATATTAGTTTTGTTTATTAGGGCTGTCAGAGCTCTATACTCTTCATTAGAGCCGACGTTGACTTTAATTTGGTTATTACTCATCATACTAGTCTTATATTCAAAGTTTCCTTCATTTAGGCTATCTTTGACAACCTGATAATCTTTTACATTGCTTAAAATCACCGGAGGTGG
Source organism: Sinelater perroti (assembly GCA_036346155.1). Taxonomy (NCBI): domain Eukaryota; kingdom Metazoa; phylum Arthropoda; class Insecta; order Coleoptera; family Elateridae; genus Sinelater; species Sinelater perroti. The sequence continues at coordinate 3,509,440 of JARFIY010000341.1, forward strand.
CTTAGTGACTTTAAGGGCTTTATCTAATTGCTTTTGGGGCTCTCGTCTAATTTTTCGGGAGATTCCTCTGCCTTTCGTTTTTCTTATTCTTGTTTTTAGTTTTTGGATTCAGCTAAAAGCCAATCTGTTTCTCTAGCTACGAGATTATCTTCCTCTTCTGAATTTGCTGGACTGTACGATTTCTTTTCTGGAGTATTTATTTTTGTGTTTGGCTGCAATAATAATTTCTTATTTTGTGCCTGCAATGTAATTACCTGGTTTTAAGATGAGCAATTTCATTCAAAGCTTGCTGAAGTTGCGTTTGTAGGTTAGCGATAATTCCATTCTCTGGTATCTGTTGGATAGGTATTTGCTGAGGTGTTAAGATAACACCGTTGTTCTGATTAAGAACCGGCACTGCTTGCTGCAGTGGGAACATGATATTTCCGCGATGGTCTGACGACCCCGGTCAATGCCGCGGGTCGTCTGCTATCACCTCGCGTAAATGATAACACTTACGTTTCGCGTGTTGTAATCACTTTGAGAACGCTCCGAGCACATCCTTACTCGGTAAAACTCAAACGAATACTACCAAATATGTAACGAGAAAAGTACTACATTTGAGGATTTAAGATCAACGGCGAAACGATATCCATCTTCCGATATGCCGATGACACTACTATTCTCGCTTCCACCGAAGATGAGATAATACAATTTATTTCTAGATTATAACGCGACAGTGCAAAATATGGCTTAAAATTAAACGAGAAGGGTGTAAACCCAAATTTGCAACTACCAAAAGGCGTAAAAAAAATTTGTTTGGCTGAAAATCGAACTTATGATTTGTTTTTGGTCTGAAGTACTTGTGTCCCAAATTTGGTGTTAATCAGAGCTTTAGTTTTTGAGTTATCTTGATAACAGGCACACACTCACACTCAGACGGGGTTGTAATCTCATTAACTGTCTTTTAAGCGTATTTAATAAAACATAACCAAAAGTCTTCGCAGTCGATAGAGCAAACAATAACAGTCGTGATTAAAAAATAGCGGTTTTGAAGTGGTCATCCATTAAATATACTTCGAAACACTTATCAATAGCATGGGAAACTGCGCAGCGGAAATAATCAGACGAATCCAAATAAGCAAAATGCTATAACTAAGTTACAAAAACTATGGAAATAACAACAAAGGACAAATAACAAGCAGCACTAACGTATTACCGGTAAGAACGCTGGTTTTATCTATATTATTATATGGAACCGAATCATGGACAGTAAAAGAAAAAGAATGCAAAAGAATTTACGCTTTTGAGATGTGGTGCTGAAGACACATGCTGAGCATACTATGGACAGCAAGCAGGACAAATGTGTTTGTACTACAGGAACTCAATATAAATAATCTCCTCCCTACTATAATGTACAGACAAATCCTAAAATACTAAAGCCACATATAAAGACGTGACAACAATAGCCTTGAAAAACTAGTGGTGGAAAGACGCACTGAAGGCACCAGACTACAAGAAAGAGCGTCGGAAAGATGGTTAGATCAAATCAAAGCGGTAATAGGAAAGCCAATTCAACAAATCAGTTATGAGGCTCAGAACCGACGAAGATGGAAAAAATCGCCAAAAATACAATAAATAATAGATCACGATGATCACGACTTTTCTGATAAGAAAGTACGACGGGAGGAAAAAGGTAGCAAAGCAGCCAATAATACATCACAGAAATTCTCTTAATAAGTTAGGTACCTTATGTCAAAACCATAACTTGTCTGCTGTAACTAGACATTCAAAAAACGTCACCAGAATCAAGTAATATAGCTATAGCAACTGTTGGCCTTTGCTTATGTTGAGTGTGATAGCATAAAAAATCCACTGTGCATAGATACTTGTCATTCTAAGTTCTTCTCTAAATAGACCTATTAATCCATCAAATTTAATTCGCACATTTCCCTATTATCAAGTCGGGTACACTCTAAATACCTTTATCAACGCAGTCTTTTCATATCTCTTTCAAATTGAAACGTGTAACGAAATAGATATTTATACACTGTCAATAATTTAGTTTGATCAATTAACGTAATTATATTCTATATTTTTATTCCAGCGCTGAAAATGTGGTATCGTATTCTCTCCAGCTATCAGCGCAATGTCGTTAGCACAGCCTATAAAATTATTATTACTTAACCTGTACTTTGATGGTGCTCAAATATCTTTAGTGGCCTTATCTTTAATTATATTGAAAATTATGAAGGTTGTTCTCTTGATGGTTATATTTCCCTTATTTAATTTTGTCTTTTTCTACCTTGGTTTGAATGTTTGCATTCAGTCTTTTAAATATATTTTGTAGTGTGTGTTTCTCTTTCAGCATTTTTAATATACTAGACATTTCTATTTAATTTAATGCTTCCATTAAATCTAAAAAGCGCGTAAAAGGTAATTTACTATATTTTATAGCTGTTTTAGCTACCGTTGATTGGTATTTTGACGTATTTATGGCGCCATTCTAATATTATTCTGTTAAATAGTTTTTCGGCTGTCTCTCTCTTTAAATCTCAAGATTCTTCTTATTTTATTATTATATTCTGCAAGCATTAGTAGTGTGACATTTTTATTTTTATGAAACTTTTGCTTTTACGACTGTGTGAAGTGGATGTAAAATTTGTTTTATAAACGCTTCACCCCTGTATGTGAGAAATTGTTCACTGTGTTACTTAAGCGATCTTTTTTTTAAGAAATGTTACTCTCCTTGGTTAAATTATATCTTAGTTTCTCGATTGTATAGTTTGCGTGCCTTGTATATTGTTCTTCTTTATAGGGTTTTTAAAAGTAGTTCCTTTACTTATATTTATTTTTTAAAGTTTAAATATACGTACATTTGTTTCATAAGTTTTGGCCAACAGCTTTTGTACTTCCTGAATGTTTATTTGAACAAATTAATATATTTAATTTAGGGTTTTCTTCTTTTGAACCTTCTGTATGCAGGCATTATTATTGCTATAAAGATACTATTATGGACATTATCGCAAAGTATTTTTTTACTCATATTATTATTACAATTATTACCACACCAACTCTTCTATTGCAGTATTAAGGATATCAGCATTGATTTTTAAAGTATTACTAAACTATTGTAGATACCATAAAAATAATTTTTTAAATTTTATATTAGGCACATTATTAGCCTTTCACTGATGAAAACAGCAATTATAAAATGTGCTAAGTACTTCTAAAGTTGTGTAGTAGTTTACGGTTGTGTAATATAATCTTAATGCTTAATGCTTAATTAACTGCTGTGAAATAATAGTGACGTAACTAAACTATTGTCCTCAAACAATAGAGAAGAATTGTTTTATCATGGCCTTGCCTAACGCTGCAACAATAACATAAGCTGCAGCACCTGCAACGCCAACACCTTGTGTGTGCGTTGGATTAATTTCAAACATTCATAAATTATTTGGCGCTGTCAAAATATTTCGTTGCTATTAATGGAGCATGCTTTCCCAATTTGTTATTTTATTTTTGCTTTAGGTATCTTTAAAGCCACATTAAACGGTTTTCATTGACAGCGATTTTTTTATAAACAACCAATTTAAATCAATTTTTTTAAAACACAAATTAATTATAAAGGTATATAACTAAAGCATAAAAATAAAGACGGTGAAACAAAAGTATAAAAATAGCTGGATGTTGGGCAACTAAATTTAATATTAAATTAACAAAGAATAATAAATATAGCCAATGTAAATGAAAAGTAGTAGCAAGATTCAAAAGGCATAGGCAATAAAGAACTTTTACAATTGTTGTTAAAAAAAATATATATATATATAAGGAGAGGGCAGGCGTGTAAATAGCCGCTCTCGTGGTGTGGTGTGGAAACGTAGTACGGCCCGTCTGGAACGCCAACCGAGAAGGCCCAAATCGTCCCTTAAACGGCCGTCGCGTAAGCGGATGGGGGCGGCTACCGATATCAACCAACGAGTATTGCCAAATCGCTCACCTGAATCGGCTTCGGCATCGGCTTCGTCGGCGATTCCAAGGTGGCCACTCTGCGCTGCGGATCTGGTATCTACGGGATGATAAGACGCGACCGAATTGGCCGCGCTGCGGGGTGCGAACGTTTCTTGCGGGTGAAGACACGACCGAACTGGCCGCGCTGCGGAATGGGAGTGTTTGCGGGGTGTTGAGACACGACCAAATTGGCCGAGCTGCGATGCGTGAATGTTGCCGGGCTTCGCGCCTGGCTTGGCGGTAGGTCTTTGCGGGCAATATTCATTCGACAGCACCTTTCATATCAAAAGGTGCCGCCGACGGCGTATGCAGACTTGTCGGCTGAGCAAAAGCCCATATGCCGTTTGTGTGCGATGGCAAAACGTGGCAGATATCAAAGGCCAGCATGCCGCCGCGATATAAAGCGGTTCAAGGGCGAAAAGGCCGCCACACCAATATATAATAAATACAAAACTGAATAAAACTTGTGATTACACGTAAATTATTATTCTTCTTTTGAAATTTACTTAGATATTGTGGAATGTGAGTGTTTGAGTAAAAAAATTGAAAGTTTTTGTTTCGTAGCTTGGTGTAATTAATACTGGTTGGAGAAAAGGTTGCACTGTTATATTAGGTAAATACATAAAGACAAATATACCAGTAATAGCACATTTCCGTAGGTTTTAAAAGAATAGCAATACGAAATGCGTAATAAATTGTACCACTTGCAAAACTTACCTTGAAATTTATAAAAAAATCTACAGCATGACAGTACATTTTCCTATTTGGGCAAATCGTGACCAAATACACTTCACTGGCTTTGGTTATGCATTGACACCTGTTAATTTTGTGTTTTTTTTTAAGTTAAACTTATTGTATAATGTTTAGTAAAGAAGATTCTATATGAAAGTTATAGTAGAAAATGCAATGATAATAATTTTATAGTAAAAATTATAAGAAAATTGAAAAAATCATAAAATTCATATTTTTAAAGTTTCTGTGAGCAAAATATTACATGGCGCCAACAAAACTTGTTGGTTGCGTTTGTAAAGCGTATAAGTATAATTTGAAAGATACTAAAATACTCAAATTCAAGCATTAATCAAGAAAATGCAATATCTACGAAAAAAAAAAAATCTACTTAATTAAACAAAGACGGAAAAATATTGTAATATCGGTACAGTAAAGAATAAGGCGGTTTATTGTTTGACCGTCTAAGTAAAACCATAAACAAAAAATACAAGAAAACTAAGAACGATATCAGGCAGGACATAAATGTAAATTTGAGACGCCTTTATGGAGGTTACTGTTATTTTAAGTATTAAAACAAAGAAAAACGATGCGATATTTGAAATGTGGTGAAATAGTGCCTGAAGTTTGAGTAAAAAACATGGTTAATGCTTTCCCGTCGATGTTATAGTAGTTTGCTGCACTATAGGAAAAGGGGCACCTTCATTAAACCAAAAACCAACAAAAAATGTGGAAGAAGTGTTGGTTTAAATGTACAATGTGAAACTCATGAACAGAAAATGTGTTACACTAGAATTAAGAGTTAGCCGTAAACAAGCAGGTTCCCAGACATAATCAAAAAATGCGACAGATTGACGACTTTATGATTGATGGTGGAGAAATGGGTGAAGATTATAATTAGGCGAATGACTTATTGCCGGTCTGTGTTGCATAAACAGGCGGATGAAAATTAAACTAGATATAAACTTATAAAAGTTCAATTACTATGTATGGCAAGGATCAATTGTTTCTATGAATCATTGCCACATTAAGTTATACTTTGTGTTCTGCTATCGATTTTTAAAGAGGCCATTCCGGAAGGATCATGAAGGTTGCTAAAGGTATATTGTAAAAGTTAGAAATTATTTTAAAGGCCAATGATTTTCTTGATACCATCTACCAAATTTTTTCTACACGCTGTGTGTAACAGAAATGTCAAAGTACGATTCATTTAACCTATGCAAAATTAGCCTTTCAAAGCTCTGGAAAGCTTAGGAATTGCCGTTTGATCCTAAGCTCGATGAAAGAAGAAACCCAAACTACACCTCGCTGTAGAAGGCGAGCATCTGTGAGGAATCGTCCCTGAAAGCGGAAGAACCAACTAATTATAGTAGGTCAACGGTATAGAATGTAGAAAATAAAAAAAACTACCACATTATCAATACTATTCCAAGAAAGTTATTATGCTAATCAACAACATAGATATGGCCCCCAGTCCCCGACAGGCCTTAAATGGCTAAGGGGTGCTAAAAATCTCAGGAGAAAAATTAAATTAGCTACATGAAATGTTGGAAGTTTATTAAGCGAAAAACTACCAAATGCAATACATAAAATGAAAAGACTGCAAATAGATATATTACAACTAAGCGAAGTAAGGTAGGAGGGCAACGGAACAATACTATAGTATGTACGACTGTGGATATACCTAGATAACCAGTATGGTGTTGCCATTATAATAAGCCAATAATTAGCAAAATATGTCACCAATGTTACACCACAGCCAGGCAGAATTATGTTAATTGAATTTAAGTATAGTGAAAAACCTGAAGAGATAATAGAGAAACTTTACAAACAAGTAGAAACTGTGCAAAAAATGACGAACTCGTGCTAGTTGAATATTTGCATGGGAGATTTTAACGCAAAAATAGAAAAAGCAGAGTTAATGATACGGTAGGAGAGTGGAGATTAGGAGAAAGAAAAGAAAGAACAACGCGACTAATTTAGTTTTGTAAAAAAAGCAAATTTGAGACATGGTTTCAATTACCAAACAAAAAATATATAAACAGACCCCACGCAACATGATAAAGATCACTTAGTCGGAAACCAAATAAACTTTATTTTGATAAACAAGATGTTTAGAGCAGTATGTTAAGTGCAAAACCATATCCAGGAACGGGTATAAGATCTAACCACAATCCAATTGTAACTACAATAAGAATAGACCTAAAGAAAATAAAAACACATAAAACAACATTCAAAATTGATTAGAAAAGTAGCGAAAAACTAAGATTAAAATGTATCAACCACACATTACAAATAAGTTAAACGATTCCTCTTTAATCACAAAAACAACAACACTAAAAGAAATATAGAAAATTACTGAACTTGTATGAAAAATGGAATCACAGAGGCTGCAGAATTAAAGTTACTCAAACAAAAGAATGTAAGAAAAACACAATGGTTAACAGAAGAATAATAAATCTTATAGAAAACAGAAGGAAAGAAAAAAGGAAGACATCAATAAATATGAAGAATTAAACACGCTAATAAGTGAAAAAATTCAAGAAGTAAAGAAAAATGGCTACAAGAAAAATGTACACAGACAGATGATATGAATGTTTTACGTAAGACAGAGAAATGCATCAAAAGAATAAAGAAGCTGCAGATTTATTTAAAAAAACTTAAATAAATGTTTTGAATAACAAAAACAACATAGTAGAGTTAGATATACATTTTTTTAATGATACCACGACTTCACAAATCTTCACACCAAATTATAGCAGATTTTATTTTAATATTCTCGGTCATTTACTTGTGGTTTACCTTCAATGTATTGCTCTACACTCTAGTGTGGTAACTCTTTTTGTTGTTACCAAGAATTTTTAATATCCCTACTTTTATAGTACGTGAGATACTGAGCTTTTTTAACTCCTGAACTGATTCTCCTCTATTTTAATTGTATCGTCTATGTTTCTTCAAACTTTTTATACAGAATTTTATCTATTTTTGCAATGTTTATGCTTCGTTTATCAGTATTTTTCCAAGATTATTTTGAATTTTCTTTGCATATTTTTTACTTATTTATATTTAAAGAAAAATTACAAGTGGAGGCCAAAGTAAAAAATGTACATACCATAAAGCCAGCACTAACAGTTGTGGAGATGGATTCTTGGAATGAAAAACAGGAAGTAATGCAAAACAAGAAATCTTTGAAAGGAACAAGAATATACATTGAAAACGATCAAACACAGGACGAGAGAAGAATACAAGCGGAAATCAGGAAAATAGCAATAGCGAAAAGAGCAGAAGGAAAAGAGGTAAAACTGGATACCAGAAGATAATAATAGACGGAACTTGCTACAAGTGGAGCGAAGGAGAACAAAGAGTCATAGAAGAGACTCCTCCTCAAAAACTAAGCACCCAGAAAATAAAAACAGACACAAAAGATGACGAACAGAGCAAAGGACACGGACACGAGTAGAGAAACGAAACAAAAAAGAGGAAAGCAGGAGTATATAAAAATAGGAAAATAGAACATAAGAAGTATAAACGGGAAGGAGGAGGAACTTATAGAAGAAATGGAGAAACAAAAGCTGGATTTTATGGGAATAACAGAGACAAAGAAGAAAGGGCAAGGTCATACGAGACTACACAAAGGATATTGGATGCTTTGGTCAGGAATAGAAAAATCTGAAAGGGCACAAGCGGGAGTGGGTTTTAGTGGTACACCCTGGCAAAATGGAAACAATAATAAATGAAAGGTATGTAAATGAAAGAATAATGGCAGTAGAAGTCAAATTAGGGGAAAAAGAAGAAACATGGCAAATGATTGTGGCGTACGGACCTGATGAAGACGAGAAAGTGGAAATAAAAAACCAGTTCTTTGAGGAACTACAAAAAGTAATAGATACAAAAGGAAACAATATTATAATTATGGGGGACCTAAATGGAAGCGTAGGAAAGGATAATAGAGGCATAGAGACAATTTTAGGTAGACAAGGAGAGCACAAAAGAAATAGAAACGGTACGAAAATTGTAGAGTTCTGCGTGGCAAATGATTTTGTAATAACGAACACAAAGTTCGTACATAAAGACATACACAAATACACAAGGGTGCAACACAGCAGAAACGAGAAATCAATTATAGACTATTTTCTAGTGAACGGGGAGAATTGGCAAAAAATCAAAGATGTTAAGGTGAAGAGAGGATCGGAAATAGGCAGCGACCACTACCTACTCCAAATGGATATGAGGGTGAGCCAAAAACAAGCGACAGAGAAACAGAAAAATAACTGAGGAGAAAATTAAAAGCCACATGTTACAAGAAGAACACATCAGGAAAAAGTACCAAGACATCCTAAAAAAGGAGTACGAGACAAAAAATATCAGACCAAATATAGAAGATAAATGGAAAACGATAGAACAATGCATGATAAAAGCAGCGCGCAAATGTTGCGGAGTGGCAAAGGTAACTAACAAGGACTGACAACTGACATAAAAACACTGGTAAAAAAGAAAAAAGAATGCTGGCGCAAATGTCTACAAACAAAATTGGAAGAGGACTACAATCTATACAAAGAGAAAAGAACGCAGGTAAAAAATAAGGTGAACGAAGCAAAACAGAAAGCGTGGGAAGAATTCGGAAACAAAATGAAAAAAGAATTTGACGACAACCAGAAACTATTTTACGGAACTTTGAAGCAACTGAGAAAAAGAAAACTACACCCACAAAAACATCAAGGATAAACAGGAAATGTACTGACAAATGAAACGATATTATGGAAAGATGGAAACAATATTTCGAAGATTTGTTGGCAGCAGGGGAAGAACAGAGAGGGTTGGAAAAAGAAGAGGAGGAAAATACCGACTTTGAAAAGATACGAACTCAACAGAGGAAGATAGCGCAGAAGGCAAAATAACAAAACAAGAATTGGATGTAGCAATAAGGAAACTCAAACTAGCAAAAGCCCCAGGCATAGATGAAATTACCCCAGAGATGATAAAATACATAGGAGAAACAGGCAAGGAAAGGTTACTAGAACTATACAACGACATCTTAGTAGCAGGAAAAGTACCGAAGGAATGGAAAATAGGAATCATAATACCCATATATATAAGAAGGGAGACCGAAGAGAATGCTGTAATTACAGAGGAATTTCCTTACTAAGCATCCCAGGGAAGGTATTCGCAAGGATTCTAGAAACTAGACTGAGACAAACTAGATAAGACAATAGAAGACACCCAGAGTCGGTTTAGAGAAGGACGGGGGGTACAAGACCACATATTTACAATCAGACAGCTAAGTGAAAAGGTCATAGAGAAAGGGGAAGAAATACATCTCTGTTTTATAGATCTGGAAAAGGCCTTCGACAGAATAGAAAGAGAGACAATATGGCAGTGTCTAGAAAAAGCAAACATAAATTACAGAGAAGTAGCAGCCATCAAAGCACTATACGAAAATAGCGGAAACATAATAAGAACAAGACACGAGCAGTCGGAGGAATTTAAGGCCAATATAGGCCTAAGACGGGGATGTGTACTCAGCCCGCTGCTATTTAATTTAGTATTAGATGAGGCAATAAAAGAATGCAAGAAAAAAACAAGAAGATACCATGTAGGAAGCTGGAATATGGAAAAATCTACATATCAGAATTACTTTTTGCTGATGATATGGTTATATTCGGAAAAAGTGAGAAAGACCTACAAGAAAATATCAATGTATACAACTTAGAACTAAAAAAGAAAAACATGAAGATAAACGGAGATAAAACCAAAACAATGGTAATAGCACCAGACAAGAGAAGACATCGTATATATATAGAGGGAAGAAAATTGGAACAAGTAGAGAAGTTCAAACACCTAGGTGTATGGATACAGGAAAATGGAAAACTCGATGACGAGATAAATGAAAGACTAGGAATTACAGGACGACTATTTAACTCCATAAAGTCCTCTTTTCTAGGAAAAAGGAAGTACCAAATGACGCAAAAGTAGAAGTATTCAAAAAGTTGTAACACCAATACTCATCTATGGCAGTGAATCATGGACAACAGTGAATAAACATAGGAGCAGGGTAGAAAGTACGGAGATGAGATTCCTGCGTAAAATAGAGGGCAAAACAAAGAGAGACCACATCAAGAGCACAACATTTAGAGAAAATTTAAAAACTAAAGCGGCAGCGGTATCAGTGCAAGAAAGACAGTTAGGGTGGTTGGGACATATAATAAGAATGGACAAAAACAGAACAGTGAAAAAAGTGTTTGAAGCAAGACCAAAAGGGAAAAATAGGATAGGAAGACCGAAAAAAACATGGAAGGACGAACTAAAAGAGGCAGCAGAATCAAGAAACATAAAGTGGGAAGAAATTCACACAACAGCAAAGGATAGAAAAAAGTGGAGAGAACTGTGCAAGACAAGCCCAAATCCATAAAGCACAACTCAGCTCAATAGCCTTACACCGAAAGGTAGAAAGGTTTTGGATTAAGAAAGTAAGTAAGTATATTTAAAGAAAAATATTTTATTATGTTTCTTTTTAATTTAAATTTCCCAACGCTTTATGCTGTTTTTTTACATTAGAGTTGAGTTGAAAATAAAATTGGAAAATTGTTAAAAGTAGATATCACAATGTGGAGAGGAGTTGAATGTAGGTCTACTAGTAAAGTCACATATAAAAATAAACTACAACAAACAAAGAGTTGAAGACAAACAGGAAGAAAATGCAAAGAGAACTAAAGTCTATAACCTAGATAGCTTTAAGAATGAACCCACTAGCTCCCTCTGCAAAATTTGACTAGCGCCACAATTAGAAAAAGACCTAACGGGCGAATCAAAAAGAATGTATGAACAATTTACAAAAAAATAATACATAAAGCAGCAACAAACGCCATTAGAACAAGAAAAAAAACACCAAAAAACTTCCGGTGGATAGATGAACTAATTGAGTTAGTAGAAACAAAAAAGGTATATCTTAGGTACCTGGCCAGAAAATAGGAAGAAGATCGTAAGCAATGTAACCTATGCAGATATATATTTAAAATAAAAAAAATAAAAAAAGTGAAAAACAAGATATGGGACATAAAATACAGACAAATAAACTTATTGATGGAAGAATCTATGTAGATGAAAGCAGGGATAACCATAAATAGCTTAAGGACAATTTCAAACGAAACAAAAAAAAATTAACTCGATAAAAAATAGAATCATGGAAAACCACTATAGTGATTTGCTGAAAGAGAATAGAGTAAACTAGAATATTTGGGCACACAGATAGATACATTTGAAGTACAGGAGGGTGAAATAGAGCAGGCAACAGTAGAGGAACTAAAGCAAACTTTACAAAATATGAAAGATAATAAAGAAACAAGACCAGGCAATCTACTGTCGAGTTACTAAAACATGCCACAACAGGAGTGTTAAAAATGATCTGCAATATATATATAAAAAATGCCTAAAGAAGAAAAACATACCCACAGATTGAAAAATTTCTCATACAAATTTAATTCACAAGAAAGGAAGTATGAATGTGGAACTGTAGAGGAGTAAGTGTAACATCGTCAGTAGGACGATTACATACCAGTATTTGCTGAATACTACATATAAAATATTAACATCAATAATACCAAAGAAAATAAAACTATGCATTAAAGAGAAAGTAAGGAAATACCAACAAGGATTTCGAAACAAAGTCAATAAGAAATGCAAAAAGAATAGGAGTGCCAAACAAATTAATAAGATTAACACAAATGACAATGAGAAAATCGAAAGCAGCGGTAATACCAGAAGCAGGACTGTCAAAAGAATTTGAATTTGATTCAGGAGTGATGCAAGCCGATGGATTATCGGTAGCCCTATTTAATATAGTACTTGAGGGAGTAGCGAGAAACTGCAAAATTAAGGGCACTATCATAGAAAAAATGGTGGAGGTAATCTTGCAAAAATAATATTAAAAATAGAGAAAGAGAGAATTAGAAATTAATTAGAGCAAGACTAAATATATGAAGATAAGTAGAGGATGTTGTGAAACTAATTAAAATGGAAGAAGAATAGGAAATTTCAAATTTGAAGAAGTTAAGAATTTCAGATATTTAGGTATAACGGTAAATAACAGGGACAACAGAAGTTTAGAAATAATTCAGGCAGGCAGTAGAGCATACTTTAAATACAAAAAGCTGATACAAAATAAAAAGATAAGTAGACACAAAAATGAGGATTTATAAACTAGCAATACGTCCAGTGGTAACTTATGCATCAGAAACCATGTGTCTAAATAAAAGAAGCCAAAAAAAATTAAAAATATAAATAATAAAAAAATATTAAAATATGAAGATATAGTAAAGATAATAAAAGCACAAAGAATACGATGGCTCGGACATATATACCGAAAAGAAGAAATAACAATACATAGAAGAATAACAAGATGAATTCACACAAGAAAAAACAGAGAGGTAGACCGAGATCACAATGGATAGAGCAAGTAATTGTGGATATTAAACTAAATTTGAGAAATAAGATGGTGACCGTACTTGAAAAAGTAAACAGATGGATGAAGGAACACGAACTGGAACTACCACCGCAGAAAACTGAGGTAGCGGCCATAATTGAAAGAAAGGAGCTGAAAATTAAGGAGATAGACTTGCTAGGAGCAAAGCTAACCATACAATAGGCGACAAAGTATCTAGGTGTAACGCTAGATACTCACACATCATGGTCTAAACATATCCAGCTAGCCACCAAAAGAGCCCAAACAACAACAACCAAGCTAGCAAGACTATTGCATAGATTAAAGGGTCCAAGAACCATAGCAGGAAGAGACTAAACTCGGTCGCAAACTCTATTCTATTGTACGCAGCGCCAATATGGATAGGTGGGTTAAAGTATCAGAAAAATATAAATATGCTACTGAAAGTACAAAGACCAGCGCTTATCAAGATCAGCTGCGCATATCGCACGGTATCCACGGCGGCTCTGCAAGTGATAGCAGCGATACCTCCCATAGATCTGATGGCAAGGCAGAGGACGTATAACCATGGTGCCAACAAGGAAGCCATGATAACCAATGAGTACAACATGATGGAAAATTGGCAGGAACGATGGGACAATAGCGACAACAGCTCGTGGACCAAAATATTGATCCCAAGAATCGAACCCTGGATAGAAAGAAACTATGGCGAATTAAACTACTTTCTCACGCAGATGCTGAGCGGTCACGGCGAATTCAAGGCCTACTTGAAGCGCTTCAAGAGGGCAACCGAAGACGGTTGCAGATTCTGTGGCGTGAGAGAAGATGTCGAGCACGTCGTATTCAGTTGCGAAGGATGGAAAGAACTAAGACTATACACAGAAAACAAGGTGCAAGCGAAAGTTACCCCCGACAATATATGCAGCATTATGATAGATAAGCAAAATGTGCATCCAGATAATAATGGACATGATAACCCACACACTAAAGAACGCAACTAAGACAAATAAATAGAAGAAAAACTAATAGAAGAAAGATTTAGAACGAGATACCGCCCTCCACCTGAAGTAATACTCACGCGGTTCCGGGCAGGGAACATGGGCGAAGAGTGAAAGGTAGATGGGTTTAGTTGGTAGGCGGACCCTCGGGTCTGAATCCAACATGCTCGGGTCGCTCGAACACCTAGACCCGGGTATCTAGGAAGATTCTTAATCTTCTCAACTTAAAAAAAGGCGTCAGAAATAAAATTTCTACGGTCAGTAAGAAAGTTCATAAGAACAAACAGATTTAGATATAATGATGTAAGGGAAAAACTTAAAATATTTGCAACTAACCACCAAATTAGGCTATCGAGGAGTATGGAAACAACATATACTTAGAATGGATTACAGTCGCTCCACTACGAAAAAATAATGTAGAACATCTTAGAAGAAAGTGTAACTTTGGATCGGAACTATGGTGACTAATAATTGTATAAATATAATTTAGTTTGTTTAATTCTAATTGAATATTTCAAACTTGCTTTATTTGTCACTAATACTTTACCCAAGGGGTTGGTGTGTAGCAACCATTTAAGTTCGTAGAATACAATATCAGCAATAAATAGGGATGCAGCTACACCTTGGGTTTTAGCAGCCTTTGAATTGCATTTGCAATTTAGTGTAAATGGAGTTATCTTATTTGGATCCCAGATAGTGTCGTTAATCCGCCTAATGCCGCTGTAATACATTTGCTCCTGCTTAACTGCAGCTAACTCCATTCGTTGGAATTGTTTACAATAAATTCTTGTTTTCTGAGCAACGGCGGCAGCGCGCGCTGCACTGCTAATTGATTACAGAGCCCTTTGTCTTAATTTCGCCCGATCCCCTGGGATCCGCAACTAATGCACGCCGGCTTTCGTGCATCTGTATGCACCTTGCGGGAGCTCGTCTCGTCGCCCCGAATTAATTTTTTAGCACATTAAGGAGCCACCCGCAAAAGCTCGCCGGGGCAATGAAACTTTAAGGGCGGGAATGGCGCTGACAGAGCCAAAATAATCATTCGGCCGCGCCGGGCGCGACCGGCATACATTTTATCCCGATCGACAGGCCGTAGATTTGATAGAATTACGGCTGCAGAACAGTGCATAAACCTTATAAAATATAAAGCCCGGGCCCTGCAAGCCGAGCCCATATATCCCGCTTAGTCACCCGCGTTCTACGTCTCCTATAAATAACCAACGCGAAATATCGTCGTCAAAGAGCGCGCTTATGTTTTATTTCGGCGCCGAAAGTGCCCGGGCGAATTTTAAATCTGTCTGAAATTCGAACCCGGCATAACAATGAGGGGAATGTAAATATCGCGGCTCTAAACGGAAGCATTCGGATTTAATTAGCCGGCGCCAGAAGAGAAAGTCGATTTTTCTGCTTTGAATGCTTTGTGCTGCCTTCTGAGCCCGTAGTTACGTGGGATGTCCGAAGTCCTTAGCGACTAGTTTAAGTCTGAGGCTATAACAAAACAAGTTTCGCTGAAAGCTCCTTTTCGGAAAAGTTTTACCTTTAACGAACCTATCCAGTGGCTTTCATTACCGCCCAGGCACTGACAAGGCCATTAAACTGGAAAATTCATGTACACAACGAAAACTTAAACTTTCGACGCTGAAATTTATCTGATAACACGCACTTGGAACATATAATTTTCTAAATTATACGACACTTGCTGCGGCTATGCAAATCCAAAGCAGTACGTATCACTTAATTGTACGCATAAACTTGAGGGAAAAATTGCAAATTATAACACAAGCAGTTCCTGCATGTTATTTGAAATTAACGCAGATTTTCAAAAGCTTTTGTTGATACAGCAACAGTCCCTGTGGCTATACACGCGCACCGGCAGCGCGTTACAAAATTTATCGGTTATTATTAGACTATAATTTTCTGGAACACTGCCAAACGTTGTTTGTAAACACCGGACTAAATAATCAACGCCTTCTTGTAGTAGCACATTAAACGGCAAGTTTATTTGAATTTTTATGGCACCACAGGCTGCTATTGATGTTTTGCTACAAGTGTGCGCGTTATCATATTTTAAATTACATGGCACTTAAATAATTTAAATTCATCTTTTATTATATTGCGCCCCAATATCTAGTACGCATTGTTATTGGACCAGTTGAAAACACCTTTTACGAATTGCAGTTCGAATTTATTGACCATCCAGCATGTATCAGATTTAGCCTCAGCGACGATTTCCAGTTTGATAAGCTCAAAGTTTAACTCGGAGAACAGAGATTTGCAAGTGAGGTCAGTAGGCGTGCGATAGCAAAGCCGAATTTGTTTAAATTTACTTACAACTGTAAAACACTAAGTAAGCTTATAGAATGCCCGTAGCACAACAAAACCAACCCATGGGGTACCCACCCCCCAACGCTATAAACCAGTCATATTGGCAACCACCAGGCACACCCACACTCAACACTCCACAATTTCCATTCTCGATTCAACAATTCCCCGCACCCACTTCGCCAATTACCTACCAACATAACTACCCCCCAATTACCCCACAATACTACACCACACAGCAACCCGAGACACCAGACGCACAAGACAACATATCCTCAGAAACCGTAAACCCAGACGATGACAAAGACATGGAACTAGACTCAGACAAGAGACAAAACAGATAAACAAATCACCCCATCCAACACACCACAAACAAACGTCCAAAACCGTTACAGCCCTTTATTCACTGAAAAATACGGTGAAACAACCACGGCCACCAAAACCACCCCCTATATTTATATATGGCGTAAAAAACTTCAGGGACATGATTAACAACCTTTCTCCAGTCGCAGAGGAAGAAACATACTACAGCAAAGCACTAGCAAATGAAACCGTCAAAATCACTCCACATACAATAGAAACATACAGGGTCCTGGCAAGACACCTAAAATAAGAAAACATAATTCACCATACGTACCAGCTAAAAGACAAACGTGCATACAGAATTGTAATTAGAAACCTACATTATTACATACCAATAGAAAATATTAAAGAAAATCTTGCAAAAGCAGGCCACAAAGTTCGCAACGTTTAAAATGTCAAACACAGTCTAACCAAAGATCCCCTATCACTATAACACAAGGGAACAACAAAGAAATTTTCAAACTAGAATTCTTATGCAACACCAAAATCATTGTAGAATCTCCTAGGAAAAGCCACAACATAATCCAGTGCATGAGATGCCACTGCTACGGCCACTCCAAAGCGCATTGCACCAAACCCTTTAACTGTGTAAAATGTGGCGAACAGCACGACTCGAAAACATGCACGAAACCCAGACACATTCCAGCCACGTGTGCAGGAAATCACCCTGCTAACTACAAGGGCTGTAATGCTCACCAAAACCTAATAGCAGCAAGAAACAGATGTAGAAAAGCAAACTCCAAATCAGCCGCAACTAATCAACATACAACGGCACTAATCCCTCTTTCCCAAATATAAACTTACCCCACAATACTGTCTTGGTAAACAGTCAAACAACATATGCGCAAATCGCAAACAGAAACGTTAATGCCACCAAAACAAAACAACCATCAAACATAGGAGAACAATTAAACATATTTTTGAATAAATTCAAAGCTATGTTCACTCAAATGATAAATCAAAACAACATAATATTAAGCCTACTAATTGGAAAATTAAATCAATAATGGCCCACATTCTACGAATTTCAACCTGGAACGCCAATGGACTGCTTAACAATAAACAAGAAATCATAACATTCCTAGATTTACATAAGATTGACATTTTACTTATGTCTGAGTCTCATTTTACAGATCGAACAGTGTTTTTCATACCTCAATACTCCATATACCATACTCCTTACCCTGACAATGCCGGATCTGCAATAATTATTCGAAAATCAATCTCCCATCATGAACTACCTAAATATCGAACAGAAACAATTCAAGCAACATCTGTCGAATGAAGAACTCTTCCATGGAACATTAAGATCAGTTTCATTTACAGCCCACCACGACATAGGGTATCAACGGAGAAATACAAGGAGTTCTTCCAAACCCTTGGAAACAAGTTTGTCGTAGGGGGCGATTGGAACGCCAAACATACAGACTGGGGATTGAGAATTGTCACCACAAAAGGCAGAAGCCTCCTACGTATTATGACTGGAAACCCTTACGACTGCCTCACTAATGGAGTTCAAACCTACTGGCCGGCAGATCCTAGAAACTCCCGACTTACTCGACTTCTATATAGTAAACGGAATTCCTAGAAGGAAGTGCATAGTGGAAACTTTGATCTCTCAACTGACCATACTCCGGTCATCGTCAGTATCAGCACAACCGTTGTTAATAAGTTGCTTCCCCAAAGTTATCCTCAAAAATACTGACTAGAATAATTTTCAATACTACATAGAAACAAACATAAATCTCAAGTTACGAATAAAATCGCCTGATGACCTAGATGAAACAGCACAATATTTTACTAGTTTAGTGCAAGAAGCAGCCTGGCACTCCACACCTCAGGACGACCTTACTACAACCAATACTATCAACAAACCGCTGCATATCCGTCAATTAATAGCTCAGAAACGCAGAGCTAGAAAACATGGCATAGGCCAAGAAACATTGCAGATCAACATAATTATAGTAGACTATCCAGAGAATTAAAAACAGCACTCAAAGAAACCCAAAATACTACTTTCCAACATTACATTACCAGCCTATCCCCAGATGATCACACGCTGTGGAAGGCAACAAAAAAACTAAAAAGACTCCAGCTGCCTGTGCTCCCAATCCGCCAACTTAACGGAGAATGGGCACGCACTGACAAAGACAAGGCTGATAATTTTGCAACACATTTAGCTAAAGTGGCAATGACAGAGAACTAGAAGACTCAACCGATATTCCACTCCAAATGTCTCCTCCCATAAAACCCTGTTTACCAGCAGAAGTCAATAGAGAAACAGACAATACACAAAGCTCCAGGCTACGATTTAATAACCGGACAAATATTAAGGTAATTAGCTAGCAAAGCCATAGTTGTACTAACAGTAATCTTTAACCGAATGCTAAATCTGTCCTACTTCCCCATAATATGGAAATACGCCGAAATCATCATGATACACAAACCACAAAAACCTCCACACGAACCATCATCATATCGACCTATCAGCCTCCTGCCCATAGTAAGTGAAAAGGATATACGTAGAGCACGACCCCCTGACGCTACTATTTAACCACCAGTTCGGATTTAGGGAACGCCACTCCACTATACAACAGATTCATAGGGTAGTCAACGCAATTGCTAAGAGTATTGAAGACAAGAACTTCTGCAATGCAGTATTCCTTGACATTTCAAAGGCAATCGATAAACTGTGGCACACGGGCCTTCTCTACAAAATGAAAAACACATTATTCAGCAATTTCTATCTCTTTTTAAAATCCTACCTAACCGACAGAAACTTCACAGTAAGACATAACGACAGTCAATCCAACTACCACACTATCGAATCCGGTGTTCCCCAGGGGAGTGTTCTAGGACCTCTGATATTCCTAATCTACACTGCCGACATACCCCAAACAAATAACACCACAATTGCCTCGTTTGTCTATGACGTAGCTGTATTATCTGTAAATGAAAACCTAGTATTGGCCTCTCAAAACCAACAAACTCATCTGGATCTCCTCACCGAATGGTACAACAGATGGAGAATGAAAATCAATCAAACAAAATCAGTCCAAGTCACATTCATTACCAGGCACGAACATTGCCCTCCTGTAACCATAATGTAACTATACCTACTAAAAAGGAAGCAAAAATACCTTGGGCTCATCCTAGACCAAAAACTTGCCTGGAAAAAGCACATACAAACAAAACGCAGACGGATGGACACCAAATTTCGACAGATGTATTGGCTTGTTGGGCAAACATCCAAACTCTCTTTAAACAAGTTACTCTTATATAAAGTCATAATCAAACCGATATGGACATACGGGGGATTCTCCAAGCCAACAAACCTAAAAATCATACAAATGTTCCAATCTAAAGTGCTGAGAACAATGGTGGATGCTCCATACGACGCGCTCCATAACGACCTAAAGATCCCCTTTATAACAGAAGAGATACAGCGAGCTGCTACCAAATACAAAGATCAAGTAATAAACCACGAGAACGACCTAATAAGGCAACTAAATAACAGCGGTCCCACTGTGAGAAGACTACGCAGAACCTGGCTTCAAGACCTAGAGTAACGAAGAAATCACAGTCTACAAAGGGAAACGTCAGTGGATGATACATGGTCTAATACATTTAACACATTTACTCAATACTCTGTATAGAAGTAGATTGTAAATTCGCAAATTGTCAATAAAAAAAGTGAGGAGGTCATCCCAACCGTAGACGCCTAATTTGCAGATCAAGGCGCCAATTACTATTTGGTGGGGTTAAAGAGGTTGAAGTGTTGCTGGAGAAAGTGTATCGGCTTAAAAGGAGACTATGTTAAAAAATAAAACTTCAACACAGATATGAAACTGTCTTAAGATGCTTCAACTTGTTACAACATGCGACTATAACTTACGTCATATTGCAAAGATTTGTCAGTAACTTATACTGTATAACGTCCTTTATAGAATATTGTTTTGATTATTTGTCTGTACTTTATAAACTGCTGTCGTGGTTTTTGATATTCTAATGTTACATACATTACAATATATGTCATTAAATATGGCATATGTGGATTTTGCGCCTCCCTGCAATATTTAAAATGTTACTGATTAAACCTAATTGCCTACGTTTTGTTGGGAAGAAGTTAGTTAACTACTTTATAGTTTCCAGTTTTAATTTTTATTTTATTTAGTAGATATTAAAAAATATTTTATGTAGATAAATTAGACCACAAATTTTAACTTGAACCTAAGTTAATTGATCATTTTTTAAAATACAATGTCATTATTATAAAGTCTATATTTCTATTTTTATGAAATAAATTGAAATTTTGTTTACTGGAAGTAATCCTATTTATAACTACTTGTTATTATTCGTTTTGTTCCTTTTTTTGTTTTTTATTCATTCATTTTACATATTTTTAACAATATTTGTATAATGAAAAGTTAGATATGAAAAGCATTTTTACATAAATCAAAAAATTAATAATAAAAAAGACCGATAAAAAAGTGAGAATTACAGTTATACAGGGAAAATACTTTTAGATAAAAGGCCATTGTACCAGATATTGTCAAAAGCTTGGGCTATGTTCAGGAACATTGCTGTATATAGTTTTTTCTTTTAAGACTTATTGCTGTCAACAAAATAAAATGGAAAACAAAAAACCTCTTGATATGTTTATATTGACCTTTGATCATAAGGAAGACATAAATAAGATTCAGGCTATTAAACATATACAGCAATGTAAGGTGGAGATCCAACCCTATAAAACTTCTAAATTAACTAATTAAGAAGTGTCAGGCTTATGGCCATATACAAAGATATTGTAATAAAGAAGCGAGATGCGTCAAATGTGTAGGTAAACACCACACAAAAGATTTACCTAAACCGAAAACAGCTAAGCCAAAATGTATACATTGTGGTGAAGAACACCCAGCAAATTATCGCGGGTGTAAAGTAGCCATTGAGTTCCAAAAAATTAAAAATAGAGCTATGGAGAAAAACACGCCTAATGTGTTTAACAAAATAACAGAAGAAAAACAGATAAAAGATAATAAAGGAAATCTTGCCGTACCTAACAAAGTTAGTAAAGACGTAACGTATGCAAGTGTTACGGCAATATAGAGCAAACTCTCCAAACTATCTTAGCCAAATTAGATAAACCAGAAACTATTATTACCGCATTGGATGAAGGAACTGAAAAGACTTGAATTTAGCGCCAAGGGAGCTATACCTAAAACTAATTCAAATGGCCAATTTTATTAAAATCGTTACTTGGAATACTAATGGACCCCTTAAACACCTACAGGAGCTCCAGTTAGTATTAGAGACAGAAAATATAGATATAGCACTCATCTCAGAGACCCATTTCACTAAATACTCTTTTGCTAAGCTTAATGACTATAGAATTTATCATGCAATGCATCCTGATAATGATGCTAAAGGAGGAAGTGCAGTGATAACTAAAAAAAATATACATTATGAAGAACCGAAATATGTCACAGAAAAATGCAGGTGACTGCAGTTAAAATGAAAACGAGCAGATATTCGTTAACAGTAGCAGGAATTTACTGCCCACCTAGACATACCATACATAAAGATGTATACAATGACCTGTTTAACTACTTAGGTAGAAGATTTATTACAGGAGGAGACTACAATGCGAAAGACACGCATTGGGGGTCCAGAACAATTACCACCAAGGGTAGGGAACTGCTAAAAGCAACCAGCGAATATGGAGGCATATTTATATCTACGGGACATACTGGCCCTCGGACCCTAACAAGGTACCTGACCTGATTGATTTCTTTATAGTCAAAAATATGTCACCCAACTACATGCAAATAGATGAGTGTCACTAATTATTATCTGATACTTCAGCTATAACTTTAACATTGAGTGAAAACATAATACAGAAAATAAATAATCCGACATTAGTTAATAAATACACAGATTGGACAAGCTTTAAGCAAATACTTGAGATCAAATTAAAATTAGACATGCCCCTTAGAAATGAAGAAGAATTGGCTGATGAATTAGAAAAATTCAATAAAGATATCCAGACAAGCGCTTGGGAGTGCACCCCAGATATTAAAAGACGACTAAGAGGCTGCTGTTACCCGGAAGAGATCAAGAAACTAGTAACTGAAAAAAAAAGCAAGACGAAAGTGGTTTCAAACCAGAACCCGACAAGACAAAATATATTAAATAATCTAACACAACAGCTGACAAGAGAAATTAAAGAGCTAAAAGAGGAATCTATTGCTAACTATTTGACTAACTTGACCAGTGATCGCAGTACAGATCATTCCTTATGGAAATCAACAAAAAGGCTAAAGAGACCTATTGTGCAGATATCACCCTTCAAAACAGAAGATGGAAGTTGCGCTAGGAGCAACGAGCAAAAAGCGGAATGTTTTGCTGCTAATCTGGAGAGCATTTTCCAACCCTACGACCTGCAAAAAGAAGAAGTAATGGAAGAAACTATCCTACTGGATGAAGAAAATATAACACCGGTGACGACAGGAATAGTTATTAAACAAATTAAAAACAACATAAACCCTAACAAGGCCCCAGGATATGTGGAGAGGCAGGCGTGTAAATAGCCGCTCTCGTGGATGCGGTGTGGGATACGATACCGATGCGGCTCGTAAGGAACAAAAAATGGAGAGGCAGGCGTGTAAATAGCCGCTCTCGTGGTGCGGTGTGGAAACGTAGTACGGCCCGTAGTGGAAGGTCAGCCGATAAGGCCAAATCGTCCCTTAAACGGCCGTCGCGTTAGCGGATGGGGGCGGCTACCGATATCAACCAATGAATTGCCAAATCGCTCACCTGAATCGGCTTCGGCTTCGGCTTCGTCGGCGATTCGAAGGTGGCCACCTCTGCGTTGCGGATCTGGTATCTGCGGGATGTTGAGACACGACCAAATTGGCTGAGCTGCGATGCGTGAATATTTGCGGGGATGCGAAATGCGAATTTATGCGGACTGAGACACGACCGTAGTGGCCGCGCTGCGGGGCATGAATGCATGTATGCGGGGCAAAAGCCCATGCCGTTTGTGTGCGACGGCAAAACGTAGCTGATATCAAAGGCTCGCATGCCGCCGCGATATAAAGCGGTTCAAGGGCGAAAAGGCCGCCAGACCATACTCCCCGCCTTGAAAGGTCCTGAGCTTTCAAAAAATTACTACTTTATCAAGGAGCTATTAACAGCAGTTTGAAACAATATTGTCATTAAATTCCTGAAATTAACTATTATATTTCATGTGCGTTAAATTGCGGTTAGATTTATATCGTAACAAACTATATATAAATGCCCTATTAATACACTATATATATATATATATATATATATATATATATATATATATATATACATGAATCAGCTAAAATATTGTTTATTGGGTTGGCAAAGGATATAGCTTGGTGACAGGACGTTTGTATGTACCTGACCCGGTTTTTACTGAAGCTACGCGGATTACACCATCCGATCCGGGAAAAGTCTCTGTTATAACGCCTAGTGGCCAAGTTAAAGGAGGTACATTATCTTGACTCAAGAGAACAACAGTACCGATCTCTATTGGGCGATCGGGTGATCCCCACTTCTGTCGAACTTGCAGCGTGTGCAAGTATTCAACTCGCCATTTTTTCCAATAAGACAATACAAGCTGATCTAAAAGCCTTTTGCGGTTTGTTAAGTTCAAGCTTTCTTCTGTCAATTCAGAAGAAGGTAAATACTTGAGGGACTGGACATCAAGAAATGCGCCGGAGTGAGCACATCCGGATGCGGATCTGATGATAAAACACTAATGGTCGAGAATTTACATACCTTCCACTTGCACTAGCACGGTCAAAAGTTCCTCATAAGTGAGCAACTGCTTGCCCATGACTCGATACAAGTGTGTCTTAACGGTTTTAATGTTAGATTCCCAAATGCCTCCGAAGTGCGGGCGCGTGGCGGAATCATTGTCCACTCAATGCGTGTTTTAAGAAGCTCCCTTTGATATCAGATTGGGCAGTGGAGTTTAACAAAAGAATAAATTTCGCCGAGCTGTGCCTTAGCTCCGACAAAATTGGTGCCATTGTCTGAGTATATAACAGACACTGGACCGCGGCGGAAATAAACCTTTGAAGGCGGAAAGAAACGCATCGGATGTAAGTTCCGATACAAGTTCGATATGTATGGCTTTAGTAACCATACAGACAAACAAACATATGTAAACTTTCTGAGAGCGTTGACCTACGGCGAGTAGGTATATAAGCGACAGGTAAATTATCGTATTTTTAGCAATACGATTGCTGACAAAAATAGACCACCTATGTGGCGATGAGTGGATCCACGAAAGCGCTATTGTAGAATCCGAGAAGGCGTAAACACCTGTAATAGGTAGACGAGCGGAAAGTTTATCGCGGACCACGCGAACAAGCTTGGACAGCAAAAGCGGCGACAAGTTCTAATCGAGCTAGCGTTGTTATTTTAACTGGAGAAACCTTTGACTTTGCACATAAAAGCCGGACGGTGATATTACCTTCAGGATCAGTGATGTGTAAATAAACACAACAACCGTAACCACTGAAGCTCGCGTCACAAAAGGCTACGATGTTCACTACGGCTTTTCCCGCAATGCCAATATGGCGCGGAATTTTTAGAGAAGAGAGTGCGGAAAAATCGCGTGCAAAAGCTGAAAAGCGACTGATGATGGATTCCGGAGGAACCTCATCCCAGTCTATTTTAGCTAGCCATAGTTCCTTAATAAGAATTTTAGCGTACAGCACAACTGGAGCTACAACGCGAAGTACGTCGAATTAGCGGGCAACTAGCGATAGAATCGTGCGCTTTTTGCATTTATCTTCTACAGCGATTGTTGTCAAAGAAAAGTAATCGTCAGCAGGATCCCAGGTTAAACCAAGGATTTTAAAATTGTAAATATCGTTACCCATGCCAGAAAAATTTACTGGTAAGCTGTGAGACTCGGGAAGAACCTCCAATAAAGCGGGTGAATTAGTGGCCCATTTGACAAGGTCGAAAGAGCCTAATTTAAATAAATCGATTAAATCGCGAGACAGTCGCATAGCAGTCTGTTCATCGGGAACCGAATCGACATAATCATCCATGTAAAACTGAGTTTCTACCAGTTTAGAAGCCTCAGGAAGCGGTCACTATGCTCGCACGCTAAGTTGCGTAACGTACGCATAGCTGGTAAGGGCTAGGCTTTAGCCCGAAGGGTACGCGGTCAAAATTGTAAGTGCGAATAGGTTCGTTCCTACTGAAACGAAATAAAATTCGTAAGTATTTACGATGGTGCTCGTTTACTCCGATGCGCAAAAACATTTGTTTTATATCAGCGGTCATTGCTATTGGGAATGTACAAAGTCGAGTAACAACGAGAACAATCGGCCTGCAAATTAGGTCCGACATGCAAAATGTCATTAAGTGACAGCCCTGAGTGCGTTTTAGCACTAGCGTCTAAAACGATACGGATGCTGTCCTTATCTGGTCTGACAACGGCGTGATGCGGTATGTAGTAACCCTCCTCTGTCAATTCAGAGTCAGGCACCTGGGACAAATACCCCTGCGTTATATAATCGGCGATAGTTTTATTATAATTTTCGCGTAGGGTTGGCACGCAATCGAATTTACGCTCGAGCGCAAGTAGACGACGGTGAGCCAGACCGCGTGAATTACCCAACTGAGGGGTTTCGAGAAAAGGGTAAATCAACAAAATATCTGCCGTCTTTAAATAAAATCGAAGAGTTAAAGTTATTTTCGCAATCTAATTCATCTGGACTAATAAAACGTTGAGATGGAATTTCCTCTAACTCAAAGAACTTCCGTAAACTTGACTCAATGTCAACGTTAGCAAGCGGTAAACGAAGATGTAGTACTATGTAGGCAGGTTGCATCATAATGACATGCAATATCTCCCATAAGTACGTAACCAAAGCTGGTTAATATAGCGGGTGGTGCGCGATTACCAGAATCGACCCTATCTCCCAAATAAATATAAGGAAACAGTTGAGCACCAAGAACAACGTCAATTTCTCCCGGTACATTCCAGGATAAATCGGCAAGCGGTAAATTATTTAAATATGACATATCTTCATTTAATGTAATGAAATTTGCGGGAAGTTTGTCTGTAATACAGTCAACTACTAAAGCACGAATGTAATATTTGTTGTTAGGATTAATTCGTGATTCTATTGCGAAATTAATAAAACCGTGTACAGGTCGCGAGGTCATACCAACACCTTGTAAAGATGAATTGCGTAATTTAATTATGGGAATGTTCAAGCGTTTACAACAATCCATAGTAATTAAGTTATTTTGCGACCCGTTGTCTATTAAACACCTGACGACGAGCGTATTTCCGTTTTTACCATGTGCATAGATCTGTGCGGTCGATAACAATATAGCCGAACTCGAAGCCGCACTAAGCGATACAGAAGACGTGTGGTGAGGTTGCGATACTGAATTCGTTGATATGGGCGCACGGTCAGCTGCTTGCGGTCCAGCCGCCACAGACGGTTTGTTAGGGCGATCATCCTTTAAGTTCGAAAAATGCAGTAAAGAATGATGCGGTTTTTTACAAATTTTACAAACGTTCCGTGATTTACATTTAGTTAACGAGTGAGACTTAAACAATTTATACAGCCGCGTTTCGCTTTAATTAACTCGAAACGCGCTTGCGGTGATTTTATATTTTTAAATTCAATGCAGCGAAATAGCTAGTGTTCTCTGTCGCATAGCGTGCAACGCGTATTAGAAATCTGTTCACTCGATACAAACGACTTGTAGGCACCTTGTGCGCCACGGCCAAGGGTGTGATAAGGTAAACTGAAATTTGCGCGCGGCTTGGTCTGCGAATTATTAGCATGCGAGCGCTCGAGTACTTTGACATAATCTTGCGTAAATGAAATAAATTGTTTACAGGAGGGTAATTCTATTCCGCTCACCCTATTTTCGAATTGTTGAAGCGTTTGGGGATCAAGTTTTCTTAAACCACAATGTAACAAGACAAAATCTAATAGGTCGGGAATGTCTAACTGTTTTAATGCAGCGATGGACGCGGAATATTTTTCTATATATGTATTCAAACTAGCAGCATTACCGACGCATCCTTTGATGTCCAGAATGTTATTTAGATAATGACTGCCTAAACTACGTTTATCTTGATACTTTTTAACAAGACTGTCCCATATAATATTATAAGTATCCCCTGTAGGAATAATACCTGCGGTTAATTTTAAAGCGTCATGAGTTAATTTACTAATCAAATACTGCACACGCTGTGCGTCAGTCAAATTTGTATTTAAATGCACATTGCCATCGAAAGAAGGTAGTTTAATTGGCGGTAATTTTACGATACCTCTTTTTTGATCTAATGTAAATGTTTTGCTGTTTGACAATATAAGGTTGCTTTTATATTTAATACTCGAATATAAATCTTCAATAGAATTTAAACATGAGTAGTCTGGAGGAGTCTGATCAATTTCAAACTGCAAATTGTTAATTTCATCAATTATTGTTTCAAACCTGCTGTATAATTCATTAATAGATTCTGTTTGAGATAAAAATAATTCGTTTGAGCGTAATTCATAATTTGAAATATTTTTTGATATGTTATATAAACGATTAAATCGTTCGAAAATCGCCTCTTTTTTGGCAGTTAACTGAACTAATTTTAATTCAAGCTTATCCATAATAAGGAAACTTTATTTGAATAAAGCGTAATAAATTGTATCTGAAACCAAATCCGGCTCGTAAGGACCAAAAAATGGAGAGGCAGGCGTGTAAATAGCCGCTCTCGTGGTGCGGTGTGGAAACGTAGTACGGCCCGTAGTGGAAGGTCAGCCGATAAGGCCAAATCGTCCCTTAAACGGCCGTCGCGTTAGCGGATGGGGGCGGCTACCGATATCAACCTACGAATTGCCAAATCGCTCACCTGAATCGGCTTCGGCTTCGGCTTCGTCGGCGATTCCAAGGTGGCCACCTCTGCGTTGCGGATCTGGTATCTGCGGGATGTTGAGACACGACCAAATTGGCCGAGCTGCGATGCGTGAATATTTGCGGGGATGCGAAATGCAAATTTATGAGGACTGAGACACGACCGTAGTGGCCGCGCTGCGGGGCATGAATGCTTGCGGGGCAAAAGCCCATGCCGTTTTGTGTGCGACGGCAAAAACGTAGCTGATATCAAAGGCTCGCATGCCGCCGCGATATAAAACGGTTCAAGGGCGAAAAGGCCGCCACACCAATATGACTTAATCACATGCGAAATCCTGAGGAAATTACCAAGGAAAGCGATCGTAAAGTTGACCCATCTAATTAATGCAGCAATTAGACTCAAATATGTACCCGCATTGTAGAAGGTAGCGGAAATAGTTATGGTACCAAAACCAGGTAAGCCTCCACATATAGCTTCCTCCTATAGACCGATATCATTATTACCGGTCATATCTAAATTTTATTATTATTCGAGAAATTGCTACTCAAGAGAATGCAACTGATTATAAGGAGAAGGAAACTGATCCCAGACCACCAGTTTGGGTTCAGATGTGGGCATTCAACGGTGGACCAGGTCCATAGAATTACTAATATCATAGAAAAAGCACTAGAAGAAAAAAAAGTATGCTCTGCAGTCGTCTTGGATGTCGCGCAAACCTTTGATAAGGTGTGGCACGAAGGCTTGCAGTGGAAATTAAAATCTATGCTACCTAAACAATATTCGTATATATTAAAATCCTATCTAACAAATAGATTCTATAGAATCAAAGAAATTAAAGCTGGAGTACCGCAAGGCAGTGTCCTGGGCCCGGTACTCTACCTTCTATACGCGAGTGATATCCTGGAATCAGAAAATGACACTGTGGCAACTTTTGCGGATGATACTGACATACTAACAGTGGGAGAAAATAACACAGAAACAACCAACAAACTTCAAAATGCCATCAATAAGTTCCAGAAATGGACCAAGAAGTGGAAAATCAAACTTAACGAAGGTAATGTATGCTAATACAGCAAAGTACCTCGGTTTCACAATAGATACGAAACTTCGCTGGAAAGCGCATGTGAAGAAAAAAGAAGCAAGAGCTAAACATCAAATATAAAAAAATGTACTGGCTTCTGGGAAGAAACTCAGCTCTGTCAATACACAATAAACTACTGTTGTATAAGCAAATCTTTAAACCCGTATGGACATACGGATCACAGCTTTGGGGTTGTACCGCAAAAACAAATATCAAGACTATACAAACGTCCATAGGGACCTTGGTGTAGAATATGTGGAAAAAGAGATCCAAAAATATGCAAGAAGCCATGAAGAACGACTTCTACAACATGGAAACATCGAGGCCATCCAGTTACTGGATAATCCAAATCAGCTAAGAAGACTCAAGAGGACTAAACCCCATGAGTTAGTTTAGTGTAGTAAATTGTTAGTGTTAAAGCAGAGATTTCAATTGAAGAGGGTAGTATGAGAGGTTTAACATGCGGTTATATATGGTTGTTATCAGAACGAGAATTTGTATTACTTGCCTGGTAATGGGATCATACCCTGAAGTTTATTTATTTCCTTTTTCACTTCAGCTTGATAGGTATATCTAGAAAGCTTTTGATTTTTTGGTCTAGGGGTGGATGGTTCGGTCGGAAAATTTTAGACAAGTGTTCTGCAAAGCTGTCAGCTTCCTCTTGGTTAGTTCGAGCGCAGTGTCCGGTTGCAGTTCTAATAGATGAGGTTCCAAGTTGTATTTTCTTAAACTTTTGCGAAACCTTCCAAACTAAATGGTCGTTTTTGTTCAGGTGTGTGAGATATTCTTGAAAAGTTAAATTTTTAAATTCGTGAAGAGTTCTGTGGTCTATTCGAGCTAATATATTAAAGGTTCGTCGATCTTCTGGGTAGCGTGACCTTTGCCATCTACCCCTGGCTGCTCTCTTTTTAACCACTAGTTCACGTATATATAGTAGCGTATTGCTACTGTGGCGTTCTTCGGTGGGTTGATTGAGTGTAGAGTTCTGCGCAGCTTCTTGAATGACAGTGGTTAGATGCTGCACCGCAAGGTCGAGATCTTCGTAACCGAGGAGTTAGGTTTGCTTCAATGTGTCTTTAAGAATGTTTTCAATTTGTGTATTTTGTAGTGAGTGTACAATTCCGTTTTTTTTAATCATATAGTTATTAACTGACAGAATTTCAGGAGTATGATCGGGTAACAGTTCTGAGCTTGATCCAATTTCAAGTCTAAAACTTTTTGTAATTAGCTTGGACCCCCAGTCTCCTCCTAATATCAATCTAGAACTTAGTGAACGAGAAAATATTTTATACTGGTTTATTTAAGCTCCGTGTCGAGGCGGACAATAGATGGATGATACTGTAAATGACCATAGAAGTACATTCACTTGAATGCTTAAAGCTTGAATATGTTTTGTGCAAAATTTGGGTAATTTATTGTGGGAAATATTGTTATGAATGAGTAGATCTGATTTGGCGTGTGCTACATTATCAGGATGTGTTGCACCATAAATTGTATTTTGTATGCGAATCATACTCTCAATAAATGTGTTTCCGAAATTAGCATATTGTTAATTTGTTTTAATCTTTAAAGACATTATTAATTTTTTTTGTGATTGTGTAATCCATTAGCGTACAAAATTGCAATGCGTATTATCTTTGCCATTATGGATAGGGTTTCTTTATGACAGCAGACAATAAGATAAATTTAGGATCATTTGATTTAACCTTTATTTTAAATTCCATCAGTAAAGTAGTTAGTTGGTCATTTGAGTTATCCTGTAAGTTGTTGGTATTGTTGAAGTTGGGTAGTGATTGGTATCTTACTGCAGAATTCCTTAAGTTTTGAAATCGTCTAAGAGATGCGTTGAGATGTGCTGTTTTGATTTTCTGTTAATATCATGCTTAAGTTTCTTGTAGACTCCACAGCCTTTGTAACTTGCCGAGTGACTGCTATCACATAGGGCATATTTTGCGGGAATATCTTGTAGCTTTTTATATGTTTTAGAGTCGTGGTTTTTCCCACATTTGACGCAGTTGTATGGCCTTGAGCAATATGTTTTGGACTGGCCGTAAGATTGACATCGCGTACATTGCATGACTTCTTTTCTTCTGTTGGGAGGTTCAGCTTTAATTTTCGTGTTTAAAAATTTGTATTTAACAATTCGAGATTAAATATTTCTTTATTGTTGGGGCAAACAATAAAGGTAGTATTTTTTTTGTTGTTCTGCGTTTAATGTTTATAATATTTAGTTTCTTGTGGCCTTTACTTTCTAATTTTTCTTTTATGTCCCGAGTAGGTACTATATGGTGTAGGCAAATAAGTACTCTATAAGCACGTTCGTCTTTAGGTTGATGTGTGATGTACGATTTTTTCTTCCCTTAAGTTTTTTATTGGAGGGTAAGGGGTGGCGCCAACATCCAGTCACCCAAATGTCAACCCCACCTGCACGTGGTACCCTCTGCTAGAAAACGAACGGGACTCTGACGACCCAGCATCGGGGGGTATAACCTGATACCAGTTGTCCCGAGGTAACGGGGCCCTCGTCGTCGGGCTAATCACCCATACGAGGTATACAGATTCAGAGAAACACAGAAAGCCTCGGACATGGACGGAAAGATGGAAAACGACCTAAGCGTGCACAAAGGACAAGAATTGGAATATGGAACGTGACAGGACTAAATGGGAAGAGATAGAGTTAGTTGAAGAAATGGAGAGATATAAAGTTAAAATCCTAGGACTTTCAGAAATCAAAAAGAAAGGAATCAAATAACAAACACTCGAAAAAGGATACAAATTGTTCTACTCTGGAGTTCAGTTAGGAACAAGAGCAAAGGAGGGAGTAGGAGTGATAATTAGCGAAGACCTAACCGGAAAGGTGATGAGATGGGAAGGTATCAGTTCAAGAATAATGACAATAGATGTCAAGCTAGAAGAAAGAACTACATTCATACAGATTTATGCACCAACAGAAAATGACAACATACTGGAAAAAGAAGAGTTCTACACAAGCCTACAACAAGTGCTCGACAAAGCTAGAGACAGAAGCAGACAAACATTTATACTTGGAGACTGGAACGCCCGAGTGGGAAAGAACCCAGACAAAGGACATGGAGTTCTAGGAAGATACTGTACAGACAGAGTGTTAAACGATAATGGCAATAGGATGATTGACTTCTGCATAAGTAACGAAATGCTAATAGGAAATAGTTTCTTCAATCACAAACTAATACATAAAATAACTTTCATTGCAGAAAACAGAGAAGCCAAAAGTGAAATAGACTACTTCACATACACAAAGGGAGCAAAGTACGCAGTATTAGACGTGAAGGTCATCCGAGGGGCAGAAATCCACTCAAATCACAAACTAGTAATAGCGGACACGAGATTCTATGTAACAAAGGAAGTAGCGAAGAAAGGCTACGAGAAAATAAAAATAACTGAACTAAGAAAGCCCGAGAAAAAAACAGAATACGCACAAGAAATAGAGCGCAGACTACTAGAACACGAACAACAAGAGCACCATCAGGAGGTAGAATGGAACGTGGAAGAGAGATGGACAAGACTTAAGGAAGTAATACTTGAGACAGCAACAACAATCTGTGGGAAAAGCAAAATATCATCTCGATACGAACGCACGAAATGGTGGAATGAGGAAGTAAAAAGGATAGTAATGGAAAAGAAAACAGCTTGGAAGAGATACCTACAGACCAAGAGAGAAGAAGACAGGCAACATTATATAACAAGGAGAAATGAGGCAAAAGAGGTAGTGAAGAGGGCCAAAGAGGAAGCTTGGGAAGATTTTGGTAAAGAGATGGAGCAGAAATTCAAAGACAACAAAAACAACAAAAAGGACTTCTGGAAAACAGTTAAAGGCCTAAGGGGAATGCACAAACAAAAGGTGTGGAGCATTAGGAATGAAGGAGGAGAAGCCGTTACAAAACTACCACAAGTATTAAAAACATGGAAGAGACATTACAGCACAAAATTCAAAGCACCAAACATACAAGAACAATACAACCCCATCAGAGTAGAACAAGAAGAACAAGAAGAGACAGAAAACGAAACAATAACTTTGGAAGAAACAGAAGAAGCAATAGCACACATGAAAGTAGGAAAATCTGTAGGAAAAGACGGAATAAGCCCTGAACTAATCAAATACGGAGGGGAGTGTATAAAGAAATGGACACACAAGATATGCTAGCAAGTATACGAAGGAGAAGGAATACCGAGGGATTGGGAAGAAAACATAATAGTACCAATCCACAAAAAAGGTAACACAAACGACTGTGGAAACTACAGAGCAATATGCCTGGCAACCTGCGTACAAAAGATCTACATCAGGATACTAGAAAGAAAGATAAGGCATCACATAGAAGACGAGCTATTAGAGGAACAAGCTGCATACAGAAAAGGCAGACAGACTCAAGACCACATATTTACGCTTCGCACAGTAATAGAAAAGACACTTGAAGGAAACAAAGAGCTACAACCTGGCATTCATAGACCTCCTATCAGCCTTCGACACGGTACCAAGAGCAATCCTGTGGAATTCAATGGAAAGAATTGACGTCCCGAGAAAACTTGTAGAAGCCACAAAACGACTATACGGAAGAACGAAAGGAATAGTAAGAATACAAGGACAAGAATCGGGAAATTCTTGATGGAGAGGATAAAACTGGGAGACTCCCCAGTCCACTACTATTCATTATCATGATGAATGAAATAGTTAAGAATAGCAGGAACCCAAACCTGAATACTAAACTAGGACACTGGAACATGGGAGCAATCAATATACAAAGCCTCGTCTTCGCAGATGATATACTACTCATAGCGATAGCCAAAGGAAACTACAACAAGCAATAAATAATTGGAACAACGAAATTAAAATAAAAGGAATGACAATAAATGCGAAGAAAAGCAAAATAATGAGAATAAGTAAGAACACAGATGAAGAACAAAGAAACCTGAACGTAAGATGTGAAGGAGAGCAATTGGAACAAGTGGAGAGCTATGAGTACCTTGGAGTAATAATAAGCCAAGACGGAACAGTAACAGAAGAATTAAGGAACCGGATCTCCAAGGCGACTAGAGTATACTATCAGATCAACTGAACATTAATCAACAAGAAACAGCTGAGCAAAGAGACTAAGCTCCACCTGTATAAAACAATATACTTACCTACATTAACATACGGAATAGAAAGCATACCGCTACAAGACAAGAGCAAAAGTAAATTAACGGCTGCGGAAATGAAGTACCTGCGACGTATAGTCAGAAGAACAAAGAGGGACAGGGTGAGGAACATCACAACAAGAGAGGAGTTAGACCTAGAACCGCTAGTGGAAACACTACAGAAAAGACAACTAATGTGGTTTGGGCACGTGACACGAATGGGCGAAGAAAGGCTGCCAAGAAGGGTATTAGAGGCAAGAAGAGAAGGAAAAAGAGGAAGAGGAAGGCCAAGGCAAACATGGATGGAAACTATCAGGAAGGAAGTGGAAAGGAGGGGGAAAAGCATGGCAGAAACTAAACAAATCGCTAGGGACAGGAAGAGATTTCGAAAATGGATAGAGGACCCGACACCTTAGGGTATAAGGGATGGACAAAGAAGAAGAAGAAGAAGTTTGTTATTAACATTATGTTAGAGGATTTATTTTTACTGTGTTATTAGATAGCGTTCTGCTGTAGTACTATTTTCTTTAGCGACTTTTGCAAGATTGTAGATTATATTGTTACAGTTTGTCACTCTATATAAGAAAATAAAAGATGATTGGTATGTTCTGAATTTGTTTAAGGTGTTAGTTCTGTGAGTGTTGTCGTTGGATTTTTCAACCGTTAGCGGATTAAATCTGTTGCAGGTTTATTTTAAGCAAGAAAACTGTGGTAGTTTTTGCTTGATTATTTGACTTCTCTCTATTTTCAAGAAGTTGCCAGTCATGGAAAGCTTGAGTTGTCATTTTCACAATTTACAAGTATGATTTTTGATTCATATTGGTATGTGTGTTTTGAATGTGGTTTGATGTAGAGGGAGGTAGAGAGTATTGAGTTTATGTTTGGAAATTGGAATATTAGTTGACTACCGATTTGTTTAAACTGAGGCTGTTGATAATGTCAATTATTGCTAATAATAGAATTAAAAACATACCCGTGTGCTACGCTGGAATTTGCTGGCTTTGTGGAAAACATAGTCTTTAAATTAATTTGGTAATAATTGTTAGGTAAATTTAAAATTTCGCACAAATGCTTATAATGTGTGTTTTATAATTTGAAACCATCATAAAAGATCGAGACCGTATGACATAATAACTCACAGTCAATGACGTCCACTAGTTTTCATTTCTCCCGAACCAATCGCTTCACAGTCGACAAAAGCTATTAAAGTAAATTGTGATTATGTGGAACAATATTGTAATGCCTATACTATAATTCCTGTAAGTTTCATTAAAATATATAAATTTTGTATTTTTTAAAAATTTTGTAACCTTACTTTCCAGATAATCAACGTAAATATATGTTTAAACAACTTAGTTCACAGGTTGAACCGCGTTGTATTTGAGCACAATCTCGATGTTTCGACATCGGCCTTCATACTATTTTCAAGACTGGGAGTCTCTATTTGCCTACTCCTTAAGCATGTGTTTTTGAATAAGGCTAATCTTTCGTGTGTCCTGCTTTGTCATTTATAGGGCTAGAAGTAAAAATTTGGCGAGAGATGCTTTGGGTTGGGGAAATTTGGTAGTTTAAGGGTATTGCGTAATTGACGGTGCGGGATGATGAAGAATTTTCATATGACAGATAAGCTTGGCCATCATCTTTTTTGTTCCTCCTGGTAAGATGGGAAATAAGAACAATGTTTTAGCCTTCGTAAAATTAATGTTGTGACCTATTTCTTTATTATGTTTGGCAAATGCCGAGCCATTACCGTCTTTCCGTATGGCTATAAAATGCTTATATACTCGGGGCTGGATATTTGTCTATTTGTTTGACCTGTATAGGTCTTTTGACATTCTCCACGAGGTATTTCATAAACTCCTTTGGATTCATTGGGGCAGTGATCCTTTGCTGAGCGAATAAGCCCAGATATTTGGTTATTTTGGGATTGAAAGTTAACGTTTTTATTTATATTTTTAATTATTATTTCTTGAACTACCCATTTTACAGTAGAGTGGTGGTAATGGTTTTAATTTCTGTTTGGCGGTTTTTCGTATCAGAAAGTCTAATAGATCTGGTGATGACCAAATTTTGGCAGGGTGGTGATGAGATTTGGCATTTAGGTAGAAGTTAGTATGAGTGGGTTTTCTATAGTGTAATGAAAGCTGTCGTTAGAAAGATTTCTTGTTATAAGAGTATCTAGGAAGGCAAGGGAATTATTATGTTGGGTTTCCATGGTAAATTTGATATTGGCATGGATTCGGTTTAGGTGGACAAGTAATTCTTGAAGATTATGTTTATGAGGCCAGATAACAAAAGTGTCATCGACATATCGTATCTAGTAAGTAGGTTTAAGGTGAAAGAAGGTAAGGTCTTTTGTTTTGAAATCTGTCATAAGAAGGTTTATGATGACAGGTGAAGGTGGGAAACTCATGGGGGCACCATTAGTTTGGCGGTAAAATTTATTTTTAAAGGTGAAGTATGTGTTGGATAAGTAATGATTAATTAAGGACAGGATATTGTTATTTATCTTATGTTTTGATTTCAATAACTGTAGCGCATCAAGGATTGAAATATTGGTAAACAAAGAGACGATATCAAAGCTAACCACGATATCATCTTTGCGTATAGGGAAATTTTTGAGTATTTCTAGGAAATTATAGGAATTTCAAACGTAGAACGATGCCTGCTCTGTGAGATTGTAAAAAGTCTTGGCAAGGTATTTAGCTAAATTGTGGGTGGAAAGCCGAAAGCACTAACTATAGGACTGAAGGAAATTTTTCCTTTATGAATTTTTTCGATACCATGCAATTTAGGAAATCTGGAGAATATTTCTCGGGATATAAGGAGTTGGAAATAAAAGATTTTATTTGGGATATAATGTGTTCGGTTGGAATTCGATTTGGCGTTACAGCAAAATTCAAAACTTTTTCCAGAGTTTGAACAGCTAAGTCGTCTTCTAGGGTTGTTCTTCCTAGTTCTAGTCAATAAATTAATCAATAAGCGGTAAATTTTGTTGTACAAGACCACAAAGTACTCCATATAGGCTTGAAATGTGTTCTTTTAGTTGTTTTCGTACAGAAAAAGAGAAATGCTCTCTTCACAATTTATAACACCATCCATACTTGCATTAGCCAAGTATCTTAATTATACCGATTAATATTCGCTGACAAAGAAAGTAGGACAGCTAAGCAAGAAACAGGATAATAAATATTACTAAAAAAGTACAAGAATATTTTAGTATAGGAAATAGTGATAAAGCATACAGGAACATTAAATAACAGTTTGGAATGCGGAAAACTAAATGTATTAAAATACAAGTAAAAACAAGGGTAATTTTAACAGAAAATAAAAATAACAATGAAATACGAAAAGCGCATAAATCTAATAAACAATAGAGACAAAGGATTGCCAATAACAAAAGGAGAATTTTACATTATAGTAAACGATAAGCTTCATACTACAAGTTTTAAAAATACTGACGAAAATAACATATCAAAAAATTGAAGCAAAACTTGACAGTATACTAACAGACGATCAGTTCAAATTTTGCAAAAACGCACGGACAAGGAAAGCAATCATAACATTAAAACTAATTATTAAAAAAAAAGTATAAAAAAGAACAATGAAATTTATATCGTCTTCATTGCCGCAGAAAAGGCATTAGACAACGTAAAATAGAATATACTTTTCAATTTTCTACAGTAAACAGGAAATAGAGTAAACACTTAATATTGCGGAATAGTTAAAAACAGAATATAATTTAAAATTAAACAAAAAGAAGACCAAAGTTATAATATGTGAAAGATCAGCACACAAAACCAAGGCTGGAATAAGAATTGATTGGGAGAAATTAAGCAGGATAAATAAATATGCATATATAGGTGGCATCATTACAAGATATAAAAAAATCAAGAGGGAAATAAATACAAGTCAAGATCTTTCTAAATAGAAATGTCCCATAACGTACAATAATATTTTGCTAAACAAAAAAAAGCTTTTATACACACTTTTGTGTGGAGTGTCGCTTTGTATGGCTATAAATCGTGGACCATTGGTATACAAGAAAAAGTGAGATTAAAGCTATTAAACAATGGTGTTATAGAAGGACAATGAAAGTTATCTGGACAAATAGGGTTACTAACCACGAAACACTGGAAATAACTAAGGAAAAGAAAAGGATGTAAAAACAGGTACAGAAAAGAGAAGACAAGCTTATTGAACATATTGTTTGTCAGGAAGGAATTATAAAGACAATTATAGAAGGACAAAACTAGAGGAGGGACGTTTATATCATCGATGTATCATATGAATTGACGTGGACACGAGTAATTATGATAATTCGTCAAATCAGTCAAAAGACTGAAGATCTAGAAAAGAGGAGAGAGATTCATTGACATCAATGAGAAAAATCTGTCAAATTAATTAGATCCCTTTTCCTAAACATCCAACGCGTATATTTTATTACAAAAAAATTTAAAAATATAAGTGTGTCAACATTAAAATTAGCTAAATTAAGCGAGGGCCCACTTTGTGACTATAAGAATTGCAAAGTTTATATTTTACAATGGAACTTTTGACCTGCTTTACTAAATCTCGGTATCAGTTTTTGATATCGGGAAAGCAACTTATACAAAGGTCTTTATCAATGTCCCTTCTAAAGTCTAAAAAAGTAATAAGTCGACATCCGAGGTGGAGATAATGCCCGGAAAAGGAATAAAATGATATAACTGAATCCGAGCCTTCGATTTTCCAAAGCAGGGCCTAAGACATCTGGCACCTTAAGTTTGTATTATCAAACGAATACCTCCGCATAAATCTCCCAAAGAAACTTAAAGAATACATTCGAAGAGGAGAAAGGATTTATCTATAAAGTTTGCAGGGCGACCGGGATCCTGGACCGTCTCCTCGAATCAGAGCTCAGGCGAAAGAAAATAATGCGCGTATATACATCTGCAGTACAGGCGGCCGATAGCGTATCTGCCAGCCATTTTGTATTTATTCTTGTATGAACATCGGAAATGCAGCAGCGTCGGCGGAGCCGGTCGGCTGCTTTCTTTCGGAGCTCGCCCTGCCTGTCTCACCTTCGATAAAGCGCTCGCCGAGAAATATGCGCGGAATATAAAAGGCGACTCCAGTTGGGCGTGAATTTTAAATTACCGCTAATGTCAATCACGCAGCGCGAACGGCGATAGCAAGAAAACGTGTCGACAATTCGCTTATTTATATCGGCACGGTAATAAATGAGAAAATAATGTTAGCTGCGCTAATTTGGGCGGAAGGGCAATTTTAACGAATTTGGATGTGAAAATTCTAAAAGTTAAAAATTTTTTTAGGTAAACTAAATTTAATGAATAATTAACAATGATAGCAATTGCTTTCGTTAATCTTTGCTGCTTGTACCGATGATAGGATTCAACTACCAAATTTTTGAATTTTACTTGAAATTGTTTTTTCTTGTTAACTTAATTCAATTGTTTCTTAGCTAATTTCTTAACCAATCATGTGTCTTTTTCTTAATTTTTGTTTTTAAATACTGTTCTATTTTTCTCCATAACTCTGTATTTGATTGTTATAAGGATCAAGTCGAATGAGGCAAATTTGAAAGTAGTTTATAATACTTTCTCACTTAACTATAACAACAAGGACGCAAGCTCCCAGTACAAGTAAACGCTATGGAGTCCAAGTTAAGAATACTTTCTGTTTCGTTAACCCCGCTTCAACACCTCGGAATGTCGCTTAAACTATTCCCAAGCCCAGACAGTTTATCGTCTACGTGCGGCCAACTGCCACCAGAAGCAAAAATCCAGCTCATGACTTCATTTGGCGGCCAAACTATGTGAGCTATCTAGGTTATTTTCATTTTTAAGCAACCAACCATATCGAAGGGCCAACTACCGACCGGATGTAACACTCTCATTATTTCATCCGACTGACGAACCATGTGGACTATCTATTGTTCTAACTGAGAACACTGTCATGCATATAAAAATATTTTTAAAACACCTTTTAAACTACCAGAAAGAGAACTATAGCTTTTTATTTTTTGTTTATTAGACCATCCTAGCTTTACTCAATACCATGCATAAATATATTCAATATTATAATGACTCTGTGGTAGGTTTGCAAGAATAACAATATTTATATTTTTTATTAATCCTTTGTTACACTTGTTATGTACCATTTTATATAAAGCATACAATTTTTAGCTCTTCAAAATGTCTTATTGGGTTCTAATTATACTATGTTTCTATCTTTATTCGTCACAATGTTACCTATCAAAATTACTGATAGTAAAGATAACAAAATAAAATGTTTACTCAACTTAATTTTTGTTTGGGTTTTTATTTATTTATTTATTTATTAATCGAAAACCTTGATATACTATTAGGTGTCAAGGTATACATTAAAGGAACAAGTACATATTATGTTAACATTTTTTCATATATAAACTTTGCCCAACTTTTCTTGTTTTTTGCAATTTTCTTTGCTTTCATCCAGTTTCATTCCTGTTTTCCCAGATAATTTACTGCATCTTCCCATGTTTTCGTCTTTTCCGTGCTGGTCTTGTTCCCATATTACTTTAGATTGTCCGCTTTCATTCTTATTAAACCCTCTAAACTGATTTCTTTTTATGCTCGTCGTTAGTGGTTTTACCTGCAGTTGGTTTCTTACCACAGTATTTCTGATTGTGTCCCTTTTTGTAATGCCAACTACCGCCCTGTGGTACTTTATTTCAATTGTTTGAAGTTTAGTGCTTGTTCTCTTATTAAGCACCCAACTCTCACTACCATGTACTAGTATCGGTATAGTTATAGTAAACGGTTTTATATACCGTCATTTTTGTATTTTTAGAGACTTCCTTTTTGCGTATAAATGATTTATTCAAACTTTAGAACACCTTTAGTGCATTCTCTATCCTTTCATTTATTCCCGCACATTCCTTCCTGACTCATTTTCGTTCCAAGATTGTTAAATGATTCTACTTGTTCTTTCTATCATTTATTTTTATTGTTATGTTTTCACCTTTACCTATTATCAGTTGCCTTAGTCTTCTCTACGTTTTTTTGGTTTGCTTAATACTTTATATTTAAAGGTTGTACGTCCTGATTAATTTTATATTTAGACTTGTGTACAAATCTTTTATTTTAAACATATTTCAGACATTCCTTTATTAAATAAATTAAAGCTCGTAATAGATCAACAACAATTGTAACGAAATTTAATAAAACTTGATTTATTTGCTCATTATAAATTCCTTGCTTTAGCACTAATTGTTTTTTATTTCACGTCTTTTTGCACATACAGAAGCTACAGTAATAATCCAAACTCCATAGCCCACCATTACCACAATCCATTTCAAATTTAAAAATTTCTGAGCTAATAACGTTAACCCATTACCACGGTTTGCTTTGCTTTGCAGATGGGTGTATTTAATTTTTTTATACAGCTATGCTGTTGAATGAGACTAGAAGTCTAAATTAGTCCACAGGGATTTCAGACTAATAACAAGAAAAGATAGAAAGCTTTTTAGGTCTAATCAAACCACATAATGATTTCAATGTTACTAATCTTAAGCATTTGAGTTGCATTATCAAAAAACCTTTTTCATACTTAGACTAAAATAAACTGATTGGCTTAGATTTCAATAACCTATTGATGACTGCATTGATCTGAAACTAATCTGAGGACATAGTTCAAACAGATCAGTATTTTGTTACTCTCATCCAAGAAACTGTCTGGAGCTGAGTCTACTATAAACAAAGTTGCTGACAAGTTGAGCTGCAACATATCTCACCCATCACCACCCTTTTTTTTAATATATCATTTAATTAGCAATCAGAATTACAAGTTATTCTATAGGCTAATATGCTGTTTTTTAATTACTAGGGTAGTCGTGGTTGTTGTGAAGAGGACTTCTCCAGTGAGTTGCCCTCGCTAATCCTGTTTCAGATCTGCTGGCCAGTTTCGTTTCAGTTTTCTACCATTTTACGCATCAAGCAGTGGGTGCAACAGGGGGTTGACGTGGGTTTCCAGTTTGTTGTGATGTCTTGTACTTTTTCTTTTATGGCGTCCCTCACGTAAGGAATTTTCAGATCATTGTGAATCATCAGATTGGAGACGTACCATGGTGCGTTCGTGATCATACAAAGTATTTTTAATTGGCACCTTTGAATTTTGTTTAAGTTAGATTTACTCGCACATCCCCATAGTTCTGCTCCATACATCCAGATTGGTTTAATTACGGTGTTGTAGAGTAACAGTTTGTTTTCAAGCGTGAGCTCAGATTTTCGTCCAA
Source organism: Sinelater perroti (assembly GCA_036346155.1). Lineage (NCBI taxonomy): Eukaryota > Metazoa > Arthropoda > Insecta > Coleoptera > Elateridae > Sinelater > Sinelater perroti. The sequence continues at coordinate 3,552,718 of JARFIY010000341.1, forward strand.
TTAGCCATTGGAGTTCTTTCATCCTCAAGTCAATCTGTTTACGTTTCTTATCTACATGTTCTTTCCACGTCAATCTGTTGTCCAGGTGTATTCCTAAATATCTTGCACTTGTAGATTGCGGTATTGGTACATTGTTAAAATATAATGGTGGGCATAACCCTTTTCGTAGTGTAAAATTTACTTGCACAGATTTTGTCTCATTAATTTTGATTTTCCATTTACGAGTCCATGTCTGTATTTGGTCTAGGTGGTTTTGTAGACTGGTCGATGCTACAAGTGGGTCAATGGCAGTTGAGAGAATGACAGTGTCATCGGCAAACGTACCCATTGTTGTGTTTTCATTGGTGGGAAGATCGGTTGTATAGAGCACGTAGAGCAGGGGTCCCAAGACGCTGCCTTGGGGCACTCCAGATTTAATTTGACGTTGGACCGACACCTCGTCATTGACTTTGATGCAAAATTCTCTACTACTTAGGTAAGATTTTATCAGTTTGAAGTAGGTGATGGGTAGAAGTTCTTTCATCTTATATAGTAATCCAGTATGCCATACCTTATCAAAGGCTTTACTGACATCTAGAAAAACTGATAGACAGTATTTCTTTTAGTCTAATGCTTGATTTATTTGGTGACTGATTCGATGCACTTGCTGTATAGTGGAATGGTTATTGCGGAAGCCAAACTGATACATAGGTATCCAATCTTCTGTCATTGGGTCAGAGTTTAATCTTTGCAGAAGGAGTCGTTCAAGTAATTTTGAGATAATTGGTAACAGACTTATAGGACGGTACGATGATACGCCGTTGGGTTATTTATCTGGTTTAAGGATTAGTATTATTTCGGCAATTTTTTAATTGTTTTGGCCAGTAGTTTAGTCTTGCGATAGCATTGAAAATGTAGGTAAGTAAAACTAACCCTTTCCTTGGCATCTCCTTTAACATTTTTGTAGTCACTTTATCTGTTCCTGGAGCTTTTCAAAGATTTAATAAGCTGATTTCCTTCTCAATCTCTTTCGGAGTAAAGGATTTGATCTTCGGTATGTTGATAGAGATTTCGGATAAATGTCTGTCTATAGCATTGTCTGTAAGGTCATCATTAGGCGTAAATACTTCGGCAAAGTAGTCTGCAAATAGGACGGCCTTTTCCTTATCACTTCTAGCCCACTGTTGATATGCTATTGCAGGGTTACGGAGGGGAGGTATTGGCGCCTTATGTTTTTTTTTATGTTATATAGGTTTCCATATGGAATTGTCGTATCTGTTGAGATTGGTAACATAATCATGGAATGACTTTTCTTTCATGTCTTTTAGTTGACGCTGCAGTTGGTTATTTAATCTGTTTAGTACAGTTTTATCTGCTGGTGCATGGGTACAGTGCCACTTTGCCCTGGCTCTTTTTTTTCTACTATAAGCCTCTTAATGACCGTAGGTATTATATACTTGTGATTTTGGAATTCTGTGTGAGGAGTGGCATGTTGAGCGGTCTGTTTGAGGATGTTTACTAGGGTGGTTAGGACGGTGTCAATTTCCTCTGAAGTTTTCAGACTTACTCTCAAATTTATGTCTTCTTGTATCTCGTTCCTGTAATGTTCCCAATTTGTTTTTTTGTTATGAAGTCTGGGCGTTGGTTCTTTATTGACTGATTGTTGCAATTACCGGCGAGTGACCAGAGGAGAGATCGTAGCATGGTTTTACGTTCATATACCCTTGCGAGATCCCATTGGTTACATAAAAGTCCAAAAGATCTGGGATCTTATTGGGGTCTGACGGCCAATAGGTTGGTGTACCCGTTGAAAGGAAGGAGTAATTACCTTCCTGTATGAGATTAGCCAACTGGCTGCCCTATGTTGTGATTAGTCGAGATCCCCACAGCGTATGCTTACTATTGTAGTCTCCACCTGTAACAAATTTATGCCCTAGTGTCTGGAAGAATTCCTTGAAATTTTCTTTTTTGATATTGTGCCGTGGTGGACAATATACTGCTGCTACTGTTAATTCGTATGGGAGTGTCTTTACTTTAATGTCTGTGGCTTGTAAGTGATTAGTTACATATTTTGGCAGTTCGATGTGGCTTATAGAACTTTTTATTAAAATGGCGGTCCCAGCATGTGCAGTATTATCTGGATGATTGATTATGTAGGTTGTAAAGTTAGGTATGCGAAAATATGATCTATCTGTGAAATGTGTTTCGCTGACTAGCATGATGTCCACTGAATTATGATGAAGGAATATTTCAACTTCATTTTTGTGCTGTAGAAGGCCATTGGCATTCCACAGGGCTATTGTTAGAAATTTAGTGAATTTTACTTATCAGCGTGGTAAGCAGATTCATCACCATGCTGTTATGTTGTACGAGTTGCTGAAACATAGCCTTAAACTCATCTAGGAATTTGCACAGGCTGATGGAGGGTGTTCCTGTGTGATGTTCGTTGTATTCCCTACTCTCAGTTGAACGTAATGTATTTTGTTCGTTGGTTCTGTTATATTTCACTATTCCTGCGTAGCTTAAATTTTGTTGGATACTATTTGTTTGAGGTTGGTTTTCTGTATAGATGGCTGTTAACAGGTTGTGTTCAATGTTTAGTCTATTGTTAGCATTGTTGGATTTTTTTAGTAAGCCTTGGAAGAATTCGCAGCCTTTATAGCTAGCCGGATGAGGACCATTGCATAATGCACATCGTGCAGGTGTGTCTTTGTTTTTTGTACAATTATTCGTACTTATGAGTCCCTTCGCATTTAACACAAACATAGGGTTTGGTACAATAAGCTTTAGTATGACCATATTGCTGACAGCGCATGCACTGTGATATACCTTTAACCTTTTTGGGTGGTTCAATAGTTATTAGTTGGTTTTGTATTTTATAAATATTTTTATTGCTTTGTGCTAGCTCTAGGTCAACAAAGAATAGGTTTAAAGGTTTTTTTGTTATTCGTTTTCTTGCGTTCATAATATTTCTGACTTGATGTCCGTCTTTACTAAGTTATTTTTTAATGCTTTCTGTGCTAGTAGAAAAATGTAAGTGCTTCAGTACTACGCTATAGGCTCGTTCCTCCTTCGGTTGATATGTATGGTTCACAATTTTGTTTTCTTGCATGAAGTGAATCAGTTTTCAGGTAAGTATCAGAGGTATTCAATTGATTTTATTGTATTGTTAGCTAGAGATTTTGTGCTGTACTGCTCTATTTCTATGATTTCATTTAATTTGTTTATCATTTGTTGGTAATTTGTTACGCCATAGACAAATATTGGCGGAGGTCGTGGGACCTTGTTTTCTACTTGTGTTGTGTTAGTTTCTTCTTCCATGGCATCGGTTAAATGGCTATATTTATTTTGTATTAAAATGTTTTGACTGTTGGGTATATTTATTTTTCTTCGCTTGGTTTGTTTTACTTTTTGCCATGATCACCACCCTTAAGGTAACATCTTTTGAAGAGCATCTAAGTAATTTAAAAAGCCTTAAATTAGTAGGTCTTCAATAAAATAATCTGATAGAACTTGTTTTAATTAAAAAATTGATACTTCTGCTAAAAATCTAGGCACTGCATTTTAAGCCTTCCAAAAAAACACCAAAGTTGGAGTTACTAAAATATTTTTAAATGCCCCTGTATATATCAAACCATTTTTCATACAAGATAAAGTGTGAATTAAAGGAAAAATAAATGATAAACCACCACATTAGAATTTCATAATAGATTATGTAGTAAAGATGCTTCCAAGAAAGTTATGTTATTGATAACTATATATGTTATTATAGAAACCTGTGTAAATAGCAAAGATCCTCAAACCTGAAGATGAACTGCTTCTTCTTCTTCTTTTATTTTTTTCTAGGTTACTAGTCTATTTCTAATTACACAATCGTACGGTACTATAAGTTCTATTAGTCGTACTTCAAGCATGTAGTTAGTCTGTTAATTTAGAAAAAGAATTCCGCAACTCAATTACATTCAATCGGTAATCTCATCTCAAAGAATCTCGAAGAAAGGGAATACTGTACAATTGTCTTCTAAGACGTTACCCAGGCGTTTAATAAAGTCTGACACGAATTAAAAAAACTTTCTTAAGTTACCTTTTCTTCAAGTTTTACGTTCTGGCAGATATCTCACAGCGAAGTATAACACAGAAGTTTCTAGCTACTACGCTGTGAAATCCGGTGTCCCGCAAGGTAGCATAATGTAATCCATTTTTTACCAGATTTATACTGCTCACTTACGGGAAGATGAAAATACAATCATCGCTACTTTTGCTGATGATACTACAATTTTATCTACACACAAAAATTCTTAAAAAATCATCTTAAATAACTGACTTACTAAAAAGCATATCTAAGCCAATTCACTAAATCAGTAAAGTGATTTACCATTCGATTTAGCATGTGTCCGCTACTGAAATGATGTGTCAGTCTTTGTTATGAAAGTAAAAAAGTACTTAGTCTTTCATTTAGATTAACATTTTACGGGAAAAATTATTTAAACTAACTGTTAATAATTAAATATATTCTTCTACCAAATATGTCCGACAATTGGGAAGAAAATCTAAATGATCAATATGTAATAAGTTGTATCTTTATAAATCGATTCAAAAACCAACATAAACATACAAAAGACAATTATGAGGATATACTAAACCTACTCAAATAAAAACCATACACCAGTCTCAGTTAAAAGTCTCTTATATCCTGGTAGATATAGCGTGGTATGTAATAAACAAAATTCTGCACGATAATCTCGGCATTCTCTTTAAGAAACCTTGACCATCCGAAAGATCTAGCCTATCACTTGGTTACCGAGTTAGCTTTCGTATAAAAATTAAATAAAACCTTGTTCTACAATCTGAGAGCTCCCTAATAGTAAAAAAAGATTGTTGCAGAAGTACTACCACTGAGTATAACGTCCTTGTGGAACATATTACAAATAAAATAAAAACTTTTTATTCAATTTTAAATTATTAGGTAAAATATGTTAAAAAGATAAGTAAAATGTTATTCTTTTTTGTGGTTTTCACATTTTTATAGATTTTTTTAACCCCTGAACGCTATCCCTCCTCTGCCACGAAAAAATTATTTTACTATATTTAGTTCACTTTATTCGCTGTTCTTTCGGTTCTAATTACTTCTTTCTGTAAGTAAATGTTTCTACGTACTTCATTTAGTAACTTCTTAAAGCTGTTATAATTTTAAATCTAAATTTTCTTTTTTTTACATTTAAATGTTTATATATTAGCTCATTTTGTTGTCACTATTAATTTCTTTACTTTATGTAGATTTCTTTACTGTTTTCGTTATAAGTTGTTACTTCTGCGTTTTATGGGATTTTTTTTTATTTTTACTCTTTCTGATGTTATGTTTCTTTTGTTATTTACTATTTGTCTTTATCTATATTTAGCTTTCTAGGTAAATCTTGTTGGTTCAAACTAAACAATTGTAATTTTTTATTTAAAACTATCGTTATTAGTTATAGATGGTCAATCTGCTTTGTTATTTTAAATATCTTTTGAAAACTGAATGTGGATATTCTCAGTGGTATGTTCAGTTTTTAATATAAAATTATGTACTTAAAACTTCGTACACTTGTAAGCTTTACATTAATAAGTTTTGTTATTTTCAAGCTTTGTCTTAGATTATTGTTTTCTAAAATTAAGGAACTTTAAGTTTTATGTTTATATTTCTATGTAAGTAATTATTTCTGTAGTACCACTTTAATTTAAATAATTTTTTCAATACGATTTTGCTTTGTATAACTTTGAGACATGTCTAATAAGTCAAAACATAATATTTATTCGTGGAGCAGTGAATTATTCTACCGACAGCTGTAATTAGCTATTTCACAAATAATAAACAGTTTCTGAAAATAACAGCTTTTAAAAGTACATAATTAATTAAGTTAATTAGTATAAACCAAACAAAACCAGTGCTAGTTGTTTAATTTAAGTTTATGATTTGAATGTTGCTTAACATGATAGGATAAGAGGGTGTATTATTGGTTGCAGGTATATTTATCTGTATTTGTATTACTACTGCTATTTTTTGTTTACCTATGAGGCGTATAGCTGTTTATCTTATTACATCATCTCCCGCGAAAAATTGTTTAGTGCAATACATGCTTAAAATAATTATACAGGTTTAAGCGGACTGTATGATATTTTTAATTTCAGACAAAATGAATTGCAACCAAAAGGCCAAAAGCTGGAAGACACTTATCGTAGAAGCAGACGCTCTGCTGCAGGAATCGGCTATTCGAGGCTGTAATTAGAGGAGATTGAGAAAGGGGAGAAGTATGTGGAGGAGAAAAAACAAGTTACCCCAATTTTCGCTGCGGGGCCGATCGGATGCGTCTTTCCTGATGTGGATCCTTCAGCTGATCGTGTCTAAGGTTTACAACAGGGCTTTTCTGCTTTTTCTACAAATACAAAGAAAACGCACCGAATTTCTCCGTCGGCAAATATCAACTCCCGTACACGCAATCGGCCTACAACAAACGACCTTTGCAATATGGAAACTCCTGCCACCCATTAAACACACCGGAAAACTCTCGGTTAAAACGATTTCGTACATATGGAAAAATTAAAGCCGTAGCAGCTCCGCTTTTACAGCAACGTTGCCGCGCAGACGAACCTACCGCCACGGCTATTTCTAACTAAACAAAATGCGTACAGAGGGAGCCATAAGACGGGGCCTATTTAAAACCCATATAAAGGAATTGGTGATTGGTTCAAACAATTCCCCGCCCCTGAAGCCACCGCCTTCAGTGCCAACAGCTACCGCGAGGGACGGTCAGACTCCGAGCCCGAACCCAACAAACTCGCAAAACAACAAACGTAATAAATAAGGTTACACGCACCAACAGCCTCTACAAAAAAGATGCTAACAAAACAAAAGGCAACTGAAACTAGGTCTATGCTAAAGTCAAAACGAAAACACAATCGATCTTTCAAATAAAACAAATTCAAACATCAACTAAAATGAATTAAACGAGACTGAACTAAGGAAATAAGCTGTTTACAATTAAACCTTTATACAAACTATATACAAACATCAACAAACCACAAATAACTGCATTATTGGGAAGGGAGTGAGAACAGCTCCTTCCGAAGTTCATACTCAACTATCCGAACCACTATATCTTGTCCAGAAAACACCCCATCCACCTCCCCAACGGCCATTTCAAAGGAGGACAGTTGTTTTGGTTGATCAAGACCACGGTACCCGGTTTCAAAGGCTCAGGATTTTAGTCGGACCTGCAACTCGTGTAAATATTCTTGCTTCCATCTCTTCCAAAAATCTTAAACGACCCGATCCAATAGTTTGAATCGACTCAATCGGTTCAGGATTGGGTGACAACCTCCGCTGGGAGATTTTGTACAGGTTTCAGGTTAAGAAGGTGAGCCGGAGTCAAGATCTGAAGATTCGACGGATCAGAGCTCAACGGGGAAAGGGATCGGGAATTTAACAAAAACTCGATTTGAGTCAAAACCGTGTGTCAAAATCTGGTCACTAATTGCTTGCGATACATAAGCTTTGACGAATTTAATATTGGACTCTCACAAACCGCTAAAGTGTGGATCGCTGGGAGCTAAAAATTTCTACTCTTCGGACTCCACTACCCGCGATATTTTTTTCAATTCGGCCTTTGCACCCACAAAGTTAGTACCCCTATCAGAAAAAATTGTTCGACAACATCCGCGTCTAGCCAAAAATCGTTTGAATGCCGCTAAAAACATGAGATTATTAATTCTATAACCAATTCAATGTGGACCGCTTTGGTGGCCAAACAAATAAATCGACAAATAATGCCGAAGGACGGGTTTTTGACCCTATCCCAAAGAAATTTTTAGCGGTCCTGCGTAATCGACTCCTGTATTAAGAAAAGCCTTCGTTTATAAAACCCGACCGCGGGGAAAATCTCCCATCAAATGTAACAAATATTTTGAAGGTACTTTAAAACACCTATTACAAGCACGGGCACAAGCTAGTAAGAATTTAAAATCTTTCTCTAAGCAATGGAAGTAATAGGTGGAGCCTTGCATGACAATGGACTTTGTGGAAATGATCAATTAATAATTTTACAAATGCGTCCTACTTTGGCAAAATGATCGAAAGGCAACCCCGAATTTTTCAACCGCCTTCCGACTCGGATTACGCCGTGTTCTAGAAAAGGGGCAAGTCGTTGCAATTTATTAGAACAAAGTTTCCAGTTTCTAACGCATAAAACTTTGCCGAAATGAAATCGTTTTACGACAAGGCATAAATACCACTCCATCTCATTCAGGTTTTCGCCAGGAAAACCCTGCCTTCGTGGCAGTTTTTTCCAAACCTCAAAACCAGTACTACCACCCGTAACAAACACGTGTAAGACGAACAACGACTAATCAACGCTATTATAGGGTTTTTGAGGAGAGAGTTTTCGGAAACAAGAAACGCCAACATTCAGGCTTCTGCAAGTTCGGATTAAACATGACTAATCGCTACTCGATTTATCGGCCATATCCCTTCGGGAGCACCCGCCAAGGTGCGTCTTTGCACCACAAGTGATATTCAAACAATTTCTGTGGTGTCAGTCCTCTTGATGGACAGTCCGCAGAATTTTCTATGCTGCCAACGTAAAACCAAGAGTCAACCAGGGAATTTTCTGAATGTCGACTACTCGATTGGAGACAATCTGCCAATGATCAACGGGGCATTCAACCAGTTTAAAACAATCTGAATCGGAAAACGCGATGACTTTGGACACTGTGGCTTGAGATTACAAAATTGGTTAAGTACTTTTAATCAACTTTGACAACAATGAAGCCGCGCGTAGTTCAAGTCGTGGAACGGACAACACCTTTGTTAGCAAAACTTTGGACTTGGCACACACGAGATCGACAACCAACCTGTCGTCCAAGTGAACCGTCACATAAATTACCACTCTATAAGCGTTTTGACAGTCATGAGAAAACCCAATCAGAGTCAAACCCGCTTTTTCGATACCTAACCATCGAGAGGTTTTTATTTTTGACAGAACCGGTAGTTCCCCTTTGAAACTCTGCCAGCAACTAGTAATTTGGTGGGGAGGAAATAGTTCCAATCCGTCCTAGTCTGAGCCTGCCACAGCTGCTTGATAAATATCTTGACCAATAAAATAGTCGGAGCCAAAACTCCTAAAAGACCAAACGTATGTGCAATTGTAGACAACATATGGCGTTTGGTATATTTTTGATCTTCCGTTGCAATCCGAAATCAAACCAATCTGATTGGGGATCGGGGACGTAGAACAATGTAAATCATTATTAAAGAGTTGTAAATATATTCATACCTATTGCTATAAATTAAACAATACAAGCGCGTGTTCTTTCTACATCGTACAGCTTAACCTTTCAGTCCAGATGTCATTTTAATTTTTAGTAATTTTACATTACTATAAAGTAAAAGTTCTATAAATATATGGCCCCATACACGCGAGATTAAATAATAAAACATTTAAAGAAACAAAAACGTAAGTGTGTACAGTAATAGCTGTACCAGCTATACAAATTAAGGTGAATTATAACAGCCAAAAGATTGCTGAAAACGAATTCTCCGAAAACGATATTCTATAAAAAAAAAGCAAAAGATTGCAGATTAAAATATTAAGTAATTGTAAACTTAACGGTCAAATTAAATGTACCAAGCAATTCGACAAAAACCTCAGCTTGGGTATACGCAAAAAGTAGGCGACTCCCGTCCTGTCACACTGTATGCAGTACTTGCCCGCTAGATTAATCGAAAATCAACGCTGCTGTAGAAAATTCCGACAAATGTAAAGTGTGTGCAGTAATACAATTTCTGCGTGTTAGAAACTTTCGGCAACAAACCAAACGTGATAAGTAAAAGTATCGTACGTGAATGATGCCGCATGTTTAAAAATGGGGCGCTAATGTGTACGATAAAGCAAGAACTGGCCACTCATCTGTACGTCCCACCGCTTCGAGGATGACGTTGCGCTTTAAGATGGCAATTTTGTCGTTATTAAACCGGTCGAAGGTGAAAATAGACACTTATCAAATATTGATGAATGCAGAGAAAATATTTTCTATAATTTCGCCAGGTCAAAAACCGGATACTCAAATACTTTAGCGTGGGTTAATTACGGTCTGCGTGGACCGGCCCTTGAGAATATGACGGTTACAGAATCTTTTTCCGAGTTTTCGCTCTGCTACAGATAATTTTGCATCACGGTGATATGCTTACGATTTATTTTTAAATATTTATTTTAATCGTTATTATTTATTTATAAATACTCAATACAAGTTTTAGTTGTTATGTCATACATGGGCTTCGACTCTTTCTTTTTAGTATATTTATTATATATTAGTATATTTTTGTTTAATATTTTTCTAATAAATATAACTCTCTGTTAGTTGCTATTATGTTTCTAGTCTGTTAGCCTCTTTAATGGTGCTGTAAAAAAGAAGTCAAGTCACAGAGATTTTGAATGCACTTTTATTCATAGTATTTGGTGAGACTTTGTCGAAAAAGTTTCAGAATTGGAGTCTTCAAAAATAATTTATTTAACTTGCCAACCAACGGCCTAAGCCTTGTCAAAATAGTCTTTTCGGCTATCTACGCACAACTGCTAACGTTTCTGGAAGTCAAAGAACCAACCAGAGAAAGTTTCATCTGGGATACTCCTCAGTCCGTGTATTATGACCGTTTGGTTGCAGGTTTTTGTTACGCTTTTCCTTTACTGACTTTTTCACAAAGTAAAACAATTACATGGTGATAGGTGGCACACATCTATATTTATTTCAGCTTTCTTGATATTATACGCACAGCAACACTATGATTCTCTTACATGATGTTGACGAACGATTAACCCTGAGATCATTTTGCACCGAATTTTAGCCATCCCAAAATCTTTCAAATACACGACCTTGTGCTCGATATATCATATTCCATGTTTTATTAAACATTCGTCACTCGTACACTCTAAATAAATGCAGCAACAAATCGAACAGTGGGTTGCTAAGCATAGCCTGACATCGAACATGTTTACATGAAGAAACTTCCAATGCCATGTATTTTTAAAAGACATATCAGGTGACAGAATGTCATGCATTTTTGTCCTTGAATAGCATAAGTAAACAATTAAAACTCTGCCCTGGAACATTGCTGGCGAAAGTTGTATTGTTATAGCTAATTACCTTTAATTGCACAGAAAATATAATAATTTTTCTAATTTTGTAGTTATCAATAAAATTCATGCGACTTAGTTCATCAAGAAAAATTAAAAGCCTCGTTGTTCCAAAATTAAATATTAAAACATATTGTAATTTTATTATAAACAGCGCTCTTTTGCTTCTGAAGTCCTCAATATAGTACATTTATTTTATATTTTTATAAACATTTTATTTTAGAATATAAATCACAATATTGTTAAGCGGCAGCGTTTTGAAAAAGTAAAGAAATTTTAGTAATTTTTTTTATAATACTAAGCCTCCCTTAATTTCAAAAATATTATAATTTATAATTACGTGTATAGTTTCGAAGTAATTTCTTTAAATACACTAAATAGTTCTCGCTTTTTTATATCGTAAAGACGCACTAATTGACGTTCCAGTTCACAAAAGCTCAGTGATAACGCGTATAACAATCATTAAGTTAAGTGAAGCGGCTTATCCGTACCGCGGTGGCCTAGCAGATAGCGCTATCGGATAGCAGCTGTTCAATTTCTAACTCATGGGTAAGTTTAAACACATACAATAACATTTTAAATTTAATAATTTAAATATCGAACTCTGCTTCGGCAAATCATGCAATGCACTGACCAAAATATGTATTTACCACAATCGCAACTTGCGCAAATCCCATTCACCATGCAACAGCCGGTGTTTGATAATCAACAATCATCACAAAACCCTGGATTTCTGCAATTTGCACCAAATAATTCCTGTGCACCACTAGTTCAATATCAAAGTCATACATCGGCATTTCCACCACTAATTAACACACCCTCATTCGAATCAGTAAATAGCAAAAATTATAATCCTCAAAGAACTGCCAACACACAATCAACACTTGTTGATGATTCCGACGAGAACATAACAGATAATCAACATGATTGGCAACAAGTTAGAAAACGCAAGTAAATTACACGTACATCGGGAATAAATTTAATAATGAATAAACCGACTCCATCCCAAAACATATACAATGTGTTAGCCGACATTAGTACCAACGATACGAAGCACTCAGGTGTAAACCAGAAAAGAAAATTTCTAAACCTCCCCATATTATATATATGGCGTAACAAACTATGCTACATGATTAAAACCTAACAAAAGTAATAGAAACAGAGCAATTTTACACAAAGCCCAATCAAACAATATTATTAAAATCAACACAAACACTCCTGCTCATACAGAAGACTAATTACATCTCAGAAACGAAGGGATTGTTACACCACACATATTAGCTAAAAAGACAGGGCCTACAGAGTGGTACTTAGAAACATTAATCATACGGCAGATATGAATGAAATCAAAAGTGAACTTCAAAAGGAAGGACATATTGTGCGTAATATCATAAATGTCCGACATCGAGTAACAAAAACGCCACTGCCTATGTTCTTTGTACATCTTAAACAGAAGACAACAAAAAAGTATATGAGATGAAACACATTAACCATCAAATGATAACAGTCGAACCGCCACGTAAAAAATTCAATCATGCAGTGCACCAGGTGCCAGTCTTATAGTCACAGTAAAAGCTACTGCAATAAACCCTACTTGTGTGTTAAGTGTGGATAAGAGCACAGCACTACCACCTGCAAAAAAAGAGAGAAGCTCCCGCCAAGTGTGGACTGTGTCAAGGACCACACCCCGCAAACTACAAGGGATGCCAGATTTATCAACAACTTCTACTAAGCAGAGGAAAGACAGCAGGACCACAAAACACAAAAAAGCCTAATGAACCGATCACTGCTCAACGTATATATTCCGTAAATGTGAATGGTCCAAGCTTCTCGAAAATTACGTTCAGTCATCACAACAATATTCAAACCCAAAATACCAACAGTAACGATATCTCCCTAACTCAATTTTTGTCTAAGTTTGAATCAATGTTCAATCAACTAATGAACCAAAATATCATGATGATAAATCTGCTTACCACGCTAGTTACCAAGAATCAATAATTGATTCCTTCCGAGTAGCCTCGTAGAATGCAAATTTGCTAGTACAACATCGTCTTCTAGTCGAACTATTTTTAAAAGAGCAACAATTGATGTGTTATTGATCTCAGAAACTTATTTTATGGAAACGAACTACTTCAACATCCATAATTATACTACATACCACGCCACCCATCCCGATGGAGCAGCTTACGCTGGCTCGGCAATTGTTATAAACAACAAATTATCTCACTTTGTTATGAATGTTTTTGTAACTGATTATATACAAGGCACTATAATCAACGCCTAAAGCCCTAGTGGTCCATTAATAGTTGCTTCGATATACAGCCCGCCTAGGCACTCTGTCAAACAAAACCAGTATGAAACATTCTCCAACAATCTAGATAACAGGTTCTTAGCTGGCGGTGACTTCAACGCCAAAAATTTAATCTGGAGCTCGAAGTTAACCACAACCAAAGGAGGGAATCACAAAAGCCGCACTCCTCCTACAACTACATATACAGGGGGAATACTGACCGGCTGACCCAATAGCAGCTGTTCAATTTCCAACTCATTTGTAAGTTTAAACACATAAAAAAACCTTTTAAATTTAATAATTTAAATATCGAACTCTGCTTCGGAAAATCATGCAATGTACTGACCAACATATGTATTCACCACAATCGCAACTTGCGCAAATCCCATTCACCATGCAACAGCCGGCGTTGGTAATCAACAATCATCACAAAACCCTGGATTTCTGCAATACTCAACAAATATTTTCTGTGCACCACTAGTTCAATATCCAAGTCATACATCGGCATTCCACCACTAATTAACACGCCCTCATTCGTATCAGTCTTCTTCTTCTTTTCCTTCTCCCTTATGCCCTAAAGCGTCGGGTCCTCTAACCACTTCCGGAAGCTGTCTCGGTTGGTTGCCATTCTTTTTACTTCTCTTAGGTGTTTTCCTCTCTGTTCTACCCTCTTTTCTAAGCTCTGTTCCCATGTTTCTCGTGGCCTTCCTCTGCTTCTTGTTCCCTCTGGCTTTGCTTCTAGAATTCTTCTGGGGTGTCTATTTCTTGACATCCTCACTATGTGCCCATACCACTGTAATTGTCTCTTCTCTACCTCTTGTATTAGCGGTTGCTGACCTACTTCTTCTCTGGTTATTGTATTTCGTATGCGATCTCTTTTTGTTCTACCTACTAGTCTTCTTAGATATTTCATTTCACTCGCCGTAATGTTGCTTCTGGTTTTATCTTGTATTGTCCAGCTCTCCGCCCCATACGTTAATACTGGTGTGTATATGCTTTTGTATACCCTAAGCTTTGTTTGCATGCTTACTTCTTTTTCGCTATTATTGATTTGTTAATCGCATAATATACTTTGCTTGCTTTATCTCTTCTATTCAGAATCTCCTGTTCTATCGTGCCAGTTTTATTTATTATCGTTCCTAAATATTCATAGTTATTGACCCATTCTAGTTCTTCCCATTGCATATTATTCTTGTGTTTTCGTTTGTATCATTTTCTCGATTTTCATAATTTTAGTCTTGTTTGTGTTTATTTTCATACCTCTTCTTTCTATCGCTCTATTCCATTTGTTTATTGCTAGTTGTAATTTTCTAGTTGAGTCTGCTAGAAGCACGATGTCGTCTGCATATACGAGGCATTGTATATATATGGGCTCTAAATTCCAATTTCCTACCTTCACATTGAATCTTGGTTCTTTTGCTTCCTGAATAATCTGATTCATTACTATTAGGAACAGTAGGGGGCTCAGTGAGTCTCCTTGTTTGATCCCTTTTCCATTTCAAAGCTTTGAGATTCTTTCCTTTAATTCGCACTCTTCCTTTTGCATTAACGTATACTCTTTTTATGGCCTGTTGTAGTGGGTATGATACATTTAGTTCTGCTAGCGCATTCCATATTGTTTGTTTGGGTACTGTGTCAAATGCTGATTTTATATCTATGAATGCTAGATACAAAGGGTTTCCCCTTTCTAATCTCTTTTCTGTAACTGTTCTTAGTACAAAGATATGATCTTGTGTTTGCCTCTGTGGCCTGTAAGCGGCTTGTTCTTCACATAGTTTTTCTTCAACTTCTTCTCGTAATCTTCTTTCTAGTATTCTTGAATATATCTTCTGTACTATTGAAGAAAGGCATATTGCCCTGTAGTTGCCGCAATCGTTTGTATCTCCCTTCTTGTGTATAACTATGTTTTCTTCCCAGTCATCTGGTATTTTTTCCCCTTTGCAGGCTAGTTGACATATCTCTTTTATCCACTTTAATATTCTATCTCCCCCATTCTTTATCATTTCTGGAGTTATGCCATCTCTACCTCTTGCTTTTCCTTGTTTAATATGTTTTACGGCTTCTATCACCTCTTCTATTTCTATGTCTATTTCTTCTTCTTCTTCCTGAACTGTTCCTCCATTCGTATCAGTAAATAGTAAAAATTGTAATCCTCAAAGAACTGCCAACACACAATCAACACTTGTTGGTGATTTCGACGAGGACATAACAGATAATCAACATGATTGGCAACAAGTTAGAAAACGCAAGTGAATTACACGTACATCGGGGATAAATTTAATAATGAATAAACCGACTCCATCCCAAAATATATACAATGTGTTAGCCGACATTAGTACCAACGATACAACGCAAACATCAGGTGTAAACGAAGAAAAAAATTTCTTACCTCCCCATATTTATATATATATATATATATATATATATATATATATATATATATATATATATATTTTATTTACTCATTTGCTAATTTACAATCTACTCCTATAACTAACAGAGTAATGAGTAAATATGAGGCAAGGTTCATGGCAAGCGTTGGGTACCGTCCCTTGACGGTTCTCCACTTTCTCCTAGTTAACTAGGTCTTCTGGCCATTGTCTTTTAAGTCTTCTTTCAATTTGTGGTTGGGTGTGGTTAGTGCTGCGTTGTTTGGATTTGTTGGCGTGGTGGTTGATCACTTCTTTTATAAAGGATATTACAAAATCGTTGTGGAGGGTTTGATTGGACACGTACCAGGGAGCGTCGGCCATCGTGCGAAGTGTCTTCGACTGAAAAGTTTGTAGGATTTTTGTGTTGGAGGGCTTACTGCATCCCCACAGTTCGATACCGTAGGTCCAGACTGGTGTTAGAATTATTTTGTAGATGATCAGTTTGTTCTCCAGAGATAGTTGAGATTTCCTGCCTAGTAGCCAGTTCATTTTCTTCACTTTTAGGTCCAATTGTGTCCTTTTTGCCTTAATGTGCTCTTTCCATGTGAGTCTCTGGTCTAAATGTAGGCCCAAATATTTGACTGTGGCTTTCTGTGGGATCAGAGTGTTATTTATGTTAACTTGTGGACAGTTGCTTCGTTTTGTGGTGAACGTGATCTGGGCGGACTTTTCGGTGTTGACCTGGATCTTCCATCGTTTTAGCCAGTCTTGTAGTTCGTTTAGGTGATCTTGCAGTTTATTAGAAGCTCTTGCTAGATCGATATAGGACGACAATATTGCTGTGTCGTCGGCAAATGTGGCCATCATAGTGCTCTCTGTGACGGGAATGTCAGCAGTGTATATTAAGTAGAGTAGTGGCCCAAGGACGCTGCCTTGCGGCACTCCAGCTTTAATTGGGTGGTAGTCGGAGAGTGAGTTGTTTACTTTTACTTGGTAGGATCTTTCATTAAGGTAAGATTTTAGGAGTAGGTATATGGGACTGGGAAAATGCCTTTTTAATTTATATAATAATCCGTTGGTCCAAACCTTATCAAAGGCCTGCTGTACGTCAAGGAACACCGCAGACACATCTTCTTCTCTTCGAGACTTTCTTTGATTTTGTTCACAATTCGGTGGCATTGCTGTGTTGTGGAATACTTTTGTCTGAATCCAAATTGGTGTTGAGGGATTATGTCGTCTGTGAGTGTTGATTGGGTTATTCTGTCGAGAAGAAGTTTTCAAATATTTTTGACATTTGTGGCAGCAGGCTTAGTGGAGGTACGATGAAGGTTCGGTAGGTGGTTTACCTGGTTTTCCAATCATAATTATTTGCGCGTGTTTCCACTGAACTGGGAAATAGCATAATCGAAGGATGCTGTTGAATATAGTAGTTAATAGCACGATTGCCTTTCTTGGTAGATGTTTTAAGATCTCCCCGACTATGAGGTCATACCCAGGGTCTTGTACGAATTTGTATTGTTGATTTGTTTTCAATTTCTGCTGGTGTAAAAGGCAACGGGCAGTGATAGTTGACAGGGGCGTTAATATAGTCTTCAATTTCTTCATCTTGGTTGTCATTGTCTGAGACTGGAGAGAACACTTTTGAAAGATAATCCGCGAATACATTGTTCTTTTCTATGTCTGACTGCGCCCAGTTTCTATCAGGTTTTCTTATGTGTGGGGTTTGTATTACTGGCCTCTTAAATCTTTTTGTTGCTTTCCACAACGAATGGTCTTCGGGGGATATATTCGTGATGTAGTGTTTGAAGGTGTCGTTGCGGGCTTGGTTTAAAACAGAGTGGATTTGGTGTGTTATCCTGTTAAGGTCAGTTTTGTCCTGATGGTTTCTTGACCTTTGCCATTTCCCACGTGCGCTTCTTCTTTTTGTGATCAATTTTTTAATATGCAGAGGAATATTATCATTTCCCTGGTTTGCTTTGTTCCTTAGAGGAGTGGCTTTCCATGCTGCGGTTTGTATTGTATTCGTTAGATGCTGTACCACCTCTTCGATTTCGAATTGCTCTTTGATACGATGATCCAGTCTGATTTCTTTATTTATTAAGTTTTGGAACATTTGCCAATTGGTATCTTTTGTGCACAAGGTAGGCATTGGCTCTCTGTAGATAACATTGGTACTGAGGGTTAATATTATGGCGCCAGGTCATGGCATAGATCTAAACTAGACTTAATATCAATGTAAGTATTTGATATGCCTTTTGATATAGGGAAATCAAGTAGGTCCGGAATTTTATTCCTGTCCGTGGGCCAGTAGGTTGGCCTCCCGTAGAAATATAAGTTAGGTTGTTTAGTTGTATTGAACGGAACAGATTTGGCCTGTTGTCAGCCTTTTGGCGCCCAGTGTTGAAGCATAGGCCCCTTTTAGTTTGGAATTACCAGCTTGCCCGATTGGCTATAGAATGTTTACGACCGTCAAAGTGTTTGTATAGAAGCATTAGATTTTTTGTCGTTGAATCGTGCAGTTTGGCAGGTCGAGACCTTTACCGGCTGTCGTGCTCTTTAGGTGTGATTAATCTGGAATGTTGTATGTTTGAGTTCACGTCCTGATTGCTATAAATTGTGTTCAGATAGTTGAAAAGTCATTATATTCTTCTGTCGTGATATTGTGTCGGCGGGAGTAAACAGCCGCAATAGTAGTTGGTCTGAGTGATTCTAGTTTTAATAACGTCGCTTGGATTTTGGCTGTTTTAAAGGGTTGGAGACATGGTGGTTAATAGTCGATCTAATTATGATGGCTGAGCCTGCATGCGCCGTACCGTCAGGGTGGTGAGTATAGTAAATGGTGTAGTATGGGATTCTGATAAACGTTCTTTCAGTTGAGTGGCTTTCAGAGATTAGGAGAATATCAATTTTATTGTAGTTTAAATATAGGGTGATATCTGGAACGTAATTTTATAGCCCGTTTGCATTCCAGGCAGCTATTCGAATTGAGGAGGTCATTGTTTGGTCAAATTGCTTATGACCGTGGTAAGGATGGTGGTATAAAAAGTTTTGCATTGTATTAGTAAGGTTGTCATTATTATTATTATTTTTATTTTGATTACTTGTTGCTCCTGCGGCTACATGGGCATAACTACCTCTAGTTTGAGGAGGCTGTTGTGTTATCTGTTGAAAAACTGGATTTGTACTTGAATGTAATTCGAGGATTGGTTTATTTGTGAGGTTTGGATTGTGTTTATTACTGGACTTTAATAGATCTCTGTAAGTTGTGCAGCCCTTGTAGTTGGCAGGGTGCCCTCCGCCACATAGTGCACAGGTAGCCGGGGTGTCTTTGGTTTTATTACAGCTTTTTGAATCGTGTGGTTTGCCGCATTTAACGCAGTTGTATGCTTTCATACAATACGATTTGGAGTGTCCATAGGCCTGGCATCGGGTGCATTGTATTATAGTGTTTTATGTTTTGGTGGTTCAACTTTATTTTTGTATTTTGTAGGAATTCTATGTTATAAATTTCTTTATTATTACTTTGCGGACTTATATCGACGAAAAATAGTGGTAGCGGATTTTTGTAACTATGCCGTGCGTTGATGATATTTCTGACTTTATGTCCTTTTCAGCTAGTTCTGTTGTTATATCTTCTAACGGGATTGAATGATGAAGACCGCGTATGACAACTCTATAGGCCCTGTCTTGTTTTAGTTGGTAAGTATGATATACTATTTTTCGTCCTTCATGCGCTGGATTAATTTTCTGTAGGTGTCGGGTGTCCGTGCATTTATTTTACTGTATTATCTGGGAAGGTTTTAGTGTAGTAAGTTTCGTTATCTGTGACAAGGGATAGATTTTCGGTCATAGCTTTGTAGTTGGTAACTCCATAAACGTAAATTGGGAGTGGTTTCGGGTCTTGCGGCTGAGTATTGTTCTTCATATTGTTCGAATTGTTAGTATGAGTTTGAATGGTACTAGTATCTGCTTCGGCGAGTGATTGAAATCTGTTTGTTGTTATAGTTTGAGGGGATTTACGGAGACTGTTTGGATCTTAAACCTTTTCTCTTGTTTGTGACGTTTTGCCAGGGATGAGAGTTTGTAATTTCAGAGTCATTCTCCATTTGTTCGTCTTCGCTGGTCGTGTAATCGAAAGTTTCTTGCGTTGATTTTGTGTCGTTGTAGTTATTATTTGGCGGCATTAAAGGCTGTATGTTATTTAAAGGAGCGAGGTTAATAGGAAGTGGTGGGAATTGTTCTGTTGTTAATTGATTTTGGTAAAATTGTGGGAGTTGCATATTTGTAGCTGCTGGATTTAATTGGTAATTGTGTGCATGCGGCATTTGTGCGGGTATTTGATTTTGAAGTAATGTAGGTGGCTACATAAGGGTGTAATTATACATATTGGTGTTTAAACCGGGCCCATTCCCGGTTGGGAACATCTTTGCGAGGTATAATGTGTTTTAAAAATTATAAATTCTTACGGTTTTTAAAGGTGAAACAGTTGTTTATCACTTGAGTTAAACGTTGATTGCAGCGGCCTTGCGGCCTTCACACTTATAGGTTATCACAGCACTTGATATTTCGAGCGTTCAGGCACAACCTTATTCACCGAAACCCAAATGCGAACTGATATTTATATATGGCGTAACAAACTATGCTAACATGATTAAAAACTTAACAAAAGTAATAGAAACAGAGCAATTTTACACAAAGACCCAATCAAACAATATTATTAAAATCAACACAAACACTCATGACTCATACAGAAGACTAATTACACATCTCAGAAACGAAGGGATTGTACACCACACTTATTAGCTAAAAAAAGACAGGGCATACAGAGTGGTACTTAGAAACATTAATCATACGGCAAATATGAATGAAATCAAAAGTGAACTTCAAAAGGAAGGACATATTGTGCGTAATATCATAAATGTCCGACATCGAGTAACAAAAACGCCACTGCCTATGTTCTTTGTAGATCTTAAACAGAAGACAACAAAAAAGTATATGAGATGAAACACATTAACCATCAAATGATAACAGTCGAACCGCCACGTAAAAAATTCAATAATGCAGTGCATCAGGTGCCAGTCTTATGGTCACAGTAAAAGCTACTGCAATAAACCCTACTTGTGTGTTAAGTGTGGATAAGAGCACAGCACTACCACCTGCAAAAAAAAGAGAGAAGCTCCCGCCAAGTGTGCACTGTGTCAAGGACCACACCCAGCAAACTATAAGGGATGCCAGATTTATCAACAACTTCTACTAAGCAGAGGAAAGACAGCAACTTTATTAGGACCACAAAACACAAAAAAGCCTAATAACCGATCATCCCAAGTTTACTGAAATTGAATGGTAATTTGGTTGTTGTTCCAAACAATTTCAAAAAATAAAAGTGATATCCACACTAATTTTGCAAGTTTGAATCTGTTCTCCTTGAACCTGAAGTAAACGTTCCCCATTCCAAAAACCGACCGAGGAGCCTCGTATAATGAAATTTGCAAACGTCCTTTATCGTATTTTTGGCTTGGTTTAGTTCCAAAACTTTTTTAGGCGGCTTTCAACACCAAATTTAAATCCAAAATCCCGAGGGGTTATGGTGGAATTTTAAAACAACAAAATTCCCTTTGTTTGAATTTTTGTTGTTAAACAAAACAAATAACGCCTAAAGCCCATTCCTTTGTTGTTAAACGCCCGCCTGGCCTCGTCAAACAAAACCGTTGAAACATTTCCCCTCGATAAATTCTTGCGGGGGTTAACGCCTTTTCTGGGTCGAAGTTAACCACCCGGGGAAACACACAAAGCCGCCTTCCAATGAAAACCCTTCGGGTTAAACCCACCAAAATACCGGCTTTAGATTTTTGTGGGTTTCCCCGGTACGTAAAGCGAAATCCTTAATTTCCAGATTTTGGTCTAAAGTTCGCACCTATTAACCGCAAAAAGCCTTTCCTTTTTCCCATACACAAACTGGCCACAGAAATCCAAACCACCAACAAAACGTTCAAGGGGAAGAAAGAAAAGGCCGCAACCAAACTTAGATGCACATATATCTAACCCGGGTTCACAAAAATTCAGAAGTGGGAAATTTTATGTTCCTTTCCCTAAATTTGGGGTAAAAGAAAGAAATGGAATCTGCGGAAATTCCTTACAAATACCCTAATGGTACAAGTTAAACCCTAAATATTGGTTGAATCCCTCCGTTAAATTTAACCCCAAAGCGAAGAACTAAAGTTTAAGGGAAGGGAAAATAAAAATTAACTTTATTTTAAATGGAAAAGTAAACTTTGGGAAGACTAAGTTGAAAGCTTCACTTTTAACAATTCTGGATTTTAGATTATAGTTAAAGAGCCGGGAATTAACCTTCAGGGATTTTTAAATTAATGAAAATTTTTAATTCCTGAAAAATTTAAAATCATAAAAAAGAACCAAATATTTTATTTCCTTGTCTCCAATTAAATTCCAAGCAATCCTTAATTCATACTTTCATTTATGAAATTGCAAAATAAACAATTTTAAAGGGAAACCTGCAATTTTGGGTTTACCTATATGGGGTTTGAACTCCTTACCAAATTTTCAAAAGTTTTGGTTTTAATACTTGGGTTTGGGAACCATAATTAAAAAGAAATTTCCACATAATTTGGGTTTCCAACAACATTTGTTAGGCCCAACCGGTCGAGTGAATAAAGGTTTTGAACGTATGTGTTTATTTTTTTTTCAATTAGGTTTTAGGCATTAATTCCTCCTCTATAAATTCCGGTGTTCCCCACAAACCTTAAATCTCTTTTGAGGGGTCTAAAAAACCTTCCAATTTTCAACCCAAAGGGCCAACCCAATAAGGTTTTTGGTATCCCATTAAATAACAACAAAGATTGGCCACATGGGCTTTTGGCGTTTTATTTTACCAAATCCATAAAGGTTGACAATTTACAAAGTGGTCTCGCAAAACAAAAAATGCCAGGTGGCCTAAATTATCAAATTTACAATTTTCCAAACCCAATTTTGCTCCTTCCTTTAATTTGGTATCAAATTGGTAAAGAAAGTTTAAATATCTTGGTTTTCCCTTTTGGGATTAAATGGAAATTATATTAAAAACTTTAGTTTTGAAAAGATTGGTTCAAATTAATTTAATTATCCTTTGAAATGTGTTATTGTCCCTTTATTCCAGTTAAAACTTTTCCTTATTTCTGGGAATTCCACCCAAAACCCGGAAGTTTGCAACATTCGGTTAAAAGTTTCCTTAATTAGGAAGGGTTAAGAGGTACCATGTTAAATTATAAGCTTTCCAATTTTTTTAAATTTCTTCTTTTAATACCCTTCCAATTAAAAGATTGGTGGGTTTTATTTCAATCTCGTATTTATTTTTAAGTCCCAATTGGGGAAATTTTTGTTGTTATTTTATTTGTTTAGTTTAATTTTCATCTTTGCTTAGCCTTTGGGCAAGTTGTAAATTTTCCTTTTAAAAAAATATAAACTGAAGGTATTTTAACATCTGTTAAAATTTGGATTGTGGTTTGTAAATAAAGGTTGATACTTATAAAAGTTTAAAAATTTTAATTTTTAAACCCCTTGGGTAGAAATTTTTAGCCTTTCCCAAAAATTTAACGCTCTATTCAACCACCCGAATTGACTTTTAATGGTTGGACCAAACATTATTTTGTTTCGGAAAAGTTTGAAATTTTGGGAAACCCTTCCTTTCAAGGTTCGGGCCTAAAATCCTCAAACCGGTTCCGACGGTGGGAAAATCATGGGGAACCCTTTCGGTTTGCCAAACCAGGTGTAGCTTGGCTAAACATCGCGTTTTTACTCAACAACTTCCCGTTTAATGCCGGACTTTGCCTTAAAAGGCAAATACGGTTTTTAAAATTTTATTATACTATTTCTTAATTGTTACAATGCCCAAATACTTAGTTCGTTCGATAAACAGGGAAAACTTTTATTGTTTCCAATGTAATATTAAGATTGATTTATTCATTTTTGACGAGATTTTAAATTGATAAAAGAAATTTAATAAAAGAAAAAATAACCTTTAATTTAAAACCGTTTGCCGGTTTAAAATCCTTTATTCAAAATTTCAAACTTAAGGAAAATTTTCAAGTGTTTAAGCTTTAAGGACTGGAAAATTTTTCAGGGATTGTTAAACAGCCTAAGGTCCGTTAATCTTTAAAAGGGAAACAATTCATTAGTTCCTTCTCTGTAAATCTGGGAATTAATTTTTAATTTCCTTGGATCAAGAAAACATTTAATTGACAATTTTTTGTGAAACTTTTTTGGAAATATTTAATTTCCACCTTTAAATAATTTTCCCTTTTTTGGTTAGGATTTCCCTAATTTACTTATATATTTCACTGGAAATTTTATTTAAAGGGAATTGAAGGTAAAATAAAGCAATGTTAATTATTAACTTAATTTGTTTTAATAATTTTTGGGTTTGGAATTTAAAATTACCAATAGGGTTTTGTAAATTCTTATTACAAGAAAAAATTTTAAATAAAACCAATAAGAAAAATTAAATTCCCTAATTTGGAAATAATTGGAGTTTGGTTAAATTGAAAAAAAAAATTTAAAATTTAATTATGCAGACCCAAGTTAAATTGCTATTTTGTTGGTACAGCTAAAAATAAAAATAAACTTTGCAAATAAAAGTTCAAAAGGTTTCATGGAATAAATAAAGGTTTCCTTTAAAAAATTAAGGCCCTTCCAAATTTAGGGAAAACATCCATTTTGGTTTTTTATTTCCTTGGGTTATGCAAATTGGTTTAAACCCAAGAATTGATTTTGGGTAAACAAGGATATGGAAAAATTTTGCTCTTGTGGCCCAACTTTTTTTAGGAAAATTTGTTGTTTTGTGTGAAATTTAATGATAAAAAAAACCATTGGGTTTTGGCAAGGAAATTATCCCCAATGGAATGTTGTTTAAACACCACAGATTTCAACTTTGAGAAATTTCTTCTTGGGTCCTGTAAAATTTTAAGTGTTTCAAGCCCAAAATTAAATGAACAATGATGGTCGGGGGAACATTCAATCAATTTTGATTTGGACCCTTTCCAAATTGGCAAATTATCCAAAAACTTGGGCAATGTTAACCTTTAATTTGTAAGGAAAAAAAATCTTCTTTTAATTAAAGGGGTTTCCCAATGGTAAAAAGGTTTTCCATAAAACGGTGTCTCTCTACACCGGTTTAAATGGAAAACCATTTTTAAAGAATTTATGGAAAATTGAAATTTTTAATTTTTATTTAAGTTTAATGGTTCCATACCAAGTTTTCCAAAAAGAAACGTAATTGTTAACAGTTTGCAATTTTTCTGGTTAAGGTTTTTTAAATTTTAACGGAATCCAACAACAACGCATCTATTACTCCTCCTAACAAAGAGGGCACCTCTTAAAATATGCACCTCAACGTTAAAGTTGGAAACCTTAAAAAAAAACGCGATTTTTAAAGGTTTGTTTAACCCAGGTGTTTCTAAAGTGGAAATCAAATTAGCTTTAAATTTTTTGGCCCGGCCCCAATTTTTCTTTTTCCAAACCCTTTTTAAAACCCGGTGTTTCCAAATTTTGAAAATTTTGTTTCCATTTGTGGTTTTCCTTCCCAAAAGTTTTGGCAAAAAATAGCTGTTATTTTGAAATTTACCTAATTTTAGCCTTTTTCTGGGACCTTTACAAGGTAAATTTTTTTATTGGTTCCTTTTTAATTTTACTTTGATTGGTTTTAATTGCTTTAATTTTATTTTCTTAGAAATTTTTTTCTAATGGAATCAATTTTGAACCTTAAACCGTTCTTTGGAAATTTTCTTCTCTCAATTTCTAAACCCTTATAATTCTTCCCTTTGGACGCTTAAGTTTTTTGAAACTTCACAATTTTAACCATATTTTAATTCCAGGGTTTAATTTAAGTTTTTGAATTAATTTTTATTAAATTGTGTGAAACAGATATAATTTTTGTTAGTTTTGGTTTTATTTGGTTTATCCTTTTTTAATAAACACTTTAACTTTTAAATTTTCTTTCTTTTTTTCCTTTGGAAAGTTTTAATCCTAAGCCTATTGTTTTTGTAAATTACGCCTGTGGATGTTTACCATCCTCGTTTAGATAGGCTTCCCGAAAATTTCCTTGTATTAAAATGTCTTTAAAGTCTCCTTTTTTAATTTAATGTTTTGGGAACAAAATTTACTTTATAGGTAATTTTAAATTTATAATAGGAAATCTCAAATTGTTAATATAAATTTTAATTATAATTTCTTAACATCCGCGGTGTTCCTTAGTTCTTATTGAGGTCTAAAACCAAGTTTAGTCTTGGTGATCTTATTAACGGTTTTAAAGTTGTTTGAAAAACGTTTGTTTTATTTTCCAATTCTTGGGTTAATTTTAACGGGGCATTAGGTTTTAAAATTTTATTTTGTACAAATTGGAAATTTAACTTTCTTTTATTTTATTGGCTTCCGGATAATTACCATAATTATGGGTTTTTGTTTAATTGGTTGTTTTGGTTAATTAGCATAATAATTCTTGTTTTCTTTGAAAATTTTGACTTCTTCCAATAAGCCATTTGGTTGCCATTTTATCTTTTGTTTAATTTTTTTTAAAGTTTAGTTTTTTGTAAAGAAATTTAATTCCTTTGTGGAAATTCCCATTATTAATTGAAGTTGGGCCCACGACCTTTTCTGTTAAAATTTGGTTTGATTTTGGTTTCTTTTCGCTTTTTGGGCCATTCGTAATCCTTAAGGGCCGATGTGGCAATCACCGCGTTTTAGAAGACTGCTATTATTGCCCCTTGTTCGAAGTGAACGCGAGTGCAATTTTATGTTCTTTGGGCATCAGATAGCTCTGGGAATGGAACCCGGGTCCGTCCGCACCGCAGCTCGCGCTTCAACCACTTGGACCACACTGGCGGTGTCCCAGTCAATAGTATCTATTAGAATTTTTTGTTTAATTTAACCAATTATTAAATGAAACTGAAACGTTTCAGTTTTCTAGATTCTCCCTCTTCTTGTAGTAGTAGTAGTTTAGATGTACTATTAATTGAATTCTGTACTTTGTGCCAATTGTTGTAATTTGTTAGCATTTTATTAAGGAAGAAATACAGTATTTTTATATTTTAGGTACAGAGTGTACTTTAGAGGGATGTATTATATGTCCAGAGAGATTTTAAAATATATTTGTAAATTAAAACGTAATCAGGTGTTTTTCCAAGCATCCCGTATATTTGTTTAAATTTTACTTCTAGCTGTTTTTTCTTCATGAAGATGTGAGTACGCTGGGTTAATCTTGTATTCAAATGAGAACTTGATGTTTGGCCATATTCTCTTGAGATATGTATATATTTTTGTTTAGTGTAAGTGTAGAAGATGTTTCTTTTATAGGAGTGAAGGTAACATGTGCCGATTTGTTTTCATTAGCTTGCATTCTTCATTGTTTTAGCCATTAATCTGTAAAATCCTAATTGCAAAAATAAAATCATGAGGTGAAGCTAAAATGGTTTTACGGTCAACGAATGTTGCTGTTATCGTTGTGTGGGTTTGCTGAGTAAAGTTAATAAAGTGTGGGCTCCAGATACTTCCTTGTAGTACTCCGAATTTGACAGGCTAGAGTTCAACATACGCGTCTTGGTATTTTACTTCAAAAGTTCCATTAGAAAGAAAAAACTGAACATTTCAGGTTATGTAGTAATCGTAGGTGACAAATGCTTGACTTAAATCCATAAAGATAGCTGAGTAGTACCACTTCTCTTTTACGTGGTTGCTGATTTTTTTAACTATATGATGAATTTGTTGGATGGTTCCGTATTCTTTCCTAAATACAAATTGATGCGCTTACGATTTCAATTAGTCGTTTAGATATATTTTTTCAGAACCTTTGATAGCCCTGTAAAAATGCCAATGGGATGATACGATGGCACCTCAATTAAATTTTTCCTGGTTTAGCAATCATTACAATTTGTGGTATTTTCTACTCGC
The DNA here is from genome assembly GCA_036346155.1 of Sinelater perroti. Classification (NCBI taxonomy): domain Eukaryota; kingdom Metazoa; phylum Arthropoda; class Insecta; order Coleoptera; family Elateridae; genus Sinelater; species Sinelater perroti. The sequence continues at coordinate 3,580,464 of JARFIY010000341.1, forward strand.
ATAGAAAACATTTTGTTATTAGCATAGTGTTAAATATTTGCGCTAGTGCTTTAATGCATATTTGGGATATCTGTTGAAGTATGTAACCAGTGATGAGGTCATAACCCTGGACCTTTTTTGCACTAATTTTATACTGTATTAATGTTTATGTTTTATTCTTGGAAACTGGCATCACAATTGACGGATTTTACGCTGTTATTTTTTCTTTCTGTAGACATAAGGTGGTTACCAGTGCAATCACACATTGTGGATTTCTACTACAAAACTTTTTAGTACCGTTGGCATCTGGCACATTATAATAATTTGTAATTAGCAACCAGTAGTTTAAATTTTTCTATAAAATGAACTAGTCCAGTTGTGATGTAAACTTTTCTATTTTCATCCGGTTTATTTAACAAAACAACAGGAGTAATGATGTGTTAGTGTTTTTTGGTAGATATATACAATATTTATAACTTTAATACCCTACATTTTAAGCTCTTTTATATCATTTCAGTTGGTTGGTTTTTGGAAATTTGTGGGGACTACTTTGAAGAGTTTTGTCTTTTTTTCTGTGCGTGAAATTTTTATTTTTGACTTGAAAAAATACAAAGTGCCATTTTAAAATTATTAGCGACACCAAAACGGTCTAGTTTGAAACGACTGCAGTCAGTTAAATAAGAGCGTTATCGGGTTAATATCCAGAAAAAGTGATTTAAAAACATTTTCAAATACATAAATACGATGTATTCTACTAGACATAGATGCCATTGTGTCAATAATGCGTCCGGCGTCGATAATTGCCTGGAATATTCGAGTAATGCTGTCCACCAAATTGATGACGTATTCATCCGGAAAGAACCCGAACGAATTTCTTGTGTTAACTGTTTCAAAGTGAACAATTTTCTTTTAAGAAGCTTGTGCTTGACGTATACCCACATATTCTCGATCGAAATGTGTCGACGCCAAACTGCTCTTTTCACTCGATGCACAGCTTGCTACGGTGTTTGGGATCGTTGTACTCCTGCAAGATTCACTCATCGTTTTTCTTGATGAACCAACGTTTGGTAGTCGCTAACAAATATTTCTTATAAATCTCAAGCATTTTCGGATAGATATACTGGATTTTTAACGATCTGCTGTACCAGCTTGTTAGTTGAGATTGGCCAGGCTTGTGGAACGATAAAATATCCCCAAATAGAAGCTTCGCCCGTAAAAATTACATTGGTTCAATCTTAGTCAATATTGCCCTTAGCCCAAGCAAATCGCTTCGTTACATAATTTTCACCTAAAAAAGGTTTCTTCACGAAACTACGGCATTTGATATCATGAGCACAGAGATGGGTTTAAATAATTATCTACACCTCTATATTTTAATTTTACTGCTCCTTGGCGCAATGTTAAGCCCGGATTTCGCGAAAGTAAGTTTACGATTTGTTTGCCGACTTTAGGGGCACTTTGCCTATCGAACCACGTTCCGGCAAGTCGTCGACCATTTTTGTCTCTTTATATTGCTGCACCCGATTGCTGACGAATATTTTCAACTTGTTCATGTAGTTAGCGGCTGTTGCATGAAACATGTTCGGCCTTTCGTGTGGGTACACAGGCACACGGCTTTGTAGCGCGACGCGGCCTCAAGGTGCTTTACCCGTTTTTTTAGCAAAAACTCAACGCCAATTAAATATTTTGCGACAAAGCATTGAGGGCAAAGGAACTTGCGAAAGAATTAGAGCGATACTTAGTCTGGTAACAAAACGACGAGTTAGTGCACACCAAGTGGTCTTGGAGAGTGCGTGTCATTGTTTGTAGCGTGATTTGAAAAAAATAAATGACTGTTTCGTAAAAAATCAAGTACTGCGGATAATTTTAGCTTATTCACAGCTATGTACTATTACATTAATGGTGTCAAAATTTTGGCACGTCAACAACTACTAATTATCCTATTTACTAAATAATCTCATAGAACAGATTGTAAATTTCTAAATATACAAAAAAAAAACTTTGAATAGATCCAGTGGTGTGGGAGGTAAATTTACACTAATAGAACAGCCTATTCATAGATGGTCATATATGGTCAACCTGGAGATCGTCACGGATTTCATAAGCGCAGACAACTCAAGATCAGACAAAATTCAGTGAATGTACGCGTTCATACTATGTCGTCCTATTGGAAAGCGGCTGATACACACTTCACCAAGATATTTGTTTCAAACGAATTTTTGGTTTTATTGGCCAAAGCGATGTTAGTAGCCTCGACTACTTTAAATCAAAAAACTTTTTTTCTAAAGCTTTTATAATAGAGTATTTTTGTGTTGTTTTAAGTAAAACTTCAGTTTAATCAATATTTTTTTTAACTTCGTAGCTATCTTTTGATATTGCTTTTAGAAATTTAATTAGTGTTGTCTATCCTTAACACCCATTATGTATATCGATGGGGGTTTGGCTTATCTGCACTTTAACTGATGTCCGCTTTTTCTTTTTCTAATTTATCTTCATATAGAGGTTTATCTAGTGCGTTGTGTTTTGCTTTGTTTGGTTTGATTTCGCTATACCTCAAAATGGTGATCTGGGTTTTTACTTTTGATGATGTACAGCTCAGAAAGAACAGCTTGGTACATGGCGGGTGAATGTGCAGTAGACGAGCTGTCTCTTTTTCGTTGTGTTCTGATTGTGTACAGTCCGATAAAAGTCATTGCGTTATTAAACGCAGTTAAAATCAGCTCTTATCAAAGCTACAAGGTCGGTTTAGTTTATGAATAAAATAAATATATTAAATATACTAAGTTTAATGTTTTTTTATCAATTTTTCCATTTGTGCTTTAAAAATATTACTTATCTGGGAAAGAACTTGCTTAGTGAAGCTTAAAAGTAAAAGAAATGGAGTTGTGCGTTATAAAATTGCTAAAATATAACTTCTTTATGCACTAAAAACCCACTATTTGAGAAATGGAGTTGACTGGTCTTTGCACCGAGCCTTTTGATTATAATATTTATGTCACAGAGTGTACCTACCCCTTTCTCAACTGAACCCGTAGCAATGTCCTTGTCGAACAGAGACTCTCTCACTTCTTCATCTGCGCCGATTCACGTGCCAAGCTATGCTTGCTGAGTTATACTATTTAGTGGCCAAATTCTAAAAAATGTGCAACACAAACGGCACGTTTCAGAAAATGATGACACAACACACAGACATGGTATTGATATTATAGTAAAAAAATAATTTAGCAAATCAGTAAAAAGTTTTACCCCATATTCCGACAGAATCATAACGATACAGATCGAATCGAATAAAGAAAGAATCAACGTTATAGAGATGTATGCCGCAACAGTGGATAAACAAGATCTATAAATTGAAAAGTTTTATGAACTGTTCTGAATTCCATCCAGAAAGAAGAGATTACCATAATTATGAGCGAATTTAATGCTAAAGTTAGGAATTTTAAGACGGAAGAATGTGCAGGAAAATATAAACTTGGTCAACGAAACGAGCGAAGGGAACGATTAATAGAATTTTGTCAGAATGTTTAAGTTACCAAATCGTAGGTTGTATACATAGAGATCACATATGGATAACGAACTAGACATTGTCAGAAACCAAATAGACTACGTAATAATGAAAAGGAGGTACAAAAATTACATCAACGAAAATATACAGATATATGGTCTTGTCATAATCCCGTGGTGGGAGTGTTAAATATAAGATTGAAGAAATTAAAACGTTAAGATAACAGACAAGAAATAGGTGTAAAATGATTGAAAGAAGCAGGTACATTAAACAATGCTCCAGAAAAAGTTAATTACAATCTCAGGAACTTCAAAGAAGAAAATAAGAACATTGAAAATGGTACTCTATAAGTCGGAAAAAACACATTATCTCCAAGGAAGGTTAAAAAAGACTGGATAACAGATGAAATTCTCAAAAAAGAGGATACAAAGCTAGAAGTAAAGAAAAGACTAAATCGAAAAATTAGAAGAAAAATTAAGGGGGCTAAATAGGCGTGATTAATAGAAAACTACAAAGAAGTAGAAAATACGAAATCAGTATGAATAAAAGATTAAAAAAGTAACGGATATCAAAACTTCTGCATTAAAAGACAAAGATTGGTAAAACAATTATCGATATAAGTGATAATCTAAAGAGGTGGACGAGTACGTAGAAGAACTGTTTAAACATGAAAGATCAGAAATTAAAATTGCAACGGAGGAGACAGGACCAGAAATTTTAAAAAGCAAAGTAGAAAACGCCATTACGAACACACAAAAGAAAGGAAGGCTGTAGGACCGGACAAAATTTAAGTAGAACTGTGACAACTTATAGATAACAACACAATTGACATAATGGTAGATCTCTTTAACACAATCTATAGAACGAGTGTGATTTTAAAAGAGTGGTTTCTATCAACTTTTGTATTACTTCTAAAAAAGAACAGTGCAAAAGAGTGTTCTAAATATAAGACGTATGCATTAATAAATTACACATTAAAATCATTTATAAAAGGATTTTTAAAAAACTTGAGAAAAATATAAGTACCACACAACTAAGTTTAGGAACGGACTAGACACAAGGGAAGCTCAGTTTGATGTAAGCGTATTGACGCAAAGTTGTCTAGATATAAATCAAGATCTTTATATAAGCTTCATCGACTTTGAAAAGACATTTGATAAAGTCCACCATGAAAAACTATATGAAATTCTCAAAAGCAAAAATATGGACAGTCGAGATATTAACATAATAACTAACTTGCACTGGAACCAAACAACAAAATGAAAATAAATTAACTGAAGAAATTTACCAAGGCGTACGCCAAGGTTGTGTGTTCTTTCCCCAATATTATTTAATATATCTAGCGAAGCCATATCAAGAAGCCTTAATAGAACATAATCATTAATAACATTCATTTTGCTGACGATACACTTCTAGTGGCAGATAACATAATAGATTTACAGCACTTACTCGAAAATATAAATACTTATAGTAAGAATGTTTCAAACTAAATATTAAAAAGACGAAATTAATGGTAATATCAAGGAAGCCAAATGTTCACGGCAATCTAATAATTTCTAATATACAAATTGAAAGAGTCGCATCATACAAATATATAAGGGCATGGATCACTGAAACAAATGGACAAACTAGAGAAATTAAAGGAAGAATAGAAATAGCTAGCAAGCGTTTACTAAAATTAAAATGCTGCCGAGATATTAATTTAAATTTTAGAATGCGTATGTTACGTTGCTATGTTTTCTAAGTTACTATATAGTATGGAATCAGAGACCTTAAAACAGATGAACATCAAAAACATTCAAGCTTTTGAAATGTGGTGTTACAGGAGAATGTGGAGGATATTATGGACGGAAAGAGTAACTAATAGGGAAGTGCTGCTGAAGATGGGAAAGGAGTGTGAAATAATAAGAACTATAAAAGAAAAACTCAAATACCTAGGCCATATAATGAGAGGAGAGAAAAACTTGTTATTGAAGCTTATAATGCAAAAAAATTAAAGGTAATAAAAATGTGGGACCGAAGTACTTCCTGGTTACGAAACCTAAGGGAATGGTAGGGCTGTAGTATGAAATGAACTGATTAGAGCTGCTATGAACAACGTGCGAATTGCAGGGATGGTTTCCAACCTCCGATAGGGGACGGAACTGGAAGAAAAATTGCTTTCATAAAGTAAGTTTGTGTATTGTATTTGTGGAGTATTATTTATTTGGAAATTTAGATAATAATTGTTTATTGGCAGTTGTTGAGAGAACTGATGTTTTGTAATGCATATTGAGAGCAACAATTTCAATCTACTTGTAAACGAGTAAACTATTGTGAGCTTTCTTTAGGTGCGACTTGAATTCCGGAGCTTACTAGTGAATTAGTTAAACAAATAAATTTATAGTTGAGCGTTCACAAATTTCGAGAATTAAGCCACAGGTACAGCTGCAAAATTTAATTTTTACCGTGTCTCCAGAACTTACTTTTTAAGTTCATGGTTACCAAAGTACTCTGTATTTTAATATTTAAAAATTATTTCTTTAAGATTCTAATTTGCAAACCAAAATGTTTCTACTCTAGTTATGTTATACACCAAGATATTAGCATAATAATGTTTACATGGCATTAATTGTTTACTTAAAAATGTTAAAATTATAAACTAGTTTTGTGTATAAACAAACATCAAAATAAATGCTGCAACTTTATATATAACTTTTAAAAAGTAGAGAACAAAAAAAAATTGTATTTAAGGAAAGTTATTTGTGTTAGTTAAACACGATTTATGAGTATAAAGCAGTCGCAATAAAAGTTTTGATAGATACTTACTTTTGTAAATTAAATTGGAAATATTTATTTGTTAAAAATTAAATGCTGTCTTTCTACTAGCAAGCCCTAATATTATACGTCGTTAGGCTGTCACCCCACAGATAAAGGAATAGCCCCACCAACTTTCCTCTGTGCGTGGGAACATGTTGGCGTTAATCCGAAGTTGATTATTATTTAGTAACGCTTGTCCCACTTGATGTAATAATTTGAAGCAGACTGCAAATCCAATTCAATATTGAGTCCAGTTTGAAACTAATAACGTATTAAACTTAGTCCAGTCTCAAAAGCCGCTGTAGCTGTTATGAAAGTCATCATTAATGTTGCGTAAATAAGGGGCCGAAAAAACTGCTTTGGTATATCGCGCAACGCAAAAGCAAGTTTAATTTAAACAATTAGGCGTTGCTGCCTGGCGCCGCCACAGCTGCCCAAAATGTTAATAACCATAGCACATCAGCACATAATGAAATGTTTTTATGTGTATAATAATTTTAATTGTTGTTTGAATACAATTATTTCGATTTTTTTAATATTTAATATACGCTAGTGTCTTTAAACTCGAATTAAAGTATTTAAATTGAAAGGATTGTGAATGCAAAAATACGAACAGGCAAATGCGTCCCCAATTTAACACAGAAATTACTAATTTTTTTCTTGTATGTGTAATACTTTTATTTGTTATATTCTATCATATGAAAACCATAATCAAAATCATTAAAAGTTACCTCAATCTAAAACTTAAAATGAATTCTTTCATAATCGATAGTGTTAAACGTTTTGTAAGGATTTAGATAGAGATAGTCGTCGAAGAGTATAAATTTGTGGATTAATGCTAAAAAAGGAAAAAACAGTGGTTAATACGTTTAATGAAATTTTAACCTGTTTGTTCACTACTCATTATTTACACCATATGCACTATATATTGTGACGCAAAGCGGTATGAAAGGTCGGAAAGTTTTATTCCTGTCAGTGCAGGCTAGCTGTCGCCTTCCTCTGGGAGGGGCTCAATTTAACATATTTGTATGTGTGCTGAAGTGAGTAGCATAGCGGATACTATATTTCTGTAATTTGTTTATGATTGAGCAGATGTCTAAATCACGTTAAATAACATCGTTTGGTACCAATCAAGGAACGTTTACCATGGACCGTAAAACGTTTGGATTGAAAGCGCCTTAAAATGTCAATATTGGAATTGCTTGCTATTTCCCAGAATTGAATGCTATAACTCCATATTGGTTTTATAGAGTAAAATTTTATTATTAGTGGACAGTTAAGTCTTTCAGACTAAAATCAAATACATCCTTTCACATCTTCAGACCCAGCTGTTTTATTTTTGCGAATATATGCCTCTTCTAAGCCATGCGCCTGTGTAGGTGCAGTATTAATTATGCCGTTAAGAAGTGCAGGAGGGTAGATACCTCTTCTTAGGGCAAAAGTCACCTGCACCGACGTTTCTTCATTTACTCTTATCCGGCTATTTATCGAACCAAGTTACTAATTCTTGCAAATGATGTTGTAGATGTTGACTCGTCATATAGATTTTAAGATTATACCATAGTGGAACCAGTGGTGGGAACACCAGCCGTAAAAAGCAGGTATAATATTGGACCCAGCACACTGTCCTGAGGTACACCTACATGTATTGAAAATAGAGACGTGTGACTATTTCTATATTTGACGAGAAAATTTCTGTCTGTAAGGTACGACTTGAGAATTTCGTATAGTACGATTCTTTTGCTTTTGAATGCTCCTGATGTCACACTTTACCAAAGGGCTAAGGAACACCTATAAAGATGGCCAAGCAGTAGCGTTTGTCGTTAAAATCTTTTATAATTTTGTCGACCATTCAATGCACCTGTTTAATGGTGGCATGATTCTTCCGGAACTGATAATCAGGTATGAGATTATTATTTCAGCAATCTGTTAAGAATCTTGGACAAGAGATGAAGCAGACTAAGTGTTCTGTACAAAGACAGGCCCGTAGGTGGTTTTCCAAGATTTGGTATTAGGATAATTTTAGCGACTTCTTCAAAAAATGTCTCAATCACAGTACCGCATTAAAGGGATAGGTGATGAACACAAACCCCTTTTCCGGCACTTCTTTCAACACTGTTGCTGTGATTAGGTCGCAACCGGGTGACTTTCTTGGTTTTAGTTTCTTGGTAAGCATGGTCTCGACTTGTGTGTGTGATCTTCCAGATTGTAGGCACAATTGCAACGGTGCTCCTAAATAGCGTTGTATTTCTTGTTCTTCTTCGAGTGTGATTTTAGAACCATATGGTGTGGAAACAGCATTCAAATGAATTGCAAATGCAAGTACCTATTCCTCGTTACTTCTCGCCCAAGTATTATTCGGAAGACGCAATGGTGTTTATATTTCTGTGATTGCGTTAATCTATTTGCCGGCCTCCAGAGGGAGTATTCTCTAGCTTAAGTTAGAGACAAGTGCTGAAGGTGGTTTTATACAGATTCTTTTTTTATGCCCGATAGAAGTTGTTGGCCACTTTCGTTTAAGATATTCAGTGTATAGAATTTTCCCAACCATAGTAAGCGAAATACAACGCGGGCAAACTTTTGGATCAAATCTGGAATTAAAAGCACAGGTAATAGCAGACGTCCGGTAACTTTTAGACAGATACTTTACACAGCTACAAGGTGATGCACACCAAATAAATTAAAAAATAACGATAAAGCCCAAATGCGCCCATAAATGTTAGTACGGCAGAAAATTTATTCCTATAGATTCACAAATTAGAGTTTTATGTTAACTGGTAGTTCTTTGGGTTAAAAGATTTTTTTGTCTCGCTAAATATCGCTGTTAACCCATTTGCAAATTTTATGGTCCTTTCTATTTATATCCTTTTTGGTTTTCTTCTTTGATCTTACTTCTAATGTTATTTTTACCATTTTGTCGTTCTGCATTCTATACACATGTCCCAGACGCCACAATTGCTTTTCTCGTAACACTTTCTTTACCTCTAACTACTCTTTGTATATTGTGCTGCTCATCTTGTCTTGTTTTTCTTTAATATTTCTCCAAATCTCATTTACTCTCCCACTGTGTTTGGTGCTCATCTCTAAACCCGTGTTCCATCTCTACGGTAACCTTTGCTGTCCGCCTGCCGACCCTCGTCGCAACACAACGAGTTTTACCGCCGCCCGGCATTCCGAGTTGAATCATCGTGAGCGACGGAGCAGAGCCAGCCGACCAGATTGAAGCCGCCAGCCAGCCGACCCAGGGGCTCTATTGCGCTGTGGTGGTACGCTGTCGTTGCCTACTGTACGTTCCGCCCCGTCCGTGGTGCCCCAGGATTGAAGCCGCCAACGAAGAGCACGCCGAAATCTGCCGTCCATGTTACCAGAGACCATTACTTACGTCGGGAGAGCGCCCCACTGACCTGCCGCCCACCATATTCGCAGTTATTCAAGTACAGTTGTATTGTTCGTTTATTTTTCTCAGTTTCGTTGTTTGCTTAGTTCTTACTTTATGATTAATTTTAGTTTTGCCCAATACATAGTTTACACAGCTCCGCTTTTTTTTATTTCCAGTTTTGCTTATCGAGTCACCCTATTGCGCTTAATTATCAAACACACCACTACTCCTATATATTTCCAAATATTTGAATTTGTTCTTTTGCTCTACTTCTTGACCTTATATTGTGATGTTATGTTTTATTTTATAAGTACATATATTCAGGTAGTGCTCTTCCTCTATTTTTGCTAAGATCACAATAGCACATGCGTAAAGTAGTTTTGACACATGCGCCATTTTTATTTTCTATCACTCTATATTATATTTTTTGTTTTGTTTTATATTTTTTGCTGCTTCGTTTATTAGTTGTGTAAACACTAACGGATTTATCACACGTTCCTGTGTTGCTTTGAAAGCGCCTTACTTTTTATTTCTCGATCTTACTGCATTGCATCTTTTGCCTTGTTATATAATATCTTAATAATCTCTGTCTCTGTTTGTTTATGCTTCTATTCCTAATATATAATGCTGAAGACCTTTCTCAAGTTTATGTAGCATAAATAACTTTTATTGTAAATAGAGCTGCGCCTCTTTTTCTTTTCCAAAAGTGAATGGACTGTCTTCATTTTCTTTGCAATTTTCTATTAATCTGGGTTTTTATATTATCGCCCATACCTTGTATAATGTACTCGGTGATTTTATTTCCCTGTAACAGTTACAGTCTTTTTTATAGCAATTTTTTGTGGTGGCACTACAACCCCTGTATTTTTCCTGCCTGTCCCTCTTATGTTTTTTGTCATTTCTGGTGGCATTCTAATTTTGAATTGTTCTTCCTAGTCTTATCCTTTTTATGGATTTTTTTAGTTCTATTTTTTATATCGGCTCAATGCTTATATCTTCGTCCATTGCTGCGTTGTTTTGTTTAATTCCATTGTTACTTTCTTTTAATCTTTCTTCGTTGCTGTTCTCTAACACCCCATTGAATGCTGCCGCTATCATTGTATCATACGTTGTGTGCCTCTTATGTTTTTTAAAATACTGGTATGTTCCTTTCTTAACTATTTTAGTTTGTTATAAAATAATTTTAATTTTTGCTGGAATTGTATTTTATCCTGTTTCCAAATTTTACCTATTTCATTTTACTTTGATTTCTCTTTTGTATCCCACTTTTGGCGTGCATTTATTATTTTTTTTTTGTTGAAAATTATATCCATTCTCTGATTTGCTTGTTTTATTTGTATTTTATCAAAGTTTCTGTAAATTTAGTTACGTTACTAATGTGACCTTAATATATTGAAAATAACATTGGAGGGGGAAATAGAACATAATAAATAACTTGATATTGTTCTTAATCTCTACTAATTTTTCTCTGATCGGATTTTATTTTACACATTTAGTATGCTGTTTGTAAATAAAATATTTGACTTAGAGTATATCTCTTACTTTGTACAGTTTAATTTAAAAAGAGAATGGTGTAAAACCATAAATGAAGCTTTCGACAGCGATGTGGCGAATTAGCGAGAGGTGAAATAAACGCATGTACAAAACTCTGGTGCTCCAATTTAAAAAAATTAATTGTTGAATAATGTTCCTTATGACGTCTGCTTTCGAATGAGGTATCACATGACATATGTTATGTGAAGGAAAAAAGTTTGACCTCACCGTTGACCCCTTCACCTTTGGCTGATTTGGTTGAAACTCAATGGCGAAGAAGGTATTGACCTAAGGTATATGTATGCCAAGTTTGAAGTGAATTCGATGATTATAACGGAAGTTATCGTGTCTCCAGACAGACACCATGTTAAAATCATTAACTTTCGCCTATAGCTTCCGCTGTCGAAAGTTAATAAGACCCTTTATTTAACAAAACTCTAGAATACAATTTCCCAGATAAACTTTTATAATCAAAAACAACTCTGTTTTTGGAACAAGTTATAGTTAAAAATAATAGTAACTTAATTAGTATATTGCAATTGCTACATGTCTATCAATAAGCCAGATGGAAGAAATGTGATAAAATGTTACAGCTTTACACTTTAACTACTACCTCTTTTAAGATTATATTATATTATTAATAAAAACTAATATCTGTCATTATATGTTGGTTTTTCAGTCATTTTTGATTGAATATTAACTTAAGTAAATGCATCTTACTTTACAAAAAAAAATAGTTATATGGGCCAAATTTATCTAGTGAATATTTTTATCAAACAACAATTACCTTATTGTCAAAGCATTATTGTGATGGAAAAATAGTGTGTTGCTTTGCACAGTTCAGAACTTTTTAGTTTTACTCATCTTTTTGAGTCGGTGATGCCCATTTTACGATTACTGAGTTATTAATATTACAGACAAAACAGATATACAATATAGGCCGCATCGCGGCCTTGTTAAAGTATATTTCTATGCATGAGATGGTAAAGCTTTCGAGCGGTGTGCGCTGAGGCGCTTCGAGCCTTATAGGAAGTGTAAGCCCTACCTTCTCCCCCATTTAAATGTGGCCAATGTTGCAAAAGACTGCAAAAAGACGGCAACCACCAAAGAGATTAAACCTACGAACCTCGCATCTCGGAGCATACCCGCTATCAACTCGTCCAATAAACTGCTCGTTTTCATTCCCCTTAATATTAATGATGTAAACAAATTTTTTCTGCAGAAAACTGCTTTATACTAAATGAATTTTTGAGTTTATTATACTCTTGAATAAGGAATTTTATTCCTTTCAGCACAAACAAGACATAAAGTTCAGAGTAGTGTTGGGCAACATGCACTCCACACTCGAATTGAAAGAACTAACTAAAGAAAATAAAACCTACGCTTAGAGCGCAGCTACGTTATATTTTATATTACCTGTTTTTTTGTACATTCTGTTCAAATGTATTATTTACAGTACTTTTATAAAAATCTTTTATAACTCTATAGATTCACCTGGCTATGTATTTGAGAAGATGATTTACTCTTTCCGAATCTTTTTACAACTACATAAATTATTGCAATAATTAATAAATACCATAATTTGTATTTCTTATTAGCCAAAACTGCATTTAAGCTATCTCAGTATTTTATTTTGATTATATTGCGATTATACGTTCTGAAATATTTTACGTTAGTTGACTTCCCCGTGAATAATTTAAAAATATTTAAAGAAATATATTTATCCAAACAATTTACGTCTTCCCTAGCACCATTTAAGTTAAATTTTGAGCAGAAACTAATAATAAAATAAGTGAAGAATGAGGATCAAGATTAATTTTACCCCGCGATAGGAAGCTACTCAAAACTATGAATCAAAATCACTTAAACTACGTATCAACTTAAGAACCTATTTGCTGGCCATCAGATCGTAACAAAATTTCTGGTCTGCTTGATTTTTGCATCACATGAAAAATGAAAATAAGCAACATTAACGCTAACATGTTTCGATCTATCCTCAGATCATTCGCCTGTAATTATCAAATACAGTAGGAGAGCTTTGAAAACACCAAAACCTGTTTCACTTCACAATAAAGCCAGTAACTGGAATATATACAGGAATTGATACTAATGTTTATCTAAACATGTTTTTAAAAACAGAAAAAGACGTACACAATTCTGTAGAATACATCACTCATATAAATCAAATAAACAGCACTAATTTTATTTATTTGATATCGCATTAATAAAATCCCGGTATATGTTGACTTTCCAACTGCTCAGATCATATTAGAGGGAATTATAAAAGTTATGCATTATGGTTTCCCTTTAGCTGCTAATGCGATAGTTATATATCGGAAAGCCTTACACGATCGGTAGTTACGAAGTTAATACTTTTGGGGTATGTAGTTAAGCTGTAATAGAAGTTTTCAGCTTTACCTACCTCTTTAGTAAGAACTTAGTAAGAACTAGAAGCAACGACATTCTAAAAAGCGTTACTGTGTAACAACCCAAACTATACTGCACTTGAAAACTGTTGGTTCTTGCTTGATTGTAAATTGAAGTGGTGCAGAGTAAATTATAAATTTTTTATTGCGGGACATTTTAATTGTTTTTCTATTACTGTATTGAAAAAAATATCTGAGAACAAAACTAACACAAACTATAAGAACAAATCTGCAGACATTTGGAATTTGTTTGTCAGATTAACTTACCTTTAATCAAAAAATATCCATACTGCAACGTTTCATAATTTAGTCAGATAGTAATATAACAAGCTGTTTTATTCTGTAGCATCTCTTAGACTAATCTCTGTGCAGTATATGTATATGTATAAAATAATCTTGTACATCCCCCTTGGCACCGGAAAATTGCCTACAGAAATAATTACGCGGTTTGGTTACAAAAGACCCAAAAAGTGCATAAAGTCTAATCACCAGTAGGAGGCAACTGCTGACAGAAAAACTCACTACACGCTATCTGATCCCATAAGAAGTGATGAATTCGCCAACGAATTGAAAGAAAAGATCAACATGGTTCTGGGCGGAGCATGACTGACCTGGTAAAAATTGGATACGGCGAACTCGACGGCTAATCTAGCAGTGCACTAAGATCTGCACTGCTGATTGTGAAAAACTAGATAATAGTGCCAAAGCTGAACGATGTTGAGCACGACAGAGCTGGCTCCCTGAGATCTTTTTGGACAAAATGAACATCTAAGACGGGAATCGCTAAAATGACTGTTAGATTTTTGAAGATATTTCCTCCATAGTGCCTATCGTCATGCGTGGAAAGTTTCTTACCTCTCTGATGATTCTGACACTTGTAAGCAACGAAGATGTCACAGCACTCCATTTTTTGCGAAAAGTCTGAAGGTGACCACCTATAGCTATATCAACGTGAAACAGTTGTAAGGTTGTAAAGACACTGCTCCAGCTGATAATACAAAAAAGGCTCAGGTATGACAATATACCATTAATATCTCGACTTGTGGCTATCCTCCAGCCTCGACTGCGATTATCTTGACTACTATTGGTCAAGTCGGAGTTCAATGAAAGGCATCACAACACCAAGGACAGCTAAAGAGGCTTCATTAAGGAGATAATCGCGCTATGGACAAGAAGAAAGTTTTGTGGACTTGTAGCAGGTTTAGGTTTTAGTTCAATGTGGATTATGCTTTAATTATAATTTTATTGTCAATGTTATTATTTATTTTGTGTATTTAGGTCAATCACCCTATACATAGTGAATATAGACACAGTAGTGTAGCAACTTAAAAAAGAGTTCTTATTCACATAACTATATACGACTATTGTTGCACAAAGTAAAATGCATAGCAAAATGCACATAAAATTAAATGTCAACTTCAACATCTAAGTCTATCTAGAGATTTAAAATTGGGTTTACAATAATGTAATTTTATTATTTATCTACAGAAATGCATGACAGTTGGAATTTATTAAGTTACAATAACGCTGAAGGTATCAGCTTTCTAAACCCTATTATAATAGACAGAGTAATCTACTATAACTCAAAAAAAAATGATGGTATTGTGCCAAATTCTCGTATAGTGCTGACTTTTATTTTTCTGAAATAGTAGATTCAATGGGTTATATAATATGTAACAAATTCAATGGCAACGCACTAATATATTGTTTTACCTTTTAAACACTAACAATATTTCACTTCAATAAAATCATAGATTGTTTTTGTTATCATTATTAGACAGTTGTAAAGTTGTCTAATAAAATTTCATATTTATATTTTTGAATTTTAAATGAAATTGTTAAATATTACTCCATTATTAAAAAAATAAATCAGAATACTTTTCTTAAATTAATTCTAATTTTTTTAAATTGTTTAATCCACGAGATTGAAATTGAAATTTAATATTAATTTTACATACTTTTTTCCGAAGCTTAAGTCCTTTGGCTTTCATTTTAATGAAATAATCTAAACAATAGCTAATTGCAGAAGCACTCATTAGCTCAATAGCTTTGGTTAGCTCCATTAACGCAAATCCTTTTCAAAACATTTTCAAATATCTTTTTATATATATGACTTCCAATGAGACAGAACTTCAAAGAAATATTTGCAGTGTTAAAAGGAACTGCACGCTTAGTTATAATGTGGTAAAAGTATGGTCTCAAAATTTTAAAAATGGCGTTCTACGATCTAAAATCTTCACCCAAGAAAACCTAGAAGTGGAGTCTCATACCTTAAGCTGTTCAAGTCAACTACGCGCTCAATAAGAACTGCCTCCAACAGTACATGCCCAAATGGGTTGTTTATTGATACTTCAGTATTATTTACAATCTTATTATTTTGTTGACTCTAGCACCTTCGGTAAATCACAAGAGCTCTAAGATGATTTCTTTAGAAACTCCAATCGTATTTTGTTTCTAATCTGATAAGTCTTTTTCATTTTCCTAAAATTCCCAATACCCAACCCTCCCTGACCAACAAGACGGTACATAACCTTTCCGACTTCCCTGTAAGCAACCTAGCTATTCAGGCTCTGAAAAAAGGTTTTAACTTTGCTGTAACACCAAACCGCATTCCCACTGAACAAATTATATCCCAAATAGAATCCTCCATTTCCACCCTTCCCAAAAATGTGGCAAATGAAACCAGGCAAGATGTAGCCAAAGTGCTACTTACAGTCGAATTACCAAAACTAAATATTAAAGCCATCGAATTACGCGCATTAAAAGCTCTAAAAGAAAATAATAATATTACTATTTTATAGGCAGATAAGGGCAACGCTACAGTGATCCTAAATACTGAGGACTACATCGGTAAGATGCACAATTTACTTAAATCCTCTGATTATCGCCATGTACCTAATAATCCCACTACCTACCTCGAAAAGAAAACCAAATCCCTCATTACTAACTCCAACTTATCATCCGATACTAAGAAACTCCTCATACCCCGAGAAAAATCCTCCAGAATTCTCAAATTGTATGATCTCCCAAAAATTCACAAGGAGAACATTCCTTTACGCCCTATATTTAGTGCGTTCGGCTCTCCCATCCACAACCTAGCCAAATACCTAGCCAAGACTCTCCAACCTCTCACAGAGCAGGCATCATCCTGCGTCCGAAACTCCTATCATTTCCTAGAAATACTGAAAACCTTCCCTATACGCAAAGGTGACATCATGGTCAGCTTTGATGTCGTTTCTTTGTTTACAAACATCCCAATTCCTGATACCCTACAGTTATTAAAGTCAATGTACAATATAAATAACAATATCCTCTCTATAATAAACCATTGCCCATCCAATACTTACTTTACCTTTCAAAATAAATTTTACCGCCAAATTAATGGTGCTCCCATGGGTTCCCCACATTCACCTGTCATTGCTAACCTTTTTATGACCGATTTTGAAACAAAATCCCTTGCCTCCTTTCACCTTAAACCTACCTGCTGGATACGATATGTCGATGACACTTTTGTTATCTGGCCTCGTGGACATGATACCCTTCCAGAATTCCTTTCCCACCTCAACCAAATCCACACCAATATCAAATTTACTATGGAAACTGAACATAACAATTCCCTTGCCTTCCTAGATACTCCTGTTGCAAAATCCCTCATAACCAGATCCATCAGACTTTCCGATACGAAAAATCGCCAACCAGAAATTAAATCCATTACCAGCACCCTACTGCAAAATGGATATTCCAACAAATCCTTAACTAATATAATCAAAAATATAAATAAAAAAACTCTATATCCCAAAACCCTCCTGACCAACAAAAAGCATTCCTACCTTACATCAGAGGCATCACCGATAGAATAAGCCGCATACTAATGCGGCAAAATATCCGCACGGTGTTTACGACCAACAACCAAGTATCTGGGCTTATTCGCTCAACAGAGGATCACTGCTCCAATGAATCTCAAGGAGTGTATGAAATACCTTATAGAGACTGCCAAAGGACCTACATAGGTCAAACAAATCGGCAAATATCTAGCCGAATATACGAGCATTCTTTGGCCGTACGGAAAGGCGATAATGGTTCGGCACTTGCCAAACACAGCAAAGGAACAGGCCACAAAATTAATTTCTCTGGGGCTAAAACCATTGCCCCCATTTCCCATTTTACCAGCAGAATAGTACGTGAGGTAATTGAAATAGAAAAACGCTCTCAGTGCTTCAACACAAGAGAAAACCAGCCAGCGTCTTCCTGTCATGTAGAAGTCCCTAATTGCTCCGCACCACCAATTACGCAACACCCTTAATCCTACAAACTTTCCCCAACCCAACGCATCTCCCGCCAAACAAACTTTCACTTCCAGCCCTATAAGAGATCAAGCAGCTCACACGAAAGTTCGGTCTTATCCAAAGACTCATAGCTCTCCTTGGGGAGTAGGCCGATTGAGACCCCGAGTGAAGAGCTAACCTCTTGAAAATGGCATCAAAGCCGATGCCGAAAAGTCGAGAATTTACTCAAAATAGACGCGGTTTATCCCGTGAACTAAGTTGTTTAAACATAGTTAACCGCGGAAACCTATCCGAACATTATATATATATATATATATATATATATATATAGCCGAACATTATATATATATATATGTTCATAAACCGCGTATGAGTATCGACTTTCGGCATCGGCTTATATCAAGAGGTTATCACTAATCGGCCATATATATATATATATATATATATATATATATATATATATATATATATATATATATATATATGTTTTTATTTGACATAACGGCGGCAAATTTTCCCGCTTGCGCGGTGCGCCGATATGTAGCGGCTGTGGTCGCGAGCTTGACTTTCCTGGCTCTTCGCTTTTTCGCTCGCTTCGTTTTGAATTTTAGTTGTGATGGTTTAGAAACCGGGCGACTGGCTTTAAATTTTCCGTGTTCGAGGTCGTTTTGACAGAGAATTCGCCGATGTGTATTGCTTTAGTGACAACAGTTTCCACATCCCGGTGGCCGTTTGTTGAAGCCAATATTATTGCGGGATTCGACATTTTGCCGTCCAGATTTTTCTCTTCCCGGAGGTCGTTTTGTTAGGCCGATTGCCTTTTAGGAGATAAATTTTTGCCAGCGGAAAAACTCGGTTCGGTTTCCTTGTATCTGACCCGACGAGGAACCAAGGAAAAGCTAGTAGCAAACTCGAACACACGCGCTGGAGGATCCACACCAGGAAAGGCGCTTCCGATCGGCTCCGCAGCAAAGGTTGGGATAACTTTTTTTGCCCACACCTTTTTTCCTCTTCTTTGGTTCCCCGGGACTTCAGCACGAAGAGCCGAGTTCTGCAGCAGAACTTTCCAAAGATGACTTTTTTAATTTCGACTTTTTTATTGAAGTTCCTTTGTTTAAAATTTTAAAATTGGCCGTATCAATGCTTAATGGCACATGTTTGCTTTCTAACACAAGACAAGTTGGCAATGACTTGTGGATTATTTACATTAATATTATTGTCTGATGCTTTTACTTACAATAAAGGCAAGTTCATAAAATTAAAACTGAAATATTATGTTCATTAAATGGAAAACCGAACTTTGTAAAAAAGCAAACATACAAGTGCTTCAGCGGCTCGCAATGTACTTAGCATCTTTACATGTTTGAATAGACATAAATGATATGACATCATAACAGTAAAATAGAGTAGTGAATAAACATAAAAGTTCTAGTATTTCCAATGGATTTGTTCAGGATTTGTGTTAGTTGTAAAATCGATGTTTCTTTTAATAAAGAATATTTATCAAACGTTAACGAGCAGGTAGGAATCGATTAGTCATTAGTACCCGGCCGTAGAGTTAAGAGAGCTTCTAAGAGTTGTAGATTACTTATAGTTTTTATAAGTTAGACTTTGTAGTTGTCATATGAGTTATTTGGAGACTACCATAAGAGAGCCACGATTATTTATATAGATAGTTTGCTGGTAAGTAATAAATAAATGATGTGACAAAGTTAGACACGAATAGAGCACTATCCACTGAGAGGTCTCCAGGAATCACTCAATGAGATCTTCCGGCCAAAGCCTGTCTTCTGACCTAAGGCTGGTGAGAGTAGAAACAACAATGAAATGGTTGGTATAATTCAAGCTATTTTTTTTACTTTTGGTAGCAGAGTTCTCTATAGCTTCAGTAAGAAGAAAAGTTTAAGGTGAAAGTAAAGCGTTTGATTGCTCACGTACCAAGGAGCATTAACAAGAGCACGATAGGTTTTTGATTAATAGAATTTGTGCATTTTGATGTTCAATGGTTTGCTGCAGCCTCAAAATTTAATGTCATAGAACCATGTAGGTGCTAGGATTACCTTATGGGGAAAAAAGTTGTTTTCTAATCTTTAGATTTAATTTCTATAGTTTTATATGGACTTTCCAGATGAGTCGATGAAATCCCAAGTATGTCATCTCTGTTTTTTGGTATGGGCTGGTCATCAACGGTGACTTAAGGACAGGTAGTGTTTAGTAGTAAAAGTAATTTGAGATAATTTATTTTTGTTTACTTTAATCCACCACCTATTGAGCCAGCTTTGAAGGAGGTTTAGATGGGACAGAAACTTTTTAGACGTTCAAATATTTTGAAGAGTTCTTGCGGGATTTTCTAGGTTTGGCAGTCATGGTTATTAGCGCAAATTTCTATTGAGTAGGAAAGTAGCATACTGAAATCATACGATTGTAGATTGTTGTAATGAGCACTATTGGCTTTTTGGAGAGATTTGTAATATTGTAACGAATTTCCAGACGCTCACCATAGCACTGATAACTATCCGCATACCAGCACGCTTTAAGAATCCAACTAGCATGTACGTGCTCGTGTTCCGAATATTCTAGAAAGTCCGAGGGTTTGCAACTGTTTTGTAATGTCGCTGAGTACAAAATAAATATCGCACAGCAGGACGGTCGAGGCATTCCGAATTCCAGTGACAACCGTGAGTGTATAAGTGCAGAACCGTGTTGATATAAATAGTACATCGTTTCACATTACCTAGTGTGTATATAAATAGTGTTGTAAATTAGCATAACATGAAAATAGAATAAGTAGTATTAACAAATTTGCACGTCTTTTTCACCACTGCCAAGAGCAGAAACGTTACACTACATTTTCCACGATAAGGTCGTATTCAGGAGCTTTAAATGACTTGGTTGCTTTTATTGCACTTCCGTGGGTGAGATTAGTCTCAGGGGTGGGGATAACTGTCCAGGGGAGTTGAGGTATTCTTCTGCCTTTGTGTCAAAATTAGTATTAGTGATCGGTAATGAGGTGAAGACTTGTTCGAGATGGTTTCCAAAAGTATTGACGTCTTCTTCGTTAGATCAAGCCCATCTTTTATGTGATTTTCTTAAAGGTAATGGGGGTTTTAAACTTTTTATTCGCTTTCCAGATAATATGATTTTCAAGTGATAAATTGGAGATCCAACTAAATGTTGCATATCTGATTTGTCGAATAACATTTCAAAGCCGTTGGGTAATAGCGTTCAATGTATTCTTATATCGAAGGTTTCTGGATCCTTGCCATTTAGCTTGGCGGTATATTGCGAATTTTGGATTCTATCTTATAGTCAATTGGAGTAGTCAGGCAGCCTCCTGTATGAGCTTTGTGATGTGCTATACTGCTTTAACAATTTCACTAGATGTGTGGAGTTTATGTGCTAAATTGATGTTGTTATTGTGGTACATTGCTTTAGTGGTGCGGTTGTCTATATAACGGTTGTGCTCAAGGTTATTACTATTGGGGAATGATCTGAGCTTAAGCCGCAGTTGCTTTCAGTCTTACTACAAACGTCAAAAATACCTTTGGTAATCGCAAAGTCAAGCAGATCAGGGATTTAAAATATCTAAGTCCGTTGGCCAGTAGGTTGGCGTTCCAATCATCTGCAACTAAAAAGCGAGGTTCAAGTGAGAGTAACAGTTCTTTCGATTCTGTGTCTCTAAGTAGTCAATAAATGGCTCCTAGTCAACGGCCAGAATGATGATAATGGTCTATTGCTAATTTAGTTATGATTGCCAGGCTTGAATGAGCAGTTCTTTCGGGATGATTTGCGCATTAGATGTTATAATGTGGTACTTTTATAACCATATTGGATGTAGAATGGCTTTCAAAAATAAATGGTATGTCAATTTTGTTGCAGTTTAAAAATAAGATTACTTCTTGGATATGATTCTCTAGTCCGTTTGAGTTTCACGCCGTTAGTCGGGTTGGTAAGGATAGTAAGCATAGTTAATATCATCCTGTTCTAATTCAATAGTTGAGAGAACATATTTATTTTTCTGTAATATCAGCATTATAATTAGTTCTTCTAGCTAAAATTTGTGAGTAGAAAGAGGTCTAAAAAGGGTCATGCAAAAATTACTGGTTAGGTGCTGGAAATGGGGATGCGTTTATTTTGTTGGGTATTTTTATGGGTGTCTGTTTGACATAATTGTGTTTTATAAGCCTCTGTATGAAGTACTGCCTTTATAATTGGCGGGATGGCTGCTATTACAAAGGGCGCAGGTGGCAGGAATGTCCCTAGTCTTTCTACAGATTTTACAGTTGTTCTCCGTATTTAACACAGTTGTAGGACTCCATGCAGTAGCTCTTGGAATGGCCGTAATTTTGACAACGTGTACATTATATTATGTTGTTTTTTATTTGGAGTGCTTCCATTTTGATTTTGGTATTATGTGTACATTCCAGTTTTGAGATTATTCTTGGGCTGGGGTTCAAGATCGATGAAAAACATCGTCAGTGGATCTTTGCTTATCCTATGCCAGATGTTTATTAGCTTTTTTGAAGTGTAACCTTGATTTATGTAGCTCATCCTTAAAGTCTTGCAGAAGGATCGAGTGGTTAAGGTCGCATATGACGACCCTACAAGCTTGTCTTGTTTAATCTGATAAGTCTGGTGCACGGTGTTTTCTTTACCTAAATGGAAAATTAACTTTCTGTATTTAGCGATGGTGTATGCAAAAGGGCGATTTTCTGTAAATTAGATATTTCTGTTCACCTTTATTTGTCTATTTTGAAACACAGATCTTCCCAATTTTTTTTTCTTCTGGTCCATGTTGTGCTTTTTTAATCCCACTTGTTCCCACCCTTTTGTTAATGATGTTTATTTGGCGCATCATCCCACACACGTTTTCCGTATGATTTCCTTTATTCCAGCCTCTTTTTCTTGCCCACTGATTGGTCTTTCTGTCTGTTAATGTAATTCTTGATATAATTTTTTTCTTCCGCTTTAGATAATTCGATCCCTTTTTTATATTATATTTTTAGTAATAGTGTAGGTTTCTAAGCCGTACGAAAATATTGAAACTATGCATTAGTTGAATTCTTTCAGTTTCTTGCATGTCAATAGTTTTCTATTTTTATAAATATATATATATATATATATGCAGCTTTCTAAATAGTACTCATGCCAATTTAATTCTCCTCACCCCCGCAATTTGATTTTCTTTGCTATTTCTAATAATAAGTAAGTAGTAATTGGAGTGGAAGAGGACGAAAGGGCAGACGCACTCGCAAGAAGCGGTGCTAACACTCCTGTTACAGGACCGAAACCTATTCTAGGCATACCAAATGTAGCATACTATCAGCGATAAAAAAGGGGATGCAAGGACAACATTCATCTCGCTGAGATGCGACACAAGAGCATAAACTAGGAAAAAACTAATTGGAAAACCTTCCAGTAGACTAAGAGATGACGTACTCAATTTAGGACGTATTCAGATAAGACAGGTAGTAGGACTTATAACAGGACACTGCCATTTGAAAAAGCACTTCCATATAATAGAAGTAAACAGATATGACACACTCTGCAGATTATGTAAAAGAGGAAGAAACATCCTAATACATAGTCTTTGATTGCTCAGCACTATACCGCAAAAGGCAGAAACTCTTTAGGGCAAATCTCCGTGGCAATCTAATTAATCACGAGAACATCATGAAGAACTTTCTAAAATTAGTTGAAGGCACAGATTTTCTTTAATTTAGGAAAAAGAGCGCACAAAAGGCCGCAGAGTCGAAGTGCTAAGGTGGGATCGCAACCTACAATTAACCCCAATAAAATCAATCAATCAATAAATCAGTAATTGTTAAGGTCAAAACGCACTTAACATGAATACAAAGCCTTTAGTGAAACTTGAAAAATAATACAGTTTCTGAATTTTACTACCCTAACCTTGTAAACAGGTAGAGAGTATCGGTTACAACATAATTGAGCTACTTCATGTAGCTTCAAGTGTAAATAGTAAAATTCAATAACTTTATGCAACTTAAACCGTGTACTATCATTCATGTATCGTTAAGTTATTATTTAACGAATTACTGTTTATATAAATTAGCGATTTCTTTTCTTTTGGTTAGGTAATTTTTATAAGATCAAACAAGTGCAATCTATGACTTTACATTTTGAGTTTCTTAGAAAGAACCAATAGTATTCAACAGTAGTTTACAGAAAATACATTATGGAATTTGCGATTAAACTAGAATTATTTAAATTGTTATGGAATTTGTTCAAATACCTAAAAAAGAAGTGCAACACTAAAAGAACAGCATACATCAGATTTCAAAGTAATTAATAGAAAACACGGCAATTTAGCTTAATTCCACTTTAAGATGGGTGTAGACGTTTATCTACAATTTGGAATTTAAGAGAACAATAAAAATAAAAATTAGTAAGATTCATTAAAATAGTTGAGATATCAAATTATAATACAGTAAAATATCACAAATTATTAACTTTCGAAAGCCTGTAAGGCGTAGACGATTATGATCCTGTCTGCGTGTCTGTGTGCTGTCGACTCGATATCTCCGGAACTACGTGACCAATTCGCTTTATACTTGGTCAGTAGATACCTGAGATTGGTGTCTTTTTTAATATTTCATTAGTAGCTTTTATTTGACCCGAAATACGGGGGTGGCTTTCCTCGCTTTCGAAAGTTGCGTTTCCAGATTTTACATCCGTCTCGTTAAAAATGAATCAAGCAGATGGAGATGCACGAACATCTACACCAAATGAAAAAAAGTAGAAATGCTTTTATGTTGCTGCTGACTCCAAAACAGAGAATATATAATAAGCTGCGCATACAAGGAGATCAAAGCGGAGTGCGCAAACGGCTTTTGAAATTGAACACAAAAGAAGTGACAGATATATTTTTAGGAAAAACTTTAATAAACAAACACAGGAGTTGATGAATATTTTATAAAATTTAGGTATCACATTTTTTCATTTATTCTAAAAAATATTTGATGTTTGCTAAATGAATTTGTATAAAATTTAGTATCTTTGTATATTACGAAAAATCTTTGTAACTCTTTAATTAAGAACGTATTTGAGAGAGAATGTCTTATTTTAGAACGTGTTCTTTTAAAGTTCCACCCACTTTGCTCTGACGTTTCTTTAAATATATGATTCCTTTATAGAAGTTTGGTTTTTCATGATCTTTAAAATATTGATCTACATTTTGCATATTATCAATCCTTAAACCACTCCTTTTATCTTTTGAGATTAGTCTTTTCCAGTAACGTTTTTTCCTTCTCAATATGGTCTAACAAGATTTCTATCGCCCCTCCCCTTAAAAAACTAACGCCTACACCTTTCCAAAGAATAATAAGCATTTCTCCTTTTTCCATGCAGTCTACCGTTTGGATTGCTGTTTCGTCCTTGGTATATACATATCTAATAGATCCAATCTTAAACACAAAAACAAACGGCTGATTTGTTTTGTTTTAAAGTGAGTCGATTTAACACCAAATTTGCATACGGTTTTTCACGTGCAATTTATTATGCGAAATTAAAGTAAACTGGATAATTTGAGGAGTCTGT
Organism: Sinelater perroti; assembly: GCA_036346155.1. NCBI lineage: Eukaryota > Metazoa > Arthropoda > Insecta > Coleoptera > Elateridae > Sinelater > Sinelater perroti. The sequence continues at coordinate 3,605,928 of JARFIY010000341.1, forward strand.
GCTAACTCTCGGCGTTTTACTCATCCGCCTGTAAAAACCATATTCTAGATTTCGGTGATGTTTTGGATATTCAGAACATGTAACGTATTTTATTGTTGTTCTGCACTTAAATATGTTTACCCAAAAGTCATGTAGTTTCATAGAAAAGACGTGGGTAACCTCATGCACGAAAAATTCTTTCATACATTTCTATGCCCTTAATTACAGTTCTATTCATTTTTATTTATTAGCAAACTGCTGAACAAATCTGAAATAAGAATATTCATTTATAAGAAGGAAAATTTATACGTAGTTATTTCTGTTGTCTCGTCTATGATTATGCAAACCAAATTACTTACCAAACTACTCTCGTGAGCAAACTTAGCTTTTATTTTTAAGTTTTACGGTTTGGCTACTATTATTGAGTACAAAAGGAAGTGTCCATTTAAATACATGAAATAAGTGTGCCCTAAAAATACCAAAACAATAGAATCAGTAGGCAGCCGCGATGGGACCTATCTGCCGATGAAGATGGGCTGTAGTACGCATGCGTAAATGAGGACGGCTTTAGTGGTTGTCTCAGTAGGAAGTTAGACGCTGATAAGTGAGACTTTTGAGTGCAGTTAAAATTTATTTATCTTTTAGGAAAATGTTGTAGGTGTATGGACTACAATTAGCACAGATCGATTAGGGATAGATTAGGGAGTAAGTTGAGAGGTTCCAAAATCAAAAACGTGTAATATGTTGACAGATAAAGAGCTTGGGATAAAAGAAGACACAGCTAATTTGTTCGGTGAAAGTTTCTGCCGAAGCAACGTCGAAGCAGTTGCTAGTGACTTGTTTTAAACCGCTACTAATAAAGCAGATTTATTCTGAAAGGTAATAACTAAAAATTAAACATAGCTTTATGCTTACGAAAAAAATAAAGGCTCAGTTTTCTCAATAAATATCTCTTAGCTTGCTGCTCTAGAAAGGCTTTATAGTAGTGAACTGTAAATATAAAGACATTCAATGTACGAATTATTTTTTTTTACAATCTAAGTATTAACAATTAGACTTAGATAAGGCATGATGAGATCGCCCCAACGATGGGATTTCTTCCATTTTATAGGTGAGCTCGCCACTGTCTTTTGATTCTTCGTGCAGAGTCTTCCAATAGAAGCTGCATTAAAGGATTTGTATGTATTTCTTACCTTTTACGGCGAGCGACATTTTTCTCATGGATTACTTCTTGCACAGTTGGTATTTTCATTGCTTATATACCATGGGGCGTCAGCTATGATTCTTAGTATTTTGGATTGACATCTTTGAATTATGCGAGATTCGATTTACTGGCACATCCTCATAGTTCCACTCTGTATGTCCATATGGATTTGATAATTGATTTGTATAACAATAGCTTATTATCAATAGATAGTAAGGACCTTCCTCCGATCAACCAGTTCATCTCTTTCTGTTTTAAGTCTAGTTGCTTTCTATTTTTATTGATATGCACTCTCCAATTTAATTTAGTATCCAAGTGTAGCCCTAGATATTTTACTGTTGCAGTTTGTGGTATTTCTATGTTGTTAAGAAAAATGGGTGGGCATGGGTCTCTGCGTAGGGTAAATGCTAGATGTGCAGATTTTGTTTCGTTTATTTTTACATTCCACCGTTTAAACCAGTGCTCTAAACTATACAGATATTCTTGGATTAGAGTGCAACTTTATTGTGGCTAGCCATGATGGCAGTGTCACCAGCGAATGTACCGATTGTGACATTTAGTGAAAATGGGAGATCTGAGATAAATAAGAGATAAAATAGAGGACCCAGCACGCTACCCTGAGGTACTCCAGATTTGATTGGAAAGCGTAAACTTCCTCACTTACTTTTGTTCTGAATTGTCGATTATTTAGATAAGATTTAAGTAAGGTGACGAATGCTGGTAGATGAGTTTTGATTTTATACAGTAGACCCTGGTGCCACACCCTGTGGAAAGCCTGGCTTACATCTAAGAATACTGATATAGAGTATTCCTTGTTCTTAATTCTAGAGAGGATTGTTTGTGTTATGCGATGGCATTGTTGTATGGTGGAATGGGCTTGCCTAAATCCGAACTGGTAATTGGGAATCCATTCAGCATCAATTCTTTTAAGAAACAGTTTTCCTAATAATTTTGAAATGGCCGACAAGATATTTATGAGTCGATAACTCTCCCAAAACTGTGGCCTTTCTTGCGCCCACATTATTATATTCTTTTGGTATATCTGGCACCCAACGTGGGCCCATTTCAAGTTGCTTATAACTGACGCCCAACGGCTTCCTATTCTAAATATCTTTTATAACTGACGACCAACTTCGTCCCATTTTAAAATACCTCATAACTGACGCCCAACTTTGCGGCCGTTTCCTACACCCCCCTTATCTTGTTTCATGCAATTGATTGTGTTTTGCAAGGACAATCCGCACTGTAGAATCGCAGTTTTATCATCCTATTACCGTCGCACGACGTTATCAGAGAAACTTCAACCCCATTCATATAACCCCCTTTTAAAGGCTTTTTCGCCCACATTATTTTTTTTACCCTTCGAACTGGGTTTTGCTCAGTTTCACTTACTTTATCATTTGGATTTTGAGCCATATTGATAAAATTAATTCTTTTAATGTTTTGCCTAGGCGTAGTCTTAGAAATAAAACAATTGCTAACGTCAGCTTTACGGACGAGCAGTTCCGTGATTTATTAGAAATCCTTTCCAAAGATAGATCCAATCCTCCTAAATCAGGTAGTTTTGCGTCCTGCACTGCCGATTCCACGGATCGCCCGATACAACGGTAGTCGAGGCATATTCCTGTCTACGATAACCACTTACAAGAAAATAGAAGCGATTAAACGATGAAAACGCCATAGAGGGCCTTACGCTGCTGTTAACTGGAAAAGCGGCAATTTGGTGGCTTGGAGTCAAGGACAGCGTGATGACCTGGACCGAAGCACTGGCATTGATACGCTCTACCTTTGCTCCCAAGAGACCAGGGTAAAAAGTGTACGATGAAATTGTATGCGATAAACACCAAAGCTCTTCGAGCACAGAACTATTGTGGCCAAGAAACGAGCATTGATGGCAGAACTTTCCAAACCTTCGCTATCCCAGTCGCAATGTTTTTTAGACTTGCTGTACTCCTCGCTGCATTTTCACATCAGGGACAAGATACCTCGTGACTCAATAAACTCCTTTGATGAGTTTCTCACGAAGGTGCGCCAAATGGAAATCGCAATACCTGAGCGAACTACAAAACCCCCTCGACTCTGATGATTCCATCTGTAAAGAAGATCCGATGAAATTTCTGCCGCGTTGTTGGACATACTGAAGATGTTTGTCGTAAGAAAACTAGAATCTCAGCACCAGGCGCCGTACTAGAGCCACCTCCTACAATAACGTCTGTGGTGAACCCCGCGTAGCCAGAAGTAAGTGCCCCAAGTGTAATAAAACCAAAATTGAAGCAGCCGAAGTCGGATTTTATTCATTAAGCCCAAGCCTCGCGTCGTTATCACGAAGGAGGACTACTGTTAAAATCTGCATCAAAGGCACCATGGGTAGAGCCCACCTTGATTCAGGAGCCAAACTGAGTGTAGCTTCAACGGTTTTATTTAGAATCCTGCAGAGAAAAGGAGTCAGATTCACTCCAGAAAACGCAATTATAACTCTTGCAGATGGCTTAAAATGCAAGCAAAATATTCAACGTGCCCGAGTACCAGTGACTCTTTGTGGTCGGACGATCCCCACTAATTTCATTGTACTGCCGGAATCACGCGATAATCGCACCCTATTGGGGGTTAATTTCATACAAGAAGATGTTTTTCAGGTGCTGAAACGCCGCCTGACCAGCGCCCCAATATTACGTCAAGCAGACAATGGTAAACCGTATATCATTAAAACCGATGCCAGCGACTACGCCATCGGTGCTGTTTTAGTCCAGGGGAGCGCGCTGATGAGCACCCGGTGGAATACGTCAGTCGTTTACTGATTAGAGCAGAACGAAATTATTCCACTACTGAACGTTATATGGGCTGTGTCAAAATTTCGAGGCTACATAGAAGTTCTTCAGTCGTAGTAGCTACTGACCATTAGGTTTTAAAGTGGCTTATATCCATTAAATCCGCTACAGGAAGACTTGCCAGATGGGCACTACAACTGCAACTATATAATGTATCTATGACTTACATTCCAGGCACCACAAACGTGATTGCCGACACTCTTTCCAGGCCCGCGTACTCCGAAGTTCCTCATAGCCAGGACGTAAGCATAGTCTCTATAGATATGCCTCGTCGCTCTGGAGCAGAAATTCGCTTAGAACAGCAGAAGATATTTTTTTAAAGAGTATAATCGATGCATTAGAAAAACCCAATAGAGACGAAGATGGGATCTATTGGTCGAACAAGGGCTACCTCTTGAATGGTGGGATGCTTCATCGATACAAGCAGGATAGTGACTGTGATACCGCCCAGTTGGTGATACCCCAACACGAAAAGGCGACTGTAATGTCACGCTATCACGACGAACCAACAGCAGGCCATTATGGAGCAGATAAAACCTTTTGGCGTATTTCCTCAAGATATTATTGGAAGGGTATGCGCAGAGATATTGAAAATTATGTCAAGGACTGTGTCAAATGTCAACGACCTGAATCAAGCGCCGGGGAAACACCCTGAGAATCAAAGATTTGAGACATTATTTTCGATCTATTTGGACCGTTGCCTCCAACGCCAGATAATCGTCGTGTTTCTTTCAGATCGAACTTTCGGGCCCGTAAGCGGAGATTGTTACAACAAATATTCCTGAGGTATGGAATTCCTAGAAGGATAATGTGACAACGGAACGCAGTTTGTTAGCCCAAAACTGGTTTATTGTTTGGATATCCAACACCATTTAACCATTATAACCCAGAATCGAATTCAAAAACGAGATTTAAAGACGCAACTCGCAATCTTGGTGAAGACGACCATCGAACTTGGGGAAACTTCCTAGCATTAGATATGAATCATTAAGCTGCCTGAGTACTGGGTGCACTTCCGCATTCCTTACATTTGGCAGAGAGTTGAAAACCGATGATGTCAACCATCCTCCCCAAATAGATGAAAATTTCATTCCTGAAATTATATATATATATATATATATATATATATATATATATATATATATATATATAAAAGGATCTTCACAGCTGACGCTGTCTTCCTTCACTCAACCGTTTCTTCCACTCCTTCTTGTCTTCCCAATCTCCGTCTGCTAGCCCTCTTCTTTCCATGGCTTCGTCCATCTCATCTCTGAAAGATCTTCGGGGTCTTCCTCTCTTTCGTTTTCCTGGAGAACTTCACTCTGTTATTTTCTTTATCCATCGATTATTGTCCGTCCTTCTAACATGGCCGTACCATATTAATTTCTTTTCGTCGATGTAAGTCAGTGTGTCTTTTTCTACATTCATTCTCCTCTCTATTTCTGTATTTCTAATTCTGTCCAGTCGTGTCACCTGGCAGCACCTTCTCCAAAATTCCATTTCTGTGGCTTTTATTTTTCCTCTATTTTTCTTCTTAATTATCCAGTTTTCTGCCCCATATGTCATAATACTTCTGTTATATATTCTGTGTTTTGTATTTTTTGTAATGTGTGTGTTCCATAGAATGGGATGTAGTTGTCTGATACTTATTCTAGTTTGTCCTAACCTGTTCTTTATTTCTTCTTCTGTAGATGTATTTTTGATATAGTAAAGCCTAGGTATTTGAACTTATTTTTCCTCTTATTTCTACATTGTCGTCTATTTCTAAGTTTTTACCTCTTCTTCTGTAATCGCTAAATATTCTGTCTTGTCGAAGTTTATTTCCATACCGGCCTTAGTGTACTCGTCTTTTAGTTTTCGTAGCATATAACTCAGGTCCTCTTCATCTTGGGCTATTATCACTTGATCATCTGCGTAGCTTAGTGTATAAAGATGTTCATTGCGCACTGGTATCCCCATTCCCTCACATTTCCTTTTCCAATTCTTTAAGGTATCTTCTAAGAATATCTTGAATAGGGTTGGAGATGTGCAGCATCCTTGTAGGAGCCCTTTTGTTGTCTTAAAGTAATTACTGATCGTCTGCCCCACTTTCACTGCCACTTGGTTGTTTCCATAAAGTTGCTGTATTGCCCTGATTAGACTTTTGTTGATCCCTATATTACTCATCGCTTCCCACAGTTTTTCTGGGAACCGAGTCGTACGCTTTTCTGAGGTCTATGAAGGCCAAGTGAATGTCCCTGTTTTCGCTCTTTTCTTCGCTATAAGTTGTTGGATAGTATATATGTTGTCTATACAGGATTTTCCGGCTGTGAATCCTGTTTGGTCTTCTCCTATTTTTCCATGAATATTGTCTTCTATTTTGTTTTTACTATTTTTGCATAAATTCTTCCCATTAGAGAGATCACACTAATGCCTCTATAGTTGTCACATATTCTGCGATTACCTTTTTAAATATCGACGTTATATACGCTTTTGTCCATTCATTCGGTAGTACATCCCCATTTAGTGCTTTACGAAACATATGTTGCATCATGCGTAGTAATTTCGGGGTTCCATACTTTACCATTTCGGGTACTATTCCTCCCGGTCCTCCTGATTTTCTATTTTTAATGATTGTGTGGCCTTTTGACTTCTCCAATTGTTATTTCTACTTCTTCGTGTTCTATTTGGTCATTTTGTTTATTTTCTATTGCTTGTCCTTTAAACTCTTCTCTATTTTCTGTTAGCAGGTCCTGGTAGTATTGCTCCCATTTTTCTTGTTGTATGAACGGTATGTATGCCTTTTCTTTTGAATTTCTTCTTAACGTTTTTGGTATTCGCCATGCTTCTGAACTCTTTGTTACCCCTTATGTATTGGTCAATGTTTGTGCACATGGTTTTCCACTGATCATTCTTTTCTCTTGTTACTAATCGTTTTACCTCTTTGATCTTCTCTTTGTACTTTTGTTGATCTTCTTGCGTTTTGGTGCTTAGCCACCTATTATATTGTTCTTTCTTTTCCTGGATACTTTTTAGCGTATTTTCACCAAGGATTATCTTGTGAATATTGTTATTTTTTTATTCTGGCCTCCCGAGCTGTTTCTTTTATACTAGTTTTTATATGTTCGTACATGTCTGTTATATTATCAAATGTGAATTCATTTAGTTTCTGATCCAATTTTCTTTGGTAGAGTTCTCTTATTTTTTCGTCTTGTAGCTGGTCGACTTGGTAGTGCTGATCCTCTATTTTTTCCTGTGTTTGTTTGTAGGTTATTGTTGTTTTCCTATACCAAGGGAATTCCATCTTTGCGATTAATAATTTGTGGTCTGTGCCACATTCCGCCCCTCTTTTAACTCGTACATCTTTTATTTTTATTTTGGTGTTGATTCTTATTATGATGTAATCGATAATTGATTTCAGATTTCTTGTCATCCGTTCCCAAGTATATTTGTGGATCATTTTATGCCGTTGAAACCCATTCGTTATTCGGAGGTTATTTATTTCACATAATTCTATAATTCTCTCTCCATTATCATTTGTAACTTCCTCTCCGAATGGTCCTATTGTCTTGTTGTTAGCTTCCTTGCCTGTTCTACCATTAAGGTCACCTGCTACTATAATTTCTTGGGAGTCTCTTATTTTCTGGATTTCCTCCTAGCGTTTCCATAAAGTCCTTTTTTCATTTTGAGTGCTATCGTCAGTTGGTCCATATACGCCGAGAATTGCTATCTCTTTTCCATATATTTCTATTTGTACTTTGATGATTCTCTCGCTTATTGGTTCCCAGGATTTGATTCTCTCTGCCAGTTTCTTTCTTATTATCATTCCTACTCCAGCTTGAGCTCGTTTTTCTTTGTTGACTCCACTCCAGCAATGAAAACGTCTTGGATAATTTCCGTTCCGTTTCCTTCTTCTTTGTTTCGCTGGTAATTAGTATATCTATTTTCATTTTCTTAAATTCTTCTATGACTTCCAGATCTTTATTGTTCCATCCCTGGACGTTCCATGTTCCTACTGTGATCTCTCGTTTCTTCTTCTTTCCGTTTCGGTTGAGGTTAAGATTTGGGTTCAATATCGTTGACGCAGAACTGCCCTAACCGATGGGGCTCCCTCTACTGGAGGTGTGGATTGACACCCGGGGAAATTTTACTTTAAGTTTCCTTTTCATTCTGATTTCGTCTGAGCCCTTTTTTGTTTTACGTGTGTTAGACTGCTTACACCTAGCGCCACAACTTCTAAAGTTGAAGTTACTGAAGTTACTTACAATTAACCCCAATAAAATCAATCAATCAATAAATCAGTAATTGTAAAGGCCAAAACGGACTTAATATGAATACAAAGCCTTTAGTGAAACTTGCAAAATAATACAGCTTCTGAAGTTTACCACCCTAACCTTGTAAACACGAAAAGAGTATCGGTTACAACATAATTGAGCTACTTCATGTAGCTTCAAGTGTAAATAGCAAAATTCAATAACTTTATGCAACTTAAACCTTGTATTATCATTCATGTAGCGTTAAGTTATTATTTAACGAATTACTGTTTATATAAATTCCGATTTCTTGGCTTTTGGTTAGGTAAGTTCTAAGATCAAACAAGTGCAATCTTTGACTTTACATTTTGAGTTTCTGCAAAACCAATAGTATTCAACAGGTAGTTGACGAAAATACATTATGGAATTTGCGATTAAACTAGAATATTTAATTGTTATGGAATTTGTTCAAATACCTAAAAAGAAGTGCAACACTAAAAGAACAGCATACATCAGATTTCAAAGTAATTAATAGAAAACTGTTAATTTAGCTTAATTCCACTTTAAGATGGGTGTAGACGTTTATCTACAATTTGGAATTTAAGAGAACAGAAAATTAAATGAATACATTAATGGCTTCCTTGAGATATCAAATTATAATACAGTAAAATTCACAAATAGACTCCGAAAGCCTGTAAGTGTAGACGATTATGATCCTGTCTGCTTGTTTGTGTGCTGCACCTCGATATATTGAAACTAAAGACCGGTTCGCTTTATTTTAACTCAGTATTTACCTGAGAATTGGTATCTTTTATATTCAGATTAAAAACTTAAATTTACGAAAATTAAAGGTTTCCTCGCTTTTGAAAGTTGAGTTTCCAGATTTTACAACATCTCGTTAAATTGAATCAAGCAGATTGTGATGCACGAATTTTACACCAAATGAAAAAGAGAAATGCTTTTATGTGCTGACTCCAAACAGGAGAACTATAATAAGCTGCGGCATTGACGCGGTTCAAAAACTAGAGAAAACGCTTGTGATTGAAATAAAATTAGTGACAGATATATTTTTAAGGAAAACTTTTTGTGAAAGTTGAGCAGAGTTGATGAATAATTTTATAAAATTTAGGTATCACATTATTCATTTATTCTAAAAATATTTGATGTTTGCTAAACGAATTTGGCAAATTTAAGACCTTTGTATAAGACGAAAAATTCTTTGTAACTCTTTAATTAAGAACGTATTTGAGACACAATGTCTTATTTTAGAACGCGTTATTTGAAGGTTCCACAGGCCATATCTGAAACATTTTTAAATATATGTTCCATTATAGAACTTGGTTATTAATGATCTCCAAAATATTGATCTACATTTTGCTGGTTTCTTTTAACCAAAGCCTACTCCTTATTCTTGTGAAATTAGCCATTCCAGTAACGTTTTCCCTTCTCAATATGGTAAACAAGATTTCCTATGCCTTAAAAACTAACGCCTACACCGGTTCCAAAGAATAATAAGCATTTCTCCTTTTCCAGCAGCTACCGTTTGGATTGCTGTTCGTCTGGTATTGCATATCTAATAGACCGCTTAAATATAAAACAACGACGAATCGTTTCGTTTTAAAGGACCCGTTAACGCCAAATTTGCATACGGTTTTTCAAGTCAATTTATTCGATGGCTCAAGAAACTGGATAATTTGAGGTGCTAAAGTAAACTAGGCGTTTTACGGATGACCTGTAAACGTTCTAGATTTCGGTGCATCTGGATTCAGAAAATGTAACGTGTTCGTTGTAGTTCTGCACTAAAATATTCTTGCCCAAAAGTCATGTTAGTTTCATAGAAAAGAATGGGTAACCTCATGCCGAAAAATCTTTCATACATTTCTATGCCCTGAATTACAGTTCTATTCAATTTTTTAGCAAACTGGTAACAAGTCTGAAATAACCATATTCCTTCATAAGAAGGAAAATCTTATACTGCTATTTCTATTGATCTATGATTATGCAAACCAAATTACGTATTTGAATAGCGCTTTAGCTAAATTAGCTTTGTATATAAGTTTGATATACTAGAATAGTACTAGCTTTTAAATTTTGTCAAACCTTACATATTTTTAAGTTTTACGGTTTGGCACTATTATTCTGAGGTAAAAAGGAGATGTCCATTTAAATTATGAAATAGAGTTCCGTGTATCATTCAATAGAATCAGTGAAGCTCGAAGGGACCTATCTGCCGATATGGGCAAAGTACGCATAATAAATGAGGCGACTTAGTGGTTGTCTCAGTAGGAAGTTAGACGCTGATAAGTGAGACTTTTGAGTTGCAGTTAAAATTTATTTTCTTTTAGGAAAATGTTGTAGGTGTATGGACTACAATTAGCACAGATCGGCAATTAACAATTTAAGACCTAGGGAGTAAGTTGAGAGGTTCCGAAATCAAAAACGTGTAATATGTTGACAGATAAAGAGCTTGGGATAAAAGAAGACACAGCTAATTTGTTCGGTGAAAGTTTCTGCCTAAGCAATCTATTCTGCTAGCGACTCTTTTAGAACGCTTAATAAAGCACATGTGTTTTAAAAGATAATAACTAAAAATTAAACATAGCTTTATGTTGAACCGAAACAAGACATTTTCTCAATAAATATCTCCTTGCTTGCTGCACTAGAAAGGGTTTATAGTAATGAACTGTAAATATAAACACATTCAATGCACGAAATATTTTTTTTTGTAATTTAATTGGCAATCAAAATACAGAGTATTCTATAAGCTAATTTGCTATCTTACAATCTAAGTTACTTAGACTTAGATAAGCCCACAGTGGATGTCTCTTCCTTTATAGGTCAGCTGGTCACTGTCTTTTGATTCTTCTTGCAGGGTCTTCCAATGGGGCTGCATTAGAGGATTTGATGAATTTCTAACTTTTACGGTGAGCGACACTGTCTCATGATGACTTCTTGTACAGTTGGTATTTTCAGGTCATTGTGGATCATTTCATTGCTTATGGAGCGTACTATGATTCTTAGTATTTTGGATTACATCTTTAATATTGAGATTCGTTTTACTGGCACATCCCCATAGTTCACTCTGTATGTCCATGGGTCTATAATTTTGTATAACAATACTTATTATCAATCTAGTAGGACCTTCTTCCGATCAACCAGTTCATCTTTCTGTTTAGTCTAGTTGTTTCTCTTATTGATATGTACTCTCCAATTTAATTTAGTATCCAAGTGTAGCCCTAGATATTTTACTGTTGTAGTTTGTGGTTATTATGTTGTTAAGAAAAATGGGTGGGCATAGGCTCTAGGGTAAATGTCTAGATATGCAGATTTTGTTTCGTTTATTTTACATTCCACCTTTTAAACCAGTGCTCTAACCTATACAGATTGTGTTAGAGTGCATGCTCGAACAACTTTATTGTGGCTAGCCTTATGATCACAGTGTCATCAGCGAATGTACCATTGTGATTTAGTGAATGGAGATCTGAGGTAAATAAGAGATAAAATCAGGACCCATCACGCTACCCTGAGGTACTCCAGATTTGTTGGAAGCCAAACTTTTTCTTACTTTTGTTCTGAATTTCATTTTATAAGATTTAAGTAAGTTGAAGAATGCTGGTAGATGCTTTTTTTTATATAGTAGACCCTGGTGCCACACCTGTCAAGCCTGTCTTACATCTAAGAATACTGATATAGAGTATTCCTTGTTCTAATTCTCAGAGGATGGTTTGTGTTTATGTCGTGAATTGTTATGTGGATGCCCTAAATCTAAATGGTAATTGGGAATCCATTCAGTATCAATTTTTTAAGAACCAGTTTTCAATAATTTTGAAATGGCCACAAGATTATGGGTCGATAACTCTCCCAAACCTGTGGCCTTTCTCACGCCCACATTATATTTTTTTGGTATAACTGGCACCCAACGTGGGGCCATTTCCAAGAGTTCACTTCCTGAGGTCAACGGCGTCTCATTCTAAATATCTTTTATAACTGACGCCCAACGGCGTCTCATTCTAAATATCTTTTTAACTAGCAACGGCGTCCCATTTTAATACCTCATGACGCTTAACCTTGCGGCCTTTTTATTCCCTTATCTTGTTTCATGAAATTGATACTGTTTTGTAAGGACAATCTGCACTATAGAATCGCAGTTTTATCATCCTATTACCGTCGCACGACGTTATCAGAGAAGCTCCATCTCCATTCATATAACCCCCCTTACTTTTAAAGTCTTTTTCGCCCACATTATTTTTTTACCACTTCTTTCATTTTTATCATTGATGTTACCTATTGATAAATTATTCTTTTCTTACTCTTCCATAGAAAAAAATATTCTACTTAGTTTAAGGACGCGTTCCTTTTGAAATCCTTCAATAGATCCATCCTCTAAACAGATGTTTTGCGACTGCCTCGTTTCCACATCTTCCTAAATTTCTGTCCTCAAACAATTCTTTATCTTTTCAAATTTACTTAACGATAATATCCATGTGCTTTACTACGGTTGACTAGTCGTCCTTGTTTAAGCCTTCGTTACTTGAACCCACGATTCATTGTTACTTCCTTTTACAGGCTGGTAAAGTTAGTCATAATACTCGTAAAGTATGTTATCTATTCCATATTTCTTTCAAGCATTGTCAACTTCAAACCTTCGTATCCCGTCACATGTTTTTGATCTTAACGGCTATTTGTAAAGGAAATTCTGTGTAATAAACTTTTTCATTAGTTCTCAAAGTGCCAAATATCCATCTGGCACTCAAAACCCCTGTCTTAATCCATTTAAGAAGTCGTGTATTTCCGGTTTGGAATATTATTTTTATCTGTTATTGATTATTCTGCAGATCTACCAAGTCGTAGCGTTATTCCTCTATAGTTACAGCACTGTTTTCTGTCTCCTTCTTGTGTATTGGCGTTATTAGTGCCACTCCCATTCTTCTGGAATTTTTCACTTTGCCATGCTTTGTTTAATATTTCTAGTAGTAATTCCATCCCTGTCTCTCCCAAGTGTTTAATCATTTCTGCTGTAACTTTATCATCTCCCGGTGCTTTTCCATTTTTAGTTTTCTTACTACATTCCTCAGCTCGTCCATTTTTATTTTTCAATTTCCTCTTCTTCTATCTGGTTTGTTTTCCCTGTTTCATTTGTAATAATTCTTGTTGTACGTGTCTGTTGTCCTAGTAACTCCTGAAAGTATTCTCTCCATCTTTCCATTATTTCTGTGTCATTTGTTATTGTTTCTTGGTTTTTGTTCTTTATGTATATCTCTTTTCTCTGCTTTTCTGTTCTAAAGGATTTTATGATTTTGTAAAATAATTTCTGGTTACCTGTGCTATCTTTTTCCATTTTGTTTCCAAAATCTGTCCATAATTTTTCTTTTGCTGTTGCTACTAATTCCTTTACTTTTTCCTTTGATTTTTATATAATTCGTATTGTTCTGTTGTTTTGCTTGTTAAGTATTTTTCCATTCTTTCTTCTTCTTCATGGTTTCTTCTTTTATCTCATTTGTCCACCAGGCTGTTTGTTTTTCCCGTTTTCCATCCTATAAGTTCCACATATCTCTTTCACTGTATTAATTAGGATTTCTTTAAATAGCTTCCATCCTTTTGTGCATCTGCCTGTTTTATTACGTCCATTTTGTTCTTTAGTTTGTTTTCTGTTTTCTGTTGATATATTTTTGCAGTTTCTTTATTTCTAAGTTTATATGTTTTTATTGCTGTATGGCTTCGTTTTATTGTTTTTAATGTTTTTCTATTTCCGTGTCATTTTGTCTTATTTTTCCTATAAGCAAGTAGTGGTCGCTATAGATTTCTGCACTTCTTTTCACTCTTACATCTAATATATTTTCTTCTCTTCTTTTGTGCTAATATATAATCTATGATTGATTTCTCCCTCTATTTATTTGTACTCTAGTGAACTTGTGTATTTCCTTGTGTTGATAGAATGTGTTGGTTATAATTATGTTTTGCAATTGACAGAAATCAAAAGTCTTTTCCCGTTATTGTTTCGCACTTCCTCTCCATATTGTCCTATTATTTCTTTATATTCTTCATCTTTCTTCCCTACTCTACTATTGAAGTCGCCTGCTATGTATATACTTCCTTTTGCTTCTTCTGTGGTATTTGTTAATTCTTCCCAGAATTTTTCTTTCTCTTCTACTCTTTCATTTTCGTCTGGTCCGTATATTGATATTATTGTCATAATCTTTCCATGTCTATTCCTTAATTCTACTAATAGTATTCTTTCCGATATTGCTTTCCAGGTACTGATTTGTTCAGTTATTTTTTGTGTATTATACAGCCAACTCCACCTGCTGCTCTTTGATCGTTCTGTACTCCACTGTATATTAATATGTGCCCGTTTGTTAGACTGATTTCTCCATTTCGTTTCTTTTTTGTTTCATTTATCACTAATATTTCTAAATTTGCTGCTTCAAATTCGTTTATTAATTCCACTTCTTTTCCTTGTATACTTCTAATATTCCAAGCTCCTAGTTTCCATGTATTTAGTTTCTTTTTTATTTGTATTTCTCTTTGTTTTTTATTTCTTTTGTTAGTGTTTCGTCTTTCTCATTTTTTGTCCATATTTCCATTTTCCAATTTTCCATAATTTGTATTCCGCTTCATTGTCCTTTTCTTTGCCATTTTCGTCATCTCTGTTATTCCTTTGTTTGGTTTGTTCAATTTTTTGCTATGGTTACGCCCTTTTCATCATCATCCCAAATGTAGGCTTCTCCATCAATGGTTATTTTCCTGTATCCTATTTTTACTTTGTGTCCTTTGGTAATTTCTTCCTTAGCAATTTTCCTTATCTCAGCCTGTATTTCTCTTTCCTTTAGTGTTAGATCATTTTCAATATATATCTTACTACCTTTCAATTTGTATTTGTTCTTCATAATTTCCTGTTTAGTTTCCCATGCATTTACTTCAATAATATTTACTAATCGTCCCTCCTTGGTTTTTATGCTTATTACTTTGTTAACTTCTGCTTCTACCATTAATCTGTCCTTTAGGAATTGTTTAGCCGCGTTTTGTTTCTGTTGTGGGTCAAATCCTATTCCTTTTATCACCACGTTGTTTCTCCTTTTCTCCTTATCCATTCCTTCTATCTGGTTTTCTAATTTGGTGATCCTATTTTTTAGTTGTTTCTTCTCCGTTAGCCATCTTTCCTCTTTTTTTGCATTTCCTCTCTTAGTTTACGTGTTTCTTCGGTGTTTTTCTTTATTTCTTCAGTCATTGTTAGCATCATATTCTTGATTTCTTGGAAATCTGCCATATTTGTTATTGTCGGCTTCTGTTTGTGTTCTTCAGTTGGTGATCTAATTACTTTTTTACTAGGCTTGAATATCTCTATTTCTTTCTCTTCACTGCTATTTAAATCTATGTTCCTTTTAACGCTGTTACTCATTTGAAATTTACATAAATATTTACACTAGTACTTTAAATAAATATTTACAGTTTTTAGTTTCAAACTCCGATAATCGCGGGTCGGCTTATCGCACAGATCATTCGCTCAGGTCGACCTCTAATACCCCGTTGCGCTCTCTCGATTGATAAAGTCGGCCGTTATTGAAGGAAAGTTTGGTGTTAGCTTGTTATAACTCAGTTTAAATTGCACCTCCGTTTTAATTATTATTTACTATTGTTTACTTCACTTATGTCACTTCTGCTTACCGGTGTTCTGCACTTCACTACGTTCAATTTCAGTGTGATAAGACCCGTATTCGGATTATTTATCGCCACTATTAAATTCGTCCGTGTTCCGTGCACGACCGCCGCGGTGACACTCCTGTGTCTAGAAGTGCTCCTAGATATTTCACTGTTTCATCAGGGATATTCCATTCGATCATTTGGTTGTTCACATGAATGTTAGGTGGTTGGGTGATTCCCCTGAGCGTCAATATTTTTGCCTGGGTCTTGCTCAAGTTGATTTGGATGTTCCAGTTACTAAACCATTTACATAATTTGTTTATAGCGGCCTGTAGTAGTTGTGCTGCTTTTGTTAGATCTTTGCTTAGTGTAATTATGGCTGTATCATCAGCGAACGTTGCTAAAGTGGCTTCTACATTTGGCATGTCTGACGTATAGATGTTAAATAAAAGTGGTCCCAGTATACTGCCCTAAGGAACTCCAGCTCGTATACTTTTGGTATCTGAGACTTCTGCATCTATGTTCACTGAAAAGGGTCTGTTCCCGAGAAAAGAGAATAGTATTGCCTTTAGATAGTTGGGTAATTTTAGTTTCAATAGTTTTTCTTTCAGCCCCTCTAGCCAGACTTTACCAAAGTCCTGAGCTACATCAAGGAAAACGGCTGTTGCGTACTGTTTTTTTTTTCGTAACCAGTTTCGGTTGTTTTAACTATTCTCCGAAGTTGGTGTGTGGTCCTTCTGAAGCTGAACTGATGTGAGGTCGCTTCTTTATTGAGACGAGTGTAGATGACTTTTTCTAATAGCTTGGATAGATATGTTAATAGACTTGTAAGTCTGTAGTTTTCTAAGCCGTTTTTTGTCCTTTCCTCGTTTAGGGGATATCCGTATTATGGCGTGTTTCCATTCTTTTGGAAAGTAACCCATCATCAAGTAGGCATTAAGTATTGATATTAGGTAGGCTGAGAATTTTATAGTTAAATGTATTAACACAATATTTGGTATGAGATAGTAACCGAAGCTTTTTCTTTTTGGGGATTCTGGCGATTAGACCTTGTAGTTCATGAGGCGAAGTTGGTTCTATATATTCGATGATGACAGGTAGGTTTTTTTTGATGTAGTCAATTGTATAAGCTGATTCTGTTGGACTGCATGTGATTTTTGGTGTGAAAGCACTTCAGATGGTTGGCGAATGCCGCGACTTTTTCTGCATCAGTGCAGTAGTTGCTGATACCATCTGTGATTGTTGGAATTTGGTAGTGTTGTTTTAGGATACTTTTTATTCTTTTTACATTTCAGGGTCTTTCGGTTTAAGCTTTTCAATGTATTTTTGATACGTGGCTATTCTTATTTCGTCTAGCTCTTTTTTGAGCTGGTGTGTTACCTAGCTGAGAGTTCTCTTATCAGACAAACTTCGTTGCTGTTTACGTCTCGCTTGGCTCTTTTTTTTAAGTAGTATCTGGATTTATGATACAATTTTTTATTTGATGTTACCTAGAGTTGTAAAATTTGATATTGGGACATCAATTCTTTCTGGTGCTTTCAGTTCAGGTGAATGTTGTAAATCATCATTTAGAGCTATTTGACATTTTTCCCAGTTTATTGCTTTGTTTATTAGACATGTGTGGAATAGCTGTAAGTATTATGAGTACTGGAAGGTGATCTGAATCCAGCTCGTCGATGACTGTTTGACGGATTTCAGTTGGAAGTTGTTCAGGAAGACTATATCCAGAATGTCAGGCTGGTGATCTCTACGATTTGGGTAATAGGTAAGGTCAGGTAGGGTTAGAATTAAAAATCAAATCTCTGTAGAGAATTGCTCAAGTTTATTGCCTTTCAGGTTTGTCGCTCTGTAGCCCCGTTGCGTGTTTTTACAGTTTGGGTCGCTTATTGCAAGCAGATTTGCTTAGTTTTGTTTCTTATTTTATTGTTTATACATACTAATTAGTGTGTGGCTTTGGTTTTTTTAGTATTATTTTGATGACAACAGTTTCAATGTTTGGTGTAGCTGTATCGGGTATGATGTTGTGTTTGATCTACTTTTTGACTAATACGGCTATTCCTCCTGCTATTTTTTCTGATATTCGAACTTTTCTGTGCACCTGGTAGCCTGGTATTTTGAGGTTATCTTTTAATGAGAAGTGAGTTTCTATAACACATGCTATGTCCACTTGTACTTTGCCACGGCTTTTATGCCGTTGGTGTTCCAATTAAGGATTGTTAGCTTTTCTATTATTTTTTGTTCGTTATCGGCTACTGAAAAGGAGAAAGAGAAATGTTGGTACTGAATGCTGTAATTTGAAGGATTAACGGGGTTAGGAAGTCAATTAGAATTTTGATTGAGATGCTTGGCTCTGTGTTGTTGATTTGTTGTTGTGCTGTAAGTTAAGATATATTGGATGTATTGTGACTTATGTTTGGGGGATTATTATGTTGTGTTTACGTTTGTGATAGATTTAGGGAAGTATTCCATGCGTTTTCTGTGAGTAGCCGTCTACTAACGTTTGGTTTTGAACTAGATGATGTTTGCATTCGCGGTAGCTCGCTGTGATTTTACTCACAGTTTGCGCACGTGGGTAAATCTTGTGCTTTTTTGCAACACTAATTGTAAAAATTCCTGCACACTTCACGCATCGGGGTTTAAGGGTGCAATAATTTTTAGTGTGGAAATATTGTTGGCAACAGAGGTATACTTGTTGGTTTCTTTCTTATCTCAACAGTTACTATTGAATGGTATAATAATTTTAATTTAAATATTTTTTGGCCTCTTTCTTATCTGTTAGGTCTATTGCGCATATGGCCAGTGGTTGCTTGTCCTTGATAAGTAATCGCACTATTTTAACTATTGGTAGTATTTTAAGTTCCGGTTCGAGTTTCTGAATTGTGAGCGAAAGTGGAACGTTTTTAATTACAACTCTAAGTGGCTTGCTGTTTGGATTTTGAAAAGTATGGAACTTGATTTTTTTAAGTAATCGGATATTTTGTGTTGTGAACTCGCCTGTTGCTTTTTGTTCGAAGTCAGAGTCAGCTCTTTATGGTTGATATGCTTTGCAAAAAGATGGGCAGGATTTTAATTGTTGATACTGCGATTTTTCGTTTATTTATAGTAGTTGTGTGGGTTTGATTTTCTATATGAGGTGGCAAATAGAATTTGTTTTGTGATAATTGTGGTGGTGTCTACATGTACCGTTTGAGAACTGCATTTAACGGTGGTGATAAGGCATCTGATTTGCGTTTATTTAACGTTTGTATTTCCATTGGTATGTCATTGCCGATTGTATTATTATTACTTATTTCAACTGCAGACTGAGGGTTAATTTAATTAAGGAGAGCGTGGGCACTAACTTGTTTTGACTTCCAGCCGTGGTATACACTCCTTTGCGCTAACAAAGTTAAATGCAACCTCTGTAAGATTTGGTGAGTTAATATATTCCATAACGTAAGTATTTTTTAGTTTTTATTATAAACTCTAGTGCTGTACCTTCTTGAAGAGTTGAGTTACGTCTCTTAATATTACAAAACAGTTTTTGGCCTCTTCCATATCTATGTATTTTATCTACTTGTGTGATTGTTTTATATTGGTTTTTGAAACCAAATTGATGCTTATAAATTAATTATTGTTTTTTTAAGACAATACTTTGTGCAAAATTAGTTTATAGAGAACTTTTGATAATACAAGGAGTAGGCTTATGGATACAATGTTATTTCACCTGGTTTCGGTGTCATAATAACCTGCGTTGTCTTCTATTGGATTAGTAAGGGACGAGTCATATATTTGTATAAGAGTTTAAATTGATTTACTTGGCAGTTGCTTTATAATTGTCTCGGTAAGCAAATTGTAGCGTAAAACGTTTTGGTGTTGATTATTATTATTTCATTAAAAGCCTTTAAAGTTAGAAATTGGAGTTGCTGATAACAAGATTGTCCAAAAGATTTTAAAAAGTAAAATAAAAATTATGTACTTGCGAATATATAAAATGTAATAAAAAATTTTCACTTTAAAATGAAACCCTAAAACTCTAAATCGAGCACTTCAACGAATTACTTAAAGCATTGACATAAAAGCAACAAAAATGGTATTCGTAAAAAACCAAAGCAGAGTCATTTAATAAGTAAATACGCAGATCAAATTTACTAAAAACTGTATTGAGTAAAGAACGCACTAAAATAAAGAAATATATGTATGACACAAAATACTATTGAATTATTAAATACGGATAAGAAAACAGCCCAAATAAAATGTAACATAACATTAAGTTTAAAAAATTTAAATAGAGGGAGTTCATTGAACAGTCCTTTTTTGATCGGAAATCAGAATTAGTTGTTGCATAGCATTTGTACAGGGACTACATATAGTGATCTGAATTGTGTGATATCCTACGTTTTGCTACGCGCTTAGTGTTGCAGTTTGAAATTTTAAGTAATTATAAAAGTGAAATAAGAAGTTTCAATTATATATATATATATATATATATATATATATATATATATATATATCTTCGAAATATTAAACCTTCAAAATGGATAATTACAAGAAAACCTTCTTTAGAAAATAAAGGCAAACTAGATAATGTGAATGTATAAGTGACTAGCTCGTCATGTTAAAAATGACGATAATATCGAACCTCAAATTAACCAAGACATTGCAAAATGTTACGTTAGCAAATATCATACAGAAAAGCCCGGTTAACACATCAGAACCAAGGTTAACAACATTTAATGAGTGTTTGTCAATTTAAAAAATAAACAACAAAATTCCTAGAAATTGTTTTACATTTATTATCGAGAAAAATTGATTTCTGATATCACAAACCACACGAACAAAATTAAATTATTATTAATATTAAGGTATGTACGGGAGATTTCACCCAGGAGTAGCACCTCTATACTCTAAATTGCCGGACCCTTGGGTCATTCAGAGATATTTATGGCTCCCAGAAGCTTGTTAAGCGTCCACATCCCGGATACTGTGTCGGCACACTACTAAATGAGAGGCTATGGGAGGCAACCTTCAATTGATGAATTTAATGTCTCCCATAGTAACAGCAGCGTCTGACTCAGATTGAGCGGCTGCAAATAGCGTCTGTTCCCATATTGGACGGCTAGAAACCAAAGCGGAAAGCAAGGAGAAACTACCTCTTAAACTTTCTCAAGACAAACAATTATGGCGACACATCAATACAAAACGGCCCCTAGTCCGCGGCAGACCTTAAATGGTCAAGGGGTGCGAAGAATCCCCGCGATGAATGCTAGGAACCACCCGAAAGTGGAAAAAGAAAAAGAAATACCAATCAAAATTGGCACTTGGAATGTGAAAAGCATGTATATGGCTGGGAAGATACACAATACAATCCAAGAGATGAAGAGACTAAACATAAATGTCCTCGGAATTAGCGAAATGAGGTGGAAGGAGTCAGGAAAAATGAACATAGGCGACTCAACTGTATATTACTCTGGAAACAACCTACCTGATCACCCAAACGGAGTTGGAATTATAGTGAACAAAGAGGCGAAAAAATCGGTCATGAATTTCATACCGCAATCTGACAGAGCAATGTTGATCCAACTAAAAGTAGAACCAAAAAATGTTAACATAATACAGGTATATGCACCAACAGCAGAAAAACCCGACGCAGAGATAAACAATTTCTACACCCAAATAAAACAATTAAAATCACACATCAAAAGATGAGATAACAATAATTATGGGCGATTTCAATGCCAAAATCGGAAAAGGACCACTTCAAGATGTAGTAGGGGAGTACGGACTGGGTGACAGAAACCCAAGAGGTGACATATTAGTACAATTTTGTCAAGAAGAATATCTTGTAATAAGCAACACATGGTTTAAACTACCTCCGAGACGCCTCTATACCTGGAAATCACCTCCAAGACCATCCAAGACATGTGATCAGGAATCAAATCGATTTTATCCTAATAGACAAAAGATATCGAAATGGAGTTCTTGGAGCAAAGACCTACCCAGGAATAGACGTGGGGTCGGATCATAACCCTGTAGTAGCACGCATCAGAATTAGGTTAAAAAAGATAAGGAAGAAGACAAACACAAAACCAAATATGGCAATACTAGAAGACCAGATACAAGAAGATCAAATATCCGAGTCACTAAACAACGAATTCAAAAAAATACGCGAAACAGAGGTTGAAACCGACCAAGAGCAAATAGAAAATATCTGGAAACAATTTAAAAACACGCTAAACAATATACAAGCCCAAACTGTAAGAGCATCAAAATACGATCATAAAAAGGAATGGATAACAAAGGAAATTTTAGAGATAATGGACGAGAGACGAATGTATAAAAACTCGGACCAACAGAGGTACAATCAAACCCAAACCAAAATAAGACAAAACAATAAGAGAAGCAAAAGAGAAATGGATGAACAATAGATGCCAAGAGCTTGAAGAACTGCAGAACAAACACGATCTCTTCAATTTACATAAAAAGTAAAGGAAGTTACTGGAAACTTTAAAAAACGACTGCCAACAAGGCTAACAAATGATAACAACCAACTGATATCTACAACAGAAGAACTAAAGAGCGAATGGACAAACTACGTACAACAATTGTTTGACGATGAAGTTAACCTCCCGTACACCGCGAAGGGCGAAACGGGGCCAAACATATTAAAAGCAGAAGTAGTTAAAGTGTTAAATGCAACTAAAAACGGGAAAGCTCCCGGACCAGACGACATTTATGCAGAATTCCTGAAACTCATAAATGAAGATAACATAAACATAATGACAAACCTGTTCAATAAAATATACCAAACAGGAAACATACCACACGACTGGCTAAAGTCAATTTTCATTCCTATACCAAAGAAAACTAATGCGAACAAATGTGATCAATTCCGATTAATTAGCTTAATGAGCCATGTGCTAAAATTATTTTTAAAAATAATACACAACAGAATACGCAAAAAAAGTGAACAAGACCTAAGCGAAGAACAGTTTGGCTTTCAGGACGGCCTTGGCACTCGAGAGGCTTTATTTGGATTAACAGTATTACTGCAAAAATGCAGAGATCAAAAAAAGGAGGTATATCTCTGTTTTATTGACTATGTCAAAGCATTTGACAGTATAAAACACGCAGAATTAATAAACGTGCTACAGCATAAAGGACTGGATAAACAAGACATCACAATTATTAGAAACAATACGAAAACAAACAGCAGCAATAAGATTAGAAAACTCAATCACAACTGAAGTGGCTATTAAACGAGGGTACGTCAGGGATGCGTCCTATCACCACTTATGTTCAATATATATTCGGAACAAGTATTCCAAAAAGCACTTGAAGGCTCGGAAGATGGTATCAAAGTCAACGGAAGATTACTCAACAATTTGAGGTACGCAGATGATACCGTAATTATTGCCGACAGCCCTACAACGCTTAATGGACTGTATCACAACCGAAGGAGATACTGTTGGACTCAAAATTAATACAACGAAAACAAAAACAATGGTAGTGAGCAGAATACCAAACACAACAGTCAATATAAATGTATACAATGAACATATAGAACAAGTCCACAAATTTAAATACCTTGGCTGCTGGATAACTGACAATCTAGACCCAGAACTAGAAATACGAACCAGAATAGAGACAGCCAGAATGACTTTCCTAAAAATGAGAAACTTGCTATGTAATAAAAGCCTCGCTCTAGATGTAAGATACAGATTTGTGAAATGTTACATTTATTCAATACTGCTATACGGGTGGAGACTTGGACATTGAACAAAAGAGATTAGCAAGCTGGAAGCATTCGAGATGTGGGTGTTCCGAAGAATGCATAGAATATCGTGGGTTGAACACATAAGAAACGAGGAAGTACTCAGACGTATGAACCGAGACAGAGAATTAGTTAATACGATTAAAAAGGAAAACCGCCTATCTTGGTCATATCACAAGGAACCACAAAAACCAACTATTAAAACTCATGATAGAAGGGAAAATAGAAGGAAGACGCGGCCCAGGTCGAAGAAAATGTTCATGGTTGAAGAACATAAGAGACTGGACGGGCTTAAACACACACACATTAATTAGAATAGCACAAGACCGAGACGAATTCGCCACAATTGTTGCCAACCTTCATTAATGGAGATGGCACCAGAAGAAGAAGAAGAATGAATTATGCTATTATTATAATTAATTATATTATTATTATTATTAATTATAATTATAATTACCTTTATATTAGCAGAATTTATTCAATTACAAACCACTTTGGAAATTAAAATTCAACCTGTTTTCGGATTTGTTTATTTACCTGAACCTTTCAATAGCAGCTGATTTACTAAAATATTTGTGAAATACGGATGATACGAATATGGGTATTATACGCGAAGTACTAGAAGCAAAATTCGTGATGGGGGCACTTAAAAATCAATGTTTGGAATAACTTAAAATAATTCACATATCTTGTTAGTACTTTAAAAACTAAGAGACACGTATTTTTTTGTAATTTTGATTTTCTTAAAAGTTATTAAAAATAACATTTTTCACGGCATTTCACAAAAAAATTGTTTTCTTTTAGTTGGTTCAACGAACCTTTATGATTTCTGGTAAGTGCATCGACAAATAATAGTAATTTGTAAATATAGTTTCAGAACCTATCTAAGGTGTAATTTGTTTAAACAAATTGATAATTTTTATAAACAAATAAAAATTATTAATACTTCTCAATTAGTTATAACAGTCAGCGTCACAAATTTTAATTTTTTGTTTAATTTAAAATACATGAGAAAAAGAAAAGTAGGGAACTTGCATTCGGTGAAGAACTATTTTGTTTTGTTTACATCGTTCTTTGACGCGCAGCAGCGCGACTTATGCACGGCGCGCTGTTAGTAAAATAAATTATATATCAAAGATGATAACAGGCCAGCAGAATGATAATTAGCTTATTCTAATAAATAAATTACATTTGTTTGCATATTAAAATTTATTAAAACAGGACATAATAATTACTATTTTGTAACCCTATTTAGTCACATTTCCGAAAAATGACATGATTCTGGGTGAAATCCACCCGAGCACCTTTGTACTGCAATAAATGTCTAGTGTTGAAAAAAGAAAAGGAAAAATTCTGGGTTACATTTTAAGCCTTCCTTTATAAGAAAACAAAATTGTTATATAAAAAATTAATTTTACATATGCAAAAAAAATTTGCGAAAATGACTTTTTTACAAAAATAGGCATATCTAGTGGAATTTTTAATTTCAAATAAAACAACAAACGGTTTTGTAAACCTGAAATACTAGCCTTTGAGATGGATATAATTATTTTATAGGCCTTTTCAAAAAGTATATTTATTTTGAGGAATGAAGGTCGGATTTTTCGAGGGAAAATGAGAACTATACGTATATGAAATAATCCTGGTTTATTTCGAAAAAAAATTACAAAAATATTATAAAAAAATGACGATCACCGAAGGAAAAAGTAAATAAAGTGATAAAATAATCATTCATTGCCATGACTGCTCGGAGAGGTGGTCTTCTTCGTCGGATTCCTCACTTCCGATAGCAGGTTGCTCCTCGACTTTCTCGGGCAACTCCTCTCGAAAAGTTCACGGGCGTAAATTATAGGCCATCTAAATATCCGCAAAATAACGATATAATTTTTTTTTTAATTCTAGCCTTCAAAATCTTTAAAAGTACACTTACTTTTCTGCAAAACACCAGAAAAAAATGGAAAAACCTTGCCTCACACATCAAAAATACGATGTATTTGTCACACTGGATGAAATTCACCTAACGGAATTTCGCGTTCCACTTTGATCGATTGCCAGACGAACAATAACGGGAAAATTCAAATCTTAACTACCTGAGTCTAGAGTTGAAGGTTCAAACTACCTATTGATGGCGAAGCAAGTCTCACTTTAAAAATTTAATAGGCTATATTCCAGGTCAAAAAAGGCTCGGGTGAATTTCACCCATTGTGACTAAATAGGGTTAAATAAAATTATAACGTTAATCATCTATTATTAAGCCTTACGTGCTATCCTAGTTTTAATAACGCTCTCAGTGACAGATTTTTCAGATTTCAGATTTTTTTTACATAATAGCTGATTTTCGCTGATTGGCGTAAAGCAATGGTATTGTATTTTAATGTTTTAGTCATAACATATCGAGGCTTTAAAAATTCTTCGTTCACTTTATGCTCTTCTTCCGGACAAAAATCAAAATTAATATTTTTGAAAAAATATTATGCCAACTCATAAAGAATTTTGGCGTAGTGATATGTTTATCATTAACATACCGTAAACTAGCTCGATATGTGTGTCTCTTCACCGTCCCTCCGATTCCATCGCAAACCCCTTTGCCGTGCGAAAAATTCCACTGAGACTTTATGCCAAAGTCGTTTTTGTGTTTTATTAAATTTATGAAGTTAAATTTATTTTTAACTGGAATCTATTACTGCCGAAAAATAAAAAAATTTCGTTATTTTCGGAACTGAAACTTTTTTCAAGTGAGCTGTCAACTTAAAGTTAAATAAAAATACTGAATTAGCATCATGGTGCAGATATTCTGAAATTATTGTCGTTCCAAAAATAAACTACATGAGGATGCAAGGTCGCTTGAACATTAGCTCAGTGCTGAGATTAAACTGCATTTTAAACTTGACAGTTATAATTTTCAGCGAAGTCTAAGTTTACGACCAATTCCCATTCTTTTATTGAATTTTTCTTTTTTCGAAAGAAAGCTACTTGAGCTGTTGCTAAAAAATCTAGCTTTGCCAAATCAGAAAAATCGGTTTTTAAATTTATTAAGAATTCTTCTGTAGATTGTGACATTGATAACAGCTCGCATTTATCTGTACTTGTTCACTGATTAAATTTTTTTTCTGAAATTTCAAAATGTTCCAACAAAATCTGAAACTTATCAACAATGGTACTCGTACCAGGGCATTCCTCGCAATCTTTGAAATAACAGTCTGGTGTTGGATTTTCATAGATAATATCTTTCAGTGCATCTCGATACCTAAAGTTAAAATTTGAACCTTTTTGAATAAATTGTTTTTTCAACTCCTTCAAATGTACGTGCTGGATTTTTCTTTGTCAGCTGATGAGTCGTACCGTGACTTTTTGGCGGGTGGTACTCCAAGATCCTGTAATAATCAATTTACTGTTTGAATTTTTATGACACTTTATAATAATTTGAAAAGAATTAAATATTTTTACAAGCACAATTTTTTTTATTTTTTTTATTGACACTAGTCATTTCTGACTAACCTTCAATTTTTCTCTACAGTGGCTTAAAACTAAATACTTGTCTAAAAAGTCCCTTCGGTCTTAACTTAGTCTCTTAAGAGGATTACACAATTTTCACGTGTTTTTAGCACTTTACTCTGCTTTTGCACTATTTTCACTTCACTGCACGAGCTCGAAGGGCTTGATTCTTCTAAGCCTTCGTTCCAGATCAGCATTATTCAGAAGTTGCAGTACTTCGGTGTTCACGTGTGAGTGGAGTCTCTCTTCATGTTTTCCTGCAAACTTTTGATCTCATCCATGACTGTAGGGTTTGTAAGTCCCTATGTAGATGGTCATTCCGGAAGTACCATGGTGCATCCACGATGCTTCTGAGAACTTTGTTCTGAAAAACTTGTATTTTATTTATATGATTTTTGCGCACATCCCCAAAGCTCGATCCCGTAGGTCCATATGGGCTTTAATACTTGTTTATACAGTAGTATCTTGTTATGTATGGATAGTTGGATTTTCTTCCAATTAACCAATACATTTTCCTGTATTTTAGGTCAAGCTCTATTCTTTTCTTTTTCACGTGTTCCTTCCACCGGAGTTGTGCGTCCAGGGTCATCCCAAGGTACTTTGCATTATTGCTGTATGGTATATTGGTATTGTTTATTGTTATTGGTATATGTTCACGGTGCTTATAAGCAAAATCAACATGTACCGATTTACTTTCATTGATTGTTATTCGCCACTTTTTAGTCCAAGTATTTATGCTGTTACTTTTGCTGTATTTTCCTAGCTGCCTCTTCACTGTTGTCGCCGATAGCTAATATCGCCGTATCGTCCGCAAATGTGGCGATGGTGACGTCTTCTGTTTGTGGGATGTCGTAGGTATATAGCAGGTAAATTGGTCCCAATACGCTACCTTGGGGTACCCTGCTTTGATTTCTCTCATGCTGGAATATTCGTCTTCTTGTTTAACCCGAAACATTCTTCCTGAAATATAGGATTCTAGTATTTCCGCAATTTTTAGGTAATAACTTTTAAGTTTATATATTAAGCCTTCATACCAAACTTTGTCGAATGCTTGGGCTATGTCTAAAAATATGGCCGAGCATATCTTTTTCCTTCATAGGCTTTCTCGATTATGTCGGTAATTCTGTGGACTTGATCGATCGTTGAATGGTTGTTCCTAAACCCAAATTGATGTGTAGGTATTAGGTTTTACTTTCAATTATTGGCTTTAGTCTTTTTAATATCAGTTTTCAAATAGTTTAGAAATTACCGGCAACAGTGAGATTGGTCGGTATGATTTCACTTCATTTGGTGGTTTTCCCGGTTTTGGAATCATAATGACTTCAGCCATTTTCAAGCGTCCGGTACATGCTTTAATCTAATCGCTGCGTTGATCAAGTTGGTGAGCTTAACAATTCCTTTTCTAGAAAGATGTTTGAAATTTCCCCAGTAATCAGGTCATAGCCTGGAGCTTTCTTTGGGTTGATGTCAGTCTTGATTGTCTTCGTAGTTTCCCTGGGTGTTACCAAATCTATCATGCTATCTTCGCCTTCATTTTCTGGCAAATCTTGGTTAATCTGAGTTTCGTTTGATTGAAAGGTTTGTTCAAGGTGGTTGGCGAACGCTTCAGCTTTGTTGGTTATCGCGTGCCCAGCTACCATTTGCAGTTCTTATTGGCGGACTATGTATACATGGTCCACCCCTAGCTGTGTTCGATGGATGGATAGTGTGATAAAACTTGTATCCTCTGAAATTAATAAAGAATCTCTAACAAGGTGGGTTTCAGATATGAGGCATCTATTTTTGTTGTTCTAAGAATGTTTGCAGGTCAGGTTGCTGCCTGATTCCATTAGCATTCAAGTTGCAATCTAATATCTTTGTTGGTCATTTTGCTGGTTGAGGCAGCTGCTCTGTTGCTATTCTCTAGCTTCTGAAGTCTTCCCGAAAACGATTCAAGCATCTTTTCTTGCCGGTCTAGTTTTGCTATGAGCGTGAGGAGCAATTGGTTAGTGGGCTTCTGGAGTTCTCAGTTCAGTCTGTTGTTCGGGTTTTAACGCTTTGGGCGTATGTTTTCTCACTGTTGACTTGTGGGTAGGATTTAACAGGTTTCGTTATATTCGGCTCCTTATGATTTCCTTGTGTTGTTTTATTTCTTCGTTCTTGGAACGTTTTCCTGACACATCCTCGATAGCTATTGGTGCTCCTCGCTAATTTGCACATTTTGGCTTTGTTTCTTTTGGTTTACTACATTCTGCAGTTATGTGTTTTCCTGCGCATTTCACGCATCTCGGCTCTCTGCAGCAGAACTTTTGCGTATGTCCGTGTAATTGACACCGACATTTGTGGTACCAGTTTCGTTTTTGAGGGGTTCAATTCTCACTTTTACTCCTAATATGCTTTTGATTCCGTATATAACTTTGATATCTGCTTCGTGGTGGAAGGATAGCATGAATAGTGGGAGCTTCTTCCTCACTTCATTTTCGCCATTTTGTTCTCAAATTTTTCTTTTTAGTATGTTTGTGGCGCTAACACACTTTAGTTTGCAGTTATTCAGCTCTGCAATAATTTTTTCTGGGGAGAACTTGCTGGTAGTCCTCTTGTCATTACTTTTATGTCTCTGCTTTGTTTGTCCTCATATGAATGCCACTGTAGGTTCAAATCTACAAGACATTGTATTGTTTTGCTAAACTCTTCACGATTTTCAGCATTGATTTTATTTGATCATTATTCAGAGCTGTTACCTTGAACAGTATTTTATTACTTTGTAATTGGTTGTAAGTAAGTCATAATTTGTGACATTGCTTACAATAATTGGTGTGGGTTAGGTGTTTTCTTTCTTTATTTTGTTGTATCGGTTTGCTGGTTGTTGGCTGGTCTTGAATAGAACCTGGTGAGTCGCTTGCTTTTCTTTTCTTGTTTTTCTTTTAGTGGCTGTTATCCAGCCAACTTCTTTAGCTAATTCCTCTTCATCAGTTTCGTAATTTATTGAGACAGGTGGCTTATTCTTTGCTGGCGTTGTTTTCGTCGCCCTGGTTAAATACTTCTTGTTGCTTATTATTTTGTCTGCTCTGCATTGATAATTGCTCCCGGAGCATGTTTATCTGGCCTTGCATATTATTTAAGGCAGCTGAAAGTTTTTCTCTTTCTGTACGTTCACAAATCCAGGCATTGTATAATGCTTGTTCATTCTGACTTCTAGATTGATTTTCCTGAAATAAGGCTTGATTTTGTTGTGCCAGTAGTGCTTCTCCTGGTGTCGCTGGTCGCGTATACGGATCCATGTCGATTATTTCTCGGGTTTCGTATTTACAATTTAATATTTAATATTTTAATTTTATATTTACCTTGTCTTATCACAACCGGCCTCGCATGTTCGCGACGACCGGTTATCACGTTTGGCTTGTGCACTTTCTTATTTACGAGCTCGATCGCAACACGTCTTTACTCCGCAAAAATCAAACACACACTACAAGCACAATGATTGCGTTGTCTATATCTTAGCTGATCTAAATTTAATAAACTGTAAAGAATTATACCCTTACAAAGAATAAAATAAAAACTATGTAACGTTATGATTACCTTGTCGTTAAAATCGGGATCTTTATTAATGTCATCATTCAGGTCATTGTCACTATCTGTCTGAAGAATTGGAGTTTTTTTTACTATACTGTTGCTAGAGACTGGTAAATAATGTTAGTTTGTCTGTGTACCTGACTTTGGCAAGACTAACAAATATAAAATTAAACTAAGTTTTTAAATTTTAAATTCCATTTTTCGCCGATTCGAACGACACACTTGTGCCCTTTTTTTAACGGGTTACAACAAGAATTCGCTCTTGGCATTTTAACATAACAATTCACTGAACACTACTGATAAAACACTAAGATCTACATATAAAGTATGCCGGTCCAGACGCGCCGTGCGTAAGTCACGCCGCTGCGCGTCGAAGAACCATGTAAACAAAACAACATAGTTCTTTACCAAATGCAAGTTCCCTACTTTTTCTTTTTCTCGGGTATTCTAAATTAAGCAAAGAATCGAAGTTTGTGACACTGATTGTTATAACTAATTGAGAAGTATTAATAATTCTTATTTGTTTATAAGAATTATCAATTTGTTTAAACAAATTACACCCTAGATCAATTCCAAAACTATATTTACAAAGAACTATTATTTATCGATGTACTTACCAAAAATCATAAAGATTCGTTGAACCAACCAAAAGAAAACAATTTTTTGTAAAATGTGAAAAATGTTATTTTTAATAACTTTTAAGAAAATCAAAATTTCAAAAAAAAGAAAATACGTGTCTTTTATTTTTTAAAGTACTAACAAGATTTGTGAATTATTTTGTGTATATTATGACTTTTGAGTGGCCCACTTCACGAATTTTGCCCAGAAATAAATATAGGGTCTAAACAGAGAAACACTTTAAGTCCCTTACTGTTTCTCATGTACATAGACTAAAATGCTAAATCATGTTAAAGTTAAAGGGTTTTGATTAAACCCTACACAGTACGGTTCGAGGCTCAAGCCGAGCACATGCCTAAGTCGTACGCGCTGCATGTTATCGCTATCGTACAGTGAACCTCGAGCAGTGATAAACCAGTGCATTAATTGGAATAAACTGTTTTCATTTTTGTATTGTTAACTACATAATTCAGTGCATGCATGTAAGTAAAACTAATAGCATGCTGCCATTTGGCAATGGCTACAACCCCACGCAACAATTCAACCCAACAATAACGCAACAAAACGCATCCTTTTACCAACAATACCCATTTATCCCAAATAACAACCCACAACAAATAACACCTGAGCAATGCCAGCAAATGCCCAATAGCTACTCAATGTCGCCACAAATACAAACATTCCAACCTTATCAATATGGTCACTCTTCAATGTCTCAATTTGTAATGCCGCCTCAAGTCCAACCATTGCATCAACAAATCACGACACAAAAACCAATGGAAATTATTATTAGCGACGCAGAGGAAGAAGAAAACATTGCAGACAAAAAAAATGCTTGGCAAAAAGTTAATAACCTAAAAAGAAAAAGAAGGAAATTGCAAAACACACAAAATCCGCCACAATCATTTAATCTAACACAAACTAACAAATACTTAATTTTACCAGAAGTTACAGACGTAACAAACAATAATCAAAATAACGGTGCCAACAAAAACTCAAATAAAATACCCAAACCAAATATCGGGAAATGATAAACAGCTTGAAGGATATTATGGAACAGGAACAGTACACCACCAAAAGTATGGCTGATAACGTAGTCAAATTTAATGTGCATTCCCCGGATGTGTACAGAAAACTCGTCAAACATTTCCAGGAAAACAGTGTTATTCACCACACTTACCAAATCAAGCAGGAACGTGCATACAGAGTGGTCCTACGACACATACATCCTACAATTCCAGTAGATGATATTACAGCTGAACTAGCTACTCATAATCACAAGGTTAGAAACATTATTAACATAAAACATAAGAAAACTAAAGAAGCATTACCACTATTCTTTGTAGATTTGGAACCAGCCACCAATAACAAAGACATATATAACATAAATTACTTACAAAACATAAAAGTTTCTGTTGAACCGCCCCACAGAAATATGAACCTGGTCCAGTGCACAAGATGCCAAAACTATAACCATACAAAGTCATATTGTAATAGGCCATACGCCTGCGTTAAATGTGGCGGACCGCACAATTCTATTACATGCAAAAACAAGGAAACCCTGCTACTTGTGCACTCTGCAATGGTGCACATCCGCAAACTACAAGGGCTGTTCAATCTACCAAGAGCTACAAAACAAAATAAAACCGAACACCCAAACACAAAAAACACACATGCCTCTTACAAGACAAATCCACAAAACTTTCCTCCCTTGCCAGTGAAGAACTACTGGAAAATGCCAAATACTAACTGTGAACAAACAAACACAAATAAACCTCAATCACCTCAAGACCTAACACTCACACAGTTCTTAGAAGGATTCAAAAGTATGTTCAATCAACTAATACAACAAAATAGCATTATTTTGAACATGCTTACGACGGTTATAAATAAATTAGTTCGATAATGGCCAAATTCCTTAAAATTGCACTCTGGAACCCCAACGGCCTCCAATTCCTCAGTATAAACAACATTGATATCCTCCTTATATCAGAAACCTATTTTACTGTAAGAACTCACATAAAAATACCGCACTATCTTATTTACCACACCGAACATCCGGATGGTACGGCACATGGAGGCACTGCCATTATCATTCGTGAATCAATAACACATCACGAACTACCAAAATTCGAAGAAAATTTCTTACAGGCACAGTGATTGAAGTAAATAAACTACCAAATCCAATTACAATAGCGGCAACATATTGCCCCTCGGCACCAAATAACCAAACTCATGCTACAGCCATTCTTTGACTCCTTAGAGTCAGGATTTATAACTGGCGGAGACTTTAATGCGAAGCATACCAGATGGGGCAGTAGACTGATAACCACAAAAGGCAGAGAACTTAATAAACTCATAACTGATAATAATTATACATATTTCTCAACAGGTAGCCCAACGTACTGGCCAACGGACCCTGGCAAAATTCCGGATTTGTTAGATTTCTTCGTTGCTAAAGGAGTTTCATCTAACTACGTAGACATAACATCCAGTTATGATCTATCATCTGACCACACACCTGTCATACTTACTATTAGTGCTACAGTAATTAGAAAAGAAGCCAAACCAATGTTATGTAACAGACGCACAGATTGGGACGCCTTTAAAGAGTATATGGATCAACATCTTGATCTTAATATAAGCCTAAAAACGACTGAAGAGTTGGACAGTGGAATCAACAAATTTATAACTACTACACAAGAGGCAGCATGGTATGCTACACCGCGCATGGAAAAGCAAAAACCCAGCTCACAAAACTTCCCAAGAGAAGTGATGGAGCTGGTTAAGTAAAAAAGGAAAGCTAGGGCAGTCTGGCAACGAACACATAATAGAAACGACAAAACAAAGTACAATCGAATTACTAATAAACTTAAACGAAAACTGAACGAAGTAAAAAACGACACATTTCAACAATATGTAACTTCTCTTTCCAAGGACGACTACAGTATATGGAAAGCCACAAAGGGATTCAAGAGGCCACAGGTACATATACCGCCGCTACGTAACACAGACGGCACGTGGGCCAGATCTGACCAAGAAAAAGCTGACCTATTCGCACAATATCTGGCAGAAGTATTTAGACCTAACTCTGAAACAATAGATATAGAAGTAGACACCTTCCTCGAAGCCCCACTACAACTTTCATTCCCAATACGGGATCTTAAAATCGGTGAATTACGTCAGGAGATAAAATTCTTGAGCAACAAAAAAGCACCAGGCTACGACCTCATAACTGGTCCTATCCTTAAACAGCTACCAGAAACTGGGGAAAGACAACTACTAGCATTATTTAACGCAATTCTGCGCTTAACCTACTGGCCGCCGCAACTAAAGATGGCGCAAATTATAGTAATATTGAAACCTGGTAAGCCGCCAAATGAAGTGCAATCTTATCGCCCAATTAGCCTGTTATCAATAATTGCCAAACTCCTAGAAAAGCTGATATTAAGTCGGTTAAATAAAGACACACCACTGGATGATTGGATCCCAAAGCACCAATTTGGATTCAGACGAGATCATTCTACTATTCAACAGTGCCACCGCATGTCTAACGTAATTCAGAAAGCTTTTGAAAGTAAGAAGTACTGCACGGCAGTATTCCTGGACGTCCGACAAGCCTTTGATAAGGTGTGGCACAAAGGGTTACTGGCTAAAATAAAAGCATTATTTCCGCACCAATATTATCTCCTTTTCCAATCCTACCTTTCAAACCGCTATTTCCTAGTAAAATTCGGAAACAAAATCTCGACACTACAGCCAATTACCGCTGGGGTTCCCCAAGGCAGCGTTTTGGGCCCAGTCCTATACTTACTTTTCACTGCTGATATACCAATAACACCGTACACAGAAATGGGAACGTTCGCAGATGATACTGCCATCCTCGCGTGCAATGAAGACCCTTTAGCTGCTACAAGATTACTGCAGGAACACATACATTTAATAGAAGAATGGCTAGACAAATGGCGAATTAAGGTGAATGAAAATAAGTCAGTTCAAATAACATTTACAATGCGAAGGGAAATATGCCCTCCTGTTACCATAAACAACATTGATGTACCACAATCTGAAGAAGTGACGTATCTGGGATTACACTGGGACAAAAGGCTAACTTGGAAACAACACATAAAGAAGAAGCGCAAAGCCATGGATCTGAAAGTTAAAAAAATGTACTGGATAATAGGTCGGAAATCACCTTTAGCAACCGAGAGTAAACTCCTTATATATAAAACCATCTTACGTCCTATTTGGACATATGGATGTGAGCTATGGGGCTGCTCTAGCTATTCTAACGTAGACATAATCCAGAGATTCCAATCCAAGACAATAAGAACTCTTATGGATGCTCCATGGTACGTGACAAATCTCACCCTACATACCGACTGCAACAAACCATACGTGCGTGATGTAATTACGGAACGGGCAACCAGACACTATGATAGACTTACATATCATCCAAACGACCTTATACAACCACTTACGTTACAACCAAACTTTCGGCGATTAAAGCGGAAATGGCTTTGGGACCTATAAACTAACGTGAATCCTCCAGTGTGAATCCATCATCCTCAATCAATGGGATTAGGAAACTGCGAGGAAGCACCAATGGGTGCCAACCTCATCAAGCCAATCAACTTTAACAACAAATTAGCTCATAGAATCTCTTGTAATTCTGATTGCTGATGTACTATGTTTCAATAAAAAAAAACCCTGCACTTTCACAAAACCTACTGTACAGGCGGCATGTTAGTAATATAAAAACGCCGGTGACAGCTATAAAAAACGAGTAAATCTATATATACAAAGAAATTATCGGCAACAAATAGGAATAATCAGAAATGCAGAAAAAGTAAAACAAAGCTTTTAACAAAAAAAAATAACAAAGGACAGGTAGATATAAAAATTCTAGAGCAAGTATATGCTTACGAATATCTAGGAATTTTTGGATACAGAAAAGATATTTGATATTTGAAAGCCAGGGGAAAACCTTTGAATAGAATGAGGAAAAATATTAGACCTGGCTGGAAGAAATAAAAAAACCTGCAGACAATTAAAAATCCTAGCCAGAGGTAAAAAAAATAAATTATATGACTCAATACGCAAAACATTCTAAGCTAAATGGAAGAAGAAAAAAAAAGGCACTTAAAACTTTCTTACCTTAATAAAAAAAGTGAGTAAAAAACATTACATTATCAGAAACCCCAACCAAATTTGGATCGTCGATGCCATTAACCAAGCTTTAAAAAAAATAGACTGTATATTCTTAGAGCAGAGCTTCGATAGAATTGAACGAGGGATTATTAAGCAAAAACCTTAAGTTATTTTGACTCAGATCCTTCACAAAAATTCTTCCAAGTTAAAAAAAAATAAGACCTCATCCAAAAATTTGTTGGAAGGAAGTAATTAAACCAAATTTTACCTCTTTCAAGGATTTTGAAAATAACCATTCCATACCGCACTTTTCCGAGCAAACAGCTTAGTAAACAAATACCCATCCTAGCGGAACTTTATAAATATAAAAAATGAAAGTTAAAATCAATTCCAAATTTGAAAATCAAGGGATTCCCCATCAGTTACATTAGTAATGCTCCATTAGGTTCAAAAGGGATAAATTTTACTGGAAGCCATTGGAAAAATAACATTCCAAATTTGAAGCATTCTGGTATTAGGCCCAGTCTAAACTATCATTAAAATGAGTTTAAAAGTTGCGTTTAAATCAAGGTTACCTTCAGCCCTGGGATGCCCCACCTCGCGTCAATATAAAATATTCTAAAAATGATACTTTGTTGAAATTGACATCTTAAGTAATCTAAAAGTAAAAGTGCTGTAAAAAGTTGCCCAAAATATGACCTAGCCCTGCATTAACCTCTTGATAACATAAAAAACTCTAACAAAATGATTTAAAACTGATTTAAAACAAAAGTTTAGGTCTTGATTGATTGAAACTTAAAACCTCTTTATCGCAGCAAGTCACAACAGAGAGGTAATTGTTGCAATACCTCTCTTAAGTCTTTAGTCACAACCTGTATTATATGTATTACAGATTGCAAATAGAAATAAACATTAAAATAAATTATGTTTTTCTTCTTAAGTGCTTGCCTCATATTTCACAGCAATGGTTTTAACAACGAATAAATCAAATAAGATCTTTCAAAAATCTTTAACATTTTAAACATATTTTTTGGTTTTAGTATCCAGTAATTTTTTATATCCAATATCCTAAAATTTGAAACTTTCACCAACTTATTGCTTACTATTGAAGCTTTTTAAAGATACGAAAAAATTGAGACAAGAGACAGATTGTAAAAACTTTATCTACAAGAATGCTAATAGATTTGAAGTAACAAAGAATAGAGATATTAAAGTAAAATTGTTTTTAATATCTTTCTAAAAATAATGGTATGAAGATGTATTTGTTATTAATCAAACTTCAACTTTGTCTTAAATAGTAACAAATTTAACACAGCATATCATATAAAATAAATTTCAATTTATCATTATTATAAAAATTAGTATTTTTCCCAAACATTAGTTTGTTTAGTATAAAAACTTAAGTATTTCTATTTTAAGCAGTTTATAGCAAAAATGTTTTTCGTATTTTAAAAATACCATTAATAAGATGAGCTCCATCGGTCATCATACATTATTTTATTCTGCTTCGACCATTTTCTAGTATTCTTCTAATTACATTCACAAGAATATCTGCAGTTTTTTGCTCAAAGTCCCGAATGTTGACGGGTCTGGGTTTTAACACTGCAGTCTTAAGCTATCTCCGCAACCAGTAGTCGCAACAAGTTAAATCGGGCGAACGTGCAGGATACTAAACATCTCGGTAACGTGAAACCCGATGCCCGGGAAACATTTCGTGCAACACATTCATTGGTGCCCTCACTTAGCTGTTCAGCGACAATCGTTTCTTATGAATGAAAGTCATAGTCCGGGTATACAATTTATGAGAACTTTCGTTAGATATTTGCAAAGCTCAGGCGTTCCTGGATAAACAATAAACTTTAATAAGCTATTTTACAACTTCGGTGTTTTTGGAGTTCTTGCTATATGCACAGATTATATAACCTCCATAATGCTGAACTAATTGTTGCTAGGAATGACGAATAGTTACCGTGTCTTAATTACAAAGTCGCCAATTTTAAGGAATCTTTCACTCACAAACCCATTATCTGCATCAAGTTTCTTTGCCATACCTTTTACTAGAATATCAAGCAGAGCAATCGCTGACTAAAAGTATGATACATCGCTCTGCAATTTAAACAATTTTTAGGAAAAGGAAAAGTTGTTGCGTAGTGTTTGGTGAATAGTAGCAAACTAAATAGAGGTACAGATCTATAAAGCTCAAATATTAAAATAAGTTGGTTTATTGAATGCTGCAAATATGCTAAAAGACATCTAATAATAAGTAGTACTAAGAAAATAACGCACCTTTGAAATATTAAAGTACTGTAAATCACAAAAATATCGTAACGATGTTAGAAGACAAAATTTTATTACAAAAAAACACTTATGAAGTATAAAAAAAAATTCTTAAAAAAGTAATAAAAAGAATTAGATACAGAGGGAAGATAATGGGCAATATTTGTAAAAGAACACGAGATACGTCGAATAAATTCAACGATATCGTTAAATATTTTGTTGTTAAACCAGAGTCATTCAGAATAATGACTCTGGTTTGTTCGCACAAAGTGTTTTTTGGATTTGTGTTTACTTACTTCTCGATACTATAGGAAAAATTCCTCAAAGTGCGCGAACACTAGAAAGTATCGATGCAGTAAGACTTTCCATGTTGCAGTCTCAGAGCCACTCTTTGCGCAAACATGCCGTTGCTCTTCACTTATATAGTCATACTGTACGGAGAATTTTGTACCAAAACCTTCATTGTCATCCATTTAAGATCGTTATTCTACAGGAATGTGTGAAATTGTCACATGACGCAGTTATTTTCTTTGTCGACAAAGCGCATTTTTATTTGTCGGAATACGTTAATGAACAAAAATTTTATTATTAGATAAATAACAATCTGTGAGATATTTATAAAGGACCTCTCCACAACTAGCGTGTTACAGTTTGGTATGCGGTAAGTAACGGTAGGGTCATTGATCCTCACTTTTTTAAAAAGAAAGGTAATGTGTTAGCGACACTTACAATTGAATGTGAAAATGATTTAACAGTTATTTGAACTTAATTTTAAAGTAAACACGTAATAGCGAACACAAGCAACAATAATTTTGTGGGTATCAATGCACTTCAGAATTGCAGGCAACGAGAAATCTGGTGGGTCAACACAAGCAGTATTATCAACTCCATATAATAGCCCCTGAACCGGCTGTGGGTGTACTAAAAGATAAAATACGAAGCCGGAAGAAAAAAATGAGTGAGAAAATAACTAAATAAATTTTGGAAAATGTACATAAGACAAGGAAAATTATTCATAAAGGAACTGAATACTTGTTAGTACAAAGCTGGAATTAGTTACAAACTGGGATACTAAAATGGGTGCTGTAAAAAAGTTAGAGAAGTACAATAAGTCTATGAGGTTGCATTGGTACCGTGAACAGAGGTCAAACTGCTCTGGAAAAATACTACTGATTTGGCTATCTTTAGTTGAATTCGGAAAACAAATTAAAAAATAAAATTAATTTTTTTAATAAACTAAATAAAAAACATATTTATATAAATTCACGCTGCGCTTTGTGCCACAACAGTTAAATTTTGCTTGTATTAAATGTGCACTATTCTATGTCTAATGGCTGCGCCACATAATTTTAGCAATTTTTGCTTTAGTTAGAGTTGCTGGATCAGTTCTTATTCAGGCTTCTTGTGATTCTTACCACAGCATTCTGGTAAAGTTTGAAGCAAATTGTCGCATTTGCCTATAGAGTTCATCTCATAGAATTTCTATGTGATTTAGATCGGGACTTTATTGTTGTCACTTTATATTTTTTTATTTTCATCTATTTTTCTATTCATTCTAAACACTCCTGCTTTATTATTATAGTGTGCTTTGGGTTGTTATGGTAGTAAAACACTAAATTGTCACCAATTATGTTTGCTATAGAAAATGGCATTATTCTTTTAATATTCCGATAACTCAACTTTCTTAAGGTCTCTCTAAAAAAACTAATCTACAAAAAAACATTGTAGTCGTTCAAATAGTAAGGAAGTGTTAAACGCTATTCTTGAAGTGTAATTTAATCATAAATACGTGCAAAACGTAAAAGTACAACGTCCGAAAATGCAATTGTACTCCATTCGGTAAGATAATAACGTAATTATTGTGCAACAGTGCAAATATGGGTATGCAACAGCAGAATGAATAATTTCTCGTTGATACGACAACCCACAACACCAGCTGATGTTGTATTATCTCAGCAAAATCAGATTCTCGTACAAGAAAATCAATTAAAAACTCCACATGAGATTAACTTATAGAATGCCTGGCAACAATCCCTCGCAACCATTTAAACCTTAAAGCATAATATCATCTAGCTGATACTAAAGATAAAAAGCTTTGAGAAGAGCGTTAACTGCGAAGAAGCTGACCCAGCGAATTACCGAGGTTGTGTGATTGCAAAAAACTTTAAAGAAAAGGGAAACCCACTAAAAAAGAAAATAGAGACAATTCGAGAATAGCTAACGTATAAGAAGCAATAGTAATAGAAAAAACTACAGAATTTTTGTACTCTACGAAACACTGTCCTAGCAAAACAACATAACATAGCGGGAAAAACTACATACAAACTGTAAAAGGCAAGCCCCAACCAAGCACGACAGAAGAAACAAAACTAGATGTAATAAACATGTTGCAGACAATTGTAGGTAAAATTCATAAACAAGACGAAGCTATCAAACAATTCGTAACCAGCAATAAGGCAGCTACAAAAAGTAAGAAAGCAATTGTAAGATGGCAATTGTTAGAATAGCTGTCAGGAATGCAAATTGGTCTCTTCAACATGCCCATGAACTAGAACTATTTCTCTGGAATCATTAAAAATAGACATGTCTAATTTTAGAAACACACTTTACCAGAGAAAACTACCTGAACATAAAAGGGCACAAGTTATACCACACCATCTATCCAAACAATACAGCTAGGAGTAATAATAAAAGATAACATTAAACACTAAGAAGATATTAATTATGAAACATGCGAGACACAAGCAACAGCAGTAAAAATTGTACAAAATCTAAAGATTATATAGTTGTTGCAATTTATTGCCCACCTAGATATGCACTAGAA
The DNA here is from genome assembly GCA_036346155.1 of Sinelater perroti. NCBI lineage: Eukaryota > Metazoa > Arthropoda > Insecta > Coleoptera > Elateridae > Sinelater > Sinelater perroti. The sequence goes on from JARFIY010000341.1 coordinate 3,647,482, forward strand.
AAAGAGGATTGCCTCAAACTATTCCAAACACTATAAGATCACTTCATAATTAGAGGGGATTCTAATGTTAAGCATACCTTTTGGGGGTCGAGACTCATCACCACCAAACGTAAACAACTGTACGAAACAATATAGCAAGTCAAATGTGCATGTTATTTTACTGGTAAGCCAACTTACTGGTCATCAGATACTAATAAAATACCAGATCTAATAGACTTTTTCACATTGAAAAGCATATATACCAAATACATTAGTATAAAAGACCACACGTCTATCAACTTGACAGTAGGCGAAACTACTATTCTTAAAGAACAACCGCGCACTCTTACCAACAAAAGGCCAGACAGGGAGGGATTGAAAGTAGAACTTGAACAAATAATCAAGCAAAATACTCCTCTAAAGACAACAGACCAACTGGATAACGAGGTAGAACAACTAGTCGTGGATCTGCAACAAGCAACACAGAACAATATTTCCGTACTAAAGAAAAAGGAAATCGCAATAAACTATCCAAAAAATATAAGAAAATGGTGGCAAGAAAACCGACTAAATACATGTACCCAATTTAAAAAATAAATTTAGGATAACAAAAACGAAAGATTTAGTTGGTTTTTAGGAGAACTGTTTATTCACTATGGAGAGCCACGCGAAAATTTAAAGAGACAAAAACACAGGTGCCACTCATTCGGAGAGAAGATGGTGCTTGAGCGAGGAAAATCAACATAACGCGGAGTACTTGGCACACCCCCCAACAAACTGTAGAAGAAGATATACCAGCAATCATCAATGATGACAGAACCCCAATCAGATTGGTCACACCAGCAAAAATTGCTAACAAGATAAAAAAAAATACGAGTACTAAAAAAGCCCCAGGTTTTGATCACATAACTGGGCAACTCTTAAAAAAGCTCCCAAGAAAAAATCGTCTAACATGCCTGATCAATACAGCGTCCCGACTACGGTACGTGCTACCCATTCAATGGAAGGTAGCGAAAGTAATAATAATTCCAAAGCCTGGCAAACCACCAAATGAGAAAATATCTTACCGACCAATCTCGTTATTGCCGACGATATCAAAGCTGTTCGAGAAGCTCTTGTTAAAACGACTAAAGCCGCTGATTGGCGAAAACAAAATGATTTTAAACCATCAATTTGCATTTAGAAACAAGCACTTTGCAATCGTAGAGTCAATCGACCAGGTTCACAGAATCACGAACCTAATCGAAAGTGCACTTGAAGAGAAGAACACAGAACACACTGACACAGAGGCTTAAAATACAAGATAAAAGCTTGCCTCGATAACACAGCCATCTGTTGAAATCGTACATTTCAAATAAACACTTCAGAGTAAAGCACGAATACTCAAAAATAAAAGAAATATTAGCTGGTGTGCCGCAAGATAGCGTATTAGAGCTATTCCTGTACCGTCTATATACAAATTACATACCAGACATAGAAAAAACCTTAATTGCAACCTTCGCTGACGGCTATCAGAGCCGTAGACGACATTGAATACGTAACAACTAAACTACAAATATCTACAAAGTCAACAACTGGACCAAGAAATGGGAAAATCAAACTAACCGAAGAAAAATCAATGCACGTCAACTATACCAATAAGAAGATCGACCATCTACCTATCGTAATTAACCGAAGAACGTTACCACATGGGTATAATGCAAAATACTTAGACATGACATTAGAGGAAAAGCTGTGGTGGAAAAAACAGAGATAGACTCACCAGGAAGTTTAGGAAATGTATTGGCTAATTAGAAGGCACTCGGGGTTGTCGATACATAACAAATTAATACTGTACAAACAAGTGCTAAAAACAAATTTGGACATACGGGGTACAACTATGGGATGTACCAAAGGAGCAATGTATTAATGTACAAAGATTAAAACAAAATACTACGAAGCATTGTTAATAACTTGTGGTATGTACAAATGAAGACTTATACACGGATTGAAAGGTTGCTTCGATCGCAAAAGAAATCCAGTGATTTGCAAAGAAACACGACGAAAGGCTTTACCAGCACCCAAACGTCCAGATGCTACAACTTCTTGACAACAATGAACAAGTACGGCAGTTGAACAGGGCAAAACCGTTTGAACTAGTTTAAGTGGGTAATGGACAAAAAGCAGAGTAATCACACGAGTGAAGTGTAACACAACATCAACGGAGTGTTTCAAAGAAAACATGTCCTTAACAATGCAAACATTTTCATTAAAGAAAAATTGTTAGGCAGACTTAAGCTTAGTCTAGTTACAATTATTGCCTAACAAAGTGATAAATAAAAAAATTTCCAAAACATTACAGCAGTATCAATCGTTCTGTACGTTTTGCGTATTTTTTCCATTTTTTTCTTCGAACTAAAATTCTATTTGTGAAATCAAAGACTTTGAATTTGGACTCGTAGTTCTATCATTTCTTCTTTCGCTTAAAACGTTTCATATTATGTTTTCTACTTAATGTTGGTTTACGTTTTGTGATATATTTATACAAACTAGTACTTCGTAATCTTCTTTGAACGATGGTAACGATAATTGATTTTTCACCCCCGTAGTTTGTTTAAACAACAATTTAAGGTTCTGTTTTCTGTTTGTTTTCTTACTTGTGATCACTATTTGATGATGTTCTGCCGAGATTGTCATTCTAAATCTTTTGTTTAATTTTTAGTAAGAAACTGCTTGGACTCTCATGTTTTTTCGATTGTAATGAAAAGTTCATTAATTTAAATTTAATCCCCTTGTGACTTCTCATTGCCTTACTCACTCTAGGATAGCTCTTCGTTTTGAAATATTTGTGCAAAATTTAAATGCTTTTTCTTACATTCTTAGTTGTACCAAAGATCAACACTGAGCTAAGATTTTTATATTTTTATTTAAATAGTTTTTTATTGCAAAAGTTTCTTTCTTAGAAACAGTCGGTGTATTATCTTTGATTGGTAGTGCACAGTTAATCATTATTTTTAGAAAATTCCAACAATAAGTTATACATTGCTTACTATAAAAACAGCTGAGCCAATACTTATTACCAATAGTATATGGTATATGACAATTAAATTTATTGGAAAGTACTTGCACGAGCCAGACGGCACCTCGCAGGGCATAAATTTTGCTATCGGGCGCCGCCAATACCCCGTGCGAGATACGTCAGGAGTCCTATCTCGCAGCGACGCGATAAAATTCGCAGTTTATGTATAGTTTAAGCTCCGCTTGGGACGCAGACGTCAGAAAGAGTTCGCGCCGGAGCAACCGGGCGAAATTTAAATAGAGTTCGCCGTTTCACCTGCAAGACTCGCGCGAGTCCCGGGGGCGGCCTGCGACATGCACAATGATTTTACAACCTGTGCACTGTTTGAAATCTCGCTCGCCAAAGCAGCCAGTTGGAGCAAAACGGCTGCTAAAGCAATAAGTCGAGTATGGAAGTTAAATGCAATTCGCAGCTTGCACGGAGAGCAAAATGGGAACTTTTGCAGCGTAACTCAAGTTGACTAGTATAGGTTTCTATTTGCAGCATTCTTATTGAAAATGTAAAATTATTTTCTTAGCTTACATTCAATATTTAGTGTTTATCAGAGACACTTTGAGATTATGTATAATACTTGAAGAACAAAGAGTGTTCTACTTGGTCTACTAAACTTAGTGGTTAATATTACATTAGACAGTAGAAATACACGTGTTAGTACATTAAGCTGATTTCTAAGTTTTTTTAATGGTAAAATTTGAGAAAAGATATTTTTTAAATAAGGACGAACACCATAACAGATATATAAAAATGCCAAGGTGAAATGATAAGTAATACAAAACAGTTTATGTGATGTACTAGTGCCAAACCTTCATTTTGTTCTAACTACTTTTTTTATTTTTTTAAATATTACAAGAAAAGTCTGCATATGTTCCTTATAATGACAAATGAGTATCGCATTTTAATAAATTATAATAAAAGAAGAATGATCAATAAGAACATATGTGATGGTATAATATATATGCATTCAGTAGGGATACCTTATTCCTATGCAATAATTTAATAATTTTTTTGTCTTCTTTCTTTATTATTTATGTCTTTATAAAGCGTCGGATATATCTCTTCTATTTGATTTCTTTTACATTTATCTATGGATTCATTTCTTCCTCCCCAATTTGTTTGTAGATAACTTCATTTCTTTCTATTTCTAATATTTTTTCTATCAAATTTTTTCTTGTTTTTAATAGTTTTTATTATTCTTTTTTAGGGCACTTGTTTTCATGTATTATAAATATTTTAAATATATTTCATTAATTTACTTTTTAAATTGCTGGTTTGTTATGTAGTAACATTTTGCTTCTCCACACATTTGTTTATTTTATTTTTTGTAACATTTATTTCACTTCTATGTACGAGTTCGCATTTGGCTTTCTTAGAATAAATACACGTGACGCGCTCTGTTATCTTGGAAAGTGCAGTGCCATACGCAAATAGCGTAATCAGAGGTCTTCATACATATTATTGAAATAGCACGTACAATATTATATTATATTAAATTAACTTTGTAAACGAATGTAAACTTAACAGAACCAATGTTTCCGGCTAAAAACACTCACGGCTTTGGCCCGCAAACAAGTAACGCTATGAATATCTCCGGTGCTCCGGAAAATTACGGATTTACATTTAATATACCGAGTGCTTAGGGTCCCCTCTTTCCAAACAAGCAAATCAATCTAACCTCCAACTTCCAATGGTTCCCCATAATCAAACATTAATGTTTCCTGCATTCACTCCAACCCCAAATGAAATAACTACTAACGCTAATGACAACCACCAGCCCAAAATCCCAAAACGTCCACAAATCTACATTCATGGTGTAAGCGATTATAAAAAAATGATAGATAAGTTTACCCAAGTGCTTGAACATGAGCAGTTTTATATTACGGCAACATCCAGTGATACCGTTAAAATTAATCCCTTAACTGCAGACTCCTACAGAAAATTAACGCAACATCTCAAAGACGAAAATAATATATCTCACCTACCAACTTAAGGGAGAAAGAGCATACAGGGTGGCGATACGAAACATACATTATTCTACCCCGATCGAAGTCATAACGAAGGAGTTAGCAAAGCAAGGTCATCAAGTCCGAAATATAACCAATGTTAGACACCGAACAACTAAGCAGCCTATCCCACTTTTTATGGTAGATCTTGAACCATGATAACAATAAAAAGATCTTCGACGTTAAACATATTGGCAATATAATAGTATCAATCGAGCTCCCCGAAAGAAAAATATTATACCTCAATGCATGAGATGTGAGGATTACGAACACACCAAAACATATTGTAACAAACCTTTTATTTGCGTCAAATGTGGAGGTGGCCATCAAACATCCAATTGTAAAAGATCCTACCACCCCAGCTAAGTGCCATTATGGGCGGCAGCCACCAGCCAATTACAAAGATTGCACAGTCTATCAGGACCTTCAAAAGCCAGAAACACACTCCAAAGGAACAGTAAATAAGCATCGCCGCACCAAGTAACATTTACCGCAACCGGCTTTTCTCCTCTCCAACGCACTTACCAGTCCCCTACCGAACACCAAGGAGTCCAGCCAAATGTTTCATCCCACATAGGCAAGAAGAACCACCAACCACCAAATCCTGACCATCCTACAAACACGCATGACACGTTCTCAAATTTTCTCCTCAAATTCAAAACAATTTTTCCAAAACCAAAATACGGTGATCTTAAACATGCTATCTACAGTCATAAATAAAATAGCTTCAAAATGGCTTCACTACACATTACACTCTGGAATGCTAACGGCATCACAAACCATGTTTCTGAAATCTCGACCTTTCTACAACTAAAACACATAGATATAATGCTCATCTCAGAAACGCATCCAACAACAAGAACATTTCTAAAAATTACTCACTATAGTATTTATTATACCAATCAAAATGGAACGCCCACGGCGGGCAGCAGTAATTGTCAAAAACACCATATTTTACCATAAATTACAACACTATATAACAGAAAAATTTAAAGCACTACCATTCAAGTCCACACCCTTCCATACCCACTTGCTGTAGAAGCAGTCTACATCCTCCACGACATTCCTTCTCATTTGACAAATATGAAGAGTTCTTTAGATTGCTAGGAAACAAGTTAGTATGCGACTGAAACCAAAAATACAGCCTGGGGTCGAGAATAATAAACCCAAAAGGACGCAACCTTTACGAACAATACAAAACTAAACTTCGGATACATCTCATCTAGAGAATCCACTTATTGGCCCAGTGATCTAAAGAAACCTCCGATTTACTAGATAACGCAGTCACAAACGGTATAGCACACACCTACGCCAAGGCAGAATCAAACCAAGATTTACCTACTGACCATTCTTCAGTCATCATTACTCTTAGCACCACCATAATCGCTAAAGAACCGCCTCCAAGCCTCTGCAGTAAATATACAGACTGGGATCAATTTACAAACTACCTAGATGAAAACCTCAACTTGGCTATTCGTATTCAGGACAGTCAGGATCTCGATGTCGCTACTCATTACTTGAACACTATACTCCAAAGAACTGCCTGGCTAGCTACTTCTGCTCCTAAAACTACCAATACGGAAGCAAATAACATTCCTCGTCATATCCGAGACCTTGTAGTTAAAAAACGCACAGCTCAAAAACAAAGGCAGCGAACACGAACCCGACAAGGCAGAATCTGCTATAACAGACTTGTCCACCGCTTGCATAATGTCTTACTACAAGTTCGCAATGATTCATTCAACGATTACCTATCTAAACTCTCCCTAGACGACCAAACTCTATGGAAGGCAACGAAGAAACTCAAACAACCGATAGTAGCACTAGTACCCATCAAAAGACCCGACAATAGCTGTCCAGAACTGATAAAAAACGTATCTAGTATATCTAGCCGATGTATTTACGACTTATCCCCCCTCCCCCCCGAGGGAATCACGACAGCAACAAAATCGACTCTTTCCTGAACGCCCCCTGCCAGCTTTATTTACCCATCGCACTATTCTTTTCAGCTGAAGTCGGTCGTGAACTCCTACACACCAATAAAGAAAAAGCTCCCGGATGCGACCTTATAGTAGGAGAACTATTACGCCACCTTCCACGCAAGGCAGTAGTACTTATCACCACCATCTATAATAGCATACTACCTACTTTCCGATGCAATTGAAGTTTGCTCAAATCATAATGATTGCTAAGCCTGGAAAACCATCTTACAGATCATCTTCGTATCAATCAATAAGTCTCCTTTCTCTCCCATCCAAAATATTTGAAATACTGTCACTTCAACGAATCAAAGATACAGTTAACCTCGGCTAGATCATACCTTCCTATCAATTCGGTTTCCCCGAACACCACTCGACGATACATTAAGGTCACCGAATCGTCACTCAAATAATGGAGTGCCTTAAAATCAAAAAGGTCTGTACGACTGCACTCCTAGACATAAAGCAGGCGTTCGATGAGGTATGGCACCAGGGCCTGTTGTAGAAAATTAAACTTCACTTTCAAAGCCAGCTCTATTTGCTATTCAAATCATACCTTGCTGACCGGCTATTCCAAGTCACAATCAACAACACGGTGTTTGACTACCACCACATTACATCAATAATGGGACCACTCCTCTACCTATTTTACACTTCCGACCTTCCGACCTCAAACGACATTGTGAATACCACATTTGCTGACGACACGGTTATCCTAGCAACTAGTGAAATACCGCAGGTTGCAACAGATCACCTTTAGCACCATCTGGACCTACTTCAGGACTGGACCAATCATTGGAGGGTATCAATTAATAGTGAAAAATTCGCCCAAATGACTTTTACCATCAGACGAGCAATCTGTCCACAAGCCAGATTCAATGACATCCACAACTTCCCTGAAAACTGAAATAACATATTTAGGGTTGCATCTCGACGCAAAACTCACTTGGAGCACCCACATTAAAGCCAAAAGAAAACAACTCGACCTAAAACTCAAGAAAATGTACTGGTTGCTGGGGTCCCCCTCAATTTTCACTCCTTCTATACAAGACCATAATAAAACCCATATGGACCTATGGGGTACAACTTTGGGGCTGCACAAAGTCCTCTCACACCAAAATATTACAGCGGTTTCAATCTAAAATTCTGCGCTTGGTTACTAACGCGCCTTGGTACATTCGGAACGATACCCTCCATACAGATCTGAACATTCCAACTGTTGCATATGAAATCCAGAGACTCGCCACCACTTACAACCACCAGCTCGTAGCGCACGAAAATAACCTCATCGAACAGCTGTCCAACCCCAGCAAAATTGACTACAGGACCTCATCCACTAGCTTCCACAACCATAACATTAATTATTCGGGAGAATAGCACTGGCTATATCCCCCCACATGACATGTAATATTCTACCATTTACTTATTACTCAATTAAAGGGTAGATTGCAAATAAGCATAAAATAAAATAAATAAAAAAATTTGATGTGCTTCTTGGAATGCTGAAAAAAATTTCTGTCAATAAGATGGGTAGAGCTATGGTGCTATACATATGTTCCTTAATATCTAATTTTATTTTATTCTTTCGATTAGTGTTTTATTTTTGCAAAACGTGCATTCCAAACTTTTGTTTCTATTTACAATTTCACTGTAAATCAAGGAGTGTTTCAAAGAAAATTTTATTAAAAATGTTAGACAGACTTAAGCTTAGTCTAGTTACAATTACTGCTTAACAAAGTGCTAAATACAAAAATTTCCAAAACATCATTACAGCAGTATCAATCGTTCTGTATGTTTTGCGTATTTTTTCCATTTTTTTCTTCGAACTAAAATTCTATTTCTGAAATCAAAGACTTTGAATTTGGACTCTTAGGTCTATCATTTCCTCTTTCACTGTTTCTTTGTTCGCTTAAAACGTTTCATATTACGTTTTCTACTTAATGATGGTTTACGTTTTGTGATATATTTATGCAAACTAGTACTTCGTAATCTTCTTTGAACGATGGTAACGATAATTGATTTTTCACCCCCGGAGTTTATTTAAACAACAATTTAAGGTTCTGTTTTCTGTTTGTTTTCTTACTTGTGATCACTATTTGACGATGTTCTGCCGAGATTGTCATTCTAAATTTTTTGTTTTTTAGTAAGAAACTGCTTGGGCTCTCATGTTTTTTCGATTGTAATGAAAAGTTCATTAATTTAAATTTAATCCCCTTGTGACTTCTCATTGCCTTACTCACTCTAGGATAGCTCTTGGTTTTGAAATATTTGTACAAAATTTAAATGCTTTTTCTTAAATTCTTAGTTGTACCGAAGATCAACACTGAGCTAAGATTTTTATATTTTTATTTAAATAGTTTTTTAGTGCAAAAGTTTCTTTCTTAGAAACAGTATTATCTTTGATTGGTAGTGCACAGTTAATCATTATTTTTAGAAAATTCCAACAATAAGTTATACATTGCTTACTGTAAAAACAGCTGAGCCAATACTTATTACCAATAGTATATGGTATATGACAATTAAATTTATTGGAAAGTACTTGCACGAGCCAGACGGCACCTCGCAGGGCATAAATTTTGCTATCGGGCGCCGCCAATACCCCGTGCGAGATACGTCAGGAGTCCTATCTCGCAGCGACGCGATAAAATTCGCAGTTTATGTATAGTTTAAGCTCCGCTTGGGACGCAGACGTCAGAAAGAGTTCGCGCCGGAGCAACCGGGCGAAATTTAAATAGAGTTCGCCGTTTCACCTGCAAGACTCGCGCGAGTCCCGGGGGCGGCCTGCGACATGCACAATGATTTTACAACCTGTGCACTGTTTGAAGTCTCGCTCGCCAAAGCAGCCAGTTGGAGCAAAACGGCTGCTAAAGCAGTAAGTCGAGTATGGAAGTTAAATACAATTCACAGCTTGCACGGAGATCAAAATGGGAACTTTTGCAGCGTAACTCAAGTTGACTAGTATAGGTTTCTATTTGCTGCATTCATATTGAAAATGTAAAATTATTTTCTTAGCTTACATTCAATATTTAGTGTTTATCAGAGACGCTTTGAGATTATGTATAATACTTGAAGAACTAAGAGTGTTCTACTTGGTCTACTAAACTTAGTGGTTAATATTACATTAGACAGTAGAAATACACGTGTTAGTACATTAAGCTGATTTCTAAGTTTTTTTAATGGTAAAATTTGAGAAAAGATATTTTTTAAATAAGGACGAACACCATAACAGATATATAAAATGCCAAGGTGAAATGATAAGTAATACAAAACAGTTTATAATGTGATGTACTAGTGCCAAACCTTCATTTTGTTCTAACAACTTGTTTTATTATTTTAAATATTACAAGAAAATTCTGCATATGTTCCTTATAATGACAAATAGGTATCGCATTTTAATAAATTATACTAAAAAAAGAATTATCAACAAGAACATATGTGATGGTATAACATATACATTCAATAAGGATACCTCTTCCTATGCAATAATTTAATAATATTTTTTGTCTTCTTTCTTTATTACTTATGTCTTTATAAAGCGTCGGATATATCTCTTCTATTTGGTTTCTTTTACATTTATCTATTGATTCATTTCTTCCTCCCCAAGTTGTTTGTAGATAACTTTATTTCTTTCTGTTTCTAATATTTTTTCTATCAAAATTTTTCTTGTTTTTAATAGTTCTTATTATTCTTTTTTAGGGCACTTGTTTTCATGTATTATAAATATTTTAAATATATTTCATCAATTTACTTTTTAAAGTGCCGGTTTGTTATGTAGTAACATTTTGTTTCTCCACACATTTGTTTATTTTATTTTTTGTAACATTTATTTCACTTTTATGTACGCATTTGGCTTTCTTAGAATAAACACACGCTTGACGTGCTCTGTTATCTTGGAAATCAGAGGTCTTCATATATATTATTGAAATAGCATCAAAAATCGCACGTACAATATTATATTATATTAAATTAATTTCGTAAACGAATGTAACCTTAACAGAACCAATGTTTCCGGCTAAAAACACTCACGGCTTTGGCCCGCAAACAAGTAACGCTATGAATATCTCCAGTGCTCCGGAAAATTACGGATTTACATTTAATATACCGAGTGCTTAGGGCCTCTCCGCTTCCCAACAAGCAAATCAATCTAACCTCCAACTTCCAATGGTTCCCCATAATCAAACATTAATGTTTCCTGCATTCACTTCAAACCCCAAATGAAATAACCACTAACGCTAATGACAACCACCAGCCCAAAATCCCAAAACGTCCACCAATCTACATTCATGGTGTAACCGATTATAAAAAATGATAGACAAGTTTACCCAAGTGCTTGAACATGAGCAATTTTATACTACGGCAACATCCAGTGATACCGTTAAAATTAATCCCTTAACTGCAGACTCCTACAGAAAATTAACGCAACATCTCAAAGACGAAAATAACACATCAAACCTACCAACTTAAGGGAGAAAGAGCATACAGGGTGGCCATCCGAAACATACATTATTCTACCCCGATCGAACTCATAACGAAGGAGTTAGCAAAGCAAGGTCATCAAGTACGAAATATAATCAATGTTAGACACCGAACAACCAAGCAGCCTCTCCCACTTTTTATGGTAGATCTTGAACCACGTGATAACAATAAAAAAATCTTCGGCGTTAAACATATTGGCAATATAATAGTATCAATCGAGCTCCCCGAAAGAAAAATATTATACCTCAATGCATGAGATGTGAGGATTACGAACACACCAAAATATATTGTAACAAACCTTTTATTTGCATCAAATGTGGAGGTGGCCATCAAACATCCAATTGTAAAAAGATCCTACCACCCCAGCTAAGTGCGCATTATGTGGCGGCAGCCATCCAGCCAATTACAAAGATTGCACAGTCTATCAGGACCTTCAAAAGCCAGAAACACACTCTCCAAAGGAACAGTAAATAAGCATCGCCGCACCAAGTAACATTTACCGCAACCGGCTTTTCTCCTCTCCTAACGTCACTTAACAGTCCCCCTACCGAACACCAAGGAGTCCAGCCAAATGTTTCATCCCACATAGGCAAGAAGAACCACCAACCTACCAAATCCTGACCATCCTACAAACACGCATGACACGTTCTCAAATTTTCTCCTCAAATTCAAAACAATTTTTTCCAAAACCAAAATACGGTGATCTTAAACATGCTATCTACAGTCATAAATAAAATAGCTTCAAAATGGCTTCACTACACATTACACTCTGGAATGCTAACGGCATCACAAACCATGTTTCTGAAATCTCGACCTTTCTACAACTAAAACACATAGATATAATGCTCATCTCAGAAACGCATCCAACAACAAGAACACTTCTAAAAATTACTCACTATAGTATTTATTATACCAATCACCCAAATGGAACGCCCCACGGCGGGGCAGCAGTAATTGTCAAAAACACCATATTTTACCATAAATTACAACACTATATAACAGAAAAAATTTAAAGCACTACCATTCAAGTCCACACCCTTCCATACCCACTTGCTGTAGAAGCAGTCTACACTCCTCCACGACATTCCTTCTCATTTGACAAATATGAAGAGTTCTTTAGATTGCTAGGGAACAAGTTAGTATGCGACTGAAACGCAAAAAATACAGCCTGGGGGTCGAGAATAAAAAACCCAAAAGGACGCAACCTTTTACGAACAATACAAAACTAAACTTCGGATACATCTCATCTAGAGAATCCACTTATTGGCCCAGTGATCTAAAGTAAACTCTCCGATTTACTAGATAACGCAGTCACAAACGGTATAGCACACACCTACGCCAAGGCAGAATCAAACCAAGATTTACCTACTGACCATTCTTCAGTCATCATTACTCTTAGCACCACCATAATCGCTAAAGAACCGCCTCCAAGCCTCTGCAGTAAATATACAGACTGGGATCAATTTACAAACTACCTAGATGAAAACCTCAACTTGGCTATTCGTATTCAGGACAGTCAGGATCTCGATGTCGCTACTCATTACTTGAACACTATACTCCAAAGAACTGCCTGGCTAGCTACTCCTGCTCCTAAAACTACCAATACGGAAGCAAATAACATTCCTCGTCATATCCGAGACCTTGTAGTTAAAAAACGCACAGCTCAAAAACAAAGGCAGCGAACACGAACCCGACAAGACAGAATCTGCTATAACAGACTTGTCCACCGCTTGAATAATGTCTTACTACAAGTTCGCAATGATTCATTCAACGATTACCTATCTAAACTCTCCCTAGACGACCAAACTCTATTGAAGGCAACGAAGAAACTCAAACAACCGATAGTAGCACTACCACCCATCAAAAGACCCGACAATATCTGGGCCAGAACTGATAAAAAGCGTATCTAGCATATCTAGCCGATGTATTTACGACCCTCTTCCCCGACGGAATCACGACAGTAACAAAATCGACTCCTTCCTGAACGCCCCCTACCAGCTTTATTTACCCATCTCACCATTCTTTTCAGCTGAAGTCCGTCGTAAACTCCTACACACAAATAAAGAAAAAGCTCCCTGATGCGACCTCATAGTAGGAGAACTATTACACCACCTTCCACGCAAGGCAATAGTACTTATCACCACCATCTATAATAGCATACTACCTACTTTCCGACGCAATTGAAGTTTGCTCAAATCATAATGATTGTTAAGCCTGGAAAACCATCTCACAGATCTTCTTCGTATCAATCAATAAGTCTCCTTTCTCTCCCATCCAAAATATTTGAAATACTGTCACTTCAACGAATCAAAGATACAGTTAACCTCGGCTAGATCATACCTTCCTATCAATTCGGTTTCCCCGAACACCACTCGACGATACATTAAGGTCACCGAATCGTCACTCAAATAATGGAGTGCCTTAAAATCAAAAAGGTCTGTACGACTGCACTCCTAGACATAAAGCAGGCGTTCGATAAGGTATGGCTGTTGCACAAAATTAAATTTTACTTTCCAAGCCAGCTCTATTTGCTATTCAAATCATACCTTGCTGACCAGCTATTCCGAGCCAAAATCAACAACACGGTCTTTGACTACCACCACATTACATCAGTAATGGGACCACTCCTCTACCTATTTTACACTTCCGACATTCCAACCACAAACGACACTGTGAATACCACATTTGTTGACGACACGGCTATCCTAGCAACTAGTGAAATACCGCAGGTTGCAACAGATCGCCTTTAGCACCATCTGGACCTACTTCAGGACTGGACCAATCATTGGAGGGTGTCAATTAATACTGAAAAATTCGCCCAAATGACTTTTACCACCAGACGAACAATCTGTCCACAAGCCAGATTCAATGACATCCACCATTTCCTGAAAACTAAAATAAAATATTTAGGGTTGCATCTCGACACAAAACTCACTTGGAGCACCCATATTAAAGCCGAAAGAAAACAACTAGACCTAAAACTCAAGAAAATGTACTGGTTGTTGGGGCCCCGCTCTCAACTTTCCCTCACAAACAAACTCCTTCTATACAAGACCATAATAAAACCCATATGGACCTATGGGGTACAACTTTGGGGCTGCACAAAGTCCTCTCACACCAAAATATTACAGCGGTTTCAATCTAAAATTCTGCGCTTGGTTACTAACGCGCCTTGGTACATTCGGAACGATACTCTCCATACAGATTTGAACATTCTAACTGTTGCATATGAAATCCAGAGACTCGCCACCACCTATCACCACTAGCACGTAAGGCACGAAAACAACCTCATCGATCAGCTGTCCAACCCACCTGCAATTGTCCGCAGACTCCAGCGAAATTGACTACAGGACCTTATCCACTAGCTTCCACAACCATAACATTAATTATTTGGGAGAATAGCGCTGGCTATATCCCCCCACATGACATGTAATATTCTTCCATTTACTTATTACTCAATTAAAGGGTAGATTGCAAATAAGAATAAAATAAAATAAATAAAAAAAATTTGTGCTTTTTGGAATGCTGAAAAAACATTTCTGTCAATAAGATGGGTAGAGCTATGGCGCTATACATATGTTCCTTAATATCTAATTTTATTTTATTCTTTCGATTAGTGTTTTATTTTTTGCAAAAGCGTGCATTCCAAACTTTTTGTTTCTATTTACAATTTCACTGTAAATTTTACTTCTTAGTATCTTTATACTTACTTGCAATCTGTTACTTTTTTAAATATTAATTTTGCAGGTTAAATTTAAGGTTTTTCTTATTTTTTCTTTGATAGTAGCTCTCATTAGCCTGCTTTTGTTTATATTTATTTTGATTCTTGTTTTTAATTTTGTTCTTTCATGTATTAATGTATATTTGTTCCTTTGTAGGAGAATCCGCTATCAACACAATGTGATCTGTATATAACTTACTATTTTTATAGCTATTACATTTTATAATTCTATTGCTACTTGTATTTGTTTTGCCCGTCAAAAGGTATTTTTGGCGTCCTATGCTAAAAATTCTTCACCTGCCTTTCCTCAAATTTTTGCAAGGTGGGATCGTATACATTTTTAATTGGATCGGCTTTTTCAATCTAACTAGAATGGACGTAAGCATAAGCCGTCCATAAAAAATAAGTAATACGTAAAAGTTCAATTAATGTAAAGCTTATGCTGTCATTCATAATGACCTCGCATAATTTTTACTTTTTACGTTCAAACGTAAGAAATAAGTTGTAATTATGGTGTGATTTACTTTTTTAATTATAAAAAAAATGATATTATTCCTACGCTGAATGATTTACATCCGCTTCATAAAATTTTATAATTTTTAGTAAACAAATTGATGTGTGGCAGAACCAGCATTGTAGTCGCATCAAATCCTGAAGGCCTAAATAACTGTCGCCGCTTCCTACAAAGGTGAATAACTTACCATTCGCTGTAAATTGTAACTTGTATTTTTCGGGATTACAAGGAAATTCCCCTAATTAATTAATATAAAAAAATAAAAACTAGCAGTGCTTTTTAAGAGAAACAACAAAAAGATTTGTTCTGCAGTTAGTCCACTGAAAAACTGATTGAACCAAATTAAGACCTTTAAAATTATCATCTGTTTTCAAAATTTTCCAGGCTAAACACAAATTTGCTACTAACCGTAGAGGAAGATTTTAAGAGTCTCAAAAAGCCCATTTCCGCGAAGAAATCGCGAAATTGAAGAAACATTGGGAAAGTGCATTAAATTTTATAAAGGTCAAATCGCTGTCTTTAATATTAAGTTAAATTATTCATCAATTCACCCTCTTACTTTCATTAAAAAATTAGTAAAAGATAAAATAAAATAGTCTAGATTAACAAAATATCGCATCTTATTATAAGTCCAGAGAAATACTTTTCTTCTTAATGATAGCAACAATTCCAAACCTACCAATATAAGCTAGTCAGACATGCAGAATTGTAAACATAGCAAGTATAGTACCTACACAAATAAGTCATAAAATATGTGAATACATGTGATGACGTCAATAGAAACAGTAGTTGTAGAAGTTACAGGTTAATCTCATTTTTGAGAAAAATTTTGATATTACTAAACAATATCTAATTAGTTAAAATTTTTAATTAACAAAAAGAAGAATTTAAAAAAGGAAAACGGTGTAATATGTTATATATGGACCAAGCGCCATTTTGGGGAATATCCGAATTGATCAGTTCGTATATTCTGAAGCATGCCAAAACTGCATCACATTAGAGTATTTAACATATTTCTTGTTACTTTCAAACTAGCAAACCAAGTGCACTGAAATTGTTCGAAGAACTGCCTCCGACTTCTTTTTCTTTTTGCTTTACAACCACATCTTCCTTTAATTTTCTTAAATACTCAATTAAAAACATTCTGTTTTTTGCTGGCTTTTTTGAACATTCTGTTCTGTATAATACTCAATAGAGATCAATACTTCAAGATTTGGAGACATTTGAACAGTTTTCATTCTTCTGTGTCGATAGCCACCTAAACCAAATATTTTTTTGCTAATTTTAGCAGTACGTTTAACTTTGTCATCATAGTGTACTTTACTTGAATCAAGTACATCGTTAAATATTTGTTTTGAAGTATTGATCTAAGCGTGTATCTTTAAGAACAATAATACTTCTTGTTCTGGTTTTTCTACCCCCTTTAGTTAAAAAATCATAACTTCTTTGCAAGTTGTTTATTTCCTTATCTGAATATTTCTCAAAGTTGCATTTAAGCTACATTTTGCAATGAAGCCTAGAAATGCATAATTTAATGTATAGGTAAATGATAATGGTACAAGGTGGCCCTTAATTATATGTAAGTACGTTTTTTTTCAATAAAGCTATCTGTATACTCACGCTTATCTTCAACAGTATTCTGCGTACAGGATACTTTCCGTTACAATGGAAAATTGCTCAAATAATACTTATCCCCAAACCTGGAAAACCCATCAACGAGCCCAATTCATACAGACCTATTAGTCTGTTACCGCTATTCTCAAAGCTTTTTGAAAAATTATTTCTGAACAAGCTCACCCCCATCCTGGACGACGAAAACCTAATACCTGATCACCAGTTTGGTTTTAGGAGTCACCACTCCACAATACAACAGGTACACAGGGTAGTTGAACACATTAACCAAGCATTCGAAAACAAGAACTATTGTGCGGCCGTCTTTCTTGACATCAGCCAGGCCTTCGATAAGGTCTGGCATGAAGGCTACTCTTTAAGCTAAAGCTGATGTTACCCTACACTTACTACCAAATCATAAAATCATACCTCGAAGATAGAAATTTCCAAGTGAAATTCGGAGAAGCAGTATCAATTCTCCATCCCATCACATCAGGCGTTCCGCAAGGTAGTGTCCTAGGTCCGGTTTTATACGTTCTATACACTGCAGACCTCCCTACGAATGCTAACAATTTGATCGCAACCTACGCTGATGATACAGCGCTTCTCTCTCACACCGACCCTATTACAGCCGCTAGTAATCTACAGCAAAACTTAGACGCAGTAACCGACTGGTTCCAAAATGGCGATTCAAAATCAACTCTCAAAAGTCACTACAAATCACGTTCACTAAACGTAGAGGAATCGTCCCTGATGTGATAATGGACGGCCGAGTTCTACCCGTACCGACAGTGTGAATATCTTGGGATGCATTTAGACAAAGGCCTGACCTGGAAAACTCATATATGGACTAAGAGAAAACACCTGAATCTTAAACTCAAGAGTTACTACTGGCTCTTAGGTCGCAACTCCAAACTCTCTCTGAGTAATAAATTATTAATCTACAAAAGTATACTGAAACCAATTTGGAGCTACGGTATCCAGTTGTGGGGTACCGCCTCACATTCAATATCGAAATTCTGGAACGCTTTCAGTCGAAGACCTTACGCACCATCACTAACGCCCCTACACATACCCAACACGGAAATATGGAAAGACCTAAAAATGAAGTCAGTGAAAGAAGAAATTACCAAGTTTAGTGAAAATACCTCTTGCGACTAGAATCTCATCCTAACCCACTAGTGACAGAACTAATTGATGAAAGTGAACAAGTGCGCAGACTCAAACGTTTCAAGCCGTCAGATCTTCCTAATCGTTTTTAGACAGATATAATATCCCTACTACTTACTTATTATTAGTTATTAATTGTTGAAAGTAATTTCATTTGAGGAACGTCAAAGGGCGTTACCATGTAATTTACACTGCTATGTATTTCTATTATAGTAATATGATTTGCTTATTGCTAATGTAGCAGATTGCAAATAAATACCAACTGTTAAAAAAAAACTTTTTTCAAAATAAAAATAAAAAAATAAACCCGCTTGAGCAAACCTTACGAAAATCATGTGAGTTGTTGTTTAAAGTTCTCCCGACAGTGTCCGTGTAGAATCAATTACAAAATGGCACTGACATTTACCATGTGTACGGTTTCAAAAAGAGTAGAAATCATGGAATACTGGTATAGCTGAGGGAAGAATGCGAATGAAACCATCAGATTAGACCTGAGGCTGTGAAAAGGCATTTAAAATAGTTGTTATTTATGTTAAAAATGTTTTATTTTTAATATGATTGAACAAGCTTCCGGTGAGGCATCTTTGCGTGTTTGGGTCGCTTGCGTTAATGATAGTGTAGAAGCAAAAGAGAGTCATCCAAACATCTGACTCCGACACATAAAAAATCAATTATGTTGAGCGCGCACACTGATAAACTCTTGCATTTATAAATAAAATAACAATAAAAAGGCAAGAAAAGAATTCCAAGAGACTATCGTTGAAAAAAGAGAAAATTCAGGTACCTATAAAAACGAACGCAAACCGAATCTACAAAGAAGAAATTAGTCGCATGCGCCTGCTTTCATTTGTTGAGTCTCCATATAATCTGGAAAACAGAATACCACAGCAATAGAATAATTTTGGTTTTGCTGTAGCAGCCGTCATGAACGAACTGCAAGGTTTGGAACAAGATGAATTCTTTAGAAGCAAAAAACTAGTAGAAGACGATTAAAGCAAAGATAAAATTTCAAGTCAACAAAAATGGGAGTCAATTTATCTCCAGCGAGAAGACCAGTGTCATGATAGTGGTTGTTCAAACTGGAAAGACAAATACATTAAACTTAAAAGTTAGATCATTCGCATGCGCATGAAGAAAAATTTTTGCCAGTGGTCAAATAATAAAAATATAAAACAATCCGAAAAAAACTTCCCCTAAGACAGCGGTGTTTTGACTTTAATAAATACACATTCCTCTTTTCATTGCATATTCGTATGTGCAATCATCAACTCAAGTTAGTATCCAATGTAAAATTCCATCTGCCTCTTCTACATAACAAGCGATGAACTTCTGAGATTGTTTATTTGAATTTATTTTTTTTTATATTGACCTGGAGCATATTTTCTTCAGAACACTTTTTAGTAATCTACCCATCTGCCTTAATTTCAAAAAGAATGACTCAAATGTTAACGAAAAATTGTCAACGTAATTCGCTTACAAACAACGACGCTTGAAGTTTAAGTAGCTAAAATCTATAAAAATATAAACAGAATGATTCTAAAAATAGAAGAGCTAATAAGAGGCTTAGTGAAATTCAGCTTTTGTGGAAATAAAACTCGTTAGATAAAAAAAGTAGAAATTAACGAATACTGGTATAGCTATGGAAAGAATGCAAATGAAGCGGTCAGAAGGTCGAAGCGAGAAGTCGACATTAGACATTAGAGGCAGTGAAAAGGTATTTACAAAGACGTTATTCAAGTTAAAAATATTTTATCATTAAACAAATAAAAAATGGTGGAGCACAAGCAATGTCCAACGCGATAGAGAAGGCAAAGCCGGTCGACCAGTAAGAACCGAAGAGAATATCGGAAAAGTTCAAACTTGAGAATGTCTATATTGCAGAGAAGCGCTTCTAAAAATACTTGAATTAAGAAAATGTCTTTTCAACACGTAATTAGAAAAGACTTGGTTATTTTCGCCTTCAAAATTTATGTGCATCAATCATTAAGCAATAAAACAGGCATTGAGAGATAATTTTGAGAAAACTAAAGCAAATGATCGAATTAATTGATTATCAAAAGTTACTGTTCTCAAATGAGTGTCAATAAATCAAAATTACCGGATACGGAGAATTTTCTTCTTAAAGTTCCGATCCGTTTCGGATGTTGGAAACCATGATGGCAATACGGACTTTATCAACAGCGGCACGAAACAGTCCAGTTGTTGTTGTATTGAACCATACTCGCAGGTTTTTCAGCCACGATATGCGTCTTCTGTCGATGCTTCTTTTTCCTTCGATCTTACCCTGGAGGACCAATTGTAGGAGCCCATATCTCTGATTGTTGCGCATGATGTGCCCTAGAAATTCCAGCTTACGAACTTTTATTGTTGTGAGGAGTTCTGTTTCTTGTTTCCCCATTTTCCT
Organism: Sinelater perroti; assembly: GCA_036346155.1. Classification (NCBI taxonomy): domain Eukaryota; kingdom Metazoa; phylum Arthropoda; class Insecta; order Coleoptera; family Elateridae; genus Sinelater; species Sinelater perroti. The sequence goes on from JARFIY010000341.1 coordinate 3,668,394, forward strand.
CAGCACGGTGTGGTTGGTTACATGCTCTGTCCAAGATATACGGAGGATTCTGCGGTACAACCACATCTCGAAGGCCTCTATTTTTCGTCTTGATGCCTCTGTCAGTGTACACGTCTCTGCTCCATACAGCAATACGCTGAAGACATAACATCTCAGTAGTCTTAATTTAATGGGTAAAGATAATTCATGGCACTTGAATAGTTTGGCCATTTTTACGAACGCTGCTCTCGCCTTTTCAATTCTACACTTTATGTCCAGTGAGTGGTCCCAGTTTTCATCGATTGTTGTCCAAGGTAAGTATATTTTCCACACGTTCGATCCTGTTGTTGTCAATCGTTAATCCGGTGTCAACAATGTGATTTTTGTAATTATCATATATTTGGTCTTTTGGTATTTAGGGTCAGTCCGAACCGCTTGCTAACTTCTGTAATTCTGTTCATAATTCGTTGGAGACTGGTGATGTCGTTTGTAAACACTATCGTGTCATCCGCATATCTAAAATTATTTAATATTTCTCCGTTGACTCTGATTCCATCATCTATGCTGCCCAGAGCTTGCTGAAAGATGTGTTCCGAATACACGTTGAACAGAAGAGGAGAAAGTACGCATACTTGCCTGAGACCGCGTTTTATCTTGATGTCTTCTGATATCATGTTGTCAGTTTGCACTGCTGCTTTTTGATTCCAATAAAGGTTGCTTATTACTCTTATGTCTCGATTATCAAGGCCTATTTCTTGAAGTATGTCTATTAGTTTATTATGTTGGACTTTATCAAAGGCTTTTTGATAATCGATGAAGCAAGCATATATGTCATGATTTACATCTCTGGCTCTTTGAAATAGAACTTGTAGGCTAAAAATAGCTTTGCGAGTTCCGAAGGCATTGCGGAATCCGAACTGTTCTCTACTTATTTGTGCTTCACACTTTGTAAAAATTCTGCGGTACATAATTTTTAGAAATAATTTTAGGAGGTGACTCATAAGGCTGATGGTGCGGTAATCTTCGCAATATTTAGCATTTGATTTTTTGGGGATTGTCACAAATGTTGATCTTAACCACGGTTCAAAGATTTTTCCGGTGGTATAGATAATGTTAAAAATTTTTGCTAGCCATTCTACACTCGCTTCGTCCATCATTTTTAAAAATTTGGTATGTATATGATCAGGAGAATCAAAACATCGAAAATAACCATATTCTTCATATAAACAATTTCTGGTGAAATTTATAAGAATTAAATTTTAGACACAATTTTTGATCACTCAAACTTGCACTAAACTTACCATTACTTCAATAGAAGAGGAAACAAAACACAAAATTCTTGATCATTTCTGAAAACGTTTGGAACTCGTGACTAAGAGCAAAAAAGACATTTTGAAATATTTTTATGTAGTCCTTTATCTAATCAATAAATAGCAGTTTGAATATATTTTATAAATTTTATGTAATTTAATCTCAATCATAAACATCCAATTAATGGTCACCGTGTAATAGTAAGCTCTGCACCCAACACGCAAGTATGGTCTGCGAATTGTAATGTTAAAGCTTTCACAGCACATCATCTCCGATACGGGGTAATGTCGCAAGCACCGCACCTTTGACAACTGCATAATCATACTCAATGATTTTAAATGATTGAGGAAGCCACCTGCTGAGCATCTGGAGTGCGGGAGCAAACTGAAGTTCGTACACACTGCGTCCAAGTGCATTGACAGCTAGGCCATAAACTGCTTAAGCAAATAATATCTACTTATTTTTTTGTCATATTTTGTGGACACTCTTGACAATTTTGTATGCATAAATTCTTATTTACACATCAAAATACAATTTAAAATTTACTGTACTGTAATATTGTTCGGGATATTAGAATATTTCTACTACATATAAAACATATATTTATGAGTACAAAAGAGACATTTCACTAGTGGCTAACACTAAAAAAATAATTTAAAAATTAGGATAACGTGGTAAAATTACAACTTGAAGGTTTATTAGTGGTAGTGTGGCTTGTTCTACAGGGCATGTATTTTGAACTGCTAGTACTCGGCGACGAGTCGCAATCGTCAGATTGCTTAGACAATGCAGTTTCAGTCGCTATGGAGCGATGGGCGTAGGTATCGAGTGTTCGTTGCCTAGCAGTTCTTTAAAAACAATAGTTCTGTGATCGCGGTTCAACTCCTTTTCCGTCGAAATTGTAATGTCGGACGTCGATATGCAATCCCATATTAAAACACTATACTCCATGGGTTGCAGCATTTAGAAGTACTGGATCTGTGATGAAAAAGAAACCACCTGGTCTTCCCCGCTCTGTTCGAAATTCGGAAAATGTAGACAGAGTAAGAACGGCAGTTCTTGCTAGTCCGAAACGATCCGCTAGGCGATAGACTATATCGCTGGGTATGTCACGTCGTTTGCTTTATCACATCTTACATGATGATCTCTAATTGCACTCGTACAAACTAATGATTGTTCAGCAGCTAAGTGAAAGAGATTTTGTGCAGCGCAGAGAATTTTGTCGCATAATAGACGGAAGATGTAGATTTCACAGCATTCATGGGTGGTAAAGCCCATTTTCATCTAGACGGTTACGTTAATGCACAATTTGTCAGTACTGGGCGTCGGAGAACCCGCATGAGCTACACCAAAAACCTCTCCACAGCACAAAAGCAACAGTGTGGTGCGGTATTTCCAAGATAGGGATTGTTGAACCTTACTTTTCTGAAGAGGGAGGAACTGAAGTTACTGTGACATCAGCGCGCTACGTCAAAATGTTAAACAAATTTCTTGTCCAGAATATGATAGGCGCCGAGTGAACATGAGGGAAATGTGGTTTCAACAAGACGGTGCCACAGCTCACACGGCGAGAGCATCCATGCAAGTGGTTCGACAAGTGTTCCCAGGACAAATCATTTCTCGATTTGGTGATGTTCCTTGGCCCTTTCGCTCACCCAATTTGTCGATGTGTGACTTCTTTTTGTGGGGCTGCTTAAAATCAAGAGTATACATGAACAAGTCGATGACCCCAAGATTTCCAATCGTCACGAAATTGAAGCTATACCGAACAACATGTTGGAGAGAATCGTGCGTAACTTTCAGGAGAGATCCATCTTTGTGTCCGTCAAGAAGGACGTCATCTCCAAGACATTATTTTTTGAACCTAATTAACGTATGTTGATAGTATGTATGTATAGATTTCAAAAATGCAATAAAAGCACTATTACTAATGCAAGTTCTTATTTTTTTAATAAAATCAGGTTTCAGTTATCCAATTGTGAAAAACATGCGGTTTCTCTGCTCCATCTTGGATTTATTTTTCAGTTGTCCACCGACAGATGACACATAACAATTAGTTTCACGTTAAATAAGCAAGGAAAAATAATGGATAATGCTTTATTACATACATAAAGTGAGTTAAATTTAAATCGGGCGACATCTTCTTTTTGTAATAAAGTTGAGAGACTTGTCCTTATCGTGTTGTTGTTTAATATCATGATTAATTTAGTATTGGTTATTTCTTAGTACAAGATTGCTTTAGTTCGTTTTTGTCATGGAACATTTTACAACTTTTTTATCTGCGATTCTCGATGAAGCACCCAACAAATCTACAATTCGAAGACTAATGAGGAAGTATAAGACGAACAGTTTAGTGGGAACGGTAAAATTGCCTGGAAGCACAGAGCAACAAATCGCTGTTGTGCAAGACAATGTCGCTGTAAGTCCTTGGAAATCAATTCACTGGCGTTCGCAATATTTTACACAAGGATCTTTTTATGCACGCAACAACTTAAGTCTGCAGTTTTTCAAATGTATTATGGAAAGAAACAGCGGACGAAAATATAACAAACAAAAATTTTTAGTAAAGAATCCACTTTCAATTAAATTGATTCGTCAACAAACAGAACTGTCGATTTTAAGCAAATGCAAATCTTCGAATAATCTAGGTTAGTAAAATTCATCCACTAAGAATGACTGTGTGGTGTGGTTTTTGAATAGATAAAGTGATAGAGCTATTTTTCTTTGAAGATGATGAGGGGGCCGTCGTTACTGTCAATGGAGAACGTTACCGTAACATGATATCAGTTAGGTTGTAGACTATCTTTGGATATATGAAGATTGACGATCTCTGGTTTCAGTAGAGTGGAGCAACCTACTACACTTTGCGAGAGACGGTTGCCTTACCCCACAAAAAACTATTAAATTGAGTGATTTCTTTGCACGATGACCAGGGGTGATTAATTAGTAAGGTCCGGAGGTATTATACCCTGTAGTTTCTTATAAGAGTTTGTAAAACCACATGCTAACAAACCACTCACAATTCTAGAGCTAAAGAGGCAGAAATCATACGCGTGATTTGAGGCATCGGGGCAGATATCTAGAAAGAAGTTATCAGTAATTTTGAGTAACGGATAACTGCGTGCGGTTTCAAAGTGAGTAAACATAACATTTCATACGTAAATGGGAGATAATTACAGGTTAAATATAACTAATTTTATAAAAATGTTACTGATTTATTAAATTTTTGAATTCAGTGCCCTTTAGGGAACATTATACTGTTTCTAGGGACAAAATATTATATGCAGTGATATAACACATCACTCAATAAGTTTTTAGAATGACAAATAGGAGAACTGTTAGGCAAAATGCGATTTTATTTATTAAGATGGTCTCCTTTAAGAGTGATACATTCATTCCAATGCTTCCCTAACATTTCGATGCCTTTCTGGTAAAACCATTTATCTTTGGCCTCAAAATAGGTTTTAATGTTGGCAATCACTTATTTATTGGAAACAAATCTCTTTCCCTGGAGCATTATTTTTAGGTTTGCAAACAGATAGTAGTCGGTGGGAGCCAGATCCGGAAAATACGTTGGATGGGGAAGTAATTCAAAGTGTGATTCGTGCAATTTTGCCATTGTTGCGATCGACCTATAACACGGTGCGTTGGCTTGTTGAATAAACATTTTTTTCTTCTTTATTTGTGAAATGACGACTCCAAATAAATAAGCAAAAAGTGCTCTTTTACCAAGCCAATCGAAACAATGGTAAAAGTGCACGAATCGCACTTTGAATTGCTTTCCCATCCACAGTATTCTACAGATCTGGCTCCCAGCAACTACTACTTGCTTGCAAACCTAAAAAGAATGCTCTACGGAAAGAGATTTGTCTCTAATGAGTGATTGCCGAAACCAAAGCTTATTTTGAGCCCAAAGATAAATTGTTTTACAAAAAGGCATCGAAATGTTAGAGAAGCATTGGAATGAATGTATCACTCTTGAAGGAGACCACCTTAATAAATAAAGTGGAATTTTACCTAACAGCTATTGTATTATTAGCCATCCTACGAACTTATTGAGTGATGTGGTATAACACAAAGGAAACAGAGGCAAAAGAAGAAAACAAAGCAAAAAGAAAGAATAGCAACAAAATTACTTTAAGGATATAAAGAAACAAGAAGATAATATTTGTGCCATAATTATGAGAAATGTATTATAACAATATAAAATTTAAAAAATAAACAAAAGTAAGAATAAAAGAAGTTAATATGCAGTAACATATCTGGCATAAACTGCGATTTTGTATGCAGGAAAGCGGTTTTTTGCAGTTACAGAGTATTGTCCTCCACTAACTGTCTGAAAATTAATTTTGTAGAACATTTTTTTCTTAAAGATTCCTATCTGCTTTTTCTTTCATACGATATTACTGAAAGATAGTGAGATTGTCAAGAAAACGCGCCACACCAAAACCTCCACCAAACTAGAGATATCTGTGCAAATGGGCAATTATAATGGATAGCAGTAGGATGAGAAGTTTCCCAGCCTAGGAGGTCGTACACTATTTCATCTCGCATTGCAACTGCCGCCATAATTCACCCGAAACATAAATCCTTATTCTCAAGTACTTATGTTAAGCCTGCAAGGCTGAATAAACACATAAGATCCGGGATATCAAGGAATGAGCTCCCATTGTAGGCGTAGATGTCACTGTTCGCTCCGCCACAGCAATAAATTTCGCCATTATGCTCGCACGGCTATCAAAATCAAAGGCACCGGGCCGGCGCTTTCTCTATCTAGCAGCCCGGCAAGGTGGCAGGCCGAAGAGGACGCGGCGCCACCAAACTGCAAACTCCTGCAGGATCATGTTTAGATAGACGGGTATATCTAAGTTTGATTAATAGCTGGGAGCAAACGCGGCAGCCGCGTATATAATGGTAATGAGGAGCAGTTACTTAACTTACCAATAAGATGCTGATGAATCCGCGCGCTCGGCGCGGCCTAATCTCCCGATGAATCAGTGCGTTCGCGCGGCTTACCTACAACAAAAGCACTAAATTAGCGGAACGCTTATACATCCCAAACACAAAATAGAGGCGCATCAGATCCCCGGGAAAACGTTATAAGGCTCCGGAAATCGATGGGATTATGTGCGGAAGCTTGAGCCGTGATTACTGATATCTTCGGCGGCGCGGCTAACGCAGGCCTGCCTTAACCAATGTTTATCTAGACTTACGCGGCTCTCGTGAAATTCGAAAGTAAAGAGAACGTATGCGCGTGTAAATTAAACGCGAAGCTTCCCCGCGGGCTGCTTGCCGGAGTATTGAATTTAAACGAACGCGCGGTAATGAAACCACACATGGCTTCGGCCCCTGCCCATCAGGGTAACTTGAGACGACCGGTGCAAGTTGGTTTGGCCGTGTTTGCTTTCATGATAACTCGATAACGCAGATATACGGCCTGGGGTCACATTCACCGCAGCACAGATTATTTAATTTCCACAAAAGCAAATATTTTAGTGTTGTAAATCAAATTTTAAGCAAAACACTTTTTTTATAACTTGGAAATGTAAATACAAAAATGATAAATATTTTTAGAGAATCTGTTCATACTGAAAGTGAAAATTGACATATAGTTAAATTAATGCGATTTTTAGTTAACATTTCCTATCTATGCTTAACTTTGTTATTATAGAGAATTCATACTGATTTACAATTAAATTGTTTTCATAAATAACCATGACTGCAAAACATCTCAGCACACACAAAGTTTCTAATTAAATTTCACTTGCATTGTGCGTAAATGATGTCCTTTTATAGATACATAAGAATTACATATTATACACATCAAAAATTTTCTTTCAGAAAGTGATGCCGTTGTTTAGAAATACCATACAAGAAGTTGCCCATCAAAGGTATTTTTGGTACCCCAGGCTAACAATTTTTTACCCACCTGGCCTCAAATTTTTACAAGGTGGAAAGGTATAAATTTTAATTTTTCCTGGGCCGAAAACATAGAACAATTTAACATGGATGTATAAGCCGCCCATAAGAAATACGTAATACATAAAGTTCAATCATGCAAAGCTTATGCGCTCGTTCATAATACACCCTCGTAATTTTTACATTTTATGTTCATTTGCAGTAATTTCTAATTGTTCCTTAGATTAATGTGTAACAAAATATTTGTTTTGATTCTGAAGTAGCACAACCTAACTTTAATACTGTCGACATTTTAGCTTTGTTTTTACAACGTATAGGAAACTATTAATTAAGTTAGTAAATATGTATCTGTTCTTACACCATAAAAGAGAGTAGAAAAGCAACATAATTATACAAAATGCCTGGAACGATATTGCTGCCGCTACTGTGTTTGGGCATGCGCAACTTTAAAATGTTTACATAAGACTTATGTGCATTTTATGTATTTCTTATGGGCTGCATATGCTTACGTTTATTATGAATAGGCGTTTACAATCGCAATTTCATAAGGGCCGAAGAAAACCAAATGACAATGGCAGACGCCCGATAGACGCGGCCGTCAGGCCATTTGGCAAGGACAAAAACGTAAGGACCTCCTCTTGTAAATTAAGCGATCAGATCGCGGTACGCCAAATTTCATATCAGCCGTCTTTGTTTACTTTCCGATTAAATGTATAGGCTGTCTTTGTTTACTACACAAGGGCGTCCTCGTGTAAATTAAGGGTCGAGAATCACGCCAAAGATTTTCATACCATTATAATTTGATAATTTCGTTAATAACCAAATCTCCATAGTAACATTTGTATTTTTCAGGAAATAGTTATTTTCTACCAGTTTCCTCACTTATAAAAACTCTTATCATTTAATCTAAAATTTTTGTCAATACAAATTATATATTTGTATGTTCAGTACAATTTAGTTCACATTTTCATCTTATATGACAGAATCCTATAGAACATTTCACTTTTAAATTATACTTAGTCCTTTATAAATGCTGTAGTTAGGGGGAATTGAGGTAAATAAACACGAATCTGCTACGTTGTACGTTAATAACTCGTTCTTAAAGTAAAGTGGAATTATAAAGAAAGTAAACGATAAAAAGACACCTAAATAAGTATGGATCAGTCATACAGTAAATAATAAAAGTAGAAAAAATGTAGGTTAATATACATAAGCAAAGTGTGTGTGGTGTGTGTTTGACAAAATAATATTGAAGAATAAAAAATTTCTTATAATTTAAAAGAAAGACAAGAAACAAGTGGGAGGGCAAGAAAGAGCTACTAATGAAGTATATAAAAAGAAAATTACAGTCAGATACATCAGAAAAATGTAAAAAGAAAGCTTTCGATCTTCTCGAAATGTAAAAAATTATACAATGCACTAACAGAAAAAATTAAATAAAAGAAAATAAAGAAGACAAATATAACAGATAGTGACGCTTTACAACCATTAATAAATTATATAAATATAACGTAAACAGAACTACATTTGAAAATATTAAGAACGAAGAACTAATTAATTAATATGAAAAGCCCCAAAAAAAGATATTTGTCAAAAAATGAGATAAAAAAGGAGGGGTGTGCTACCACAAGATGAATATTTAAATAAGAATTACAAAAGTGCCTAAATAATAACCTAGCAAAGCTCAACATAAAAGGTAGGAAAAACTTAACAGAGCTAAATAATAACTGCCAAAGTGACGAACTAGAATAAATTTGAAGCATTTCTGGAGAAATGTGATGGGATGTTTTTGTGTGGGGTTGCTAGATCCTCCATCCGGCGCCTTCCCAAGTGGCGAATAGGGAAAAACCCTTTAGATATGATGAATACCAGGGAAATTAAATACCTTGGGCAGACCAAAACTAGCAACAGCGTGGTAGGTACCCTGAAAATAATGCAATCATTGACTTCTAACACAGGAGAGACTACGGAAGGCTGCGCGGTCTGCAGCACATACAGTTGAAAGTTAGAGAAACTGGTACAACTGTATGAGGCATAGCTACCGGCGTGAATCAAATTATGGTGAAGTGACGGAAGTACTGTAATGAGGAAGGACAGGGATAGCCACCTTATTATATATTAACTATCCCAAGATTATCATAATGGGCGAGAACAACAAAGTTTTGGCCGCTAGTCCGGGGCACTTGTTAAATAAGGAAGCGATGCTAAGAATCCCCCCGTCAGTCAAAAATCAAGGAAAATAATTGAAAATACATAGAACTAATTTGAGAATAGCAATGTAAAATGTAAGAAATCTATATCAAAGCGATAAATTAGCAAAATGGTTCAAGAAATACAGAAATTAAAATTGGATATATTAGGAATGAGCGAAGTCCGACGGCAATATAAAACAGACAACGCAGTATTCCACTATTCCGTAAGTCAAGATAGTAAACACCAATATGGAGTAGGCATAATTGCATCACGAGAAGAACTTCTTGCCAGTATCAGACAGAGTATTGTTACTTCAATTTAATTCATCGATGGGCAAGTTAAATATAATTCTAGCAAACTAAAAAAAAAGATGATGACGAAGCAGAAAAAATTTATGCAGAACTAAATATTGCACTGAAATTAGCAAAAATCAGAGCAAAAACAATGCAATAATAGAACGCGAAGAATGCCAACCCCTTGTGGGATCATACGGATTAGTCAAAAGAAACCCCCGGGTAGATCGCTTATTTCAGTTTTGTACATAACATGAATTTATTGTGACTAACACAATCTTTAAACAACATCCTAGAAGGCTGTCTACTTGTATATTACTACAAAACAAACCAGGAAAAATTACAAGAAACTAAATAAATTTTATACTCATTAAGTAAAAATATAGGATTGGAGTTACCCCAGTTAAAACATACCTAGGAGTAGACATAGCCTCGGACCATATCCCTGTAGTAATGGATATAAGAATTAAACTTAAAAACAAAAACATTCCTGTCCTCAGAAGAAAACTGACACACAAAATCTAAAGTTGTCTGAAATAAACAATAAGGTATTAGAGCACGTTAAACAAAGTTATGCGAAAATAAATATACAAAACGAATGTCAAGAAGAAAACATCAGTAACGAAAAGTTAAGAATGTAATAACGCAAACACGGGATAAAGTGGTAGGCTATCGAAGTATGGATAGGAAAAAAACATGGATTGCAGTTGAGATACTAAATTTAATGAGCCAGCGTAGACAGTACAAAAATAATAATGTCGATAACTTTAAAGTGATTTAAAAAAGCATAAGAAAAGAAATAAAAATAGCAAAAGACAAATAAAAGATGAGCAAATATAAATAATTGGAGTAACTACAAAAGCAATATGATGGTTATAATTTACATAAGAGAATCAAAGAATTTACGGGAAACAGGTATAATGAAACGGTAAATAATCTCAAAGACAAGGATGGGAAATTTATACTAGATCTGCCAAACAAACTATTAAGATGGAAAGAATATATCCTAGAACTGTTTAAAGACGAGAGGTCAGATAATTATGAAATCGCAGAAGACGATGACGATCTTAATATTCAGCTGAGCTAAGTTGAACCCGCTATTAAAAAAGCAAAAAATGGAAAAACAACAGGTCCTGATAGGGTATATGTGGAACTTTTAAAGTGCTACAAACCTAAAGAACTGACAAGACTAGCAGAGTTATTCAGTGTAATCTACAATACTGTTATCCCAGATGACTGGGTACAGTCTATATTCATTCCAATACTAAAACAACAAGAAGCAAATGAATGCGAAAAATACCGTTACAATAAGCCTAATGAGCATTGCGCTAAAGCTATTTTTGAGAATAATACGTAATCGTATATATCGAAAATGTGAAATGGAACTAGACAAAACTCTTCCGCTATGGTTTCGGTACCAGAGAAGCTCCGATGCCCTTTAATATATTAGCACAACGCTGCCAAAACGTAAATAAGGAATTATATGTATGCTTTATCGACTATTCGAAAGCCTTCGATCGTATAAAACACGAAAAACTCATATATCTTTTGCAAAATCTAGCTAGACTTGAAAATTATAAGTAAAAGTAGAAAATAATATCTATGAAGAAATGGGAATTAAGAGAGGTGTGAGACAGGAGTGCATTCTTTCACCACTACTTTTCAATTTATACTCGGAAGCGATCTTTTGCGAAGCCCTAGAAAATGCCACAGATAGAAGACTAAATTATTGGTAGCATAAATCCACTAGAATTTAGGCTGCAAACCAACAAGACAGTAAAAAAAGTAAACTGCTACAAATATTAGGTATCACAGTAAACAATCAGGCTGACCACAATGAAATAATAAGTAGAATTGAACAAGCAAGGGTCGCTTTTATTAAAATGAGGAGATTGCTTACTTCAAACGAGCTAAAATTATATCTTAGAGTGAGAATGGTTAAATGTTACATACGAGGGTAAAGTGAAAAGTTCTCGGCCTGACAATGAAAGGCTACGACTTTCAGTTAAAAATTGATTTTATTTTTCTACATAATTTCCCTTGACTTCAACACACTTAATCCAGCGCCTCTACATCAGTATTCCTTCTCGGAAGTGAGAATCTGGAAGATTGTGAAAATATTCATCAACTTCTTCATTCGATGCAAAGCGCTTCCCAGGAACAATTTTTTTTAAGTTTGGGAACAGATGGAAGTCTGAGGGAGCGTTGTCCTGGTGAAAGATGATTTTTTTCTTATTCAAGCCAGGCCTCTTCTCGCGAATTTTGGCATCCAGCTGGTCAAGAAGGTTGGAGTAATATTCGCCTGTAATTGTTCTGCCTTTTGCAAGATAATCAATTAATAGGATCCATTTCGCATCCCAAAACACGCTGGCCACCTTTCCTACAGATGTGAACGACTTCGCTTTCTTTTGCGCTGAACCACAGGCTTCCACCCACTGCTTGGACTGTCATTTCGTTTCTGACGTGTAGTGGTAGACCAATGTCTCATCCATGGTGACAAATCGCCGCACAAAATCGGTCGGATCCCTGTTGAATCGGTTCGGTCAAAAGATTGCTGCGAAAATCGTTTGCTAATTTGCTTTTGATCGGCATTCAGCAAATGCGGCACCCATCTTGCGCAGAGCTTTCGCATCCCTAATTCTTTCTGCAAGATGTTTCGCGCCCTTTCTTCCGATATCCCTACAACTTCAGCTATCTCACTCACCTTCATTCGCCTATCGTCCAACACGATATCATGCACTTTTTCGATGGTTTCCGGTGTGGTTTCGGTTTTTGGCCGTACTTCACGTGGGTCATCTTCGAGGTATGTGCGACCACGTTCAAATTCAGCTGCCTACTTTTTAACAATTGACATAGAAGCAGTAGAGTCCCCGTAAACTTTTGTCAACTTCGGATGAATTTCCTTAGGGGTTAATCCATCCAAAACGAAGAAGTTTATAACCGCACAATATTCAAGTTTATCCATTTTAACAAAAAGCATGCAACATGTCTACTGAAAAAAATCATGTAAACAAACTACTTGAGCGAACAAGTTGAAACTAGTCATATGAACTAATGACACGTGCACCCAAGCAGAAAACATATGTATTTGCCGATTGCAGCACCATCTCTGTGTCAAGCCGGGAACTTTTTACCTTACCCTCGTATTTCCAATTTTATTGTATGACATAGAAAGCTGAATACTAAAAATATAATTATTAACCGAATGAACGCCTTTGAAATGTGGATGTACCGAAGAATGTTGCGCATATCATGGATTCAAAAAAAGTGCTAATTGGAATAAATAAATCTTTAGAAATTATGCTAATAATAAAATCTCGTAAATTATAATATTTTAAACACATTATCCGGAATGATAAGTATAGACTGCTGCAATTAATAATGCTGGAAAAATAGAAGAAAAAAAGCATTGGAAGAAGGAGAAGATCTTGGATGTGAAACATGTGCGAATGGTACGAACTAAAAACCTTAAGAGAAATCTATTGAGCTGCCATCTCAAAAATAAAAATAACCAATATAATCACCAATCTCCGAAGAGAGGAGGGTAATAATAATAATAAGAAGAAGAGATGTTCAGAAATGATTGCAATAGATGCAGACTAATCTGAAAGAAAACAAGCGACTAGTTTAAATGTGATAAAAATAAATAATGCGAGGAGATCTAACGTACACTAAAACTTAAAAGAGAAACAATAGAAGTAAGTGGAACTGATATGTTTATGTAAATAGAACTAAGCAGATTAGAGGCAACAGAAACTATAAGGTGAAATGGACTGATCAAGAACAGGTGGTAACATACAGTGGGGTATTTAGAATAAGTACAATTTAGTATAGATTGTATTATAAATTAATAATAATATAAATATACTTTCTCATAGAACCAAGCCCAGAGAGCTGAGTGGATAAGAATCGCATCATCTGAACTCAAGGTTTAAGTTTGGGTCCATCCGCACTACAACCACCGTCTTCAGTGTGCAATCACACTGGCAAGTTGCTATAAAGAAAGAAATGGTAAAATATACCAGTGAATGGAAATCAGTATAAAATCGGCAAATTGCACTGGACTTATAAAGACAGACAAGGACAAATAAGAATAAGTCAGACATTAAAAAACTTTTACAAGTAGTTCAAAAGAACACTAACAATAATATTAGAAAAAAAGTAATATTAATAAATATGAATTAAATAAAGGCACACTTAGATAAATGTAAAAAATAATAATACAATAGTTGAGAAATCTATATCAAGTTAAAAAATAGCCAAAATGCTTTAAGGCTGCACAAATCATAATGGTCGGAAAACCCGGAAAAGAACCAACCGACGTTACATCCTATCGACCTATCAGCCTCCTCCCGGTGACCTCAAAGCTGTTAGAAAAACTCATACTTCGTCGAATTAATGAAGACTTACTGCCCCAACATTGGATACCTTCTCATCAGTTTGGGTTTCGACAGGCTCATTCTAACGTGCAACAAGTACACCGCATTACACAAACCATAAATAAAGCACTAGAAAACAAAGAGTACTGTTCAGCTGTCTTTCTCGACATTAGTCAAGCATTTGACAAAGTGTGGCACCCCGGATTACTTTTCAAAATTAAGCAAACGTTCCCTTTGGCATACTATAATTTACTAAAATCATATCTAAGCGATAGAACATTTCAGATAAAAATTAATGAATTAACATCAGATTACCACCCTATCAACTCAGGCGTTCCACAAGGCAGTGTTCTGGGGCCTTTACTCTATGTCCTATATACATCGGATCTACCAACGACACAATATACAACAATAGGAACATTCGCAGACGTCACTGCTATACTGTCCAGACATGAAAATCCTGCAACTGCATCGGCCAACCTACAAAACCACTTAGTACTCCTTCAACAATGGTTACACAGATGGAAAATCAAAGTTAACGAAAACAAGTCGGTACACACAACATTTACGCTCAAAAAACAGATATGCCCACCAGTCGTAATAAATAATGCACAAATACCACAACTGGAAACGGCAAAATATCTAGGCTTACACCTAGATCATAAGCTAAACTGGAAGGAACACCTCAAGAAGAAAAAAAACAAATAGATCTAAAAGTGAAGGAACTCAACTGGCTAATTGGAAGACATTCAAAATTATCGCTTGCAAACAAAACCCTAATCTATAAGACTGTTATAAAACCAATCTGGATATATGGAGTAGAGTTATGGGGCTGTGCATCCAAATCAAACATCGCATTAATCCAACGTACTCAATCAAAAATATTACGTCAGATTACAAATGCGCCGTGGTATGTATCCAACAACCCGCTGCATATGGACTTACATCTCCCAACGGACCAGGAAGTAATCCAGGAGAGAGAGCTATCAAGTACCATGCAACCCTAGAAACTCACTCAAACCCCTTACTGGAGCAGATGCTGGAACCCAGGGTCAACCAAAGACTAAAGAAACTATGGCCAATAAACCTAGTGTGAGTGTCGTGGTATGGCCAACAAACTCGTGTGTGTGTGTAGTGTATTCCCTAATATCTATTAGACTCTAATACTCTCGAAGTACAAAACTGTAATTACGTAGGCTGTATCGTAGGATGCAAGCCTCATCATGTTATTCTTATCGTTAGTATCTATAATGACTGTTAACCATTTAGCTTATAGAATGTAACCTTGTTCCGATTGCTAAATAATTACATAATAAAAAAAAAAGTTAAAAATAATGAAAAAATATTGCCAGACTCGTACAAAAATATAAACGTGATAATCTCTAAAATATTGTGTTACTATAAGACATTCACAAAGACACAACGGTATGGCGTAATAGAAATTAAACTAAAAATATATGGCACTACAATTGGAAGGAGTAACAATTGATTTTTATTACAAGCATAATGTAAAAACAACAATAAATATATAATATACGGATCTACATAAAAACAAACCGAAGACAAATAACTAGAATATTAGTAGCAAATGGCATATAAGGTAATGGAATTAGAAAAAAGAAATAGAGAAACATAATATGAAAAATAAGAGCAGTTCAAGACAACTAAGTTGGAAACTATAAAGATAAAGATGTGTGACGTTATGAAAATAAGGAGTAAAAAGAATCAGATAGCAATTTGAGGAAGAAAATAAATCTGAAAGTCGCAAAAAATTTAATAATTTTAAAACCAATAACTTGAAATGCGGGTAGATGAAACAGAAAAAAGAAATAAAGAATTTAATGAAATTAACCAACACAATTAGAAAATAAGTATGAAAAGAGAATGAAAAGTACAAGAAAAAGTTAAAAAAATCTACTAAAATCAACAAAGAAGCTAAATTTGCTGAAGTAAATTCAGTGACAATAAATATCGGTTACTAAATGATCAAAAAGGAGTGAAAGTAGAAAAAAACTTTAATAACTTATGAATTTAAAAATTAAATTAAGTAAAAGATAAAAATGAACTAATTAAAGTGAGTGAAAAGAAATAAACTATCAACTCTATCATAACTAAAATTATAAAATGATTGGAGAATAAAAAAAAACACTTACTTAAACTTAAAAAATATAAATTATCTACAGCTGAAAATAAATTGCACTAAAATACTTAAATTGCATAAATTGTACTTCTTAGTGTAACCGAGAATTTATGAAAGAATTTCGAGAAGCAGATATAGAATACAACTGAAGAAAAAATACTGATATCAGACTTTATGACCAATTATTATAAAACATTAAATCTTAAATAACAATAAAGATTAGACAAGATTGTGTTTTCAGATCATTGTTATTTATCCAAGTAATAAATGAAATAAGCAAGCTTTCAAGACAAAAACTGGAAAAATGGATAACGGCTTATAAATGTTAAATAAAATTGGTCTAGGTGTTGAACTGCATGACAGTAAATTGGTGATTCTTGCTCTTGCAGGCTATAATATTGACATTTGAAAAATTAAATACATATAATGTATTTAAAACAATATATATGTAAACTTGTACGTAGAAGTGAAAAATGCAGATTATAAAGAATTATTTTATTGTTTAAGCAAAACTTTTTTAAATAAATATAAAGTAATACAAAAGTCTAAATTGACTGCATATAATAGATATTAAATTGTAAAACATTTTAAGTATTACTTGAACAAGAAGGCATTTGCAAGACACATTTTCTCGGTTGTGAGTTGCGTATTCCTCATTCGGTCAATGAAAACGGCCCAGTTCAGCAGACGGAATTATTTCGATATGGTTGATTGTTTAAATTTTTTTTATTTATTTATCCACTATTTGCGATCTATATACACAATAAGCAAATTTGATGCATAAGTGATTAAATGACATGAAAAAGGCGTTAGGATTACGTCCAGTGACTTAAACCTATAAGTAACTTAGAAGCCGAGGAGATGTGATTAGATTATGACAGTGGGCAAGTAAGAACTGCGATCTTGATTGCTAAGTAAATCTATAAGGTAGTTGTAGTGGTTTAACTCGGCTTAGTCTTTGAGTGTCCAAACTGTTATCGAGTAAATTCAGCGCAAGAGGATTGCTGTGAGACTCCAATTTACTTAGGTATCGCTCACTGAGTTTGGTAATGGTTTCTTTCACTGTGTCCACTTTTAAGTCGCTCAAAATATCAATGTTTACTAAGAAGTAGGGTGCGTCACACATTGCACGTAGCATTTTTGTCTGAAATCTTTCGATTATTTGAATATTGGTGTTTGCTGCTGACCCCCATAACTCTATGCCATATGTCCATGTTGGTTTGAATGCAACCTTATAAACTAAGAGTTTCTTTTGAAGTGACAACTTGGATCTTCTACCGAGCATCCAGTAATGTTTGCTGAACTTGATCCCCAATTGATTTCTTTTATGCCAGATGTGTGCCCTCCATGTTAACCCCTTGTCGAGGTGCATGCCAAGATATTTTACCTCCTCAACCTGCGGTAATGGTGTATTGTAAAAATGTGGAACACTTCACGATTTTGCGTGTCATCCTTGCGCAGGGGCCATGCTAATCTTCTCTGTATCGTTCCAATTTTAGTATATGTACCGCCGAAGCGAGTACTGTTTAAAAATGGATACGATTCAGGTAGTCCAACAGCCACGTTAGACCTGCAGGTATGTCAGCAATTGGCCGCATGTGGGCGACGGATCGTCTGGGCTTCGGTCCTGAGGTATCAGGTTAGCATTGTTGTGAATGGGAAACTCTCTTAGCCCCTAGTATAATCAGTTACTACTCGGTAAAGTATTACTAACTTTCTTAAAAGCTCTCCTTTTTTTATCCTTATTATTACATTATATTGGACGTCATTCTTAGAAAGAAAACGTAACTACTCTCAAAAACAAGTAATTAAAATAAATATTACTTTATACACGAGTTCGCATTTGAGTTTCGAAACGTAAAGACGTGTGTCCTGCAATTCGGAAGGTAAGTGCTAGTGCGATTACCTTTTGTCTGGCGGGCAGTGATAAACTTAATCTCTTCATTATTCTAACAAAATAAAATAGTAAATAACTTTCTAATCAATAATAGTGCATATAATTGGAAACCCTGTATATTAATACAGGGTCAACCTTATGTTTTACAACAATTAATTAATATACACGGACAAACCCAAATATGTCACCACAGATTTATCCACAGACAGCTAGTCTGCAAAATTATTTTTTAGAATCTACGAGTTAGTTATCTCTTTTTCACAATCAAAAGCTATTTATGATGCAACACAATTCATTATTTTACAAATAATAAAAAAAGACAACAAGAATACACGCGAATGAGCAACTAGCGAGGAAGAAGATAGTACTCATACCACCTAAGATAATGCATGCAAATAGTAAAAGGAATTAAAAGAAGGAAGAATAGGATTGCCAAAAACGATGTAGATAAAGAGTTGTCATTAAATAAGGCATTTGAGACAATAAAAGATAACCAAAAGCTTAACACTAATAAAAACATTACAAACAAAGATGTACCTAAACACCCTCCCATATATGTTTATGGTGTGGTAAGTCTACCACACATGATATCGAAATTAAATGACATAGTTGAAATAGAACAATACTCAACCACAAGTATGGCCAACAATACAGTAAAATTTGCATGCATTTAAAAAGTTAGCTAAATATATAAAGAAAAATAATATAATCTACCACACAACCAACCTAAGGAGGAAAGATCATATAGAGCAGTAGTTAAATATTTACACCACTCGGTGGATTGTGTGGAGGCGGGCACCCAGCTAACTATAGGGGATGCGAGTTCAACCAGAAAAACTACAAATCTAAAACAAATAATTATCAACCTAATCAACAAAGCAACACAACACAACAAAATCATCCGGTGTTAGCAATTGCAAGAAACCAAAATAGAAGCTACGCACAGGTAACTAAGTTGCGAAATCATCCAGATAGTTCTGCACATGCAGGTACAGCTGTAATAATAAAACAAGCAATAAGACACTACGAAATATCTAAGTATGCTGAAGACTACCTACAAGCCGTCTCTATTCGTGTATATATTCAACCATGTGAAATAACTGTCAGTGCAGTATATTGTCCTCCAAAGTATAATATAAAAAAACATCAATTTGAATTATATTTCAATACTCTAGGCACCAAATTTTTGGCAGGTGGAGACTACAATAGCAAAAATACTGTTTGGAAATCCCGAACAACTACCACAAAAGGCAGAGAGCTATATAGTCTTATTTAAGATAAACGTTATTCCGTATATATATATAATATTATGGTTCCCTCATAGGGTTTTCCTGGGCTCCACCTCCTCGGGTTATTCTTAGATTTCAGCCAGCAGGTTAGCCGCAGCAATTGGCTTTCGCACTGTTCTAAGTTTTATGCTGGGCAAGACTGTTGCGGGCAGCCTCCCAATGGCCTACTATGGCATACTCCCCTGCAAACAGGGTTACTTTATATTGAGTGCCAGATTCACTTCGTAGATGATCCGAAGATCGTTCTGAGCAGAGCTGCGGCGCAGACTCCCCGATAAATATCGCACTAAGTCAGAGACTTGTAATTCGTTTGGGCAAGATAGCCGAAGCTGTCCACTACCACTGCTCGAATGGTTATTAGAGATTGCAATCTCCCGTTAAAATTTTGGTTGAAGCAACAATTGCTTCCCAGGTCTTTCTGACACCTCTTGGTGGATGCCATGTACAAGTCTGATCGCCAACGATCTAAGTGCCTACTCCCACATTATGGATCGGGCCTTCCTCCGTCCTGCGAATATTAAGACTAAGCGCTCGGTAATCACCACCGCGGCCCATGTCCCCAGCGTGACAAATATGTGGTCAGGTACGGGCCTGGCACTGCACTGCAATGAGCACGGCACGACTGGACACGTCGCCTCAATTCCTACAGCAATTGACGGGCGGCGTCAGGCGACTATGTCTAAACAGAAGTCGTCGGCCAGGCGCCCTTATGCTGTGTCCTCAACATAGTTGCGGTATCATGGACAAATGGTCTAAGGGCCTGTCGCCACATTTGATCGGGCCATCCTCGTCCCGAAAGAGCAATCTCTATTGATGTGTTGGTCATTGCCAAGGTCCCATATGGGTTATGTAATTGCGGTCAAACGGGCCGCGCACTCTGCATACGGCGCGGCAGGACCATTAGGTTCCTTCACAGCTAATACGGGCGGCGTCCAGCAACGTACCCAAGACAAAGGTATCGTCGGCCAGCCCCTTACTGTGTATGCCCAGCAATGCGGTATCGATAGCTCACGAGGCTAGTCGTGTCCTGCTTGGCCGCAGGCAATTCCCAGGCACATCGTAGTATCAATGTGTGGCCTCCCGGGCCTCATATTGTCAGTTATGGGTAAGTACGTGCACTGATCAGACGTCGGCCGAAGCCTCCCAGTAGGTTCTAGCCAACTAACGATGACTGGTCAGCCTTAGTCGACGATACGCTAAGAACTATGCCGCTCCTATGCATACAGAGAGTGGTCGTCCGTATATGAGACGGTTTTACCCGCATCCGCCGTATGCCACACCTCTGCAGCTTACGCCAAATTGGAAAACCGCTTTGACTTGCAACCTGGCCGCTCCTTCGCCGCAGCCCCCGGTTGGTGTGCCAGACCTACTCACCCCAGGTTTTGGGCTACGCTCAAAGCGTCGCTCCTGACAGGGCGCCGGCTTCCTTCGTTGGGCAACAAGTTGCCCTCCAGAGCAACACCAGCAAATCAGACGGACCCGTATGAGTCTCCCATTTCAGGAGTCCTCCGGACCCGCCCGACCACCTGGTTCTGTTTGCTAAGTACCGCAGGTACCGTATCAGACCGACGTCGCGAACGCTTCACCAGGCTAGTCACTGTAAGCTAGTCGCGCAGTGACTTTTCAACTCCTGCAAACAAACATGTTTCAGCACTGGGCAGAAATCACATTGCGTCAACACCGCAGAGGCCATCGCAATGCTTTGTTTTAATTAGACAGTCGGATTCCCCCGGTCCGTTATTCTACTGGGTCTCCAACGTACTGGGCCGCAGACATAAATAAATTGCCAGATCTACTAGACTTTTTTGTCACCAATGGTATTTGTTAAACTTACATAGACATTACACCTAGTTATGATTTATCATCGGACCACTCACCGGTAATATCCACCTACAGCACATACCCAATATACATACAACCTGCACTTAGGCTACATAATTCAAAATCAGTCTTGGACAAATATAGACACAAGCTGACAGATACAATAAATCTCAATCTAAAACTTGCAAACCCAAATGATATTTAGAAAGCCACAACTAATCTAATCATCACCATTCAAGAATCAGGCAAACAAGCTACTCCTAACATAGCACATAAGAAAGACACTCTAAATATTCTTCTAGAAATTAAGATATTAGAGCGTAAAAAACGAACGCATGCCCCAACAGACAAAACTATTCTAAACAGACTTGGCAACAAGTTTAAATCAAAACTTAACGCTTTAAGAGAAGATTCGCTCAAAATTTACCTATCGAATTTAAACCGATATGATAATTCTATATCGAAATCGATCAAAACAACAAACAAACCTATAATAAGTATTCCTTCTCTAAAAATTGAGCAACTATAACAGGAATAGTGGACAAAAAGTGATAAGAAAAAATCAGAATTATTTGCAACTTGATCACATTCTTAGAGTCACCGATGCCAGTAGCTCAATCTATTAATTCCGTTACACCTAAAAAGGTAAAAGATGAAAGAAAGTTCTTAAATTCAAAGGCATCACCAGGTATAGATCTAATAACAACAAAGATGCTAAAAGAACTACCAAAAAAAGGTACAGTACTCTTAACTTATATCTTCAATTCAATTCTCCGTATTAAGTATTGGCCGGAAGCACTAAAGACCGCAGAGACAATCCTAATACTCAAGCCCGGTAGAGATCCCAATATTGTAAAATCTTATCGACTCATATTATAAGTCTCTTGTCGGACATTTCAAAATTATTAGAAAAACTGGTTCTTAAAAGAATTGATACTGAATGGATTCCCAATTACCAATTCGGATTTGAGCAGGCCCATTCTACCATACAACAATGCCATCGCATAACACAAACCATCCTATCTAGTTTTAACAACAAGAAATACTGTATATCAGTATTCTTAGATGTAAGCCAGGCTTTCAACAGGGTGTAGCACCGGGGTCTATTATATCAAATCAAAACTCATCTACCAGAATTCTTCAACTTATTTAAACCGTATCTAAATAATCAACAATTTAGAA
Source organism: Sinelater perroti (assembly GCA_036346155.1). NCBI lineage: Eukaryota > Metazoa > Arthropoda > Insecta > Coleoptera > Elateridae > Sinelater > Sinelater perroti. The sequence goes on from JARFIY010000341.1 coordinate 3,690,797, forward strand.
CTAAAGTAAGACAGGAAGTTTCCGCTTTCCAATCAAATCTGGAGTACCTCAGGGTAGCGTGCTGGGTCCTCTATTTTATCTCTTATTTACTTCAGATCTTCCATTTTCACTAAATGTTACAATCGGTACATTCGCTGATGACACTGTTACCATGGCTAGCCACAATGAAGTGGTTTGAGCATTCATTCTAATCCAAGAATATCTGTGCAGTTTAGAGCACTGGTTTAAAAGGTGGAACGTAAAAATAAACAAAACAAAATCTGCACATCTAACATTTACCCTACGCAGAGACTCATGCCCACTCATTTTTATTAATAACATAGAAATACCACAAACTACAACAGTAAAATATCTAGAGCTACACTTGGATACTAATTTAAATTGAAAGGTACATATCAACAAAAAGAGAAAGCAACTGGACTTACAACAGAGAAAGATGAACTGGTTGATCGGAATAAGGTCCCCACTATCTATTGATAATAAGCTACTGTTATACAAATCAATTATCAAACCCATATGAATATATGGAGTGGAACTATTAGGATGTGCCAATAAAACGAATTTCGCAATAATTCAAACATGTGAATCCAAAATACTAAGAATCATAGTTGACGTCCCATGGTATATAAGCAATGAGTGGCCAGCTGACCTATAAAATGGAAGAGATCCCATCGTTGGCTGTGATCTCATCATGACTTATCTTAATCTAATTGTTAATACTTAGATTGTAAATTAGGTTATAGAATACCCTGTGTTTTGATTGCTAATTAAATTACAAAAAAACTATATACGTGGAAATCTACAATAAAAGAACGATCAATAAACGCAATAGCAAAGCAAACTATATGGAAAAAAGAAAGCCACGCAATTACGAAATAAAAATTTAGGAAAAACGACAAGGAAAAAAGGAAAATATACAAAACAATCAAAAATATTGAGAGAAAGAACAGACAGAACGCGATATTTTATTTTGTACCTCTATGATAATATGCACGAATTTATATTGATTTCAATACACACTTTAACTAGTATTAAAAAAAATCTGGTGTGAACATGATACGAGTTTCCTTATCCTATTATTTAGGTCATTATGGCAAAAATCCTGGGCTTCAATTTTTTTTCGAGTTCCTATTTTACCAACTTTTACTTTAAATTCATGTTCATCTCGTGATAACAAATCATTTTTATTCTCATGAATTTTTTGTATCTTCAACCGTTTAGATTCGCGACCGCTTTGCGACCGATTTTGAGATCTTGCGATCAAACGGCTCAGCCGATTTTTACCAAAAGTTTTGCACTGCGTCACCTACCTACAAGTAATTTGAATACCTAAGTTCAAGTCTCTAGCTCTTAAGGTTCTCGAGATATACTGTTTACTGGCAGATAGACACACAAACGCGCGCGCGCGCGCGACCACGCACGCTCGCACGTACGCACACACACACACACACAATGACTAATGAGTTCGCATTTGAAATCGAAGCGTAAAGACGTGTGTTCTGAAACTCGAAAGATAAGTGCGCGCTCGGTGACCTCCCGCCTCGTGCGGGCAGTGATAAAGTTAATCTTAAGTACAATTAAAGTTTATTTTAAACATAAATAAATTTCCACGTAAATAAATACGCAAATAAATATTGTTACTCAATAACAGTGTGGTTTAACCGAACTTTAAAATGTTACCAGCAGGAAACGGCCCAGGTATGGGACTCGTCCAAAATACAATGACACAAAACAACATACAGGGTCAATCGTATGTATTACAACCATCAAATAATACACAGAGTCAAACAATGTTCAAAACTAATATTCCATCACAATTTCACTATTCCTCTCAACCACTACAACAACAAATATATCATTCACAACCTACGAGCCAGTACTCTTTTCCGCCCAATCAAGAACAATTTATAATGCAAGAAAATCCAATGTATCATGTAAATAGACAAAATAGCACCCTGAATACACAAGAATGACTTCAACTAGTGATGAAGAAAATAACACCTACTCTACTAAAGAGAACCCGTGGCAAGTAGTAAAAGGTACTAAGAGAAGGAAGAAAAGGAAATCCATAAATCATGAAGAAGAAGCGATACCACTAAATAACACATTCAATGCACTTGCAAATAGCCAGATAGATAACAATGCAAGCAAGGGCACACCTAAACCCCTCCCATATTTGTGTACGGGTTGCAAATTTACCACAAATGAATAATAAACTAGCAGAAATAGTTGAATTAGAACAATACACAACTAGGAGCTTGGCAAACAATACTGTAAGTTAACCTGTCAAAGCCCAGACACATTTAGAAAATTAGCAAAATACATGAAAGATAATAATATAATTCATCACACCTACCAACCGAAGGAAGAAAGGTCGTACAGAGTTGTAATTAAATACCTACACCATTCGATTGACCTAGAAGATATAAAACAGGAAATCACACAACACGGACACAAAGTGAGAAATATAATAAATATGAAACATCGTGTAACAAAATATCCCCTTAATATGTTCTTTGTTGACCTGGAACCGTCAGAGAATAACAAGGATATCTACAAAATAAACAGATTACTAAACAATGTCATCCAAATAGAACCACCAAGAAAAGACAACAATTTAGTGCAATGTACCAGATGCCAATTATACGGCCACACTAAAGCCTATTGCAATAGACCCTACCTGTGCGTTAAGTGCGGTGGCCAACACATTACATCAAGTTGTAAGAAAATAAAATACGCCAGCTATATGTGGCCTATGTGGAGGTGGACATCCAGCTAACTACCGGGGATGTGAGTATTACCAAAAAATTATAAAGCTAAAACAAACAATTACCATCCTAATCATCAAAACAACCTAACACATCAAAATAACATAACACAACAAAGTCAACCGCAACCGCTATCGACAAGACCCCAAACTAGAAGCTATAGTCGTGTAACTAAACCCCAGAATACAACTCAAGGCGCTGAATCGACCATGTCACTAAATAAATTTTTAGAAGAATTTAAAATAATGTTCAACCAACTGATACAGCAGAATAGTATGGTGCTCAATATGTTAACAATGCTAATCAATAAACAAAACAATGGCTCTTAGAATAGCTTTATGGAATGCCAATGGCCTTGCTCAACACAAAGATGAAATTCAGTTATTTTTAAAACAAAACTTAATAGATATCCTCCTGATCAGTGAAACTCATTTCACTGAAAAGACATATTTCAAAATACCGAAGTATAATGTATATCACACTAATCACCCGGATGGCACTGCACATGCAGACAGCTATAATAATAAAACAAACAATAAGTCACTATGAACTACCAAAGTTTGCTGAAGACTATCTCCAAGCTACCTCAATTCGTGTCCACATTTCCCCATGTGAAATAACAGTTAGTGCAGTCTACTGTCCACCAAAACATAATATAAAAACACCACTTTGAATCCTACTTCAGCACTTTAGGCACCAAATTTCTGGCAGGAGGAGATTACAATAGTAAAAACACGGCATGGGGATCCCGACTAACCACCACAAAGGAAGGAGCTATTCAAACTCATTCAAGACAAAAGATATACATACTTATCTACGGAACTCCAACATATTGGCCGACAGACAGAGATAAGTTACCGGATTTACTAGACTTTTTGTCACAAACAATATTTCGCCAACCTATATGGACATTACACCTAGCTACGACTTGTCCTCAGATCATTCACCGGTAATAGCCACCTACAGCACATACCCATTATATATTCAACCTGTACCTAGACTACATAATTCGAAAACTGACTGGGACGAATATAGGCGCAATTTGTCAGATACAATAAATTTAAATCTAAGGCTTAAAAACTCAAATGAAATTGAGGAAGCTACAAATAGTCTTATAAATACCCTTCAAGAAGCAGCCCAACAAGCTACTCCAATAGTAACATACAAAAAGATATCACGAATATTCCTCTCGAAATTAAAAACTGGTAGCTGAAAAAGAAAAGCACGAGCCAAATGGCAACGAACACACACCCAGCAGACAAGAAAATATTGAACAGACTTAGTAATAAGCTGAAATCTAAATTAAAATCTCTGAGAGAAGAGTCACTCAAAGATTATTTATCTAACCTTAACCGTTATGACAATTCTATTTGAAACCGATCAAAGCTAAAAGCAAACCAATAATAACTCTTCCCCTTTAAGAATGGAACAACCATCACAAGAACAGTGGGCAAAAAGTGATAAGGAGAAAGCAGAAGTATTTGCGAAACACCTTGCCGATGTTTTCAGCCGCACGAAAATGACCCGGACGAGGAAATAATGGAAATATTAGAATCTCCGTTTTAGCAACGCAACCAATTAAACCCGTCACACCTAAAGAAATAAAGGAGGAAATAAAACGCCTGAATGCAAAAAGCCCCGGGCATGGACCTTATAACAGCAAAAATGCTTAAAGAACTGCCAAAAAGGCATAGTATTACTGACGTATATCTTTAATGCAATCCTCCGAATCCAATATTGGCCTCAAAATTAAAACTGCCGAGATAATTTTAATCCTTAAGCCTGGAAAAGACCCAAATAGCGCAAAATCATATCGACCTATCAGCTTATTACCAGCTGTTTCAAAATTGCTTGAAAACTAGTTCTTAAAAGAATCAATACTGAATGGATACCCGATTATCAATTTGATTTCGACAGGCTCACTCGACCACCCAACAGTGTCATCGCATATCGCAAACTATCCTCGCCAGTTTAAACAACAAAGAATACTGCGTATCTGTATTCCTAGACGTAAGCCAGGCTTTCGACAGGGTCTGGCACCCAGGATTACTGTTTAAAATTAAAAACTCATACCAGCGTTTTACAAACTACTTAAAACATACCTAAGTGATAGACACTTCAGAACAAAAGTAAGACAGGAAGTCTCAACTATACTCCCAATCAACTCTGGGGTACCACAGGGCAGTGTCCTGGGCCCGCTACTTTATCTCTTATTTACATCAGATCTTCCAGTTTCACCAAACATCACAATGGGCACATTTGCTGACGACACTGTCATACTGGCTAGCCACAATGTAGTCCTCAAGCACACACTCTAATACAAGATTATCTACATGTTCTAGAACACTGGCTTCAAAAGTGGAATGTAAAAGTAAACGAGACAAAATCTACTCATACCACATTTACCCTGAGAAAAGATCCGTGTCCACCCATATACCTAAACAACATAGTAATACCACAAACTGTGACAGTAAAATACCTGGGAATACACTTAGATTCCAAATTAAACTGGAGAGAACACATCTGCAAAAAGAAAGCAAATGGACCTAAAACAGAGAGCTATATTGGTTGATCGGTAGAAAGTCTCCGCTATCTATAGAAAACAAACTATTGTTGTACAAATCAGTAATCAAACCCATATGGACGTATGGAATAGAACTATGGGCTGTGCCAGCAAGTCCAATATCGAAATAATCCAAAGGTGCCAGTCCAAAATACTAAGAACGATAGTTAATGCCCCATGGTATATTGCAAATGAAATGATCCACAAAGATTTGAAGATACCAACTATAAAGAAGTTATCCATGAGAGAAGCATCACCCACCACCAAAAATTGGAAGCTCACACAAATCCTTTAATACAGCCCTTACTAGAAGACACAGCAATAAGAAGACTAAAAGGACAGTGGCCAGCTGACCTATAAATAGACTTAGAGAGCTCATCGCTGGATGAGATCTCATCATGTTATTAATCGATCTAAATCCTAAATTTAGATTGTAGGTTAACAAATTAGCTTATAGAATACCTTGTATTTTGATTACTAATTAAATAAATAAATAAAAAAAACAATGATTAATAGCTGCTTTAAATATTATTAAAAAGTTAGAGAACATTTGATTGACGCTTGTCTACTGTGCGTTGAATGTATGAGTATGAGGTCTTCTATTCGGTGGTTGCAAGAAGGAAAGTCTGTAGTAAGTATGGTCCATGGCTTCAATTTAAATTAACATTTTGTTTTGCAATGGTGGAAATTCGATTAATATAGTTTGGTTTTGGCGTGAGTCCTCTAAATGTCGAATTTTTAGCTCTTTAGATGTCTTGGAATACAGAGCACCCCTTGTAATTGGCTTGGTGTCTTTCTGGGAGGTTCAGCAATGATAATTATTTTTCATCGAAAATTGACTTATTATTTTCTTTACGTTGTAGGTCTACTATGAACAGTGATAAGAGCTGTTTGGTCAACCTATGACGTATGTTAGTAATGTTATATACTATGTGGCCAAGAACCTCAAGTTTTTTTATTATATATATACACTGCAATAGAGTGGTGAAGATTTTGAATAGCTACCCTGTTGGGTGGTTCTTTTTTAGCTGCTATACGTGGTGAAATATATTTTCATCTTTAAGGTGTTTGGTAAGTTTTCTGTATAAGTTTGTTATATTATTATTGATCTTAATTTTGTCTTTGACAAGGCTGTTGTGTAGTAATGTTTGCTTTCTAGGATTTTATTAATATTGTTGATAATTTCATTGTAGTTGTTTACGTATGGATTTAAACCGGTGGTGGCTTCAAAATTTTAGTTTGTTGATTATTAGATGCTTGCTCTTAACTAGCATTTTCGGGTTGAGTTTGTGAGAAGACCTCGTATTTGTTTAATGTACTCGTAGTACGGATTGTTGTCGATTAAAGCCTGGATTTTTGTTGTTTTTTTTCGTTTTTTGATTATTTGCCAACCATGTTTTGGTTTTGTAAAGTTATCTTGCGTCTCATCAAGGCTGCTAGTATCTCTATCTAATTTTCGATTAAATTTGCATTTACTTGCATACTGAAGTCTTAACTTAAAATTATTATTTAAGGTATGTATTATCTGTTAATTTGTGCTATTTTGCACCGCTTGAGAAAAGAGTGGTTGCGGATTAATTAAAAGAGAAGATGATTAGTGTGCGTAAAGTATGTGGGCTGTAGATTAATTAGGTTGGCCATTGTAATTATTTTGTTGTTAATAAATTGATTGTGCATTAGGAATACTGAATATAAAACCGTAATTTTCAGGGACTGCTGGTGCACCCGGAAACCCGTGGTCGTAGTCGTTTTCCACTGAAAACGTGAGTCAACACATACTTCTGTTATGGTAATAGATTTAAATTGTACATACAGCTTTGAAGTGGTATGATGCGGATTATCAATAGATAGTTCGACACTTGGCATTTCCAAATATAGGACGTAGGTGGTGCTCACTTTGAAAGTCAAATGGAAACTGGTTGTCATATTTAATAACTAAATTTTAGTTGATCTGAGACACTGGTAGATTTATTTATTATTTAAGTTAAGCACCATTACGTTTATCATAGCGTTTTGTTTCTCGAAAAAATGGGACACATTGCCAACTTCCGCAGAATCTGAATGTGTATTACTACAGGAAGTGAAAGACAATTGCCAACGTGAAGTATGATGGGCACTTAGTGATAATTACCCAAATTTAAAATACCATTTCTCTTTTTTCTGTTAAATAAAGGGCGCCTTTTGCACTTTTTTAAAAATTAGGCTGACGTTAATTAACTGTTGAAGTAATTTATTTTAATTGGATAGAAAGACAACTAAAAATGCATTAAATCTTAATTTTTTGAGACATCCTAATACTAAGCACACGAGACTGCAAGCAAATATAATACAGGCAATTACTGGTATCTACAAATATTTTTAAATGTGGAGCCATAAAATTTATACGACTTAAGTTAATTGCTATATATTTGGCATCATATTTGCCTTGTGCAAATTTTCTAAAGTAAGCTCAGCTCTAATTTTACTTTCAACGGTTTCAGTTTCAGATGTAGGCTTTGAGAGGATTTCCAATCTAGAATTCATAAAAATCTGCTTACGAAATTTAATGAAACAACTATACAAACTAAAGAAGCTTGTCAGTTAAATTTAGAAATAACTTTATGTGGCTTTATCAAATATAAACCAAATTTTATTTAATTTCTCAGCACCATAAAAATAAAAAATTTTTCGCTTATTCTGGTTTTCGGACGCCATAGGCGACCTTAGTTTTCTACCCCTTTTCGTCTTTTCAAGACCTATTTTTGCTACGTGGGTACTTGGGCCTTCTTAAGGGTGTTGTCTTTGTATTGTGCTTTAATTTTTCTCGGTTCTGGGAGTTTCATGCTTTATCGCGAGAAACTTTATAATAACTCATCATCAAACAGATGAGAGTACCTTTTTATCCGATATTGATATTAACTAAACTTTTAAGCGTCGGTTTAAACTTTGGTTTACATTTGGTTTATTTGCCTACATGAATAAGCTGTTAATGGCTAACAGTGTATTTATGTTATCTATTTAACCAAGTCTTTCATTTTGTTTATAGGATTTGAAAGATGTGATTATTAATTATATTATTAAAATTATGTTACATATCTTTATGAATTACGTGTACTATTGAATATGTATCTAAAGAGTTTTTAGTGGTAGGAATAGAGGCTGTAGATTTTTTTAAAACTTAATATATCATCCGCATGAGGGTTATTACATATTTGTATACAAGAAACCAAAATATAGCAGTTTTCAGATACAACCGACAACAGACAAATTTCTCTAACTATAACTCTACTTTCGTATACGTGGCATTCTAAAAAATATTTAGGTCTCCACTTCTACTTTTAGAATTTTTATTTTAAATTATCTCTTTATAATACCACCAGTCAGAAAATTAGTTCTGAACACAATTACACATGAGTCAAATGCTATCAAATATATTTTTGCAATAAGTAAAGCTCAGTTGTAGTATATGCACTAATAAGATGTGAGCCAGTAATGGAATAACAAGTTATCTTTTGAATTCTATGAAAGTTCTTAGCTTATAGTTGAAGGATTATCGTGCTTGCTGTACCCACAATTAATTCTTATGAATGCTCTGAAAAAACAGTTAGTGATCTCTACAACCCTACATAGATGAAAATCAAAAAGAAGTTGCTTGTACCTATACTCTAGTGTAGTGAAAAATTATAGTAGTAGCACAAGAAGTTAGCTTTACATAACCAACAAACTTCAATTATAGAAAAAACAAGTTGAAAATACGACGACAGAAATTATTGTATGCTTTTTCTACAAAAAAAATAAATTTACCACGTGGCCAAAATGGATATCGAATTTAACCACCAGGACAAGGTAACTGCTGACAGGCTACTCATAGTAAACGAACTGGTCACAAGAGAAGCGGTGAATTCTTCCACTAATTGAAATAGAATATCAATCAGGATGCTGAGAGAGCATTAATAAACTGAAAATCTAGTAGTAGTGCTACTACAAACCTTTCGTCCTGAGAAATCAGCCAACTGTGGATTGAAAAAAATAAGACTCAAGCACTGCTGAATGGCATCAAGTGCGATAGCACTGGGCTCCTTGAATTCTTTTCGGACAAAAAACTTTATCTCAGACAGGAAGCAAATCGTTGAATGGCAAGATTCTTCTGAAGTGTCTTTCGCCATACATACAAGTTTTCCGCTTCCCTGGTGGTGCCGGAGCTTATGAGCAGCGAAGGGAAAGCCATGGTGCCTCACTTCTTTGCAAAAGATTTGAAGATGAAGGCAGCTACATGAATGTGCTGGAAACTGCGGTCAAACCTTATAGAGAGGAAGTGGAAGTTGGGCAAGAGTACGTTTTCCAGCAGATTTCGCTTCAGGCCAATATTACGTCATGACTACTCTCTAGCCTTGACTACAATTCTCTTGACTACTAAGTGTTGGGTGTGGTCGAGTTTCAGGTCAATGAGAAGCATCATAACACAAAATCAGCTTAGGGACAAGAAGAAAAATATATTAGCCTGCGGCTCGTTAAGGTCGTTACCGCTGATGGGAGCTGCAGTAAATAATACAGTTAATCTAATTTTTCTGAATTTAGTGCTACTTTTATCGTTTATTTATTACCCGACTTTTTCTAAACAGTTATAAAGTGCTTAAACTATTTTACAAAAACGTTACAAGTTGACAAAGCAGCAAAGCATAATATAATAAACTTTAATCAAATTAGAGAACAACAAATGTTTGGTAAGATTTTAAAATTTAATTAAAAGCAATTTAATAATATTCCGAAACCTAAAAGCACTTTATTTTTCAAATATGCACCAACAGAATGGAATGGTCGTCCATCAAATTTCAACTCCAGAATGACATTTTACAACGGTTAATAAAGACGAAATACAGCGAGAGGCGCATTTTTAATTCAGAAACCAACGTTGTTCGTCGACAAGATGTTGGGCTCCGCGAAGTTTGATGCTGCGTTTCTTCGAAGAGTAATTAGCTAGCTCTTCGTTAGAAAGAAGCAACTTGCGCACACGTGCGCGCCTGAAATTTAGGGCTCGTAATCTCGTGCTACTTTGCTTAATAGAATTCGAATCAAAATGAATAATAAAGGTGATCCGATGTTTCCCGAATTATGTACAGAGAAAACTTCTAACTACTTCGGCAATTACCATTAAAATTTCATGCGGCGCTGCCAAAAGTTGGATAATCAAATATTATTTATGTACGAGGGGGAATGTTTTGAAGGATTTACTGCCGAAGCGGAAATCCTGTTTGTTGGAATCTGAAAATAAAGGACTCGTTGGCGCGTCGAACTTGAACGACGCTCGGAATTTCCTAGCATCCTCTTTGTACCTTATTTAACTCGACAATCTAAGAGTTTTAAAAGGTGTCACGAATGGAACGTGTGCATCATCTAATTTCGACGTATAAGGCTGCATTCTATACTACATTGCTCTATTATGTTTTTTACCTTCACCTCTCAGATTATGCATACTGGCATCTATCCAAAACCTTCGTAATTTTCTAGAAAATACCGATTGGCGCAAATGTTTATGTTAGTTTTAAACTAAACAGTTTACTGTAAAGTAATCTTTAAAAAGAAAAATATTAAGTTCAGAGAATGAGCTAGGAGAGTCAAAACAGCCCAATCAAATATTAACAGTTTTTTTTTAAACTAAAAATACGTGAAACCCAGCCTTGTTGTGCTGTAAAACGACGCCTCATCTGTTTCGTGCTGATCGCTTCTTTAATTTGTCAAATTTTGTACGGTACTTCGTTGAACTAATAATTTTATCTTGTGGAAGCAGTTCACAACAAATAGCGTTTTTCCAACCGCATTAATAAACCATTCTTCAGCTAAAACCGGGCATTGTTCACAAAGGCTTCTTATTGCTGATAGCATAGAGTAGAGAGGAACTATAAACGGTGATAAATGACCTGAATAAAGCTGCGGAAAGTGTGGGCCTTGAAATAAATTTAGACAAAGCAAAAGTAATGACAAATAAAGAGGAGAGAATAAAATCAAAGAGCTTTGAAAAAGTAGAGGATTATACATATTTGGGGTAGCTGGTGACTATTAGTAAATAAAACCAAACAGTAGAGGTCGAAAGAAAATTTTGACTTGATTGGGCAGTATACGGCAAATTTATAGACATAATTAAAATGAGGATACTAATGCAGCTAAAAACAAAACTGTACAAACACAGTATATTACCGGTGGTAATGAGACGTAGAGCTCCACCAAAAACACGATAAAAAAGAGAGAGAATAATGCTGGAAGTTCACAATACTAATGAATGGATTCGAGAGAAGACAAAAATAGCCTACATAGTCGAACGAGTTGCAGGGTTGAAGTGGAATTGGACGAGCCAGGCAGTGGAGAAGCAAGATTATAAGATGGAAACCATGGGGAGAGAGTCGAAGCAGGGGTAGACTTATGATGGGATAGTCAGACGACCTCAAAAAGGCGGATGGACTGTGTTGGTACAGGGACGTGCAAAAAAGGAAAATATGTAAAACTGTAGGGAAGGCCTATATCCAAAATAGGATAGTAAAAGTTTGATGGAAATAGAAATTGATGAACCAATACCATTTACAATTCACAATCTTATAGAATACCTTCAACAACTAATCTTTTAGTTTTTGTTTTGCAGAAACAATTATCATGGAAAACAATTTCGAATGTTATCTTAATGTATCTTAATATGATTTTATACTATTATTTAAATAATATCTAAAATATTTACCAATTCATAAACAGTTTATCTTAAATTTTCGTCAATTGTGAGGTCTGCGTCTTTAGTGAATAAGAAACCTTTATGTTTTTTATTTTCTAAATTACAATTACCAACTCTAAACCGCGTAAACTAAGTACCATTTGTTTGAAAACTCATACTACCATTTTTATAAATTGTGCAAATCTTGTTTACATTCGTCCATGAATTCCTTATTATCAATTCTGAAATGGAACAACAACTTGTTAGTCTTCCTCGGACTATGCGCATTCCAGAAAATGTAGAAAAGATAAGAGAGGCTAATGTTACCAGCCCTTCAAATCACAGATTGCTCCTTCGTCGCATTTTACACCAAGAATAAAAATTTTATCAGTACAAGTTTATGGTGGTTTAAGCAAATTTCGTTTACATTCGTCCATGCATTCTTTATTAGCGATTCCCAAATGAAACAAAAAAAAAAAGCTGTTGGTCTCCCTGGATTATGCGCATCCCTGAAAATGTAGAAAGAATAAGAGAGGCTATCATTAGAAACCGACAGCTCTTCAAATCTCAGATTGGCTTCTTCGTCGCATGCTACACCAAGATTGAAAATTTTATCGCTACAACTTAATGGTAGTTCAAGCACGAGATTACCATCACAGACTGAAAGAATACTTAAAATCCTCAAAAATATCATTTGGTCATCATTATTACAAAATCTATTGGTAATGGTATGCTGAGAACCCACCAGAATTTCACAAACGTGCACGTCATAGTCCTAAAATGACTATTTAGTTTGGAGTGAGCAAAAGAGATGTTGTCGGACCTTATCTGTTTGAAATGACAGCGATATATGATAATGCTCCAGAATTTTCAGCGACTTGAACTTCGTCACCAGAGAATTGATAAGCAGCGCATGAGATGCCAATAAGACGGAACAACTCACACATTAGCTGTATATATGGAGGTGGTTTATCACATGTTCTCTCAATAAGTCATTTCTCGCTTTGGATAAGTTGCATGGTCGCTTAGTTTTTCTGACCTTAATACTTCTTTATTTGGGGATATTTAAAAAAGAAGGGTAGTGCAACACCTTATTACTACCAAATGTCGACTTTATCTACTACAGTAGTACTTTAATTAAGGAGGCTCTGACAACCAAATATCAGCCGGATAATTGAAAGAACTAGAATTAAGAAAATATAATTCTAGGAATACGCTGGAGCGATCTAAGCGGTTGAGGCACGAAATGCGATGCAGACGAACCTGGGTTCTAATCTCAGAACTCTTTGATGCCTGGCGGGTGGTCTACTTCTTCTTCTGGCAGTGCCTATCCGTTTCGGATGTTGGCTATTAACATGGCTATGCTAGCTTTATTGGATGCTGTACGGAAAAGTTGAGTTGTTGTTAAAGAGAACCATTTCCTTAGGTTCTGTAGCCATGATATTCTTCTACGTCCTGGGCCTCGTTTTCCGTACACTTTCCCCTGCAAGATGAGTTGCAGTAGGCCATATCGATGTTCGTTACGCATTATGTGCCCCAGGTATTCCATTTTACGTTTTTTGACAGTGATGATTATTTCACAGTCTTTCTGCATTCTACGCAGTACTTCTCTATTTGTAATCCGGTCGACCCATGAGATTTTCAGGATGCGTCTATAACACCACATTTCGAACGCCTCTAACTTCTTGGTAGTAGCCTCGGTCAGCGTCCAAGATTCCACCCCGTACAGGAGCACTGCGAATACGTAGCATCTCAGTAAACGAATTTTTATTGGTATTAAGAGGTCGTGGCTCTTGAATATTGTGTTCATTTTAATGAACGCTGCCCTGGTTGTTTCAATTCTTTGTTTTATTTCAGTTGAGTGATCCCATTGTTCGTTTAGACTTGTCCCTAGATATGTGTATTTCTCAACTCGTGTTATCTGTTGTTGGTTAACTATTAGACGTCCCGGTGGTATTGGATTCTTGCTGATGACCATGTATTTAGTTTTTTGTATGTTAAAGTTTAGACCATATTTTTGGCTTGATTCTGCTACGCGTGTTATTAGGGCTTGTAGGCCTTCTAGGTTATCTGACAGTATAATTGTATCGTCTGCGTATCTTACGTTGTTCAGCCGTTCTCCGTTGATGAGTATACCCTCGTCAATATTTTCTAAGGCTGTTCTCATGATGTGTTCGGAGTAGATGTTAAAGAGTAGCGGAGATAGCACACAGCCTTGTCTCACACCTCTTTCTATTTTGATCTCCTCAGTCATTTGGTTATCTATCTTGATAGTTGCTGATTGGTTATAGTAAATGTTGTTAATGATACGTAGATCTTTAACATCTAGACCAATTGTTTTTAAGATTGATATTAACTCGTCGTGTTTGACCCGATCGAAAGCTTTTTGATAGTCTACAAAACACATATACACGTCACAGTTCACGTCTCTGCATCTTTGCATGAGGACTTGAATGGCGAAAAGAGCGTCTCTTGTACCTAATGAGTCTCGAAAGCCAAATTGTGTGCGAGTTAGTTGCGCTTCGCATTTTTTGTATGTCCTCCTATGTATTATTTTTAGCATTATTTTAAGAAGGTGGCTCATTAGACTAATAATTCTATAGTCTTCACATTTTTTCGCATTCGGTTTTTTCGATAGGGTTATAAATGCGGATTTAATCCATTCAAGAGGGATTACTCCTGTTTCGTATATGTTATTAAACATGGCCGTGAGCCATTTAATTTCATCGTTCTCCATGTTTTTTAGAATTTCTGCGTGGAAGTTGTCTGGCCCCGTCGCCTTTCCGTCCTTTATTCCTTTTATTGGGGCTATCACTTCTTCTTGAGTAATTTCCGGTCCTGTGTTACCTATGGAGTCCCCTATTGTTAGTGTATCGTTGTTTCTCTTATCTTCGAAGGTCTTCTCAACATAGTTTTTCCAAACTGTTTTTATTTCATTTACATCTAATATAGTATTGCCCTCATTATCTTGTAAGCATTCGGTTTTCTTTGGTCGTTGTAATCTTGCTGCTTCTTTCACTTTTTTGTGCAGATTGAAAGAGTCATGTTTACCATCTAGTGATTCAATCTCTTTGCACTTTTCCTCCATCCAAGCGTTTTTGGCGTCTCTAATTTTTTTCTTTATTTCTTTGTCGATTTGTGTGTATCTGGTATTGTCTTTGTTCTTATTTTTCCGTCTTTGCTCCATCATATTCAATATGTCGTCTGTCATCCACATCTTCTTTTTCGCTCTCATTGGGCGTAAATATATGTCAAGAATTTCTTGATTTGTCTCTTTAAGCTTCTGGATTTTCTCTTTTGTGTCGGCTGATATATCTGTTTCTTTGATTTTTCTTTTAATATGTTGCTGTATTTCTTGTTTTATATCTTTATCCTTCAGTTTCCTCAAATCGTATTTCTTCACTTGTTGTTGTTTAACTTTCTTCAATTTGAGTGTTATCGTGCCGACAAGAGGGTTATGGTCAGATTTGGCATCCGCACTTGGATATGTCTTTACTGCTGTTATTGCATTTCTGTATCTTTTATTGATCAAGATATAGTCGATCTGATTTCTGACGACGTGTTCTGGGTTATCTTGGGGGGACCTCCAGTGTATAGGCGTCTTGGTGGTAACTTGAAGAACGTGTTGGTGATGACTAGTTGTTGTTCTGTTGCAAAAATACTTAATCGATTTCCTCGTTCATTACATTCTCCCAGTCCAAACGGTCCTATGATTTCACCACAGCTTCCTTGGCATTGAAGTCGCCCATTACTAATGTCAGTTCATTCTTTTTTACTTTCTTCATGACGTTATTTAGATCATCATAAAATGTTTCAATTATATCGTCAGATTTGTCAGCCGTTGGTGCGTATATTTGGATTATATTGGTTTTGATGGGGAAGGTGTTAATCTGAATTAGAAGTATTCTCTCAGAGATTGGGACAAAGTTTGTAACATATCTGCTAATTTTTTTTGTTGAGGATAATGTCAACTCCATGTATATGTTCACCGTTAGTGTTTCCTGAGTAGTAAATATTGTGTTCGTTTATTAAGCATTGTCCTGATTCAGTCCATCGCATCTCACTGATCCCCAGAATATCTACGAATAGCCTTGTCACTTCCTTGATGGTCTTATGTATTTTACCAGCTTCGTACATGGTTTTCACATTCCATGTACCTATCTTAGTAGTTCGTCTGTAGGTATTCAAGACAGGTGTGTTTTTATTAAAAGTGTAGGGATTTCGCGTGCTGACGACCTGAGAGGCCCTACTTTTTGAAGGATGTCCTCTCCTGCCGGATCTTGGAGTCCGATCTCCATGATCAGTAACGAATTTATTATCTTGAGTCTGTGCCATGTTAGTTGTACTAGGGAAAACATAATGGGGTGGTTTCCCGTTGCCTTCCCCATCGCAGTCTTCTAGCCGATTAATCTGAAGTGATTGTCGCCTAGAAGTCTCTGTTGTTGGGCCCTTAAGGAAGTCATTCTTCAGTGGTCACAACACAGTGATGTCGTAGCTGCTGCCCTACGTCATGCCAGTTTTGGTCCGCCCCGGATATTTTATTTCTCCGGTACTATCCATATCTGGAAGGCATTCCCCTATCCGTCACCTGGGGAGGCGCCCGATGGGGGATCTAGCAACCCCGCACGGGGTGGTCTACTTAGTCACTAAAAATAATTGAGTACCACCTGCGTTTGCTCGAGCAAGGGGCAATAACAGCGGTGGTCTAAGGCGCGGTGCTTGTCACATCACCCCGCATTAGAGATAGTGCGCGAACTTATAAAAGATTTAACCTCTTAAGCCATGCTCCTACAGAGGGAATTAGAGCCGTGGGAAAAAATTCTATAATAAAAAAAGTAACGGGAAACTACGACTTACACTCTATTTATCTCTCCAGAAAATTAAAACTGCCTAAACTTTTTATTTCTCATTATCATTTACTATTATGTCAGGAATATAGAAAGAGCTAAATAACAGAATTGCTACATGGAATATTCGCACAATATGTGCAGCAGGAAAGCTAGACAATGCGATAAAGGAAATGAAAAGAATGGAAATAGACATTCTAAGACTAAGTGAGACGAGATGGTCCAAAAAGGAAATATGCAAAAAAGAAGAAACAATATTATACTGATCAGGCTAAACAAATGATGATCCACACCACAGATACGTAAATAAACGTATTAAAAAATTAGTAATAAAAGTAATAGCATACCAAAACGAATAATCGCCACACAGCTAGAAGGAGAACCACTAAATACCAATATTGTACAAGTTTACTCCCCCACAGAAGATAACGCAGACCAAAAAATTGAAGATTTTACGAGCAATTCCATGAACCAATCTATTCGTTTAAATCACAAGGAATAACAAGAGCAATAGGAGATTCCAATATAAAAGTAGAAAGAGGTCAAGTAGTGGAAAATGCAATGGAACGTTTTGGCTTGGATGTGCGATACGAACGTGGAGAGATTTGTGCAATCTTTCAGGAAAGAAGATTATCTAATCAAAAACACATATTATTATCTGCATACAAGAAGTTTATTTACTTGGAAATCGCGACAAGAGGCCTCCAACACGTAATACGAAATCAAATAGATTACTTCCTCGTTAAAAAACTCTTTCAAAATAATATTACAAGAGTCGCTGCGTGTGCAGGAGTGAATAATGGCTCTGATCATAAGTCACTAATAAGAAATTTTACATTGAGATAAAAATGATTAGGACTTAGACAAAGGATAAACAGGTTAAAAACAAAAGTCGAGAAACATACTGGAACACAATAGAAATAAACCTTAAATAAGCAAGCAAAAGAATAATTGGGTACAAAAAGCAGGAAGCTAAGAAACCTTGGATGACAACAGAAATTCATGATAAAATAAAAGAATAACGAGTAGCAAAGATAAAACAAGACAAACATAATTACAACGAAACAAAATAAGACAAGCGAAATAGGAACGGTTAGCAGCACAATGTCAAGAGACAGAAAATACTCAACACTTTCAATTTTCACAAAAGTTTAAACAAATTATAAGAACTTCTAAAAAGAAAAATATAAGTATTGTAAGACAAAATAATATAATAGTAACAGACAACGTAGAACTATGACAGATTGATTGATCATCATAGGGGTTAGTTAAGGAAGATCTGTGCCTTCAACTAATTTTAGAACGTTCTTTATGAGGATCTCGTAATTGGGTAGATTGCCACTGAGATTTGTCCTAAAGATGCCTTTTGCGATATAGTGCTGGGCAGTCAAAGATTATGTGTGAGGATGTTCCTTCCTCTTTTCACATACAGAGTGTGCACCTCTGTTTACTCTGTGGGGGTGCTTTTTCAGGTGGCAGTGACCTGTTATAAGTCCTACTACCCGCCTTATCTCAGTATTATAACAAACTTATACCAAGAAGGTCGTCCAATCATTCCGAATCTATATGAATCTCACAAACCCACATGCTCACCAAGATTCGTATCAGAAATGAGACATGCGATATAAAATTTAAATAAAAAGAGCACAAGGAGATAACCAACTTACATACAGAAACACTGAAGTTACTAAATCCAACATATTTATGTATTATATTTAATAAAGTCTATGATAAGAGACACATACCAGATGAATGAGTTGAGATCCACTTTTATTACCATTACCAAAAAAGAGTAATTCCTATAACTGCGACAACTTAGTAAACCTTTCTAAAAATTCTACATGTAAGAATATACACGAAATGCTAAGAATATTAATAATAATATTATAACCCAATTTGGATATGAAAACGTAATGGGTGCAATAAAAGCATTATACTGTACGCAAATTCTAACGAAAAAATGCTATGACCAACGAAAGGATGTCTTAATAGCTTTTGCCAGATTAACAAAAAGCTTCTGACACTACAAGAAATTGGACTAAATACAAAATTTTTAGAGTCATACCAAACTTGCATTGGAACCAATCAGCAAAACTACGGACAAATAACTTATTATCAACTGAAGAGTTACAAATCATAAAAGGCGTTGTGTATTATAACCCTTACTATTTGACATATACGTAAAAATAATTTTCTAAGTAGTACTGCATAACCCAACAAAAGGTTAAATATAAGTTGCCATCTTACCAGACAATCTAGAGGATCTACAGGAATTGCTAAATAGCATAAACAAAATAGGATAAAAACTTGGACTTAAACACCAGAAATCGAAATTTATGACCATTAGCAGACAACAACATAATCAGACCCAAATAACAGTTGACAACAAACTCTTAGAAAGAGTCAATAAGTTAAAGCACTTGAGATCTACAATAAATAATAATGTTGACAATGACATGATAATAGGCTTAAGAACAGCGATGGCAAGAACAGTTTTTATCAGATTTAACAAACACCTGTGCCGAAGGGAAACACCCTTAAACTTAAGAATACACATGACCAAATGTTATGTATGGCCTATAGTAACACATGGCGCCAAAAAGTAGCTACTAAAGATAAGATCAATGAACTGAATTGAGGTTTTTTGAATGTGGACTAAATGAAAACTACTACGAATTTCCTGGGTGGAACGAATCACAAATCAGAAAGCATTACGTAGAGCCAACACTGAAAGCGAAATATTGCAATTTATAAAACAATTTTCATACATGGGACATATACTACGAGAAAGAAAGGAGAAGGTGTACGTACATTAGTAGACTTCACGCAGTAGAGAAACTGAAGGGTTTAATTTTCAGAGAAATTGCTGTAATAATCACACATCCGTAAAGTAAAGGTAATTTTTTTTAAATGACTTAAAGCTATTTGATATTAAATTGTAACAAATAAGGAAAGACACTTTTTTAAAAAATAGTTAGCCGTTTTAAAGATAATTTAACTTAAAGATTTTGAAAGTGACAGTTTAAGGAATTTTTGCGACGATGACAACAATTTAAAAAAATCCTTAAGATAAATTTTTCTCTTCCATATCTTTATCATTACTATTTTTGCTGTCATCAACACTGATTTGGAAGCTATGGTACAGTAATGACTGTATCTTTTATGTTTTAAAATATTTGGTACCACACCTACACAGAAGTATTGTAACACTGTGACACAGGTGGATCGTCCAAAGGGATTTGTGGTTTAGTACACAGAACAAGCCGAGTGAGCCTTAATGGAGCACCTGTGAGCACCATTGAGCCAGTTCATTAAAACCAAATAGCAACTTTGACAAGTTCCAGAAGGTGCCAGTTCTTTGGCTTGTCCTTAATGAATTCATTTAGCCGAAAGTATTAGAATTAAAGGTGATGATGATGATGACAGAGGGAACACGTAGTAAGATGTTTTGCTTTACCAGGTGAGATCTTTTATGCCAACGAATTGACCACAGACTACACAGAACTTTGAAACATCACTAAGGTAAAATTGCTTTGCTTTCTTTGATTTTATTTTTTATTTTTTTCCAAACGCTTATTTGATTTATTTATTCCCTTTTGCGTTAAATTTCTTAATATGCAGGCGGTAATATGGTTCAGTTTCTCAATTTGATTTTAATGCTAATTTGATATATTTATTTAAAGGATGCCACTGTTAGCATATTTATAATAAAAAATTCAGATATATCTTATATAGGCTAATCTATTGCTTTAAACATCAAATAGCCACAAAAAATATTCTGTTCTTAATTTTCAATTTAGTGAAAACCTCTTCAGAGTACCAATCTTGGAATTACTTTACTAAGAATTAGCTACATAAATTTCAAAACAAATTTTAGATTTAAAACCAGCAATCAAAATTAGTAAATTAGTAAATTTGAAATTCTGTGCAGATGTGCGTAAGTAGTGCAAAAATTCAGAAAACGACTGCAATAATGTGGGAGACATTACAGGCAACATTTATCTGACATGTTTAAAACTTAATATTTTTTGTTATGTAAAATAGCAATATCTCCCTTTTGATCTAATTAGAACTTTTTTTTAAAATTAATTTCTCCTCCATATCAGGTTGCATATTTATTTAAATGTTGCCAGATAAAGTGACTTCGTGCGTATCACGAAACAAACTGCCCAAGCAATTTTATAAAACAAAAATCTAATAAATATAACGAATTAAGGAAAAACTACAAAAGCCTTCTATGTACAATAAAAATACAAATAAATTATTTAAAATGTATTAAAACAGATAGCACAAAGTATCTTAGGAGAACATTTTAATCAAACATACAATTTTGTAAAATTGCTGCCGACACACCACGCAGCATTGCATCATGGTGTACATAGTTAATTTCTGTAAATATCTCGCAAAACAGATGTAATTAAATTTAAAATCCGCCACCGACATTCAAAGCTTACTATTGTGATGGAAATTCACGGATGTTAAAATAATTTTGCATTACATTCGTGGCGAGGCATACAATATGGCAGTAAATCCTCTAAAATCTGGCATTAAAAAGTAATGTAGCGTAAAGCAAGGTTTAACATGATTAAATTAAAATACGGCATGCACGTTTTTAATCGTATGAGTTGCTGCGAACGTAATGTAGGCTCGGCAACTTCATATCAAACAGCGCGCCTCACACGAACTGGAATCGCCAACTAGTTGCTTTGTTGGCACAACTGCTGATTCTAAATTTATTGTTAACTGTCTTAAATAAAACTCATCCATAATGGTTAAGATACTACGCATTGCAATCTAGAAGGCTAACGAATTAGTCAACTACGAACATAAGTAGGCTTCTTAAACCTTAACAAAGTCAATATTATCTTAGTTTCCCCCAGAAAAGTATGGCCTGCACAACAAATTTTACATTATACATCACTGTTATTATTCAAAATAGAATTTCTCATAATAAATTACCAAAATTTCGCACAGCATATATACAAGCTCCAAACTTTCAAGTGAATACATTTTCATAGTCCTTCACGGTATCTTCTATTTATTTCCCGCCTCGGCACCGAGTCTCAACGGACCATGGTAAAGCATTTCTATGTATATTATGATTCAGATTTATCGTAGGAGACTAGAATGCAAAACATAGCTGTTGGGTCTCCAGGCTAATCACAACAAAAGTCCAAAATCTACTGAAAGCTATAATGAATAATAATTATGAGATAGTTCTACCGTATAACCCACTTAGTGACCAACAAATCCACATACAATTCCATATTTTTTACATTTCTTCACAACTAAAGACAGCTTTAACTTATAATGTAATTGAAGAAAGCCTGGATTTATATTTAGGCCACACTCTTGCCATTATGAATGTTAGTAACTACATGATTAGAAAAATAGTTAACTGCATGCTAACTATAAAAAATTACAATTGTTAATATATAGTTGTCGAAAAAGGCATGACGGATTTTGCAATAGATGCCTTTTATGTACTTTTAGGTCAGAAATATCATCACAATCGGTACAAGTGTTGTACATTTTTACAGATGAAAGTTTAAATTTTATTCGAAACAAATAAATATTTGATTTTGTATTGCCTTTCAGTTCTTACATGAAGTTGAAAATGGAAGCCCAAACTGTGCATTATCGGCATATTTTGCTTTTTATTTTTACGCGGGAAAGAATGCAAAACAGGCTTGTAAAAAATTGCGTAAATTTTGCGAGGACAATACCCTACAAGAACGTCAGTGTCAGAGATGATTCGCTAAGTTTCGTGCTGGTGATTTTAACGTCAACGATGGTCTTCGCAGCGGAAGGCCCGTTAAAGTTGATGACAATCAAATAAGGGCAGTGATTGAAGCAAACCCACGTTCGACTACTCGCGACATCGCGGAGACACTGAGTCTTCATCATTCAACCGTCCATGACCATCTCAGGTAGCTGAGATTCATCAGCAAGCTTCGCATCACCTTAAAGAAGTCCATCCCACCAACAGCATCAATATCGCCGATACTCATCTCAATCGCAACAAAACCGACCCGTTTTTGAAGCGCCTCGTGACCGGCGATGAAGAATGGATTGTTTGCAACAATACTCAACGTCAATTTGTGGTGCAGAGGAAAGGAGCGAGCCAAGACAACATCCAAAGCCAATCGTCATTAAAAAAAAGTTATGCTGTCAATATGGTAAAACTACAAGGTATTTTGAGCTTCTACCGCGAAATCAAACGATCGATTCTATTGTGTATTGTCGTTAACTGGATAATTTGAATACATCTCTCACGGAGCAACGACCAGCACTCGTCAATGTTGTTCCATCCTGACAATACGAGACCACACACAAGTTTGGTGACTTGCCAGAAGTTACTGCAGCTTATATAGAAAGATTTAGCCCACCCTCCTTACTCACCGGACCTTACCCCATCAGATTACCATTTGTTTCGTTCTTTGCAAAATAACTTGAATGGTAGGTCTTTCGATTCTGATTATCAAAGAACATCTCACCCAGTTCTTCGCTGGTAAAGAGCAGTCCTTCCACGAGCGCGGAATCACGCAACCCCTAGAAAGGTGGCAAAAGGTCTATCAATCAAAGTGGTTAATACATTATTGATTGAACTTTGTTATGTTATTAATAAATAAGTTTTAAAAAATATGTTATGACTTTTTCGACAACCCAATAATATCAAAAATATATTGAAGGAAACATAAATTTTCAGTTACTTATTAAGCAGCCGGAAGATATTGATCTTGCAGTGCATCACTTAATTATTGTTATTTAGAAACCTGCGTGGACTTCTACACGTAAACGAACTAAAATTAAGTACCATATTGATAATACCCCACTTTATATGTGCGAACTTGTGGTTGAAAGAAAAAGAGCTAGGAAAAGGTGGCAAACTCAGGAGATAAATAAACTTAACAGCAAATTAGTCCAGAAAGTCTAGCTAACTCCTGACAAATTTACAAACTTAATATTTCAAAAATTCTTTTTTGACCTAAATAAAGATGATCATTCTACTTGAAGAACAACCACAAAGTTTAAAGTTTTACCACTTCCCATTCCACCTATCAGAACGAGTAATGGAGAATGGGCTAAAATAAATAATGACAAAGCAGAATACCTGACAATCCATTTGCAAGGCGTATGTTTCTCTTCCAAGCCATGATAACAGTGCCTTTGGAGCCTATAAATCTGCAGGCTATGACTTAATCACTGATTAAGTACTACAGGTGTTACAGAAAAGTCAGTTATTCTTATTACTACAATATTTAACTACATGCTAAGCTTTTTACATTATTAGTTTAAAAATGCACTCAAATAGACGATACTTAAACCAAAAAACCCATGAGGAGAAAATACACAGACCTATCAGCTCATTTTTCCAACTAAGGTTTTCAAAAGATTAATGCCGAAAAGACATTACAAAGGCGTTGATCTGCAGTTAGAATTCCCTAATCATCAGTTTGCATTCCGCGAAAAACATTCAACGATATACCAAGCACATATCATAGTGAATCAAATCAGCAAAAGTCTTGAAAATAAATAATATTGAACTGTAATATATTTGGACGTTACCCAAGCATTTGACAAGGTGTGGCATGCTGAACTGCTTTATCAAATAATAACTTCTTTATCAGATACCTACTAATTATTAAAATCTTGCCTAGCAGATTAATTTTACTTTATAAAATACAAAAATACCTTCTCAAAACTTTATTCTATACAGAGTCCGGTGTCCCCCAGAGTAGTACAGTTGGTCCCATCCTTTATATTATATACACAGCTAATATCCCCAAATTACCAAACACCTTAATCGCTATTTTTGCTGATAACGGTGTTATAATATTCACCAATCAAAGCCTATGTAGGTATTGCTAGTGAGCACCCTTAACAAAACTAAAGCCTTATTAATGGATGGTTTAAACTATAACGAATAAAAGTTAAGCAGTTAAAATCGGCACTAGTTATATTTATCACTCAAGTTGCAGTATGTCCATCTGTCAACATCAATAAGTTCCAATCGGAGCGGATGCGAAATATTTCGATGTAATTCTGGACCAGCGTCTTACATGGAAGAGACATATGCAAATGAAAACAGAGCAGCTAAACTTAGTGTTTCAAAAAACGCATTGGCTGCTTAAAAAGCAATCCAAAGTGAATGCCACTCTATAAAGCTGTGAGAAAACTTAGTTGGACTTAAAGGCTCTAATTATGAGGAGGTGCGAAACCATCAAAAATAAATATTGTACAGATGTCTTAGTCACAATTACTTCGAATAGTGTTATATGTGTCCTAGTATGTTAAAAATCAGACCATCTACGAAGATTTAAAGAAAAGATTCACTTCCTGGACATTCTAATCAACTTATCAAATAAAGTACAAATGATTAAACACCTTAAACAGAACATGAAGTAATGACTTGTGACTCGTGACAAACAGTGTATTGTATTTAGGATATTTGAGTAGCGGATAGGTACTTTAAACGAACCCGGTTAAGATACAACTATCTTAGGGATGCAACCCTGCTCACGCTCTCTTTTAATCGTAATCTTCTTCTTCTTCTTAATCCTGTCCTCTTGTACCATTATTGGTGTCGAGTTGTTCCGTCTTGAGTTGAGCGTCTTCTGAGGAAGTTTCTCCATACTTTCCGGTCCTTAGCCAGTTCTACTGCTTCTGTCCAACTCTTCCCTCTATCCTGTAGACTTTTCCCTATTGTGTTGTTCCACTTGTTTCTGGGTCTGCCTCTTGGTCTTTTTGCCTGTGTTTTGCAGTTCCATATTATTTGGGTTGTATTTTGCTCCTCCATCCTGATTAGGTGTCCGAACCATCTTAGTTTGTTTTCTTCTATGTGTTGGCGTAATGATTTGGTTTCCAGGTCTTGTCTGATTTTATCATTTCTGTATCTGTCTAGCTTTGTTACTCCTCTAATTTTCCTCAGCACTTTCATTTCTACTGCTTGAAGGCGGTTATACTGTCTATCGCTTAGTGTCCATGCCTCACTACCGTACGTGAGGGTGGGTATGTATACTGCTTTATAAACTTTGCTTTTAACTTCTTTAGAGATTTCTTTTTTATTCATAAGGCCTTTATAAAGCGCCCCATGTAGTCTGTTTGTTGACTTGATTCTATTGTTGAGCTCATCCTCTAGCTTCCCATCGGCTGCGATTGTTGTTCCAAGGTACTTGAACCTTTCTACCTGTTCTAATATGGTGTTCTTTACTTCTATTGTGATTTCTTCCTGTTGCCTTGCGATAACCATTGTCTTTGATTTTTCTGCGTTGATCTCCATGCTTCTTTCTCTCAGTGCTTCGTCCCATATGTGTATGTTGTGTTGGAGGTCCTGCTCATTGTTTGCAATTATTAACATGTCGTCCGCGTAGGTCATTTCTGTTATATATATGGATTTCAACTTATAGTATCCTGCATGAAATTTCTTAACTTGTCCTTTAACTTCCTTGATGATATCGTCTAACACTAGTATGAATAATAGCGGGCTCAAGGTTCCTCCTTGTGTGACTCTATCTAGTTAGGATAGTGACTAATCTAGTTAGGAACGTTCCCGATTTTTTGTTGTTCGATCTTATATAATTCCGGCTGGTTTTGTAAAGACTCTGTATGCTTCTTATTAATTCATCGCTTACATTCCTGTTTCTTAGTACCTTCCATATTTCTTCCCTATGTATGCGGTCGAATGCCTTGATTAGGTCTATAAAGCAACAATAGATCCTTTGATCATATTCTATGGCTCTCTCTGTCAGTTGCCCGAGGCTGAATATTAGATCACTTGTCCCTCGTCCGGGCCTGAAACCGCATTGCGATTCCTCAAGTTGGTGTTCCACTTGTTTCCTCAGCCTGTTTTCTAGTATCCTTTCATATAGCTTTCTAGGTAGACTGAGTAGAGATATTCCTCTATAATTTCCACATTTTTTACTGTCACCCTTCTTGAATATGGGCAGGATAACGGCTATTTGCCAATCTTCCGGGATCTTCTTGTCCTGCCACATTTTGTTCATGATGTTAAGTAACAATTTTAGCCCGTCTTCTCCCATTGTTCTTATCATTTCTGGGTAGATTCCATCGTGCCCGCTTGCTTTCCCGAGTTTCAGTCTGTTTATTGCTTCCCGCAGCTCTAATTCTGTTATTGGGTCTTTTTGGGCTTCCGTCCGACTATTGTCACGGTTCGCTTCTGACCTAATTTCGTCGCTTCCCGTGTTTTCTTTTCTGTTTTCATCTATTTCTGTACCCTCTAGTAACGCCATAAAGTATTGTCTCCATCTGTCCATAATTTCCGTAGAGTTTGTGATGACCTTCCCGTTGTTGTCCTCTATTTGCGGCAGGGGGTTTTTATTTTCTTTTCTGAAGGATTTCATTACCTTGTAGAACAGTTTTTGGTTATTTCTGTAGTTATTCTCCATGGTCTCGCCAAATTTCTCCCATGCTTGATTTTTGGCATCTCTTACGGTCTGTTTTGCTATGTTCCTTTGCTGTTTGTATAGTTCTAGGTCTGTTTGCTGGTTGTTGTTTAGATATCTTGACCATAGTTCTTTTTTCTTTCTTATCTCGTTTTTTACCTCTGTTGTCCACCATCTGTCTGTTTTGTTGGGCTAATCTTTTCTCTTTCTGCTGCTGTTAGTACCACTCTCTTGAATTTTTCCCACATTTGTTCTATGTTTCCGTCTTCTTCTCCTTTGTCTTTGTCTACTTCCTGT
This sequence comes from Sinelater perroti, assembly GCA_036346155.1. Lineage (NCBI taxonomy): Eukaryota > Metazoa > Arthropoda > Insecta > Coleoptera > Elateridae > Sinelater > Sinelater perroti. The sequence continues at coordinate 3,718,354 of JARFIY010000341.1, forward strand.
TTGATAAGCTCCTGGTATTTTTGTATGTATCCTGGCTCCCTTAGTTTATGTATCTTGATTTTTTCTGCTTTTGTGCTTGTCCGTTCTACCGATTCTGATTGTTTAGTGTTGTGGTTCATTTTAATTTCTGATACTAAAAGGAGGTGGTCACTGTCTATTTCCGGTTTCCTCCGTACTCTGGTATCTCTTATGAGTTTCCTAATGTTCTCTGGTACAATTATGTAGTCTATTATTGATTCTTCGTTCCTGCTGATCATTCTTCTAGTGAACTTGTGAATTGCTTTGTGAGTAAATATGGTGTTAGTGATAATCAGGTTGTTTCCGATGCAAAACTCTAGGAGTCTTCTTCCGTTGTCATTCAGCGTATCTTCCCCTTCTTTGCCAATTACGTCTGCATATTTTTGCTGTTATTCCCCACTCGCATTGAAGTCTCCTATTAATATACTCGTGCCTCTTGTGGAGTCCCAGGCCTCTTGTAGTTCCTCATAAAATTTTTCTTTACTCTCTTTTTCGCGTCCTCGTTCGGTGCGTATACTACTATTATATTGAGCAATTTTCTTCTTCGATTGCTATTTCCAGCTTTATTTTTAGTATTCTTTCTGAGTAGCATTCCCAACTCTTTATCGTCTCCTTCCATTCTTCTGCAATTAGGCATGCTATTCCTGCTTTCGCTCTATCATCTTTGTTTACGCCGCTATATATTAGGATATTTCCCTCTTCCGTTTCTGTACATCCATGTCCTTTCTTTTTAGTTTCTGTTATTCCCAATATTTTCAGTTTGGTATCTTTAAATTCTCTCACTAGTTCTATTTCTTTCCCAGCCATACTCTTAACGTTCCAAGTCCCTATTTTGATCAATTCATATTTCCTTTTTGCATTGTCCTTGTTCGTGCCCATTTTTGTCTCCATGTTTCCGTCCGGATCCTCCTTGGTTAGTTTTTTGGCGTGTCTTCTTGTGTCAGACGGCCTCCTTTTTCATCCGACCATTTGAATTTCACTCTTAATACCGATGGTAATCATGTCTAAACCCTTAATCCTATCCACCTTTTTCACTCATAAGTCCTACAGAAACATCCCTATCGGCTAGAGAGACAACGGAAAACTAATTAGTTAAAAAACTCCCTAGGAAATTCATAATTATGGCTGATGAATACAACGGCCACTTGTACGGGCGCTTCTTAAATAGGACAGGGATGCAAAGAATCTCTCGGTCAGCTAAAATCAGATATAGATTTAAAAAAGTAAAGAATATTAAAACATGAAATATGAATAGCATGTATGACCTCAAAAAAATTCACAACGCCATAAGAGAAATAAAATGTCTGCATATCGACATACTCTAAATAAGTGAAATGCTCTGGTTCAACAATAAAAGAATCATAATAAACAAACACCATATACCATTCTGGACAGGATAGCTCTTACCACAGAAATGAGGATGCAATATTTCCTTCAGAAAATATAGCTAAAGAGACTAAAAACGTAATACAACAATCAGGTTCAGATTCAGAATTATAGTAATATAATATTATTTTATGTATTTGTTTTATTTTTCTGTTATATAATTATGTATTAATTTTTATTTTTCTTATTAAATTTTATAAATATCTTGTGGAAATTCATAAAGTGTACACACGTTTCATTTTCCACAAATTTTACTAGTATTTAACATTTAGGTCTTAGTGAGAAATACTTAAGGTTATAATTGCATTTTTTGCTCTTAATTTTTATCTTAATATGTTTATATTTGATTGTGACTGTTTTTTCTCCAATTAATAAATAAATAATAAATAAATAAAGTCCAATCTAACATAAATATAAACATAATGCAAGTCTACCCGCCAATCAGAGACTATAAAGAGGAACCGGCAGAACAGTTCTACGACTTAAATCACTAATAACATGAAGTCACTATCGCCATGAAAGACTTGAAATTGGAGAAGGAAGACAGGCAGATATCATTCGAGATCACAGATTAGGCGTAGCAGGTTGGCTGCATTCTGTCTAGAGAACCACCTGACAATCACAAATACCTTCTTCAAGCTGCCTAAACCTTAATTATACACGTGGATATTACCTCCAGATTCACCATGGAAAATCGTTATAAATCAGATAGATTGTATTTATTAAACAAAAGATTTAAAAACTCTATACTACCAGTAAAAACCTATCCTGGAGCAGACATGTCCACAAATCATAACCTACTTTTGGAAAAGATGAGATGTTTTGAAAAAGTTATCAAGCCACAAATTCAAATAAGACAGATATAATTGCTAAAACAGATAGACAAGAAAATTAACAAAGTCAAAAGCAGCAATAAGTGAATAAAATGCAGATAAGACAGACGAAATTTGGAACAAAGCCAAAAACATGCCAATATGTGTACAGAAGGATAAGTTACAGGAAAAGGAAGATCAAAAAAATAAGAACGGACGACAGAAGACATTCTTAGACTAATGGATCAAAGACAAAAATATAGAAACATAAGTAATAGGGCATACAAAATGAGGTAAGGCGAAATATAAGACAAGCAAAATTAAGGTGGCATGCCCAACAATGTACCGAAATAGAAGATTATGAGAACAAACATGACCTTTTCTATCTGCACAAAAAAAAATGAAACAAATAAATGATAACAAACGAGAACATCGCCCTCAAATTATAAAGGACCGAAATGGAGACAAACCCTCAGATATAAATCAACAACTAATTAGATTGAAGGAATATATGGTATATTAGAGTTATTTGATGACAACAGGCCAAATAACGAACAAACGGAAGCTATTTCAGGACCTGCAATTACTAAAGAAAAGTCATAGGAGCAATAAAAATTGCAAAGAACGGGAAAGCAACCGGACCAGATCAAGTGAGCATAGAAATACTCAAATTTTTAAAATAAAACGCAATCAAGGCTTCAACCTTTACTCGGAGAAGATATTTTATGAGACTCTTGCTGAAGTTGAGAAAGAAATTAATATTAACAATTAATAACTTTAGGTACGCGGATGTCACGCTAATAATAACCAACAGCAGTGAGAGTTTGTAAAATCTAATGAATCAATTAACAGATAAGTGTGAATAATTCGGCTTAGAACCAAACCTCAAGAAGGATAAATACAAGGTAACCAATAATGTTCTTGCCGTTTTTAATGGCCAAAAAGAAAATTATTTACAGATTTACTATTAGTCCTCGAGGTAATTTCTATCAGCATCCAGCACCTTCCGTCAAACGGGGGTTTTGAACGCAAAAAAGTCCGTAAGTGCTTGGGCGCAAGTCTGCTTGGTGAACATTGGTGATGATGATTGTTCAAGGAAGTAATCGGATCGATGTGAGTAAAGAGTCAGCACAGGTCTGCAATCCTGTTGGCCGTATGGATAGCGGTCTGGTGTCATGAAGGAGAACCACATTAACGACCTGTCTACCACGTTCAATAAGCAGTACATCTGCAATATGCGTAGCAGCTCATAGTGAACCACTTAACGACCTGTCTACCAGACAAAAAGCATAATCTTGCGTAGGTGAAAACTGGGGCCCATCCGTGAAAATTAATATTCGTATAGAAGAAGCAAGGGCAGCATTCATTAAGAAGAGAAAGGTCTTATGTACTCGTAACCTAAAAATTGATCTAGGAATGAGGTTGTTGAGATGCCATGTCTTTCCTTTTCCATTTTATGGTGTCGAACAAAAGGCACTTTTAAACGTCTACAATTCTTTGAAATGGGGGTGTACAGAAGGTTATTAATGATGAGTTGGATAAGCAGAATAAATAATAACGAGGTACTCATGAGAATTAATAAAGAATTGAAAATAGTCAAAACTATAAAAAAGCCAAAGGTGCAGTACTTCGGTCACATAATGAAACACCGCAAAAAATATGAGATTCTCCATTTAATCACACAGGAAAAATAGTCGGTAAACGTGGGCCAGGTAGAAGAAGAACTTCCTGGCTGAAGGAACTCACGAGATTGGTATGGGAAGACAACCATAGTAAACATGATAGCCAACTTTAAAACCACGGCTAACACACCGCAGGAAGAAGAATTTAGGAGATATATCAGTGGATGAATCCTCCCTTAATGCCAACTGGTTGCTAAGACTTTTACTAAATACACGGCAAGAGTAGGTTGTAAAAATGAATAATAAAACTTTGTATCATAATGATGTGCTAGGGTTGTACTTGACCGGTGGTTGTGTGATTTCTAGCGTCTTAAACCGAGTTCCTCATGTGCAGTACGATGTTAAATTACGCATAAAGCTAGAAAGCCAATATTTCAGTTGATTCTATATTTAGTAAAGATATTGTTCATACTTTTCTGCGTAATTTTAGTTTAATCCTTTCTTTAGTGCTGATTTTGCCCTCAAGCTTTAGAGAACACGCCTCATTTGTTAATCAAAAAGCGAATCCACATAAGACAGCGTGGATTTTAAAGATGCTTTGGGTACACTGCAGCAACTTGCACCTACTACATCTTGTATACACTGATATCACCTCATATGCACGTGATTCTATGTCTTTGTAACGCAAGGTAAAAAGCAGTGTCATTATACTATGTACTATTAAGTGCAAAAAAGTCTTAGAAAAAAAAATGCAAACATATACAGCTCCAAGAAAATTAGAATTCACCGAGTACTGTCCACTCTAAACTGACATTACATATCACTACTTATGTCCGAACTCAATTTCAATAAACGATAAACTCCTCTTGGCAAAATTAGGTTCAGTTTTTGTAAGATTATATGCGACTTAGCGAAAATTACTTGAGCTTAGTTAGTAAATTGTACCCCAGTTGCCATATAGCTTGTATAAACATTAAGTAAACTACCACAAGGACAAAAGTTTAACAAAAATTTGAGTTTCGCTAGGGGACAAATAATTCTTTTGCATCGAGGACAGTTACGTTCAATAAATCCGAAACGAGTTACCTGAATCTTAAAAAAAGCATTAATAATATTTGAGATATTTAAAAAAACATTAAACAAAAGCTAAAGAAAACGAAACTACTTCTTAAGCAACTTGGATTATGGTAATAAATAAGAAAACTTTACTGCTCCAACGTGAAGCTCTCAGGATTGATTAATTATTAGCCCCTTGTATTATTAATTATTCATAAAGTAAGATATTGATTCTTAGTCGGTTAGCCTTACTAATTAATTTATAGTCTTTCTTTAACATAATCGAGGATTTGAATTGTTTCCGAACATGATAAGCTCAAAGCATCCGAAATTTGAATTGAAAATGAACAGTGTCGTGCTATATACTTACTAAATTTAAATTTTGGTAGTGAAAAAATTGAATAAAAGTATTTTGCATTAACATAAAAAATATAATTATAAACAATGCTGTAGTGTGATCTAGTAAATCCATAAAACACAACTTTGACGTTCTATTTACAGCACAGCATATTTCTATGTGATATTTATGATCAAATTATTATTATATATTATATAACATTATTTATTAGCTACTAATTATATTGTTTTATATTATGTCATTTTATAAAATAAACGCACAGTTCATTTTGAGTGACAATATATATAGACCTGAAACTTTGTTAACAAAGTATAGGTCGCTCGTGATTGAGCTCTTCTGATCCGGATTGTGCAGAGGATCGGTCCGCATATTCTGTTTACATCTTTCTTCTATTACAGTTTGTTATGTGTCCGTGCCATCTTTGTCATTTCCTTCCATTCTTTCCTGTCTTTTATTATTTCATTCCAGTTCACTATCTCCATATCTCGTATGTCCTTCATCACTTGGTCCTGCCATCTGATTTTTGGTCTTCCTTTTGGTCTTCCTCCGATTGGTTTCCAGTTTAGTATTTTCTTTGTTGGTGTTTCGGGTTCTCTTCTTTGGATATGTCCAAACCATCTGAGTCTTTGGGCTTTTATAACTCTAACTATGTCTTCTCCACCTAATGAGTCCCTCACTTCGAAGTTCATGAGTTGTCTATATTCTCCTTCTGGAGTCTTCACCGGTCCAACTATTCTTCTTATAATCTTTCTTTCTAATATCCTCAGTCTTCATCTTTATTGTTTAAACACATTGTTTCTGCGGCGTAAGTTATGACTGGTCTGATGGCCGTTTTGTATATTTTTAGCTTTGTTGCTTTGCTAAGGTTTCTGTCTTTTAGGAACTTTTGGTAGCTCCAGTACGCTTTATTTCCCGCCTTTATTCTTTCTATTATTTCTGGACTTCTCTCGTTCTTTCCTTCTACTATTACTCCCAGATACTTAAAATGTTCTACTCTTTGGAAGTAGTATCTCCCTACTTTTATTCCTCTTAAGTTATCTAGTCTTCTTCTTGTGCTCACCATGTATTTTGTTGTTTCTTCATTTATTTTCAAGCCTCTGACCTCGGGTTCTTTCATAAGTTCCGTTATTACTTGTTCCAGGCTTCTTTTATCTCTTGCTATGAGAACTAAATCATCAGCGTATCCAATTATTTGTGTAGAGTTGCGTGTTATCATTTTATTTCTCCATTCACCTATGACTCCATCTAGTGCTATATTGAACAGCGTGGTTGAGAGTCCATCCCCTTGTCTCACTCCCACTTCTATATTGATCTTGCTTGAATTACCTTCGGCTGTGAATATTTGCGCAGTAGAGTTCATCATTGTCATGTTAGTCAATCTTATTAGCTTTCTTGGTATTTGCATGCTTTTCATTTCTTTGAGTAATTGCTGTCTATTTATGGAGTCGAACGCCTGTTGGAAGTCTATAAAGAGTAGGTGTATTTCGATATCGTACTCGTAGCATTTCTCTATTATCTGTGTTAATGTGTGTATCGCATCTACCGTCGATCTTCCTTGTCTGAATCCTTGTTGATATTGTCCCAGTTTTTGTTCTGTGTATTTGGTTAATCGTCTTCTTATTATGGAAGTTAATATTTTGTAGGTTGTATTTAGTAGTACGATTGCCCTATAGTTGCCACATTTCATCGGGTCCCCTTTTTTGTAGAGTGGGGTGATTTGCCCATTTCTCCAGTCTTATGGCATGTTTTCCTCGGTCCATATCTTAAACATTAGGTGGTAAATTCTTGCTAGCAACTCTTCTCCTTCATTAGTTATCAGTTCGTTGCTTATTTCATCTGGTCCTGCAGTTTTGTTCCGTTTTAATTGTTTGACGACTTCCATAAACTCTTCCCATGTGGGTGGGTCCACTTCGTTATCTCTCTCATCTCGTATTTCTTCTTCTATTTTTCTTGTGTTGTCTTTATATAAGTCAGTGAGATATGTCTCCCAGGCCTTTTTGCTTATTTTTGCTGTTGCTGTCTTTTTTGTATTGAACCGTCTTATGTAGTCGAATAGTTTTCTACTATCTTTATTGTTTTCTTCCAGTATTTGCATTTCGTTGGTGATCCAAGCAGCTTTTTTCTTTTTGTATAGTATTGTTGCTTCTTGTTTAATTTTCTTGTACTCGAGTAGTTCTTGGTCCCTTCCTGCTTCTATCCATTTCTGTCTTGCTTCTTTTTTTTTGTTGTCACTCTTCTTTTGGCACTCTTCGTCGAACCATTCTTTTGGTGTTTTGTTGGTTCTCTGTCCTATTATTTGTTCTGTTGCTGTAATAATACTTGTTTTGATGGTAGTCCATTCATTTTCAATATTATCTACTTGTTTAGCTAGTGCCTTTTCTAATGTTTCACAGTAGTTTCTTTTTGTTTCCTCGTTGTTTAATTTTTGTGTGTACCAGTTCCTTCGTTTTTCATTATCTTCTTATTTCTTGTTATTTTCATCTTGAATTTCATTATTACTAGCACATGGTCCGTGTCGGCATTTGCGCCTCTGTAGGATCTTACGTCGTGTATTAATTTTGTCCACTTTTTCGAGATTAATGTATGGTCTATTTGGTTGCCGTCTGTTCTGCCAGGAATCATCCACGTAATTTTGTGTTCTATTTTGTGTTTAAATTTAGTGCTAGTTACAAATGAATTTGTTGTTGAGGCCAAATTACACAACTTGGTGCCATTTGTAATTTCGTGTATCGTTTGTTTTCCTGCTATTTCTTTATTAAAGTCTTCTTTACCTATCTTCGCATTGAAGTCTCCGAGTATAATAAGTATGTCGTTTTTGGGTACAGTCTCACACAATTTTTCTAATTCCTCGTAGAATTCTGTTTTTTCCTCTTCGTCTGCTTCCTCAGTTGGGGCGTAGCTGTTTATCATAGATATATTGGCTTGTTTATTCTCTAATCTTAGGTAGCATATCCTGCCATTGACTGCCCTGAATTGTATTATTTTCTGCCTCGTTTTCTCATTGACCATAAATGCTGTTCCGTTTCTTCCTTGCTTTTTCTCTCCCGAGTAGTATAAAGTAAAATATTTCTTCTCAATCTTTCCCTCACTACCCCATCTTGTTTCTTGGAGCGCTAGGATGCTTAATTGGTATTTCTTCATTTCTTTTGCTATTTCCTGCATTTTCCCTACTGCTAACATGGTTTTCACATTCCACGTTCCAATCTTCACTATGTTTTCTTTTTCTCTCTTACTTCGTTTTTTTTTGTGTTTTTTGGTTTGTGTTTTTCGTTTTCCTTTTCCGTTGCCTTTGTCGTTTCCTGTGTCGTTCTGCCCTTGGTTTTTATTAGTTTTTTAAATGCCGTCCTGTTTTAGTAATCTTTAATAATCTGTCTCGTACGTCTGCCTCCCCACTATTTTCTGGTGACATCTGGCTTAATGTTCTTCCTTTCTTGCCTTGTTTATATTCCTGATCTTGTGTTTTCCCGATGTCCAGTATTTTTCCATTTTCTATTTCCCCTTCGTTTTCATCTTTGTTTCCATTTTCTTTATTGCTTTCCTTCTCTTTTATTCCTGGTATTTCTATTTCTATAGATTGGAGCTGTTGAAGTGTGTAGGGCGTCCCATTTACTATCAATTTTTTCTCTGATTATTTTCATAAATTTTATTAGCTCTTTCCTTTGTGTTTGTACCTCCTTTATGAATTCTTCTTCTATGTATATATCTGTTCCTTTTAAATTTTTTGTCGCCTTAAGTATTTCTATTTTCTTCTGCCAGTTGTGTAGTTCTACCATAATGGGTCTTGATTTTCCATTACGATATTTGCCAATTCTCCTGATATCTGTTACTTCTTTCTCCATGTCCATCTGTTTTCCCATTTCTTGTAGAATAGTCCTCGTTATCTCCTTTAATTGCAGGTCTTCTTCCTTTGCTTGTTCATCTGCGCCGTGAATAATCAGTCTTCTTTCTTTATCTCTCTTTCCATTTCCTCCAGCCTCTTATCTTGCACTTCTAGTTTTAAATTCATTTGTATGTTCTCATTTTTAGTTGTTCGTTTTCCTTTTAATTTTGTTTATTTCGCTTTGGAACTTTTCTATTTTCTTTTCAAGCCTTGCATTACTTTCTTCTATTATGTCCAGTTTATCTAATTTACCTAGTTTTGTTTTTATTTCTGCTAGGATTTCCTCCAGTTTATTAACTTTGAACAAATTTAGTTGGAGTGGTTTTTTAAAAACCTACTGAATCCCTCTCTGTGTTTTGTTTACGTTGTTTATCTTGTCGCTCGTGCGTTTGCGCGGGCGCACTATCGCTTTATTCCGTTATCTCTTTTTGTAGTGTTACGAATTTTAACCTATTTCCACTAATAAATTAGTTTTTCCACTTATTATTTAACTATTTTTTTGAACTTCCACTTTTTATTTGTCTTTCTAATACTTCCCGTATTTAAAATCACAATATTTAACGAATTTGGAGATTTCTAGGCTCACTTTAAGACACCTGCACTACCGTTCGCGCCAGGCCTTTGAGTGACAATATTAGCACTTAATTTTACTCGTTATCTCTAATGAAGTCTATTGGCTTTCATGTTTAATCCTTTAATCTTTATTTTAATATATTTGCAGTTAGAATCAAATTTTATGCACTATTTAGTAAATAACTAATTAATTTGATTGTTTTGTTTCTGCTCTATTAATATTATGTGTTTGCTTAAGGATTGCCACATCGTTAACATATACAGCTATATCTCCTCTGAGTATTTCAGAGACGTCATACATAAATATATTAAATAAAAACGTTGTGGTATACCTGCTTGTATTTGACGAGTTGAAAAGATGCATAAGTTTACTCATAAGAACAATGTACGTGCGTTCAATAAGTCAGAAGTGATGTTCAACATTATCATTTAGTACGAAAGATCTTTAATCCAGACTTGGTCAAATCGTTTTTCGATCTCGGTAAGCCGTAGCAGTTGTGTTTGAATGTGATGTTTTGAATCCAACTTGAAAATGTGAAAGTATGTTGCTTTCTCATAGAAAATTATTTATGCCTGTTAAGTTTAAATATGGCAGACGATAAACTAATTGGACGATAATTAGTGAATTATCGCACTATTTACCTACTGGAGGGCTTCACAATTAAGGTTTGTTTCCATGCATCAAAGAAATATCCAATTCGTAGGCAAACATTACATACTGCTCTTAGATGGCAAATGAATTTTTGAGCTAGATTTTTAAAGAGTAAATTCGTTATTATGTTTAGCCCTAGAGCTTTTTGGATTTTAGTCTTTTAATGCAATTTTTAATTTTAAGCGGGGGTATTGGTTCTGGAAATGCAGCGGTATTATTAGTTAGATATGTATATTCAATGTGTATGCAAGTAATTTTGAAAATAATTCAAGTCAACCACAACACCAGGAACCTTAAAGTAAGGCTCTTTACTTCTAATGAGCTATGCATCTGTGAATAATCTTCATTTATACCCTTAATCTGAAAGCCCAAAACAAAAGCATAAGTATTCTACTAAAAATTAAAAAACTAATCATGGATAAAAGAAAATTTAGATCAAGGTGGCAGCGAAGTCATGCACTAGCAGATAAAACCGCATGTAACCAGCTCGTCAACGAACCAAATCTACACTAAAGAAAGCAGAACAGAGATTATTTCAAGATTACATTTCTAATCTTTACCGCTACGATAACTCAATATGGCGACCGGTTAAAGCTTCCCGTAAACCACTTTATAAACTAAATCCCACGCCTGTTCATGAACGAGAATCTGTAAAAAACCTGACTGCAGTACTTATACCTGACGTTCCACATCAAGAAATCCAAGACTTCCTTCACTTTTCATTATTTCCATCAAATACTATTAACCGATTTGTTTGTAAAGAATTCAGAAGCGACATCACTCACCTGAATCCCAATCAAAAAATGATAAGAAAGTTCAAAAAAAGATATTGTGTTGCTAACTTATATTTTTAACCTCTCAATTAAGTAGAGGACGACAAATACTGTGCGTGTGAAGCTAGGGGAAAGGGGGAAAAAAGCCTTGCAGATATGTAAGGTAGGTACAGAATGTACCCGCGGACCAAATAGGAAAAATGGCAGAGAGCAGCAGTACCTGTCAGTACTAGTGTAAGGCAAATAAGTAATGAATTTGGACCGGCTTATCACAGAATAGTATAGGCATGACCAGAATGGCTGATAACGGAAGGCAATGGGAAAACACCGTTATTAATATCCCTAGTTTGCCATTAATAGAAATGAATACTATAGAATCAATGGCCCCGAGTTTCCGGCGTCCCTTAAATAGGACAGGGGTGCGAAGAATCTCCGGAATATATCCAAAGATGATGAACACCCAAATTGGAGCATGGAATGTCAGGGGTTTAAAACAACCTGGCAAATTTGATAGCGTTATTAAGGAGATGGAGCAACTTTAATTAAAAGTTCTCCGACTAAGTGGAATAAAATGGAAAGAAAGTAGAATGATTAGAACAGAGAGCGGAAAAGTTTTCTACTACTCAGGCAATACCGAACGACATGGCCAACATGGAGTGGCCATTTTATTTGATAAAGAGCTATAGGAGGCTATTACAAGCTTCGCGCCGGTGTCAGAAAGAATAATGATGATACAGATAGACGCAAGACTAAGAAAGATAAATATAATACAGGTATATGCCCCAACTGCGGAGAAACCAATTGAGGAGATTGAAGAGTTTTATAGAGAATTAGAACAACTGATAAAAACACCAAAAAACACGAAATAAACATAATCTTTAGGTATAAGAAACGAAAAAGGAGATATAATAGTTCAATTTTGCCAGGAACAAGACTGGTGGTAACCAACACGTTTTACAGCCTGCCCCTAAGAAGCCTATATACTTGAACCTCTTCACCTAACACAGAAAAAATATTTAGAGAAATCAAATTGACTATGTGTTGATTAACCAAAGATATCGAAATAGCATTAAAAGTGCCAAAACATACCCGGGCGCTAACATAAATTCCGATCACAATCCAGTAGTGGTAAAGTTAAATGCACGATGAAAGTATTAAAAAGTAAAATAAATTCAATAAAAAGATATAAGAAGGAATTTCAGGATACCATATATAAGAAAAAAAGTAGCTGAAAAGTTGAAAGACTGAGGAAAGAAAAGCAAACACAAAACAACGTCAACAGTGGAGGATAATTATGAAAACACAAAAAATACATTACATCGGAATAGAAATATTAAGGGTAGAAAAACAAGACAAAAACAAAAAATAGATGACTGAAAAAATACGAGAAATGGTGGACGAAAGAAGAAAGTACAAGAACAATAATAAAACTGAATATGATAGAATTAATAGAGATATAAGGAAGAAAATTAGATATGCAAAGAAAACGTATAGAGAAAGTATATAGAACAACTTTCCTTAGATAACAGAGGGGAGAAACAAAACAATAATGTAGAAAAAAATGACTCGGTATTAAAAGAAGTTCAGAAAGCGTTGAAGAAAGTAAAGGAAGGAAAAGCTCCAGGGCTTGACCATGTGAACATAGAAATCCTTAAAATTCTGGAAGAGGAAGATATGGACTTTCTGCTGGAAATGTTTAACCAAATATACGACACAGAGATACCGAAATAATACTTGAAGTCTACCTTCATAACTCTCCCGAAGAAAGCTAATTTTAAAAGGTGTAAGGAATTTTGCACAATACACCTTATTAGCCAAGTCTTCAAAGTGTTCTTGAATATCATTCATAAAAGGATAATGAAAAAGCGTGACGAAACATTAAATAACAACCAACTTGGATTTAGAGCTGGTATAGGCACAAGGAAAGCTTTATTTGCGTTACAAGTCTTAATACAGAAATGTAGGGACATGCAGGACGTTATCATAAATTTCGTTGACTACCAGAAAGTGTTTGACAGAGTAAGACATTAACAACTTATTTAAATACTGGAAGAAATACGTCTAGACGGAAAGGTTATACAAATAATTAAGAACTTGTACTGGAGCCGAATAGCAGTTGTTGGAATTGAGAACGACAATACAGAAGAAACAGAAATAAAACCAGGAGTGAGATAGGGATGCATTTTATGGCCAACCCTGTTGAACTTATACTCAGAGCGCTGTATGCGCTGTACGGAAAAGAAGAAGAAATTAAAGTAAATGGTGAAGTAATAAACAATATTCGTTATGCCGACGACACCATTATGGTTGCATCAACTCAAGAAGATATGCAAGTCTTGTTAGACAGAGTGAATGAAGAAAATGCAAGGTTAAGCCTCAATATGAACACCCAAGAAACGAAGTTTATGGTAGTAAGCAAAAAGAGAGACCTAAATGTGAGACTTATGGTAGCAGGTAACAACATAGAGCGAGCAAAAGAATAGATATTTAGGTATATGGTAAAATAAGAATGAGATAGTGACATGGAAGTTAATACAAGAATATAAATGGCCAGAGACGGACTTAGAGAGATGAAAGTAATATTATGTAATAAAGAATTGAGCATCGATCTACAACTGAGAATAGTTAACTGTTACGTATGGCCAATATTACTGTACGGCTCAGAAACATGGGCTCTAAAGAAAGACACAAGTGCAAGAATAGAAGCATTCAAAATGTGGGTCTTCCGGCGAATATTAAAAATCTCATGGACAGAGCGATGTACCAATGAGAAGGTGTTAAATAGAATAGGAAGAGATAGAAAACTTTTACACATAGTAAAAAGAAGAAAAGTCGAATATCTGGGATACGTACTGAGGTATGATAGAAACGATCTACTACAGAAAATAATTATGGGAAAGATAAAGGTAGAAGGAGAGTGGGAAGACGATGTCGACGGCAATCACGAGAGTCAGCACCCTTTTAACATAGCAAGAAAGTTTGCAGAAATGACAGTCAACCTTCACTAGTTAGAGTGACACCTTCAGAAAAAGACAACTACAGTTGGCTGAAATAATTATGATTACCAAGCTCAGTTAAAAATCAAACGATTTTGCATCGTATAGACTATAATTGTATTATCAACTATCTCAAATAATTTGAAAAACTTCTGATCTACAAAATTACTTCTGGGTGAAATTCCTAATCATTAGTTCAGAGTACATCAATAATACTGTTCGGGCGCTTTACTAGCGGGTGCTCGTGCGCCTTTACAAAAGATACTTAACTTAGCACCACCACTGAATTAGAGGCGCTGGCCCCCTCTCTCTCTCTCTCTTAGCGAGAATTGGGTGCACGCGCTCGTTTGTGGTTCCGCGCTACATTCAGCGCATAGACTTGACTCGAGTCCGTTGAGCCTTCCAGACAGGGAAAGAGGACTGCATGACAAGGAAACAGGTCAGTGTACAATCGGGATGATTGATGTGTATGCGTCCTATTGTGTTGTATGGGCGGTTGTGTGTGTGCCTTGGGGAAGGAGTCACGGAGCGATCGTGGCCCTTCTGCGGCGTAGCTTTGCGGCAACCCTGTGTTGCCCAAGCCTGCGTGGCAAGGACACAGCTCAGTGCGGAATCGTGACGATTGTTGCGTATGCGTCGTCTTGTGTTGTAAGGACGGTTGTGTGTGTGACCCTGGGGAAGGAGTCACGGAGATGCCGTGGCCCTTCCACGGCGAGCCCTCTGCGGCTGTGACCGCCTCGTTGGTCATCCCCCAGTGGGGTGCGGTGACCGTACGTGATAGACGGTACGGCGCACACACACGTCCAGGTAGAGAGCTCTCGCTGCGTGCGGAAAGGTACCTTGCGGCTTGCGTAATTGCGTTCGCGCCACTAGCGGTTGCGACACCGTTGATTTGTATTGTCGTTTACTGTTGTTCCTTTATTATAAGTTTGTGTTTAGTTTAAGTTTTATAACTACCAATAAATCCTACTCTTTCCCCGGCTTTCCTCTCTAATCGCTGGAGGTTTTATGCCTAGGCAAGTAGTAACCTTCGCGTAATCCTTTGTGTTTTATTGATTGGACCTGCTCTCACTCAATCATTAACCAAATCTCACCCTTACAGTAATTCTAATTAACCATTTTTAACCTTCACTGTATCTGGGTTATTTGGAATCTAAACAAATACCCTACTACCCAACAGTCACCATCATCTAAAAAATACATCAGGAAAAATAAAAAGTATTGTACTTTAGTGTTTTTGGAAATAGGTCTATTTTTTAATAACGACAATATGTTCAAAACGTATTTGAACAATCGTTAATTTAAAACTAACGTAAATGGTAAAATCTCAGATTTCTTGTCAATAAAATATGGAGTACCACAAGGTAGTGTATTGCTGCTTTATCTATTATACACAGTTGACAATACAGCAATCCTTGCTAGTCATGAAAATCCTGTAATTACGTCTTCCTACCTACGACTACAAAGTGGAATATGAAAATTAACAACTCTAAACCAACGCAAGTAATTTTTACCTTAAGAAAAAATTACCGTCTACCAGTATTTATAAATAATCATCCCACAAGTTTCTGCAGTGCGCTGTCTAGGATTACATCTCAACAAAAACTCACCTAGCGCAAACACATTATAAAGAAGAGGAAGCAAATTAATCTGAGCTTTAAAGAGTTATACTGGCTACTTGGGCGGAGATCACATTTGCTAATCGAAGATAAGCTTGTACTGTACAAGACAATTACAGTTTCTATATGGATGTATGGTATCTAACAATAGAGTAGTGCCAACAAATCTAATCTACTATACATTTGAACAGGAAGTAAACAAAGCTGATATGAAATGTAACGTGGCCGAGATCTGAGCGTACGTTCGGTTGCCTATATTTAGGATCGTTTAGTATGTCTTACTTTCGAAAGATCTTTTATCATTTGTAAATAAATTGTTCCACGTTCCTACCTTGCAAAAAGCGGTTAAAAATTTGTCAGCTTAGGGCGAAAAAAATACCTTTTTGCAGGCGATTCCTCATATTGCTATCTCTTAAAGATCCTAGTCTAAAATTCTAGGTGAATTAGTAAACCCTCCTTGTTATATGTACACTCAAGAGATCCACCCTGATATTGCCATTCCTTTCATATTGAAAGTCACCCAAGACCGCAGCAATAATAATTGTGACAAAGTTGTAACTCACAGCAATCCTATTATGTAACTACTTCTATACCATGCGATAACAGAACACAATGTTGGTCAATCGACCTCATATTCTCGCTAGATGAATTCTTTTCATGTCTTATAAGGACATTTACTTTTATGGTTATATATTAGCTCATTAGCAAATTAAGATAAAATAATTTTCTAAGTACAACTTGGATAGTTTTATAAATTAAAATACATTACAGAGGATCTTATTAACTATTAGAAGAAAAAATCGGAATTATGTAAGCTAAGAACACGGAAACGTCATAAATCAACACCAAGGTGAAAAGATTGAAGAAAATAAAAAGAAATAAATTTAAATGCCTGAAATGCAATTGTTTGTATATAAATAAAATATAACTGACAAATGTTTAATTGATAAGAAAATTTTAAAAATATTTATATTGTTTTTATTTGTCTTTTTCTTAGAATTACGAAATACTTGATGTATACATTTTCCAGACTATTGTGTAGCAATTGCATTACTAATTTTCTATTCTATTCTAAACTACCAGTAAACCTGTTATTTAGTAGAATTTGCAATTTTACATTATCTGAAATGTTCTGAAGTGCGGTTCCAATCGGGGTGCAAAATCGGCCCCAATGTTGATGGATCGGCGATGCCGACTTTTCTTTGAAAGCGCCCCATTCGGCCATTTGCCGAATGTTTTAATCTCTGTTTAGCGGGGTGCACTTGGAATAGGCAATGATTATAGGGAGAGGCCGCCGTTCGAAGCCAGCAATTTACAACTCAAAGGGCTTTTAAAATTCTAATGTGTCAAAAACCCACCGCCATCGGCCGCCCGCACAAAGGTCGCCGAACAAGATTAAAAACCGCCTAACTTGTGTAAACTTTTATGGCTGCGCAATCTACCACAAAGGGCGCCATTCGAGCCCGCTAAATTCGAGAAAGTCGGGCAGTCGCCGCGGCCTTTGCAATCGAAATGGGCCCTTTTAAAAGTGCCTGACGTTTAGATTACCTGAGCAATCTATTACCTTCTAGGGGGTTGATGATCGGCAATCCAGCGCGTTCCGTTGAATCGACCTTGCGTAATGCTCCCGGGATAATCCCAAGAGCTACGAGGACGAAGCATCTTATAATCAGAATTGTTAATGCAGCTGCCGCGCAATGAACTGCATTTGAAATGTAAATTCGAGAAAAAGCTGTTGTTTGTTTTGATGAAAGCACCCCCAAACTGAGCCGTAATTTCGTTCGAAAGTTAACTTTTCCTCTCTTCAAGGGAACACGGCAGGGAGCACCTCGTTAAAATGCAGGAGCAACGTATTTGCCCATCAAATATCCATAATATAAACTTAAAAGGGAGGGCTCGGGAAGTTAACAAGCCGACTCAAAAAAATAATCCCCAAAAACAATTAAAAAAGGGGACGTGACAGCGTTCCCAAATGCGCCAACCTTCAAACAAAGCAGTCGGAATGGAAAGAGCTCGCTCTCCGTTCGGCCCGCAGCCTCCGCATAGGCCGCTGTCACTTTAGGTAACTTCTCGAGAGGCTCCGCGTATCTATGTAGATTACCCCCGGTTGCCCCTGGTTACCGCACGTCGTGGGTCCTCTGGGCGCACGAGAGTCTGGTTCTTAAGAGTAGCGACGTGGAGAGCGGAGAAAAAGGACAATTTACAGTCCTGCGGTATACGTTCCGAACTGAAAATGGAGACATCACGCAAGCAAGCGTATTCCGCTGTCAATTCCCTTCTATCCAGGATATTTTCCATTTATTTATCCACGAAAACGGAGCCATCGCGCCGCTCACTACCTGCGAATCCAACTCTCAATCACTTTTCATACAAATCATGTGACAACGGGCTCCCAAATAATCTCTCCGAAAACAGAGTTTCCAATTTCCGGCCCCTAAGACAAAGTCCCAGCTACCTAGGGCACTACACGATTTTACTGTGGGTTTGCTGCTTTTTTAGGGAAATATTTAAAACGAAAATGTTTGTTATTCTGCTATAACTACAACACAGCTATACATTTCAAGGTACGGCAGAGGATAAATTGTTTACAGAATCGTCATTTATAATATTAAAAGAAAAATTTAAAATACTAAATGGAAGAACAGTAAATATAAATACATAGTAAACCTTTAAAAGATTTCATTCTTTTATAGCTACTCATATGTGTATAATCCAATATTCTTGCAAATTTACAATTCTCTTTATTTTATGTGTTCCATTGTCTTGAATAATTTTGCTTTTAATTGTGTCTACAGCTAGAAACAATTGTTACTAGAACGGGTGTTTCGATTATTATATATAAATTAAACTAATAATAATTGTTTTTAACCAATTTGCAGGTTAAGTCAGCGTATTTTGGAAAAATTGCGCGACCAACCTGGTGTGAACATCACACGACTTTCCTTATCCTATTATTATTTATTATATCGGGTCCATCGTCTCGGCCCTGTTATTTTAAAACAGGATGAGGCGCGAGTCCAACACTCGAAAGCTGATTAAAATAAAAAGTACAAGACAATAATTGACTCGTACTTAAAATTTTGCTATGTCACTGAAGGTAACCGTGCGAGCTCGGCCGCACTGCCTTCCCCATTATCGCCTGCGTGCTCCTTCTAGCGGCCAAGCCCCCCCCCCTCAAAGTGTCGGCCAGGAAGCTCTCCGAGCGCGCTGAGATTGGTCCGTTTAATTAATTTTTAATCGGCTATAACTTATTTATTTGACCTCAGATCAAAAAATTTCATTGTAAATTTTTGTTCGTCTCGGTCTGATCTATCCGGTAATATAAATTTCCCGAAACATTTTATATATATTACAAATCCTGAGCTTCAATTTTTTTTCCGAGTTCCTATTTTACCCACTTTTATTTTAAATTCATGTTTACCTCATGATAACAAATCATTTTTATTCTTATGAGTTTTTTGTATCTTCAACCGTTTAGATTCGCGACCGTTTGCAACCGATTTTGCGACCTTGCGACCAAACCACTAGGCCGATTTTTACCAAAAACTTTGCACTGCGTCCCCTATCTACAAGTAACTTGCATACCAAATTAGAGTTTACGGTTCTCGATACCGACACACACACACACACACACACACGAACCAATGGCTCAAACCAACTTTTTTGGTGTCCTGAGACTACTTTCCTTATTAGGGAAAGTAAAAAATCTCCGGTAATTAAAGAGGCCACTTCGCACCTCCGCGCAATGAAATAAGGCGCCTTGGAAAATGTTTCTCTTAAAAATCTATTAACCACTCTTGGGGTATGGCAAGCAGCTCCATCCTGTTGAAATCAAACTCTATAGAGCAATGTGTTCTTAGATCAGACATCAAAAATTCTCACAACGTAAGCTAACGCTGTAAGTTGATAATTAGTGGGCTCGTTATGCCAAATCGGACACAGTTACTCCCTCACTGTGTAAGGGCGTATGATGGACTTTCCGAGGAGTATTTTCAGATTGGTAATGGCAAGTTTGTTTGCTTGCATCATCAAATAAGTGCAAATAAGTCTCGTCACTCGTTATCAGCATTTTTAAAGTTTTCAGCATCGTTTCTGCAAACGTAAACCTCCATACATACTCATTTTTCTTTAGTTCTTCGACCACAAAGACTTTGTAATCACAAAGGTGAAGGTCAAAGTGCAAAATTCGGCGAACTGACCCGTCTCACAAGCACAATGTGCGAACGTGTTGTACCGGTGAACGGCGAAGGGTAGGTTCCATAGCCTGTCCAACTCTTTCGATGTTTTCGGGTGTTCGAACGGTCCGACCACCTCCACAAGCTGTTCCGGGTCGCACAGTTTCTCACAATTTGAAGTTAGATCATTTCAGTATTGTCGAGCAAGACAGGACGGCACCGCGTTGGCTAACATTGAAGTGAGATTGAAATCTTTGCTGTGTCTGAACGGTTGGAGCAAAGATGTAAACAAATACGCGTTATACAATCTTTCACGGCCGCATGGACATTAAAATGGCAGCTAATGCATGCGCTAGTTTTTTACCACCAGTCTCAAAAACGTGACATTTCCCTCCCAAACCCTGTACAATTGCTGTTTTTCTGCATTGATGAGCTGCTTTGAAGACAAAATTAAAAACTTTTCTTGATTAAGAGGTAAGTGTACAGAGTGAATTGGCACAGATTTTTATTTTGGTGCTTGTTAATCTTTACAAGCTAACCCTATTATATTATCGGGCTATTATTTTGTTTTTAGGATAAATAATATACTTAGTTCTACTATCATCTACTACCATCAATTTATAGTGCTGTTATTATTATATTAATGCTTTGGAGTTAGATAGATGTAAAACTTTTCAATTCGACATAATCCTCACAGGGAACTATTATTTGCAATGCATATTTAATTACGCGCGTCACCTTTATTTATTACTTACCCTTGTAGATTATAAATATCTCTAATACAAACTTGTTTTATATATTATCAATAATTTTTAAAATCCATTTGTACAAGTACAATTTTCATGTGAACAGATTACAATCAATACACAAGAAGACTATTTAATGTTAAGATTTAGCAATTGTAAATTTTTTACATTAGGCTAGAGGCGATTTTTAGTAAATCATATTTTTAGTAAACCAAAATTTGCATTAAAATGTTGGTGATTTTAAAATCTGAATTGGGTATTCAAAATTCATCCACATTGTAGTCTTGCTAAGAGTCGTCAGGAACTTTGACTGGAAACGGGCTCAGATGAGGTTAACAACTGGAAACCTACCCACACTAATAAAATTAGTGACGAATCTCATCTGGAGACTTTTCAAGGCATTGAAATCTATTGGCATCTTTGAGCCTTCTGATACGAGTTATTATAAATCGATGCATGAATAATTTTAGAGATAAATCATCTATTAAGCAACTAACTCTTGTAATAAAGCAAATTTAACGAAATACCATTCCTTCGTCATTTCGCCGAGTGCTTCCACTTCCGACCCCCTTACAGACCAATACGCAGGCGCCGACCCCACTCTCTCCAAGAGTGCCTTCACGGGCCAGTCTAATCTCAGGCGTGGAAGGGTGTGTATTTCGTAGAGCTGCTTGGTAAGTTTTTTTGTTATTAGCATCGTCTATTCGACTCGCATTAAGTAACTCATAAAAATAGCTTGTCTTTTTTATTATTATTCAGCAATATCTGTATTATGATACACCGTCGTTTAAATTAATGTTTTTTTTTCTCAGAAAATGGAGGAGGAATTGCTCGCAGACGAGAAGAATAACCAGAAACTGAAAATGTTAACGAAACAGAAATTGGCTTCAGAACACTTTGACTACAACCCTGTATTAAACGGCAGTAACTGTGATGTAATAATCAAAGTCTTTCGATCAAAATTTTTGGTAATAGAAGTTAATACTTAAAAAAGAAGGAAAGAGAAAAAGAAAATAAGCAGTAATAGCAATGAAATAATCTTGAAAAGTGCGATGATCTGGAAAAGCCGAAGCTTGTTAAGAAATGAAAAGATATAGCAATTAATGTAGTGCATATTCGTCCAGAATCTTGGCAGATTTCTGCTATTTTTTCCTATCAATATCTGAGAAGAAATAGTCACAAATGCTAATCTAGAATTTACAATGAGCTTGGTATAAGTTGAAGTCTACAAGGCTAGCTGATACGTGTATTGAAAAGACAAAAGCTCTTCTTGGCTTCTTTATTCTCAGCTCAGCTGCCTAAAATAATCATCTCTAAACAGTTTTATTCATACCAGAAGATCAGGTAACTTATTTTCTTCCACTCTTCCTAATGCCATTTTAAATTTTCCATAAACTGCTTGCACTTTGACAATAAAAACAACAGAGACAAAGAGGATAAGCTAGTTTTTGTTGAAAAAATATGAAAGTAGTTGTTTATAACCGTAAAAAATACTACAAGCCATCATCGTGTCTGACAATAGATAAGCATATTATAGGTTTTAGAGAGCGT
This sequence comes from Sinelater perroti, assembly GCA_036346155.1. Classification (NCBI taxonomy): domain Eukaryota; kingdom Metazoa; phylum Arthropoda; class Insecta; order Coleoptera; family Elateridae; genus Sinelater; species Sinelater perroti. The sequence continues at coordinate 3,740,571 of JARFIY010000341.1, forward strand.
TGCTCATTTAAAATGTATATCACCAATAAACCGAATAGGTATGGAATGAAATTGCTTATGATTTTATGACAATGCTACACAACATTATTATCGATATTGGTGTGGCGGCCTTTTCGCCCTTGAACCGCTTTATATCGCGGCGGCATGCGAGCCTTTGATATCTGCTACGTTTTGCCATCGCACACAAAACGGCATATGGGCTTTTGCTCAGCCGACAAGTCTGCATACGCCGTCGGCGGCACCTTTTGATATGAAAGGTGCTGTCGAATGAAAATTGCCCGCAAAAGACCTACCGCCAAGCCAGGCGCGAAGCCCAGCAACATTCACGCATCGCAGCTCGGCCAATTTTGGTCGTGTCTCAACACCCCGCGAACATGCACGCATCGCAGCTCGGCCAATTTGGTCGTGTCTCAACCCCCGCAAACACTCGCCATCCGCAGCGCAACCAGTCCGGTCGTGTCTTCACCCCGCAAGAAACGTTCGCACCCCGCAGCGCGACCAATTCGGTCGCGTCTTATCATCCCGCAGATACCAGACCCACAACGCAGAGGTGGCCACCTGGGAATCGCCGTCGAAGCCGAAGCCGATTCAGGTGAGCGATTTGGCAATATTCGTTGGTTGATATCGGTAGCCGCCCCCATCCGCTTACGCGACGGCCGTTTAAGGGACGATTTGGGCATTCTCGGTTGACGTTCCAAACGGGCCGTACTACGTTTCCACACCGCACCACGAGAGCGGCTATTTACACGCCTGCCTCTCCATTTTTTGGTCCTTACGAGCCGTATCGGTATCAGCTACAATACTTGTAGAAACCGCTTGATAACTTGGCGTCGTCACAGACTTACGTAGGTTTTTGGTAAGGTGACCGCCATAAATTACATATTTATTACGCTTTATTCAAGTAAAGTTCCCTTATAATGGATAAGCTTGAATTAAAATTAGTTCAGTTAACTGCCAAAAAAGAGGCGATTTTCGAACGATTTAATCGTTTATATAACGAATTATTTTTATCTCAAACTGAAGCTATTAGTGAATTATACAGCAGGTTTGAAACAATAATTGAAGAAATTAACAATTTGCAGTTTGAAATTGATCAGACTCCACCAGACTACTCATGTTTAAATTCTATTGAAGATTTATATTCGAGTATTAAATATAAACGCAACCTTATATTGTCAAACAGCAAAACATTTACATTAGATCAAAAAAGAGGTATCGTAAAATTACCGCCAATTGAACTGCTTTCTTTCGATGGCAAGACTGAGAGCTGGCCAATATTTTACGAAATATTTCGTAGCAATGTGCATTTAAATACAAATTTGACTGACGCGCAGCGTGTGCAGTATTTGATTAGTAAATTAACTCATGACGCTTTAAAATTAACCGCAGGTATTATTCCTACAGGGATACTTATAATATTATATGGGATAGTCTTGTTAAAAGTATCAAGATAAACGTAGTTTAGGCAGTCATTATCTAAATAACATTCTGGACATCAAAGGATGCGTCGGTAATGCTGTTAGTTTGAATACATATATAGAAAAATATTCCGCGTCCATCGCCGCATTAAAACAGTTAGACATTCCCGACCTATTAGATTTTGTCTTGTTACATTGTGGTTTAAGAAAACTTGATCCCCAAACGCTTCAACAATTCGAAAATAGTGTGAGCGGAATAGAATTACCCTCCTGTAAACAATTTATTTCATTTACGCAAGATTATGTCAAAGTACTCGAGCGCTCGCATGTTAATAATTCGCAGACCAAGCCGCGCGCAAATTCCAGTTTACCTTATCACAGCCTTGGCCGTGGCGCACAAGGTGCCTGCAAGTCGTTTGTGTCGAGTGAACAGATTTTTAATACGCGTTGCCCGCTATGCGACAGAGAACACCAGCTGTTTCGCTGCCTTGAATTTAAAAATATGAAATCACCGCAAGCGCGTTTCGAGTTAATTAAAGCGAAACGCGGCTGTATAAACTGTTTAAGTCTATCTCACTCGTTAACTAAATGTAAATCACGGAACGTTTGTAAAGTTTGTAAAAAACCGCATCATTCTTTACTGCATTTTCCAACTTAAAGAATGACCGCCCTATTAAGCCGTCTGTGGCGGCTGGACCGCAAACAGGTGACCGTGCGCCCATAATAGCTGAGTCAGCGCATTCAGCATCACAACCTCACGTCACGTCTTCTGTATGGCTTAGTGCGGCGACTTCGAGTTCGGCTATATTGTTATCGACCGCACAGATCTATGCACATGGTAAAAACGGAAATACGCTCGTCGTCAGGTGTTTAATAGACAACGGGTCGCAAAATAATTTAATTACTATGGATTGTTGTAAACGCTTGAACATTCCCATAATTAAATTACGCAATTCATCTTTACAAGGTGTTGGTATGACCTCGCGACCTGTACACGGTTTTATTAATTTCGCAATAGAATCGCGAATTAATCCTAACAACAAATATTACATTCGTGCTTTAGTAGTTGACTGTATTACAGACAAACTTCCCGCAAATTTCATTACATTAAATGAAGATATGTCATATTTAAATAATTTACCGCTTGCCGATGTATCCTGGAATGTACCGGGAGAAATTGACGTTGTTCTTGGTGCTCAACTGTTTCCTTATATTTATTTGGGAGATAGGGTCGATTCTGGTAATCGCGCACCACCAGCTATATTAACCAGCTTTGGTTACGTACTTATGGGAGATATTGCATGTCATTATGATGCAACCTGCCTACATAGTACTACATCTTCGTTTACCGCGCTTGCTAACGTTGACATTGAGTCAAGTTTACGGAAGTTCTTTGAGTTAGAGGAAATTCCATCTCAACGTTTTATTAGTCCAGATGAATTAGATTGCGAAAATAAATTTAACTCTTCGATTTTATTTAAAGACGGCAGATATTTTGTTGATTTACCCTTTTCACGAAATCCCTCGGAGTTGGGTAATTCACGCGGCGTGACTCACCGTCGTCTACTTGCGCTCCAGCGTAAATTCGATTGCGTGCCAACCCTACGAGAAAATTATAATAAAACTATCGCCTATTATATAACGCAGGGGTATTTGTCCCAGGTGCTTGACTCTGAATTGACAGAGGAGGGTTACTACATACCGCATCACGCCGTTGTCAGACCAGATAAGGACAGCATCCGTATCGTTTTAGACGCTAGTGCTAAAACGCACTCAGGGCTGTCACTTAATGACATTTTGCATGTCGGACCTAATTTGCAGGCCGACTTGTTCTCGTTGTTACTCGACTTTCGTACATTCCCAATAGCAATGACCGCTGATATAAAACATAGGAGTAAACGAGCACCATCGTAAATACTTACGAATTTTATTTCGTTTCAGTAGGAACGAACCTATTCGCACTTACAATTTTGACCGCGTACCCTTCGGGCTAAAGCCTAGCCCTTACCTAGCTATGCGTACGTTACGCAACTTAGCGTGCGAGCATAGTGACCGCTTCCCTGAGGCTTCTAAACTGGTAGAAACTCAGTTTTACATGGATGATTATGTCGATTTGGTTCCCGATGAACAGACTGCCATGCGATTGTCTCGCGAATTAATCGATTTATTTAAATTAGGCTCTTTCGACCTTGTCAAATGGGCCACTAATTCACCCGCTTTATTGGAGGTTCTTCCCGAGTCTCACCGCTCATCTGTAAATTTTTCTGGCATGGGTAACGATATTTACAATTTTAAAATCCTTGGTTTAACCTGGGATCCTGCTGATGATTACTTTTCTTTAACAACAGTCGCTGTAGAAGATAAATGCACAAAGCGCACGATTCTATCGCTAGTTGCCCGCTTATTCGACGTACTTGGCGTTGTAGCTCCAGTTATGCTGTACGCCAAAATTCTTATTAAGGAACTATGGCTAGCTAAAATAGACTGGGATGAGGTTCCTCCGGAATCCATCATCAGTCGCTTTTCAGCTTTTGCACGCGATTTTTCCGTACTCTCTTCTCTAAAAATTCCGCGCCATATTGGCATTGTGGGAAAAGCTGTAGTGAACATCGTAGCCTTTTGTGACGCGAGCTTCAGTGGTTACGGTTGTTGTGTTTATTTACACATCACTGATCCTGAAGCTAATATCACCGTCCGGCTTTTATGTGCAAAGTCAAAGGTTTCTCCAGTTAAAATAACAACGCTAGCTCGATTAGAACTTGTCGCCGCTTTGCTGCTGTCTAAGCTTGTTCGCGTGGTCCGCGATAAACTTTCCGCTCGTGTACCTATTACAGGTGTTTACGCCTTCTCGGATTCTACAATAGCACTTTCGTGGATCCACTCATGGCCACATAGGTGGTCTATTTTTGTCAGCAATCGTATTCTTAAAGCCGCGAATTTCGAACCACGTGTTTTTGACTCTATAGTCACCCGTGTTTGTTCGTGGAATAAACTGTTTCGCATATTCATGTACATACTTAAATTTGCGAGCAAAAACGTAATGGTGATCAATCTGTTAAAGATATTCAAATTGCTGGAAATTTTGTTATTCGAATAGTTCAGAGTATTCACTTTTCTAAAAAATTAAATTCAGTAAAAACCGGGTCAGGTACATACAAACGTCCTGTCACCAAGCTATATCCTTTGCCAACCCAATAAACAATATTTTAGCTGACTCATGTATATATAGATAGGGCATTTATATATAGTTTGTTACGATATAAATCTAACCGCAATTTAACGCACCTGAAGTATAATAGTTAATTTCAGGAATTTAATGACAATATTGTTTCAAACCGCTGTTAATAGCTCCTTGATAAAGGTAATTTTTTGAAAGCTCAGGACCTTTCAAGGCGGGGAGTATGGTGTGGCGGCCTTTTCGCCCTTGAACCGCTTTATATCGCGGCGGCATGCGAGCCTTTGATATCTGCTACGTTTTGCCATCGCACACAAAACGGCATATGGGCTTTTGCTCAGCCGACAAGTCTGCATACGCCGTCGGCGGCACCTTTTGATATGAAAGGTGCTGTCGAATGAAAATTGCCCGCAAAAGATCTACCGCCAAGCCAGGCGCGAAGCCCGGCAACATTCACGCATCGCAGCTCGGCCAATTTGGTCGTGTCTCAACCCCCGCAAGCACTCGCCATCCGCAGCGCAACCAATCCGGTCGTGTCTTCACCTCGCAAGAAACGTTCGCACCCCGCAGCGCGACCAATTCGGTCGCGTCTTATCATCCCGCAGATACCAGACCCACAACGCAGAGGTGGCCACCTTGGAATCGCCGACGAAGCCGAAGCCGATTCAGGTGAGCGATTTGGCAATATTCGTTGGTTGATATCGGTAGCCGCCCCCATCCGCTTACGCGACGGCCGTTTAAGGGACGATTTGGGCCTTCTCGGTTGACGTTCCAAACGGGCCGTACTACGTTTCCACACCGCACCACGAGAGCGGCTATTTACACGCCTACCTCTCCAGATATTATTTTCTACTTGAGAAAGGATCTATTTCCACGAGGTTATTTAGGTAGTAGAACAAAAGTTTACTGAGGTGCCATTTTTTATAGAACGAAAAAAGAAATTTATCACAACCGCTACGTCATACGAAGGAATAAACAAAACATGTACTTATCAACACAAATCATGAAAAGGGAAAGCAGTATGTTTTTTTTATTTTTCATAAAGATGTTTCAGCAGTGTCTGACAAACCAAAAAAGAACAACAATAAAATTGTGTGCTTGGTATGAGCACTCTATGGCGAAGCTTTCATTAACAACCGTAATCACAAGACTCAACATTTTTGACCTACAACCAATGGCCACGTGACAATGTCGTTTTTCTACAATATGAAGTAATGTAATGCCACTATTATTGCAGCAAACATTCTTTCTATCGGTAACACACCTCAAAAGTTTAGCAAACCTTCAAAATCCATCTCACTATTGGACTTCTAATTCGTCCTCTGTGATATGTTGACCGGAGAGAATGGCTTCGAAAGCGACTCAGTTTTACTACGTAACGTCGGCAAGTAAAGGACAAGATTAAAAAAGTTCTGACAAGATCGAATGCTACAGATGGGAGACAGGATGAGAGACAGCCTAGTAAACCTCAAGAAAGGCAAAGTGGTCAGCTTAGGTTAATCAAATCGAGAAATTAAAAAATATATGGATATTGCTTTCATCAATTAAGAAGATTTGCACCAAATGTTTATCTTCCTGTATGTGATAATCACCAGGTTACTCTATGTTATTATAGTATAATTATAAGAAAATTTTGTGAGTCTTAGTCTTTATACCCACTTATATAACGTTTCCTTGTAAACGATGAATGTTGAGTAACACAGAGTGTTTTCGAAAAGTAGTATTCTAGAGTTAAGGAAGAATAGAAAGAAAGCAGTTAGTTTTTCCGAACTAAACCTCGCTAGGAAAGTCATGTCTATTTAGAAAGGAAGTACTACAAATTCATTAGTATTAAATTCAACAAAGCAAAAGCTTATCAAGACTAATAGAATTAGTATTCCCGCCTAAGGGCATTGTTCGTTAAATAAATTTATATTTAAATTATGCTACTAGAAGTTGATGCTGTCCGCAAAACGGTCATTGTAAAGAAGCTTTATTAAATCTCTTTAGTGGTTAAAGAAGTAAAACTCTTTTGAAAAATAAGTTAATTACTTGCTACCATCTCGAAAACGAAAATTATGAACAATAATATTAAGAAGACTACAGACAACATTAAAGCATTTAAATTATAAAATAAAACCACAAATTATATTTCGCACTGAGCTAATAGGACCATATGGATCGTTTATTTCTACTAAGAAGTTATGAAGATCACTAGAAACAAATTAGTTTATAAATTTTATTAGACAAAAGCATCCAAAGTTTCTAGGATAAGCACAGCAACAGGAAACTAACGTATCTAAACCTATGACTCGTCAACATGCTTTATCGTGGACCTATTAATGTTCAAACGAGGTTAAGTTTGGAACTTATTTGCAGGTATTGAAAACATACTTACATGAACCCACATCTATGTCCGTAAGTGCGCAAAATGGTTACCAATTTTACAAAGATCGAAACCAAGCACACTAAAATTATTTTCAATGTACAGGCCGCAGGAATTTCATTTCGGGGAAACTGCATAACATTGAACAGCCCGAGGACACAAATATGACCCTAATTATTTCGAAAACGACTGTAAGACTTCTGATAGTAATTATTTTTATATACCATACATTAATTTAAATTTAAACTTTAGTAAACCCCAATTACCTTTTATTACCATGAATCATATAGTAATCGATTTTGTCCATATAATGTAAACGTTATGTTCATAATTCTTGTTTCAAGAATAATCACTTTCCGTTCTAAACCAAATCCCCTATACTTCAAGTGATTAAAATAAATAATAAAGAATTATATTAACAGTTCACTAAACATACATAAGAAGCAGGTAGTTAGCCTTCAATTAAAACTTAATAAAGGAGTTTCAACTCCAGAAATGATATCTTATGCAAAAAACAGATATTATACAGTTTGAGTTCAAGAAATGTATTACAAAATAGAAATGCATTTTTAACAGCCCTTGAATAACTCTAAGCCAGCTAAAAAAAACTAAATTTAAAGAATTTGACATTACAAAATGCAATAAGCACATGTCGTCATTATTACATATAAAATACAAGATAGAAAAAGAAAAGAATACGATGTCTGATGCATTACCATGAATTGAAATAAATCTTCTTTACATATAGATTTAAACAGCACATTTCGCTAGAGGACGCTGACGAAAATTTAAATGGTACTAATCAAACCGAAACATATTGTAATAGTAACACGCAATAACATATGTACAAACAATCTAATATATAGATAGATCGAATACCAAGCCTAAAACGGGAGCAGGCACATACTGTAAAAATTAAATTTACTGTTAACCTGTCCACTATGGAAATGCACATCTTTTTTTAAATTGAGATACTCGCTATACACCAGGCAAAATAATTTTAAATCTTATTAAAAAAAGTTGAATCAATATATTTATATATAGTCAGGCTTCTCTGAAGGCATTAAATAATCTGAAGCTAACATTTAGGCTGGTATGGGAAAGCCACGAAGAACTCGGACAGACTATAATAAATTAACTCTATTGTGGGTCCAAGGAATTGCAAGCAACCAGCAACTTCACACATAGGTCCAGAACTAACTCTTGTATTACCTACCTAAGTGTACAATACGAAACCACGTGGGAAAATAGGTCAAAGGAAAATATTGAAAACATGTAGCGGAACAAGAACATGGACACGCGTTTATAAAAAAACCATTTCGTAAGAGAACTAAGTAACTCTGAGCAAACTCATTCTTCCAACATAAAAAGATACATACATACACACGAGAGGTTAAAATAGAAATGAGAGATCTATATTAGAATACATACTAGTAGAAAAAAACAACAGACATACAGTGAAAGATGTTAGAGTTAAAACAGGAGCTGAGATATACAGCGACCATTACCTATTAGTAGGAAAAATAAGGAGGCCAGAAGACCAGAAGCAAACAGTAAAAGAAGAATACGCAGTTCAAAAAGAAACAATAAGAATCTGTAAACTACAAGAAACAGAAACAGCAAGGGAGTATGAGAACATAATAAGCAGAGACATACTGGTAGATGAAGAGAAGTTTGAACAGTTAAAGGCAGAAGAGATGTGGAACAAGATAAAGAATACTCTATTAAAAGCAGCAAGGTACGCATGCGGTGTAATTAAAACAAACAAACATATGAAAAGAACCGCCTGGTGAAACGCAGAAATAAAAGGACAAGTTAAACTAAAGAAGAAGAGGTGGACAAACTACTTAGGAAGAAAATCAGAAGATACCTACAATGCGTACAAAGAACAACGGACAATATTAAAACACATGGTGAGAGAAGCGAAAGGAAAGGCGTGGAAAGACTTTGGCGAAAAACTAGAAAAGAACAGTAGAGCAAACCAGAAACTATTTTATAAAGTTTTAAAAAACCTACAGAAAGGAAAAACAACAGAGAACACAGTAATAAAAGATAAAAATGGAAAGTTATTGATAAAATCAACAGAAATAATGAACAGATGGAGGCAATATTTTCAAGAACTTCTATAGACCTACAGGAAATGAAGAAGAAGGTATAACGGAAGAAGAGTTAGTAACAGCATTAAAGAAAATCAAAAATGGAAAGTCACCAGGACATGACGGAATCACAGGCGAAATGTTAAAAAAAAAAGGGAGAACAAGGAATTAAGACACTACTAAAAATGTTTAATAAAATATGGAAAGAGGAGAAAATACCAAAAGACTGGGAAGTAGGACAGATTGTCCCAATATTTAAGAAAGGAGATAGGAAGATATGTAATAACTACAGAGGCATAACGCTGCTCAGTATTCCTTTAAAACTGTATGAACAAATACTTGAAGGTAAACTCCGAACTGTAATAGAACCAACGTTATCAGAAGCACAGAACGGTTTCCGTAAGGGTAGAAGCGCACAACACCATATATTTTCTGTTAAGCAAATAATTACAAAAACAATCCAATACAACGAGAAAGCTGCCTTTGCATTTATTGATCTCGAGAAAGCTGTCGATAGAACGTCTAGAGAGAAAGTGTGGAAAAGTTTGAGCAGCAGAGCAGTAAGCCCAAAAGTAACGAGGGTAATTAAAAGTTTGTACCAAAAGACAAGGAATTACGTGATAAATAATAACAGAATATCAGAAGAGTTTGACACAAATGAAGGTTTAAGACAAGGAGGGGTAATGAGCCCGGTACTATTCAACATCTTTATAGACGAAATAATACGAACATGCCACCAGAGAATCAAAGGGTTAAATGTAGGATACAGAAAATTACAACCTACATGCATACAAGATTGTGCATTTGCAGATGATATTATAGTAATAATAAAATTGGCAGGAAGAGAAGGAGAACTACAGCGAACCTACTGATATGGAACGAAGATTTAACATATAACGGAATGAAGATGAATATCAGCAAAACAAAAGTAGTGACCATTGGGAAAGATCACCAGAAGATAAATATACAGATAAATGGAGAAGATTGAAGGATTGGAATACTCAAGAAAAACTTCTCCACTCTCCGCTTGCTACAGTGACTGTTAAGTAGAAACCTTACTCATAAGTAGAAGGTCTCCTGACTTGTCTGTACGTGATTTTTTCTTATGGTGGTACCTGAAGAGCTGTGTGTACACGCATAAATCCTGCAATTTAAACAAATCGAAAGATGTAATCCGACAAGAAGTAATTACGATTAATCAACATCTGTTGATTTGAGTGATGGACTTCAAGCGAAGAATTAAAAGCTGAAATTGTTTTTCATAACTGAAGTAGTGCATTTTGACCTTTGTTTATGTAAAAATAAATTTATTTAAAGTCGAAGATCTTCAAAACTGTCTTACTACCGTTGATTACCCTATATAATAAAAATAATGAGATATCATACTACAAATAATAAAAAAAACATAAGGACAAATTATAATATACTGATATTTTTTAATATAATAGGAAGGACGGATATATTTTAAGTCAAATTATAACTATAAATTCTTAGTTTTGGATGAAAGATTTTGGCAGGTAAAACGACTAGGGAGGTTGGTAATCTCGATCTCACTAATTTGTCTGATATTTTTCAAAAGTTTTGATCATAGTATCAGTAAAAACTAAAACGCTTTCTTCTTGATATTTTCTCTCTTGAAAATTATCAAGTTGTATACAGTTGACTACGGTTGCAAAAGAAACGCAAAACTTAAAATGGGCGCTAATTTTTTCTGTGTTAGGCAGCGTTTTACTTGATGACATTTTGTAAATATGAAGCGTTACTCAATGGAGGACGTCACTGTAACCGATTTTAGCAACAACTCTGCATCTGGGCGCATTCAAGGGCCAGCTAACTCAGGAATTAAAGCCAGGTGACTATTTAAAACTCTGGATATTTGCTGATTGAATGCTAAAGGATCAAGACGGTAATTTTGCTAAGAAAGCTGCTAGGTGCATATCCACCTTAGTGGGTATGTTGATAATATATAAAATTATGGAGGCAACTTTTAGGCTGGTGAAATAAGAGGGGCTATATTTTTTGAAAATAAGGCTGGAAACAGTGACTATTAATGGCAAACTTTATCTTAAGTTTATAATAAATTTGTTTCGTGCACACCTCTGAACCACCTTTGGCTTTAATCCCATCTCTACCCGCAACCTTGACTTGTCCTCTTGCTCATCCCTATTCACAGCTAAAAGAGATTTTACAAAGAAAAGGACCATATGACCACCGACCCAGCATTCCGAGCTCAACCTTTCTGAGAGAGAGAGAGAGCGTAGCTGGCCGCCAGCCGAGGCTGACCAGGTTTTTGTGCAAACCCAATAGCGCGCTTTGGTTGCGAGTTGTCGGTTGCCTTTTTTGTGTGTTCTGCACTCGTCCGTGGTGCTGCAATTAGTATACATCTGGTCAAGTAAGAACCCATCCCCGGGTTTGACGCTGCTAAGCCAGAATACGCTGACATCCGCCGCCAAGCTACAAGAGAACATCACGTGTGTCAGAAGAGTCGCAGCTGCCGCACACCGTATTTTAATCTAATTTAATTTGCTTATTTACGTTTTGTATTGTCTTTCATTAATTTGGTTTTATTCATTTTTTTATGTTATTTTGTTATTAATATCTACGAGTGCTTTATTACCCGCTCTCAAACGAAAATTTTCTATCGCTTCTATAGAACAGATAAAACATTTTAAGTATCTAGGGGTTACTATCGATGAAAGTGGAAGACAAGAAATAGACATAACTGAACGGATAGAGAAATGTAACAAATTATATTATGCAATGAATGTAAACTTTATAAATAAACGAGAGGTGTCACAAAAAACCAAACTTACAGTGTACAAAACAATCTTTAGACCCATCATGACCTATGGATGCGAATCGTGGGTACTGACACAAAAAATGAAATCAAGATTAGAAGCCACAGAAATGAAATACCTGAGAAGAGTGAAAGGTGTCAGCCTGAGAGATAGAATAAGAAGCAAGCAGATAAGGGAAGAATTAGAGATCAACCCAATAACAAGTTTCATCGAAGGACGACAGTTAGCGTGGTGGGGTCATTTGCAACGTATGCATCAAGATAGACAAGTTAAACAAATATGGGAAACGAGAAATGTAGGCAAAAGGAAACAGGGAAGGCCACAAGAAACATGGGACAATGTCACAGGAAAAATACTAACAAGGAAAGGAAAAACAATGGTGGAGGCAAAGGAAATGACAAGTAACAGAAAAGAATGGTATAAATTTGTACATAACTAAATAAGTTAATTAAGTTAAGAAAGTAGGTATATAGGTATCATAACACATAATGTACTTATTTTATTTTATTTTAGTTTATTTTATAAGCCAACACCAATTTGGTAAATGGCTTTTGATTATATATATATACGAAACCACGTGGGAAAATAGGTCAAAACAAAATATTGAAAACATGTAGTGAGGCAAGAACATGGAAACGCGTTTATAAAAAAACCATTTTGTAAGAGAACTGAGTAACTGTTAAATTGATAAATGGCTCTTAAAAAATAAAGGGGTAAATATTTATAAAACATTGTGTCTTTCTTCATTTTGCACTGTACATTGAGTGGTAAGTAGATAACAAAATAGCAAAAATTTTTCCATGGAGTGAGCAAAAGTAAAGTGTAACCCTACCAAACTAATTTAAGCTGCGTTCGAGTTCTAAGGTTTTCAAATTTTTTTATCAGCAGTTAGAATAAGTAGAAAGATGCAGTTAATTTTAAAAGATGCGAAAAACATTTCTGAAATTTAATATAGATGGGATGTAAGGGTAGTACAACACCTTATTACTGTCAAACGTTATAGTTGTGATTGCGATCATCTGGTGCAGCCAGCTAGATAATTAACGAGGCTCTAGCGACCGCCTACCAGCGGAGTAACTGAAAGAACTAGAACTAAAGAAATGTAATTTTATGAATTTAAAATATCGAAAGTATTGAGAAACTGCAACTTCACTTTATCATCCCAGAATATTTCAACTGTTTACTTTTTATCTCTCATTATCTTTTACTATTATGTCAAGAAAACAGAATCAGATGGCCTTCAGTCCCGGGCAGGTGTTAACTCACCCAAGAGTAGGAAGAATCTACCGAATTGACATAATAAAGTTAAATAACAGACTCGCTACATGAAATGTCCGCACAATACAAGCAGGAAATGAAAAGAATGGAAATAGACATTCCAAGACTAAGTGAGACGAGAAGCCTTGGAATCGGAATATGCTAAAAAGAAGATTTGACATTATACTAGCCAGGATTAATAAATAATAACACACAGCACAGACATGGAGTGAGTGTCTTAGGAAATAGGTGCATTAAAAAATTAGTGATGAACATAGTAATCTATTCAAAACAAAAAATCGCAACGCAGCTGAAAGGAAAACCACTAAATATCAACATTGTGCAAGTGTACGCCCCAAAAGAAGATAAAGCAAACTAAGAAATTGAAGAATTACATGAACTAATTCATTCGTTTAAATCACAAGAAATAACAATAGTGAGAGGAAACTTTAATGCAAAAGTAAGAAGAAGCCAAGCAGTGGAAAATGTAATGGATGCTTTTGTTTGGGTGTGCAAAATCAACGCGGGACAATTTTGTAGGAAAGAAAATTGAAAAACACTTATTATGATCTACATCCAGGATGTTTGTATACTTGTGAATCTCGACAAGACATCTTCCGACACATTGTAAGAAATCAAATAGATTACTGGCTCATTATAAAATACTTTCAAATTAATATTACAAGAGTCGTTGCGTACCCAGGAGCAGACATTGGCTCTGATTATAATCCACCGATAGAAAATTTTATATTTAGAGGAAAATTATTAAGACCCAGCAAACAATATAAAAATATAATATTGATATCTTGAGAGAAATAGGAAAAAAGGAGAAGAAATTGAAGCACAATTCAGAAGAAACAAAAAATCAAGGTGAAGAAATATACTGAAAAACAATAGAAACAAAGTTTAACCAACCTACGGAAAAGTGATTAGGTACAAAAAACACGAAGGAACCATGAATGACAAGAAATATTTTAGATAGAATGGAAAAAAGACGAGTAGCAAAGATAATACATGACAGAGATAAAACAACGAAGTAGGAATGGCTAACAGAATAGTGTTAGAAAAATTACACGAAATACACAACACTTTCAACTCCACAAAAAGTTTAAACAAATTACAAAAGGTTTTAAAAGAAACATAAAATTAGCATAAGAAAAATAATAAAATAGTAACAGACAACGTAGAATTATGACAGACTTAAGAAAACTACAGGATGAGTTTTATGTTACGATAAATATGATACTTCAGCCATTCTTGTGTTTTTAGTCTCAAACAAAAAATGACGTTAGTTATTGTTAGAGGAAGGTTTGAGGTTTTGTTTACAAATATGGAAATCAAAATCAATCCCGTCTGTGAGAACTATTTACCCGACGGATCAACGGGTCTTCATGGTCAAGGCCTTCTACCAAAATAGCGAATCGGCCTCAGCGGCACTTGGGAAGTTCCACGACAAATTCGGGAGGAATATTACATTGACCATAGCCACCATCACAAAATAAAAATTATTTTTTTAAAAATCATTAATTTTTATTTTTTTATTTTTGCCATGTTAAATTGGAACAGCCAAAAAGTTTGAAAGACTGGGCACTGTACTAGACGACAAGAAGGTGATGACAGGTCGTCCGGTCATTGTGACCACTCCTAAGGTGATGGAGAAGGCGAGAATCCCTATTCCAAGAAGAGCCCACTACGTCGTCCAGAAGGGCAGCACAGACTCTTGCAATGAATCAATCGAGTGTTCTCAAGATGCTGCATCAGGATCTGAATTTGTTTCTATACAAAATTACGATTTAACAGCCACTTACCACGGTCAATATTGAAAAAGAAGGAACCTAGGGGTTAAATCAATCCTAGTGTTTGGTATAAGTGGGGAAGCAGTGATTACCATTAATAACAAAGGAGGGCAACTGTTTTCTCACTTTTCTGCCTTAAATTTTAAAATCAAGGAAGAGAAACAACAGCCGAAGAAGGAAGGTGCTAAGGTTACAATTTAGAGGACGAGACAGCAGAGGACTTTACGAATCTCCTCCGCTTGCTCCGATTAAAGGATCCATGAGGTAGAGTTCTGGGCTAGCATGGCCAACATTAGCGCTACCCGTTTAACGTGCATTCTGTAGTCTAAATGGCTTACCGGATGAGCGCACAGAAAATGGCAGTGGAGGAGGCAGCACAATGGGCCCAGTTGTGGCCGAAGTGCGCTTGACTTTGTAAGTTACCCTTCATTTCACCTCCAGAGTAATAATATGCAATAAATGCTGAGAATATAGTGGCAATACCCATTTGAATTTAAAAACCCAATGGGCACAAGAGAAACATTATACTGTATGCAAGTGCTAACGTCAAATGCTATGACCAACGAAAGGAAGTCTTTATAGGTTTTATAGACTACCAAAAGACTTTTAACAGCACAAAATATCAACCGATATTTGATATACTGCAAGAACTAAATACAAATGATTTTAGAAACATACGAAATCAGCAAACTAAGGATAAATAATTAATTATCGACCAAAAAGTTACAAACCACAAAAGGCGTACGTGAAGGTTTTGTATTATCTCCCTTATTATTTAGCGCATAAGTAGAAAGAATCTTCAAATAACACTGCGTAAGCAAACAAAAGGAATTAAAGTTAATTAAACATCAATAAAAGATATACGATACACAGATGACAAAAAAATCTTAGCAGACAATCTAGAGGATCTACAGAAATTATTAAATAGCAAAATAGAATATGGAAACAATTTGGACTTACATTAAACACTAGCAAGACAAAATTCATGGCTATCAGCAGACAGCAATGTAACCAGGCCCAAATAAGAGTTTACAACAACCCTTAGAAAAGTCGACAAGTACAAATATGTGGGATGCACAATAAATAATAAAGTTGACAGTGATATGGAAATATGCACAAGAACAGCGATGGCAAGAACAGTTTTGTCAGTTTTAACAAACGCCTTTAAACTTAAGAATACGCATGACCAAGTGTTATATATGGTTCGTAGTATCATATAGCGCCAAAACGTGCTACTAAAAATAAGGTCAATAAACTGAACTAAGGCTTTTGAAATACAGACCTTAAGAAAACTACTACGAATCACTTGGGTATAATGAGAAAGTATTACACAGAACCAACACTAAACGCGAACTATTAAAAATAATAAAACAACGAAAAGTTTCACTTAGGACATATACTGCGAGGCAAAAAGTACGAAACATTAAGTCTTATTTTAATGTGAAAATAGAAGGAAGGAGAACACCAGAAATAAAGCAACACTCGTGGGTTAAAGGACAAAAAATTGGCGTGGAGTCAGAACTGTAGCAGATATCTTTTATACATGCGACGGAAAAAAGATTACACATCCTAAATTAAAAAGGCGTAGGAACGTCTACATGCTACATAGCGTAAAACAAGAGAAAAAGAACAAAAAATATATAGATAACAGCATAATTGCAGTTGGTTTGTATACTTAAAATAAGTCTCACGAATGCTGACTGACGAACACAAAGCAATGCTTTAGGACATGTTGACACGTGATACCGTCACAAATGGCGCTTTTTTGTCAGTTGTGACAATGGATGAGACGTGCCCCTAAAGAAATGTTTTCAGCAGCCATAGAATCATGGCGACAATGCTATAAAGAATATGCGCGTTCTCAATGTGATCTCCGTAAGAAGATTATGTTGAGAAGTAACAAAAGTTTCAACTTTCTTAAGTAAGTATTTTTCAGAAAAAAATTTGTAACCTTAGAACTTGAACGCACCTTGTAAATCGAAGCCGTCTCGTGCCTTCGCTGCAGCCGCGCCTTCGAGTGACTGAGCTGATAGCACTAAATCGTACAAACCGTAAATATAAAAATTTAATGTCTAATTATACATAGTCAGGTTTTTCTGAAAGTGTGCAAATAAACTAAATAACAAATTCGAGCAGCTAAAATGCTGCCGGGCAGTTTCGGCCAAAATGGATTACTACACACATAAGCAGCATCAATTTCCAAATGGAATTCCTCTAATGCAGATGCCTAGTCAATCCCAACGTTTAAAAAATTTTCACAACAAAATAACGGCATTCAAAATCAAACAGGGCCCCAATCTAATAATAACACGTCACAAATCCCTAGTGGCCAGTATCGTGCATTATCAAATCAAACACTAAATTTCCGAACAAATGTAGATCAAATCCCAACGTCGTCGATTCAGTACGAAGAAAGTGAGAGCGACATGGATCAATCAGATGAAGATGATGAGAACTCTATCCATAAACGGCAAAAAGTCAAAGGTGGTAAACTTAAAAGACAAATTAAATATGATGATCAGCTGTCAAATAATAACAAACAAACAAAATATACATCAGCAAATAAATGTGTAATACTTAGTAATACAGAAGATAATTCGAATAAAATAGATAAGCAAACAAGAACTCCAGGTATACCTAAACCGCCACCTATATTTGTGCACTATGTAATAAATTACGACATGATGATAAAAAAAGTTATTAGACGTAGCAGAAGTAGAGCAATATACAACTAAATGTTTAGCAGAGAATGTAGTTAAAATAAACGCACTAAACCCTGATGTATACAGAAAATTAATAAAATATAAGCAAGAAAACGACATTATTCATCATAGATTTCAAATGGAACAAGACCGTCTCTACAAGGTAGTTATGAAACATATACAACACACAACACCTATTGCAGAAATTAAAAACTTTCTTAAAGAAAAAGGTCGTAACGTAAGAAATATACTAAACATTAAAAGCAAATATAATAATGAACCCCTGCCAATATTCTTTATTGACCTTGAACCATCAGAAAACAATAAAGATATTTATAATGTCAGAGCCACAGACAATAAACACGTACTCTTTGAACCTATACGAGAAAATTCTGACATAGTGCAATGCACAAGGTGTCAAAATTATGGTCATACAAGAGCATACTGTAATCGACCGTACGCTTACCGGACCTCATGACACAAAAACTTGCGCCAAACAAATAAGTATACCCGTTTCGTGTATACTGTGTGGAAAATCTCCCCCAGCAAATTACAAGGGTTGCAATGTACCAATAATTGCAGAAAAAATACAATCCAAACAACCACTAAGCTCTTCCAAATAACAGAACACAATTTTCCAATGCTACCAAATAAACAAACTAATCAACACCTACCCAACCAACCTTCTCCCTCCCAAAGACCATCCTATGCGCACAACCTAAAACAACACCCCGTACAAAATCAAGACCTAAGTCTCTAGCAATTTCTCGATGAGTTCAAAAACTTGTTCAACCAATTGTTGCAGCAAAACAGCATGATCCTAAACATGTTGACTACTGTTATTAACAAACTAATCCAATAAGGGCCAACTTCCTACGGATAGCAGAATGGAACGTCAACGGTTTAACACATAGGAAACTAGAAATAGAAATGTTCTTAAAACTCCATAACATAATCATCTTACTTGTGTCAGAATCACATTACACTGATAGATCATATATTAAAATTCCACACTACAATATATATCATACCCAACACCCCGATGGTACTGCTCGCGGTGTATCAGCAATAATTATTCGAAATTCAATTGTACACTATAAACTACCATCATATTAATCTGACTTTTTGCAAGCTACGATAATTCACGTCAAAAAGCTTCCTACTCCAATCGATGTGGCAGCTATCTACTGCCCACCCAGACACAACTTTACAAAACAGAAGTTGCAACCATTTTTCGACTCCCTAGGCCAGAAATTCATAATTTACGGAGATTTTAACGCCAAAAATGTACATTGGGGCTCATGACTAACAACATTAGGTAAGGAGCTGTATAGCTGATTAATAGATAACAACTATAACTTCCTATCCACGGGAAATCCAACTTCCTGGCTAACTGACCAGAACGAAATCCCGGACCTCCTGGACCTATTTATTACAAAAGGACTGAGAACTAATTATATTAATATCACATCCAATTATGACGTAATGTCCGATCACTCGCCAATAATCGCGACCGTAAGCTCAACAATTATTCACAAAGAGCCACTCAACAACAAAAAACTAACTGGGATTTATTTCAACATCACATTGAACATCATCTAGACCTAAATGTAAGTTTAAAAACTACTTATGAAATCGAACAAGCTACAAACCATTTTATATCTACTCTACAAACAGCAGGATAGAATGCTACGCCACAAATTACCAACCTTAAAATAAATAGCCCCTAACATTTCACAAGAGATGATATAAATAGTTAAGGAAAAAGAAAGTCAAGAGCAAGATAGCAGCGTACACGCAATAAGAAGACAAGCATAAATTTAACTAATTAAACAACAAACTCAGAAATAAGTTAAAACAAACTCGTAATGCATCTTTCCAAGAATACATAGAAACATTATCTTCTCATGATAAATTCATCTGGAAACACACAAAAGAAACCAAATGACCTAAGGCCCACACACCACTACTAAGAGATCAGAGCGGAAACTGGTTAAGGTCCAATAAAGAGAAAGCTGATGCATTCGCACATCACCTGGCTGCAGTATTCAAACCAAACTGCAATGTAATAAACCAAGAAATAGAAGACGAGCTACAAACCCCAATCCAGATGGCATTGCCAATAGGAAAGTTTACCATCTCAAAAATAGAAAGTGAAATAAAAATCCTAAACAAAAAAATCTCCGGGACAAGACCTGATCACACCAATTATACCAAAACATCTACCTAAGAAGGGTATCAAATTTCTGAAGATTCTCTTTAATATTATTCGAAGGCTCACATACTGACCACTACAGTTAAATTCGTCGAAATACTCCTAATCCTCAAACCAGAAAAATCTTTCAATAAAATCCACTCATACCGATCTATAAGCCTCCTTTCAGTCATATCAAAGCTGCTGGAAAAGTTACTCTAAGGTGAACTCGTTGCAAGAGGATTGGTTACCCAACCACCAATTCGGTTTTAAATATAGTCATACGACTATTTAACAATACCATCGGATTACGAATACAATACAAACTTCACTTCAAAATAAACTATTCTGTTCTGCAGTAATGTTAGACGTGAGACAGGCGTTCGATCGCATCTGGCACAGAGGGCTGCTTTATAAAATTAAAAAAAACTATGCCACACGAATACTACTGCATATTTCATTCGTACCTCACTAATCTAAGCTTTTGAACTAAGATTGGTAACGATGTATCTCAGATGGAGCAAATAAGCGCAGGTGTACCACAGGGTAGCGTCCTGGGTCCAATGCTGTACCTACTCTTCACCTCTCACCTGCCAACATCTATTAATACCATGATAAGTACTTTCTCTGATGATACCGCGATCAGAGCGTGCAATAAAGATCCGAACACAGCATCAGCGATGCTTCAAAATCACCTAATTCAAATTGAAAAATGGTTGGATAAATGGAAAACAAAAGTTAACCAAGACAAGTCAGCGCACTATCACTTTTACAACAAAACGTTCAACATGTTCAACTGTCACTCTCAACAACATATCCATACCTCAATCACAAGAGTGTACCTGGGACTCCATCTTGATAGGCGATTCGGGTGGAAAACGCATATAAGGAAAAAGCGCAAAGAAATGGATATTAAGTTAAAAAGTCTATACTGGCCTGTATGAAGAAAATCTCCATTAACGTTGGAGAATATAGTCCTACTATATAAAGTTATAAACCGCCCAATATGGACATATGAATGCCAGCTATGAAGGAGATGTGCCAGAAATTCTAATCTTGACATCATACTGGGCTCCCAGTCAAAGACCTTACGAAACATGTCAAATGCACCATGGTATGTAACAAATCGCACCATACACACTTATCTAAATATCTCTTTTGTGAGAGAAATTATCAAACAATATGTTGTTAAAGACCAAATCTCTATAGACGACTTCAGATGAAGTGGCCGAAGAATCTGACTAACTAAATATGGAAGGAGGCCGATGAGAGCCCTATCCATTAAAGTCCTAAGTTCAAATACTTAATTACATAATATTAGCTCATAGAATCTATATATTCTGATTGTAATTATAAAGTTAATATAACAAAAAAAACCTTGTAAATCTATATAAATTAGACCAATACATAGAAGCTGTATTTATCGTTAATGGTAAAAATGCTCAGATATTTTCATAAATTTTTAGACAAAGCTAGCACTTTCGTTGAATTTTAACAGCATAATTTTTACTATTCCTCAATTTGTTGCCAAACTTTTAATTATGTCAAGTTGAACTTAAAAGAACTTGCATTGTCATGTACAAACAGTTGCTTTTTGATTAAATCATTTTTGAAAGCTTATTAAAGTTACTAAAATTGTAATGTCCTAGTCAATTCCAAAAGTTTTGTAACTGAAAGTTAGACCCTCAAATTATGTCAGGCAGCAAAAAAAGACCTATTTTTAGATTCCTATCACAAGCGCCAATGTGTACCCGAATTAAAATTAACGGAGCTTTATGTTTACATTCAATAAAGCGGCCGCGAACGAACAACAATAAAAATCGTGATTGCATAATGAAGCGAAAACCAAACAGGTTCAAAATCGATTAACCACATTTTAAATATTTGACGACAATTTGGTATTCCGAGCCGCAGTTTATTATAGACGGCTGTTTGCAGTTCCTTCAACATAAATAAGTTTTTTAATTAGCAGAATTACTAACAAGGGCTCTTGTTTCCCACGTAATGTCGTTCCATAAATTAAACTACACGTGAAATAGTCGCGAGATTACGCTAACGTTCGTCATTACAATTTACAGCAAACTCTATTGCTTTGTGTCTCTATCGCATTATGTAAAGTACCGCAAAAACACGATAGTGCTCGCTGGGCGGCAACAAAGCCCCGGTTACGGCCAAATCCAGCGCTTTCACTAAATCTTAATTTTGCATTAATGCACAGCGAGATTTTCATATAGGCCGCCGTACATTGTGTTGCCTCGGGACTGGATAAATCACATCCGCTAGGAGCTTGCCAAAAGCCCTTCCAACAGAGCGACTTGCGGTACGTTGAAACTATTTGCGGCCTTTGTTTAAACACTCAGAAGTTGGCAGAAAGCGCAAGAGGGCTATTAGAGTACTTTTTGGCCCTCTTTGTCAGCATTCACGAATTTCATGACAATTGTACACTTTAACACAAAGAATTATGAAAATCGCTATTTTAATCAGTATTAAAGTAGACTAATTTTAGCATTTCGTGATAGTAATTACAATAATTACTGGTTTACTACATGTGTTTGTTATATGTTGATATGTTGGCGTAAAACGTAAGTTTCGTTACATTTAAATACTGTTTTATTTTGTCACATACACACTCAGTTCCCATTTGGCTTTCCTAGCGAAAATCGGGTCATCTATTCACTATAAAGTTCAAGTGCAATCATATCATGAGTGGTAAAAACGAGATCGTTAAACATTACGCGCCGCGAGAAGTAAAAGTGTACAGCTGTTAAGATGTACAAAATAATGTCAATGTCAATGAATCTACAACAACAAAACAGGTACATGCGATCGTTTCCTCCTATTACGCTAATAGCGTATATAATTTCACACAAATAATACAAAATACCCAACAAATGAGCTAATGTGATACTTCACCAAGTAGGATATAAAACGGTTTCTTAAGTACCTTCACAGCAAACACAGCATCAATTACTGCCTTCTATGTCAACCAACCAATCACAACTGAGATTTCACCATCAACAAATTACAAGAACGTTATCGGACAGTGAAGGCAAAGCAGATGATGCACAGGAAACTAGTAATATTCCATGGCAACAACTAAAAAGTACAAAACGGAAGAAGATTACAAGATTTACCAATAATTATAGCAACAATAAGATAATCACCAATAATAGGTTCAGCTCACTAACAGTTGAAGGAAACAACCGCCATAACACTGAACCCTCTGCAAAGATCAACAAACCTCCCCCTATCTACATATTATATTTGGTGTAATGGACTATCCAAAAATGATAAACCAAATAAGAAACTGCTAAGAGGATAGCTAATAACGCCATTAGAATTAATTACAATAATTATTTAAATACTTAAAGCAAGAACGTATTATTTACCATAGTTATCAAGTGACAGGAGATCGAGCCTAGAGAGTGGTAATTAAACATCTACATAATACCATCCGAATTGCAGAAATAGTTAATAAAATAACAAAACTAAAGCACAATGTAAGAAACGTCATAATGCTAGACACAGGACTACAAAGGAGCCCTTAAATTTCTTTTTTATTGATCTCGAGCCAGCAAACAATGTCAAAGAAGTATACAACTTACAAAGACTACAAAACGTAGACATTAAGACTGAAACAATCCACAAAACCAAAAACGATACTGGGCAGTGTACGAAATCCCAACGATACGAACACTTCGTCTTATTGCAATAGACCTTATGTGTGAGTAAAATGCGGAGGATCGCACAGCACTGAAAGCTGTAAAAGATCTAAAGAAACGCCAGCCACTTGTGCTTTGTGCGGAGGAGACCATCCAGCCAAGTATAAAGGATGCGAATACTACCACAAGTTTAGCTGGCGCTATAAAACTAAGGACCTCAAATAATAATCAGACCCAATTCAAAATTTCTTAATAATTTAAAAGCGATCTTCAATCAATTAATTAAAGAGAATAGCATGGTAGTTTACATGTTAATCACGCTAATTAGCAAACTGGTTCATTAATGGCAAAGTTCTTACTAATTGCATAATAGAATGCCAATGGCCATAAACAGTACGAAGAAGAAGTAAAAACATTTTTGATAAACAATCACATAGATGCCCTTTAGTCAGTAAAACACATTTTACAGAACAAACATATTTTAAAATACCAAATTATGTAGCATATAGTATTAAATATCTTGATGGTACCGCGAATGGAGGCACAGCAGTTCTTATTAAAATACAGTCCACCTACAAACTACCAAATACAAAAAATCTCCTACAATCTACCGAATAAAATCAACTACTTATGATGACAATTGCAAATATCTATTGCCCATCTCGTCAAAATATAGAAAAGAAGGATTTTGAAGAAATTTCCAAACATTAAGCAATAAACTTATAGTTGGTGATGATTACAACAAACACCAGGTGGAGCTTATGATAACAACCAAAGGTAGTAAACTGTTAAAACAATAGAAAACCATCAATATTTATTTTCATCAACAACCAACCTACTAGTCTATTGACCACAATAAATTCAGATTATTAGAATTTCTTTATTATAAATAGAATCAACTCCATCATTAACATTATACCCAGTTACGACTTGTCATTTGATGACTCTAATTATAGCAACAATTGAACTTCTGTAATATACAAGAAACCGTCAACCTAGACTACACAATATCAAACAAATTGGGATACTTTTGCACTATATTAAATGATAGCATCGATCTAAAAAGATTTATAATCAAATTATAATATGTTGCACAAGAGTCTACATCAAAATTTAAAAACAATAAACCGTAATATCCATTACAAATCAAAAAGTCATAGTACAAAAAGACGTGCCAGATCAAAATGGCAGCACACACCACCCCGGTCTATAACAAAATGAGTCAAAATTAAAAACAAACTCAAAAGTAAGAAACCAGGAGTTTGAGCAAAATAATAAACTAAGAGAACAGATAACTCCATTTGGAAGCCAATTAAGAATTAAAAAAAAACTGAATCGAAAAAGCATCAACACCATTGCAAAGTGATGCTGAGAAACAAATCTATGCTTGGTTTCCGTTTATCAACCGATAGAGGATGTAGGTGACAAGAAATAGAACAAGTTTCTTTATTCCATCTGTAATCCCACCTTATCAAAGCACTGACACCAAAAGACATTGCAGAAGATATTAAACTTCCAAATCTAAAAGAGTCACCTAGAATAGATCTCCTAAAAATACGTCTATAATGCGACCTGTACACTGGCCAAAATTCTAAAACAGCAAATTTAATAATAGATAAACTAGGAAAAGATCCAACAGGTGCCTCTTCTTACAGACTTATAAGGTTGCTGTTAATAGTCTCAAAATTACTTGAAAGACTGGTAATTCGTGGATTAATAAGACCTACTTGCAGAAATCAATTTGGGTTCGTCAGAAACACTCAGTGCAACAAGTTTATCAAATTACACAAACCATAATAAAGCATTTGAAAGAAACAATATTGTAGTGGAATTTTCTCAACATCATCCAAACCTTTCAGAAAGTCTGTCTGGATTAACATAAAATTAAGTGCACTTTTCACCACCCCTCATCCTTCTAAAACCTTATCGAAAAATTTTAAACTAAGGTAAATGAAGGAAACCTGACTTTTTCTATTAATTCAGGAGTGCCTCAAAGTGTTCTTGGATATTTTGCACGCGTCAGATCTACCAATGGCGACAACAGGAACTTTTGCTGATGATACGGCTATTCTCTTTGCAACGAAGATCCACAAGTAGCCTCAAACATTTTACAAGGCTTTAGATAACCTAGAACAATGGCTGGAAAATGAAAAATAAAAGTGAACGAAAATAAGTCAGCACATACTACATTCACCATCCGCAAAGAAACATGCCCTGCAGTCACAATAAACAATGTAAAGATACCAAAAACGCAAGATATTTAGGATTACACTTAGACATAAAACTGACTTAAAAAACAACACATCACAAAAAAAAAAAGGAATTAAGAAGAGAACTGCAGTGGCTATCTATAAAAAACAAAATCCTGATGTTCAAAGCAGTCATCAAACCAATATGGGCTGATAAACTAAAACTATGGGGAAGTGACCCCAAATGAAATATAGAAATCATTCAGAAGGATCAATCCAAGATACTCCGTCAAATTTTGGATGCTCCCTGGTATGTAACAACCATACATATTAACCTACATATTTCAACAGTACAAGAAGACATCCGCAAAAAAGCCATCAAGTCCCATGCAATCTTAGAAAACTATCCTAACCCGCTAATGGATCAACTTTTAGAACCAGTAATCAACAGAAGACTAAAAAAGGTGTGACCAAGTGAACTAATCCAAGTTATTGTATCGATGTTTAAGTTTACACATGTTATATCATTGGATATCTCCCAGATCATGTTAGTTAATAAACAGAAACCATCACCAAGACCAGGCCCAGTCCTTTGTCACAAAATATTACAACTAATACTCCACTACATCCAACAACCCCAACCCCTACTTGCCCAAATGACCGATACAACCAACATCCCATCTAACAACACCGAAACAGACCTAACTATCAAATTTACTATATTCCTTAATGATTTTAAGAATATGTTCAATCAATTACTCAACCAGAACAGTATGATTCTAACCATGCTGACAACAGTTATCAATAAATTAACTCAATAATGGCCCCTGCACTTATTGCAGAATGGAACGCAAATGGCTTATCAAACCATATTCAGGAACTTACGCTATTTCTTAACATAAATAAAATTGATATCCTAATCGCTGAAAGTCATTCAACACAAAGGACAACTCTTAAAATACCATACTATTCCATTTACTATGCTAACCATCCTGATGATGCGGCTCAGCAGGGGTCTGCAATCATAATCAGATCTTCAATAAAACATCACGTACTTCAACCATACATAACACACAAAATTCAAAGTGCCATCATAAAAGTAGATACTTTCTCGACCTATTACAATTGCTTCAATATATTGTCCACCACGTTATTCTATAACATGCGATGTATACCTCGAGTTCTTCCAACGACTCGGCTCACACTTTTAGTTGCCGGAGACTGGAATGCTAAAAATACAGCCTGGGGATCTAGGCTGATTACTCCTAAAGGCAGAACATTATTGAGAGTTTTAGAACTAAATAATTTCAACTATTTGTCGACTGGAGAGCCAACATTGGCCGACCGATCGAAATAAAATCCCCGACCTGTTAGACTTTGCCATAACTAAAGGGAATCTCAGACCTACATAGTGATATTGAATCCAATTTAGATCTGCACTCTGACCACAGTCCTGTAATAATAACTCTAAGCACCAGTATTATATGGAAAAAGCCACAACAGAGACTGTCTTCCAAAAGACTGATTGGAACCTATTCCGTCAACATATCAACGATAATATACCACTAAATATCCGCTTAAAAGATAAGAAGGACATAGATGAAGCTGTGCAGTACCTAACTACGTTAATACAAAGCGCTTCCTGGCCTCTACTCCAGAACCCCTTGGTCTCACCCGCAACAATCAGAACATTCCGCTTCATATTAGAGAATTGGTCATCGCAAAGCGCAGAGCTCGGCGCAGGTGGCAGACTACCAGGAATCCATTTGACAAAACATTTAAATCGAATAACGCACAATCTCCACAATGCTATCCAAGAAGCAAAAAACGTCAATCTATCTGCTGATGATCACTCCCTGTGGAACGCGACAAAGAAATTCAAAAGACCCATATTCCACCTCTACGAAAAGTTGATGGGAGCTGGGTGCGGACGAATATTGAAAAATCCAACAGATTCGCAGAACACCTTGCTAGTGTATTTTCCGCTCCTGATATCCTCAACGATGATGAAGATGATGTCGAAATACAAACATTCTTAAACGCCTCTTGTCAGATGTCTCTTCCACCCAAGCCTATTTCACCTGCAGAAGTCAAAAAAGAAATGTCTCTTAAATCCTCATAAAGCTCCTGGATATGATCTCATCACAGGTGAAGTACTGAAAAACTGCCCTAGAAAAGCTATTAATCAGACCCAATTCAAAATTTCTTAATAATTTTAAAGCGATGTTCAATCAATTAATTTAACAGAAAGGCATGGTACTTTACATGTTAATAACGCTAATTAGCAAACTGGTTCATTAATGGCAAAGTTCTTGCTAACTGCATAGTAGAATGCCAATGGCCATGAACAGTACGAAGAAGAAGTAAAAACATTTTTGAAAAATAATCACATAGATGCCCCTTAGTCAGTAAAACACATTTTACAGAACAAACATGTTTTAAAATACCAAATTATGTAGCATATAGTACTAACTATCTTGATGTTACCGCAAATGTAGGCACAGCAGTTCTTATTAAAAATACAGTCCACCACTACAAACTACTAAAGTATCAAAAGATCTCCTACAATCTACCGCAATACAAGCATCAATTCTATCTTATGATCTGACAATTGCAACTATATATTGCACATCTCTTCAAAATATAGAAAAGAAGGATTTTGAAGAATATTTCCAAACATTAAGCAATAAACTTTTAGCTGGTGATGATTACAACAAACACACCAGGTGGTGCTTACCGCTAATAACAACCAAAGGTAGTAAACTGTTTAAAACAATAGAAAACTATCAATATTTATTTTCATCAACCTACTAGTCTATTGACCCACAATAAATTCCAGATGTATTAAAATTTCTTTATTATAAATGAAATCAACTGCACATGCATTAACATTATACCTAGTTACGACTTGTCATTTGTTCATAGCAACAATTGAAGCTTCTGTAATATACAAGAAACCGTCAACCTAGACTACACAATACTCAAACAAATTGGGATACTTTTCGCACTATATTAAATGATAGCATCGATCTAAAAATTATAATATGTTGCACAAGAGTCTACATAAAAAATTTACAAAAAAAATAAACCCTGATATCCCATTACAAATCAAAAAAGTCATAGTAGAGAAAAGACGTGCCAGATCAAAATGGCAACGTACCCACACACCAACCGACAAACGGGTCTATAACCAAATGAGTCAAAAATTAGAAAACAAACTAAAAAAAGTAAGAAACCAGGAGTTTGAGCAAAATATAAATAAACTAAGCAGAACAGATAACTCCATTTGGAAGCCAATTAAGGAAGAAAAACCTGAAACGAAAAAAGCATCAACAAACAATGTGCGAAAGTGATGCTGAGAAACAAATCTATGCTTGGTTTCCGTTTATCAACCGCTAGAGGATGTAGCTGACTAAGAAATAGAACAAGGTCTCTTTATTCCATCTGTAATCCACACTCTTATCAAAGCACTGACACCAAAAGACATTGCAGAAGAAATTAAACTTCCAAATCTAAAAGAGTCACCTAGAATAGATCTCGCGGCTAAAATACATCTATAATGCGACCTGTACACTGGCCAAAATATCTAAAAACGGAGCAAATTATAATAATAGATAAACTAGGAAAAGATCCAACAGATGCCTCTTCTTACAGACTTATAAGGTTGCTGTTAATAGTCTCAAAACTACTTGAAAGACTGGTAATTCGTGGATTATATAGAGACCTACTTGCAGAACATCAATTTGGGTTCCGTCAGAAACACTCGGCAGTGCAACAAGTTTATCAAATTACACAAACCATGAATAAAGCATTTGAGAAAGAAACAATATTGTAGTGGAATTTTTCTCAACATCATCCAAACCTTTCAGAAAGTCTGTCTGGATTAACTTATAAAATTAAGTGCACTTTTCACCAGCCTGCCTCATCCTTCTAAAACCTTATCGAAAAATTTTTAAACTAAGGTAAATGAAGGGAAACCTGACTATTTTTCTATTAATTCAGGAGTGCCTCAAGGTAGTGTTCTTGGATATTTTGCACGCGTCAGATCTACCAATGGCGACAACAGGAACTTTTGCTGATGATACGGCTATTCTCTTTTGCAACGAAGATCCACAAGTAGCCTCAAACATTTTACAAGGCTACTTAGATAACCTAGAACAATGGCTGGAAAAATGAAAAATAAAAGTGAACGAAAATAAGTCAGCACATACTACATTCACCATCCGCAAAGAAACATGCCCTGCAGTCACAATAAACAATGTAAAGATACCAAAACGCAAGATATTTAGGATTACACTTAAACATAAAACTGACTTAAAAACAACACATCACAAAAAAGAGAAAAAAATGAGATTAAGACAGGAGAACTGCAGTGGCTATCTATAAAAAACAAAATCCTGATGTTCAAAGCAGTCATCAAACCAATATGGGCATATAAACTAAAACTATGGGGAAGTGACTCCAAATCAAATATAGAAATCATTCAGAAGGATCAATCCAAAATACTCCGTCAAATTTTGGATGCTCCCTGGTATGTAACAACCATACACTACATATTGACCTACATATTTCAACAGTACAAGAAGACATCCGCAAAAAAGCCATCAAGTCCCATGCAATCTTAGAAAACTATCCTAACCCGCTAATGGATCAACTTTTAGAACCAGTAATCAACAGAAGACTAAAAAAGGTGTGACCAAGTGAACTAATCCAAGTTATTGTATCGATGTTTAAGTTTACACATGTGATATCATTGGATATCTCCCAGATCATGTTATTTTATATCTTAACATATTTGATGTGAGAATAAGAGTGGTTATTAAAATTTACTTGTTTATGTTTTTTTAGTATCATACGACAATGCCTTCTTCTACCAAAACCTCAATGATATCAAAAGCATTTTTATAGTATACGAACATAGAGTATGAGGTGTTTTAAAATGTCTTTATTAGAAGATAAGTTCTCTAAGACGTTCTCTATCAAGTAAAATCATTACGTTTCTACAAATTACCATTTTCCACATACACATGCCAACACTGAACAAGTTCCTTTCGCCCAGTTGTAAAAGAAATTAGCCATTTGTTGTCGGCATCAATAACAAACAGAAGCTTACACCTTTAATAATTTTGATTTTTACATAAGCTTTGCCACCGACAGCACCCATAGACCAATGAATGTTGCTAGGACTAAAACCCTCAGCCGTCTCACTTTGGTCACTTTAATAGGATGTTGCAGAAAAGCATTGCTTCCCGTATTAATAGTATAGAACATTATGAGACCTATTTGATAAGCCTCGAAGCAATATTACCAGATCTGTCGACTAGAGAGAGTTAGTGTGTTCCTACTGTTTTTTTTTTATAAAATTTTGTTATTATAATGTGGGTGAACTTTTAAAAAAAGGAATCATTTAAATGAATGTATTTATTGCAGATTTAATTATCATTCCCTTAAAGTAGGATCACACAGAAAATGAGGAAGGTATGGAAAAACTCGATTCACAAGTAAGAATGTTAGAATAAAGTTGAAATTTTATAAATCTTTAAATTAAGCAATTAGTGCTATTCACAAAGGACAGTGAGATACAAATGCGTCGAAATTTGAGCAAAAATATTTTTTTAGCAGACCCTGACATGTAAATTGTTATATTGACCATGATGATCCCAAATAGTTGCTCCTAATGCTAGTTTCGTGTTTACACATAAATTAAGGACCAAATTTAAGTCCAAATGCAAGTCTCATATAACCATATGTTTCGCTAAAAATATTCTAATCTGGTATTCTTCATCATATTTACCTCATCAAGAGTATTAATTTGAATTAAAATGTAGTTTTAAAACTTTCGTTAAATAAATAGCATTCACTATTAGTGTAAAAACTTTAAATTATATTTGAATGTGCTGCAATGTTCCTTCTACAGTTTACGGAGTCATTGTAAGTCACCCATTATAATCAGCCTTGGTAAATCATTTTCCTAAATGACACGTAAAAATTTTCCAAAAATTGTCACTGTAGAAACCTAACATACTAGTAAATACTCAAATATTGGTAGCTTTAGATTGTTCTATAGCATTTTTTCTTGATTATTAATTACATCACTTTTGTTATAATAAAAATGATATCATATTTATACCACTTTCTTTTTCGATGTTATTAATAAAAATAAAAATTTGTGCGTTTGTCCAATAAGACATTTTAATGTAACCAGTTTCTCTTACAATTCTTAATTTTGTTTTTATATGTGTCGCAGTTTCCAAAAAGGTCTGGTCTCTACACTTCCCAAGTCCAATCTATTTAGTTCTAAAATCCTACCTACCCGAGAGATCCTTCCAAGTTGTGATAAATGGCTCAACCTCTGACTATCACCAAATCCAAGCAGGAGTGCCACAAGGTAGTGTTTTGGGTCCTTCACTCTACCTGATCTATTCATATAACACGCCAACCACGCAAGACACTTCTATTGCCATGTTTGCCGATGACATAGCCATATTATCAATCAGTGACAAGCCCGCAGTATCTGCAGCTCACATACAGCATCACCTAAGCTTACTGCAAGATTGGACTTGCAAGAGAAGTATAAAAGTAAACAGTGAGAAGTCAGCTCAAGTAACCTTCACTAATAGACGGCTTAATTGCCCTCAAACTACTTTCAACAATATTGCAATTTCAGTCAAGTCTGAAATCAAATACCTAGAAATGCACCTTGTTGCAAAACTCAACTGGAGCATGCATATCAAAAATAAGAGGAAACAAATAGACCTAAAAGTGAAGCAAATGTACTGATTAATCGGAAGACGTTCGCAGCTATCGCTATCATATAAATTATTACTTTATAAGACAATCATAAAGCCCATTTGGACTTATGGTGCTCAACTTTGGGGCTGCGTAAAAGCATCCTATTCAAAAATACTCCAAAGGCTTCAGTCTAAAACCCTTCGCATAATGACTGATGCACCATGGTATGTAACGAGCTTATCCAGAATGACTTGAAGATCTCATATGTAGCATCCGAAATTCAGATACTTGCAAAAGCATACACCCATAACTTACCAGGACGTGAAAACGACCTCATAGGGCGTCTCGTAAACCGTCAGCCGTTGTAAAAAGGCTCAAGCGTAACTGGCCACAAGACCTAATTCCCTAAGCAATTTATATTAGTATATTCTCCCCTAGGTTGATGGCACTGGCTTGATCCTAGATAATCACATGTATTTCTATATAAGATCAAATTTACTTATTACTCAATTTGTATAACATGAGTAGATTATAAATATGCAAATACAAATAAAAAAATATGTCGCAGTCAAAGTTAATTACATTTTGCTACTCTATATATGAAATATAAAATATTGTGACTTATTAAAGGTATATATGCATGCATGTATGACTCACATCGACTGTAATTGTATAATAGCATTAATAAAGAGTATGATCTATATGTGACAGCCTTCAACACTCGACTGAAGGCCGCGACCTGAGCGGGTTCGATTGCACTAAAATTCATGGAAATTTATGACATTCTAGGAAGTTTTAACCTCAGATAAAATCAACTTAATATTCCCTAACGTATATTAAATGGGCTATAAAATAAAATTTTACAAAGTTTCTACAATTCTAAAGAAAGCTATATAAATATGACGCTCGCCTTATATTATGCATTTTCAAAAAAGCCAAGGACCTTTTTAAATTATAGATATATCAAAATAATATAATTAATGTATGCTTAAAGAATGTTATTTTTATTAAATATTGTAATTTCTTTATTTACAAATAATTCGGATAAACTAACTTAACTATTTTCTTACCTAATGTATTTTGTTTGATATAATATTACTTGTAGCAACATGCAAAACATAGTCTTAATAAATTAAGAATGAAATCATAAGTAAATGCATAAAAGCTACAGATAAGCAATACGCTGTATTTAACTTTAAGGTTTTACAAGTACGAAAATCCTTGTTCGTTTTACTGAAAAAACGAATTATTCACATTTCAAGTAAAGAAGATAGTAACCACATAAAAGGAGCAAAATTTGAGCTGTAGACTATAAAATCCAACAGAAGAACTAATTCGTCCTTTTTATTATTGAAAAATAGCATCATTAACCAAAATATAGGGAATCACTGTACAGTAATTTGTTTTCAAATTGAAAAAGATGCCAGTTATGTTGAATAAGTAAAATATCAAATGGTAATCACCGTTTCTTAGCAAAAAATTTCTCTTCCTTGAAATTCTTGTATCGCTCGGTTACAAATACGCATTATGCCTAATTACTTCGCAATTTAAGCAAATAACTGCAATTTATTAAGTTACAGATTAACAATAATCACACTCAAGAATTAGTGGTTATTGATTAGTTTAGGTTACAATCAAAGAGCTATACAGAAAGTATGGAGGTTAGAAACACATAACTAGCATTTTTTATTCTTTATTATTAGCTACTAAAAAAAAACAAATTTTCCTTGGCTTTCTAAGAAATTGTGTTCTAAAGCTCTACGATTTCGATGAACTAAAGTAGAAGTAGTTTCTTTGGAACTTCGATCGCAATACTATCAACTGAAATATTTACAAAAGAAAGTACTTAAGAGCACTTTGTAAATTGTTTATAAAATATAAATTTTCTTTTCAAGTCAAATATTACTATTTTATTCTTTGTGCAACATAAGAGTACTCTTTTAGTTCTGCCTCTTAAGTTTTAATAAAACAACTTTTTTGTGTGTATTTTATTTTTTTTTAATTTACACAAAAGCCACTTTTTCTAAATAAAATTTTTCTTATTTATTATTGCGAGTTCGCATTCTACACTCGCGGAATAAAGCCGTCTGCGAGATTACAAGTGCCGAGGATAAAGCAACTTGTGATATCAACTTTAAAATTTAATAAACTGTGATTTTTAAAATAATTATTTAAAGACTTTTAGCTACAATAAAATTCATATTACATAAATTAAAATGCTGCCGACCGGCAACGGCTATAACGGCGCATTTAATACATATAATCAGCAGCAAATTAATGGAAATTCTATGCTTTCAGAACCATCACTGTTCCCGCCTATTATCCATCTCCAAAACATGCACCAGCAAACCCAATACACAAATCAACCGCCCCCTAATTCAGAATTATTGTCCTCACAATACCAACAACTTCCCCAGATGCCACAGACACAGTTTTCTACATTTCAATTGAGTGCAAAATCTTCATCTCAACTAATACAAAATAACAACACCTCAAATGAGTATTATGAAGATAATTGGTGTGGCGGCCTTTCGCCCTTGAACCGCTTATATCGCGGCGGCGCATGCTGGCGGCTTTCTGATGTCTGCTACGTTTTGCCATCGCACACAAAACGGCATATGGGCTTTTGCTCAGCCGACAAGTCTGCATACGCCGTCGGCGGCATCTTTTGATATGAAAGGTGCTGTCGAATGAAAATTGCCCGCAAAGACCTACAGCCAAGCCAGCCGCGAAGCCCGGCAACATTCACGCATCGCAGCTCGCCAATTTGGTCGTGTCTCAACACCGCAAACACTCGCCATCCGCAGCGCGACCAGTTCGGTCGTTCCTGCAAGAAACGTTCGCACCCGCAGCGCGGCCAATTTCGGTCATCAGCCCGCAGATACCAGATCCGCAGCGCAGAGGTGGCCACCTTGGAATCGCGACGAAGCCGAAGCTGAAGCCGATTCAGGTGAGCGTTTGGCAATATTCGTTGGTTGATATCGGTAGCCCATCCGCTTACGCGACGGCCGTTTAAACGATTTGGGCCTTCTCGGTTGACGTTCCAAACGGGCCGTACTACGTTTCCACACCACACCACGAGAGCGGCTATTTACACGCCTGCCTCACCAATGATCAAGAGGAAATGTAAAATAATCCTGCTAATGATTGGCAAAGGGTCACTAAGCGAAAACGATTAGACAAGTGAAATACACAAACGGTCAGTGTAAAAGAAACACTAATTCATACAAATACATACGCAGCCCTAAGCCCAGAGAATGAAGCAAGCGATGACAATAATAAACAAAGACAACAAACAACTACATCTAAGCCCCCGCTCATTTTCATTCACGGTGTTCTAGACTTCAACAAAATGACAAAAAATTTACTTTCCGTTGATGAAGAGGAACAATACACGACCAAAATTCTACACAATAATGTCGTCAAAATTACCACAGCTACCTCTGACACTCAAATTATCAAATTATACATCACACGTGCCAGATGAAGGAAGATCGCCTATATAGAGTAGTTCTAAAACACATACACCACATTACTCCAACAGATGATATTAAAAAAATCCTTAAAGAAGCAGGACACATAAAAATATTATGAATTTAAAGAATAAACTAACTAAAGACCCATTACCAATCTTTTACATAGATCTTGAACCAGCCACTAATAACAAGAAAATCTACAACATAAAATCACTGCAAAATAAACATGTATTTTTCGAACCACCAAAAATAAACAAAAATATCGTGCAATGCACCTGTATCCAGAACTACGGACACACAAAGGGCTGCTGTAATACACCACTTGTCTGCGTAAATTGTGCTGGACCGCATGACACAAAAAACTGCCAAAAAACGAAAGCAACCCCAGCAAAATGTATTCTTCGCAAAGGACTATACCCAGCAAACTATAAAGAATGCACGATTTATCAAGAGCTGCAAAGTAAATATCAACCAGATCAGCAACACACAAACGTAAGATCCTCAAACTTAACACCCCTAAGACAACAAGATAATCACGACACAATCAACCGACCAAATCCTCCACGTCCCATCTATTCGCAAATAGTACAAAACCAGCCAGCTGAAGACGTTAGTCTTAAACAACTCCTCGATTAATTTAAAAGCATGTTCAATCAACTACTACAGCAAAACAGCATGATACTAAACATGCTGACTATAGTGATCAATAAGCTAATCAACTAATGGTTAAAATTCTAAAAATTGCGTTGTGGAATGCCAACGGGCTGCTTCAATGAAAGTTAGAATTTGAAACTTTTCTACATACCAATAGCATAGATCTTTTGTTAATCTCATTACACCACAAGATCACATTTAAAGATATCTCACTTTACCATACATCATACAGAACACCCTGACGACGCAGGCCATGGTTGTTTTGCTATAATAATTCGCAATATTATCAAACATCATGAATTACCAAACATTCAACCAGACTACATGCAAGGTACCATAATACAAGTAGAAAAATTTTCGATTCCAATAGTAATTTCTGTCGCCTATAGCCCGCCATGCTACAACATAACCAAACAAATGTTTCAACCCTATTTTGAGCAACTAGGATCTTGGTTCTTAGCAGGTGGCGACTACAATGCTAAAAATATACACTAGAACTCGCGTTTAATAACTACAAAAGGTAGAGAACTATACAAACTTATGGCAGATATAATAACAATTGTAGTTTCCTATCAACAGGCAGCCAACATTGGCCAACTGACTCCAATAAAACACCAGATCTGCTTGACTTCGTCACCCACTGTACGTCCTCAAACTACATGGACATCATTCCCAGTTACGACATTTCAGCTGACCATACCCCTGTAGTAGTCTCAGTAAGTGCAACTACACTTTATAAAGAACCCACACTTTCTCTCAGCAATAAAAAAACCAACTGGGAAACTTTTGAGTCGCATATAAATGAAAACCTTAACATGAACCTGGTATTAAAAACAAACGAAGACTTATAAAATGCAGCTAACCACCTAATAACAACTATTCAGGAAGCCGGTTGGAAATCAACACCTCAGTCCTACAACCACAAAATCAACACAGCTAACATCCCAACCAAAATAATGGAAATAGTAAGGGACAAGGGCAACGTAGTCGCAACATATCAGACAAAACTATATTTAACCAACTGAATAATAAACTAAAAAGAAGACTTCAACAGATTTGCAATGAAACTTTCCAACTCTGCACAACTACATTCTCTGTACAAGATCAGTGAATATGGAGGGCAACTAGAGGAATCGAACGTCCCAAAGAGCACTACAAGATGCAACAGGATTATGGGCGAAAATTGATAAAGAAAAGGCTGAATCTTTAGCGCTGCACCATCAAACTTCCTTTAAACCTAATTCTAATGAACGAGACCAGGAAGTTGAACATTATTTAGAAACTCCATTGCAATTATCACCCCAAATGAAAAGTTTTGCTATCCACGAAATTGAATTACTTCCTAACAAAAAATCTCCAGGACATGACCTTATAACAGGAGTTATATTAAAGCACTTATCTGAGAAAGAACTTCGTTATCTCCAAATCCTGTTTAATATAATACTGTGTATTTCATACTGGCCATCATTACTCAAATTTGCCCAAATTATCCTAATCCTTAAACCAGGTAAATCTCCCGCTCAAATAAAAACCCATCGACCTATTAGTTTACGTTCGATAATCTCTAAGTTGCTAGAAAAATTAATATTAAAACACATTAATTAAAGTGAACTTCAAAGTAAATGGCTACCAGATCACCAGTTTATATTCCGATCCCAGCATTCAACAATTCAACAATGCCATCCATTAACACACATAATACGCGGTGCACTTGAAAACCAAAATTTACTGCTGTGCAGTGTTCTTATATGTGAGATGAGCATTTGACAAGGTTTGGTACAGAGTTTTATTGTAAAAAATAAAAAATACTACTTCTATACCATTACTACCTGCTTTTGCGCTCCTACCTGGACAAACGATTCTTCCAAACAAAACTCGGTAACGACACCTCTCAGATATATAGAATGAATGCGGCGTGTCCCTCAGGGTAGTGTGCTTGGGCCTCTATTGTGTCTATTATATACGTGTGACCTTTCTATCACAGAGCAAACAAGTACAGGGACGTTTGCTGATGACACAGCAATTCTGTGGTGCAATGAAGATCCGAACACAGCAACCGAACTACTCCATTTAAATCAGGTCAAAAAGTGGCTAAACAAGTGGATAGTAAGGGTAAACGGGGATAAATCGCTCCAAGTCACGTTTACAACGAAACACTCGGCGTGTCCTCAAGTCTACCTAAACAATATACCGATCCCTCAGGCAAACGAAGTCAGATATTTAGGTCTGCATCTCGATAAAAGCTTGACGTGGAGATCTCATATAAGAAAAAAACGAAAAGAAATGGATCCACGTCTAAAAATTGTATTGGCTTCTTGGGAGAAACTCAGCACTTGCCATAGATAACAAGCTGTTAATCTACAAAAGTATAATTCGTCCCACCTGGATCTACGGCTGTGAATTATGGGGATGCGCCAGCAAATCAACAATAAAAATAATACAACGTTTCCAGACCAAGACCCTGATCATGATATCCAATGCTCCCTGGTTTGTGTCAAATGCAACAATCCACAACGATTTTAACATCCTAATTAGTAGCCGATTTTATAAAAACAAAAGTTAAAAAACATCCTTACACTGTTGAAAATCACCCGACTATAACAGTCAACGTCCTAGTCCAGGAACCTGAAACCAGAAGATCAAGGAAAAAGTGACCAATAAACTCAGTGAACTAAAGTAGGAGATTCACCAGTGGGTGCTTTCTCCTCATGACTTTTATTAAACATTTAATAACATAAAATTAGATCATAGAATTACCGTATTTATTCTGATTGCTAATAAATGAGTTTATAACAAAAAAAATTATTATTGCTATCGGAACAGGGGAGGATAGTAGGTAAAAAACAATATCTAGTTTGTATGTTTATTGTATTTATGTCCTTTTGACCCAAAATATGTGTTATTCTTGCTTCTTTAAACGCAAGTTTATTGTAGAAAAACTTTATTTAACAAAAAATATAATTTGTACGTAATCAGCACATGATTGAACCATAACATCACAGTACCATTAGTACTTTTGATAAAATAATATGCACCATAGCCTTGTTTATCACATTTTCCATTTGATTTTTAATGTATACCTTATTGACATTTTCAACTTCAGAATTTTCTTTTTGTTAGTACCTTATCTTTACCCAAGAACGCTTTAGTATTTTCACTTTTTAAAGCTTGATATAAATGGAAAATAAATGCGCATAAGGATAACATTCAAACTTACCCATTCCATCGTATTCAGCATGAGATAATTAGTTCGCTTTAATTAAAAATTTCTATTTAGTTAAAAATAAACATTTGATATTTGTATACGCCTCGTCAAAAATTTTAATATTTTTGCAGCAATACAAATTTTTTATTCGGTATTTCCAGTTTGGCACACTCTGTGTAAAACTTTTTTATCAAGTCCTTTGAAGTTTTCCCATATGAATTGCATTTAATAATAGTTTTAGCCGTAATGTACCTTTTTGTATAATGTGCAATCTTTCTTCATTTTTCTGTAGAAATATAAATACCTTCTTAAACTCACTAGCCTGAGGTAAAAAGGGTTGTATAGTACAGCTGTACATAGTTTTATTTATTGTTCTTTGTTAAAATTTATTCTTTTTCCTTCGTATAGTTTAGTTGGATTTAAATGAACTGCAATGATCCCATTGCCATCATCGCACTTTGTTACAATTGAGCAAGCATTGGTTATAAAAGATATTGCGAAATCCATAACATGTTGGTAATAAAACTAGCCATTACTAAGAATCCTTAAAACTAAAGTCAATCTTTTTGGTTTTCTGATATGCTCACATTCTCAAATTCTGATTCTGGAATTTTAAGGTTTGCGCAAATTGCCGTTTGGAACTATCGAGCTTCAGGCAAGTTTTAAAATTGTTTTTTTTTAATTTTTTTGACCTCTTGTTTGTTTTGTCCGTTATTTTTTAATACAAGATAACTCTGCTTAAATTTAAACTCACTATCTAATTCAATTTGGGTTGTCTGATCGTTATATTCCAGTTCTTCCGCTTCAAAGCCCCCTCCCCCCTCCAAAAAAACTGTAGTATCATATTTTTCTGGCGCAAAAAGTGCTCCTAAATATTTTAAAACCACACTCTAATATTTTATTTGTTTTGTTTGCTCGTCTTTACCGCTGTTTTTACCAAAATATCGTTGATTATCCTAAAATATTATATAAATATATGCGTTCTAGGAGTGATGTAACCCAACTTAAGCTACCTTGGTCCAGCTTATTAAAATTTAACTTAAGCCCTATGTCCTATAACTTAACTCTGTCAAAAAAAAAATTTTAAGTTTTAAAAGTATTATTGAATGGGCAATGCGTTGCGCATTGATGGTTTATTCAAAAAGCTAAAAATTGCCATAAAATAACACCATAAACATGAAAACTCAACAAACAAAAAAAAATAACAAAGGAATGTTACCACACCAGTGCATAGAATGCGCATAATCAAAACATGATAAAAATGGTGCATCACAAAAAAAGGTAAAAACACGAAAGTGCAAAGCTGTTTTTTTGGCGCACTTACAGGCACTACAGCCGCAAGGGCTTATTGTGCCCACTAACATGCACTTAATTGCTAGGCCATACACACACCCCCATGGGTTTAGCGAGACTCGAACTCGCCTACGTCGGCTCAGGACAGAGCCAACTGGTTGAACCATCTAAGCCACGGTGTCCCCGCAAAGCTGGGTTGCGAATACTTCTTATGAAACATTTTTATTCTTAAAGCAATAGGCTCTGATTACCAACAAATGTTTTTAATGTAAATTATATTAAAGGCCCTATGTTTAGAATAAGCCCAGTGAGGAGTATTTTCTTATCAGTCTTTTCATTGCCCTACTTTCCTCGCCCGGTTACGTTCTCTTTTTTTCCCTCCTTGACTGTGTCCTCGTTTATTGTTTTGTATATGATAAATAAGCTTAAGGCATTTGATACCAAAGCACGTGAACACAATAGAGGCATTTGCGTTACTAGCTCTATTAAGAAAATACAGAAACTATTTCCACGTCACGTGATCAGAAAAAGAACAACATTGAACACTTTGGGAGAACACACAAATTTTATTTGCCTCTACGGAAGAACTTAGCTAAAAAAGTATTTGATTACCAGTTTATTTTACTGGGGTGGGGCGAATTTGTGTTTATAAGATGTTTCCTGTTAATCAAAGAACAAAGAAAAAGCTTGCGAACGCTGCGATCACCAAACTTATTAATAATTAGGTGCTATTCATAGAGATATTTTAAAAGAGAAGTACTTGAACATACTCCCCATATTATTGTCGAATATAGAGGTAACAATGGGGCTTGCATTCATAATATTTGTACCGCGGAAAGCATAAGTGTACAGTACCGGTCAAAATTATGTTTTTTTGTTTTTTTTGCTGTAACTTCTCTCAGGAACGACAAAACAACTTGAAATTTGACGACATAAAACACGTGCGTCAAGTATGGGTGATTTGAAAAATCACAGAAAAGTTCGATTTTTCCTCGATTTATCGAATTTTCGCTTTTCTCTATCAGTTTGCTTTTTGTTTCATGTTTTTTCGAATTTTTGTTGTTTTTTCATTGTTGTAGATAATGATAAAACGCTAAGGTTACCGAAACTTGTTAATTCCTGTCCAGGAAATAATCTTGATCGGCCGCTAGTAAGAATGAACACAAGTTAAACTCGCACTGCAATTCCTGAAGCATTAGAGAGCGTAAGCAGGAGTGAGAAAAAATAATATGACCGGAAGTCCTCGTGTGACACTCACACTAATAGAAAGATCGTCCGCGCCATAAAAAATAACCCTCGACTCGTTGCAACTGAGATGTTTGCCCTAATCAATACTCCTACGGAGCCAAGCCCCTCCATACGAACGGTGAGATGTCGTCTACAGCAGGCAAGATTGCATGGACAGAGACTTGCAAAGAGACCAATGATCAGTGAGAAGAATCAAAGCTGCGATTTCAGTGGGCGAAGAGTCATCTGTATTAGGGACAGTGAGAGTGGAGCTAAGTCATTTGGAGTGACGAATCCAAGTTTAACCTCTTTCGCAGTGACGAAATAGCATAGATTCGATGTCATGTCGGCACTCGCGTTGATACCAGGTACCAACTGCCCACCATGAAGCATGAAGGAGGATCGTGTATGGTGTGGCGATGCATGATGCAAATGGAGTCGGCCTTCCTCGTCTTATTCCCGAAATTCTGAACCAATTCATATACAACGATATTCTGGAAAACACGATACGACCCGACGTTCTTTGTTCCATCGCGTGACCCTCTTGAACTGGCCAAGCCAATCTCCTGACCTCATCATCTACTAACCATCATCGAGCCCCTGTAGAGAAAGACGTATGGCAAACCTTCGGGCGAAGAATGCAGCGGAGAGGTTCATTCAGCTGGCAGAGAAGTGGTAGAAGATCCTTCAATCCACCATCGACTCTGTGCACAGGAGATGCTTGGCGGTCATCGATGCAAAGGCTTACGGTACGAAATATTAGGATATACTTGCTATAAGTCACTCAAAATGATGTTTTTACGTTTATGAAAAATTATTTTGCTTAAACAAAATTAAATGTTGATTATGATGACTTAATCTTAATTTTTATAAAATAGTTTATTTAAAAAAT
The DNA here is from genome assembly GCA_036346155.1 of Sinelater perroti. Classification (NCBI taxonomy): domain Eukaryota; kingdom Metazoa; phylum Arthropoda; class Insecta; order Coleoptera; family Elateridae; genus Sinelater; species Sinelater perroti. Next base: position 3,783,702 of record JARFIY010000341.1, read on the forward strand.
CCATTGCATTTTTTATTAATCCGGTTTAAGAATCCAATACTCTGTATCTGCAGTACATATGTGACAAAATTTCGAAATGTTTCGATAAGAATTACAACAATTATCCAAGAGAAACCAAAATATAATATAATTTTGTCCGATACTGTATATAAAGCTGTTGAAGCATGGACAAAACTGTTTTGATGCTGAATATAATCACTTTTAACTTTTATTATAAATGTGGCAGATGCTCTGATACTTTTCTACTTATCATTTTGAATTAATTTTGGAAGAGCCACAAAATTAAGTTTAAGTTCAGATCAAATGAGAAGAGACGGGCCAGCTATTAGTCCTACATTCTGTGGCAGAATGAGTAACGTTGGTAAACTGTAATTCAACTGTATTATTCAATTTAACACTTTACTAACACGTTGCTGGTTAGTGCCATTTAGATTAAAATTATTTTTCTAATTCATTATAAGGATTATTTGGTTATCGTCTACTTGTGGATTTAAAGGAACAGAAATTAAGAGCAATATTTGTTTAGTAAGTATATTTCTATATATTTGCTTTACATATATAATGAGTTTATTTAGTTTAGTTTAGATAATCTAAGACGCAATGTATTAGATATGTAAAATTTTAGTTCTAACCAGCAATCGTGACTTATTCTAAGTCTAATTTCGGCGTATATTGCTATACGTAATCAATCGCTTACCGTTATGATTTATTGCTGCATTTATTGGGCAATCCCTAATAAAGATATTTTTTACTACGCTTTAAGGTTGATTTTATGAATAAAAGCATAGTTCGTCTACAAGGCACGTAGCAAGTTCTAAAATAATATTCTTGCTTCTGATGGTGCTACTAAAATTTCAATTTTGTAACGTGGTTCGGTTTATATGCTAAGCTATGAAAAGTCTTTTTTTGTTTTTAGATAGCCGGAAGAGGGATCAATATGACCCTAAGTTTATTTTGCGCTTTTATTATTTCTCTGGGCTAGTTTTACTCTCTTTGACATTACATAATAATGTTTCTTTCTAAAACAAAATAAAGAATATCCCTAAAAATAATTTTTGATTAGACCTAGCATTCAAACATATATTTTTTTGAATTCTCAAAGATGGAGCTATTTTTTTGTACAGTGAGTGAGTGAATAATGACAAGAAAATGTTTAAAACTAACTGAGCTTTAAAGCTAGCTACTAAATATATCGACCATATTTCCGGTAAAGACGTATCAGAGGAAGTAGATGCATTATTAGAAGCGATATATTTTTTTATTATTAAATTTCATTAGCAATCAAAATACACAGTATTCTATCAGCTAATTTGCTGGCTTACAATCTAAAGATTACAATTTAGATTGACTAAAGCACATGATGAGATCTGATCCAGTGATGAGATCTCTAATACTATTTTATAAGTCAGCTGGTCACTGTCTTTTAATCTTTTTATTGTAGTATATTCTAATAGAGGCTACATCAAAGAATTTGTATGTGTTTCCAATTTTTAGTGGTGTCCTTGACAGTTGGTATTTTCAAGACTTTATGGATCATTTCGTTTGTTATGTACCATGGAGCGTTAACTATTATTCTTAGAATTTTGGACTGACATCTTTGATTTATTTTCACATTGGACTTACTGGCATAGCCCCACAGCTTTATTTCATAAGTCTAAATGTGTTTTATTATCGGTTTGTACAACAGTCATTTGTTTTCTATAGATATCGAGACTTTTTACCAATCAACCAATATAACTCTCTCTGTTTTGAATCCATTTGCTTTCTTTTTTGCTGATGTGATTTTCCAGTTTAATTTGGAATCTAATTAGAGTCCCAAGTATCTTATTGCCTCGGTTTGTGGTATTTCTATGTTCTTTTCTTAAGGTGAACGTTATACGAGCAGACTGACTCATTTACTTTAACATTCCACTTTTTAAGCCAGCGTTTTAAAGCATATAGATAGTATTGTATTTGAGTGCGTGCTCGGAGGACTTCATTGTGGCCATTATGATATTTGGAGAGACTTGAAGATCCAAGGTAAACAATAGATAGAGTAGAGGGCCCAGGACACTGCCATGGGGTACTCCAGAGTTGATTGGACGTACAGTTGAGACTTTTTGCCGTGCTTTTGTTTTAAATTGCCTGTCATTTAAATATGTTTCGAATAGATTGTAAAACTGTAATATGTGCTGTTTAATTTTATACAATAATCCTGTGTGCCAGACTATACCAAAAGCCTAGCTTACATCTAGAAACACTAAAACGCAGTATTTTTTTTTTTTTTTTTTGTTTAAACCGGCAAGAATGGTTTGCGATATACGGTGGTATTGTTAGGTGGTCGAATGACTTTGACGGAATCCGAATTGATAGTCTGGTATTCATTCTGTATGGATTCTAATAAGTACTAGTTTTTCGAGCAATTTTGAAATAATCGGTAGTAAACTTATAGGACGATATGATTTTGTACTATGTGGGTCCTTACCAGGTTTAAGGATTAAAATTATTTCGCGGTTTTTAATTTTTGGGGCTAGGAATGAATTCGGAGGATTGCATTCAAGATATACGTCAATAATACAATGCCCTTTTTGGCAGTTCTTTAAGCATCTTTGATGTTATAAAGTCCATGTCTGGGGATTTTCTTGTATTCAGGCGTCTTATTTCTTCTTTTATTTCTTTAGGCGTGACTGGTTTAATTGGTTGTATTGCTAGCAGGAATCTGATGTAAAAATTTTGAATTGTCCAAATGATTTATAAATACCAATAACAAATTTTCTTTTTCTTGTACTTTTATATATAGGCTATTAATCTGTTTCTAACTACACATTTCGTGTAGTGCTATGAGCCATGTTGGGCGTACCCCGGGCAGGTGGCTAGTCTAACCCGTTAAAAGACGGAGAATATACTTTGCGACCGCCAAATGTGTTTGCATGACGGCCGGAGAACATTGTCGTACTTTCGTAAAAAATTTTAATTGTTGAAATGCAAGTACTAATTTCAAAGCAATAGTAGTAGTGCAGAAAACAAAAATTATTTAACTACCCAAAAAAATTATAATTCATATAAATATGATGAGGAACCAGAGTCTTCCTCGACACGTGAACACTGTGTTGCACCTCTCAGAAATTTTGACAAAAACACCATTAAAAAGTGTTTTAATTATAATCGATTTTTCTTGCGCTAATCTAGTAAAAACAATATGCAATGTTTATAAAAGCAACACTGATTAATTTCGATTTAACATCCTGTTCTTTACTGCACCATTATTTTTAAGTTATTTGTTACTGCACACACCTTTTCTAATACACTTGAGAGCAAAACAATCGACTCAGCAACATGCTCAATTTTCAGAAAATGTGTATCCACTCTGATAGTATTTAAGTAAAGTTTAGTATACTGCTTAAAAGCTGTGGTTTCAAATGATATCACTTTGATTGGAATCGGACCTGTTCTAAGAACTTAAGAATATGTGTAACACAAAAAGTTAAGAGCAAAAAGGTTAATTATAAAAGAAAAAAATGAAATTTTTAGTTGAATTAATTTAATAAATTTTTCAATACGTGGTGTTGCCATCTATACCCCTAATTGCACTTTTTAAACGATTACGCATGAATCGGATGACTTTTCCTATGCTGCCTTGAAGGGTAGCTCTCTCACGCCTTCTGGTGCAAGACTTCTGGCCTGAACTCTTCGCTTAATAGTCCCAAACATGCTCAATTAGATTCATGTCTGGACTACACGTAAGCTAGTTCATTTTCGGTATACCGACGTAATCCAGGTAGGTAGTGGTCACTCGTGCGGTATGGCATTGCGCATTGCTGTGCATTAGCTTAGAGTTCTTACCAACAAATCCCCATAGTGGAACAACATATTTCTCCAAAATGTCCCTGATATAGAGGTCTGCTGTTTAACCCTCTCGACATCCACCACTAGGCACAAAAATCAACTCAATTTTTCTGTGCTTAGAAATGCTCGCCCAGAACACGCAAGAGCCAACTCCAAAAGCAATAGTTTCTTGAATACACCAATAAGAAAAATCGCTCACCTGGCTTTCTAGAAACCTGATCTTTTCTGTCGTTGCTATGTAGGCACATTCTGGATTCGTCGCTAAATAATACTTGACTTCAATAGCTAAACAAATTCCAGTCGCCCTTGCTTGCAGAATGCGGTCAGCTTGAAACCCGTATCTGCTTTTTTAGGGTTAGGTTGGCTACCTTCAGTCTTCTTCTCACTGTCCAAGCGCTGACGATCACACTTCTGACCGCACTCAGCTCTTGCTTGAGGTCAACGCCAGTCATATGTTGATTAATGAGAGATATCGAAGAGAAATCGGTCGTCTTTGTCCGTTGTCACGCGGCCACGGCCGCCTCCTTGGTGATGAATGTAGATAACGGTGTTCTGGTACCGACACTACATTCTTAATACAGCTAATTGACTCAGATTTAGTTAATTTTCCACGGCCTTTTGTCTAAGACCCTCTCTCAACAATATAACTGTCTGGGATGCTTCGGCGGCTATAGTATCTATTTTCTTGCAAATCACTCGAGTACGTACGTCACTTAGATAAATATATGTTTAAAGAAACTCTTGGTATTTTATTTCATACAAGTGGAGTCAGAAAATGGTCCTACATAGTCAATTGTGTACCGAAATGTCACGTAGTCATAGAAGGATTAAATATAAAACATTTTTTCTACATTCTATTTTCTATAGTTTTGTTTCTTGTAAATATTAAAAAGTAATATTTCTCTATTAACCATTTTTTAAATTTGTCTTTTATAATATGAATTAATCAATAAGCAATACGCGTCTTATGTATTGTCATTATACTTTTATAAACTAACGTCGTCCATTCCAAAACATGTACAGTTGCTGAAGCACATCGTTTTTATTTGCAATTATATCAGACTACGGACCACTGCTCATCATTGTGTAGAAGGTCATTACCACCAGTGGTGAATTATGTGTCGCTTGTTGTAAATTGAAAAAAAGTGATAAAACTAACTTATGACATTGTTAAACAAGAACGGTGTAACCGTAAAGGAAACTTTCTACAGCGGTGCTAAATCGTAACGGTCACTTCCGGTTGCCGTTAACAGATTCGGCTGAAAATAAATCCCATGAAAGGTACTGACCTCAGATGTGTGTATGCTAAGTTTGAAGTGAATCCGTTGAACAGAACGGAAGTTATAGTGTCTCCAGACACACAGACAGACAGGATGATAATCTCATTAAATTTCTACTATAAGCTCCGCTGTAGAAAGTTAATAAAGAACAAAAACAGTGTTTAAGATTTACTACTCACGCGTGGTTTTAACTGTACCCAATTAACTAATTTAGAAATCTCATCTTTATTCTTAGGTATTTCGTCTTATAGTTTTATACCAAAATTATCTGTTGTTGTAGCTTAAGTTGATTTAATATTCTATTCAACAGATTATTAGCATACGAAATATGAACTTCTTTCTTTTCTTACAACACCATATTTGCTACTTTGGATATTTTATCTGGCTTAGTCCTTATTTATGGAGTATTACAATTTGTAATGTTTATTTTTAAGTTTAATGCTACCTTCTTTAGTTTATTTTTTTCTAATTAATATTTCAAAAATATTTTTAAATGATGATATTTATGTCTCTGTTCTTGTCAACTTATAAAAGCTCACAACATGTTGCTAATATTATAAATTATAATAAATTTCTTGTACAAGTGTGATTATAAATTACTTATTTTTCTAATGTTATTTTTCTTCATATTTACCACAAGGCTTTATCTTTACTGATGTTATGCGGTGATCATTATATGGTACTAATAGTAGGATCTTTCAGAACTATAACTTTTTCCTCGTAATGTCTCTTTTATTTTGGCAAATAAACATAATCTCATAATTAACAGGTAAGCAAAAAGATGAATTGATTGACAAATATATTTTATTTTAAGAACTAATAGTTTGTGTTTGATATTCGCATAGTAAGAACCAGAAATATCGATCATCGTCGAACTGTAAGTAAAGTTTGGTGATACCTCAAAACCAAATATTACATTTCATTCTATTACCAGGTAAATACCAAATAAGGCTACACGTAATCAATTTAAATGAGAACATGTACACACAAACTTTTCCACAAAATACAACAGTGCTGTATCTTAATAATAATACAAATCCCCAATATAAATTAATCAACAACAAGCACTAATTTTATTATAAAAATAAACTACATAATACACCACGAAATATGATACCGCGACAAAAGTTTTGTAGAACTGTCTTTAAAACAGGACAAATACAGCAACCATACTATAACCTGTCATAAATTGAAACTGTAAACTCAATGCAGGAAGATTTCCACCACCAAAAATTACTGGGAATGTCTCCAGCTAGTGAAAATGGACAAGGCGATATGAGTCAGTCTACTTACAAAAGCAATAAATGAAAACAAGTAGATAAAAATATAGTAATAAACAATGTGCCAAAACAGAAGATTATGAGAGGAAACACGACCGTTTCCATCTGCACAAGAAAATAAAATAAATAAAAGGTATCAAACAAACATCACCTTCGAATTATAGAAAACTGAAATGGACACAAACTGCTAGATATAAATCAAAACAGGCCAAATTATGGAAGCTACTTCAGAGCCTACAATTACCAAAGAAGAAGTCATACGAATAATAAAAATTGAAAAGAACGGGAACGCCACCGGACTAGATCGAGTGAGCACAGAAATACTCAAACTTCTAAAAGAAAACGGAATCAAGGCTCTAACCAAACACTTTAACACCGTATGAAAAACTGGAGAAATACCGATGGATTGGCTATAATCAACTTTCGTAATGATACCCGAGAATAGAAGAACTACGAAATGCCAAGAACACAAGACAATTAGTCTGATGAGCCATGTTTTAAAAATTTTCCTACGTGTAATACACGGCAGAATATAAAAATAATTAAAAAACTGTTGATTCAAAAAAGTTGAGATATTAACCAAAATGTATTTATGTGCGCGATGGACTATGAAAAGGCCTTCGACAATATTAAACATAATAAAATAATCAAGATTCTAAAAAGATCGAGCATAGATAATAAAGACGTTAGAAACATTAATGAATTATACTGGCACCAAACATCAAAAAAGGAGTCCGGCAAAGCTCTATACTGTCCCCATTGATCTTCAACCTGTACTCAGGGGTAATATTCAATGAAACCCTTGGTGATGTTGAGGAAGAAATTAATATTAACGATTTAACAATTAATAACTTTATATACGTAGATGACATGCTAATAATAATCAACAGCAACAAGAGTTAGCAAAATCTAATTAATCAATTAACAGATAAATGCGAACAATTCGGCTTGGAACTAAACATCAAGAAGACTAAATATATGATCTTCAGTAAAGGAAGGGACGTAGAAGACCATGGCATATCAGTAAACGGCATAGCATTGGAGAAGGTCAAATAATTGATTTATTGGGGTAGTACTATCAATAAAAACTAGAACCCATCCGTGGAAATTAAAATCCGTATAGAATAGCAAGGGCGCATTTATTAAGATGAGGAAGATCTCATGTACTCGTGACATAAGATATGATCTAAGAATGAAGATGGTGAGATGCTATGCCCTTCCTATTCCGTTTTATGGTGTCGAAGCGTGAATACTAACAAAAGCTACACTTAAACGACTACAATATGTATGTGTACAGAAGATAAGTTGGATAGACAAAATAAGCCTCATGCAAATGAATAAAGAATTGGAAACAGTTAAACTATAAAAAAAGGAAAGCTGCAGGACTTCGGTCATAAAATAAGACACTCCGAAAAATATAAGATTCTCCGTTTAATCGTACAGGGAAAAATAGTCGGTAAATGTGGGCCAGGTAGAATAAAAACTTCTTGGCTTATTAAATATGTTTTTTATGGACATATAACCAACTAGGAAAAATAAAAAATAAAACAACTTTCAAATAAAAATAGGAATAAAATAATTCAGTGCAAACTATGTAACAGGCATTTAATGCGTTAAATGGAGTGAAACTCATAACTTCATCAACTGTAAAAAGAGTAAGTACACCCCAGATATATGCACGTTATGTGGAAGAGACTCTCCAATCAGCTATAAAAGGTATGAACAATAGTAAACAATTGATTCGAAGAAATAACTCTCCAAAAATATTATAGCCTTAAAAGGAAGATCGCTCAACTTAAACATTATTTTCAGTTCACAACAAGGTAACGTAAAAACTACATTGGAGCTACAACCATTCAAGGTTCTTTAGCAATTTAGAAGTGATGTTAATGTTATAGCTGTCAATGCAAATACCTTAAACAATATGTGAATCAATACAAAAGGTGAAGGATGTACTACTGCGGTTTCTAAATGAATTCAAAGCCATGTTCAATAAACAAAATAATATAATTATATCCTACACATTAGTAAGTAAACTGGTTTATTAATGGCTTAATTCCTAAGAGCTACTTTATGGCGCGCTAATGTTTTAGTATGAGATAAAGAATAAATAAAACTATTATTAGCACATATATCCAAATATATAAATACTTGCAACTTGCACTTGCAACAAGTGAAATATACTTCATATAGAGGACATGTGTGTTAAAATACCAATTATCCCGATAAAACTGCATATGAAGATACTACAGTTTTTGTATAGTAACGTATCCAACGCCTCCGATAATTAAATTAAATTAAATTATCAAAAAGATCTTCTATATGCCACCGCAGTAAAAATAACAATTTGCAATATAAACTGACCTTATCAGCAGTTTATTACTCACCTCGTCATAATATAATTGAAAATAAAGTTCATATACGAAGGACTACACTAGTAACTCGTAGCATTAAGGAGGTGTAGTCCAGATAATCGCATCATTTTTTTATATTCATTAGCTAATAACACGGTTAGTAGATTGTGAAAATTTGACGTAATATCTACGAGCCGTTTTCGAGATATAGACCATTGAATTTTATATTTACGTCTATTGGTTTTATAACAGTTAGAATGTTGAGAAATTTTCCAAGAAGGGACATAGTCTTGTTAAATTATACATATAATAGAATACTGAGGCTTAGATGTTAACCAAAATGTTTGAAAATTGCACAGTTTATAATGATAAGCTAGGAAAAGGACCAACATTTGTTGCACTTTAAAAAAACACCAAACACAAATATAAAAACAACATAAGGTAACCTAGATAATACCCAGAAATCAGATAAATCATGACAATACTAACAAATGGAAAACATTGTGAGTGATGTAAGGTCATATAGAGGGACAAATACCGATACTGACCGTATTCTGGTAATTGCAAAAATAAAAATAAAAATAGTAAAACATTGGAAATTAGAAAAGGTCAGAAGACAATGGAAGACAACATCTGAACAAAGAGGGAGTCACAAATAAATATATCAAAACTATAGAAAAGAAGTTAAAAACAAAGGCAAACGACAGTAACGAAGAGGAATGGCAAAATATAAAAGACGCAATAATACAAGCGACGGAAAATATTTTAGGAGAAAGAAAGCATGGATTTAAAGGCAGTTGGTTTGACGAAGAATGTAAGAAGAAAATCAAAGAAAAGAACTAAGCAAGGCAAAGATGGGTACAAACAAAAGATGAAAGGGAGCTAGACAAATACAGAGAGATAAGGAAAGAGTCAAACAAATTATGTGAAAAGAGAAAAAATTATTAATTGATAAACAAATGCAAGAGCTAGAAGAACGTAATCAAGATAACAGAAAAAACTATTTGGATACGTAAAGCAACAAAATAAAGCACGAAAATATTCGCAAAAAGAGAGAAAGAGAATGGGATTAAGGAACTGTATAAAAACTCGGAAAAGTTAGAAGAAGAAAAGAAGATTTAACAGAGACAAAAAGCAGGAAGAAGAAATACCAATATATGAAAATTTGTAAATGTAGTAAAACAATTACAGTCAAATAAAGCTTTAGGCCCTGACAAAACTATAAATGAAAATTAAAATAAAGGCAAAATATTGTTAACACACATGTTTAACTTAATAACAAAATATGGAAAGAAGAATCTGTGCCAAATGATTGGAAACAAGGTTTGCTAACTTCAATCTTGAAAAAAGGAGATGCAGCTAACTACAGAGGCATCATGTTATTAAACACTGTATGCAAGATTTTAACGTCGATTGAACATATAAGCAATATCAAAATTCGGACATCAACAAGGATTTTGGAAAGGTAAATCAACAATAGATGCCATCCATGACCAAACACAAACAAAATGCCACAAACACGACATAGATATATACATACTGTTTATTGACTTCCAACAAGCGTTCGACAGAATCTATAGAGAAGTATTAATAAAAGGAATTGAAAAAATAGAAATACCGATAAAGCTAATCACATTAGTTAAAATGACTATGGAGAACACATAAGCTAAAATAATAACTCAGGAAGAAACAACACAATGCAATAAAATAGAGAAAGGAGTGAAACAAAGGGACACCCTGTCAACATTATTCAACATCGCTCTAGAAAGAGTAATAAAAGCAACAGAAATAAACAAATCATAATGCAGAACTTAGCGCAAATAGTAGAATATGCAGATGATTTTGTATTAATAACCACAGACAAGAAAGCGCTAGAAAAAACACTAACTACATTAGAAATAGAGGTAAACAAGAGAGAACTGAGGATAAACAAAAAGAAGACAAAATATATGATACGTACAAGGAGAGAAATAACAAACATAAAAGACATAAACACAGGAAACCATAGTTTTAACAAAGTAGATTACTACAAATATCTGGGTGTCATCGTAAGCGCTAAAAATAACAGAAATGCTGAAATTTAGAGCATATTCAAGCGGAACATATTGAAAGTATCAAAAACTACTTAAAAACAAAAACCTCAGGAAAAAACAAGACTCAAAATATATAAATTAACACATACAAATTACATAGCACAGAAACTATGTGTTGTCAAACAGAGACCAAGAGAAACTAAGAGTGTTAAAAGAAAAATATTAAGAAAAATCTTAGGACAAAAAAATTGGAAAATCAGATCCCTGATGAACCATGAGATAAGACAACTAGTAAAAACGACTAGACAGTTTATAAAAGCAGAGACTACAATGGTTTGGGCACATCCAAATTAATGACAAAAAATAAAGAAGGAACTGGAGACCGATGGAGGGAGACCGAGGAACGGTAAAATTCAATGGGCAGATAAACGTATAAGGCAGATCATTTGAGAATCAATATTAGTGAAACCTTGGACTAGAATAAACTTGGTCATAAACAAGGCAAAACAATAGATGTAATTGAAGAAGAGAATCCTAAAACGAATGTGTAATTCACAACAAATAAATTAAAGCTAGATAAGAAAGACCTTTATCAAACTTCGGAAGTATGGTCAATATATAACTTGTAACTATTGGAAAATTAATACCTCCAGAAAACCTAATAAGACCACATCTACAACAGCATTCTAACTTGCATTCCAGATTCAGTGGAACAGTTATATTACCCTTATTAACCTGGCAAACCTCCTAGAAACTCCTCCACGACCCAAGCTTTTACATAGTCAAAAAATTAAAAGCTCCACGAGAATCCTGTCCTTCGCCTAATAAGTTCTCCAAATACCAGTTAGGCTCCGGAGCATCAATTACTATCCACAAGGACCAATATTAAAATTATGTACACTCTAGAACCAGCGCTAATTAATTATGACAGACTTAAAAGGCTCGAAAAGTAAGACAAGGCTATTACAAATTAATCCATTTCCAAACAGGTACCTAATAAAATCATACAAAACCAGAGACTTTCAAGTAAACATTATAAACACCGCAATACCACAAATTACAATGAACCAAGGTATCCTTAGGTCGCTTATAATCAATATATTGCGAAACCTTAACTAGACAATAATTTAGCATGTTGCCGATGTAAGTATCCCAAAAGAGAAAACAAATAATGCATACAATATAAAGAACTTAAATCTTGGAAATGATTCAAAAATTGAATTACAGTCAATAGCGACAATTGCAATCCTTTTACAAATACTTTGAAGCCCACTAAATCAAATACTCCAAATTAGTGTCTAATCTAATGACTATCCTAGGACATAAGCACTAGTCATGGATAAAGCAAACCCAATGGATACCTAAATATAATATGTTATGACAGACTGGCAATTTACGTTCTAGGCAAGTGACTAAAATAAGGGAAAAACCATCTGAATATGAAGTCGTCTTGGCTCGTCTTCTTCTTGCAACAGGTTGTTTGCTAGCTCATTGGGATGAAAGGTCAGCTTCTTTCTATAATTAGTGCTGAATCAGTGATTTCTTCACGAACTGTAGGCAGTTTTAAGTCAGCATGGAGTAAGGCATTTGGCACGTACCATGGGGCGTTGACAATAGATCTAAGGACTTTATTTTGGAAGCGCTGGAGAATCTTTATATTTGAGGTGCAGGCGGAGCCCAAATAGGGATCCCTATGTCCAAATGGGTTTTAGGATAATTTTGTACAATAAAGTTTATTTTCGATGGATAAGTTCGATTTCCTTCCAAGCATCCAGTACATTTGATGAAATTTAGAACCAGTTGTTTCTCTTAGTTAAAATGTGAGTACGCCAAGTTAATCTTCGATCTAAATGTAGTCCGAGGTATTTGACTACATCATTTTGGGGTATTGGAGTTCCATTAAATTTAACTGCAGGGCAAGTTTCTTTGCGAAGGGTGAAGGTGATATGAGTAGATTTAGTTGCATTAGCTTCCATTCTCCATTTTTTTAGCCAGTCTTCAAATAGATTCAGATGGTTTTGCAGATTTCTAGATGCAGAAATAGGGCCCTGATGTGATGCTAAAAGAGTCGTGTCATCTGCATATGTAGCTGTGATTGTATAATTTGTTTGAGGTAGGTCTGCTATGTACAGTGAGTAAAGTGTGGATCCTAAGATACCTCCTTGAGGAACTCCGGATTTCACAGGATAGAGATCCATGTAGGCTTCTTGATACTTTGCATGAAATGTTCTGTCGGAAAGGTAGGATGCTAGGAGTGAGTAGTACGGATATGGGAGCAAGAATTTAAGTTTGTATTTCAGTCCGAGGTGCCAAATTTTATCAAATGCCTGGTTTATATCAACAAAGGCTGCCGAGCAGTACCGACGGTCTTCCATATCAGTACGGATTTGCCTAGTTATTCGATGGACTTGTTCCGTAGTTCCGTGTTGTGCTCTAAAGCCAAACTGGTGTGGGGGTATAAGTCCATGTCGGTCAGTCGTTTAAGTATGAGTTTTTCGAGTACTTTGGAGAGGACTGGAAGAAGACTTATTGGTCGGTAGGACGTCACTTCATTTGGATTTTTGCCAGGCTTAAGCATCATTATGACTTGAGCTGATTTCCAATGGCATGGGAAGTGCTCAAGTCTGAGAACAGTATTATATATTTGACCAATACTTTAATACATTTTCGGATAGCTTTTAATAATTTCACCAGTAATGAGATCATACCGGGTGTCTTTTAGTGCTAACCTCGTGGTGTATGATTGCTTCAGTCTCACTATGTGAAACATTAGGAACAGGCAGAAACATCTGAAAGGGAACATCGAACTGGTTCAATAACTCTTTTTCTTCAGCAGCAGTTAACTGAGATGGATATGGTTGAAAAACTGAGGCAAGGTGTTCGGAAAAAACAGTGGCCTTCTCCTGAACCGTTCTTGCCCATGTGTTATGATTGGTTCGTATTGCAGGTAGAAGATGTTGTAGGTACTTTAGTTGACGAGTGGGTCGCCACAAAGAGTAATCGGTTGCGTTTGTTGGTGTTAGTTCTTTAAGATAATTTGTATGGAATCATTGCGTATCCTACACAGTAGTTTTTTGAGGTTTTTTGCTAGGGTATTATACCGTTGTCTGTCTGCCGGGGCTCTCGTGATCTGCCATCGTTTACGAGCTTTTCGTTTTTCGGGGATTTTTTGTTGTAGTAGTACTGGGGGTTCTTCTCGAATTCGTTCTTCGTTTATGTCTGGGGTCGCTTGCCACGCTGCACTTTGCATTGCTTGTGTGATGTCTGCCACAGCTTTTTCTATGTTGAGGTGAGTTTTCAAAGGCAGTTCAAAAGTTATTTATTCGTCCAGTTTTTCTTTGAAATAATCCCTGTCTGTCCGTTTGTTACAAAGTGATGGTTTCTTCAGTTTGCCCAGTATTTGTGTATTCATGTTTACGATGACTGGAGTGTGATCCGTCGTTAAATCTAAGCAGGACTTGACTTCAAATTTCTTGGAGTTAAGACCTTTGATTAGGCATAAGTCGACAAGATCAGGTATCTTATGGGGGTCGGATGGCCAGTATGTTGGCTGAAATGTTGATAGATAAGTCATATTATAAGCGGACATAACTTTGAATAGCTCGAACTTTGGTAGTTGTGAGCCTGAATCCCCATATTGTGTTTTTCGCATCAAAGTCTCCTCCGACCAGAAATCGATTTCCCAAGGTCCGAAAATATTCGTGGTAATGCTCATATTTATTGTTATGCCTTGGAGGGCAATATATAGCAGAGATTGTTAGTTCTCCTAGGGTATCTAGAAGACTGATGTTGGTGGCTTGGATATTGTTGCGTCTGTGTTCAGCTCGTTCGTAATGTTTTAGATTTTTCCTGATTATAACTGCTAACCCTCCATGTGCCGTTTCATCTGAGTGGTCTGTTTTATATATGTTATAATTTGGTATTTTTATGTGACTTCTATTGGTAAAGTGAGTTTCAGAGATGAGCAGAGTGTCTAAGTTATTGGTTTGTATAAATAATTTGATTTTCTGTGTATGTTGGCACAGACCGTTGGCGTTAAAACTATCAATTGAAAATATAATTCTAAATTACAAAACAGCGATCAGACTTATTTGGACATATGGGGTAAAACTACAAGGCTATATTTGTAAAACAAATACAGAAATAATTTGAAGGAGCCAATAAGAAATAAACAGATTATAGATGCTTATTGATACATATCAAGTCACAGGCTTCATAAAAATATACGTAGCCTACCGGAGCCGGAAGTAATCTAGGAAAGCATTAACAAACATCAAAAACCTTTTAATAGCAATCAAATCGCTTTTTTGTAGACTCTTCAAATTTACAAATACGACTATTGAGGTGGTAAAAATATATTTGTGCTTTTATTTCTAGAAATATGCAGATGTTCAAGTCTAACTAAATCAGGTAGATTCATTTTTGAAAAATTGTTTGTTGTTATACAAAGAAGTTTCATAGCAAATATAAAACATGGGGCCGGCGAAGAGATTGCTCTGTAAGCAATCCCAGAACGAACTTAAAACATTGATTTCGATTTGAATTTCGAAAATTGCGAAATCGAATATTTGAAAATTATTCGCATAGAATTTTTCTTCATTTTGAATTCAGCTAAAATTTTATAAGAATCACATTTAAAATCGCAATGTCGAAAATTTTCCCGAAATTGAAGTCGAATATCTCGAAAACTATTCGAGATAGAAACTTTTGATTTCGATTTTGAAATCAGCGTATGATTTCATAAGAATCCATTTTAAAATTTTAAAAATCCATAATTTTGTACAGCGAAACAGAGACAACCGACAGACATATAGAATTCAGTAACGAACTTTTTAAGTTCCTTGAAAATATCGTTTATATATTTTAGCACAACCAAAATCACTGTGAAATGAGCGAATGGCAATTAAAGTTTAACTTTCAATTTAATTTTGAATTTTAACAAGGCCCCGTGCTGTAGCAGTAATCCATTATAGTCAGGTTAAAACTGCTCTCGAACCTGACCTTATGAATAATGATACGCGCCGTACACATGTCTGCCCCAGCCCTGTCAAGTGTTCAATTTTGCGAAAACTGTAAATAATTCAGCGGCGAGAAATTAAGTGCGTATCGCTGCGAGTCCGCACCTACAACTCCGCCGCGGCCATATTTTATTAACATCAATGATAGGCCGGCTCTTCAAAACAATCCTTCTGAATATTCAGGGTTTGCGCCGTAACAAGGAAGGGGCGAGGGCGGCCCGCACTAAGCAGTTCGTGAATTTTTAACTCAGAATGTTGGAGCGCTCGCTGACAAAGAGTATCAAAAAGCCCTTAAATTATTTCTGCCTTCGCAGTTTCCTCGGAGAAAACTCCTTACAGACACGCTTTGTTTTAGATATATTTTAATATGCCCTATCTTGTTGTGTCTGTTCTTCACCAAAGTGGAATCAATAATTTGTTTCGTTTGCCTTTCGCAAGCTCCTTTGGAAATATTTTTTTAACGCGTGCAGCGAACTCTTTGTATCGCGAAATGGGGCCTCGCGGTATTACTTCATTAAAACTAATTGGAGCAACGCAAAGTTCTCTGCAATGCACCCATCCAACAGTGCGGCCAATTACCTAATGATCCTTTCTAACTACTCCACGTTAAAGCTCCCAACACTCGTCAATAGACTGAAGCATCAGGAGGAAGCTCGCGCTACAAAGCTGCTATTGCAGCACTATCTTTCAGTCATATTCGCTGTATTAAAGAGTTAGACCTGCTTACGTAAGCTCGGTGAATGCTGCGTATTAGCCAAAGTTATCAGATGGCCTCGCAATGTCTTTGACATTGCGCTGCAGCTGGATGAAAATTCCGCCTGGAAAACTCAGATCCGCTTCCAGCCAGTCTGCGGCTTTCTGATGCGGCGCGGTCCGGAGCGCCGGTGCAGCGCCCGGTTAGGGGCAAACGCCAGGATAACGCGCGAGACAGCGCCGTCAATAATATCGCCAGATTGCGCGGGCAAAGAACCGAGTTCGAATCGAGATAGCGGCCGGTGCGTAACGCAATTTGCTAATGAGAAATGTGAGTTCGGCCGATTTTAAATTGGGCCTAATGTTTAACCATTATTTTGTCTATCTGTAGAGTCAGATATATTAAGGGTTTCATTAGGACTCGGCCGGGTTAAAGGACATTTCGAACGTTACGCGCCGTTTTCAGTCATTTGTTAACGCATGCGGCGAATTCATTTGCAAGGGCGCGGTGCTAACCCGAACAATGTCGGCCGAATTTATAGAATCGCATATAACAAATCGGAATAGGGAAAGTAACGTAATTTTGTTTGGAGTTAAAAACGCCGCGATAAATTACTTTAATCTGGCGCGTTCGGGCAAGTATTGAAATAAATGGCGGAGATTTTTTAGAAATGCTATATTGCCTTCTTACGACAATTTCTATAATCAGTGTTAAGAATAACGAATCAGGCCATTTGGCGAAAACGGGCCCCTAAATGGTCAAAGTGGAATAACGCGAGTAGCTTATAAGCAATATCAAACATCGCGTGAAGAATGCTTCAATATTTGTTTCAAATGTGGCTTTGACTGATTGTCTACTGTCTAGTAAGGTTTTAAACATAGAAAACAGTTAAAAATAAAAAATAAAAAATGTTTAGAATGCGACTGAATTACTAAATACCAAAAATTAAAAAGAGTCTTTCTTAAAAATCATAAAACGAACTTAAGTCTGCTAAATCCTAACTTACAAGGCAACACATTTTTTAATAGCTTTTACAAAAAAATATTAAAATTTTGGAATCGATAGGCTCTCCCAATTTTTCAGGAAAACTGTTAGAGGTAAGGGAAATTTTTGTACAATTAAATTATTACATTATTGTTGACTTTTACTGTAAATTAAATTTTTTTTAACGAAAAATACATATTTTGGGACATAATAATAATAATGGTAAGGACCTACGCCCCGCGTGGGAGCACGGACTGCGAACTGAGAGGTTAAGGCTATTATTTTTTTATATCCCTTTTATTTGCACAATCAGTCTCGGTGGAGACTATAAATACAATTGATGTGTGCTTAATCTAAGCCTATATTCTAGGAATAACATGTCATGTAGAGTAATGTCCCAGTGGACATCCTCTGTAGCATTTTAAAGATACGGCAATTTAGTTCTAGGCAAGTGACTAAAATCTGGTTGGAAGATCAGAAGGTTTAAATCGTTTAAGTCGTCTTGGCTCGTCTTCTTCTTGCAACAGGTTGTTTGCTAACTCATTGGGGTGAAAGGTCAGCTTCTTTCTATAATTAGTGCTGAATCGAGTGATTTCTTTACGAACTGTATGCAGTTTTAAGTCAGCATGGAGTAAGGCATTTGGCACGTACTATGGGGCGTTGACAATAGATCTAAGGACTTTATTTTGGAAGCGCTGAAGAATCTTTATATTTGAGGTGCAGGTGGAGCCCCAAATAGGGATCCTGTATGTACAAATGGGTTTTAAGATAATTTTGTACAATAAGAATTTATTTTCGATGGATAAGTTCGATTTCCATCCAGTACACTTGATGAAATTTAGAAGCCAGTTGATTTCTCTTAGTTAAAATGTGAGTACGCCAAGTTAATCTTCGATCTAAATGTGGTCCGAGGTATTTGACTACATCATTTTGGGATATGGGAGTTCCATTAAGTGTAACTGCAGGGCAGGTTTCTTTGCGAAGGGTGAAGGTGATATGAGTAGATTTAGTTCCATTAGCCTCCATTCTCCATTTTTTTAACCAGTTTTCAAATAGATTTCTAGATGCAGAAATAGGGTCCTGATGTGATGCTAAAAGAGTCGTGTCATCTGCATATGTATATATGTAGGTCTGCTGTGCTGAGTAAGGTGTGGGTCCTAAGATACTTCCTTGAGGAACTCCGGATAGGCTTCTTGATACTTTGCTTGAAATGTTCTGTCGAAAATGTAGGATGCTAGGAGTGAGTAGTACGGATATGGGAGCAAGAGTTTAAGTTTGTATTTCAGTCCGAGGTGCCAAATTTTATCAAATGCCTGGCTTATATCAACAAAGGCTACCGAGCAGTACCGGCGGTCTTCCATAACAGTACGGATTTGCCTAGTTATTCGATGGACTTGTTCCGTAGTTCCGTGTTGTGCTCTAAAGCCAAACTGGTATGCGGGTATAAGTGCATGTTCTTCTATAATGTCGGTCAGTCGTTTAAGTATGAGTTTTTCGAGTACTTTGGAGAGGACTGGAAGATGACTTATTGGTCGGTAGGACGTCGCTTCATTTGGATTTTTACCAGGCTTAAGGATCATTATGACTTAAGCTGATTTCCAGTGGCATGGGAAGTACTCAAGTCTGAGAACAGCATTCAATATTTGTACCAATACTTTAATACATTTTTCGTATAACTTTTTAATAATTTCACAAGTAATGAGGTCATACTCGGGTGTCTTGTTAGTGCTAACCTCGTAGTGTATGATTGCTTCAGCCTCACTATGTGAAACTTTAGGAACAGGCAGAGACATCTGAAATGGAGCATCGAACTGGTTCAGTAACTCTTTTTCTTCAGCAGCAGTTAACTGAGATGGATATGGTTGAAGAACTGAGGCAAGGTGTTCGGCAAAAACAGTGGCCTTTTCCTAATCCGTTCCTGCCCATGTGTTATGATTGGTTCGTATTGGAGGTAGAAGATGTTGTAGGTACTTTAGTTTACGAGTGGGTCGCCATAAAGAGTAATCGGTTGCGTTTGTTGGTGTTAGTTCTTTAAGATAATTTTGTATGGAATCATTGCGTATCCTACACAGTAGTTTTTTGAGGTCTTTTGCTAGGGTATTATACCGTTGTCTGTCTGCCGGGGCTCTTGTAATCTGCCATCGTTTACGAGCTTTTCGTTTCTCGGAGATTTTTTGCTGTAATAGTACTGGGGGTTCTTCTGGAATTCGTTCTTCGTTTATGTCTGGGGTCGCTTGCCACGCTGCACTTTGTATTGCTTGTGTGATGTCTGCCACAGCTTTTTCTATGTTGAGATGAGTGTTCAAAGGCAGTTCAAGAGTTATTTGTTCGTCCAGTTTTTCTTTGAAATAATCCCAGTCTGTCCGTTTGCTACAAAGAGATGGTTTCTTCAGTTTGCCCAATTATTTGTGTATTCATGTTTACTAGGACTGGAGTGTGGTCCGACGTTAAATCTAAGCAGGACTTAACATCAAATTTTTTGGAGTTAAGACCTTTGATTAGGCATAAGTCGATAAGATCGGGTAACTTATGGGGGTCGGATGGCCAGTATGTTGATAGATAAGTCATATAACATAACTTTGAATAGTTCTCGCCCTTTGGTAGTTTTTCGCATTAAAGTCTCCTCCGACCAGAAATCGATTTCCCAAGGTATGAAAATATTCGAGGTAATGCTCATATTTGTTGTTATGCCTTGGAGGGCAATATATAGCAGAGATTGTTAGTTCTCCTAGGGTATCTAGAAGACTGATGTCTGTGGCTTGGATATTGTTGCGTCTGTATTCAGCTCGTTCGTAGTGTTTTAGATTTTTCCTGATTATAACTGCTAACCCTCCATGTGCCGTTTCATCTGGGTGGTCTGTTTTATATGTTATGGTATTTTTATGTGACTTCTATTGGTAAAGTGAGTTTCAGAGATAAGCAGAATGTCAAAGTTATTGGTTTGTATAAATAATTTGATTTCTTTTGTATGTTGGCACATGCCGTTGGCGTTCCAGAGTGCTATTTTTAACTGTTGTTCCATTATTTGTTTTTATTAGCAATCATTGACATGAGGTTTATAAGTGTACTCATTTGATCCATGAGGGTTTTCGTCATTTGCTTTAAATCGTCTATTTCGTTTTTTGGTGATGGTACTTCTGGCTGATTTTGTGGAGTTCTGATATGTTCTTGAGTTATTTGGGTAAACGTAATGCCCGGTTGAACAGTTCTCTGCTGAATATGGCGTGTTCGTAGTGGTGGGTAAAATTTTTGTTGGATTTGTTTGTGAACTATACAACCTCTATAGTTTGCCGGGTGGTTTTCATTGCAATTTACGCACTTGACATTGTTATCCTTAACCTTTCTAAGACAATCGCTAGTTAAGTGGTTTGAAGCACATTTAACACAACGTGGTTTATTTTGACAATAATTTTTTGTATGTCCAAATTTTTGACAACGCAAACATTGTGGAATTTCACGTTTGGCATGCGGTGCTTCAAACTGAACTTTGGTGTTCAGTAGCAAATCTATTTTGTAAATGTCCTTGTTATAATCTTTAGGTACTAGGTCTAAGAAATGCAGTGGTAATGGAATTTTAGATCCTCTTTGCTTCATATTCCAAACGTTTGTTATTTCGTGTTCTTTCTCTTGCAAACTTGTTTTAATGTCTTGTATTTTAGTGGTTTGGTGCAAATTCTTCAGTACTACACGAAAGGTTCTTTCCTGTCTAGGCTTATATGTGTGAAATTCGGTGTTTTTAGCTGCAAGTGCTTTTACTAGCACAGTATACATCGCACTTTCAGAGGGCTGTACTTTAACTTGGTTATTATACAGTGTCTTTAACGTGTATTGATCTTTAACCAGTTCATTGAGTAAGGTAATTAATGGCTGAATAGTTTCAACGCCCAAGATGAAGATTGGTGGTGGTTTGGGTTCAGTGATTTGTGCATTTTGGTCCATGTTTTCATCTGCAAGTGGGGCAAATCTATTACTAAGACCTAGCCAATGATCCTTCTTTGAAGAAGTAGCATCTTGATCCTCATGAGATCTACTTCGTTTTTTGGTGGGAAATTGCCATGAGTCTGTGGTATTTTATGACTGAGAATACTGTACAGTTTGCGGCTGCATTATATTGAGGTTTGGAAAATTGTTGTTTATTGGTTGACTGCTGGATAAGGTTGTATTTTGTGCCGGTACTTGTATGGGAAGTGGTTGAGAAAAGGAAGAATTTGTTGGCATTTGTGTATTTGAAATGGGTATAAGTGGGTGTCCATGAGGGTCTAAGATTGTATGTGGAGGTGCATATTGCACGTAGTTCGGTGGCTGATACATTGTTAAGTAAATATAATTTACTTGCTGCTTGTATGTTGTTTGGAAATTATTTTGTGTAACTTTAAGTTATAAACACGATAAGCTATAGGTAAATGGTTTTTTTTAAATAAATTTGTGGAGTTGACCTTCCTATTTATTTGTTGCACTTATTTATCTCAAATAGCAGCCCGTACACGACTTTACTCGTTGAAATTCAAGCGTGGAATGAATAGTAAATAAATTTGTAGGTTTTATTCAGGCTTATCTTCAAATAGCAAAAATTAAATTATTAAATAAATAATTCGCCTGACCTTAAGCGATGCTGCAGCTCCGCTGCTGCGATATCACAGCTATAGCTCGGCACGCACGTCTCCTCTGCTTGAAGGCACTAAAGCGAATTAAGGCCCTCATAACATCGTAAAATTTTCTGTCCCACTAAATATGGATTTATTAAGCTCTTTTCATAACTAAGCAACTATTTTTTTTAATTTAATCTCTTTTAATGTTGTGGATCACATTAAATACTTGATGTATGTGTTTATGTCACCTATGCAAGTTTAGTAGTCCTCCATCGGGCCATCGGGACAGTTAGGAAAATACCTCTTATATATGGGCGGTGCCGGGAAAATCAAATACCAAAACTAGCACACCAGCGTCGGAATAAAGGTATCATCTAGAGCCCAAAACTAGGCAGGCAACGGAAAACCAAGTGATTATTTTTCCATGAATATATTATGGATATGGATATATAACGCTGGCAACCTAATTTAGTTACAAGGCAAATGACGAGAAATGTAGACAATATTGCAGCGCTTGCGAAATGAATGACTGGAAGACTAAAACATCTATAGCTCAAAAAATATCTATAGCCACATAGAACTTGGTAAATTTTATTATTAGAGAAAACACTCAAAGGAGAACGTAAAGCACTATGAGAAATATCCGAAATACACACTAAATAACAAAGATATTTGAGCACTACATGCATCTCAGGCGCAAATATATATATATATATATATATATATATATATATATATATATATATATATATATATATATATATATATATATATATATATTTATGTATTAATGGACCAGCATTTATTGTACATAAATGTCCAACAAAAATATGTAGAAGGCAGACTAATCAGAATCACAATTTACCCAAACCAGTAAAACTACATATCTTCCTAGTTTATATGACTACTTTAAATTCCCATGATAAAGAACTGGATACAATAAACACTGAATTTTTGTTATAAACTCATTTTATTAACAATCAGAATAAACACAGTAATTCTATGAGCTAATTTTACGTTATTAAATGTTTAATAAAAGTCATGAGGAGAAAGCACCCACTGGTGAATCTCTTACTTTAGTTGACTAAGTATATTGGCCACTTTTTCCTTAATCTTCTGGTTTCAGGTTCCTGGACTAAAACGTTGACTGTTATAGTCGGGTGATTTTCAACAGTGTAATGATGTTCTTCAGCTTTTGTTTTTATAAAATCGGCTACTAATTGGGATGTTAAAATCGTTGTGGATTGTTGCATTTGACACAAACCAGGGAGCAATGGATATCATCATCAGGGTCTTGGACTGAAAGCGTTGTATTATTTCTATTGTTGATTGCCAATACAATTTTTTTAGACGTAGATCAATTTTTTTCGTTTTTTTCTTATATGAGATCTCCACATCAAGCTTTTATCGAGATGGAGACCTAGATATCTGACTTCGTCTGCCTGAGGGATCGGTGTATTGTTTAGGTCGACTTGAGGACACGCCGAGTGTTTCGTTGTAAACGTGACTTGGAGCGATTTATCACCGTTTACCCTTACTTTCCACTTGTTTAGCCACATTTCGAGCTGGTTTAAATGGAGTAGTTCGGTTGCTGTGTTCGGATCTTCATTGCACGACAGAATTGCTGTGTCATCAGCAAACGTCCCTGTACTTGTTTTCTCTGTGATAGAAAGGTCACACGTATATAATAGATACAATAGAGGCCCAAGCACACTACCCTGACGGACACCCGCATTAATTCTATATATCTGGGAGGTGTCGTTAACGAGTTTGGTTTGGAAGAATCGTTTGTCCAGGTAGGAGCGCAAAAGCAGGTAGTAATGGTATGGGAGTAGTTTTTTTTATTTTGTACAATAAAACTCTGTACCAAACCTTGTCAAATGCAGAACTCACATCTAAGAACACTGCACAACAGTAAATTTTGTCTTCAAGTGCACTGTTTATTATGTATGTTAATCTATGGTATTGTTGAATCGTTTAATGCTACGATCGGAATTCAAACTGGTGATCTGGTAGCCATTTACTTTGAAGTTTACTTTCATTAATACGTTGTAATATTAGTTTTTCTAGCAGCTTAGAAATTATTGAAAGTAAACTAATAGGTCGGTAGGATTTTATTTGGGTGGGAGGTTTACCCGGTTTAAGGATTAGGATAATTTGGGCAAATTTGAGTAATTATAGCCAGTACGCCAGACACAGTATTATATTAAACAGGATTTGGAGATAACAAAGTAAGTGCTTTAATATGATTTCTGTTATAAGATCATGTCCTGGAGATTTTTTGTTAGGAAGCAATTTTATTTGAACTTCAATTTCGTGGAAAGTGAAACACTTTATTTGGGGTGATAATTGCAATGGAGTTTCTAAATAATGTTCAACTTCCTGGTCTGGTTCATTAGAATTAGGTTCAAAGGTAGTTTGAAGGTGCAGCGCGAAAGCTTTAGCCTTTTCTTTATTAGTTTTCGCCCATAATCTTGTTGCATCTTGTAGTGGTGGTATGTGCTCTTTGGGAAGTTTGATTCTTGTAGTTGCCCTCCATATTGACTGATTTTATACAGAGAGTGTGGTTGTGTAGAGTTGGAAAGTTTCATTGCGAATCTGTTAAAGTCTTCTTCTTCGTTTATTATTTAGTTGGTAAAATATAGTTTTGTCTGTAATGTTGCGACTACGTTGTCAAGCTCCCCTTGCTCTTCTTTTTTCCTTACTATTTCCATTATTTCGGTTGGGATGTTAGCGTGTTGATTTTGTGGTTGTAGGACTGAGGTGTTGATTTCCAACCGGCTTCCTGAATAATTGTTATTAGGTGGTTAGCTGCATTTTATAAGTCTTCGTTTGTTTTTAATACCAGGTTCATGTTAAGGTTTTCATTTATATGGGATTCAAAAGTTTCCCAGATGGTTTTTTTTTATTGCTGATAGTAGGTGTGGGTTCTTTCTAAAGTATAGTTGCACTTACTGAGACTACTACAGGGGTATGGTCAGATGAAATGTCGTAACTGGGAACGATGTCCATGTAGTTTAAAGACATACCGTGGATGACAAAGAAGTCAAGCAGATCTGGTGTTTTATTGGGATCAGTTGGTCAATATGTTGGGCTGCCCGTTGATAGGAAACTGTAATTGTTATCTGCCATGAGTTTGTATAGTTCTCTACCTTTTGTAGTTGTTAAACGCGAGCCCCAGTGTATATTTTTAGCATTGTAGTCGTCACCTGCTAAGAATCTAGATCCTAGTTGCTCAAAATAGGGTTGGAACATTTCTTTGGTTATGTTGTGGCGTGATGGGCAATGGGCGACGGAAATTACTATTGGCATCGGAAGTTTGTTTACTTGTATAATGGTACCTTGCAAGTAGTCTAGTTGAATGTTTGGTAATTCATGATGTTTGATAGTATTGCGAATTATTATAGCAGAACCACCATGGGCTGCGTCACCCGTGTGTTCTGTATGATATATGGTAAAATGAAATATTTTTAAATGTGATCTTGTGGTAATGGGTTTCTGAAATTATCAAAATATGTATACTTCTAACTTTCGTTGAAGTAGCCCGTTGGCATTCCACAACGCAATTTTTAGAAATTGAACCATTAGTTGATTAGGTTATTGATCACTGTAGTCAGCATGTTTAGTATCATGCTGTTTTACTGTATAGTTGATTGAACATGGTTTTAAATTAATTGAGGAATTGTTTAAGACTGACATCTTCAACTGGCTGGTTTTGTACTATTTGAGAATAGGTGGGACGTGGAGGATTTGGTCGCTTCATAGTGTCGTGATTATCTTGTTGTCTTAGGGTGGAAAGTGTTGCCTTGTTAAGTTTGAGGATCTTACGTTTGTATGCTGCTTATCAGGTTGATACTTATTTTGCAGCTCTTAATAAACTGTGCATCCTTTATAGTTTACTGGGTGTTGTACATTTTGCTTGGGTTGCTTTTGTTTTTTGGCAGGTTTTTATATCATGCGGTCCAGCACATTTTACGCAGACAAATGGTCTATTACAGCACCCCTTTGTGTGACCGTAGTTCTGGAAACAGATGCATTGCAATATATCTTTATTTATTTTTGGTGGTTCGAATAATACATGTTCATTTTGCAGTGATTTTATGTTGTAGATTTTCTTGTTATTAGTGGCTGGTTCAAGATCTATGTAAAAGATTGGTAATGGGTCTTTAGTTAGTTTATTTTTTAAATTCGTAATGTTTCTAAATATGTGTCCTGTTACTTTAAGGGCTGTTTTAATATCATCTGTTGGAATAGTATGGTGTAGGTGTTTTAGATCTACTCTATATGGGCGATCTTCCTTCATCTGGTACGTGTGGTATAATTTGATTTTCCTGCATGTGTTTGATCATCTTGCGGTAGGTGTCAGGGGTAGCTGTGGTAATTTTGACGACATTATTGTGCAGAATTTTGGTCGAGTATTGTTCCTCTTCATCAACGGAAAGTAAATTTTTTGTCATTTTGTTGAAGTCTAGAACACCGTGAACGAAAATGAGCGGGGGCTTAGGTGTAGTTGTTTGTTGCCGTTGTTTATTATTGTCATCGCTTGCTTCATTCTCTGGGATTAGGGCTGCGTATCTATTTGCATGAATTAGTGTTTATTTTCCACTGACTGTTTGTTATACACTGAAATAGAAAGGGCGACTTTAACGCCAAAACAGGTTGCACTGAAGACAACAAAAACTCCAAAACATCTCGGGAGGATACAAGATTTGTGAGAAAACGAAGGAGGGAAGAGACTTATACAGTTCCAAACTGCTAATGGTATATCAATGACAAATACAAGTTTCAAACACCATCCTCGATGACTCTCTACGTGGACATAAGGACCAAATCGATTCTATTTTAAAAACCAATGTTATAACAAAACCAGAAACAATTTGATATTTCGTACATAAATTATTAAAGGCATAAATAAATTTAAAGCCACACACAAGGAAACAAATATCCAAAGAAAAAGACCTAACAGATGACCGCAAAAAACTGTAAATCAATGAAACCATATAATGAAAGCTAACCACTAGACGACGCACAACATCCTGATTTTAATAGACGAACGCAAGATTAGAGACAAAAATATCGAAATAATTAAAGAGACTGGAAACGATAGGCTAGAGAACACAAAAAAATACGTTGAACAGGAAAAATCAACAAAATATGTAATAAAATATACAATAATAACAATGATGAAAAAACTCTAGAGTTGTATGATAGGATTATGTATCTCACCAGGGTATTAAAATTATCCACACAAACAGTAAAGACTGAACATGGCCAAATCATCACCGGCATAGTAGGCATAGCTGAAATTCGCATAGCAGGTGAAATTTAAATTAGTTTTTAGAATGTCTACCAAAAAGAACCACATATATTAAAATCAGGGGTAAAAAAGGTTATTAAAAAATTGTTATTAAAAAATTATAAAACACCAGGATAAAATAATAAAACTGTCGAAGCTTTAAAATCTATGAGCAGTCGAGAAAAGAGACAAGTGAGTCATGCGAATCGCTTTTTAAAAAATGCTGTCCCATAGTCTGCAATAATTATAAGATCACTTATCATTAAACAATCGTACAAGGTCAATTCACTCTACAAGTAATCAATAATCATTACTACTACTAGAAATATCCGAAAACAACCAAAATTTATACCAAAAGAGGAAGATAATTTTTGTTATATTTCGTCCTCTACACAAAGACTTAGACTGCATAAAGTCACACAAACTGTGGCCAACACTCTAAAATATAAATTCAAAGTTTATATAAAAATAATCACGCAATCGGGCACATTCAGGGCAGGAGCAGACATGCTATTAACGCATGTTTGAAGCACATCATGAGACAGGTTTTGGATAATTGGGATGGAGGTGATCGAGAGAAATAATTTGAGATACCAAATGCTAAATTTGGGCAATGGAAGCAGAAAACGTGAATTAAGGGGTAATACCACCTTGTGTGCATGAAATCAAGGGTCATTTTCTACAATTAATGTAGGAAAAATGAATGTGCTGTAATAATCGTCTTCTATTGATGCGGATGTAAATTGAAAACTACCTTAACTACATTTATGAAGTTGAGTTTTACCATTAGTGTTGTGTTTGATGATATATTGTATACTTAAGAACTTTTATGAAACCGTCACGCAACTTTCAAATATTAGCACAATATTTATATTTTGTTGAGTCTAGCAGGGAGGTATGGTGCTTTTGAAAAGACTGTCATGGGGGATGAGGCGGGCCGAATGTTTTTGGAACGGTTGATTTACTCATTGATAGATGCCATTTCAGTAGCAATGGTCTGTAGCACATTGTTTACAACACCTTCATTGAAACGGGTCGTTTTGTGGTGCTCACACAGCGGCGATTTAGCAACCATTTTAATGTTGGTCGACATGGTCGCGTTACAAAACGGGTTACCATTATGAAGTGGGTAAATGATTTTCAAACAACAGCATCTCTGAGACCGGGGATTGCACGGGAAAGTGATCGAACTGTACGGACCTCAGAAAACATTGAAAGGGTGCGGCAAACGGTGGAAGCCAACTTTCGTAGTTAGTACGTTACGCTTGTGCTCTTCAGATGTCAGATAGGTCATTTCAAAGAATCTTACACTTGGACCTCCATTTCCATCTTTACAAAATTATGGTTGTTCAAAAACTACGACAAAACGACTTTGTGAGATAACACAGATTTTCAGAAACGATAGTGGTCCTCCTGACAGACGATATCTTTTTGATCATAAGTAACAAAGCCCATTTCATTTATCGGGGATAGTAAACAATCAAAATTTTTGGTACTGGACACCAAAAATCTATAAGAATTGCATCAACAATCTGTGCATTACTAGAGAGTAACTGTTTGGTGTAGCGTATCTCAAACTTGCACTATTAGGCTTAATTTTTTTCGTAGAAGCAGACGACCAGTTAACATAGATCGCTTGTCATTTTGTGTGATTATATCTTGCCAGAATTAAGAAGACGGCGCATTAATCTCAACATGTTTGGTTTCAGTAAGATGAGGCAACATGCCATATATCAAGGGTAATAGTGGCTTTGTCGAGACGCAGAGTACTTTAACTAAGCAAAAGAATTAGCCTAATATCGTAACGCAAAATGTTTCCGCAAAGCAAACAAAATAACGTAATGCTGAGCTGAGAAGCATTTCCAGAAACTAGAAATTAAAAATCCAGGCCTGCTCAATCACACAATCTTTTCTAAGAAGAGCCTCCTCCACACGCATAATCCCTGGGGAATAAAAGTGTACCTTACTCAAGTTCAAGATAGTTCGCTGTCCCAACTCAAAAGCCTTAGAACTGGCATTGCCGCTATCTCAAAGCCTTGACCCTCATCGAACTTTCTTTGCAGGTGTCTAAAAGCCTTAGCCCTCATCGAACAGTGCTTGCCGCTAAATCGTGAGCCACCTCCGACAACTACGTGATTGTGGCCTATGGAGGACCAGCACCAACATCGCCCGATCAACACTCCCGATGCCACCGACAAGAAGAGGACCGCCCATTAATGCCGGGCACAACTTTTGAAAGAGCTGTTCGGTAAATCCCATCCCCCGTGAAACCGGCAAGTGGCGTCACCGACTGAAGAACGTTTGCAGCGCGTTCTGCGAAGGAACATATTCGGTACCTTGGAGTGGACATCGACAATCGGTTATTGTGGAAAAGCCACATACGTGCGGTTTGCGATAAGGGAAAACAAATTTCCCATCGCATCGGAGCGGCGGCGCGATTAACGTGGGGTTTTCGCGGTAAAGCGGCGGCGCGAATTTTCGAGGGGGCAGTACAGCCGGCTATGCTGTACGCCGCTGAAATTTGGGCTGAGGGATGCAAGGTCAAGGAAGCTAGGGACTTGCTAAGCGTGCAGAGGATACTCGCGGTTAAGGCGGCAAGTGCTTATCGCACTGTAGCCACCGAAACCGCGTTAGTATTGAGCCAGTTACCGCCCTTGCATTTTGTGTTGCAGGAGGCGGCAGATCGCAGAAGGCTGACGACCGGGCCGGAGCAGCAACTCCGAGAGGAGCTGGGGCTGCGGCAGGGCGACATCGAGCGGAGGCAGTCCATGGAGGAGACGCGGCACCCGGCCGAGCGAGACGGCATCCCATTCAGCGTGGCGGAGCCGGAGGAGGGACAGCTGTGCTGCTACGCGGACGGATCGCGGGCAGACGACGGGCGAGCAGGAGCCGCGTTCGTGGTCATGCAAGGAGAAGAAGAGATTACTTGAACGAGCCAAACTCGCAGACTGGAGCACCATCTTCCAGTGCGAGCTCATAGCCATCCGAGAGTGCCTGGCATACATCCAGAGGCACAGAGCAGTTATCCCAAGATGCGCGATAATATCGGACAGCAAGTCAGCGCTACTTGCTCTAAAAAGTATGAGAGCGCCGACGGATTTGCAAGTTGAGGTGTGGAGCCTTGCAAAGACGCTGTCGGCCGAGATCAACGTCCGATTCCATTGGACCAAGGCGCACGTCGGGACTCCAGGCAACGAGCGTGCGGACCAGTTGGCCAAAGAGGCAGCGGCAGGAGATGGACCGCCTATATTCGAGACGGTACCAATGGGGCTCGTAAAGAATCGATTACGAGCCAGGACAAGATGGGAGCAGAGATGGCAAGTAGCGGAGACGGGACGACATGCGCGGATGTTCATCCCCACAGTCGACACGGCGCGACAAGCTGCGGAGTGCTTTAACTGGCACACCGTCCAGCTTATTACTGGGCACGGCAACTTCCGGTCATACCTGATCCGAATCCGGAAGCTGACGGAAGATCAAAACAGATGCGCGTGTGGGAAGTCGACGACGCCATGCACGTCCTGCTGACCTGCAAGGCGGAGGACGAGACCAGGGCCAGGGCGGAGAGGACCCTAATTACCAGCGGCTGGAGATGGCCACGAACGCGGGAGGAGCTTGAGGACTTTCGAACGTGCGTGAATGGTGGACGGCTCTTGCGGTTTTGCGGAACGGTGCGCGAGATTACGTGTCGACGCGAATTTGTGATGGGCGCGCGGGGTTGGGAAAATAAGTGC
The DNA here is from genome assembly GCA_036346155.1 of Sinelater perroti. Taxonomy (NCBI): domain Eukaryota; kingdom Metazoa; phylum Arthropoda; class Insecta; order Coleoptera; family Elateridae; genus Sinelater; species Sinelater perroti. Next base: position 3,814,789 of record JARFIY010000341.1, read on the forward strand.
TGGTGCGAGATGCGAACTCTTTCAACAATTTAACAGACACTAAGTGCGGCGTAGTTTAAGGTAGATTAAGTCTGTTTCTTTGCGTAGTATTGTAAAAGCCAGGAGGACTCGAGCCATCAGCGGTTTCGAGTCGCCTGCCCTGACTCGGGTTTTTGTGGTTTTCCCAGTCCTGCACAAGGCGAATGCCGGGGCAGGTAAATTGCCACAATAGTATTTAAGAAACTTTGGAGCTTTGTAAATGACAGGTTTTGCGCAAAATTGTTTCATGCGGTTGCGGTAGTGCTGGTGTAGTGCCGTAAGGCGGAGCACCAGCCAAATTGACAAATAAGACATTTCCTGTAATGATCTTGTATTTTATTCTATCAATAAATTGTAAGCGCGTTCTGCGAACGCTGTACGGGCCACCGCCGAATCGCAAAAACTTTTGTTATAAACAATGTAAAAAGCGTCTGTAAATAAAAACAATATGTGAAAATATTTGTTATACAGTCCCCATCTAACTGGTGACGACCCGACGTGATTAGACGCTTAAGTGCTCCAACATCGCCGCCATGGCCACAAATGCCAAAAACACCGACGCACCAAATGAAGGTCCCACCGTTATGGTCAACCGACCCGGAGATGTGTTCTTCCAGGTGGAGGCACAATTCACCATCAGTAGAATTACAGGCGAATACGGTTATGTGGCAGGAAACTTAGAGGCTACGTCAGCGAGGTCTGCGACTTGCAGACCAATCTACCGGCCACCAATAAGTACGACCCACTCAAGAGGGAGGTGATACGGCTCCTGAGCGCCACCCAGGAGCAGAAAACGCTGCTAGAACGAGAGGAGCTTGGCGACAGAAGGCCATCGCAGTTTCTACGCCATCTCCAACGTCTACAGGCCATCCTGGCCACCCAGGCTAAAGCACAGCTCCCCGAAATCGCCAAACTGGCCTCAGATCCACGAGACAACAGCATCCCTGGAAGACGACGCAATCCGCACTAAATCGTACAACTCAGGACTCGCTTCCAGACATATGAAAACGAACGAGGATCCCGACCAAGATCACGGTTCCGTTGCCAGACACGACAGCGAAGTACGAATTGAGGACGAGACCAACGCACGTTCGACACTTGCTGATATCATTTAAAATTCGGCCTGCACGCACGGAACTGCCGACCACCGCGCAAAGAAGCAGAACCGCCACAGGAAAACGCCAACAGCAGTCTGTAAGCGCGGCAACCGACGTGCGAGGGAACACCGCCGCCTGTTCATGACTGATAAGAAAACGCGAAGCTATTTCCTCATAGATATCTGTGCAGACGTATGCATATATCCATACCGACTAAGCAACTCGAAAAAGGAGCTTTCCACCTACGCTATTTACGGTGCCAACGGAATCGCGATTAAAATATACGGGACAAGTAACCTGGCACTTGATCTTGGTATACGCAGGCATTTCACGTGGATAGGGGCAAACTTCCTGTCGTTCTACGGCGTACTCGTAGATGTGTGAAATCGGCGACTCCTGGATACGAATGCAAGCCTGGGGAGGCAGCAGAAAACCGAAACAACAGAAAGAACAAATCACCCGATCAGGAAAAATCAGCCCCCCCCCGGTCCGTTTCCAAGTACCAACGACTTCGTCTCGGGGAAGGGGGTTATTTTTCCAGAAACCGGCAATTAGAAGTGCAAGCCTGTCCAATCACGAGATATTTTCTAGGAAGAGCCACTGCCCACGCACAATCCCTGGGGAATAAAAGCGTGCCTCACGCCAGTCCAAGACAGTTCACTGCCGCTACTCGAAAGCCTTCGAACTGGCCTTGCCGCTGTCTAAAAGCCTTGGCCCTCATCGAACAGTGCTTGCCGCTAGGCATAGGATGTTGCCGAATCGTGAGCCACCTCCGACAACTAACATTGTCCGATCGAAACCCCCGTTGCCACCGACACCCCAGAAAAAGCCCGCCAAGAGACGCCGAGAACGGCTCCTAAAAGAGATATTCGGTAAATGTTTGTCCCTTGTGATCGCCAAGCGGCGACACCGACTGAAGAACGTTTACAGCGCGTCCCGCGAACGCTGTTCGGGCCACCACCGGATTGGAAGAACACGGCCCAGCTGCCGACCGGGACCCCAGCACTCTTGTAGTCATAATAAACTCTTGTAAATATCAATATGTGAGAAAAATTTGTTATACCGTTTTTCCCACAGCTTTTTAAAACATTTTTCTGAAAGTCTGATTTCATTGCGTGCGAACGTGGAGTGATCTGCTAGACAATTCTCGTAATATTGAAGCCCTTTCCGAAACCACAAGTTCAAAGAAGTACGGACAATTTTGCCACTCGTCTACAAGAATGTCTCGACAAAAATGATCAGCAACTAACTGACGCGATTTTCCCAGCTAACTATTTGTTCTTATGTTTCATTGTGTATTCTAAAATGCAATGTACCAATAATGTATTATAATAATAAATTTTGAAATTTGTTCAAAAATATGTGTGTGCCAATCTTTTCAAAAACTCCATTTATAGTATATTGCTTTTTGGCCGTAATTTACTAAGTCGTTGGGCTTAACAGATATTTTTAAATTGAAGAAATTATTTATATATTTTATTTTCAAGCATTTTGCCTATTTGTTTAGTCATTTGCAACATTCATAGGTGCTTTGTGGTGGTGATTGACCATTCAATGTGTGTGATTTGAGTACTGATTGAACAACGTCAGTTTTGTTAACTCCTTTGGTTATTATTGTTGAAAATAACTCTTTTTAGAATAGTCTCCGTAATTAGCAGAATGGTTTCCGTTGTAGCTAATATAATTGACATCCTTTTTTGTTATTTTACAGGAATATATATATATATATAATAATAATAATAATAATCATCATCATCATTAGCTTCCCAGATATTGGAGGTACCGGGGAAATTAAATACCCGAGGCGGACCAAAACTAACACGAAACACGAGACACGACGGTACCTCAAGTTAGAGGCGATACTCTCACAGCGTCTGTACTCCAGGTCAGGGGCGGCTGAAATATATATAAAGGGTGTCCCAGAATTAACGCAAGATTTAAATTTGCCGCCATTTATGCAGTAAAGTGTTGACAACCCTAAAACAAAAACAAATCGACAGCTCACAGTTTAGGGTTAGTAAAAATGGAGCATTACACGATAGAACAAAGTGTTTTCATTATTGAACAATATTTCAAAAATAATGAAAGCTTGGCGGCCGCTGTTTGAAAATTTCATACAAAATATGGTCGGAATAGTGTTTTAATTTCGTCAACTGTGAAGAGATTAATTGAAAAATTCCGAGAGACAGGACCCGTTGGAGACGCCAAACACACTGGTCGTCCAAAAACAAGCCGTTCAAATGTCAACATCGAAGCAGTGCGTGAGAGTGTCGGTGACAATCCAGGAAACTCAATTCGGCGTCGTGGACAAGAATTGCAAATTTCAAAAAGCTCTCTACATCGTATACTCACTAAGGATCTGTGTTTCCATGCTTACAAAATTCAATTAACACAACAACTGAAGCCTAATGACCATGCATAGCGAAGAGAGTTTGTTGAATGGATTATTGAACATCAACAAATGGATGCTGATTTTTCGAGCAAAATCATCCTAAGCGACGAAGCACATTTTCACCTTGATGGGTTTATTATTATAATTGCCGCTTTTGGGGTTCTGAGAACCCACATGTGATTGTCGAAAAACAAATGCATCCACAACGTGTCACTGTTTGTTGTGGATTTTGGGCTGGAGGCATAATTGGACCATACTTTTTTGAAAATGAGGCTGGTCAAGCAGTGACTGTTACTGGTGCTCGATATCGCGACATGATAACACAGTTCTTTTTACCGAAATTGGATGATATTGATGTGGCCAATATGTGGTTTCAACAAGATGGTGCCACGTGCCATGCAGCCCGTGAAACACTTCAATTACTGCATGAGACATTTCCAGGTCATGTACTCTCTCGTTTCGGTAATCAGAATTGGCCCCCTAGATCGTGCGATTTAACACCATTACATTTCTTTTTATGGGGTTATTTCAAATTACAGGTCTATGTCAACAAGCCCACAACCACGCGTGCATTAAAGGAGGAGATTCAACGTTGCATCAACGAAATTCAGCCACATTTATGCAGAATGGTCATGAAAAATTTCGACAAACGAGTGCGTATGTGTATGCAAAGCTGTGGGGGCCATTTGCCCGATGTGTTATTCCATAAATAACCCTATCCTATGTACTTTATGACTCAATAAAAAAATTACAATTAAAAGACTAAAAACTGTGTTTTTTATTTAATTCAAATTTTGCGTTAATTTTATATATAATAGCTTCTAGTGCACTTTGTGCACCATGTTCTATGACGCAATACATTTTATTATTTCCATAGAGCTGTCATATGTTATAGAGTGATACTTCTCATTTGGGATGTGAAAGTTCTACTCTAACAATCAAATTGTAATTTTGCAAGTATCTTTTGTATTCCACTTTATACTAAGGGCAGTCGTTTTTAGGTTTTCTTGTTACGGACAGATACCAAAAACATTTACAACTTGATGTTTGATTTTAATTTCTTTTTTTAAGTTTTCGAATTTTAGGTACTGATAAATAAAAAACTGTAGTCTTTCCGTTATCATCTAAATTACATTTTCAGAGTTGTTAAATTGTATTTTAACTTAGTTATTATTTAAGGATTCAAATACATGTTGCAATTTGAAACTTTCTCTTTGGAATCACCTCTGTTTGCTAAGCTCGAAGTACAATGAAGTTATGAATGGGTCTATCCCATCAGCAGCCATTATTAGCTGTCTTTTTTTCTGCTAGAGTTGTTCAGATTTCATTGTCTTTTTCAGAAGCTTAGTGGGTGTTAGGGTAAACCGTGACAATTATTTTAATATTAAATTCCCACACAATTATGTTTTGAATTTACATTAAAAATTTCAAAAAAAGTAATCACTTAAAGGTTATCTTCCGGGAAATTGGCACTACTTTAGTATCTATAAAGTTATAAAATTAAATTTAATTTTTAACTAGAGAAAATGAAGGGAGATACTAGAAAAAGTACGTAAATAAACACCACGAGGTCCTAAATTTAAAAATTTAATCTAGTAATAACAGCCAAAAACATGAATCATAATAAACAGAAATTTGTTGCTTTATTCAACATTTCCTTTGAATAACATCTAAAGAAAATTTTTTGCAGCTCAATGAAGCTAAATAACTACATGTATGTATATTTTTCGATAAATCGTTGCCAACAAATTAATTAACTGCCAATTTTAATAAACTATTTTGTCATGTGTTATAATATTTAGTGCCGGTCGAGGCCATTTATCAATTAATTAGGGAAATAAACCTGTCCGGGCGCTGTGCACGTAAAGCTTGTCAAACCAGAATGCGCAACATAAAATATTTTGCTGTAATTGCGACCAAACGAGCCAAGGCTAATTTTAAAGATTTTCAGAGGAATTATTTACTAGCAATATTTATAAGTTTTATGTCTTATTATATATTAATGTAGCGCAAGATACTTATTATTATACTAACAGAGCAAATCAAACAAAACTGTAATTATTCAAATTATTTAAGAATCTCTATGAAATCCATACTCTAACAGTAAATATTGAAATACGTTGTTTAAAAAATTTTGGTTCGTAATTAATGGTGCTAACATAGCAAACTTATACAAAATAGCAAAAGATTAAATTTTTTTTTTATTTATTTATTTAATTAGCAATCAAAATACAAGGTATTCTATAAGCTAATTTGTTAACCTACAATCTAAATTTAGGATTTAGATCGATTAATAACATGATGAGATCTTATCCAGCGATGAGCTCTCTAAGTCTATTTATAGGTCAGCTGGCCACTGTCTTTTTAGTCTTCTTATTGCTGTGTCTTCTAGTAAGGGCTGCATTAAAGGATTTGTGTGAGCTTCCAATTTTTGGTGGTGGGTGATGCTTCTCTCATGGATAACTTCTTTTATAGTTGGTATCTTCAAATCTTTGTGGATCATTTCATTTGCAATATACCATGGGGCATTAACTATCGTTCTTAGTATTTTGGACTGGCACCTTAGGATTATTTCGATATTGGACTTGCTGGCACAGCCCCATAGTTCTATTCCATACGTCCATATGGTTTGATTACTAATTTGTACAACAATAGTTTGTTTTCTATAGATAGCGGAGACTTTCTACCGATCAACCAATATAGCTCTCTGTTTTAGGTCCATTTGCTTTTTTTTTGCAGATGTGTTCTCTCCAGTTTAATTTGGAATCTAAGTGTATTCCCAGGTATTTTACTGTCACAGTTTGTGGTATTACTATGTTGTTTAGGTATATGGGTGGACACGGATCTTTTCTCAGGGTAAATGTGGTATGAGTAGATTTTGTCTCGTTTACTTTTACATTCCACTTTTGAAGCCAGTGTTCTAGAACATGTAGATAATCTTGTATTAGAGTGTGCTTGGAGGACTACATTGTGGCTAGCCAGTATGACAGTGTCGTCAGCAAATGTGCCCATTGTGATGTTTGGTGAAACTGGAAGATCTGATGTAAATAAGAGATAAAGTAGCGGGCCCAGGACACTGCCCTGTGGTACCCCAGAGTTGATTGGGAGTATAGTTGAGACTTCCTGTCTTACTTTTGTTCTGAAGTGTCTATCACTTAGGTATGTTTTAAGTAGTTTGTAAAACGCTGGTATGAGTTTTTTAATTTTAAACAGTAATCCTGGGTGCCAGACCCTGTCGAAAGCCTGGCTTACGTCTAGGAATACAGATACGCAGTATTCTTTGTTGTTTAAACTGGCGAGGATAGTTTGCGATATGCGATGACACTGTTGGGTGGTCGAGTGAGCCTGTCGAAATCCAAATTGATAATCGGGTATCCATTCAGTATTGATTCTTTTAAGAACTAGTTTTTCAAGCAATTTTGAAACAGCTGGTAATAAGCTGATAGGTCGATATGATTTTGCGCTATTTGGGTCTTTTCCAGGCTTAAGGATTAAAATTATCTCGGCAGTTTTTAATTTTTGAGGCCAATATTGGATTCGGAGGATTGCATTAAAGATATACGTCAGTAATACTATGCCTTTTTTTGGCAGTTCTTTAAGCATTTTTGCTGTTATAAGGTCCATGCCCGGGGCTTTTTTTGCATTCAGGCGTTTTATTTCCCTTTATTTCTTTAGGTGTGACGGTTTAATTGGTTGCGTTGCTAAAACGGGAGATTCTAATATTTCCATTATTTCCTCGTCCGGGTCATTTTCGTGCGGCTGAAAAACATCGGCAAGGTGTTTCGCAAATACTTCTGCTTTCTCCTTATCACTTTTTGCCCACTGTTCTTGTGATGGTTGTTCCATTCTTAAAGGGGGAAGAGTTATTATTGGTTTGCTTTTAGCTTTGATCGGTTTCCAAATAGAATTGTCATAACGGTTAAGGTTAGATAAATAATCTTTGAGTGACTCTTCTCTCAGAGATTTTAATTTAGATTTCAGCTTATTAATAAGTCTGTTCAATATTTTCTTGTCTGCTGGGTGTGTGTTCGTTGCCATTTGGCTCGTGCTTTTCTTTTTCAGCTACCAGTTTTTAATTTCGAGAGGAATATTCGTGATGTCTTTTTTGTATGTTACTATTGGAGTAGCTTGTTGGGCTGCTTCTTGAAGGGTATTTATAAGACTATTTGTAGCTTCCTCAATTTCATTTGAGTTTTTAAGCCTTAGATTTAAATTTATTGTATCTGACAAATTGCGCCTATATTCGTCCCAGTCAGTTTTCGAATTATGTAGTCTAGGTACAGGTTGAATATATAATGGGTATGTGCTGTAGGTGGCTATTACCGGTGAATGATCTGAGGACAAGTCGTAGCTAGGTGTAATGTCCATATAGGTTGGCGAAATATTGTTTGTGACAAAAAAGTCTAGTAAATCCGGTAACTTATCTCTGTCTGTCGGCCAATATGTTGGAGTTCCCGTAGATAAGTATGTATATCTTTTGTCTTGAATGAGTTTGAATAGCTCCCTTCCTTTTGTGGTGGTTAGTCGGGATCCCCATGCCGTGTTTTTACTATTGTAATCTCCTCCTGCCAGAAATTTGGTGCCTAAAGTGCTGAAGTCGGATTCAAAGTGGTGTTTTTTTATATTATGTTTTGGTGGACAGTAGACTGCACTAACTGTTATTTCACGTGGAGAAATGTGGACACGAATTGAGGTAGCTTGGAGATAGTCTTCACCATTTTTGGTAGTTCATAGTGACTTATTGTTTGTTTTATTATTATAGCTGTGTCTGCATGTGCAGTGCCATCCGGGTGATTAGTGTGATATACATTATACTTCGGTATTTTGAAATATGTCTTTTCAGTGAAATGAGTTTCACTGATCAGGAGGATATCTATTAAGTTTTGTTTTAAAAATAACTGAATTTCATCTTTGTGTTGAGCAAGGCCATCGGCATTCCACAAAGCTATTCTAAGAGCCATTGTTTTGTTTATTGATTAGCATTGTTAACATATTGAGCACCATACTATTCTGCTGTATCAGTTGGTTGAACATTATTTTAAATTCTTCTAAAAATTTATTTAGTGACATGGTCGATTTAGCGCCTTGAGTTGTATTCTGGGGTTTAGTTACACGACTATAGCTTCTAGTTTGGGGTCTTGCCGATAGCGGTTGCGGTTGACTTTGTTGTGTTATGTTATTTTGATGTGTTAGGTTGTTTTGATGATTAGGATGGTAATTGTTTGTTTTAGCTTTATAATTTTTTTGGTAATACTCACATCCCCGGTAGTTAGCTGGATGTCCACCTCCACATAGGCCACATATAGCTGGCGTATTTTTACTTTTCTTACAACTTGATGTAATGTGTTGGCCACCGCACTTAACGCACAGGTAGGGTCTATTGCAATAGGCTTTAGTGTGGCCGTATAATTGGCATCTGGTACATTGCACTAAATTGTTGTCTTTTCTTGGTGGTTCTATTTGGATGACACTGTTTAGTAATCTGTTTATTTTGTAGATATCCTTGTTATTCTCTGACGGTTCCAGGTCAACAAAGAACATATTAAGGGGATATTTTGTTACACGATGTTTCATATTTATTATATTTCTCACTTTGTGTCCGTGTTGTGTGATTTCCTGTTTTATATCTTCTAGGTCAATCGAATGGTGTAGGTATTTAATTACAACTCTGTACGACCTTTCTTCCTTCGGTTGGTAGGTGTGATGAATTATATTATTATCTTTCATGTATTTTGCTAATTTTCTAAATGTGTCTGGGCTTTGACAAATTAACTTCACAGTATTGTTTGCCAAGCTCCTAGTTGTGTATTGTTCTAATTCAACTATTTCTCCTAGTTTATTAATCATTTGTGGTAAATTTGCAACTCCGCACACAAATATGGGAGGGGGTTTAGGTGTGCCCTTGCTTGCATTGTTATCTATCTGGCTATTTGCAAGTGCATTGAGTGTGTTATTTAGTGGTATCGCTTCTTCTTCATGATTTATGGATTTCCTTTTCTTCCTTCTCTTAGTACCTTTTACTACTTGCCACGGGTTCTCTTTAGTAGAGTAGGTGTTATTTTCTTCATCACTAGTTGAAGTCATTCTTGTGTATTCAGGGGTGCTATTTTGTCTATTTACATGATACATTGGATTTTCTTGCATTATAAATTGTTCTTGATTGGGCGGAAAAGAGTACTGGCTCGTAGGTTGTGAATGATATATTTGTTGTTGTAGTGGTTGAGAGGAATAGTAAAATTGTGATGGCATATTAGTATTGAACATTGTTTGACTCTGTGTATTATTTGATGGTTGTAATACATACGATTGACCCTGTATGTTGTTTTGTGTCATTGGATTTTGGACGAGTCCCATACCTGGGCCGTTTCCTGCTGGTAACATTTTAAAGTTCGGTTAAACCGCACTGTTATTGAGTAACAATATTTATTTGCGTATTTATTTACGTGGAAATTTATTTATGTTTAAAATAAACTTTAATTGTACTTAAGATTAACTTTATAACTGCCCGCACGAGGCGGGAGGTCACCGAGCGCGCACTTATCTTTCGAGTTTCAGAACACACGTCTTTACGCTTCGAATTTCAAATGCGAACTCGAGTTAATTAGTGATATCACTTACTTGAGGATGTGCTCGCTAGGCCCTGCGGCCTTGCGGTTATCGCTACGACTTGGTTGCGCGCTCGCAGTGATGGCTCAGGTAAAACACTTCTGCTCGCGTCAACAGTCGAGCGCGGAATCAAAAGATTTGAATGAAATATTATTTATTAATTAAGCAAAAATGTCAAAAGCAGATTTAGAATTGTTGGTTATGTTAGTATCAGGAAAGTTAAAACGGCCACAAACTATATCAAAGCACAATTAGAAAATAAAGATATTTAATTTTTAAACTTTTAAATGAAAACGACATTGTAATTCACGATGAACCATATTGCGTGTTATGAAAATATTGTGGTGGCAATAAATTATATTTTGTCAAAGAGAAGTGAACTGTTGCTACCGAAATCTAATTTAAAAGATAGCCTAAGTTTCAGCTCTAGTCAACAGTTTCTTTTAAAGAGAAATATGATGCTTTCAAAATTTTTTAATATAAATGATTTGAAAGCTTTTTGGAGGTAATAAAGTGGATGTGTAGTTACGGGCCACAAGCCTGCGTTTCCGCAAAACTAATTTGTTACATCTAATTGCAAGTAAGTTAAATGTAACAAAATAATACTCTTTTTAATAACAAATGCTACTAGAGCAAAATCAAGTCATGTTCATGAGACAACCAAATAATTACATATACATGCTGCCTTGTACATCTTAAATAAATAATGCATTATGGGCTACACAACTTCCAATTTACAATGCTAATGGAAACTTATTGACATTCATGAAACAGAAAGTAAATCAAGACATTAGGAATGGCAGGTTGTAAAAAGAAAAAGAACACCTGGTTCAGTTGAGAAACATTAATGAAAATACAATTCAATAATATCGCAATCGATACAGCGTTCTGTCTAATAGAGACAAAATAGCTGGCTTATGATATGGAAATGTGAGTAATTAAAGTCATTTGAACAGCACCTGTTTATTTATGTGGTGTTACTGACTGTAACAAAATTATTGAAATCTTACATAAAGTAATAGTAAATAATCTCTATAACGTTGTTAATATATACTACTACCGCAAACTTGCATGGAAAAGTCATTAAATATCCTGAAAACACAAAAATTAAAGATAAAGGAGCATACAGGGTACTAATCAGAAGTGTATTGATTTAATTAAGAATGAACTAAAAGGAACTGAACGTATGTAACGACGTGGATATACAAAACAGGGTAAGCAAAAATTGTTTACCATTATTTTTTAGTCGATTTGGAACCTGCGTCAAACAACAAGAAAGTTTTTTTTTATTTATAGTTTGCATATTTATAATCTACTCAATTTGAGTAATGAGCAAATGATTTGATATTATAACATGAGTGGGGGCCAGCTAGTGCTAGTATCCCAGATAATTACACTAAATAAGATCGGGTGGCTAATGGTGCTAAATCTTCTGGTCGCTGGGACGTTGGCGAGCTGTTGTACTAATTCAGTGTGATGGTCAGCTAGTTTTTGATGGTATACACTTGAGAGTCACTGTATGTCTTTAACAACGTAAGGTATGTTTAGGTCTATGTGGAGTATGTCGTTGGTTACATACCAAGGAGCGTTTGTTAGATTTCGTAAAGTTTTAGATTGGTGCAACCCCAGAGCTGAATCCCGTAGGTCCAGATAAGTTTGAGTTTCACCTTGTACAGGAGCAGCTTGTTAGATAATGAAAGTTGGGAATGCCTACCGATTAACCGGTCCAGTTGTTTTGTTTAAGGTCAAGTTGTTTGCGTTTGATCGTAATATGTGTTTTCCAGGTAAGTTGATGGTCAAGATGCAGCCCAAGGTATTTGACTTTGGTCCTTACTGGTAGTGGGGTGTTGTTGATTGTTGTCGGTTGGCAGACTATGCGTTTGTCAGTAAAAGTCACTTGAGTTGATTGAGCATAATTAACGGTAATTTTCCACTTCCTGAACCAGTCGCTTAGTAGATCGAGGTGTCTCTGTAACTGGTACACGCTAGATTTGCGTTATCATTGATTGCCAAGACAGCTGTGTCGTTAGCGAATGTTGCTATTAATGTATTAGGTGTATTTGGAGCGTTTGCTGTATAGATGAGATATAGGAGTGGACCCAAGACACTGCCCTGTGGCACTACTGAGTTGATTTGGCAATATTTTGATACAGAGTTGTTTAGTTTGACTTGGAAAAACCGTTCATTGAGGTATTAGGGTTAAGTAGAGTTGAATAGGGAAGTGTTGTTTTATTTTATTAAGAAGGCCCGTTTGCCATACCTTATCGAAGGCCTGCTGTATGTCCAAAACGCCCTGCACAAACTCTTTTGTTTCAAAACTTTCATATTTTGGTAACTATCCGATGGCCTTGTTGAACTGTTGAATGGCCTTCTCGGAAACCAAAGTGAGAGGGAGGAAGAATGTTGTTTAGGTCGACTGTTTCATGGATTCACTTAAGGAGTAGTTTCTCAAAAATTTGGGATAGGAGAGGAAGAAGGCTTATTGGTCTATAAGATGAGCTTTGTGAGGGGCTTCCCACTCTTGATCTGGGAACTTCCATTGCAGGGGAAAGTAGCATAATCGCAAGATGCTGTTATATATGGTAATTAGAAAAACCACTGCTTTTATGGGAAGACGTTTAAGTATGTCTCCAACTGTAAGGTCATAGCCTGGGGCTTTACAATTATTAATTAGGTGTATTTGGTTCCAAACTCCAGTTGGTGAAAACGGTTTCAGTGGAAGTGAGAGTTGGCACGGCGGGTCGAGGAAAGCTACAATATCGGGGTCATCATTGTTGAGTTGGGGTGGTGTAGTTGTAAAAACGTTTTCAGGGTACGTAGCAAATACATCTGCTTTTTCTTTATCCGATCTAGCCCAACTACCATCCGGATTTTTAATTGAGGGAGTTGCTGTGGTTGTCCGTTTTAATGCTTTCCACACAGAGCGGTCAGTAAGAGAAAGCTTAGTGATGTATTGCGTAAAGGTTTCGTTACGCACGTCACGTAGTGTTGTATGTAACCGATGAGTAAGACGATTACACAGTTTCGTCTTGTGCGTTTTTGGTTCTTTGCCATATTTTCCTAGCTCGACGTTATCAATAAAAAGTTCTCGCACGTGCAATGGTATATTGCTAATTTCGGGTGGAGCCGGAACTGGAGTTGGTGTAGCCTTCCATGCAATATTCTGTACCAAAGTTGTAAAGTAATGAACTGTTTCGTCCAGATCATGCTTGCTTTTAATTCGAAAAGCAAGATTAATCGTCTGCTCTGGTTGAGTTTGAAAGTAATCCCAATCCGTATATTTGGAGCAAAGTCTTGGAGGAGCATCCTTATGGATAATAGTTGTGATCACAGTAGTGATTACTGCGAGTGATCAGAAGATAGATGGAAACTGGGCTCTGCCATGAGGTACGTACGTGTCATACCGCTGACAACTGCAAAGTCGAGGAAGTTTGGTATTCTTTTTAGTTACTTGGCCAGTAAGTGGGCATTCCTGCAGAAAGATAGTCAAGGTTGCTGCGAAGCATTGCGTTCCTGAGATTGCGACCTTTAGGAGTGATTAATCTTGATCCCCATACTGTGTGCTTCGCGTTCCAGTCTCCCCTTTCTATAAATTTGTTCCCGAGAGATCGCCAGAAGTCTTCGTATTCTTCAGTGGTAATGAAATATCTTGGTGGGCTGTATACCGCTGCAATTACAAATGGACAAAGCTGAGTTTGCACTTTTATGCTGGCGCTGTGGATTTTATCTGTTCGGTAAGATTGGAGCTCATAGTATGCAACTGAGTTTTTCACGATGACAGCAGCTCCGCCTTGAGCGGTGTCATTTGGGTGATTACCAAAATATACAGAGTAGTGTCGTATTTTAATTGCGGTTCTTTGTTGGGGGATTTGATATAAAAAGATATTTTTTTTCTAACTCTAGGAATGTTATTATTTCCTCACGGGTTGGCAAGACCATTAGCGTTCCACAGTGCGATTCTTAATGATGAAGCCATTTTAAGCCAATTTTTGATGGGAAGAGAGCAGATTAAGAATCATGCTATTCTTTTAGTGAAAATTGTTTTGAACTTCACGAGGAAGTTAGATAGCTGTTCATTGATGTTCAAATGTTGTCTTAGATGTAACATTTTTTTGTAGCCACTTAAAACGTTGGCTTGTTCCGTAGTAGACCTCAGTTCCATTACTGGAAGTAGTTTTTGATGTGGGAGTGGAGGATAGTCGTTTGCATTTAAGTTTAATTGTTGCTCAGGTGTTTTGTTATTATTGTTTTGGGCCTTTATATGGTCTGTTTCAGCTTTTTGGGTCTTTATAAACTACACAGCCTTTATAGTTAGGTTCCTGGACACATTTGGCAGGTGTATTTGCGTTTTTACAAAGGGTGATGTTATGTCCTTCACCACATTTGAACATTGAAAAGTCTGTTGCAATATTTTTTGTGTGTCCATATTGCTGACAACGATGCATTGTGGTATATTTTTTTTAAGAGGTTCAATGAAATTTTGGTTTCCAAATAATTAACATTGTATATTGTTTTATTATTTGATTGGGCTCTAGATCTACCATGAACAATGGCAGAGGTTGTTTTTATCCTATGGCGTACGTTAAGGAGTTTTTCCTTATGCCCCAGATTGACAAGCTCTTCTTTAATATCGTCTGTTGGTGTGGAATGATGGACATTCTGTATGATCGATCTTCTTTGAGTTGATATGAATGGAATACAATTGCTTCATCTTTGAGGTGCTTAGTTAGCTTCCTATACAAATCTGAAGTTAAAGTGTTAATTTTAATTGTGTCACTGGTCATTCTCTTAGTGTAAAATTGCTCTTTTTCTAAGACATTGGAAATATTTTCTATTTGATTGTAGTTATTAACACCGTACTTGTACGCCGGTGAAGGCTTTGGAATTTTTAGCTGTTGATTGTTGGAGATTTGTTCTTGTTCTTGGTCAATATTTTCTGTTTGGGATAGGATTTCATACCTTTTGTACTTGTTTGATTGATTTAGATGTGCTAGAAGCAGGTTGTGTATCGGTATTTTTTTTTTATGGTTTGCCATTCGTGTTTATTTTCATTAGTAAAGTACCACAAGAACTTTCGTGATCCATGTCTGTTGAATTTGTGTCAGAATCCTCATTTATTTGTATATCGTCTCGATTGATACTGTTTACAGATCTCTTAAACTGCTTATTATAATTGAGCTGCTTAGCCTGGTAAGGCGGGTTTGTTTGAGGGTGTATTAAGCCAGGTGGGGAAAGTATGGATTGATTTTGGGGCGCATATTGAATTTGTGAGTTAAATTGCGTTTGATTCGGTACGTATTGGTATTGCTGAGGAACTGGATTATAGGTAAGGTGCGTGTTTATTGAAGTACTTGGATTATTTATTATTGCGGGTGTTCCGGTATACAACATATATGACTAGTAATATTGTAGTACATACGGTTTTGAGTTAGGCGAAATTTAAGCTTGACCTCTAATTGCAGTTATCGGCAGAAGAAGATATAGAAATGACTCGTAATTCTAATATTAAAAGAAAATGCAGGCCTGGCCTTAATATCAGGTAGAGCGTTTTGGGGCACTTATATATCAAAGCGCGGCACTCGACCGTCCGCTGCAAAATACAAGCGCGGAATGAACAAGAAAATATGTATATTAAAATCTCTACTTAACGTATAAAGAAAAAGGTAGTATCATATAATGTATCCGATAGACACAGCAGAACTATTTATTGAAATATTAATGTTATCACATGTAAGAAACGCAAAATACCATCTATCAAATGTGGGTTATGTAAAGGAGTGCATCTAGTTAATCACAAAGATTGTCAACTATATTAGCAACCACAAAAATCCATCTAATAAAAATGTGAGCTAAACTCCAAAAGGAAAAACATTACATAAGACCATCATAGATCATCAACTTAACTAAACATCTGCAGACAAACCCACATACCGACCAAGCAACTAAGCAAACTACCATATGCTTCAAATATCTTTCTCACTAATGGTTGAAAGGTGTCGTAGAGTGATACAAAGGAGCTTTTGGCCATATGGAAGTAATCTCCACGGCTAAAGTAGAGAAGTAAAAAATCTTAGCCTACAGATCAACCTTCACAACTAAAAAAATTAAAAAAATATACGTAATAAAAATTTTAAAGTCAAAATCCCATTAGATACAGAAGAAACAACAGAAGCAAATTCTTCAGAAAAACAACTATTGAGTACTCAAAAGAATTACAGAATAAATATAACTAGGCTAATAAATATTTGAAAAATAAAAATTTCAATGAATATGTAAAAAATCTGACATCTACCTGCCATGACAAGTACACCATCTGGAAGACAACCAAAAAATTAAAACGTGCTAAGACTCGTAATTTTCCTATTTGAAAAGCTAGAAAACCTAAGCTCTCAACGACAAAAGTCCGTATAACTGAAAGAGAACACCATATGATGATAAAGAAATCCTAGATTTTTAGGATTTTTTATTACAACTGTGATCCCAGAGAAGTTTAAACTAAAAATTAAGTACTTGAACAGGAACGAACATTTTGCATATGATATAATTAAAACTAAAGAACTTAAAAAAGTTTATGTAAAAGTTATTTCACTTCGAGCACCTGAAAAATAGCTCGCAAAACATCCCAAAAATTAATTCCTTTGCTGCTATTAATTTCTCAAATGATGAGAGAAATACTACAACGACTGAAACCCATATTGGAACTAAATAAGATAATTCCATTACAACAATTCGGCTCCTACGAGAAGCATTCTACTCCTGAACAAATTTACACTTGTTGATCACATTGAGAAGGATTTTGAAGAACTGAGGATGTGTTCAGATTTATTTCTTGATATAAGTGTGACATTCAACAGAGGGTAGAATCTCAGCTTCTTATATAAAATCAAAAAAAGTCTTTCGCGTCATTTTTCCTTTACATCTTACTTTGAACAAAAACATTTCCAAAGAAAAGTCGAAAATGGTTTTTCTAAGTTACCTTCTTTCTTTCTTCATTTCCATTTTGCCGGTTAGGGCGTCGGGTATTGTAAGTTCAGCCAGTTTTTCCATTTCTGTCTGTTTTGAGGCAATGTTTCGTAGTTCTTTTTCGTTTTTCCATTTTCTTCCGCGAATTCTATTTTTCCCTTAATTTTTCTCTCTATTCTCCATTTATAAAATTTTGTTATGGTTAATATATTTTTTAAGAAACCTCATCTCTATGGCTCATAATTTCTTCTCATGTTTTTGTTGGGTGGGTGGTGTTTCTAAATTGTATAATAGTGTTGGTATGACTAGAGTATTGTAAACTATTTTCTTTGTTTCTCTGGTAATTTCTCTTTTTCCTAAGATTGTTTTGTTTATTGTATAGTAAATGTTGATTGCTTTATTTATTTTGTGTAAAATTTTTATTTTTTGTTCTCCATTATTTGTTATAATAGAATCTAGATACTTAATTTTTGAAATTTCTTTGTGTGTGGGTCCATTGCAATTTATTTTTATGTTTGCTGTTTCTTCACTTTCTTTCCCAATAATCCTTACATTTGTTTTTGTGATGTTCATTTCCATTTCCATTTTCTTTATTTCGTTATTCCCCATATCAACTTGTTTCTGCGTTTTTGTTCTTGTATCCGATATTAATACGATATCGTCTGCGTATAGTACGCCTTTTATTTTGATGGGCTTCATATTGAGGTGTCCTATATGTGTCTTAGATGACTTCTTCTTTACTTCCTTATTAATTTGGTCCATACATATTAAAAGTAGCAATGGGCCCAGAGTCACCCTGATGTACCTCCTTTGTCATTTCGAGTTCTTCTGATGTTTATCCCATTATTTGTATTACACATCTTACATTAGTGTAGACACTTTTGATAACTTCTATTAGTTTGTTCTCAATTTCTATTTCTTTTAAACTTTTCCATATTATGTTCCGATTTACTGCTTTTAGATCGACAAAAGTTAGATATAAGATTATTCCTATTTCGAGTGTTAGATTTATTAACTTTCTTAGCACATGAGTGTAATCCGTGGTTTGTTTTTCTTTTCAATATGCTTATCTTTTAATTTATTTGATATTTTGTCACTTAATCTATTTTTTATAATTCTTATTTAGACTTTAAGTATTATAGGAGACAATGTTATAGCTCTATAATTGTTGCAGTCAGATCGTTCTCCTTTTTTATAAATAGGTAGTATTGCATTTATTTTCCATTCTTTGGGTGTCTTGTTTGTTCTCAAAGCTTTGTTTATTACGTTGTATGTCCATGTTAAAACTAAAGACCCGCTATATTTTATTAACTTTCTACAGCGGAGCTTATAGTAGAAAGTTAAAGAGATTATCATCCTGTCTGTCTGTCTGTGTGTCTGGAGACACTATAACTTCCGTTCTATTCAACGGATTCATTTCAAACTTGGCATACACACATCTTAGGTCAGTATCTTTCATGGGATTGATTTTCAGCCAAATCGGTTAACGGAAACCGGAAGTGATTACGATTTCGCACCGCTA
This sequence comes from Sinelater perroti, assembly GCA_036346155.1. NCBI lineage: Eukaryota > Metazoa > Arthropoda > Insecta > Coleoptera > Elateridae > Sinelater > Sinelater perroti. Next base: position 3,833,387 of record JARFIY010000341.1, read on the forward strand.
TAGAAAGTTTCCTTTACGGTATTACACCGTTCTTGTTATTTCTGGTGCGATTGCATCTCGGCCTGATGCTTTTCCTATCTTTATTTTCTTTACTGTTTCTTGAACTCCTTCAATTTTTAATTGTTTCTTCCTTTCTTTGTTCCTGTCCTCCTTGCTGTTTTGTTGTTTTGTTAGATATACCTTTCCTGAGTTTGTAAATTACTGCTCATAAAACATTCCATGTTTTAAGTATGTCTTTCAGGTCTGTTTTTATAGCTCTATCTGGATTTTTTGTGTTTGTAATTGTTGTTGTTTTCTGTCCTCTTAGGGATTTCAGGAAGTACGAGAATTTTTTATTATTTTTGTAAGCGTATTCTATTTCATCTCCAAATTGTGTCCAACTTTCCTTTTTTGTTTTTTTTTTGACTTCTGTTTTTGTTTTGTTCCTTTTTTCTATATAATTCCGTTGATCTCCCTCTCTACCTTTTTTTATGAATTTTTTTATGCTCTTTTCTTTTCATTTATTGCTTCTTTAACCTTTTGTGTCCACCACCTAGTTTTACATTTGCTTGACTTTATTTTTCTCGTGCCACATACTATTTTTGCCGCCTTTGTTAGTGTTTCCTTGGGTATTTGCATTTTTCTTTATTATCTACATTTTACTTTTTGTTGTTCCATTTAGTTAATGCTCTTTCCATTTCTGATTGGCATTTTAGTTTTTCTATCTTGATTTTTGTATATTTTTTGGTTTTCTTCATTTCAGCTTTATTTCTTTTTATTTCTCCCATTACCAATCTATGGTATGTTCCTGCTTCTGCTTCTATGTTTACCTACACCTCTCCATTTCTGATTGTATTTCGTTCGTGCATGTTATGTAATTTATTATACTTTTCTAGTTTCTTCCGTGAGCTATATATGTATATCTGTTTGAAAAGCCCGTTTTCTATTATTAGGTTATTTGCTATGCAGAATTGTGTCATGTGTTTTCCATTTCTATTCTTTGTGTTTTCTCCAAATTTTTCTTTTATTCCCAACACTTCTATGTCTAATCCTACTCTTCCATTTCAGTCCTCCATGACTATTACATTATTATACACCTCTATTTTCGTTTATTACCTCTTGTAATCATCATAAAATGTTCCATGTTCTCTATTCTTGAGTTTTCCATTGAGGCATATATTTGCACTACTGCTATTGTTTTCTAAGTTGTATTTCCAGAAAGATTATTCTGGAATTCACTGGTTTCCATTTTTAAATTATTTTTGGTATTTTATTATTAACTGTTATTATTAACTGTCCTTCTTTGTTATTTTCTTGTCGTTTGCATCCCAAATAGTACATTACGCTATCCCTTGTTCATTATTTTTTCTTCTGCCTCTTGTTTCCTTGCTTTGCTTATTTATAGAATTTTTACCTCTGTTTCTTCGACTTCTTGCAACCTTCTTTCCCGTTTAAAGTTTTTATATTCCAAGATCCTAGATTTAGAAATGTCATCTCTTTCTTAATTATTAGGTTTTTATTTATTTTTCTTTTTTCTCCCATTATCTTAATATTTTTCTTTCTATTATGTTTGTATTTAGTTTTTGTCTTGCTCTTGTGTTCTGTTTTCTATTTGATTTGTTTCTTTTGTCATTTTTTCTCTTTATTCGTTTTTTACTTGAGTTTCTTCACGTATCTGTTTGTTCTTCATAATATTTATTATTGCTTCTGGTGGTTTTGTGATTTTTATTGTGTTTATTATTTTCTTAATCTTAAATATTGGTTCTTTTTCATTGTTTTCCATCGTAGAGTAATCCGTCCGATTTTTTATTCTTGCTGGTTTTTTGGAGTGTGTTGTTGTCGTCTCGTTTCTGTGATGTTCCTGATTGTTTTGTTTAACTTATCTGCGTCTATCCGTAGTGTTTCTTTTCTCAGTGTCCAGTTTTTCTTCTTTGGTATAGCCCCTTTGGGGGTGTCTAATTCTTTATCATCTATCACCTCTTCCTTTTCTTATTTTCTTTCTTTCCCTTTAATGGTACTGTTTCTTTAATTTTTCACTCTACTCCGTTTACTCATAGGTTATCTCTTACTATTATTGCCTTTAATTCCTTTTCCCTTGCTTCTATCATATGTTTAATTTTAGTTTGTTAATTTTTTTTATCTTTCTTGTCTTTTTATCCAGTTGATCGCTCACTTTAAGTTTAGTTCTTCTCAATTTGTTTAAATTTTGTAATTTTCCAGTTTCTCTATCTTTGTTATAATTCCAACCTTTATTGATCTGTTTTCGTTTGTCCCGCGGTTTCCTATTCTTTTCATAGAATTTGTGTCATTATCATTCATTTGCATCACCATTCTTCTCACTGTTTCATTTAAAAACTTCTCTTTTAAGGTTATTGAATTTTTGTTATTATTTTCTGAGATGCCGAAAATTTGTTTATTTTCGTTAACTCGGCTTCTAATTTCTCAATTCTTTCTGTTTGGTAGTTTATGATATCCTCTAATTCCCTCATTTTTCCTGTTTGTTAAATCATGTTCCTGTTTCTCTCGTCGATTTTTTCTTCCTTTCGCAATAATTGACTTATAACGTATTTTAAAATGAGTTCTACCATGATTAGTATAGTTAAATTAAGTGGCGGCCTTTCCTTTAAATTCTCAAATGTATACAACATATGTATATTTTTATTAATATTATTTTTATCTTATACTGAGCTGGTCGACCCACAGGACCTTGACTTTTATCTCTGTGTCTAAATTTTGCAAAACTTATTATATTGGGTATTTAACTTTAAACGTAACTAACCTTATTTGAGTTTTCTCTATAATTATTATCTCCAGTAAATCCCACACTTTTCTTTTAGGTCTTTCACTGCGCTATACTTTTTAAAATCTTTTGAGTTTCGTTTTATTTTTAACATAGTTACTTTACTAAACAGCCTTCACACAGCACTCGACATAGCAAAGTCCCTTTCTAAATTACATAAAATTAAATCTCTAAAACCCCTTACTTGATCATATATATTTCAGATCTTTTATGCCAATAACATATATGCAACGATATAGCCTAGTTTCATAGAGCCTTTTGACCTCTGGTTCTTTACAGCATTTTATCCAGTATCCTTGTTCCTTTTACCAGTCTTCAACTGCCTTACAAGCTAATTGTTATATTCTTCTTGATCAATTATTGATTTTCTATAAATAACTTGCCTTTTGTAGTCCTACAGCCTCATACCCCCACAAGATGTGCACGAGTTCGCTTATAGCAATGGTTTGTGTCATCATTGACTATCATACCAGAACTGCATATATAACCACTGTGGGGTATATCCAAAAAACTCATTTTCAGTTTTAAACCCCATGTTTTTCCTTTAGTTTGTCTAGCTAACACAAGTGTCGTCTTTGTTTTTCCTTTAATTCTTTGACTGCATTGTTTTTAGTTACAAATTTAAAATCACCTTAAGGTATTTCACTTCACCTGGTAACTTTCTTCCTATACGTCGGCCCTAAGAGGTACCAGTCCTTCTTAGTTTCTCCTTGTGAATTGTACTATGCCAAATTTAAAGGAACTTATATTTAGTCTCTATGCGTCTGTCTAGCTTCTAACCAAATTACTAACTGCATTACTAAGTCCTTCCTAAAATAGTATGATCGAGTCATCTGCATATCACAATACTTTGCATCCGTACTGTATATTTTTAAGCATACAGTCTATTCACCTGCAGCTTGTTTTGTCAGATCCTTTACTCCTCGACTCTTTGATGAACTAGGAACATATTATCATATGCAACCTTAATATCCACAAATGGGAGCTAAAAGTACTTTTTTGCTTTCTACAGTATTTTACAATCTGGTAAGAAGTAGGTGCAATGTTATTATATATTTATATAGGTACTCCTGCTTTGTACACGTACTAGTCAAGTAAAACGGACGCACGATCTCTGATATGCCTGTTAAGCAGTTTTTGTAGAATTTTTAGTTTTTAGTTTACATAAAACTAATTGGTCTTGGAGCCTTAACCTTGTCCTCTCTTATTTTCCAGATTTTAGTATAAACATAAGTAGACAAAATAAATAAAGAACAAAGCCCCATTATAAATAGAATGCCCTAAAAAGCCATTTTGTTTGTCAGTATCTAAATTATTGTATAAATGAAGATAATATGTTCTTAAACCATTAGGTCTAAAATCGTATCATCAACAAATTATTTAAAATAATCAAGAGGAGTCGCAGTAGACATGTCTCTGTTTGAAATCGACACTGTTGATTAAAGTCAAATGTAAGAAACAAAAGATGATGCTGATTTTTTTTATGTAAAAAAATCTTGACTCTTCGCCGTCAGATCTTTTTGACAATCGAATATTGGAATTAAATTTTCTTTTTCTTGTGGTGTTCCCTCCTCTTGGAGGTTGGCCAGCTATTCTGATTTTGATGTCGCTGACCGAAATTTTTGCAGGCATATGCAACCACATCGTTCACTCTTATTTTACAGCCAGGATTCCATTTTTCTTCCTATTGTTTATTTCTCTTTTTCTTGCCCTGCGCGATTAATTGTATTTTTCAAAGTTGCGTGTCAAATATTGAGTTTTGTTTTTATAGTTGAAATTAATTCTTTTTGCTTATTTATGCACCTCGTCACTTCTTCAACGATCTACGCAAGAAGTTCTAGTTCCTTTAAATTTTTTGTTTCAGGGTCCACGCTTTTATCCTACATAGATTTAAAAAATTTGTGCTTTTTTATAAATTTACATAGTTATTTGCGATTCTTGGACAAAAATGTTTCCTTTGCCACATTAATTTTATTTTTTATCAGTTAATACTTTCTAGCTTTGTGGGTTCTTCTTTCATCCATGAGCTTTGGGTTTAGTTTAGATGATTTTAACGTTTTAATTGTTCCATCACGCAATGGCTTTTTTATCATATTTTATCTCTAATTTACATCATTGTCTGAGTAAACTTTATTATATGTTTATTGAGGTTCTTGTTAATATATGTTTTAATTTTAGTCCAATATTTTCTTTTAATGTTTTAAGGTTTCACTATTTTGATTTTGACATAGCAAAATCTTTTTTAAATTTTACTTAAAGTACGGCCTATAAAGGATTATGATCAGACATGATATCTGCACCGGGGTATGTCTTAACATATTTAATGACCTGTCTATATACCTGCCGTTGATTAGAATAAAATCAGTCTGGATTTTTACAATCTTATCTTTTGCATTTTTCGGTGATGTCCAGGTATATAAACGTCTTTTAGGTAATTCAAACCGAGTGTAGGTTATGATAAACTTTTTTCCTAACAAAATTCTGAGTCTTTTTCCTCTATCATTCCTTGCACCCAAACCATATTTTCCAACACGGTCATTTACTGATCTTTCTCCAGCCTTCGCATTGAAGTCACTTAATATTATAGCGATATCTTTACCTTTACTAGTTTATAATACCTTGTCGATAGAAGTTCTCGTTTTAATCATCTGTTGGGGGATAAATCTGTATAATTTATTAATCTTTTTAATATTAGATTTCATCTGCGTGTTAATATTCGTCCAGAAAGCTGTATTACATTTAGAATGGACTCACGTACATGTTTTTTGACAATAATAGCAACCCCATAGTAGTAGTTAGCATTGTCTTGCCCTTTGTAGTCGATAATACCGTTGTTAAATACACATTCTCTATTTTCAGGCCACTGAACATCGCTTATGCCTAGAACGTCTCAATTAAGTCTCTTCATTGCAGCGGCGTCCGTATGACGTTATTTACCAGCTTGTAACATATTCTACGTTTGATATTGCAATTTTTATTGGGCATCTAAAGATTCTCCTGATTATTTAAGACTTGTCCGGGACTGAAGGCTAATTTCTTAACTCAATATAAATTAATAATTTTTGAACAGAATCTACTTTTAATGTACTTATTGCATTTTCACTATACATCGAAATTATTCTAAAAATTTTGTTGTAGAAGTATTTAACATATTAGTATCCAAAGTTAAAAAAATTGTTTTTTTAAACTTTTTTTGGTTTATACATAATGAAACGACATATTTCAATATTTTATTTTAAAATAAAAAATAATTTGGCAGCGAAAGGGGTCACCTATAGAATGTCTGAATCAGTTGCTCTATTTAAACGTCTATCAGAAGAATTGAATAATAAAAAGTAAACATCTAGATAAAAATACTAATTAATTGAGGAACGGTGGAAACGCATGTTATTAAGTATTAACACCAATTTAATTATTTCATTGACTCGATTTTATCAACATGAATACTGTGATTTTCTTTCGTTTTTGTGTTGTTAAAGTTGTTAGTTATTGTTGTGATATGATGAGAAAGAGCAAATAAATGTTACAATTTAAGATTTTCTAGTTGCTTTGATTATTTTTTCTAGTATCATACATGGATTAAGCTGACCTGTTCCGACTTAACGTTTTATTTTGTTCTAGAACGTTCGATAGCTTCCTTTTCTAGTTGATTATATTAAAGTTTTGTTTCTATCTAGTGATAAGAACGAATATCTGCGCCCTTGAAAACATATCTACCTTCAAGTAACAAACCCAGCTTCTAGATTACTATAATATAATCGACTCTGACTGTCCACGTGTATTTATTGATGACTTTTTTTAAATGTATTTGTTCTTTTTAAGTTATTAAATGTTGCAAGTTATTGATTGTCGCAAATTGATTTAATTCTAAGCTTATTGCTTTTTCTCGGTTTGTAATTGTTTTATTTATTGGCGGCTTTCCTATTTTAAAATTTAGATCACCTGGCAGGGTTGCAAAGTTTTCTTCTTCTTTTTCATTAGGCAGAAGTGTACGTTCCTTCTTTATCCTCTAATTTAGATCATTGGACCATCGTTTTCTAAGACGTCCTGTCCGGTATTCTACCAACTGGCGACTTCTCTTTTGCTACTCTCGCCACATGTGCTACTCTTTTTATAGTTAGTTTCATTCTGTTTTTCTTTCTCTCATCCAATTAGTAAAACTTTTTATTTATCTTACACATACGCCCTTTCTTTTTACGCTTTTTACTCTATCCCTTAATGTTTTAGTTTTCTATCATCTCTGCCGTCTCTAATAGTCTTTGTGTTGTATTAGTGTTAAGTCTTGTTTCACATGTGTAAGTCATAAGTGGTCTTATTACACTTTTATATATATTTTTGTTTTCCCATATATCATATATTTATTTAGACAATCGTTTGTTCTGTTAACTGTTTCTTCACTTTTTCTGTTTCACCGTCACTGGACATGTGGGTGCCTATACACACAACATCTTATTAGTGCTTTACTTATCACTATTGTTTTTATTTTTTATTGGTTATTATCATCTTATATTTTTGTAATTTAAAATTGGCGCTGGCGCTCTTAAAGGTCATTTTCGTTTCCTTTTATTATTACGTCGTCGTCTGCAAAGCAGAAAATCTTTAGTTCCTTACTTTCCATTCTGTATTCTCTTTCTGTTTTGCCTTTTGATGATTTTGTCAATTACCAGATTAAACAGCACAAGGCTTAAGGAGTTTCCCTGCCTGATGCCGCTTTTATATTTTATGGGTTCGGTAAATCCGTCTTATTTTCATCATATAACATATGTATTACGTTCTTTATTAAAACCCTATCAAACGCCTTCTTGAGGCTTATTAGGCATAGGTACGTTGTATTCTAGTGACTTTTTTTAGCTGTCTTATTATAAACACGAAATCATTACATGATCTCCCTGTTCCGAATCCCTATGCTTTTTTTGCAATTGCAATATTTAATTTATTTTATTCACTATTGTTCTTGTTCTATGTCCGGTGTAAATCACATACAGGTCGTTTCTGAATCGAGTCGGGGTTGACACATACTGTGTGTGTGAAGCCGGATGGAGGACCTCGACTCCAACATGGCGCGTCCCCGGGTGACGGATAGGGGAAGGCTCTACAGATATGTAGAGTAGGTGCAGAATGCACCCGCGGACCAAACGATGAGTAACGTCTGACCTATAGTAGGCGGTTACAAAACAGCGTCTGTACTCCAAAGGAGCGGCTGAACATAATCCTGGCAGAAGGTATAAAATGCATACAACAAGATGCCTGGCCAGCAAGGTGTATTAGGCTAGATTCCTCCAACATCATGACAATAAGATGTAGAAGAAGAAGGCCCTCAGTCCCCAGCCGTCTCCAAACTCCTGCCCAAGGCAGCGGGCAGAGCAGGGAGGAGATAGAGGGTGCTAAGAATCCCTGGGTTCGGATAGGCTGCCACAAGACGAAAAGAAAAAGCCTTATTTGTAAGTACATATAATACAAGATCACTATTAGGAGAAGTTAGACTAACAGAGTTAGAAGAACAGTTAAAAGAAATAAAATGGTACATAATTGGAATAAGTGAAATAAGAAGGAAAGGAGAACAATGTTTGTAACTTAAATCGGGACACATACTATTCTATAAAGGACACGAAGACATAAGTCAAGGAGGCGTAGGGTTCCTTATAAACAAGAAAATAATAGGAATAGTAACACACTTTAAGGCGATTAGTCCTCGAATAATATACATAATACTAAAGATATCAGAGAAGTGCAACTTAAAAATAATACAAGTGTACGCACCCACTAGCAACCATGAGGACGAAGAGGTAGAACAACTTTATGAGGAAATAAATACCTGTATTGCTGAAAACCATACAAAACACTTACTAATAATAGGGGATTTCAACGCCAAGTTAGGACCAAAACAAGAAGAAGGAGAAGAATATATAGGAGACTACGGGATAGGAGTACGAAATGAAAGGGGGGATATGTTAATAAACTATATAGGACAACAGCAAATTTATGCAATGAATACCTTCTTTAAGAAGAAATTACAAAATAAATGGACGTGGATTAGTCCGGATGGACAAACCAAGAACGAAATAGATTTCATCTTATCCTCACACAAAAACATAGTGCAAGACGTATCGGTAGTGAAAAAAATAAATACCGGAAGTGATCATAGGTTAATAAGAAGTAATATGTTATCAATAACAAAAACGATAGATATAAAGCTATACAGAAATCTAAAACTGGACAGGGGAAAACATATAGTAGCAAACAAGGAAATATACGAAAACGAATTAAACAAAAATTAAAAGAAGTAAATATAGTAGCGGAAGATAACTTAGAAGAAAGAAATAAGAAAATAACAACGGCACTTAAAGAAGCCTCGTCTAGAATAAAAGCATCAAAACCAAGAGACAGCAAAATAAGCGATAATACAAAGAAGCTAATGGAAGAAAGAAGGAAATTGGCAATCAACCGGGAAGAAAATATAGAGCCTCTAAAAGAAATAAGCAAAGAAATAGGAAGAGAGATGAAAAAAGATTTAAAAGCATGGCATGAACTAAAAATTGAAGAAGCACTGATTAATGGAGGAAAAACAAAACAATGGCAGAAAGAAAGAAGACTGGGAGATACAATCATGACATCGCTAAGAGACGCAAATGGAGCCTTAATTATAGACCAAAATAAAATAACACAAAAAACGGAACAGTTCTACAAATGTCTATATAGCACAAAACTGATACAAATATAAAAGATATAGAAAGGAAAATACTAAATGTAAATTCAGAAGACATTCCTGATATTGAAATATACGAAATAGAAAAAGCTTTAAGACAGACAAAAGAAATAAGGCACCAGGCGAAGATGAGATACTCCCAGAAATGCTAAAAGAAGGGGACAGCCGATATTACAAGAACTAAAAGTACTATTAAACCAATGCCTGCAAGAAGGAAAATACCTAAAGAATGGGATAACGCAGTTGTAATATTACTATTCAAAAAAGGCGACAAACATAGATTGGAAAATTATAGACCAATCAGTCTATTACCACAAATGTATGAATTTCTGACAAAGATCATTACGAATAGACTGGTTAACAAATTAGACAACTACCAACCACCAGAACAAGCAGGATTTCGTAGCGGCTATAGTACCCAAGACCATCTACAAGTTATGCGAAATTTAATAGAAAAATCAAAAGAATGTAACTTACCATTATGTCTTGCCTTCATAGATTTTGAAAAGGCATTCGATTCGGTTGAACACTGGGCCATAATACAATCTCTACAGAACAGCCGCGTAGATTACAGATACACGGAATTAATAAAATATATATATACAAACGCTACCTGTACAATCAAATTGCAAAGTACTACCAATCCGATAAATATAGAACGAGGAGTAAGACAGGGAAACACTATCTCTCCAAAATTATTTACCCTATGTTTAGAAGATGTGTTTAAAAAATGCGCTTGGGAAAATAAAGGAATAAGAGTAGATGGGAAAAGACTGAACCATCTACGATTTGCTGATGACGTCGTGCTCATATCGGACAATGTAGAAGAATTAGAAGAAACCTAAACGAAAAGGCCAAAGACATAGGATTAAAAATGAACAGAGGGAAAACTAAAATAATGATAAACGCTCTAGTAGATGAGATAGTTGATATATAGATTGACGGGGAAACTTTAGAACAAGTAGGAAGTTACATATACCTTGGACAATACATCTCACTACAATCGGATAATCAAACAAAAGAAATAGAAAGGCGAATAAAACTTGGTTGGGCCGCATTCGGTAGATGGAAAGAAATATTTAAAAGTAACATAGACCAAACACTAAAGACTAAGTTATACAACCAGAATATACTTCCTGTTTTAACCTACGCAGCAGAGACATGGACGTTAACGATAAAAAATATGCAAAAACTGAGGGTAGCGCAGAGAGGAATGGAGCGGGCAATGCTGGGAATCAGTCTAAGAAATAGGATGAGAAATATATGGATTCGAAATAAAACAAAAGTAAAAAATGTAATAGAACATATATTTAAAGGGAAATGGCAGTGGGCCGGACATATTGCCAGACTAGAAGATGAAAGATGGACGAAGAGCATGCAGCAATGGAGACCAAGAATAGGCAAAAGGCATAGAGGCAGGCCCCCCCTCAGGTGGACTGACGACATCAAAAGAGTAGCAGATTACAATTGGATTCAGAAGGCGAAAAACAGAGACCAATGGAAGATGCTTGGAGAGGCCTACGTCCAACAAAGGACTGAATTGGGCAGATGATGATGATTGTTCTTGTGAATTAATGTGTTGGGTTTAGCAGATTTGTTCCTCTGTAGTTATAGGGCATTTTCTTAGACATCAGCATAATTACTGCCCTTCGCGTTTGATCTGGAATTTGTTAAATGTTGCAATTTTGTGGATAAGTATTTAGAGTTGTTTAACCCGTGTGCTGCCTCCATATTTGAGTACTTCGTTTAGAGTTGGTTTTTTTTTTGTAATGTTTTTTCACATCTTGTCTTGTTCTTACTGTTTCCTCGTTTGTTGTTATGTTCCTTTTAGATTATTATTTGACACGTTTTTGTACGAATCATTTACTTTACTTTAGTCATCCTCTTCTTCTTTAAGTGCGGGCTCTCCGAGAACATTGGAAATCAATAAGATGGTTTTAACTTTATCAACTGCTGTTCTAAATAGTGCCGTGTTGTGGACTCCATACTACCGACCTAAATTTTCGAACCATGATATTTTATGTCTTTCTGGCTCATGTATTGTTTTCAAATTTTCCTTGAGTAATAATTTAAAGTAGTTTGTATTTATAATTGTTTATATCTTGCCCCAAATATGTAATTATTCTTCTTTTGGTGGTATTAAGAATTTTAAATTGTTTATGTGTCATAGTACTTCCTCATTTTTGATCCTATCCATCCATGAGATCTTCAAAATCCTGCGATAAGTCGGTGTCTCGAAACCTTCCAGTCTTTTGCACATTCCCTCCGTAAGTGTCTATGCTACAACGCCTTACAAGAGGATACTGAAAACATAACATTTCAACAATCAAATACGTAAGAAAATGAACAAAGCTCTGCAGGTTACATTTTTTCATCCTAATTGATCTATCTTACATCCAATTTCTTATGTTAAGTCCCAATTTTTGTTTACATAGCAGCCAAGATATTTATACGATGATGCTCTTTCTATTTATGTATTCTGGTCTGTATAATTTTAATAAAAACTTATAAAAGGTGACTCATCAAACTGATGGTTCTATAGTCTTTACAGTATTTTCCACTGGATTTTTAGGCAAGGTTATAAAGATAGATGTAAGCCAGTCTTGCGGAAGCATACCAGTTTTATGTATGCAGAGTTTTAGAAGCAGGGTAATATCACTGCCCTTTCTCAATAATTTTAGAACGTCAGCACGTATATCACCTGGCCCCGACACCTTTCCACTTTTTTCTCCAGTTAGAAGACGTTCAATTTCTGCTCTGTTAATATCTAGGCCATCGTCTGAATCTACACCGCAAGTTAAGTTTCTCGTGTCATTGAAAAAGCTTTTTATATAATTTTTCCACTCAACTAGTTCCTCTTGAATATTTGGTAATACTTGATCACTTCCATTCATAAGAATTTGACTGTTTTTATTTGGGCATATACCTGCTGCACGATTGACTTTCTTGTACATATTAAAAGAGTCATGCTTTGTCTCAAGTTCTTCACACTGTTTTCGTAACCATTTTTCTTTTGCCTCTATTACTTTATATCTGATGTTTTTCTGAGTTTCGAGATATTTCTCTCGTTGTTGATTTTTGTAGGTCTTAGTATTTTCTCGGTCATCCATTTTTTGTTTGTATTTGTTGGATTGTAATAAATCATTGTTTATCTTTTGTATTATTGTTTTCATTAAATACCAGGTCACTTCAATATTTTTATCATCTGGTTTTATTTTGCGGGTGTATATTTTTAAAACGTGTATTAATTTGTTTCCGATTTTTTTTTATATCTTTAGGTTTCGTAGTTTCCTAGTATCTAATTGCGGTAGATTTTTACTAACTAAGTTTTTTAAGCTAAGCCTTTACTTTTGTTGATAAAAGTTTGTGATCGCAGGAGACGTCAGCACCAGGGCAAGTCTTTAAGTTGTTTATGATGTTTCTGAATCTATTGATGCCATATAATCGATGTGGTTTTTCACGTACCTGTCTGTATTGAGTATCCAAGTATAGAGACGTCTGGGATGTTGTTTAAGATATGTATTAGTCAATATCATATCTTTTTCGTATTCGCCCACTGCATCCTTTCGACAACCTTTTACCACCTTGAGGTTGAAGTCGCCTATAACAATGTTTATGTGTGATGGCTTTGTTCTTCCCAATGTTTTTTTATGTCATCATAAAATCGTTCTACGAAGTCGTCAGAGGTAGTAGATGTAGGGCCATATACCTGTATAAAAGTACATATAATAGGTTATTATATATATTATAATAGGTTGTGTTGATCTGAAGAAGACATACCCGATCGGACACCCGAACGAAACTATTGACTTCTTCTTTACTTTTTGTTAATTATCAAACCAACACCATTAAAATGATCGAGTTTATCATTACTTGAGTCCTTTGACTTGACATATTCCTGAATTGAGCCATCTAATCTCACTGATTCCGAGGAGATCGATCTTTAATCTTCACTCCTTGTTGTCTTACAAACGTCCTCTAATAAAGTCATTTGATTAATTCGTCTTATAAATTTCTTATTTTTATTTTTGTTTCCAGTTATTTTATTGATTGTTTATCAAGATACTTTTATTTTTGTTCCAAATTTAGAGAGAAATAAATAGTGATCACTCCCCACATTAAGTGATTTCAAAGTTCTTATACCCAGTATTTGTTGTGGGTGTCCTACTCTATTTATCGTACGTAAACTATCATGGATTTGTTACCTCGTATATACTTAAAAGTGTATTTATATTGTTCTTTATGTCTATAATTAGGTCACGGTTTTAATTTCTTATATTTTCATTAAATCTTTGTTTATTATAAAGTTATGTTTGTTAATATAATTATAATTTCTGTAAAATCTTTGTATTTCTACGTTTTACCATCGTCTGAGGCATATGCTCAAATTAGAGTTAAAGGACCTCTCCTTGTCTTCCAGTTATCTTTCATAATTCTGCGTATTTATAATCTCACATGAGTTTTTCTATTGTTCATTGATTAGTATAGAGCTACATTAGTTAGTAAACCTAGAAATATTTATTGTTTCTTGCACATTCGGGTGCAAGTATCGCCACTTTATGTTCGCTACAGTGCAAACGTTGAACATTAGTCAAAATTGAGGTCTAAATTCATAGCTAAAAAATTGACATTTGACTTTCGCCTTATGTACACAGACATGTTAAAATACAGATCGGATCCAATCAAACCGCCCACCTGCCGTGGCTAGTTAGCTAGCTTGCACTATTTATTTAATGTCGAGTTCGTTAACACTTCTGCAAAGCCCAAAAAGCTCCTGCAAAATAAACCGACTCTGCGTGGAGCACATCAAAGCGATCAGCCTCAGCCGCGGCGCTTTGCGTTGCAATGAAACGACAACATTGCCGGCGCGCGGCGTCTGCTCCGGCCGGAGCGCGCGCTCCGGCGTAAACGAGTGGATACCTGGAGGAGCCGCCTGTTTTACTCGGGACGATGAGCAGATTACCGGGGATTTCCGCGGAAGACTTTCAGGTATTTGCTCGCGTCTCGGAATATAGAGAGCATTATTAAAATTAATTCGGCATTCAAACCCTTAATTAGAAACGAAAGATTACCCGCTCGAGAGCCCGAGGTTTTCGTCTTTTTCGCCCCGGAATCGCAGGAGCCGCGATTTGCCAGGTGGACGGAGTGGGTGTCGCTCTTGACTGCAGAATTAAGCGCCTTAATTCAATTTACGTTCCATTTAAGTTCGCGCAGGATGCTGGCTTTTCCGCAACATTAATAACACACTTGGCAAAAACCGCTTTATTTAAAGTCTATAGTGAAGCAGAATATTAGTTTCCAGTTGCATTTACTAGAAGCACATACTCTGTACAGAAGAATACATTGACGGTTGCTGCCTATTGTATTTTTTTGTTTTTCTAAATTGCTATTGATGAACAAATTTAATTTGTCTTTTCTTCCAGTAGCCTACTTCATGCGTGTCCATTTTTTACTTTGCTTCTTTCAGTGCCTCCTTTAGGATCAGTGAAAACAATAATGAGCTCAGTGTGGACTCTTACGCATGATGTTTTATATAGATTCCTCTCCCAGGTGTCTTTGCTTACAATTTTGCCAAAAGCTTTTCCCATATCAATGAAGTACAGATATTCGTTTCTACCTTTTTTAATTATTTTCTTTCCTAATTGTCTAATTGCAAATATTGCTTTATTTACTCCTTTGTTTAGCCTAAATCTAGATTGAATTTCATCTATAATTTGTCTGAACTTTTTTAATATTATTCTAGCGTATATTTTGGTTATAATAAGACTAGATTATAACATAAAGGCCGCTTCGTGGCCTTGTTAAACTATACTTCTATGCATGAGATGGTAAAGCTTTCGAGCGGTATGCGTTGAGGCGCTTTGCGCCTTCTAAAAAGTACAAACCCTACCTTTTCCCCTACTAAAATGTAGCCACTGGCATATAAGTGTATAATGGGCTAGTTTTTAGGCCACTTGCACTAGTTTTCTTGAATTTCTGATCGCGGATTCGGATTGTACGTTAAATTTGACTGTCCTTTTGTTTTTCCAGGAGAAACTGGCTAGGGTATTTTATATATGCTTATGTATTATAAGGAATTTCTAAAGGTTTTTCTCAACTATGCATGGATGTTTAAAATGAAAGGGGCTATTTTTTAGGCCACTTGCACTTGTTTTTTGAAATTTTGTCCGCGGATTCGGATTCGACGTCAAATTTGGTTGTCCCTTTTGCTTTTTTCAGAGGAAACCGGCGGCCAGGGTATTTTATCTGCTATCCTTATTGCTTATAGAGGAAATAATTACTCTTGAGTTACAGGAGTATTTTCTGCCTCCTTTTTAAATATTAGGGTTATGAAACTTATTCTTCATTTTCTAGGTGTAATTCTACTATTGTTTTATTTATTATTTGTTTTATTTCTTCCTTGTCCTCCGTCGCTGTAGTTCTGATTTACTTTTGAACATATTTGTCCTTTCTTGAGAAATCATTTTTGACAAAGACGGAAGAAATATTTGTCTGCCTTCATTCTTAAATTTTTTGATTCCCCATTACATTCTGTTATCTATCCGATAATCCCGTGGTTTTATCGCGCTTGTTACATTTATTTTTATATTCAATTCTTTTTTTATGAGATATTTTGTCTTTGTTTTTAATTAATCTGGGTTTTTTGTGTCTACTTTTATTTTCTGCGGCACTAAGTTGTAGATTTTATTTTTTGCTTTCCAGGTATTTGAGCCTACTCTCCACATTTTACTGTTTCCTTTATTTCTATATTATTTTCGCATAGTTTTGTATTTTTGATTGTCAGCTTTCTAAGTTATTTATTGTAGTCTCTTTGCTCTCCTCTAATTTCCTCTATAGACGTTTCATTTATATTATCTTCCGCCAATCGGCTCATCTTATATTTATTATATCTTCTATATTTTCTTCTAGTTTTCTTTGATTCTACACTGGTAATATTATTTTATCTTCTTATATATTATATTTCGTCTTTTTATTTTCCTTACCTTTGCTTCACATGTCAATATTATTTTATTTCTTAAAACTTAAATACACATTTTAAAATAAAAATTTTAAAACGCCCTTGTTCTTTGACACATGAGTTACACAGAGTTTGTATTTAAATATTCAATCCGCCCAAGAACTCACAGGTCGGTTAACCCGCCAGCACTTAACCTCTGTCGGTGTTTATCTCTCTTGTAAATAATTATATTAAAATTAGTCCAACTTATGTGCTTAAAACTAATTTTAATTTTTTCTAAGTCTTTTGCCACACACTTTCTGCACTCACAGAGTTTACTTTGTTATTTTATTCGCTGGTTTATGAGGTAACCCAATGTAGACATCTCAAAAAGAAGGACACTGTTGCACTTCTACTGATGAATGGTGGTAGCATAATACATTCGTTGCTAAAGTTTATTTTACCAATGGGTTTAAAGCGTACACGATTTCTTGCTACTTTGACCTTTAGAATAGATATAATTCTAGGATAGTACTGTGGTGTCTCTGCAATATTTTCTGCAAATAGCGTATATAATCCTGGGTTTGGGATAGAGTTGCCTCAACTAGGGAGTAATGTAACGATAGACTTCAGAAATCTGGACTTGATCGACGCGACTACGGATAAGTGTCACAAAACGACAACTTTTGAAAAGTTTGAGACAATTATTGAAGCTCGGCGTGTCACGAAGGGAAGTTTAAGTAATTTTTAACGCACCACCGCGAAACCGGAAGCTTCTAGATTTACGCTTGGAGGAACGTTAAGAAAAATTGTAATAAAAAACAGTGATTAAATTGCGCTGGGAAATAGATGAGAAAATAAAATAAAATAATCAATATTAGTGCTTTAGTGCATTAGCTGCTAATTTAATGTAAAAATAAATAATACATTGATACTGGAAAATTTTGAAGTAATGAAAAAATATTAATTATAGACAAATATAGCAGAAAAAAATTCCTATTGAAAAAAAAGTTACATAATAGATGACAGTACTGTGCTTTATAGCCTTGGACCCCTTAAAAATCGATCCCGCATTTATACATTTTTATTCTTTACAGATATGCTTCTAAATGGAATGTGTGTTATAAAGTACTGCTAAAACTGCCTGTTACTTATAAAGTCAACCAGCAGTGTTAATTTATATGTATGAACGAGCAAATGAAAATACTCAAAAGATTGCACAAATGTATCAGAAATCTATTCTCTCAGACCGCAAGCAAATCATACAAATAAAGTGTATTAGAGTTTCGTTATGCGTATAAAACGAAGTTCTTTGATCGTAGGGGTGAACGTTGAAGGCGAGCATCTTGTGTTTGTATACCTAAATTAGAAGAAGGCGGTGGAAGTGTACGACAATAAAAATAATCTTAGCAATAACGACAGATTCTATTTGTCTAAATCTTAGTTTACCACTCTCAAGAAGCAAAACCAGGCCGCCATAAAGGAAAAAGTAGGTGACCTCTGTAAATGCCGACATGTTACCTGCAACGATCCGATTTTCCTCAATAGCTGCCCGGTTACGTCAACAACTAACTCTGTGACGTCAACAACGGTCTTCGACTACCATTCTTACCACAAGTGCACGAGGATAAAGCGAGCGCACGGAAAAGTAATTTGAAGTTTCGTATTCGGTCGGTCGCTCCAGTTGTGTGAGCAGCAGAGTTGCGTATTAACCGTTGCGGTTCCAGTCGATGCATGCGCTGACTGGTGCTTACTGAAATAGAGCGTGAATTATGTCGAGTGTAATAGTGACTGCTCACCCCATAGGTGAAAAAAATGGTTAGTGCCCCAGTTTTCGTGACGAGTAAGCTAAACTAAGCGCCAATTTCGCCGAGCATCCGGAGAAAGTAATAGAGGTTCTTCAAGAACTAAAGAGTAAGTGTAGCCAAAATTCGCCTGCTAGCAATGTAGCCGCCCCAGTTATCGCCTCACCTACCCTACCGGAGAGCGGTTCGGAGCAAACCAGCGCCAGCCCCATCTAGGTGAGTCTACTTGCGGACCAGGACTTTCAATCTGCCCGCAATCGACGCCGCATCAAGGTCGTATTAAGGTCACAATGGTGCCGCCATCCCCGCCGACAGCCAACTCCTTCAGGTGCTCAGTAACCGCGAAGAAGATGATATACCTCACCCCCCAAACGTTCCCTGGTTTTTAGTGCGAAAAGTTCTACATGACAACAAGGTAAAGTTTCTGAGGGTCAAAAACGTAACAGACAGCATCTTTATTCAGTCCGCTACGGCTGACGATCACAGGTGAGTAACCCAATTCTTTTCCAGAAGAACAAAAATAATACTACGACCTCTTAAAAGAATACAAGTCACTTTGGATAGTGATGAGGGGAATATTCCAGAGGAGGAACTCAAGAGCGAGCGTTTGCAAAACGACTTTTATATCCTCACAGTCAAGGGGATGATAACGAGATTCTATCTCTATCCCATGCCGCTCGCGTTTTTAAAATTTGAGAGGTCTAACAAGGGGAAAGAAATTTACCACCTTAGAGGCTATCACTATTAAGCAGCTAAGGAGCCACGCTTGTTGCAATGCCGCCCTGGAGTGTGTAAGTGCGGCGACTGTAAAAAGCCCAGGACAAAACCAGCCAACTGTACTAATTTCTAGGGACTCAACTCGGCCCTAAACCGTCAAGCAGTGACCACTTCGAGCGGCTCTTACGCAGCAGTAGCTCAGAGGGACGGGATAGCCTCCACTGAATATCGACCGCAGCTAGCTTCACGGCATCACCCACAAGCACCCACTCCCCACCCCCAAATAGCTTAATCATCAAGGCTGGGGAAATCTAGAGAAATGGTTCCAGCCTGTAGATTCTACCGCGCTCATGGCAGCTATTGACATCATGGCTGCTATGCAAAATGGTAGCAGTCTGGTAGATCATTGCAGGATTGATAACTTGCAAGAAAGACGCTTGGCATGTCTGGCAAGTACTAGGCACGCTTGGGACATCAATAAACTTCCGCAATCTAGGAAGCACTTCTAGACGGAGCTTCTTAAAGAAGAAAGGTTAGGGGCTTAGTCCTAGGCAACTTTTTTGAAATCCATGTCGACGTCAACAGTAAATTTACTCAGAAATCGCAGGCGAGCAGTGCATATGGTAAGACATACCGATCCGTGTATTCGTGCCAGCTGGTAGTGAATGTGAGTGTAATGTTCGGCGAATATTTAACCATGCATGACGGGGGTGAGAGCGAAGATCCGGGCTAGTGTTTGGCTGAAATGTTTGCCCATAACCTGTCCATCTCTGGAGGTTGCTTCAGCAGCGCTACCATGAGGATTTTGGGGATATGTTTGAAATCTGCCCCAGCTGCATCGGCCATCTTAACATCAAAGGCTACCCCAGCTGTTCCGGCCATTCGAGTCAGCCAAGCTGTCTCTAAGAACCTCTAGGGAATCGTCAGGCAATTTTCCTTTTGCAGTGGCTTGATTATTATATCAGCGCCTTCTTCTATTAACTCACCTCTTACTCCATCGTGCCCTGGGGATTTACGGTCTTTATGTTGAACTTTACTTCCTCTTTAATAATCTCCAAAATGCTTTCTAGATTTACGTATTTGTAGTATGCCTCCGTAGTTCTTAATATTCCTTCTTTATCTCTTACTTGTTTTTCTTCTCTATCCTTAACTAATATTTAATCTACATGCTAATCTTATGCTTTTTATATTCTTGTTTCCTTCAATTACTTTTTTAATTTGTTCTTCTAATTGTCTTCTTTTATCCTCTCTTATTGGTTTCTTCAACGGCTTATTGGTTTCTGTGTATTCTATATTATTCCGTTTTTTTTTGTTTCTACAACTTTCTTCTGTTGCTGAACAGTTATTTTGTTTTTACGCTTCAGCTTTCTTTTTTTTTCTTTGTGGCTCTAGCCACTATATGGCCTGCGTCTGATATGGATTTGCTTACAATGGTGTTCATGTCTTTCAAAAAAATTTCAGTAACTCAAATATTACATATACATATTACTTTAGATTTTTCTAAAACATCTATCTTTGTCCGTGGGTTGTTTATTGGTTTTTTTCTCTCTAATGTATTGTTTATTTCTATTTTAGTTTTGAAGATTTTGTGGCGAATCCCTTTGCCAATATTATTTAATGGTATTACATTTACGTCGTGTGTGAATCTCGCAATGAAAACAGGTGTTTTGAAGCTTTAGTAATAAAGTACAAAAAGTAACTCAAAACACGCAAAAAATAAAACAAGAGCGAAATTAAAAGGAGGTTAAAACCTGGGAGGATAAAAATTCAACAGAAAGTCCTGAATCAGTGAGTGATTAGACCTAATTAGAGTTAGAAGATAAGCAATAAAGTGGAAAATTGCATGAAACAATCAGTGGATAAGAAAATAACAACACACTAACCAGGGTCACGCCAAAATTTTGAAAATAGGCAACACACGTACATCGAAGGGTTTAAAAAAAACAAATCTCAAGAAATGGCAAATATATAGGATTTAATACAGAAAATAAGTAGTAGACTGCACGGTATAGATACGAAATCTGACCAAATAGCTAGAAAAACGCTAATAAAACAAGAAAATAAACAACTTAAAGATAAAATCGAAAAGCAAGAAATAAGAACAGAATATTTAGAGAGAGAAGACAGAAAAAAGAATCTGGTGTAATAGGAGTGAAAGACGATGAGGGAGAAGAGGAGAGAAGCACTGGAAAAAAATACAAATAATTTCTAGCAAGATAGGCGTAAAACTGGAAGAAAAGGACTTAGAAGATTATACGAGGCTAAGGAAATACAAGGCAGTGGGAACGAGTGCAATACTAATTAAACTGATTAAAGTTATCAACAAAATAGAAACATTAAAGAAGGCAAAGGAATTAAAAGGCACAGATGTATGGATAAACGAAGACTTTACTAAAGAAATACAAGAAGAACGAAGAAAATTAATACCAATTATGAAGGAAGCGAGACAAAGAGGACAGAAAGCAGTAATAAAATACAACAAATTAATAATAAACAACAAAGTATACGGCACTGATGAAAGAGACACGGAAATACAACAACAATGACAGCAAGGGAAACAAGAGGAAACAAGTCATCTCAACAAAAGAACAGTTAGCGAAAAGTCACCGAAATGGGATACGATAAAAGAAAAGTTGAGAAAAATAACAAGGACAACGAGAACAAAAAACTAATTACGAAAGAAACGGGCAGGAAAAAAGGTAAAAACAAAGGTGAAGGACACGTAAATGAAAAATAATTACAAAAAGGAGAAAATGCAAGAAAAACAATAAACAATACAAGAAAATAGTAGAGACATGGAAAATAGCGACATGGAACATTAGGAGCATGCAAGTAAAGAAAATGAGTTAGAAGATGAATTCAGGAAAGCAGAACTAGATATACTGGGTATAACCGAAACTAAAAAGAAAGGAATGGGAGAAGCAGAAATGGAAGGAGAAAGCATTTTAGTATACAGCGGGATAGATAAACAATTTCGAGCAACAGAAGGAGTAGGATGTATAATTAAAAAAGAAAAATCCAAATACATACGCCAATGATTCGAGATCTCGGCGAGATACTAAAGATTGAAATGGAAATAGATGGACAAATAAAAATAAATATAAAAATAGTGGTGTATGGACCCGATGAAGACGATGTGTTAAGAAGTAAAGATGAATTCTGGGAACAATTGACAGCGACAGTAAAAGAAAGCAATGGAAGGATATTAATAATAAGTGACCTGAATGGTCGGGTAGGGAAAAAGGACGAAGAATCAGATGATGTAATAGGAATACACGGCGAAGATACCAGAAACAAGAACGGTAAAGCCATAGATTTCTGTATAATAAATGATCTGATAATAACGAACTCATTTTTTATGCATAAAGATATACAAGAGAGGTTGTGACTAGGGGAGAGAAATCGATAATACGTTACATAATTATAAGTAGAAGTTGCAGAAAGAAAATACAGAATACAAGAGTAAAAAGAGGGCCAGAAATATACTCTGACCATTATTTAGTGCTAGCAAAAATAAAGATACGACAGGAAAACCTCAAGATAACAAAAAACAGGGGAGAAAATAAAAACAAACTTAGAGAAAAATCAAAATACATAAATTGAGAGAAAAAGAAACGGCAAGAATTTATAATAAAAAAGTCGAAGAGGAAATGAGTAAATTCAATAATAACATAGAAGCGTTGTCGCTTGTAAAAGCATGGAAAGGCATAAAAGAAATACTAATAACAACAGCAGAATAGTGTGTGGAACGACTAAAATTGTAGAGAGTAAAAAACAAACGAGCTGGTGAAATGAAGAAATAAAAGGAGAAGTAAAGGATAAAAAAAGAAATAGGTAAAAAAATATGTAGCAGAACAGAGGAAAAGTATAACATATATAAGGATCAGAGAAGGAAAGTAAAGGATATGATAAAAAAGGCAAAACAAAAAGCCTGGGAAGTGTTTGGAAAGAAAAACAGGATAGACACGGAAACCAAAAACCATTCTACAAGATACTTAGATCGCTTCGCAAAAGAAAACGACACAAAGTTGGCCATATAAAGAATAAAGAGGGAAAGATATTAGGGAGTGAAGATGAAGTTATAAAGAGATGGAAAGAATATTTTGAAGACATGCTGGCAACAAAACGAACACTTGAACTAGAATTAGAGAAAGAGAGAAAAGCAAATAGAACAGATAATAACGAACAATACAAAGAACAACTGCAAATACAAGTAGAAGAAGTATTAGAAGCGATGAAGAAACTGAAAAGGGGAAAAGCACCAGATTATGACGATATAGCACCAGAAATAGTTAAAAATTTGATAGTAAAAGACATAGAAGGGATCACTAAACTGTCTAATAAAGCATGGCAAGAAGAAAAGATACCCAAAGAGTGGGAGATAGGAGTAACTCTACCAATATTCAAAAAGGAGATAAAAGATTGTTCCAATTACAGGGAAATTACCTTGCTACCGATAATAGCAAAACTGTATGAGAGTGTACTAGAAATGAAATTGAAGCCAAAAATTGAAAGACAATTAGAAGATGCACAGTGTGGGTTCAGAAAAGGTAGAGGAACACAAGACCACATATTTGTACTAAAACAACTAACAGAAAAATTCACTACAGACAAAATATTCGTAGCCTTCATAGACCTAGAAAAAGCATTTGATAGCGTATGCAGACCAATAGTATGGAATAGTCTAAAATGGAGACAAATATATGAAAAATTAATAAATTGTATCAGGAGTGTGTACAAAAATACACGAAATATAGTGAGAACAGGAAACATGCAATCAAAAGAATTCACAACAAAAGAAGAACTGAAACAAGGCGGAATATTAAGCCCAGCTCTGTTTAATTTAGTAGTAGACGATATAGTGAAAAGAAATGAAAGGAAAAGTGGAAAAACTACAAGTGGGGTATAGAAACATGACAAGGGTAGCAATATCAGAAATGTATATGCAAACGATTTCGTGAGATACGCCAAAATAAACTAGATCTACAACACAACTTTGAAGTATGGAAGGACGCCTTAGAAAATAGAAATCTAAAAATTAATGCGGGGAAGATTAAGGTTATGGTTTTAGGTAATAAGGGTATAGACATATTAATAAAAATAAAAATAAACGAGAAAGAAATAGAGCAAGTACGAGCATTTAAATACTTGTGAGTGACAATTCAGTGCAGTGGAAGTATCAGGGCCGAAATAAATAAAAGAATAGAAAATGCGATGAAGGAATGCCACGCACTAAACACACTTTTATAAGGAAAAAGGAAGTATCAAAGCAAACAAAAATTACAGTATACAAAACAAGCTTTAAACCTAGAGCTGGGTCCTGACGAAACAACTGGAAAATAATATACACGCGGTAGAGATGAGGTACTTACGAGAAGTAAAAGGGATAACAAGATGAGAAATGAGGTAGTTAGGGAAGAATTAGGAGTACAACCAGTGACAAAAAGTATTAAAAAAATCTGGTGTGAACATCACACGACTTACCTTATCCTATTATTATATCCAGAGAACCCCGAGGCTTCGTCGACGAAGCCTGATCTGAGCTCAGCAGTCGTGTAGAACATTCCACATGTTTTGCGTACATTTAACACTACAAACAATAGAAACATTGGGAGGAATTTCCTTGTAATCAAAATATTTAAATAATTCAAAAACGGTTAAAGTTAGAAGGCTGATTTTTTGCGCCGAATTAGAAAATATAGTTGTGAATGTGGTGTACATGTTTCAAGGAAATTGGTTGAAGCGTCTAGGAGGAGATAGAATTATAGGTTTAGTTAGTGAGATAAGACAAATATATATTAGATTATACCAGGTCCATTGTCTCGACCTTGCACTGCTCTCGTCCCGGAATTTGTTATTTTAAAAAAGGACGAGGCTCGAGTCCATCGTCTCGGCCCTGCGCTGCTCGTCAAAATTTGTTAATTTAAAAAAGGACGAGGCGCGAGTCCAACACTAGAAAGCTGATTAAAATAAACAGTATAAGACAATAATTGACTCGTACTTTTGCTACGTCACTGAAGGTAACCGTGCGAGCTCGGCCGCACAGCCTTCCCCATTATCGCCTGCGTGCTCCTCCCAGCGGCGTCCCGTCCTCGCAATCGACCCGATAGCTCTACGAGCGCGCTGTGATTGGTCCGTTTAATTAATTTTTAATCGGCTATAACTTATTTATTTGACCTCTGATCAAAAAATTTTATTGTAATTTTTTGTTCGCCTCGGTCTGATCTATCTGGTAATATCAATTTCCCGAAACATTTTATGAACACCCGGTATATTAAAAATAATGAGATTTAATTTTTTTTAGAATTTTATTAACTTTTATTATAAATTCATATTTATCTCATGATAACAAATCATTTTTATTCTCATAAATTTTTTGTATCTTCAACCGTTTATATTCGCGACCGCTTTACGACCTTGCGACCAAACGACTAGGCCGATTTTTATCAAGAGCTTCGCACTGCGTCCCCTACCTACAAGTAACTTCCATACCAAATTTCAAGTCTCTAGCTCTTACGGTTCTTGAGATATCCTGTTTACTGACAGACCGACAGACACACACACACACACACACACACGCGCGCGCGCACGCACGCACGCACGCACGCATGCACGCACGTACGCACACACTCATGCACACACACACACACACACGAACCAATGGCCCAAACCAACTTTTTTGGTGTCCTGAGGCTATATTTCGTCCAGAAATGTGAAAAACTAGGTAGGTCAAATTTCCGCCGATTACATTACTTTTCTTATTAAAGGATAAGGGAAGTAAAAACATAAATTAAGATGGTTCTGACACAAAGTAAGAATGGACGAGAATAGACCAACAAGAAGAATATGGGAGACAAGAGTACAACAGAAAAGAGGCAAAGGTAGACCAACGAAAACCTGGGATAGAACCTAGCATAGAACCTGAATCACATAGGAATGACGTAGAATGAAGGTAAAAGAGAGGCAAGGAATAAAAAGGAATGTGCGAAGAGAATATATAGTTACGTAAAAAAAGCATTACAGAAAGTATTTTTAATTTTTAATTTGTAGTGCAAAATGTATAAATACTGTAATAAGTGTAAGTGAAATGTATTAAAATTGTCTAAATGTAACACCTTAACACCGAAAGGTAAATAATGTTTTGATTATAATAATAATACATTTTTACAATTTCTTTATGCGAATACAATATGTAGTCTATTTTCATATTTCTCGTTTAGACTAACCGTCTTTTTCAAAAAAGTATTCCGTACATATACATTCTATTGTTCTGCGAAGTTAACGATTGTTTTCTCACGTTGATTTCTATCTCTAAACACGTATGTTCGAGTCTTATTTTCGCTTAGATATATCCTTGGCATTAAATATAGAGAGAACCAGTAATCAATATTTGAATATAGTGCTTTGTTTGTTAAATTTTTCTTATCTTTTAATGGGACACACGGCCTCCGCACACTACTTGACACAAAATACAAAAAAACAAATATTTATGTGTTAAAATTATATAAAACATAGTGGTAAACGATAAACCATACAAAAATTATAATAATTAAAAGCAAAACAAAGTAACAATAAACATAGAACTTCCCATACTCTGTTAAAAAAATTGTAAATATCTAAACAAACATAACAAAAAGACAGTTATAAAATGATACATAGAAAAGAAGCAAATAATTTAAAATTTACAGAGAAAAATAAAATGCTTTTTGTACCTATTAAACATCCCACGATAGCTTATGATGTAGCCGGAAACAAAAGTTGCAACCGAAGTATTGAGATATGCTGGTAGTTCTTCAATTGCAGTGTACCGAATCTAATAACAACTTAAATAAATAATTTTATAAATTAATTTCCTTTAAGGTAAATAGGTGCCTCTCTGGCATACGATTTGTTATCTTGATTATATATTTTCGAAAAGATAATCAAAGGAATGAACTGAATACAATGAATAAACCAATTTTTAGTTTTATTGGAGACAATAAAAAAAAAGTTATAAATAATTGTTTTTAAATTTCGCCTTTATTTCACGTCGTCACCAAAGGCAACCGTTTATAAATATTGACTTTATCGGCATGTTAGGCGCCATTGTTTCTCATCGTCCCAAAGTTACCGTTAAAATTTGAATTTATTCGGATGTAACGCCATTATTTCACATCACCTCTACAGAGCGCATTCGTTTCGTTTCGGCATTCGTTTTCGACGTTTCTTTTATTTCACCGTTATTCTTTGGGTTTTTGTGGTACGTATTAATTTATTTAATTATGTTTATTTTATTTATTGATATTGTTTAAGTAGATAATGGCTACAAGGCCCGTATGGAATGTGAGGCGGCTGCCGAGGAACCCCCTTGAAGGGCGTCAGTGGGCCTATGATGAAGAGCTGGTCCCGGCTCAACGAATATGTCAACACAAAAGCCACGGTCCATGCGTTTTTTACCAGTAGGACACCTTTGCCCGTTTCCGGTGCAACCGATGCTGGAAGGAGAAGGGTCGCACCTTCCAGTGGGCCGCAACTGCTGGTACGTGGTTCGAGGACGTCAAGTTGCCCCCCGATCAAGTCGCATTTATTATGTACGGCCTTTCGGAGGACTGACAGTTTGACGTTACTCGGCGTGAGGCCTGGGATGTGGCCCATCCCAACGTTCGTCCGACCTCATTTAGTCAGCATACGCTGACTCACTAGTATCTTTGGTTGCAAACATTCAGCAGCAATTCTAATTTATGTTTTAGGTATCGACATTGCAGGGAGATGGTCGTAGACCACTTCTCCCGCAATCAGTGGGAAGACCAGATCGATGGCCCAGGCGTCGTGGTCCAGATCGACGAATCCGTCTTTGGACACCGAAAGTACGAACGTGGTCGCATCATCTCTGGACACTGGGTGCTAGGGATAATAGCCAATGGGAGTGAGGATGTCCGCATGGTGGTTGTGCAAACGTGGCGCGTGGAAGCATCATCCATACCGATGGTTGGCGGGGCTACATGACCCTCCACGAGCATGGATATACGCACTACGTAATCAACCACAGCGACCCGATGCATCGCTTTGTTGGTAAGTCAGAACGGTAGACATTAAAAAGTTTCTAATTATTTTATTTCAGCACTCGATGGTACGCATACGTAGTGCATCGAGGCATCCTGGCGTCCTGCGAAGGATTGCTTTAGGAGCCGCCCACGCTACAATGATGAAACCTTCGCCGACCACCTCAGCGAGTACTTGTGGCGCCGGTACTGCGCAAAGAACAACAGCGGCAAGTTTGAATACTTGTTGGTGACCATCGTACTTAGATGTGTCCCTACTCAAACAGCCCTTTTCAGGGCTCCCCTCTAATGAAGATTTACTGAAGGAAGGGGAGAGTGATGCTGGTCGCTTCCGCGCGGTGCTCTCCGGGTAACAGTTTAACTGGCTAAGCGATCAGCAATTTAGGTTAAGTTAAGCTAGATTTGATGCGAAAAATGTAATTTGTTTGTCTAAAAATGTAATTCTGAAATTTTTGAAATAAAAAATCATGCATCCAATAAAATGTTTTATTTGGCTGGAGTTCGTCTTAATGTTACTTATAAAATATTTCTCAACTTCTGTATCTCTACCATTTTGAAATGTTGCAACTGAGTTATGCTTAAAATAACTATTTCAAACTTATAGGAATCTACCAAAATAAAATTGGTATCAATATATCCAAAACTCATACCAGTGAACTTATTCGGAATAAATATATAATAAAAATAACCAAAAATCGTTTGCACGAGACAAGAGCTCATACTAAAAGCCCTATAATTATTCACTTCCTGTGGAGATATTTCTCTGATTGTTATTAATTTCCAAATTAATGTTTTTATCATTTATTTAAATTGTAAAAGAATAACCAACGTAGATATAAAAAACACCTTATATCTTATTTCTTAAGTTTTATAATTTAATAATATTATACTCATAAATTAAAAAATGACGACTTACGATAAGTTACGGGCTCAAGAATTATATTACTGCATTGAATTAATAATTTGGTAGAATTACACTCAAATTAAAATACGATCCCGGTATAGGATAGGTCTCGCTTCAGGAGAGCGATCCTGAAATTCGAGCCTCGACCTCTACACCTCCCGTAAGATAGCTCGGAGACGCAGAGCCTGAGTCCTACCAAATCCGGCAATCCTAAATCCACTACCCAAAACCAAATGCATCCCTCTACATATATCCTATCCAACTGCCAACCCGCTCGGCAAGCGTGGCGTTTTAATTGCCAAATTCCTTTA
This sequence comes from Sinelater perroti, assembly GCA_036346155.1. Lineage (NCBI taxonomy): Eukaryota > Metazoa > Arthropoda > Insecta > Coleoptera > Elateridae > Sinelater > Sinelater perroti. Next base: position 3,862,587 of record JARFIY010000341.1, read on the forward strand.
TATTTTATTCTATGCTAAATGTCGAAATTCAAAAAATATAAACCCCAGGTGGGTAGAGTGTGTAACTCAGACTCCCACTCTGATCAAGTATCAGACCGCCTCATTTCGGATTCTGGGGGAGGCAGAAAATCGACAAGAAATACATCAAACAAGACATTTCGAGTAACAACATACAATGTGCGTACAATGAGATTGGACGAACATCAAACCAGATTAGAACAAGAGTTGGATGCCATCAAGTGGGATATCCTCGGTCTATCCGAAACCAGACTAAAGGGTGAAAAAGCAAAACAGGCCATGTGCTATATCAGTATAATAAGGAAGAACAATCACACCTAGGGGGAGTGGCAATTATAATAAATAAACGTATAAAACATCTCGTAACAAAAATGCAAGCCATATCTGACCGTGTTATCTATATAATGCTTGAACTAGAGTAAAAGATATTCCTTACAAATAATCCAAGTATATGCACCAACCAGTAGATCTGAAGAAAGCGAAGCTGAACAATTCTATGAAGACATTACAAGTGCAATCCACCACGAAAAAACCCAATATGTAATAGTATTGGGTGATTTCAACTCTGAAGTAGGGAAAAATGAGGATGACAATCTTCAAAACATCGGAAAATACGGACTGGGATCCAGAAATGAACGGGGAGAGATGCTTCTAACCTTTCTACAGCAAGAAAAATTATTCTGTCTCAATACATTTTACAAAAAACCACCCCAAAGAAAGTGGAAAATGAAAATGAGATCGATTATATACTATCAAACCGTAGAGATATCTGCACCGATGTTTCCGTTCTGAACAAGTTTGACACGGGAAGTGATCACAGGATGGTGAGGGGAACCCTTAAAATCGATATCAAAGTCGAAAGGAAAAACTAATTCAAAAACTATACCTATTTCCTACAACACAATATCTAGACAAACATCAACATGAATATGCAGAGCTTATCAAATACTAATTGCCGCCCACCCAAGAACTAAACAATTTGGAAATAAACGAATTAACAAAAACAATCACATCTACTGTTCAAACAGCGGCAAAAAGATATGCACACAAAAGACAAAAACAAGTAAACTCAAAGAAGAAACACTGCAAATGATAGAACACAGAAAGGAGTTAAATCGAGAAACTGAAGAATATAAGCAACTGAATAAGGACATAAACAAACATATACGTAAAGACCTAAGAGCATACAACACAAAAATGATTCAATCAGTGATTGAAGATAATGCAAACATGAAAGTCCTGAGATCGAAAATGGCCAGAGGAAGAGCGAAAATATATAAAATGAAAAACTCCGAAGGAACAGTCGTGAGAAATAAACAAGATATAATCGAGTTCGTCGAAAACTTCTACAAATCCTTATACAACACTTATTCACAAGAAAAATACCAACAACAACATATTATGAATGTAGGATCTGAAGAAATTCCCGAAATTAACAACGGGAACTCAAAGCAGCCTTGCGGCAAATGAAAATGGAAATCACCAGGGAAGACCGCATTACCATCGAAATGCTGAAAATGGGCGGCGAGCCTTTACTACAATCAGTCCGCACTCTGTTAAACAAATGTCTCTATGAAGCGAAGATTCCAACTGCTTGGCAATGTGCGGAAGTCATCTTACTATTTAAGAAGGGCGATAGCGGAGACTTGGAGAACTACCGCCCCATTAGCCTCCTATCACATCTCTACAAACTGCTGACCAAGATCGTTACAAACAGCCTAACAACTAAATTGGATTTTACCAGCCTAGGGTCCAAAACGGCAATCACGAATCCCTCATCGAAAAAACCACAGAATACAACATGCCCATCTATCTTGCATTTATAGACTTCCATAAGGCATTTGATTCCATTGAAATTCCGGCAATCTTAAAATCACTGGACAACGTCCGAATAGACACAATGTATTCAGACCTACTGAAATATATATACGAAAATTCCACCATAAAAGTAAAATTAATGATGAACTAACAACCAATCAAATTAAAGTCAAGAGAGGCGTGCGCCAGGGCGATACTATTTCGCCAAAACTGTTTACTCTCGTCTTGGAGGATATATTCAAAACCTTGAATGGAAGCGAAAGGGACTAAATGTAGATGGAACATACCTAAGCAATCTTCGATTTGCGGACGATCTTGTCCTAATTAGCGATGACCTAGAACAACTCAAAGACATGCTAAATGAGCTCCTCAAAACATCAGAACACGTAGGCCTGAAAATGAATGTCCAAAAAACGAAAGTAATGGGCCCAGTCGAAGAGAGTATCAACGTAGGCAACAACAATCTTGAGGTAGTCAAGGAATACATATACTTGGGGCACAAATTCAGGATCGGGAAAGAAAATCAGACCGCAGAAATCTCACGCCGGATAAGCCAGAGTTGGGCTGCCTTTGGAAAACTCAGTCATATAATGAAAACACCGATATACCAACTAACCTGAAGAGAAAGGTTTACGACACCTGTGTGCTTCCAGTTGCGACATATGGCCTGGAGACAATGACATTGACGAGAAAAAGTATGGTAAGACTTAGAACTACTCAAAGGGCTATGGAGAGAGCTATGATCGGCGTCAGTCTCAGAGAAAGAATCAATCACGAAGAGATCAGAAGGAGAACCAAGGTGACGGATACAATCTCAAGAATACTAAAAATGAAATGGAAATGGGCTGGACACGTGGCACAGCAGATAATCCAATGGAGACCAAGACTTACAACGCGGAGCAGGGGAAGACTACAGAAAAGATGGACGGATGACATCAAACAAACGGCGGGTAAAAGCTGGATTCAAACCGCAAGAGACAGAGACGCATGGAACAAACTTGAAGAGGCCTTTATTCAACAGTGGATAATAAGAAGCTGATGATGATGATTGAATGATAATATTATTCAGTCGATACTAGTTTAAAAATATTTTAATCGTTGGTGTTCGATAATAAGTTGAATATTAAGAAATTTTTTAGGACCTGTAATGCGTAATTATGGATAAGTAAATGTAAATCATAATGGAATGGATCCTATATTTCATACATGTGCAAAAACTTTATTAGAAACACGTTATTCCTATTGATTTTCATTGAAGTTCTATATGCACAACAGTCAACCGGAAACACATTTTCTCCGATACACATCGTCAGTACAGCAATCGGATAAAGAGCGATCCTTCTATACACGTCCGCTGCATATAGCGAGCACTTCCCGTTTTATATCGCGCTCTGAATGTGGGCGCATTTATCAAAGCCGCTCATGAGCCGTTCCAATCATGAAGTATTAAACTTTTGAAAAATTACGCTTCCCCTGGCAGCTTGACCCCGCAAAGAGTTGTATCCGAGCTTAAATATGACTTTTATCCGCCTCACACGTCAAATTCCCATCAAATACTTTTTGATTAATGGCCCGCGGCATTCAAAATCGCCCCCGGTCCCGAATTTGCGGGCCAGCCCGCGCTCACCTTGCCGCCGACAAAAAGCCCGCAAACGCGCGATCAATAGGCGGATTCCGCCCCGGCGCGCCGCAGTTTCTCCGTTTCGACCGCGCGTGCACGAGCCGGCAACATCCAAGTATTCGAATAATTGAGTAACTCAAGTTTAGCATTGTTTGGCCGCAGCATAATTACATTGTTGTAAACTCAGGTAAGTTTCCAACTATTTAATTCAGCAAGAACCGTAGCTATGCAAATCAAAAACCTGCGCTGCTATCGGAGCGAAAGCTCGAGCGCGCCAGGCGGGGCTGCCGCCTCAAACTTTCGCCGCTAAAAACTGTTAATTGAAATTTGCAAGTTTCGTTTCCCTTCAAACATTGAATAAGAAACAGGACGGCAAATAAATTTAACTCGAGGCAGTTAGACGATTTGCATAAGTAAAATGGGTAAACATGGGGGTAATGTGATTAAATTTATTTATTCTTGATTATTGTCTTTATTATTCAGAGTACAATTTCAAAATTAATCTACATGCTGATAATAAATTATGGAGACAAATTTATGCGAGTTATATTATTAGTTTAAATAAATTGTTGCAATAGTCCCTTATTTTATTGGTTTTGGTTAAATATGCTAATGGTATTTTGTTATTCTAATTACTTATTTACAGGGAGGAGATATAAAAAAGAAGCTTGGATAAAAGCAGCTACAGAAGAAGTTATACCCAAGATTATGAAATACGAAAACTTTGGATTATAGAATAATAGAGGTAATTAAAGTTAGAAAGAAATAAAAAAATAATATATGCTATAAACAAATAAGTAATGTAATTAAGAGAGAGCTTAAAATTTAAAGTACAGTACATGCAAAATAAATGTCAATAAATGGGTAAAAGACGATTATCAAATGCGGGAGTGCACGCGTGTCAATAGCTCCGTAAACAAACTTAAAATTTGAGCCTTTACGAGTTGAATTTACACGTAAGTTGTTAACCATAAAGAGAATCAATAGCATAAGATTATATAAATAATATCTAAGAAGGAAAAATAGACGTTAAATGAGGTAATTAAGTACTAATTTGCAAATATCGAATATTAAATATACAAATAAATACACAATGTCGGGAGATAAGTGATATCACCTCCGAAAGGTCCACTTGGGTGAAAAGATTTCACGCTACACCACGTCTAAATAGGCAACCAAAATAACCAATCAAATATTTAAAAAGGAAGAATAAATTTTTGAACAGAGAAATAAATTAAGGTAAAATTCAATCAAAGCGATCAAACAAAACTAAGGATGAGTGAGTTCGACAAAATTGAGAAAATGTTTCAAATAATAGAGGGGAACATGAGCCAAATGAATGCAAAATTAGATACATTAGTAACAGAAATGAAACAAATAAAGGAAGAAAATCTAAAATTGAAAGCATAAATATTAGTGCAAGAAGGAAAAATAACCAATTTAGAAAGAGAAGTAAGAAAAAGAATATTGTAATAAAAGGAGTAGCAGATGAAGAAAAAGAAAATGAAAGCGAGTTAAGTGCCAAACTACTAACAATTATTCAAAAAATAGGTATGAACTTAGACATAAAAGCCGAAACCGACCAAGTCAGAAGAATTGGGGGTTACAGTAAGGACAAGAAAAGACCAATACACGTTAAATTAATTAAAAACAGTACGAAACTAACAATCCTTCAGAATGCGAAAAACCTTAAAGGATCCGATATATGGATCGACCAAGACTACACCAAAGAAATACAAGAAGAAAGAAAGACTTTAATACTACACCTGAAAGAAGCGCGGAAAAAATGATTTAAGGCACAATTAAAATTCAATACGCTAATTGTGAACGATCAGATATACAAGGTCGATGATATAAAAAGGGAAGAAAAACGGACAAAGAAAGATAGTTCAGAATCAAATACCCTAAAGAGGACAGTAATGGAAAGGTCCCCGGGGGAAGCACTCTGGATGATCAATTGAGGAAAGTAACCGTACCGGGAGAAAAAACTGGTAGACAAAGATAGGATAGGGGGAAGTGATGACAAAAAAGGCAATGAACAAGGAAATGCGCAAATGGTAATACATCAAAAACATAAAAATAGGAAAAGAAACAAACAATACAACAAAGAAGAACCAAAAAAAAATAAAACAAAAAAGAGACTCGATAGAAATTGGCACCTGGAATGTGAAAAGTATCATAGGAAAAGAAGAAGAAATAATTGATGAGATGAAAATGCAAAATATCGACTATTTAGGCATAAAGGAAACCAAAAAGAAAGGGAAAGGAGAAATGGAGAAGGATACTGGCTATATTGGTCAGGAGTAGAGCAAGAAGAATGGGTAGCAAAAGGGGTAGGGCTGGGCTGGCACTAGACATTAAAATAGACAATGAGGAAATGTGAACGATAATAGTAGCACATGCGCCTAATGATAATGAGAGGAAGGAAGTGAAAAACCAGTTTTATGAATTACTACAAATGGAAATTGATAGAGGAGAAAGAAATGATGAGATATAAATGGCAGAGTAGGCAATAACAATGAAGGCATAGAAAGACACGTGGGGCAGCAGGGCGAAAACACTAAAAATGACAACGGCTTAAGGCTAATAGACCTATGTGTAGGAAATGATTTGGTGATTACAAACACGAAATTCATGCAAAAGGATATACACAAATACACCAGGGAAGCCCGCTTCAGGAACTAGAAGTCAATTATTGACTAATTTATTGTAAATACAGAAAATTGGATGAGAGTGAAGAATGTGAGTGTGAAAAGAAATGCTGAAATAGGAAGCGACCATTATTTATTAAAAATGGAACTCTGGATAAACGTGAAAGATAAACAAGAGATAAAAGGAAGATAATAGTAAAACAAAAATCAAAAGTTATAGACAAAGGAGAGTGAATACAAAAATTTCCAAAAATTCTAGATAAGAAAATTGCCCAAAATAAAATTGAGAGTAAAGATATAGAAAGGAAATGGAGGCATTTTAAAGAAAATATTCTAGAAGCAGCAAGAACTAGCTGTGGTGTAAAGAAAATTGTGAATACATACAGGAAGGGAAGTAGATGGTGGTCAACCGAGATACAACAAAAGTCAAAGAAAAGAAGGAAAATGGAAAAAGCATATAATAACTGGATCGGAAGAAGACTATAACATATACAAGAAAGCAAGAACCGAAGCAAAGAAAAGTATAAAGAAACGAAGAAAAAGGCATGGGAAGAGTTCGGAACCAGGATGAAAGAAAACTATTTAGAAAAACTATTCTATAATACATTAAAGCATTTAAAAAAAAAAGCACCCAAACTAAAAATATAAAAGACAAAAACGGGAAAGTGATAATTGAAGAGAAGGAAATAATGCAAAGATGGAAGGAATACTTCGAAGAATTAACAGAAACGGAAATAATGTAGAACAAGAGATAGGAAATAAGGGCAGGGCACGGGGATACACAGAAGATACAAAGAATCTCAAAAGAAGAAATCATGGAAGCAGTCAGGAAACTCAAACTAGGAAAGCATCAGGGAAGATGAAATGCTGAGATGTTGAGATATATGGGAGAAATAGCTGTAGAGAATTCCACTGAGTTAATAAATGAAATAATAGTACAAAAGTAATACCCACAGACTGGAATATAGGAATAATACTACCCCTATACAAAAAGAGACATAAAAGAATGCTCAAATTATAGGGTATTACACTAACGAGTATACCCGGCAAAGTATTAAGTAGAATTTTAGAGAAGCGACTGAAGAAGAAATTGAAAACTCGCTGGAGGAGTCACAACATGGGTTCCGTAGAGGTAGAAGCACACAGGACTTAATTTTTACAATCAGACAATTAGGGGAAAAATGATAAGGAAAAAGAAGGAAATTCATTTTTGCTTTATTGACCTAAAAAAAGCCTTCGACAGGGTAAAGAGAAAGGATGTTTGGGAAACTCTAGAAAGAAGAGAAGTAAGTAAAGAGACGATAGATGTCATCAAAACACTATATAAAGACAATAGAAATAAAGTAAGGACACACAACAACGAGTCAGAACAATTCGAAACAAAAATAGGACTGAAACAGGGATGCGTGCTTAGTCCACTCCTATTCTCAGTACTCATGGACGATGTAGTGAAGATCTGTAAAAGGAATGCTATAATATGGAAGTGGGAAGTTGGAGATTAAAAGAATAACAATACAGGAATTACTATTTGCTGATGATATGGTGCTACTAGCAGAATCAGCGGAAAAACTTCAGGAAAATATCAATATCTACATCGCGAGCTCAGAAAATAAACATGGAAATAAATATAGAAAAAACTAAAACTATGATTATTGCCAAGACAGACCCTCAACACAATATCAATATAGAAGGACAAACACTAGAACAAGTAACAAATTTCAAATATTTAGGTACAATAATAGATAACAAGGAGAAATAGATAATGAAATAATGGAAAGATTAGGTAAGGTGGGAAAATATTTAACACACTGAAAACACGTTCCTCAGGAAAAAAAATTCCGGAACAAATAAAATCAGAGTATACAAAAGTAGTAAGACCTTCGTTAATCTATGGCAGCGAATCCTGGACGATTAACAGAAGAAACGAAAGTAAAATTAGAGCAATAGAGATGAGATATTTGAGGAAAACTAAAGGAATAACAAGACTGAACAGAGTGAGAAATGAAAATATAACGGAACAACTGAAAGTGAAACCTATATTGACACTGGTAGAAAAGAGGCAATTAGGTTGGATGGGACATCTGCCCCAAATGGATAAAAATAGAATAGCGAAGAGAGTATACGAAGCAAGACCTGAGGAGAAGAACGCAGTAGGTAGACCAAGAAGGAAGTGGGAGGAACAGGTAAAAGTAGCAGCGGAAAATAGGAACATACAATGGAGAGAAGTAAGGAACCTGACAAGAGACAGAAAGGCTTGGAATAAATTAATTAAGAAATGTTAATTAAGTTTAATAAGTTTTATAAGTTATCTTAGATATTATATTATAAGTACTGTAAACTGGGTTATAATCCGACACCTAACGGTATAAGGAATTTTAGTTTAAATAAATAAATAAAAATAAGTGGGTAAAAAACCTGTTAACAACCTAAGAAACGTATTAATGTGTTGAAAAATAAAAATAGAAAAAATGTAATAGATTCTGACAAAATAGTAAACGTTATGCAATCGGAATACTATAAGGTTATACAAGAACTAAAACCAAAAAAATTAGTGGAAATAGACGAGTTTCCGGCGGAAATAATAAAAAACATAATTAGAGCAACTCACAAAAAAAACATACCATCTAATAAATATTATGTACAAAACAGAAGCAGTACCATAACATTTCAGCAAGAATATAATAGTGCTGATTCCAAAGAAAGGAAAACAGATATATGTGAAAACTATCGTACAATTAGTCTGATCCCACATTTATTAAAAATATTAGCGGAAATCATACATAAGGACATAAAGAATAATAGAAAAACAGCTCATATCAGCCTGGCTTCAGAAAAAACTCAGAAACGAGTGAAGCAGTTCTAACTTTAAGAATTATAATTTAGGGAAGATACACTTACCATACATCTTTCACTGATATGTAAAAAGCTTTTGAGAAGGTAAAATTGTCCACACTGTTCGACATTCTATTGAAAGTGGGATTGAAATATAAAAACAAAAACTGATAAGAAAAGAAGATGTCCAGAGAGGAGCGCCAGAACAGCGAAAAGTCAGACAGGGACGTAGGTTGGTGCTACTCTTATTTAATCTCTATATACAAGATAATGTATGATATAATATATAACATGATATGTATGACTTCTAGGTGGAGCATATAAATTTCTCTTATCGTGTACGATGTTGAGCTGTTTGTTTAATCTCTCGCTATTTTTTACCGGCTGCTAGTGTCTCTTGCTGCACGGTTCTTCTCCAAGTTGTTCTTACTCGAGCTCTTTTCCTGCTTCCTTGTTTTCCAGTCTAGAACCATTCTTGCAATGTTCGATTTTTCTCTTCTTAAACAGTGACCAATCCAATTCTATTTACGGGTTTTTTTTGGTTTGGAAGTACAGCGGAAGACAAAGAAATTATGCAATTTTATGAAGATATATCAACGGAAAAACAACAGGAAAAATCTCACTACTTGGTCATTACCGGAGATTTCAATGCAAAAATAGGAAAGAAAACACAAAATGATATGGAAATTTATAGGTAATTATGGTCTAGGTATTAGAAATAACAGAGGGGATACACTTTCCAACTTTCTTCAAGACGAACGGCTATACTGCTCAACACATTCTTTAAGAAACCACCACAGAGAAAATGAACACGGCGAAGCCCCGACAACAAGATAAAAAATGAGATAGATTTCATTCACTGCTGAGATCGAAAAATATGTAGAAACGTATCAGTTCTGAACAGATTCGATACTGGGAGCGACCACAGGATAGTCCGAGCACTGATAAGTATCAAAATTAAACAAGAAAGACATAAATTAGCTAGACAACAACGTTTTCCCACTAACACAGAAATAACGAAAAAGCAAGATGAATATAAACAAGAACTGTCAACGAGACAATACAACTATACTATCAGACATGGATATTAACCAAATAAATGACAGAATTATAACTACTATCCAAATAACGACCAAAAATTTTTTGTGCTCAAGAAAAAAGGGTCAAACAGATCAAAAAATCAAAAATGCCACTATAAAACTTATAGAAAAAAGGAGAAAATTGAAAAAAGCAACAGACGAATATAAATCAAGAAACAAAGAAGTAAAGAAAGCAATAAGAAAAGACATAAGAGATCATAGAACTAGAGCAATTTTGATGTCTATTGAAGACAACGCCAACATGAGAATACTAAGATAAAAAATATCCAACGGACGGCATAAGATGACAAAAATATAGAAGTGACAAAACCGGAAGACATCATCAGAGCAATTGAACACTTCTATACCGAATTATATGCAGCACATACACCGCATAGGGAATCACAAACACAAAGAAATATACTCAATGCAGGCTCTGCAGATATTCCAGAGATATCCATTGATGAAATTAGACTAGCTCTGAAACAAATAGAAAAAAATAGATGCCCCAGAGAAGATCGCGTAACAACAGAGATGATAAATCTTGGAGGGACGAATCTCGAACGTGCAATACATATTTTACTAAACAAGTGCCTACGAGAAGTAAGAATACCTAACAGATGGCACAATGCAGAAACAATACTCCTGTTCAAAAAAGGTGCGATTACTAACATAGAGAACTACCGCTCAATCAGTTTACTATCACAACTATATAAATTGTTGACGAGAATTATTACTAACCGACTGACAAACAAATTCGATTACTACTAACCAATGGAGCAGGCGGGCTTCCGCAAAGGATATAGCACTATTGACCATCTACAGACTCTGCACACTATCATAGAAAAAACGACCGAGTATAATGTGCCCATACATCTAGCCTTCATAAATTTCTACAAGGCATTCGATTCTATAAGTACGGCTCATATATTAGAATCAATGAATAACGCAAGAATTGCCAGTAGATATACTACTATAATAAAAGACATCTACGAAAAGGCAACAATGCACGTGAAAATAAATCAAGACCTTAAAACGGACAAAATAAACATCAAGAGAGGCGTACGACAGGGGGACGTTATCTCCCCAAAACTATTCACGCTAGTTTTAGAAGATGTTTTTAAGAAACTTCAATGGCAAGAGAAGGGTTTAAAAATTGACGGTCGTTTCCTCAGTCACCTACGCTTTGCTGATGATGTGGTGATTATGTCTGAAGACCCAGAGGAACTAAAAACCATGATGCAAGAACTCAAACAAGCAGCAGAAAAGTCAGGCCTGAAGACAAATCCTGCTAAGACTAATGTCATAAGCCAATACAATATGCAAATTACAATAGACGGCCAAACGCTGGAGAACGTGGCAGAATATATATACTTAGGACACATCATCAAATTAGGAAAAGAAAACCAAGGTACTGAAATTACAAGACGAATATCTCTGACATGGGCCGCCTTAGGCAAATTGTCATGTATCCTAAGGAATCCAGATGTACCGATCAACCTCAAACGTAAAGTTCACGATACTTGTATCCTACCAGTGACTACATACTGTATGGAAACGATGGCTCTTACAAAACGGAATGCAAATAGATTGAGAGCGCTGCAGAGAGCTATGGGAGCGTGCTATGCTGGGGATATCATTAAGACATAAAATCCAAAATGAAGAAATCCGACGAAGAACCAAAATAACTGACGTCATAGAACGCATAGCAAGCCTCAAATGGAGATGGGCCGGACATATCGCGAGACAGGTGGATGAGAGATGGACAACGAAATCACTATGGCGCCCCCGTGAAACTAAGCGAAAAAAAGGTCGACCTCAGAAACGATGGGTGGATGACATTCGGAAGATAGCTGGTAGGAACTGAACTAAACAAACCAGTGACCGTCACAGATGGAGAGAAATGGGTGAGGCCTACATCCAGGAGTGGATGGCAGAAGGCTGAAGAAGAAGATTTTGGTTTTCAGTTCTTTTTGTTCTGTGCATCTCCATACTACTTCGGATTCTCAATATCCTCCCCAAACTTCTGTGTCTGAATGCTTTTGAATCTTGCTATCAATTACAAAGAAAGATTTCCATGTTTCGCATGCATATAAATAACCGAATTTTACATTAGTGTTAAAGATCTCGACTTAGACTTTTGTTGTTAGACGAAAGCTGTTCCGTATGTCTTTCAACATTGCAAGTGCATTTCTGGCTTTACTGATACGTTGGTTTACATCTTTTTCTGTACCTTTAGTGGTTGTTATTGTACTTCCTAAGTAGTAACATTTTTCTATGTCTTTGACTGGTTCCTTGTACATATGCAATGGTTGTCGGTTATTGATGTTAATCTGCATTGTTTTGTTTTATTAGAATTTATTTCCAGTCCCACTAATTTTGCAAGTACCTGTAAGTCTATTGCGATTGGTTTGCATGGCGGCATAATTGAGAGATCACAGGCAAATATCGTTTGCATAATCTAGATCATGGAGCTGCCTATTTAGAGTTAAAGTTACACCAAATTAATTACTAACATTCGGTAAAATATTTTTAGACATTAGAATGTAACTTCTATACAACTTCGTATAGAGTATCGCGTTATACCAAGCTAAGATAATATTGAAAATAACGAACGGAAGAGAATACATAGTATTTGAATTATGGTGCTGTAAAAAAATCCTAAAGGCAAGATGGGCTGACAAAACATCATATAATAAAATATTATAAATAATCTAAAAACCCTGTACTAAACTACAATATGCACAGATTAGTAATTGACATCGTCAGTCCGCGGCAAGTAATACAGAACTAGAGCAAGTATAAATTAGGTAGGGTTAAAGCAGCGAGTAAGGTCAGCTCGGGTACGTGTCAGTTGACAAATTAAGTACTTTTCTGACAAAAGTGTTCACGGGACACTAATCCTGACATAGCAAACTGTAAAAATTACATCCTACCAAAGAAATCTCATCATCGGTACGCTCCTTTACATTGCACGATAAAGCAACAATAAATAGCCAGATAAGTATTGTTGGTAACTATTATAACTCAAATATTATAGAAAAACGATTTTTATGGTTTCCAACTAAAAAGGTTATATCAGCGCCGCTAGTTCATCGCTAGTTATAGTAGACAGTTACCGTCGTATGTGTACATATGCATAATAGTCCTAAAATACAATTTTTGAATAACTTTAAGCGTTTTTTAAATTAGAAAATATTGTTTAGTTTTACAAAATCTTAATTTTATTAAATAAACGTCATTAAATAAAGAATTAAAACTAAAAATACAAGGTGCTGGAAATATGACCGGGGCTGTTTCTTTTTTGAAAAAAAAACAAATTTCACATACTTGCAAATGTCAATATTTAACGTACTTCCTTCTGAAGTGAACACATTTCTTCCAACGTTCTGGGAGCATCCTGATGCCATTTCAAAAAAAGGTTTTTAGCGTATCCATTCCCGAACAGTCTGAATAACGGCGTCGTTGTCCGCAACCGGCATGCTTTGCAAGTCTGACTTGAGCTTTCTGAACAGGAGAAATTAATTCGGTCTAAATCGGGATTATCTAAACAAATAAGAAAACAGATAAGAGTACATAGAAGACAAATACAAGAACAACAAATTAATGAAGTAATAAAGAAAAACCAAGGAATGAAAATACTTCAACAAAAAATGAGAAAGAAAGAAACGTGCGCATTACGTAACAAAGATGGTATAATAATCCACGACAGAGATGAAATTCAAAAAATTATAGAAGAGTTTTACACCGAATTATATGAATCCAAAGTACATCAAGAAATAGAAGACAATGCCATTAGAACTAGAAAGATTCAAAACGTGGGATCCGAAGAACAACCCGATATAACCATAGAAGAAGTGAAGAGCACTATGAGAGAATTCAAATTTAATAAAGCTACAGGAGATGACGAAATATCAATAGATATGATCAGAGAGGCTGGTGATAATTTAATATCAAAAATAGCAAAACTGTTAAACACATGCTTACAAACAACTCAAATACCCAAAACCTGGAAAAACTCAAACGTCATATTATTATACAAAAAAGGAGAAAACACAAAACTTGAAAATTATAGACCCATCAGTTTATTGTCACATTTGTACAAATTACTAACAAAATTATTACCAACAGACTAGGAAGAAAGCTGGATGCGTATCAACCCGGAACAGGCGGATTCAGGAAGGAGTACAGCACTAGAGACCACCTATTAACAATAAAAATAATCATCGAAAAATCAAACGAATATGGATTCCCCGTATGCATGGCCTTTGTAGATTATGAAAAGGCGTTTGATACCACTTGAACACTGGGCAATATATAGAGCATTAGCAAACAGTCGAATAGATCAAAGATACATACAACTCATACAACAACTAAACGAGTCACAGCAACATATACATTACACGCGAAAACTAACCAGTACCACTTGCAAGAGGAGTGCGACAGGGTGATACACTGTCGCCGAAACTCTTTACCCTAACACTGGAGGACGTGTTCAAGAAGATAGAATGGCCAGATAAAGGAATAAATGTAAACGGAGGCGGCTTACTAACCTACGCTATGCTGATGATATCATACTACTCGCGGAAAATTTAGAAGACTTGAAAGAAATGATCATTGATCTAAATAGAGAGTCAAACAAAATAGGATTAAAAATGAATTTAAGAAAAACAAAAGAATGCACCTTGGTCCAGATGTAGAAATTAGAATTGACGATTCTCAAATTGAACGAGTAGAAGAATATATATACCTAGGCCAAAGAATAGAACTAGGACGAAGCAGTGAAAAGAAGGAAATAAAAGACGAATAAAAAGTGGATGGATGGCATTTGGAAGACTATCCTTCATTTTGAAAAACACAAAATAGATCAACGCCTGAAAACAAAAGTATTCGAACAATGTATTTTACCGGCCATGACATATGGAGTAGAGAATTGGGCAACAACAAAAGCAACATAGAATCAATGAGAATAGCACAAAGGGAATGGAGAGCAATGTTAAATATAACAAGGAGAGATAAAGTTAGGAATGACAGAATAAGATCAATTACAAAAGTGACAGACATTGGTATTAAGATTGCCCAATTAAAATGGAGTTACGCAGGACACGTGGCGAGAAGTGACAAAAATAGATGGAACCGTAAAATAATTGAATGGAGACCGTACGAGCATAAGAGAGGAAGAGGACGACCACCTATGCGTTGGTATGATGATTTTAAACGTACAGCTGGACTACATTGGATCCAAATCGCACAAAATCGTGATAGGTGGAAGGAGTTAGGGAAGGCCTATATCCAAAAATGAATTTAATTAATTACATAATTAATTGGGCATAGGAGAAATCGGGATTGTGCGGGAAAACTGGAAAAATGTCACATTTTAATTGTCGGAGAGTTTCCATTGTTGTTTTGGCCTTATGGGGGCGTGCTTTGTTTTGAAGAAAGGCTACCTGTTTTTCACCTGTCGTCCGCTCGGATCTGATATTTCTCTTTACGTCTGTTGCCAGGAGGTCTGAGTAATAAGCTGCATTGACTGTTCTGGCATGCGTCAGAAAATTTACATAGATAACCCCTTGCCAGTTTCAAAAGAACGTTGCTATTACTTTTCTTGCCAAACGGCTTTCCTTGGGTTTAGGAGAACTGGTATGCCGTCATCCGCGTGATGACTACTGGAACTCGGTAATGAAGTAGTGCACCCACGTTTCATTGGTGGTTACTAGAGACTTGAAAAATGCATTACCTTCGTCTTCAAAGTGCTGTAATTCACGTCCATTAAAGTGCGTAGTATTCACCGTGCATTCGCCTTGCAATACTTCAAATGATTTTTAACAATCTGTTTTACACTACTATCACTAATAGACAGCATTTCTCCAACTGCTTTGATAGGGCTGTGCATATTCTCACAAATCGCATCTGCACAATTAATTCTTGTCTCGGTGACGGATGTTCGCGGACTACGAACATGCGATTTATTCTCCACGCGCTCTTGTCCCTCTCTAAAGCACTTACACCACTCAAACACATGGTTTAGTAAACAATCATTAAAAACGTTTTATCTGGGGTAAGAAAAATCCACGTGCTACTTACGAAAAGCATATGTACTAACAAAATGCACCGTTTGGTGTGGTTCGTAATATATATATATATATATATATATATATATATATATATATATATATATATATATATATATATATATATAATAATAATAATAATAAAAGTAAACATCAATAGTGTAATTTTTGCAATATTAGAAACTTTACTGAAAAGGAGGTTACATATCAGCGCAGTCGTAGAGGACATTTGGCCGACGTAACTGGTAGGTCTACAATTTCCACTAACAGCAATAAGATTCGGATCTTTACAATCTAATGTTCTATTCAAGAAAAATAGCGCCAGCGATGCCGCGCGGTTAAGGAACGTGACTGCGGTGCAGACAGACCCGGCTTTCTTGCTAAAGATTGCTGGTGCCTGATGACTTACTTATTCACTAAAATTGAGTACCTGCATTCATTTCAAACAAGGGGTAATATTGGTGGTCGTCTAAGGTATGGTGCTTACCACATCTCCCCGCATTATAAATGAAAGCTTTAGCCACTCAGTATGCAAGGCGTACTCTCACACGGGATATTATTATTATTATTGTTATTATTATTATCATCGTTATTATTACTATTTTATTTAGGAAAAAATCCTAAGTTTTATTGTGAATCACCCAGTACGATTAACGGTTTTATATAAAATGCGATTTTATTTAACAGTTTGTATACACATGCAAATTTTTACAGCTTTACTATCGTTTTTTGCCTTTTAGACGCCACATTTTGCAATCTTTCTAATGGCCTTACTTCAGATTTCTTGCTTCCATTGTAACCTTGTCTTTCCATCTAGTTCGTGGTCTTTGCTTTTTCTCTTTTACCATGGAACTCATTCGAATATTCTTGTGTCAGGCGTACATTTAAGGTGCCTGTATCAGAGCAATTATTTCTGCTTAATTACGTTGATTACAATTTATGTACATCCCTATGTTCTCTAACTACGTATTCTATCTAAATCGAATATTCTACAATTTTTTCTCCAGTAGTTGATTTCCATTGATTTTAGCCTTTTTTCACATTTCTTATTTATGTGGATATGTTCTGTACATTTGTTTTATACAGCATTTTCTTTGATGTTTTTATTTTTTTATTCCGTAGGATTAGATTAAGCAATCGAATTGTTCGAGTTCCCTGAACTACTTCATTTAAGATATTTATGTTCCTTATGCCATACAAAATTTTAATTGAATCGGATTTTCTCCTGGATCGGAAATGTGTATTTTGTATAAATTGTTTAAATAAGCACACGAAAATTATAAGAAGATAATAGCAGCTTCAAATGAACATTTTGGTTATTAGAGCAAAATTACAACTTTATTTGTTATAAATTTAAAACAATTAGAAACAATTATAGATCAAAACGTTATCACAATGAAAATAAAGACTTAGACATTATTATAAAAAAAAAAATCGTTTCATGGCAGCTTTCCACAGAAAGCCCATTATATCAACCACTATCTGAATCTAAATTTTACAGTCACTTGGCTAACATGCAATAAAAATTTCACATCACCAAGTCTATCATTCTCCGATACAAAATAATGACAAACATAACTTAAAAACACATTACCATTACGAAACCTCTACTACAAAGTGAACTTTCTAATTAAAATGTCCTCTATATAATTAAGTTACTAACAAAAATTTCAAATTTTCAATCCCAAGTCTTTCTAAGTCAACAAAAAGCGTTTGTGCTTTTCAATAGGGTCATTGTTGATGAAATAGCTTATTTTAGTATTAATTAAACAAAGTATAGATATACAATCTTTATAGAAAACAATAAAATGAAAAATGTTGTTTATTCAGTCAAGAATCACTCCGCTAACAAATCTCATGGAGTATCCGAAAACCTTTTGGAGACTACCAATAAGTGGCAAAGGTCAAACAAACCGACAAATATTTAGCCAGCTATATGAGCACTCTTTGACGGTACGAAAGTGTTAGAAAAAATGGTATTAGCCAAATATCATAAAAAGCATTCACAAATAATTGCTTCCATTCTTATCCAACTAAAAGACAAACAACATTTTCTTTAATTTTTCACTTTCAATCTAATGAATAATAGAGACAAATTAGTTTTCTTAAGATAAATAACTTTTCCTAGGGACTAAGCAAGCAAAGGTACCGAGTGTAAAGATAAATTTACACATCTTGTGTTTATGTGTGTTTTATGTGAATAAAATGGAAATAAAAGAATTAAAAATGTAGTAATATTTAAGAACGCAACTGCAAGTTTTTACAAATAACCTAACTAAAACCGACACTAATAGTAATAGCCCAAAACAGAAAGTTTAAAAATATAGAATTTGCTCAAAGAGGTTTTTAAGAATGTTTAACAATCTGAACCACCTAAACGCGATCAAGCTGACAGGCAAAAAGTTAAAAAGGCAAGGTATTTGCCAAGTTGGAACCTCACAAACTACTTGCGGAAATTCTAAAGGTTACAGGGTTGTATCTAGAAATAGTAGGACTGCTTTTTTCCGCGCGCGTGGAGCGGCGGAGGGGGGTCTGCAAGGCCGGATGTTATGGAGGGGAGCCTTTCGACCTGTGGCAGTCGCCTGTGTGTTAGTTGAGTGTGGACCACTGTTTTAGTGACCTCCTGTTGTGACGCCTCGTCGTCAGTTGCGATGGAGCGAAATTTGGAGCAGCGATACGCCATCAAGTTTTGCTACAAACTTGGAAAATCAGCGACCGAAACCAAGGACATGCTTACGCAGGCCTACAAGAAAGATACCATGAGCCGTTCCTCGATATTTGAGTGGCACAAGTTGTTTCGGGAGGGGAGGGAGCTCGTCGAGGACGAGCAACGCGCCGGGCGTCCGTTAACCTAGCGAACGGACGACAATGTGCTGAAAGTTAAGCAACTTTTGAATTCTAACCGATTGGGCATTAAATTAATTAGTGATGAGCTGAATTTTTCGTACGGAACAGTCCAACGCATCATCATAGAGGATTTGTCGATGAGAAAAGTGTGCGCAAAAATGGTGCCTACAGCCCTGATGTGGCACCGCCGGACTTCTTCCTGTTCCCCCGGATCAAGAGGCAGCTCAAGGGCCATCGTTTCGACTCGGTGGAAGCAGCCCAAGCGGCAACGACGAGGGCGCTGAACAGCATCCCGGAGGACGACTTTCAGAAGGCCTTCGTGACCTGGAAGGCTCGCTACCAGAAGTGTGTGGGTGTCCAAGGGGCCTACTTTGAAGAGTATTAAGTCGATGTACCAAAATGTTCAATAATTTTGTTTTAAAAAATCAGTACTACTGCTTTTGGATACCATCCTGTATGTAATAGCATTACGTCAAAACGATTACTAGTTTTCAAAATTAACGGCCAAACCATCCATTTTTGTCAACTCTCCTGGAAGAATTAATAGCCGCTTTTATTGGGACATAACATTTTATTAACACTTTCAAAACTATGATAATTACAATAAGTCTCACGCTCAGATGGCACTATATAAGATGTGAAAGAGCAAGCACCTAATAATAATGCCTTATTGTGTCGTTCTTTACAAGTTGAGAAGCGGTTGGGTAGCTATTCTTATCTTTATTCTTTTAGGTCCAATGGACACTTGCGTCGCAATCTCCGCAACATTAGCGGTATAACTATATCATTAGTCTTTATGCCTCATTAGCTGTTTATGGTGATTGCAGCTCGCTGTATAACTATACCTTGCACATATTTTATATTGGATACTGCTTCCAGTATCTAAGTCTATCTAAATCTGTGTAGTTAAATAAACCGACGTATGTGCTTCAAATAACATATTACTTTGAAACACTGTTACCGCAAGGCCAACACAAATCCGTCCTCTAATCTACAACGTTGCATTATAGAGCTTCCGCTAGTTTAACGATCATGGATGGCTTAGCTGAAGGGATGCATCTCTAGAAGAGGTTTACATGAATTATACGTTTTTCACAGACATCCATATTGACGTGCGTAGTCGTATATTAAGATAACTGAGGAGAAATACTTTTAATTATTTAAACAGTTTTTCCCAGTTTACATGAATTAAATTGTGAATCAAGCAGATCGGTAAGCGTAACGCGTATTATTGTCACACCAATGTGCTGTCTCTCAACTGTACCCCATGCAAAATATTCTATGTCAAAACACTAAGAAGAATTTAAAGGAAGGTTTGCATTAAAACTGTTGCATTATACTGATGATTGACTATCTGGCGCATTTTTATAATTTGGTACTACCTTGCAATATAATGATGTTGTAAACCAGTAGTGTGTTGGTTTGCGACAGTTAGAAGTTCATTTCTTTCAATTTTTTAAAATATGTGTTTTTAAATGTTTAACGTTACAAGTACGAGGTACGTTCAAGTTATAACACCTCCGATTTTTTTCCTCACAAACTAAACACACGAAAACATGAAACTTCTCGACGTAATCTACCTTTAGCCGTACACATTTTTCACAACGTCGACGCCATGATTCCATGGCCCTGCAAACGCTTCTTTAGAGGTGTGTTTTACCTACTGGTGATGTAAAAGAGGCACGACTAGTAAATTTGCAGCCACGGACACTGTCTTTTAGAATTAGAAACAGCCAAAAGTTGCTAGGAGCCAGGTCAGGTAAGTAGAGAGAAATCACTTAAATGTTGTCAGCATCCACCCTGGAGGACACTTTTCGCATTTTCAGATCTTCATGCAGGATTGTGTGCACATATCTCACGGAAATGCCAACTTTGGAGGTGATGTGTTCCACACTCAATCGGCGATCCTTCAAAACAAGTTTCTCAACCCGGTTGATCATGTTGTCTCACCAGCTGGTGTAAGGCCGAGATTGGCTTAGTGTCCACGACGTTTTGCCTTCTTTAAACTATCGCACCCACAAACACACATTAGATACATCCATAACACCATATTTCACTCAACTGGTGATAAATTTTAATCGGTATCACACCATGTAAGAGGAGAAAACGAATGATTAGACACTGTTCTCGTAAAGAAGACGTCTCCATTTTAAGTATCAAAAGCAGTCTTCACTCTCGCCGCTGCCGTTAGAGTCCTGCGTGCCGTGCAGTGCTGCCATCTCTGTCACGCATTTCATCTGTTCCCAGTTCTGAGGAAAAATTCGGAGGTGTTATAACTTGAATGCACCTCATACATTGTAGAGACTTGTATAGGTGCATCAAAAATATTTTAATTTTTTTGTGTTGGACAAAAAAATAAACTTTTTTTCTCAATCTTGGTATATTAGAAAATTTGTAGTTCAAGTTTTAGTAAGTACGGCTTGTGCATCGAAGCCAAGCGGGCGTGTTGCGAACCGTCCATACCTGTCCTGTCGCAGTGGCGAGAACTGCAGTCTTGTTAACGTCAGACGTATTTATTTGACAATTTTAATTTTAATTTATATGTAAAATGTTCTCTACAACGAGCGGTCCGGGGGTCGGCTTTAATCCGTACTTACAAAATATCACGCTAAATGCACCTCACAGCTGTACACAGATGCCGCAGTATTCCAGTCAACCTGAACAAATTTTAGTACGCAATTCCCTCCCATATGCTATAATCAAGCGACGCCCAATTTTATGCCTCCTTATCAGACAGGAATAAACCAAAAATCTTCCCATGTACCACATACTAATAATCCTAACACAAATAGCACAGTAACATTATTCTCAAACAAAATTAATAAGATGGACCTTGAAGAGCCCAGTGAGAACAAAACGTCAACAAAGGTAATGACACAAACGATAAACCAAGCAAACTATCAGTGTTAAAATAGAGAATTAAAAAATATTTATCAAATGAAAATGATGAACTCAAACTTCTAACAGACTCTGATGATGAAATTTCAACAGATAAAAGAAAGGATAACACAACTGGAAAAATAACTAAAAGCAATGTTCCAAAAAAAAGAACTCCACTTCCAATCTACATATATGGGGCGAATAATTATAAGAAGATGCTAGAAGGTCTATCACTAATCGCCGAAAATGTAACTTATACAGGGTGTCTGGTGGCAGATTTATATTTTCAAACTTAAATAAAAAACGTAATAATTGACACAAAGTTTTATTAAGAGCATTGAACGATAGAATAGAAATGCGGATTTCATTTTTTAAAGAGTATCTCATCCAAATGTCTTCCGTCGAGTTGCACACACTGTTCAAAACGAAGCCTTGTGTTCTGCGCCACACGCTGCAGTAAACTTGGTTCAATTGAGCTGATTTCTCGACGAATATTTTCCTTTAAAGCCACAAGAGATTGGGGATTGTCATTATAAACCCTCTCTTTGATGTAGCCCCATAAAAAAAAATCCATGGGAGTTAGATCGGCGACCTCGGTGGCCATGGGATGTCCCCAAAGCGATTGATCAGTTTTTGGGGAAATTTTCCTGAAGCAAATTCATCGAAGCTCTGGCTGTGTGCAGTCGCCCCATCCTGTTGAAACCACGTGTGTGAAGAGTACGATGGATGAGCTCGCAGGTTTGGCAAAAGAAATCCGTAATCATGCGTCGATAATTTTCACCATTGACATTCGTCGCCTGACCTCGAAAATTTTGAAAAAATGGTCCAATTATCCCATGCGTGGATAAGGCACACAAACAGTTACCCTGGAGCAATGCAATGGTTTTGATGTTTCAATCGAGGGTTCTTGGAGACCAGTAACGGCAGTTTTGCTTGTTGACGTGGCCGTTTAAGTGAAAATGAGCCTGGTCGCTCCAAAAATGGGATTTACAGTGCGAAAACGCTCCAACATCGTTTCACAAAAATTTTTGAGTAAATCAAAGTCACTTTCTTTCAGTTCTTGAACGATTTGAATTTTAAAAGGATGGAACTTCAGATCCTTTCTTGAAATTTCATGAATAATCGCTCTTGGAAGTCCCAGTAAGGCTGCTCTTTTACGTATTGAAAGTCGCGGATTTTCACGTAAACTGCTTTCAACCAGTTCAATGTTTTCGGGAGTCTTTGAAGATGAACTGGGCTCTGGCCGTGGAGCATTCATAGCCGAGGCAGTTGCGCGGAATCTCTGCACCCACGAACGAATTAAATTTACACTCGGTCCATCCCGTATTCGCCAAACACCGAACTTTGAACAAAATTGTCGACGGGCAATTACGTAAGAATCATTACTCTTAAAAAATGTCTCTACAGCGAACGCGTGATGCTCACTCGACCACTGTGACAAATCCGTTTATTACTTTTTGAAATAATCGTATTTAAAAATATAAATCTGCCACCAGACACCCTGTATTACTAAAACTCTATCAAACAATACTTTCACAATAAACCTCAAAGCAACTGAAATATATAGAAAATTAATAAACTACGTCAGAAGTGATAAGTATCCAGACCAGCAAAATAGGGCGTATATATATTTGTAATTTGCATCATACTATTCCAATCACCAAAATCAAACCAAGACTACGCCCACTCAAAGTTATATTGCAAGAAACTCTATAAATGTGTCAAATGTGGTGGATCACATATAGAGATTTAATTGAGGTAAGACAAAGCAACCGACCGACAACAACAAGACATATCAACGAACCCTCAACCTACCTTTCCAACCTTTTTTAAGTAACTTCTACTTAAACTCCAGTTATGCTCAAGCTACAGCTGGTATCCCAATAACCAATATCAGCAATAATACTGACGTAGCAAACAAACTGGGCAATTTTCTCAGCAAATTTAAAAACCAAACACTATAATCCTGTCAATGCTCACTACTACCATAAATAAATTAGCCAAATAATGGCTACAATACTAAGAATAGTTGAGTGGAATGCAAATAGGATTTCTAACCGTATTGAAGTCATAATTTTATTTCATGATATAAACAAAATTGAAATTTATATTTTAAATCTACTCTACAAAACTAATTTATATAAGAATACCATACTATACAGTCTACTTCATGAACTATTCCGAAGTATCAGCGCATGCAGGCTCGGCTATTATCATTAGATTATCGCTAAAACATTATTCCTCCAACCATATATTATAAATAAAATATAAAATCTTATTGTAGAACTGGACACTTTTTCTTAGCTCAAGACAGTTGCTGCAATCTGGTTTAGTTAGGATTGTATTTCCTACCAGCTAGAGATTGAAACGCAAAAATACAACTTGTGAGTACAGACTCAACAATTCGAAAGGTAGAGTACTACTTAAAATCTCAGAATGAAATTGTATAAATTTCCTTTCGACAGGAGAGCCAACTTGTTGGCTAAGGGTCCTAAATAGTTTTACCTGACTTAGTGGGCTTTGCAGTCGTTAAAGAGATATCTGATGTAAATAATGGTATTGAATTCAGCTTCGGCCTTATCTCATAACACAGCTCTATTATTATAATCTGAAAACCACCTCTCAGACTCTGCACTAAAAATAAATGAAACTGTCAGACTTGATGTTACCCTAAAAAATAACTAGAATATAAATAAAACTGCCCAATACCTGTCATAAATAATCCAAAAATCAATTCAAAATAAACTTTCCGCTACATATCAAAAATCTTATACACGATAAACTAAAAGCTAGTCAAATATTTCAAAAGACAAGAAATTTTTTAGAAAAACACTCCAGAATAGATTAACACATAAACTTCAAAAAATTCTACACGATGCTTCAAACATATATGACAAAGCTTTTTCCGGATGATCATTTGCTGTGGAATACCACTAAAATTCAAAAGATCTACATGTACCTATTCCACCAATTAGAAAACCTGACAGAATATGTGTCTTCAAACCTTAGCTAAGGCTAACACATTTGTCGAGCACCTGTCAAATGTATTCTTCCTACCTGAAACAACCAACGATGACCCAGAGATTAGATGTTCCCTAAATTCACATCTTGGTAGTTATCTTTTCCGATGAAATAATTTATTAAAAAAATAAAACTTAAACTCACTCAAAGCTCCTGCATATGAATTTGATTGTTGGAAAAAATGTTAAAGAATCTCCTAAGAGAAGCAATTGTCCTAATCATGACAATCTATAACACCATATTACGCTTTTGCTACTTTCCAGCACAATGGAAATATGCTCAGATTCTGATGATACCTAAATCTGGTAAATCTCCGATGGAACCTAGACCTCAGAGACCTCTAAGTGGCTAAACTCTTTAAAAACTATTTCTAACAGAATGCTAGAATACTATTTCTTGAGAAATACTATTTCTAATTATCAATTCTGTTTTCATCAGGACCACTTAACTGTACAACAGTGTCACAGATTAGTCACTCAAATCAAAGATAATCTTGAAGGAAATAAGGTATGTGCTTCTGTTTTCCTTAATTTTCACAAGCTTTTGATGGGGTTTAGCACACAGGGTTGCTTTTCAAAATAAGAAATAAGTTTATTGACCAAATATACCATATTATGAAGTCCCACTGTAACGAACGACACTTTTAAGTAAAAAGCAATGACGAATTATATCACTATCACTGTATCTAATAGGGTGTGCCGCAGAATAGTGTACTTAGTCCATTTCTTCACCTAGTTTACATTAAGGATGTTTCATTAATGCCCATTTTAGCTGATGACTCGGCCACCAAAAAACTACAAAGCCTTATAAACACACTACAAATATGGCTGAAGAAATGGAAAGTCATAGTAAATCCGAACAAATTCACTTAAGTAACCTACTGACCGGAGAATCAGCAGCACTGGATAAACAACGTAACCCATTCCTATCAAAGAAGTTAAGTATCTTGGAATGCACCTGGATAAAAAAATTGGAGAGCTCATATAAAAGACAAAAGAAAACAGTTAGATGTAAAAATGAAAAACATAAACTGACT
Organism: Sinelater perroti; assembly: GCA_036346155.1. Classification (NCBI taxonomy): domain Eukaryota; kingdom Metazoa; phylum Arthropoda; class Insecta; order Coleoptera; family Elateridae; genus Sinelater; species Sinelater perroti. The sequence goes on from JARFIY010000341.1 coordinate 3,888,461, forward strand.
AATTAATAGAAAATTCTAATTATCTATAGAAAAATAGCTTCTTATTTATAAAACTATCATAAAACTAATCTAGACATACGGAATCTAACCTGGGGTGCAGTAAACCATCCAACACCAAAATATTGAAAATATTCCAATCAAAAACCCTCAGAATGATAACTGACGCGTTTTCGTACGTTTCCAATTAAACACTAGACAACGATCTAAAAATTCCGTTTATCTCAAAAGTAATTAAACCAAAAGGCACCTATTACAAAACAGATGTATAAGACATAGTAATCAACTCATAGACTGTCGGAAAAAGACTGAAAAAATTAAGGCCAGAGAGCTTCCTAGTGAACTGTCAATAGATGGTTCTTGAGGCAAACTAATTCACTTACATACTATTTGTAGTTGTAGTGTTGAAGTAGATTGTAAATAACCAATATTAAATAAAAAAAGTCTTAGCAGTCTTCCCAATACTGTGACTACTTATATAGGTACAAAATTTTAGTTATTTTTTTGGTGACAACAAAATCTGAGTTCTGGTCAATTAACAGTGCAGCACTCTGCTGCACTTTTCATACTGTCATGATGAAATAGTTTATTACGTTTACTAATTTTTTTGATGTTTTTAAAGTTGCATTGATAAGTCTACGATCATGTATCTGTTACTTATATTTATCTCAGTAAATTAGATTATTTTGATCCGCTGCTGTAGGCTACTTCTTAAGTATTGTAGTGACAATGATAGCAGTAACATAAATGTAGTTCAGTACAAAGGTTATAATTTAAAGTAATATTTTTATAACATCCCGTGTTTTACTGGAAATGATGCGCAAGTAACTTAGAGTGTCGGGTTGGAAAATAAAAGTAATAGCATAGTAAGTTGGATAAGTTGCTTGACCCCAGCAGTTCTTAATTAAGAGTTAATATTTGCATATATAGGATTAAAAATAAAACCAGTTAAAAATCACTAAAATACTATTATAAAAAATTGTTGTAATATATACTTATTCGATCTATTTTGGAAGACTAAATGGCAACTATTTTATGAAGGTTAGAAACTTTCTTGATTTTATAAAAGAAGCTTGTAAAAAGTTCTTCATACTTTGGTAGCTCATAATATACTAACGTATAACAAATACCTTGTAATATTGTAACAAACGTGCAGGGTGTGTTAAAACGCTTTCTCTTTCTTTCAGTTTAATAAGAAAAAAGTAGGAGGTATACAAAGTAAAAAATAATGATCACATGGAGTCTTCTAAAGTTCTCCATTACACTCTTCAACACGTGCTGAGAAATTTAATGTTTGTAAATCGTAGCCTTGAGATATCCCCACAGGAATAAATCGAACTGGCCAAAATCTGGCAAGTGGGTTGGCTAAGCGACCGCGTTAAGAAATTAAGCACTTAAAACAGCTCATTTAGTACCTGGAACTGTATGGGGTGTGATTCTATCCTGTTGAAATAAAACGTTTTTCTGTAGGATCGCATCTAGGTTTAGTAAAGAAAAATTGTTGAATAATTTCCAGATATCGATTGGTTTCGATAGTAACGTAATGAATTTCCTCATCGAATAAGTAAGAGTCAATGCCAACACTCGCTACGAAGAGGCTCTTCATAAATATTTCATGAGTTGTTATTACTGCAATAACAATGTTTTTTTTTATTAACGCACCTTGACAAGTGCCTATGCATTTCGTCGGTAATTACATACATATATTGTGTGATAAAAACAAAAATCCCGGAGTAACGCGCAGTATAAAATACAACTATATAAATGAAAAACAAGGACTTGTTTGCACGCAAATCTCCCGGTGGTCACAAAATAGATGGAAATTGCTATCTCTTACTGTATCGAGATTTTTCTCTTTTCCTTGTATTACAGAAATAGTATCCAAGCCATATCAAGATTGTTTTTAAACCGAAAACAAAAAACACGTGTATCGACAACAAAATTATTGTTTCGGATATACGCTTCTACAGCAAAAGCTCCCTGTTCGTTCATCGAAGATATACAGGCTATTAAACGTCATGGAGAGGCAGGCGTGTAAATAGCCGCTCTCGTGGATGCGGTGTTGGATACGATCCGATGCGGCTCGTAAGGACCAAAAAATGGAGAGGCAGGCGTGTAAATAGCCGCTCTCGTGGTGCGGTGTGGAAACGTTGTTCGGCCCGTAGTGGAAGGTCAGCCGATAAGGCCAAATCGTCCCTTAAACGGCCGTCGCGTTAGCGGATGGGGGCGGCTACCGATATCAACCAAAGAATTGCCAAATCGCTCACCTGAATCGGCTTCGGCTTCGGCTTCGTCGGCGATTCCAAGGTGGCCGGGATAAACAACAATTCCTATCAAAAAAGTTAAGTATCTTGGAATGCACCTGGATGAAAAAAATTGGAGCTCATATAAAAGACAAAAGTAAACAGTTAGATGTAAAATGAAAAACATAAACTGACTAATTAATAGAAAATTTAATTATCTATAGAAAAAAGCTTCTTTTATAAAACTATCATAAAACTAGTCTAGACATACGGAATCTAACTCTGGGGCAGTAAACCACCCAACACCAAAATATTGGATATATTCCAATCAAAAACCCTCAGAATGATAACCGACGGTTTTTCCCAATTAAACACTAGACAACGATCTAAAAATTCAGCTTATCTCAAAAAATTAAACCAAAAGGCACTTATTACAAAACAGATGTATAAGACAAAACAACTCATAGACTGTCGGAAAAAGACTGAAAAAATGGAAGAGAGCTTCCTAGTGAACTGTCAATAGATGGTTCTTGACAAAACTTTCACTTAACTATTTATTTTTTTTTTATCTTGAAGTAGATTGTAAATAACCAATATTAAATAAAAAAAGTCTTAGCAGTTTTCCCAATACTGTGAATATGTTTTTGTGGACTATTATATAGGTACAAAATTTTAGTTATTTTTTTGGGACAGCAAAATCTGAATTTGGTCAATTAAAGTCCCTCTCTGTACTTTTTATAATGATGAAAATAGTTTATTACGTTTACTAATTTTTTGATGTTTTTGTTGCATTGATAAGTCTACGATCATGTATCTGTTACTTATACTTATCTCAGTAAATTAGATTATTTTGACCCTTTCTTTTTAAGTATTGTAGTGACAATTGTAGTAAAAATTAGTTTAAAGGTTATAATTTAAAGTAATATTTTATAACAGTTTTACTGGAAATGATGCCAAGTAACTTAGAGTGTTGATTTGGAAAATAAAAGTAATAGCATACTACAGTAAGTTGGATAAGTTGCCAGAAGCAGTTATTAATTAATAGTTTTTTATATTGGATTAAAATAAAACCAGTTAAAAATCACTAAAATACTATTATAAAAATTGTTGTAATATATTTTTCCATCTATTTTGGAAGACTAAATGGCAACTATTTTATGAAAAAACTTTCTTGATTTTATAAAAGGTTTTTCTTCAATTTTATTAATTTGTAAACAAATACCTTGTAATATTAAGAAATGCAGGGTGTTAAAACCTCTCTTTCTTTCAGGTTCAATAAAAAAGTAGGAGGTAAAAAAAAAATGTTCATATGGAGTCTTCTAAAGTTCTCCATTATACTCTTCAACACGTGCTGAGAAATTTGACTGATATCTCAATTCGTAGGGCTAAAGAGTCTTGCGATGTTTGAAAGAGCCCCTCACAGGAATAAATCGAACGGGAAAATCTGGCAAGTGGGCTGGCGCAGGTTAAGAAATGAAGCATTAAAACACCCATTTAGTACCTGGAGCTGTATGGGTGTGATTCTATCCTGTTGCAATCAAACGTTTTTCTGTAGGATTGCATCTAGCAGAGCCGAACAGACGTGGTGTGGGTGCTGGGGTGCTGGGTCTAGCTGTTATTCTGGTAAACTTAATCAAATTTCTAATCCTTGGCATAACGTCACATTTGTACAACAATAATGCCGGTTTTACGGTTTCAAACACCTATTATTTCAACAATCAACAAAAAAACATTCCCTTCATGTTAATTCGCAACCTCAAAGGTAGGGGGCAAGCCAGCAACCACAAACAGTGCAGTTACAGCAACCTCAACAAACTTTGATACCACAGTGGAATATACCCCAGGCCAATAAAACACGGATGAATACTTTAACAACAAACACCTAATTATTTAACTTATCGGGAATCGTACCTCACAACAAAGTGTTCCAAATAGTACAGCACTGATAAACTCTGGTTATTTATTTCGCAAGCGCTGCAACATGGGGCGCCATCAGATCATGTTATGAATACAAACCGTACCAGTTGACAAATCCTTTTAACAACGATGATATTATGTCAGTCGCCAGTGATAAATCAGAAGTTATAACATTAAATGAGTTTCAAGAAGTAAGACGACATAAAAGAAGGAGAAGCGGTGATCTTTCTTCACAGTTAAAAGCAGCCTAACACAGGAACATCCACCTCCAACGGTACGATGCACTAGCATCAGTCGCCAATGATGCAGGAGAGCAATCCATTAGATCGATACCCGCTGCAGAAAAGAGAAAAAGATTCAAGTTCTCCTTTCATAATTCACTATGTAACAAAAACCCCTGCTACAGCTTACAATTATCAATTATTGCAAAACAAAGTCAAATTTCAAGTAAAAAAGTGAAAACTATAAAGTAAAGGGATGCTCTTGATAAAATAAAGTAGCAAGGCACAATATAGCCGAAGAGGAGAAGACATACAGAGTCGTGTTAAAGAATATGCACCATTCCAGAGAAACTGCCCTAATCAAGGAAGAACTATTAAAGGGCACGAAGTTGTAAATATTATGAATGTTATCAAAGAAACTAAGAAGAAAAAATCTCTTCTTCATTGATACCAAGCGTAACGCAAATAACAAGGACATATTTAAAATTAAAAATATTGAAAATGCAATTGTGCAATTTGAAGAACCCTTAAGGAAAACGCACACCCGATGCGTCAAATGGCAGGGCTGCACGACTACGCACGTGGCAAAAAATCGTAATGATGGTAAACCCCAAATGCGTACTATGCGCCGGTGCGCACCCAGCTAAAAAAGGCTGTAAAGTTTAAGTCGACATCCTAAACAGAAGAAACCCGGGTCTAGCTTGTAAAATACTTACGTCCGGAATCAACAGCAATTCAACCAACAACGCAACAAAATGACACAAGTACAAGCTAATCAAGAACAACAAAATCAACTTCAGAACCTAACGATGACCAGTATGCAACATAAAACCCTCACCCCCTTAATACAGATATGTTGGAAAAACGTCATGCCAATTTTCATGTTAGCAAACCGTCAATATAATCAAATAAATCGTCAACCCAGGTCAGCAAACAGGGACTTAACCTCCATCATTATTCAATGCAACAAACTATATTGGCGCAACAGCAAACAACAAATGAATTATCAACACAGATCAGGCTCCTAAGAGAAGAATTGTCAAATAATAAAAATGGTTCCAATATTTAAAATCGCCTTATGGAATGCCAATGGGCTTTCAAAACACAAGCAAGAAGTAGAAATGTTTCTTAAGTTACATAATGTAGATATTTTAATAGTTTCAGAGACTCATTTCACAAGCTCGAGTTACCTCAAAATACAAAACTACAACATATATTCCACAGAACATCCAAAAGCAGAGAGACATGCTATGGGAGGTACGGCCATACTGATCTAGAATAGTATTAAACATTATGAGCTATCAAAATTCAAGGAGGACTTCCTACAAGCAACTAGTGTTCGAATAGAAGACTGGAATGGTCCTCTCACACTCTCAGCAGCGTACTGCCCGCCAAATCGCCCTACTAACTAAGAAGGTTTTATTAACTATTTTCGCTCCCTGGGTAATAGGTTCCTAGCAGGCGGAGACTATAATGCGAAAATACTCTGGGCTCCTAATTCCACAGGACGTGGAAGAGTACTATATAAAGTTTCCAAGAACTACAGCTAAATTATTTATCAACATATGAACCAACGTACTGGCCCACAGATGTTAACAAAATTCGGACTTGCTGGATTTCTTCGTTACCAAAGGTATAGCTCCTGGGTACCTGGACATCTCATCATGCTTGATCTTAACTGATCCACTCCCGTTATAGCTACAATAAGTGCAACAATTATTGGAAAAATCCATCAAAACTTTTTAATAACAGAACAGATTGGTACCACTTTAGATCTTTAGTGGATAATAAACTGAATATGAGAATACCGCTCAAAACCACTGATGACGTTGAGGCTGCGGTATGGAACTTTACCAAGTATTACAAGAGTCGGCTAGGAAGCGACACCAGATATCCCAATTACAAGAAAACAGGAATGCTGTCCAATGGTCATCAAAAGAAAATTGCAGAAAAAGAAGGCTGAGGAGAATCTGCAGAACACTGGTTACCCTCTGATAAAACACGCTATAATAAAGCATCTGCGGAACTCAAGAGTTTAATCAAAGACTTAAAGAATAAAAGCTTTCAAGAGTACTTGGAAAATTTAAGCCCTACCATTGATACAAACTACGCTTTGTGGAGAGCAACCAAAAGGATTAAATACCAGCATCAACAAATTCAATACGCAAAGAAGACAACAGTTGGGCACGCACTGATTCGGATAAGGCAGATGTTTTTGCTCAGTATCTTAGTAAAGTTTTTCAACCTTTCCCCTTCTTTAACACCAGAAGAAGATGCTGAAATAAAGAATTATCTCCATACCATATCAATTCCCACTGCCAAAGCTCTTCTCAGTTAAGGGAAAGATATGGTTAAAAATGATCTACATCCAAAAAGGCCCCGGATTGATCAAATAACAGGAAAGATAATCAAGGAACTTCCTCGCAAAGCTTTGTTATGATTACAATATTATTCAATTCAGTCCTGCGTTTAGGTACTTTCCGTTACTCTGGAAGGTGGCTCAAGTAATTCTTATATTAAAACCTGGGAAACCACCCAACGAGGCTGCTTCATATAGGCCAATTAGTTTACTATCCATATTTGGAAAATATTAGAAAAATTGCTAGCCAAAAGACTTAAATCATCGAAGAGATGAATTTGATTCCAGCGCATCAGTTTGGATTTAGAAGGGCATTCAACCATACAGCAGGTCCATGTAGTCAACTTTAAATCAATCTTTTGAAGAAAAAGTTACTGCACAGCAGTCTTCCTCGACGACAGCCAAGCATTCGATAAGGTGTGGCACGATGGCCTGCTGTATAAATTAAAAAGATCGCTACCACATTCATATTATATTATAATTCAATCATACTTAGAAGAAAGATACTTCCAGATAAATATGACCAAACGCTTACTAAAATACATCCAATTAGATCAGGGTAACAGGGGCGTCCTCGGACCCCTTTGTATATCCTTTTACAGCTGACATGCCTACCAATGATCAGTCGCTCACAGCTACTTTTGCGGATGATAAAGCAATCTTGGTGAAACATAAAGACCCAGTCCGCTGCAAGAACGCTACAAAATCACTTAAATGATATCGTAAATTGGACCAAGAAGTGGAGAGTTAAAATAAATGAGTCTAAATCATACCACATTACTTCACAAAGTGTAGAGGCAACTCACCACAAGTTTTCATTAACAACAATCCATTACCTCAAGTAACAGAGGTCAAATATCTAGGAATGCACCTTGATAAGGGGCTGACATGGAAGCCACATATTTGGAATAAAAAAACAACTTGGCACCAAATTTAGCAAAACTACTGGCTACTGGGCAGAAAATCCAAATTGTCTCTCAGGAAAAATTGTTAGTTTACAACGTCGCGTTCAAACCAATTTGGACTTATGGTGTCCAACTATGGGGAACTGCAGCCAACACTAACATCCAAATTATCGAAAGATATCAGTCAAAAGTCCTACGTGCTATGTGCGATGCCCTTTTGTGAGGAATGCTGACATAATGAGTGATGTGAAAGTGGACACAGTTAAGGAAACTATTAGAAAGTTTAGTGCAAAATATCTAAATAAACTAGAACATCATAGCAACGTCTTAGTGATCAATTTCTTGGACAATAGTGACAAGATCCAAAGACTAAACAGATTAAAGCCCCTTGACCTGCCAAAAAGACTTTAGTTGTAGTTAATGTTCTTATTATTATTATAAATATAAGCAACAACTATATTTTAAGATAACACTGAGTTAAGGTCACTGGACCCTAACTCACATGCATACTACTCAACCCACAATTCACACATTAAATTTGCTTATTGTAAGTCTTTATAGATTGGAAATAGTTAATAAATTAATCGTAAAAAAAATATCAAGATCGTTTTTAAAGCGAAAACAAAAAGCGCGTGTAGCGACAACAAAATTATTGTTTCGGATATACGCTGCTACAGCAAAAGCTCCCTGTTCGTTCATCGAAGATATACAGGCTATTAAAGGTCACTTACGGCATCTGCGTGTAATAAGATCACATAATTCACCCTCAAGTCTATCTTTATTTCATAATCTTTTATTGAAATTGTAAATTAGTGAAAAAGTTTTTTAGATGTTTTTAATAAAATGATGATACTTTATTGCTACTCATTGTATCTATTTAGTTAAAGATTTTATGTTTTAACGAGTTATTCTGTTTTACTATTGTTACGGTTGCTACTAGTATTTAAAAATATACATAAGTACAGCATTAAAATAATTTTGTAACATAATAATTACCATGCAAAATACTTTACATCAGGGTGTACAAAAGAATCACCGTTCTGTTCTTAATGAGTCGGGATTTTCTCACAGACACGAGAGTGTTCTTATCTTTAAAGACCCAGAGTTTGCTCTGGTGCAGTACACAAAAATATTATCTGGACATATTTAGAACTATCAGGTAGGTTAATTAATTAGGTAAGTTCAGCGACCAGAAGAGGAAGACGATGACGAAGAAGAGGAATATTAAGCTTTTCCTCACATTCAAACTTAAAATGTAATAAATTTATTATAAACTTTTTTTTTATTTAACAAGCACTAAGCGTATGCATTGCAACTAGTAAATACTATCTAGCAATTTGTTCTTAATAAATTCTCACTTAAATTCAAGTTTAAAGTCTTAAATCTAGGTAAGTCTTAGCAGTTGGTGGATATACTCCCATTGGCGCACTCCACATATGTTAAAAACACTTCGTTCACATGTTTTAATTGCTCATAATTCACTTAACTTAACTTACACTAGTTCAAAAGGTTTTTGCCTTTTTAGCCTACGTATAAGTCCACTGTTGTCGAGTAATTGTAGCACTTCGACATTCACATGTTCATGTAGTCTTGTTTCGTGTTTTTCCGCAAAACGTTTAATTTCCTCAGTGACCATAGGCACTTCTAGGTCCCTGTGGATGTCTTCATTTCTAATGTACCATGGAGAGTTGACGATACTGCGCAGTACTTTGTTTTGAAAGGTTTGAATATTTTTTACATTAGATTTCTTTGTGCATCCCCACAGCTGCACACCGTAAGTCCAAATTGGTTTTAGAATTTGTTTATACAACAATAGTTTGTTATGCAGAGACAGCTCGGAATGTCGTCCAAGCAACCACCACATTTTTCTGAATCTAATGCAAAGTTCTTCGCGTTTTTTCTTTATATGTACTTTACACCTGAGCTTGGCATCTAGAGTCATACCCAGGTATTTAGCTGTGTTAGCGTAAGGAATTCTTTGCTGATTGATCACTACAGGCAAGTAATCAATTCTTTTATTGGTGAAGTTTATATGGGTAGACTTCGCCTCGTTTAGTTTAATTCGCCACTTCTTGGTCCACCTGGTGACGTTGTTGACGGCTAATTGTAGTTTATTAGTAGCTACTTCTATTTCGTTGCTTGTGGCCAGTAATGCAGTGTCGTCAGCAAATGTGGCTGTCGTCACTCCATCACTCATGGGGATGTCACTAGTATAAAGCAAGTGTAGAACAGGCCCAAGGACGCTTCCTTGCGGTACACCTGCGGCAATAGCTTTTAGTTCGGAGTATTCTTCGCCATATCTCACTCTGAACTGTCAGCCAGAGATGTATGATATCAGAATGTGGCTCATCTGCCTAGGCAGATTTTTAGTTATTTTGTATTCGAGGCCCTCGTGCCATACTTTTGTCAAAAGCTTGGGCCACGTCAAGAAATATCGCTGCTCATATTTCTTTTTCTTCTAGGGTTCTTTCAATTACATCAGTGATTCGGTGCACTTGATCAATGGTCGAATGTTTGTTCCGAAATCCAAACTGGTGAGTTGGAATGAGCTGCTTTTCTTCAATAATTGGCTTGAGGCGTTTCAGAAGCCGTTTTTCGAACAGTTTGGATATGTTTGGTAGTAGTGAAATTTTGGGCGGTAAGATGCTTTCTCATTGGGTGGCTTCCCCTGGTTTGGGGATCATAACTTCCGCAACTTTCCACTGCAGCGGTACGTACTGTAGTCGTAGCGCAGCATTGAATAGATGCGTAAGCTTCATTATACCCTTTTCTGGTAGTTTCTTCAGCAGTTGTCCACTTCATAGTCATAGTCGGTGGCTTTTTTGGCACTGAGATTCTTTTGTATCTCACTGTAAATTTCTTTTGGAGTTAATGGCAATATGGCCCTGTCCTCCCTGTTGTTTATCTCTGGTAGGTGCTGATTGTCATCAGCTGGATGTGATTGGAATGTATTCGCTAAATGTTCAGCAAATATTTCTGCTTTTTCCTCGTCTTTTCTAGCCCATCCGCCATCATTTTACGAATGGGTGGATTATGATTATGAGGCCGCTTTAATCTCCTTGTGGCTTTCCAGATAGAGTATTCGGTATCTTTATCGTCTGTTAGTCCCTTTAGGAATTCAGTGAACGTTTCATTCTTAACAGAACGGATCTCTTCTTTGAGTTGTTGGCTTAGCCGGTTTAGCAGTTGTTGGTCTGCCGGAGCTCTGGTTTGTTGCCATTTCTTCCGTGCTTTTCGTTTCGCTGAGACAAGTTCTCTGATCTCCTAGGGTAGTTCACGCCAATTGTTTTCTTTTTGGCTCAGGGTATTGCTCCATGCGGCTTGCTGCAGGTCGATTACAAACCGCTCTGCTTGTTCATCTAGCTGCTCAATTGATCTTAGTGGAACATTTAGTTTGATACGCTGTTCTGCTTCTGCTCTAAATCCATCCCAGTCAGTCCATTTGTTTGTTAGTGATGGTGAAGATGATTTATTGATTATTGTTTCGCTTAGTGTCAGGATAATGGGGAGTGGTCTGATGACATGTTGTAGTTATCTTCAATACCAATGTAGTTGAAGATACGCTTTTCAGTATGAAGAAGTCTATCAGATCTGGTATTTTGTTGCTATCTGACGACCAGTATGTTGGTTTGCCAGTTGAATGACATACGCATTTAGCTTGTTTGATCGCTTCATATAGCTGTTTTCCTTTAGTAGTGACAAGTCTGGATCCCCACTGGGTATGTTTGGCGTTGAAGTCACCTCCTAATAGGAAGTGATCTCTAGCTCTTGGAAAAGCCTTATAAAGTCATTTTTTTCTAGTGCGTACCTTGGTGGACAGTATATTGCAGCAACTGTATAATCCTTGGACTTTGTGAGGATTTTACTGCTGTTGCTTGTATTTCGCGAGTGTTGTAGTTTACTTCTTCATAATGTTTTACGTTATCTTTTAATAATACCGCCGGTCCACCCCTTGCTGTATTATCTGGATGGGGGGTGTGGTATAGTTTGTACCCTTTTATATTTAGGTAGTTTTCCTTAGTAAAATGGGTTTCAGAAATTAGGCAGATGTCTATTTTTTAATCCCAGAGGAATAGTTCTAATTCATGGGCGTGCTGGAGAAGCCCATTTGCATTCCATGCTGCTATTCTAATTGACATAGCCATTTTTATTTCCTAGTTATGGGCGCGACCATATTGCTATTTTCTAGTTTCGTCACTCTAGTTAAGATAGACTTTATGGAATCTTCTTGCTTTTCGAGTTTTCCAAGAATTGCTTGCAATGTTTTGTTGATTACATCCATATTAGCTTCTTCGATCTTGCCTTGTTGAGTTTTACCTTTTGCCATTCGTGCGTATCTGGTACCTGCTGAGCTATTTTGCACAGCCGTACTAGCCTTAGGTAAGGTTGGAAAATTTTGCAGCGTTTTCTTTATTGGTGCCGTTTCTTGGGCATTAGTTGTTCTTCGGTTGTTTCGTTTGTTTTCTTGTAGGGTTTTTTCCCTACGTTTTTGAAGTTCCTTTGCGACTACGCACCCGCGATAGTTTGCCGGGTGAGCTTCTCCACAATTGACGCATTTAGCTTTTGCAGGTTTAGTTAACTTGCAGTCCTTAGTAGCGTGAGGTCCTGCACACTTTACGCACCTTGCCTCTTTGTGGCAGAAGGATTGGGTGTGTCCATACGCCTGGCACTTTTTGCATTGCGGGATAAGGGTTGTTTTCTTACGTAGAGGTTCAATTTTTACCCTCAATCCTGCAATCATACTAATTTTGTGAATATCTTTAATATCTTCTGATTTGTCAAAATCTAACATGTATAGAGGCAGTGGCTTAGTGATGATGCCATTCTCTGTTTTCGTTTTTTTCATAATGTTAGTAACATTTACGATTTTAAATCCTCTTTCTTTTAAGTCTTCTGTGATCATTTTTATTGAACACGTCGGGTGTATACCTCTGGCCATAACTTTTATGGGTCGGTTTTGTTTGTCTTCATAGGTGTAATATTCGACATCGTAATTGCGTAGAGTTGAGATCAGACTACGGTATTGCGTTTCATCTGAGACGTTGATCTTAAATACATCATTATTCATAGCGGTTACTCTATAACTAACCTTTGCTGCTTGCAATATGTCATGTACAGTTTCGTATTCTTTTATATTCACCAGATTTATTGGTGGAGGTAGGGTGTTTTCTTCTCTTTCGACTTATTGTCTGATTGTTTAGCGGTTGTTGATTGCTGCTGTGGAGAGATCTCCGGGGACGCAATTGCTTTCCGTTTTTATGTCTTGATTTCTGAACTATCCAGTTTGTTTCTCTGGCTAATTCTTCTTCGTCGGTGTGATATTCGACTTTTCATCAGTTACTTGCTCTGCTTTGGGTGCCGCCACTGGGTTCTCGAGGCTTTTACCCTTTGCATTAGCTGGTTGATATTATCCTGTAGAGTTTCGATGGTTGCGAGGGATTGTTGCCAAGCGTTCCATAAATTAAGCTCATTTTGAGTTTTAATTGATTCTCTTGTACAAGAATCTGGTTTTGCTGAGATAATAAAGCCTCAGCTGGTGTTGTAGGTCGTTGTATTAGCGGGAGATTATTCATTCTGTTGCTGTGTGCATATTTGCACTGCTGCAAAATGATTAGCTTGTTATCTTACCGAGCAGAGTACAATCACATTTTCAGGCAGTTGCACTTTCTCGGCAGGATCCTTATCACACTTCACTTCGCGTTTTACACGTACTCGCAATCTCGTATTAGATATCACTGCTAGAGCGGCATCCAACACGTCTTCACTCTTCAAAAGTAAAACGAGTACTAGTATGATAAACTGATGGTAAATTAAAATATAATTCAAATGTATTTAAACTATTTCAATTTAATATCTTATTATTAATATAAGTTAACTAAATATTATTAAATTGATGTCCTATTCATGAATAATATCTATAAATAGCATTTATTAATTAATAAATAACTAGAGCTTCCTAATAATTGTAATACTTTTAGTAATTATTTAACTTTGTAAACTATACTATGTATTAGTTTTCACAGTTGACCGAGCGTTATCATATATAAGGCTAAGCGCTTTCCACTCGCGCTCTATCTCAAGAACGGTTAACTGAATAAAATATTACCAAAAAAAATCATATTTGTAGAAAATGTTATGTTCTACAACTTTTATATAAACTCTAAATGTCGTTTAGAGCAAAGGAAACAAGACTAAGACTATCACTGCAACGCCAGATTTACCAAGAGAAACCGCCGGCATCGAACATTTGAAGCAAGTAGTGAACAAAATGGCCTCAAACCAACAGGTGTGCCTCTAAAACAACAGTAAACGCGCTCATGTCCAAATTTATTTCATAATATCATATTTCTTCGTTTTGGTATAATTACACTTAATCGATGTCCAATGCATGTACAGTACTGTGAGTAACATTTATCGAAAAAGTTTGACTTAACACTCTAAAGTGTAGATGACGCAAACAATTCCGTAACACAAACCTATTTCGTCCAGTTAAAAAATATTTTCTAAAGTACACAGCTTATTTGAGAATATAAATGATTAGCTTACATCGCTGTATAATAAGCGGAAAGATATTATCACTTATAGGAGTTTTATTTGACACCAAATTACACTAAATAACAAAATTTAACAAATAACTAATTTTTGTTGTTCAAGAAAGAATTTTGTATAAAATCGACATGGGTTTTGCAACCTATTACTCTGTCTTTCAAGCGGGAAGTAAAACTATAAGAAAACAAAATGTAAACTCATACAAATTGGCTTTTCTATCTTTAAAAAAGTTAATAGCCCAGCAAGTTAAAGTTCGTAGGCAGGAATTTTACCTGGAACTTCAGAAATTGGTAAATTAATATTACCTTATTTTATTTACTACTAGAAGCAAAGTTTAAATTAGTATATGAAAGTTCTCAAAAAGCAATTTTATGCGCAGCATCGTCAAAGTAGCGTAATTATCTACTTTCAAGAAAAATTTCGTTCTGTAGACGTTTGTGCAGTTACATCAAAGTTGTTTTCACCAATATCTGTTATCATTTTGCAGCACAAAAAGATATTACTTGCTGCCCCGTTATGTTTTATTTATAATACTGTTACTTAATTTTTTTGCCTAATGGTATTTATTACACTGCTGCGATTCGACTTCATCCTTACATATTTTAATTTTGCTGGTATTTGTATTGCATGCTGTAAGTTCCAGCAGGTAGGTTATTATTGAGTTAGAAGAACTAGTGTTTATCAGTTTCCTACAGAGCTTAGTTAGTCAATTTTAATGGTACCAGATGTGTTGAAAGCCTTGACTATAGTTTCCCCTCTGGGTTTTCCTTTCCATTGATAGAATGCTCCAATTCTGTAAAATATTACGCAAAGCCTTGGCATAACTTTCCTCCATATATTTTTTTAATTACTGCATTAGAATTAGTAATTCTATTATTTTTCATTCTTCAACCGTGTTGAATTATCTTAGTTTCTTTTTTTGAATAATTTCAGTAATGGGTATATCTTCATTAGTTCTACTTGTTTAAGACTCATTTACTTTTGCCACACTTAAGATTTTTCTTAATGTTTGCCATTTTTAGCCCGATATTTTATTTCGAGATGCCTTGAATAACCCTCATACTTTACCGCAAGTCATTACCGATCTCATTATCAATTGTTAGTACTGAATACTAAATTTAGATAAAAGTACTTGTAAAGCCTATCTTTAACTCTTTTTTTTTATTTATTTAACTCAAGGAAAGCAAAGCAACCACTTCCTCCAACATGTACCTTACTTTGATTTCAGTATTCACTACTGGCAATGGCTGTTACTTTCTCATTTACTTTTAAATCTTTTTACCATGCTTGTTTCTATATTATTGCAGTTTTCTTTAATCTTTTGTAATCGTTAATTCGCCAGAATGAGCCAGTATCTAATGAGAGTTACTTAGAATATGTTTTTGTCTGTATTTTAGTACGTCTTACAATCTCTTCCAGTAATAAGTTAAAAAATGTGTTGGGGATAGGGGTCACCTTATCTGAATGCTTTTTTCTACCCTTACTGCAGTTTCAGCACTCTCAAGCTTTTTGTGTTATTATAGGTTTGTAAGAAATTAATGAAAAACTATTTTTGCTCTTACAATATGAGTATATATACTGTATATACATATTAGTTTTATTATGCTAAATTATTAGGTCTTGTAGTTACGTGCGCTTCAGTATGCGAGTCGCCTACCAGGTCGTTTGAATGACCTGCTAGCTTGATGTAGTATACTGTTGTAAATCGTATTATTTGTCTGGATTTCTTTTCCATTTTATGGTTCATTCTTTCAGTAAATCGAGATAGTGTTACAGGGTGCGGCAACATAATGTCCTTTTTTCAAAACGCAGTAAAACTAATTTTAAAAATCATAATTATTTAAATTTTTTTCATAATGTAGGTACATATCTGAAGTTTCGTTTTACACAATTTTGAAAATCATTCTAGGTAAGAAACCCCCCTTGTAGATACACTGAATAAGCTGATTTCTAGCGTAAGCCATGACCTTTACCAGCATAGCAGCGGGTATGTTAGCAATTTCTGCCCGGATGTTAGCCTTCAGCTTTTGTAAAGTTCTTGGAAGATTGATTTCAAAAAAAAAAAAAAATCACAAAGAGCCAAATCGGGAGAGCGGGCTATCCACTCTAAATTCCCCTTATTCAGATGAGGCGCTTTGGGAAGTGTTTTCCCAAAAAGCCATTGATGTCCTTGAAGTGTGAGCCGTTACTCCGTCCACTTGAAACTAAGTCTAATTCATCAAGTTGTGGAAAAGAATTTCTCCAACATGTTCGCATACCGGTCCAAATTCACTATCAAGGTGACCCTATTTTCTTCAAAAAACCAGGGATCAACAATCCCAGCTGAGAAAATAGCACACCACCCTGTAACTTTAGGTAAATGTAATTCTCGGGGATTAGTAGACTTCATCACTGAAGAAAACAATTGTGTCCTCAGAAACGTTTTCGAGAATGCCTCACATGCGTTCCTCCGAGAACTGAAGTCCCGTTCTGAGAGTTCAGGCAACAATCGCCAACTTGTAGGGATGGTAATAAAGGTCATCGTGAGAATTTGCCTCACTGAACGATCGAAAAGTCCAATGGCAGACGCATGTTTGCGTGCAAAACGCCGTGAGGATTGCAAGTTTGAAGCTCTCACTGCCTTAATGTTTTGAGGTGATCTGATCTTCGTCTTGTCGCACTCCCGGTTAGCTTAAACGTAGTGACCATGTAAAAATTAATTTCCGGTTCATGGCAAGACCCAACGGGGCTACATTGAAGCGATTTAGGAAGGCGCGCTGGGTTGCGATCACAGAATATCCGGTCGAATAGTAGGCCTCGACGGCAAATGCACGCTCCTCACTGTTCCAACGCACGATGGCAACTGACAGGGGTAAGGAACAAAACTTTAAGACCACGTCTCTCGAATGAGACCACTCCCGCCCCACTATGGCCCCTACAACTTGAATGACGGGCATTTCAAAAAAGAAAATTATGTTGCCGCACTCTGTAAAGAGACCGCCATATAACTTTTTTTTTAAATGCTATAAATAAAAAACTACTGAATATTTTTCCAATTTTTTTTTATTTGAAAGTATAATCCTTTCGGTTAATAATGGAATATAACTTCATTCATATGGCTGCCTTGGCTAGCCATACAGTAGCCTATACGATCGGTCCAATTTTTGAGTACATTTTCGATTGTATGCAGCTCTATTTCAGCTATGGCTGCACGAATGTTGTCCTTCAAAGCCTCAATTGTCTCTGGTTTGTCGGCGTAACACTTATCTTTGACGGCTCCCCACAAATAATAGTCCAACGGTGTCAAATCGCAGCTAACGTTGGCTGTGTGGCATGGAGCGCCGTCCTGTTGAAACCAAATGTCGCCAATATCTTCCTCTTCAATTTTTGTGAACAAAAATTCGTTCAACATGGCCCGATAATGCTCACCATTGACTGTAACAGCCGCTCCTTACTCATTTTACCAAAAATGGCCCAATGATGTCTCTGGATCAAAATCCGCATCATCGGTGGGTGCATCGGCTTTTCTTCGATTGCGTGAGGGTTTTCTGTGCCCAAAATGCGACAATTTTGCTTGTTGACATACCCGCCGAGATGGAAATGAGCTTCATCTGAAAAGATGATCTTTCGCCCAAAATCGGCATTTTCTTCAAGTCGGTCCCAAGCCCATGAAGCGAAGCGAAAACGCATTGGATGGTCAGTTGGCTTCAATTGCTGAACCAATTGAACTTTGTACGGCATCATACCAAGGTCTTTACTCAAAATTCGTCTCAATGATGTCTCCGAAATGTCCAATTGTTGAGAACGACGGTGAACTGATGTTCCTGGCGATTCACGCACACTCTCTTCAATAGCAGCGATATTCTCGGGTGTACGCACTGTTTTTCGTTTTTTACGCGTTGGTTTGTCAATAAGCATGCCAGTTTCTCTCACTTTTTTAACAAGATAAAGCACATACGGAGCTGACGGTGCCTCTTTTCTTCCCATTTCCGTACGTAATTTTCGCACACATTCTGCAACATTATCATGATTTTCAAAGTAATTTCTCAATATTTCCTAGCGTTCTTCAAGCGTATCCACAACCATTTTCGTTCAGCTGAAGGATAAAACTAATTTTCTGTCGACAATGTCATGAGCTAAGGGTTGCCATTCACCGAATAACCGCTAGTTAAAAAAAACGTTAGAATGCGGACCCTGTATATATGTTCTGTTACTAGTGTTGGTATTCCGCCACATATTTTGCGAGCGAGTGTATTAAGATGTTCTCTGTCGGTGAGTCAAAACGTTGCATTGTTACATTAGATTTTAGCACTAGGTAAAATTTAATATTATATAACAAACGCTTGTACTAGACATTATAGAGGGATTGATTAGTATCCAAAAATAAATTTGTAAAACATTTATTCGATTTAAAACTTTCAAATATATTTAATATTACTGGTAAGAGACTTAAGGGTTTGTAGAAAAATGATTCGTTAAGAAGTCTTGGTAATTATAATATTCCAAATGTAATTTCACAGAATGCTTTAACTACATTATTTATAAAGTATTTTTAAATTTATATATCAGTAGAGTTCAAAAATTGTAATATTAAATAACAATGTTATTAATGTTTTTATTTGTGCTGTTTATTTCTTGAGTTTTGTTACCTATTTTGAGTAAATTGCCACACAAATTAAGTAACCGCGTGAGTTATGTGTTAATTAGAAATTCGTCTTCAAAAACTGCTACACTAAAACTGACTAGTCGATTTCGGAAACAGAGGTCTGTGAATAAGCAGCTGCGAAGCTGCAAAGCACGTAATAAATAAAATAAAAATCCAGAAAACCACAAAAAATTGAAATCCCACGAACAATAACTAAAACGATTAGAAAATGATTCATATATGTAACCCTATAAGGTTTAATTTGTCCACTAAACAGAGCCTATAAACTTTTAAGAAAAACTGCTTCATAAACCAAGAAATGCCTAGAGCTGATAAACCATTTATTTAAAAACTACTGATGGTCGATGAAGCTCGATTTTGGGGTACTGAAAACCCAAAAGGTTCTCTAAGTCACTGTTTGGTGTGGGGTAACATTAGGAAAAGTAATCGGACTTATTTTTTCCAGGGCAATAATAAAATGCTGTGACATTTACCGGAAATCGCCATCGAAAAAATTAGAAACTTTTATTCGTGCAGCTCTAGAGAACACACCAAACTTATGGTGACAACAAAACGGAGCAACTGCTTATACAGCAAGATAAGCTTATAAGGAATAAATTTTGGTAAAGTATATTTTCACACAGTGGCAATTTTAAATTGCTTACATGTTCGCTTGACTTGATACAATTTTAAGATTTTTTTTAAGATTCTGGCTTGACAAACTTATAACATATAGTAAAGAAAGATAGTTATCATGAGACTTAAAATGTATCATTAAAAAATTGATCTCTAATCAATCAAACTATATACTTTCTAAGTATAATTTAGTAAATAATAAAATAGTAAAATTAGAAGACATAGCCAAAGTCTAACAGAAGCACACACTAGGTCAACCCTTGCTCCTGTTTTAAATAAAGGATCACGAATCAAAGTAATATTTTATTTTATTTAAGACAGTGTAAATATATTGCAAAATTAAATTATTTATAAGATACTATAAACCGAAATTAATTAACAAGTTGTACAACTTAGGAATGCTGGATGGGAATGTACAACAAAGGCCAGTGAAAAAACTATATTTTTAATATATATTATCATCATCATCATTGCCTACATCAATCCATTATGGATGTAAGCCTCTTGCAGTATATGCCATCATTATTTATTTTGCGTCTTGTATACAGTTGAAATTAGTCACTCTTTTAATGTCGTCTGACTATTTTATAATGTCTACCTCTAAAACTTTTTTTGTTGAAGTCTCCACTGCAATACCTTTTTCGCCCATCTCTAATCTTCTAACCTTGCCGCATGGCTTGCCCATCACCATTTTTGTTTTAATGTTCCTTCCACTAGGTCTTCTACTATTATTTCTGACTTTATCCACTCGTTTGTCTTTCGATCTCCTAAAAATATCCCTATCATTGGTCTTTCTGCAGCTTCCCGTGTTTTACTTAATTTTTCTTTCTGCTTCTTTGTAAGATTTTGCGCCATAATTCAGTACGGGTAGGATTAATTATTTACAATGTTCTTTTATATGCCTTCCAATCGCTACTTCTGATTGGACTAATACGCTGGGTAAAGTTGACGTACATGTTAATGTGAAAGCAACATTTGATATGAAAATCAGATTTTTATTACAAGAAAAATAAACAAATAATAGTGTCCTTGCAGTTGTCTTGAACATCGAGGTTTTTTTTACAAGAACATGATGTACTCAAGCAACTATATTTCAGAAGTGAGTTTTCCATTTTGCACGAAAAACTACTAACACTGGAATGTGTGGGCATACAAGAGAAATCATTACGATCAGTCGCGTCTTTTCAGTCAATGACTGGCGCTCACGGCTACACTCAATGCAATTGCAATAGTAAGTGCGCAAAAAATAGCTGCAAATTTTTTTTACGCACTTGGCGCATACATTGCAACTAGTTAATAACTATCTAGCAATTTAATTCGAACAATTCTTACTTAAATCTAGGTTACCTTACATCTAACCAAGTCTTAGCGTTTGATGGATGTGTTCCCACTGGCGCACTCCACATATGGTTTAAAACACTTATTTCACCTGTTTTAATTGCCCTTATTTCACTTAACTGCACTTACACTAGATCGAAAGGTTTTAGCCTTTTTAGCCTACGAGTAAGTCCACTGTTGTCGAGTAATTGTAACACTTCGACATTCACATGTTCATGTAATCTAGTTCCGTGCTTCTTCGCGAACCGTTTAATTTCCTCATTGACCATTGGCACCTTTAGGTCCTTATGGATGTCGTCATTTCTGATGTACCAGGGGGCGTTGACGATGCTCCTAAGTACTTTGTTTTGAAAGGTTTGTATAATTTTGACATTAGATTTCTTCGTGCATCCCCAAAGTTGCACGCCGTAAATCCAAACTGGTTTTAGAATCTGTTTATACAACAGTAACTTATTATGCAGGGATAGCTCGGAGTGCCTTCCAAGTAACCACCACATATTTTTAAATCTAATGCAAAGTTCTTCGCGTTTTTTATTGACGTGTTCTTTCCACCTGAGCTTGGTGTCGAGTGTCATGCCCAGGTATTTCGCTGTGTTAGCGTATGGAATTGTCTGCTGACTGATCACTATGGGTAAGTAATCAACTCTTTTGTTGGTGAAGTTTATGTGAGTAGACTTCGCCTCATTTAGTTTAATCCGCCATTTCTTAGTCCAACTATTGACGTTGTTGACGGCTGTTTGCAGTTTGTTTGTCGCTGCTTCTATCTCGTTGCTTGTGGCCAGCAATGCAGTGTCGTCAGCAAATGTAGCTGTCTTCACTCCATCGTTCATAGGGATGTCGCTGGTGTAGATCAAGTACAAGATTGGTCCGAGGACACTTCCTTGCGGTACTCCTGCACCGATGTCTTTTAATTCCGAGTATTCTTCGCCGTATCTTACCCTGAAGTGACGGTCGGAGATGTATGATTTGAGAATCTGACTCATTTGCATGGGTAGATTCTTTTCCATCTTATATTGTAGACCCTCGTGCCACACTTTATCAAAAGCTTGGGCTACGTCTAGAAATATTGCTGAACAAATTTCTTTTTCTTCCAGGGATTTTTCAATTACATCAGTGATGCGATGCACTTGGTCGATTGTCGAATGCTTGTTTCGAAATCCAAATTGATGGTTCGGGATAAGTTGCTTCTCCTCAATAATTGGTTTGAAGCGTTTTAAGAGCAGCTTCTCGAACAATTTGGATACGATTGGTAATAGCGAGATTGGACGGTATGATGTTTTCTCGTTGGGTGGTTTCCCTGGTTTCGGGATCATAATAACTTCCGCTACCTTCAACTGCATCGGTACATATTGTAATCGCAGAGCAGCGTTGAAAAGGTGCGTAAGTTTCATTATGCCCTTTCTTGGTAGTTCTTTAAGCACTAATTAGATCATAGCCAGGTGCTTTTTTGACGCTGAGGTTCTTTCGAATCTCCGTGGCAATTTCATTCGGGGTTATTGGATCAATGACCCTATTTTCCCAGGTGTCTATCGCGGGTAGCGGTTCGTTGTCATTAGCAGAGTGGGGTTGGAAGGTATTTGCTAAGTGCTCAGCAAATAATTCCGCCTTTTCATTACCTTTCCTTACCCATTCACCGTTTTCTTTGCGAATAGGTGGATTTTGGTTTTGTGATCGGTTTAACCTCTTAGTCGCCTTCCATAGAGAGTACTCAGTATCTTTGTCGTCTGATAAACCTCTTAGGAATTCAGAAAATGTTTCCTTTTTAACGGTACGGATTTCCTGTTTGAGTTGCTGGCTTAGTCGATTTAGCATTGTTTTATCTGCAGGTGCTCTACTTTGTTGCCATTTTTTCCGTGCTTTACGTTTCGCTGATACGAGATCTCTAATTTGTTTTGGGTAGTTTAGCCCAGTTGTTTTCTGTTTTGGCGTCGGAGTATTGTTTCATGCTGCTTGTTGTAGATTAGCAATGAGCAGTTCTGCTTCCGCGTTTAATTGATCGGTTGTTTTTAGTGGGACATTTAGTTGGACACGTTCTTCTACTTCTGTTCTGAATACGTCCCAGTCTGTCCTTTTGTTTGTTAATGATGGTGGATGTGACTTATTGATGATCGTCTCACTTAACGTCAAGATAATCGGAGAGTGGTCTGATGACAGGTCGTAATTGTCTTCAATACTGATGTAATTAGATGATATGTTTTCAGTATAAAGAAGTCAATTAGATCTGGTATTTGTTGCCATCTGATGGCCAATAAGTTGGCTTACCAGTAGACTGACATTTACATTTAGCTTGCTTAATTGCATCGTACAATTGATTACCTTTGGTGGTGATGAGTCTCGAACCCCAGAAGGTACGTTTAGCATTAAAATCTCCTCCAATTATGAAGTGATCTCTAATGTTCGGAAGAGTCTGAAGTAATCTTCTTTTTCTAACGCGTACCTAGGTGGACAGTATATTGCAACAACAGTATAGTCTTTGGATTTTGTAAAGACTTTTACAGCTGTTGCTTGTATCTCACAAGTTTCGTAATTAGAATCTTCATAGTGTTTGATATTCTCCTTTATTATTACCGCTGATCCTCCTCTAGCTGTGTTGTTTGGATGGATGGTGTGGTATAATTTGTAACCTTTTATTTTTAGGTAGTTCTCTTTAGTAAAGTGTGTTTCTGATATTAGACAGATATCTATTTTTTGGTCCCAGAGGAATAGTTCTAGTTCATGGGCGTGCTGAAGAAGCCCATTTGCATTCCAGGCTACTATTCTAATTGACGCCATTTTTATTTCTTGCTTTTGGCAGCTGCCTTATTGCTGGTTTCAAGCTTTTGGACTCTGCTTAAAATTGCTTTGGTAGCTTCATCTTGCTTATCAATTTTCCCTAGAATTGTTTGCAAAGTGTTGTTTATTGCATTTAGTTCTGTTTCCTCAGCAGTGTTTGGTTGTGAGTTGCCTTCAACCATTTGTGCGTAATTACCCCCTGTTGGGTTGCGTTGTTTTACTGGAACAGTGTTTGGTAAAGTAGGAAAATTCTGTTGGGGTTTTTCTACTGCTCTTGCTACTTGTTCGTTATCTGTTCTTGGAGTTCTTTTTTTCTCTGTTAGAGTTTTTTCTGTTCGCTTTTGTAGCTCTTTTGCAATTACACAGCCGCGGTAGTTAGCTGAGTGAGCTTCTCCGCAGTTGATACACTTGGCTTTTGTAAGTCTAGCTGACCTACAATCTTTAGTTAAATGGCGTCCTGCACACTTGACACATCTAGCTTCTTTATTGCAGAAGGACTGGGTGTGTCCGAATGCTTGGCACTTTTTGCATTGTGGAATAAGGGCTGTATTTTTGCGTAAAGGTTCTATTTTTACTTTTAATCCCGCGATTAAATCAATCGCGAAGATATCTTTAATATCTACTGATTTGTTAAAGGATAACATATGTAGCGATAGAGGCTTCATAGTAGTGACATTATCCTTTTTTAATTTCTTCATGATGTTGGTAACGTTTTCAATTTTAAAACCTTTTGCTAGTAGGTCTTCTGTAATCAATTTTATTGAGCACGTTGGGTGTATGCCCCTGGCCATAACCTTTATGGGTCTATTTTGCTTATCTTCGTAAGTGTAGTATTCAATTTCATAGTCACGTACTGTGCTTATTAGCTTCCGGTATTGTATTTCGCCCGGAACGTTGATCTTAAACACATCATTATTCATAGCAGTTACTTTATATGCTATTTTTGTTGATTCTAATATTTCAAGCACAGTTTCGTATTCTTTTACGTTCACCAAATTTACCGGCGGCGGTAAGGGTATTTTCTTTTCTTTAACCCTGTTGTCTGTTTGTTTAGAGGTCGACGCTTGTGGAGAGGTTTCAGGTGTTCCAGACGCTTTACGTTTTTTAGATTTGTTTTTCTTTGATCGCTGAACTATCCACTCTGTTTCTCTCGATAATTCTTCCTCATCGGTGTGATATTCTATTTTGTTTTCTATTCCCTGTTCTACATTGGGTACCGCCACTGGTTTCTCGAGGCTATTTACCCTTTGAATTAGTTGGTTGATATTTCCTTTTGGAGCTTCAATGGTTGCGAGGGATTGTTGCCAGGCATTCCACAAATTAATCTCATTTTGAGTTTTTAATTGATTCTGTTGTACGAGAATCTGGTTTTGCTGGGATAATTCAAACTCAGCTGGTGTTGGAGGTCGTTGAATTAACATTTGCTGATGCATTATGTTGTTACGCGCATAGAGTTTATTCCTAGCGCTATTAAATCGCAGGTATGTGGCGGGGCCGATAGCGCGGCGCGGTCACCGATACCGCGCGAGAAAAACGCAGAAAGCACTGAATTCGCACGTCTGCACTGCATGAGCTTCAAAACTCGACTATAGCTGCAAATGTAGAAATAAACTGTTGTGTAATTCTAAAGCTTATACTGTTGTAACAAGTGATGATACAGATTAGTAATTTACTATAATTTACGGATTATATCGGATAGTATTAGGTAGTTCACATAATTTTCCAATATTATTGCATAGTTTTGGTATCGTTTAAAAGCTTGCATTCTTCCGCACATTTGGATAGATAACACTTATATATTTGTTCCAGATAGATTGTTGATGTTACATGAGCACAAGTTGGGTTCAAGTGTGGCTGAAGCTTCTACAGTCGGAAAGACAACGGTTCGGGATCGCTTTAGAGATTTCATAGCTGGCAGCAGACATCAGTCACCAGAAAGAAACCGGCCGACCACGAAAATCGATCGAAATGCTGTCCTTGCAGCAATTGAAGATTCTCCATCGGTGACAAGGCGCATGTTGGCCGTCCAATTTTAATGCAACGATTTTTGACATTTTGAATGAGTTTTGCTGGACCGTCAAAATGAGAGTCCATTCTTGGCCAATTGCTTGGTTACGGAAGACGAAAAGTAGGTAAGCTACAAGCACCGGGATTCACATTGTGAATGGGTTGAACTAGGTCGAAGCCAACTGAAACACCAAAGAAATACTTTTGGTCTGCTCGTGGAGTTCAATACTGGAAGCTTCTTGAAGGTCAAACAATAAATTTTGAGGCTGAAATTGCTAGAAAAATGGTTTTGTGTAATTTTTGTTCGGTATCGTTAATAAAATTATGTTTAAATAGCCAAACAGCGGAAAATTTCCAAGCAACCTAATAGAATAGAATAGAATTTATCTATCGCAATTAAATTTGATAATTAATACAATGTATAACATTTAGAGACCATTATGACTCTTTTCTTCCGACTTTGGCTAATCGTCTCATACGATTTTGTAAACTCGCCAACCAAATCCCAAAATAAAAAAGATCCGACATTGGCAAGTCAATTTGCAGCGAATTTGGCATTTCTCGGTTTGGCGGGCGATTTCCGCTCAGACTGATTTCAAACTTTGGCCGTAACACATATTTTCATGTTCTTATCATTCTTGTTTCTTCAATATTCATTTTGCATTTACCATTCTTTAGCTCTACCATCATCATTTAGTGTTTTTTTGTTTTCTTTTCATGCCACATTTTTAAATTTTGTTCAATGATCTAATTGTTTAATTAAGTAAATAAGTAAAACTTAATATGTTTTATAAGAGTTTAAAGCATTTTCGTCCTTCTTCCATTATCTTAGTGGTTTTTTACTTAGTTTGTTTTCATTTTTTTTTTACATTTCTTATTACCGGCAGTATCTATTGCTTTTATTGTGATTTCATATATTTTTTTCTGACTTACCTGGCCAAGTTTTTCTTTGTTTTTCGAGTTTTTGCTTGAATTTTTCTTTGCTTTCGCTTACTAAGTTGTCTTACTTTTTTAGTTATAAGTTAATATATACTTTACATCTAACTAAACTGTGGTCGCTATTGACGCTATTTATAACAGAAAAGTCCTGAACTACATGTTTGTGAGAGTATATAATAAAATTAATTCCTTTTTTGTTCGTTTGTTGGGGTGACTTAAGGTCTACTTTCGATTATTTTTATTTTCAAGTATTTGTTAATAACATAAACGTTCTAGTTCTAAATAATTAGCTAGCATATATTCTCTTCTATTTTCTATTTTAAAGTCTTCTAAGCAAACTTTAGTTTCTTCTTCTTTCTTTTCTACTTTAGCGTTAAAATCCCCAGTTATTAAATCATATTGGTTACTCTTTGCATAAGTTTTCTAGTTCCTTATCGTTATATTCACTGGTAGGTGCATATACTTGTACTTATTACTTTTAAACTATATTTTGATAATATTTTAATTATAATGTATACAATTCTGCTTGATTTCGACAATACTGTATAATATCTCCTGCTAATCCCTTAATTATTAGTAGACCCCTATTGTGATTGATTTTTTTTTATAAGAAAGTGCGTAGCCAGAATGTAGATTAATACATTTTTCTACTTTTTTGCTCACTTCACTGATATCTATTACATTTCATTTAATATTTTCTAGTTCACAATCAGATCTTTTAGTTTTAGGCTTTCATACATTAAAATAAGAAATCTTATGTAGAGAGTAATGTCGTCGGTGTGTCCGTCCGTCCGTCCTTCAATTTTTCAACTTTTGATCAAGCAGCTTCTAAGCTTGAGACAAGTTTCTGTTTGTCATTACTGACATTTATCAAGCTTTATAATTTCTGATCTGTGATAGATAGAGACATAACGTATTCAGTATTCAACTAAGGCCCATAAGTCAAGTCCAGGCGCCAAAAGTCAGCCCGATCGGAAAATTTCGAGACCGGTTTGACCGGCAATAGTCGCAAATTTTGTTTATGTAGAGAAGCCCCGGACATCTGTAGAACCGGAGTTCCACGTCCGTACTTGCTTAGTTTGTTTTCATTAACCGTACATTATACGTGGCTGTTAATAAATAGCAGCTCGGTTGAACTCAATCGTTCTTAACACCCTTTGTCTCTTTACTTATCTGTCCGTTGCAATGGAAAGGAGTTTAAAGACTGTTGGGGATTAAGAGCTTTTCCCTTTCCTTTTTGTCATACCATTTTATTAGAGGTTTGTTCCCTAATATTCCACGAGGGTTAAACGGCTTGATGTCCTGGGAAAATAGAATTAAGTAAGGGTAGGATTAAAGTTGAGATACGATTTTTCCCAATACAAAAAGGGAAAAGTAATAATGTATAAAATTGAAGTGCAAAGTATCATAAGATAATATTAAAATATACCACAAGAAAGAAAAATAAACAAATTTATATGGATCTATACACAATTACTTAGACTATTTAGGGTTTTTATAAAACATTTACAGCTATTTCTGATTACTAGACAAAGCAACTGTTATCAATAAGAGGATATATGTACGTAGAATGAATGACAAAATCAATATGTTCAAAGATAATAATTAAAAATATATAATTGGCTTAGAAGTCTACAATTATAGCTTTCTGTAATTAAGTCTTACTTTTCATACACAATTTGGTAACCCGTAATTTTCAATAAATAGTGACTCGACGAAATTATTTGTAAATTGCTTTTTACTAAACCAGAGTTGGTTCCTTCAGCTGTTAATAGCAGCTATTTATATAGAGATTAAGAAAAAGGGGATATTGATATGCAATTATGATTTTATTAAAAATTTACTGAACATACCTTTGGATTCACTTGATTTTCACAATACATTTGTAATCTCAACAGACCGTGCATACCTGAAACAAAAAAAAATAGTTACAAACAATTTGCTCCATTTATAGCATATTTACAAATTACCTTACTTTTTATACATGAATTCCAAGCATTTAAATTACTTTAATTTTGGTTAGGGTGATGATACGATGCTACAATAGAAATTAGAGTTTTATATGATAAACTGCGTTATATGATCGTTTGATCGTTAATTATTTAAATAATTTAAAGCAACGCATATTATAAAAAACAAAAAGCATGGAAGTTCTCAACCTAGTTAATCCGAAATGTGTCTTATTTGTACAGTATGCATCTTGGCGTTGTTTTCTTAGACTACCACTATATTATTCACTAACTTCGATAACACTAGTAAACAAATTTAAATCACTGGTGTCTATAATTTGATTATCTGTAAGAAGCTTAGAAGGCAAATATTTCTTTGTAGTTCATTATTGCTAGATGTGACGCTTCTTCTTTTGCATCATATGTATAATGTATAATATAAATATTTTTTTCGATGTTTTGTAGACCGTGTTTGCATTTTTTGTATGGGCGTTCTTTGTTTCCTCTGCATCGCAGTTTATATCTCCTTATTTTGACAGTCCTTTTATCTACCATTTTATTTGTTTGTCTACTCTATTTTGGATTTACAAGGTGTGTAAATAAAGTAACAATACTGATAGAGTGCGTGCGATCTGGGAACACTGGAGGCTCGCCCTTTAGAGTAAAGGCGGGTCTATATCCTTGCACGTTCAGCATTCTTGCGAGGCAGTACGTTGCCTGTAGCGATTTGTTTCGTAAAATGTAATCCCATTTTATTTCAAACTTAATCACATTGCGACAAAAATGCTTTCAAAACTTTAGCAGGCTTATGGAGACATGTTTTGTCAAGGGACGCTGGTGTTTCGGTGCTTTGAGGCATTTTCAGAAGGAAGAGGGCTGTAACTGCACAGAATGACACCAATGTCGACAGAATCCGGTAGCTTGTGCATTATGATCGTCGGTTGACAGTCAGAATGATCGGGGAAAAGTTGCATTTGACGCAGACTAACGTTCGTTAGATTTTGACCAACGAATTGAGGATGCAAAAAATCTGCTCGAAGATGGTTTCGAAAAACCTTTCTCTGGAACCAAAGGACAATTGGAGAAACACGTACTTAGACTTTTTGGGGCGGATTGGACAGAACCTTCGTTTGCTGGAACGTTCGCCTCGTCACACAGAGATTTCAATTAATAGGTTTTTGGAAAATTATAACATCTCTGTGGTTTTCTCTGCTTTCTTATTCACTCGACTTAAGTTCGCGTGATTTTTTTCTCTTTCCATGTGTGAAAATGCAACTTAAAGGACGTCGTTTTGGGACAGTATCAAACATTTAAAAAGCCGTAACCGATCAGCTGAAAGCGATTGTAGTATCCGTATACCAGCACTGCTATGACGAGTGGAAGGACCGTCTGCAGCGCTGTGTGGCTGCCGAAGGCAATTGCTTTGAAGGGAACAATGTAACTGTCATTGCCTAATAAAATGATAAACATTCAGTCTCGTTCTTTGTTTGCACACCTGGTGTGTTGTTTATGTAATCTATTAAATTTGTAACATTTATCTCTTAGGGTTTTACACAAGTCTTTTTAATACTCTAATTTCGACTATCTAAATTTTATATATCCTTGTATATTTGTACAATTAGATCTCGGTTGCTTGTTTGATTATTTTGTTATAAATTTCTTTTTGTGGTAGATTCTTTACTTAGAGAGCGGATTTTATGCACTAAAAATGATAAAATATGTTCATAAATATGCATTAAAATGTAATCAAAATATGCAATAATATGCATTATTAATAAAATGTTTATTATTATTGTGAGCCGTAGTGATCTAGTGGATAGGTCGCTATATTACGAAACCTAGAGATGTGGGTTCGAATTCTGCTCTCGCCAATTCGGTCGCTGGCATTTTTACGACCCAGCTCGACTCAGGCTGCAATAAATGAGTACCTGGGAGGTCAAACTCTGAGGTTATAATAGGCGGTCAGTACGTAGCCCTAGCCATGTTACTACCCTTGCGTACCGTAGGCTCCAGATTGTAGCAGACCTATCCTGTTACGGCTCCAAAGGGTCTATTACGGGGAACTATTATTATTATTTTTTTAAATAAATTAATAATTTAGGCTGATTATGACCATGCAATTTTTGTTTAAAAAATAGAATTGAATAATGTGTAAGCATAAATTTATTAAATAAACTATACGATAAATTTTACAAAACATTAAAACCAAACTTAAATACATATTATTAAAATTATTTACATCTACGAGCAAAACAATATTTAATTAGATGTTTCCCAATATTTCATGGTAAGAAATTTTGACGCTTGTTATATAATATGTTTTTACACAGAAAAACTGCTCTCAACGTCTGCAGATGTTGTAGGAGCATTTTTTAATAAGTACTTCTACATCAATATCAACATCTACAGTGTTGTCAAAATAGAGAGTATCATTTTCTTTTGCTAGCAATTGATAACCTACGGTTCTTTTCTAAAATATCCTTAAATTCCACAAATAAAATTTTGCCGATATTTCCTAGAACGGCAGTTATTAATTTTTGGAAATTGTTTATCAAATGCATATATTTATTTAACGGCAGTCCTTCTTCCAGTAATGTAACTGATTTTACTTACAAATGAATAATGAGCCCTAGTAAATGCTAACTGATCGCGTAATTCTAGTTTTCTTAAAATAGACTAAAATTTTTCAATAAACGTATTAGAACTATCTGAAAATTTAAAATTTATAGCCTTTATTTTCTCAATATATAATATTGTCGGCATAAAAAAGAGCACCGTGTGATTACAGGCTCAGGAAGCAAGTTTAATTTTTGTCTATATAACTGCACCCTCAATAGGGTCTTTATAAACACTATTTTTATGCTACTATAAAATAAAACTGTTAAAAACAAAAAATATGTTAAATTATGCAGGAAATAAAAAAATATTACCTACAGCATAAAATATGCACTATTTCGCTAAATATGCAAAATCGTGCATTTTACATAAAATCCGCTCTCTATTTATAACCATTGTTTTTGCCCCTTTCACTGAAATCTTCATATTTTACTTATATTGTGTATCATATTTATATATTTCTAATCTATTTTTATTTTGCTAAAAGACGATGTCGTGTATGTAGTGTAATTTCTTGTTTTTGCCGTGTATTAATCTACTGTCTTAACTTATTTTATTATATGTTAAATTAAATGGCTTCTAACAGCAAGCTTATAATGCATTATTTTACTGGATTCTTTCTGGAGGCTTTCTTATAAATATGGCTTAATTTACAATAATATGTAACGATTATACCATGCATATTAACATAATATGGAAGACTATTTTTTATTGCCAATTTGAATAATTATTAGAATTATTTTCATAGAAGTCAATATGGAAGTTATCAATAGTTACCTATATTTAGAACACTTTTTTGGGTACAATATTCCGCTTTTGAACACTGTTTTGATGTGATATGAATATTTATAGATCTTTGTGTAAGAAACTTTCAAATTATATGCGAACTTCTGTATTATATGGATATAATACGCTTTCTAATTTTTGCTTCTCCAAATACACTTGCACCAATATTAAGTTTACAGTGAAAATCAACAAAACAATTACCTTCCTTTTTTCGACATCTTCAAAACAAAATATCTCTTCAACCATAGTTTACGGGAAATCCACCTAAACTAATTCTTATTTAAACGCAAAATCCCACTACCACGCTGTTCGAATCTATTCAATTGCAATACCCTTGATTGGCAAATTACTTTTCGACAATAAAAACCGATAAACTGACAATAATACCGTTATCAAAAAAACGACAAAACTAAAAATCCTATATAAGAATATTAACAAACGCCACTTTCAAAATTCATGGACTTTCCGACTAAACAAGAGCATTTTAACCTTACATCAGAGGCATTACTGACAGAATAGGCAGCTTACTAAACAAACAAAATATAAAAGCGGTTTTTACGACAAACTGTAAAATAGCTGACTGCATTCACTCAGCTCAGGACCATTAGTCCTGCGAATACAAGGGAGTTTACAAAACATTTTGTAAAGGATGTAACAGAACTAATGGCATTCGTTTGCTGGAACGTGCGTCTCGTGACATAGAGATTTCATTTAATAGGTTTTTGGAAAATTATAACATCTCTGCGGCTTTCTCTGCTTCCTTATTCACTCGACTTAAGTTCGCGTGATTTTTTTCTCTTTCCACGTGTGAAAATGCAACTTAAAGGACGTCGTTTTGGGACAGTATCAAACATTTAAAAAGCCATAACCGATCAGCTGAAAGCGATTGTAGTATCCGTATACCAGCACTGCTATGACGAGTGGAAGGATCGTCTCCAGCGCTGTGTGGCTGCCGAAGGCAATTGCTTTGAAGGGAACAATGTAACTGACATTGCCTAATAAAATGATAAACATTCAGTCTCGTTCTTTGTTTACACACCTCCTGTGTTTTTTATGTAATCTATTAAACGTATAACATTTTCTCTTAGGGTTTTACACAAGTCTTTTTAATACTCTAATTTCGACTAGCTAAATTTTATAGATCCTTGTATATTTGTACAATTAAATGGCTCATCTCTGTTGCTTGGTTGATTATATTGTCATAAATTTCTTTTTGTGGTAGATCCTTTACTTATAACTAGAAAGCGGATTTTATGCACTAAAAAATGATAAAATATTTGCATAACTATGCATTAAAATGTAATAAAAATATGCAAGAATATGCATTACTAATAAAATGTTTATTATTATTATTTTGAGCCGTAGTGGTCTAGTGGATAGGTCGCTAGATCACGAAACGTAGAAGTGTGGGTTCGAATTCTGCTCTCGCCAATTCGGTGGCTGGCATTTTTACGTACCAGCTCTACTCATGCTGCAATAAATGAGTACCTAGAGGTCAAACTCTGAGGTTATAATAGGCGGTCAGTACGTAGCGCTAGCCACGTTACTACCCTTGCGTACCGTAGGCTCCAGATTGTAGCAGACCTATCCTGTTACGGCTCCAAAGGGCCTATTACGGGGAACTATTATTATTATTTTTTTAAATAAAAAATAATTTAGTCTGATTATGACCATGCAATTTTTGTTTAAAAAATAGAATTGAATAATGTGTAAGCATAAATTTATTAAATAAACTATACGATAAATTTTACAAAACATTAAAACCAAACTTAAATACATATTATTAAAATTATTTACATCTACGGGCAAAACAATATTTAATTAGATGTTTCCCAATATTTTGTGGTAAGAAATTTTGACGCTTGTCATATAATATATGTTTTTACACAGAAAAACTGCTCTCAACGTCTGCAGATGCTATAGGAGCATTTTTTAATAAGTACTTCTACATCAGTATCAACATCTACAGTGTTGTCAAAATAGAGAGTATCATTTTATTTTGCTAGCAATTGATAACCTACGTTTTTTTCCTAAAATATCCTTAAATTTCAGAAAAAAATTTTTGCCGATATTTCCTAGAACGGCAGTTATTAATTTCTGGAAATTGTTTATCAAATGCATATATTTATTTAACGGCAGTCCTTCTTCCAATAATGTAATTGATTTTACTTACAAATGAAGAATGAGCCCTAATAAATGCTAACTGATCGCATAGTTCTAGTTTTCTTAAAATAGACTAAAATTTTTCATTAAACGTATTAGAACTATCTGAAAATTAAAAAATTATAGCCTTTATTTTCTCAAAATTGTCGGCATAAAAAAGAGCTGCGTTAAATCAAGTACCCTATCGTGTGATTACAGGCTCAGGAAGCAACGAAATGTTATTTAATTTTTGTCTATATAACTGCACCCTCAATAGGGTCTTTATAACACCATGTTCGAAAAGAAAAATAGGGTAAATAGTTTGTAGTGTCATTTAATATAAGAGATTTAATAAATCTACTACAAACGTAGGCAGGCTCGCCAGTTTCTCTACAGACATCCCAAAGTACCTACCCACTATCTGCTTAGAGAAAAGTAAGATTTTGTAAAGTTCAAAGTACCCATGATCACTTGCATGCCACAAAAACATTGATAAAAGAAGCAACACTTGTAGTATGTTATAAATTACGATCAAAGATTATAAAAAAGTCCAACCAGGTTATTAAAACCTCCATACGCAACCGAACGACACTCCTGAAAATCCTAACTTTTCAG
Source organism: Sinelater perroti (assembly GCA_036346155.1). NCBI lineage: Eukaryota > Metazoa > Arthropoda > Insecta > Coleoptera > Elateridae > Sinelater > Sinelater perroti. The sequence goes on from JARFIY010000341.1 coordinate 3,923,076, forward strand.
CAGCTGTCTTTTCTCTGTGCTTATCGGCAGTTATTTCAAGAAATTTGTTTTCTTGAGGTTTACTCTTGCATTGCTTTCTTTATAAAATCGTTCTGTATATTTTTAGGTGCTTTGATGGTAGAAGAAACAGTAAATTATAGATTATAATTGGTGTATTATTGCGTGTACTTCAGATGCTTTTATAAAATAACCCATAACAGTGAGCGTGTCTTTGTTACCGTCGTCCGTCTCTTGAAATGGACCAGAAACGTTGACTGTTCTCTTTTTTTGTAATTTTTATATTTTCTTGCTCATAGCTAATTTTTCCAACAAGACTATTTTCCTACGCGCACAATTACCTCTCCTGAAATGATTTTTCCATTTTTTTACAGTCCACCCAATAGAACTTTCTGCTACGCCCTTTTAGTAGCAAAGCAATGCTCCTTCATGGAGATGGCGTAAAATTTACTACATTTGGTTATGACAACTGCGACCTGAAGTAAGAGCTAGTAAATAAAATTTTAATTTTAAAAATATGAGTACGCTAATAAGCCATTGAATTTGGTATGCTGACTTCCTCTCACTATTGGCTAGCCTCTTGGCGCTTTTACTCTAAATTCCGCATTAATATTCTACTCTTAGGTATTTAAAATGTTTCTTCTCGTTAAAAATCTAAAGCGTTCTTCCGCATTTGTTTTTAATTCTTTACCCAAAGGAATAAAAATCCTCAAATTTTCTTATTAACTTTTTAGTACGTTTTTCGAATATACCCTCAATTCTTATTGTTGAGACAGGCAATTATTTTCTTTGCATAGAGTTGTTTTATTTTATTTTTAAATATTTTTAGAAAAAATACGAATTAAGTTAATTAAAACAAAGAGAATTAAATTCCAAATGTATGTAAATTATTTAATGTTAATTATTTTTTGCTGTGTGTGCGTGAGAAATATTCCGATGCGCGATAGAAATGTGTCGGTGTTTTGGGCCTTCCTTATTTCCTCTGTTTGCGGCTCGAAATGCACGCGTGCCTATACTCTGCATTACCGTTGAATTTGGACAAAAGACATTCGGCCGAAAATAAGTGACAGTGTAAGAGCCAAGGAGTCGAGCTCGATCAGCCGTCAAAAGCGGACAGATAACCGCTGACCGTTCGTTATCGCTAAGCGACATCGGTGAAACCGCTTCGTACGAGGACTAACACCTGGAGGTTGCTTTTCAAATCGCTCTCCACCGTTGAGCACCACTCGCACCATTCTAAATGCACAACATGTGTTGAAAATTTACCTTTTAACCATGTGTTTGTGCAACATATGCATTTTATTATAGGATCTTATCGAAAGAACTAATAAAATACAGCGTTTTTTCTTTTTCAGTTGTTTTTCATTATTGTAAAACTTAAAATAGTCACCATCTAGAAAGTTCTGTAACTGCTTGATTTTGAATTAAAATTGTTACACCATAATAATGGTTAGGTTCTAACGCCCTGCGTGGAAGCACGGCTGGAAAGCTGAGAGGTTAAAGTTCTCAATATGTTCGGTCTCTCTGCCCAGTCGTCGCGCACTATCTCTGATGGCGATGTAGCAAGCAACGCGCCTTAGACGACCGCCATTATTACCCCTTGTTCGAGTGAACGCAGGTACTTAGTTATTTTTAGTGATTGAGTACGCCACTCGCCGGCATCAAACAGCACCAGAAATGAACCCGAGTTCGCCAGCATCGCAGCCAGCCCTTGAACCACGGGGCCATGCTAGATTATTTCTTCTAACATAAGTGGTTGTTAATTAATAAAAATCAAGACAATCATATTTTTATAATACGTCTACGACAGGAATATAATTGCGTTTACTTAACTACGAATAAATGCAATTTAGCATTTTATTATTTGCATCAGCTACAACATTTTAATTTTCAGTTGTAGTATATTCTGCTATAATAATACCACTAATAAAGTACACTTGTTTTAATCCACTTGTAGGTTTAATATTTTGGTTAGATTAGATTGATTACTATTTGAATAAAAGCTTAATTGATCCAGATTTATCGCCCATGGCGTAAATACTTTGTAAATACTAATTTAATGTTTTCCTGGATACGAATGGGGCCGATAAAATAAATGAGGTTCATTTTTATGGAATTTGCAGGAATAAAGTTTTTCTAAAACAATTATTTATATTATTATTACAAGCTGAAATCTGTATGACCACACTTTAAAATTATTATAAATATTATGAAATGCATTATTTATTTACAGTTATTTTTTATTATAAATTGCTGAGCGCAAATATTAACATAATTTAAAAATCCACTTGTAATGCTATGTTAGGCTAAAGTGTACAAGGAAAGTCAAGAAAATAACGCGTTGGATTTTCTTTGTAGAAACAGAAAAATGTTTAGACCCAGCGGTTGGTAGGAATCAAGTTCATTTGGCATTGAGCCTCTATAAAGTAGATATCGTTTGTAAACTGAGCACTTATTAGAACATTGCGTCACGAGTCAAAATACAGTAGAGCTTAGAGGTACACGATACAATGTTGCATTAAACTCGAAAAATCCGCAACTGAGACGATTTGTATGATACAGAAAGCTTAGAAGAAAGATGCAAGTGTTTAGGTGGTATAAAACAATAATAGAAGAAAGAGAAACATCGAGGTGCTATCAACTTACACTTCAGACACTGCGTTTAAAGTGTTTTGACTCCAACCGATGCCGGAGTGTTAAATTAAAACTTCCAAAACTCATTGTTCATGAAATTGTTATGGCGGAATTGCAGATGCCCAAGCTTTGTGCTAAACTAATTTCCAGGATTTTGAATAACAAATAAAGAAAAGCTTTGTGTTTAATTTGAAGCAATCTGCAGCTGAGGCACATCAATTGCTTGTAGAAGCATATGGCGAGGCTGATTTAAGTGAGAGAAGTTGTCGTGAGTGGTTTCATAAGTTTAAGAACGGAGAATTTGACGTCGAAAGGCCGAAAATGTACGAAAGCGTGGAATTGGAAGCATTATTGGAGGAGGACGCAAGAAGAACTTGAGCTTACATTAGAATGACTCAACAAACAATTTAACAGTGTTTAAAATTGTTGGGTATGATTCAAAAGCAAGAAAATTGGGTTCCATATGAACTGAAGCCGAAAACGCTGAACGCCGATTTTGCACATGTGAAATGTTGCTTGCCAAGAATAAACGAAAGGTTTTTTGCATCGTATAGTCGCTGGTGATGAAAAATGGATCCACTACGATAACCCAAGACGAGAAAATCATCGAAACTACGGTGCCATGCTTTAACATCGACACCCAAGCAGAATATTCATGGAAAAATACTCATGTTGTGTATTTGGTGGAATCAGTTGGTGCCGTGTAATATGAGTTGCTCAAACCAAACAAAACCATGACTGTGGCTCTCTACCAAACACAATTGATGAGATTGAGCTCAGCACTCAAAGAAAAACGTTTCCATTACTACTCCAGACACGACAACATTACTCTCCTACATGATAATGCTCGTCCACATGTTGCGGCGCCGGCCAAAACCTACTTGAAACACTCAATTAGGATGTCCTAGCCCACTCCCCGTATTTACCAGACATTGCCCCTTCCGATTATCACTTGTTCCGTTCGATGGCACTTCACATCATATGAAGATACCAAAAATGGATCGATTCGTGGAGAGCCTCAAAAGATGAAGCGTTTTTCCGACGCGGTATCCGTATGCTGCTAGAAAGATGGGAAAAAGTACTGGCTAGCGATGGACAATACTTTGAATAAAACATAAAGTTCCTTTCTTTTACAATAAATGCTCAATTTTTGATAAAAAATGGCGGAGACTTATTTGTATTCCTTTTAGAAAGTGTGTTCAAAACAATAACATACTCGCAACACATTAAGACTAGAGTATTTAATCAATACATTCCTTCCATTTATCTGTTTGTACTTCTTTTACAATCCGGAGATGAAAAGAATAGAACGAAGAAAGGTTCGAATAAGAAAGTTAAAAGTGAAAGCTATTTTCACTGTTTTTTTTACTCTAAAATTGTTATCCATAAGGAGTTCATACGGAGTATAGTCAGTGCGGTATTTTACGTGATGCTTAATCGCTTGAAGCAAAGCGGTTCATGCGTCTGCTCGGATGACTCTTTATCACGAGAATACGGCGTACCATACATCGATCCCTGGCAAAACAAATCATGATAATGATGCCCCAACCTCTCTGTAGCCAAACATTTTTTTGTTTCTCCGGCTAATATCCAACTTGAAATGACAAGTGTAATAAATGCTCCGAAAAAGATAAAAATATATTTTCAATGACTAACTTTATAGAATCAGTTTTTTTTCGAAACGTACCTAGTAGTTAGTCGTCATCTTCCAGCATTTTCTGTTATGCGTGGGTTCTTTGATGGAAGATTTTCGAATTTATGTTTATGCAATTGTTATTTTAAAATATATGCACACGCAAATGTAGATATTGTAATAAAATGACTAACATTTATTTATTACCGCCTATTCAATCGGACAGCAAATAAGTAATAACTATTTTTTTAATCCTCTGGAACGCTACCTCCACTAACATAGAAATCGCGCATCTCATCTATGGAAGAGCGGCCGCCGCTGCCAAAAACTCCATATTTGAGCGAAACGCGGAATTCCCAGCCAAGGACATAAATCTGCGCGAGAGATTGCCAACCGTGTATCCAACATTGTAAAGTATCCCGAGGGACGCGAAAACGCATTGCTACCAACTTCGCGGATGCAAATCTGCCGTAAAACCACTAATACCTCTTTTCAGGCCTCCGTTAGGGATGTGTACAAAGTTGCCTGACAGATTTATGATAGTCTTCAATACGCGCGGGATCCAGAAACTGCGACTACACGGGCTCTTGCACTTTCTCTCCTCTTGGCTGCGCGTTTCGGGCTGAATTGCGGATTCGCTGCCGAGTAGGTATTTGTTATACGAGCTTTTTTATTGCAAGTACTATCCATTTTTGGCGGATGGCAGTATATTGATTATACTTTAACATTTTTTATACTCCCAACAATAATTTTATTTAAAGAAAGAATAAACAAACGAGGATTATTAAATCTTGTTTTAACATAGTTGTGCCCTACAATTTTAATTTAAAGGAATCTGTTGTCAATAACTTTATTAGGTCTAGAGCCTAAAGGCGCTCGATTTATTTTGGTGGCTTAGAATAAAATTAGAACTTCGCCTTTAGTGAGTAATGGATAGATTGAGTATTTTATTGCTTGCTGTTGCCGCTTCCAAGCCCGGATAACGGAGGAAGGCTGTAGCACAGAGTATAGAACAGGAATAAAAATTTGTTATAAATAATCCCCTGGTCGACATTAGCATTTCCACTGAAAGTAGTCTCGCAGCATATGGAATAGTGGAGCAGCTGTGCTTTTATAGAACTGACTATATACTTCAACAAACCCAATAGAAAACCAATACGGCAAAGGAAACTTAGCATAATCTCCGGATGGAAGGTAAGCAGCCTTGCAGTAAAACAACAAAGATTATTGCAGAAAATAAATTAAGACATAACTATCTTAACAGAAATTTAAAGGAAAAAAAATGAGAAGAAAGAATAAGGAACTATTTACACATTTGGAGTAGTGCTGACAAAAATACAAGAGCAAAGTTAGAAATGTTTGTTCTTATGAAGAACAAATATATCAAGAAAATACATTCATAAAACAAATTGATAAAAAATACATAAAAGTGTATGGACAAACAATTATAATAGTGGGGATTTATGGAATAAGTGATGATAAAAAAGATACAAGCAAAGATTGATTTTGGACAAGCTTGATAATATATTGAAAAGGATCAACAAAACACACAAGATTATAATTACAGACCATTTTAACTTCAATGTTGGAAAGCATGGGATGATAAGGTTGTGCGAAAATTTAAAGGAAATGTAAGGGATGATGGTAATGACAGACTGATTTAATTAAATTTTTTTTGAATACAGAAATATCCATAAATTTACATGAAAAGAAACTATAAGCAGGCAAAAATTAATTTTAGATTTAATAGTAATTATACAAGAGCCCCAATATGTGCTACCATTCCATAGCCTGACGATGCTTTTCCGCCGTCTTGTGCCAGAATCATGATTCTTCTATTATGACAATTGCTAACCCCTCAGAGTTGTTTGTAACAGTCAATTTTTTCCTCCAACAAACCATGCTATTTATTGCTGCCCATATCAGTCTGGTTCCATTATCTTTCACTCCGTTCACAACTGTACTCGCAACACTGCACATTTGAGATTTGGTAATTTTCAATCTTTTAAGGCGTAAATTATAAACACTATCAACCAAATTTTAAATCTTTAATAGATTAGACTATATTAAATGTCTTAAGAATTACTAAGTAGATGTTTTGACACCAAAGTTTTGAAAGAATAAGATAAAAACTGTTAATTGTCTGTCAAATTTTTTATATATTTTGAAATTGATCAAAACAAATTTTCAGTTTAACTGGATAACTTAATGTTTCAAGATCCGCTAATGTTTAAATAAGGCGCAGTATAACTCTCTTTTAATGACGTAAGTGCATATTTAACGGAAATGAATATACTGTTAGATTCCACAATTAATTTATGTATAATGTGAAATTATTTGATTAATACATAAGCTGTTTAATTGATAATGTCACTATATTGTCACATTTAACAGAGTTAGGTTTCTTTTGCAGACAAACAAACATGAAGTTTAGTTAGTTGTTTGATATAATTCTCCTATTGCGTGTTCTATTATAAAGGGACTACAAATAAGTCTCCGCTGTTTGACAAAAGATGGCCTCTCCAGTAAGTTATGGTTGAAATTGTCAGATGTAAAACGTTATACCGTAAGGTTCTTCTTCTTGTCGTGCCTTCTCTTAATAGAGGTTGGCGATTACATTGGCAAATGTTTCTCTTTCTGTAGCTGCTCTAAATATTTGTTGAACATTCATGCCTGTCCACTGCCTTATATTCTTAAGCCAACAAGTTTTCCTTCTATCCCTTCCGAGTTTGCCTTCAACCTTACCCTGTATGATAAGTTGGGGAGGTTATATTTTTATTTCTTAGTAGGTGTCCCAAGTAGGCGGTTTTTCTTCTTTTATGGTAGTTATAATTTCTCTATTACAGTTCATTCTTTGTAATATCTCTTGGTTTGTAATCCTGGCCGTCCATGGGATTTTAAGTATTCGTCTCATCAACCACATTTCAAAGGCTTGCAGTTTGTCTATCTGTGTTTATTTAGTGTCCAGACTTCCGTTCCATTAACAATATTGACCATATAATCTTTACCATTCTCCATCTGATTTGTAAATTTAGATTTTTATTTGTCAGGAGTGTTTTCATTTTATAAATCCTTTCCTAGCTATTTCTATTCTATCTTTATTTCTATATTTGAGTTTAGATCTGAGTTTAACCAGCAACCTAAATATTTGAATTTTCCAACTTCTTCTAAAGCGTTGCCATCAATTGTAAAATTTATACCCTAGGATTTTACTCACTTGCATGATTTTGTTTTCTTAGTATTGATTGTTAGGCCCATTTGTAAACTTGCTTCGTATACTTTGTTAATTAGCTGTTGTATGCTCTAGGGTTGTCTGCAATTATCGCTGTCATCCGCGTATCTTATGTTATTTATCGTTTCCCCGTTTATTTTTATTCCTAAATTGCAGTTGTGTAAGGCGTTCTGAAAACTACTTCGAATAGAGATTAAATAACATTGGGGACAGTATGCAGTCTTGACGTACCAGTCGTTGTTTTCTACGTTGTTTGTTTCAGTGTCTTCTACCATTACTTTAGCACGTTGGTTCCAATAAAGATTTTTGATTAGTTTTATGTCTCTTTCGTCTAAGCCAATGTTTTCCAAACATTCTATGAGTTTGATGTGTCTTACTTTATCAAATGCTTTCTCATAATCGAGAAAACACAGATACACATCTTTTTCTGATCTCTACATTTCTGCATCATTACTTGTATGCAGAAGAGACTCACGCGTTCCCATCCCATTTCTGAAGCCGAATTGGTTGTCTCCTACTTCTTCACATTTTCTATATATTCGGTTTTGCATTATCTTCAAGAGTATTTTAAGGGCATGGCTCATGAGACTTATTAATCTGTACTCATTGCAAGATTTCGCATTTGCATTCTTAGGCAAAGTAAGGTTGGACCTTAAAATATTAGCGATTTTGTATCAGCAGCACATAATATTTTTCGTTTGAAAATATCGAGTTTTGAGCTGAATAAGCGTCATTTGCAAGAACTTTTGATTTACTTCTTTAATTTGAACAAATTTGTAGCTGAGGCGCATCGATTTACTGTAGAAGTATGTGCTGAGGCTGCTTTAAGTGAGAGAAATTGTCGTGAGTGGTTTCATAAGTTTAAGAACGGTGAGTTTGACGTCGAAAACGAAGAACGTAGCGGGAGACCAAAACGTACGAAGACGCGGTATTGGAAGCATTATTGGAGGAAGATTCCTGCCAAACTTAATAATAACTTCCACTTACATTAGAAGTGACTTGAAAATCAATTTTACATCGTTTAAAATTGTTCGGAATGATTCAAAAGCAAGAAAATTGGTTCCATATGAACTGAAGCCGAGAAACATTGAACGTCGATTTTGCACAAGTGAAATGCTGCTTGCGAAGCATAAACGAAAGGGTTTTTGCATCGTGTAGTCACTGGTGATAAAAAATAGATCCATTGCAATAACCCAAAGAAGAGAAAGTTGTGGGGACTACGTGGCCATGCTCAAACATCGATAGCCAAGCCTAATATTCACGGAAGAAGCTCATGTTGTGTATTTGGTGGGATCAGCTTGGTGTCGTGTATTATGAGTTGTTCAAACCGAACGAAACTATTACTGAGGGGTTTCTACCGAACACAGCACTCCAGACACGACAAAATTATTCTCCTCCATGATAATCCTCGTTCACATTTGCGGCACCAGTCAAAACCTACTTGGAAACACTCAGTTGGGAAGTCCTACCCCACCCGTCGTATTCACCAAACATTGCCCCTTCCAATTATCACTTGTTCCGATCGATGGCGCGTGGCCTGTCCGAGCAGCACTTTACATCATTAATTTCAAAATAATAAACAGCAGGAAACAATTCCATTACAAGTAAACTACAATGATATACCACAAAATATAATACCGTAACCAACATTTCTTAGCGCTACCCCTCCAGTAGGCCCAATACAGCAACAGTGTCAGCAGCAATCTGTCACAAACTGCGAGTATAAATTCAACCCAACACGGGCACAACAGTCAGCAATTACGAGAATGTCGCCAACTAGTGAAGACGGGCAGGATGAAATAGATCAGTCTACTGGAATAGCGTGGCAGAGGGTAAAGAGTACAAAACGCAGAAAAGTAGCAAGAAGGAGAGACAACAAAGAAGTAGGTCAAACTATAGCAGTAAGCAACAAATACACTCTGCTAATAGCTAATGACAATGACAATGTCAGTAAAATCAGGCAACTACCAGAACTACAAACTTGATACCTCCACCAATATTTGCTTACTGACTTGTAAATTACCCAAGCATGATAAGGAGACAAAAAATATAGCACTAAAACTTTGGCTAACAATTATGTACAAATAAATTGCGATACTACAGATGGTAACAGAAAACAAGTACAATAGTTTAAAGAGAATAACATAGTATATCATACATACCAATGAAAAGAAGAACGAGCCTACAGGGTCGTAATTAAACACATACATTAAACGGTAGGCACAAATGACATTAAAGGAGAACTAACACAACATGAACATAAAGTTAGAAATAGAATAACGAAAGAACCATTAAATACGTTCTTTGTGAGTTTAAAACTAACAAGTCATAATAAAGACGTGTTCAAAATCGAAAGGCTTCAAAATACTGTGATAAAAATAGAATCTCCAAATAAAAATAAAAATAATGTTGTTCAGGGCATGAGATGCCACTTATACGGTTACTCAAAACCTTATTGTGATAGGCCATTTGTTCGCCTTAAATTCGGTGGAGCCTGTAGCATCATCAATTGTAAAAAGACGAAGGACACCCCAGCTACATGCGCATTGCGCGGAAGTGATCATCCGCCTAGTTATAAAGGATGTAAACACTACCAACAGCTAATTTATAAAAATAACTTTATAACCAAGACTGGAGCGCTAAAAAACACCGTCACCTAACATAAACACTATTACTAGCCCACATTAAATCAATAACTTACACTCTACACTGGACCACAAACATTTAATTCAGAAGTTACGTCAACAATTCCAAGACATTAAGCAATAACAGTGAAATAACAAAAAATATAAACAATACTCTATCACAATGTCTAAATGAATTTAAGGCCATGTTCAATCAACTTATACAGTAACATTGTATGATACTAAATATGCGCTCAACGTTACTAAGCAAATTTAATTGAAGGATATATTCTTAGAGAGATTATTGCAACATAAAGAAGAAATAAAAATCGTCTTAGCAAATAATTCTAATAAGTGAAGCACACCTCACAGAAAGAACATATTTCAAAATACCTCATTATGAAACATATAATGCCAATCACCCCGAAGGTAGTACACACGGAGGTACTGTCTTCATTAAAGTATTATTCAACATCATGAAGAATTAAAATATTAAAAGGGCTTTTTACAAGCAACCACAGTAAACGTAACAACTTTGCCCTATGAACTGACACTATCAGAAGTTTAGTGCCCACCTCGGCACAATATAAAAATATATACCATGTGGAGCTCACGTTTAATAACAACTAAAGAAATAGAACTTCATAAAACAATAGAGGACAACAGACACTCAATCTTTTAAACAGGAACACCAACCTACTGACCTGCCAATCTAAATAACGTGTCCGACCTTTTGTTGCAAACGGAATCAACCCGGCATACACAGAAGTAGCACCTAGCTTTGATTTATCACTTGACCATTCTCATATCGTAAATATTCGACTGAAAGAGACCGATGAGGTAGAAATAGTTATAAAAAAACTAATAACAATATTAAAACATGTCGTACAACAAGCAGCATTTCTCAAAAAAACTAAATAACGACGTACCACTAGCAATTAAAAGAATGGTTCCAACCAAATTGGCAACGAAGTCATACATCCGATAAAAATGCTTACAATTACTTAAGTAATAAATTGAAAACAAAACTTAGGGAGGTAAGAAATAAGCAATTTGAAAAATACATATCCAAGCCCCCAGAACTGATATGATACTAATCAAAAACTTTAGGAAGCCTAAGATAAATGTATCACTAATAAGAAAAAAAACGCTGAACTTTGAGCGAACAGTAATAAAGAAAAGGCCAACCTGTTCGCAGAGCATCTGACACAATTTTTTACTACTAGACAATAAATCAAATCGAGAAATTAAACAAAATCTACCCATTTTCTAGAGCCTCATCAAAATATTAAAACCATTTACCCCGAAGAAATAATTGCTTAACCCCCAAAAGGCTTCCGGTATTGATCTAATAACAGCTAAAGTGCTCAGCCAACTTTCAAAAAGGGCATTGTATTGTAAATTTACATTTGTAATGCGATACTGAGACTTAAACATTGGGCACAAATCATGATTGGTAAATCAGGAAAAGAACCAACGGATGTAGCTTCCTATTGTCCTATAAGTTTGAGCCAGTAATTTTCAAAAGTAAAAGAACTATTACTTCGTAGAAATAATAAAGATCTCCAACCCCAAAACTGGATTCCAGATCATCAGTTTGGATTTCGCCAAGCTCATTTCACGGTGCAGCAAGTCCATAGAATCGCGCAAGTTATAAAAAAGTATTAGAAAACAAACAATACTGTGCCGCGTCATTTCGACCCCAAAATTTTTATTCCTCAATATAAACAAGTATGTATACATATATTTGACGATGCTCTCTGTAGGATGGAACAGCGAAAATAAATTCAACTGCGTCAGTTTTCCCGCAGCGTTTGAGTGAAGTGAACCCATATGACCAAGTCGTTAATTTGAAATTTATTTTTCATTAATTTTTTTGCGTACTAGTGGTTTAAATTGTGTAATGAAAGGTATGTATATATTTTCTCAAACATAAATTTATTTTAACAAGTGCAAAAGGTAAAATACCATTATTATTAAAGATGGAAACATTGCTTTCTGAAAATTACAAAAAGAAATTTGCAGAGGTGAATCATCTGATATCGAGGAAGACCATGAATCGTACCAAGCAAGTAGTGACACGGATGACGATCAGGATGATGATCACGGTATTGTTATTTAGGGAAAACTTCTGTGCCAGGGGGAAAGCCGAAACCAGAGTTCTTTTTCCGTAAAGTTACTAGCCCGATTTATGGAATTAATCGAACTGCTACGTGTAACAATTAGTTCACTTCCACTTCGTTATTAGAAAATATATTAAAGCCACTGGAGAGGCAGGCGTGTAAATAGCCGCTCTCGTGGTGCGGTGTGGAAACGTAGTACGGCCCGTTTGGAACGTCAACCGAGAAGGCCCAAATCGTCCCTTAAACGGGCGTCGCGAAAGCGGATGGGCTACCGATATCAACCAGTATTGCCAAATCGCTCACCTGAATCGGCTTCGGCTTCGGCTTCGTCGGCGATTCCAAGGTGGCCACCTCTGCGCTGCGGATCTGGTATCTGCGGGATTATAAGACGCGACCGAATTGGTCGCGCTGCGGGTAGCGAATGTATGCGGGTGAAGACATGACCGGACTGGTCGCGCTACGGATGGCGAGAGTGCGGGTGTTAAGACACGACCAAATTGGCCGCGCTGCGGAGTGCGAATGTTTCTTGCGGGTGAAGACACGACCGAACTGGTCGCGCTGCGGATCGCGAGTGATTGCGGGGTGTTGAGACACGACCAAATTGTCCGAGCTGCGATGCGTGAATGTTGCCGGGCTTCGCGCCAGGCTCGGCGGCAGGTCTTTGCGGGCAATTTTCATTCACCAGCACCTTTCATATCAAAAGGTGCCGCCGACGGCGTATGCAGACTTGTCGGCTGAGCAAAAGCCCAGATGCCGTTTGTGTGCGACGGCAAAACGTAGCAGATATCAAAGGCCCGCATGCCGCCGCGATATAAAGCGGTTCAAGGGCGAAAAGGCCGCCACACCAGCCACCATATTTTTTATTGGTTTAATGCAAATTCACAATCTACTTAATAAAGTAATAAGTAAATAGGTTGAAAGAAGTTCACTTGAGTCAGGGGTCATCCATTGACGGCTCTCTGGATTCACCTAGCTAGGTCTTCTGGCCATGTTCTGTTAAGTCATCTATTTTCCATTGGTTGTCTGAACATTTCACTGATTAACTCGTTGCTGTGGGTTATGCTTCGATTTTTATGTTTAACAGAGTAAGCACTGATGACGTCGTGTATTTTGAGATAGTCGTGTATGGTATTGTTGGAGACATACCAAGGTGCATTTAGTAACATTCTGAGAGTTTTAGATTGAAAGGTTTGTAAAATTTTTGTATTAGACGGTTTGCTGCAGCCCCATAATTCGACACCATATGTCCAAATAGGCCTAAGAATGGTTTTGTATATGAGGAGTTTGTTCTGTAGTAGCTGAGATCTACGATTTAGTAACCAAGACATGTTCCTCACTTTTAAATCTAATTGACGTCTTTTTGCCTTAATGTGTGTTCTCCAAGTTAGTTTTGCGTCAAGATGTAGGCCGAGGTATTTAACTTCTCCTTTGACAGGAATGGGAGTGTTATTGAAGGTAAGAGGAGGACATTCTGCTCTTCGTGTTGTGAACGTGACTTGTCACGACTTATCAACGTTTAGATTAATTTTCCAGTGCGTAAGCCAAATTTCGAGTTGATCAAGATAAGTGTGTCCTCGCTGGCTGGTATATCAGCGGTAAACAGTAAGTACAAGAAAAGTCCCAGAACACTTCCTTGGGGTACACCAGAGTTGATAGCCTGGTAGTCAGATAATGAGTCTTCGAATTTAACTTGGAAGTAACGGTTGGACATGTATGACTTAAGGATGAGGAACAATTGATTTGGTAAGTGTTGTTTAAGTTTGAAAAGTAAGCCTGCATGCCACACCCTGTCAAACGCCTGTTTTACGTCTAAAAATGCTGATGTACACATTTGTTTTGCTTCTAAGCTTTCTTTGATTTTATTAACGATTCTATGGCACTGTTGGATAGTGGAGTGATTGGGTCTGAAGCCGAATTGGTGGTTAGAGATTAAGGCATCTATATGTGTTACGTTTGCAATTCTGGTGGAGAAAAGTTTTTCGAAAATTTTGGACATTACATTAAGCAAAAGCCACCATATAGTATGACTATTACTGGCACGGATCATAAAAACGAAAGAAAATTACCGGCTGAAATGTTGGTTGCATCTCAAAATCCTCCAGTCACGAAGTTTTGCTTTACGCATGATATAACACTCTGATCGCCCACTCGAAAAAAACATGATTGTTCTCGTAGTATCTTACTATCTAAAAACAATGTAGGTAACTGATGGCAAACCTAACATCATATTACATTACAATGCAATAAAAGGTGGAACTGATACCTTCAGTCAGTTAAATCATACGGACACCGTCTCTAGAGGAACCCGTAGGTGACCCATGCAGTATTTCTTTGCCCTGCTTGATGAAACTGCTTTGAACGCAAGAATTTTGTTTAAATCAAAAATGCCTCTGTTGAAAATAATGAGACTTTGCAAGAACGAGTACACTGCCTATTGTAATTAAAAAAAACATTGAATCCATTCTGAAGAAAGATAATGAGGAAAAAAATTTAAAGGCGATGGCAATTGTGTCCAAGAGAGACAGATATAAAAACAAAAGCTGTGTGACCGTTTTGCCACCGTTCGATGTGCGATTTTTTTTATAAAAAAGCTTTTTTTTTCTAAATTTCAATTTTTTAAACTATATTAATTGTTAAACTATTTAATTTTGACCACGGAAAATCGTTTTCAAATGTTACAAGTATACTCTAAGTTTATTGGAAAAGTTTTATCAATTACACGTAGAGTTATACTTCAAACATGCTGGGGTCAAATTAACCCCATATGACCAGCGTGTGGTTATTACGAAGTGTGACCACCGAGGGTTAGACAATTGATATAGTGTGGCATCTTGGATTAATATATAGAATCAAACGAACATTCTCTATCCGACTATAATTTACTACCTAATTTAGTGAACGTTTCAAACCAAAGGAAATGGAAAAACATCAGATTACTTTCCAATCAATTCCAGAGTACCCAAAGGTAGTCTGCTAGGGCTTTTACTCTACGTTCTTTATATGTCAGACCTGACAATGACACAAAATACAGCAGGAACATTTTCAGACGGTACTGCTATTTTATAAAGTCATAAAAACCTTTACATAGCATCAGATTGTATTCCGATTTAATTGTTAGACCTCCAACAGTGGTTAAGCAAATGGAAATTTAAAGTAAATGAAAACAAATCGGTATAAGTAACATTTACCTTTCGTACAGAAATATGTCCAGCAATTGTAATAAATAATGTGCAGATACTATAAGTGAAAACGTCAAAATACTTAGGGTTACATCTAAATAAGACGAAACATAGAAGAAACATTTAAAAAAAAGAAGGAACAAATAGACAGAAGTAAAAATTGACTAATAGGAAGAAAATCTAGACTACCAACAAAAACAGAATTTTAATTTACAAGATAGTCATTTGACCTATTTAAACATATGGGGTATAACTATGGAGTTGTGCTTTCAAAACAAATGTAGCAGTAATTCAAAGAAGTTACTCAAAAATACTCCGGCAGATTGTAGAAGTTCCGTGGTGTGTAACAAATCATACTTTTCATATAGTCCTACATGTACCAACGGCCCAAATCCAGGAGAAAATTACCACCCATCGGAAAACATAACAAACCTACACAAACCCCTTACTGGAACCGAAGATCAATAAAAGAGTTCTCAAGTTTTTTTGCAAAGACAATTTATAAAACTTAGACTTCAGTTACATAGGTTGCATCGATGGATGCTAATCTTAGCATGTTAACATATTTACCTTCTAATATACCTAGCGGCCGTTAGCTCTTTAGATTATAGAATGTAAACATTGTTTTGATTACTAAATAATAGAGAAAAAAAATTATTACTACATAGCTTTCATACATGTATATTTGCTTCTAGTTTTGAGTTTGGTAGTAATAATATAAGAACAAATATGTTTTTATTTTTAAATTTATATGACAACGCGATGTAGTAATTGCAAATCTACATCACTTTTCAAGTAATTCGTACACATACTCAATATATCATTGACATCTACGACTTTCTCGGCTATGGCGAAAACAGTTTTCCTTTGGCAAATAAAATAATGTGGGCTAGATCTTGCGGTTCCTCACATAGTAAATTTCCGTCTTTCCGGGGATTTGCAAGTATTCTAGATGTAATCGAACGAACGCTTCGGGGACGAAAGAGCGTGCGAGGGGTCGAAGGACAATCTAAGAGTTGTCAACTCACTCAAATAACTCCAGTGACACCTAAATCTTTCCGACATATGGGACAATAACTTAAAAAGGACGGTTATAGAGCACTAACTCCGAATGGCCCTTAACAGATAATGCCTTCCTCGCGAGCCGCGCTCGCGGATGCAAAAAGTGTCGCCGCAGCCGTCATCTATAAATTTAATCGCCCGCCCGAGGAAAATAAATTGCGAATTTCGCCCCAAATTTAGCATAATCCGCCGGCAAATTCCCGAAAACAAGAAATCGCGCGCGCGGCCTGATATTTAGATTGCGCGGAGCCGGCGGGGCGGACGGGAGCACATCAAAGAGCAGTCGCTGCAGGCGAGCTAATAAAAAATCCAATATTATCAATCAAATCTAACAAGCGCGGATTGAATGGCATTCTCCAATATATTAGCAGAAAAGCCAGTCGTTCGTCGCAGGTACTGCCGCCCGCCTAATTAAATTTAAAAAGTGGAGCGCGCGGGTGCACCAGAGCAGCAGGGCGAACGATGGCACTGATTATCTGGAAATTGCAGAGGAGCTTGTCATATTGAGAGCAGAGGAAACGCGAAGTGTCGGACGCCGTCTAATATTTGTCGCGTCGAGGGCTGCTAATGCGGATCAAAAGACCCCGATCCGGCCGTAGTTGTACCAATTACCCCCGGCGGCGGCTGAACTCGAAGCGGCGTGCGTTCGCGCACTTGGACGCCAATAAAAATAATGAAACTCCTTATAATCCGCTCTCGAGCGACACTCAGCCGAGGGCCGAAGTCGAGATTATTTGTTTTCCCTTCGATTGTGTTTGATTTCAATTTGGCCCGGCCTTTGTTAGCGCACGCACGCAGCGCGCAGACCCAGAAAGCGTTTCGTACAAAGACGAATTCTGGCACTCGTCATGCTCGAGCTGTCTCTTTGATTTTTGCTGGAGAGAGCGAAACGGCGCTGAGCCTCTGAGGTGACAAGCTCGGCTTATTACTCTGTCTGCTGTGACTTCGCTGCCGACTCCCAGCAGAGACTTTAGGTTAGCAGATAAGGAAGTAGCTACCGTTGCTACATTTGCAAAAGAGATAAATATCTGTCGTTACTTGAAGCATTGGGACTTATTGGTAAAAAAGGAAGGTAAAACATCTTCTATATAAGAATGTTTAAAATTGCACAATAAACCATATTTGTCTTCAATCAAGTCTATAATACAAAATTAGTATTAGCGATAAATACGATGTAAATTACATTTGATTGTATTTATATTCAAATTTATAAGCACTTAATGTGGTACGGGAACAATTACAATGACGAAAAAACAGGAAAAAGAGTTTAGATTATTGGATAGGAAAATATGGAGAACAATACTGAGGCCAGTAAGAGAATCAGAAAACGAATACTGAAGTAGTATGAACTTCGAATTAAAACAAGAGATTGATGAACACTTAGTTAGGAAAATAAAAGAACAAAGGTTAAGATGATTGGGTCATGTATAGAGAGCCGGTGCATATAAAACAATATTCTTCTCTAAGTCATTACCATATTTGTGATACGGCTTCTTAGCTCGACCAAAGTTGTTGGCAGAGGTAGTGCATAAACTGCTTCTTTTACGAACCCCCAAACGAAGAAGTCGCAAGATGTAAGATCAGAAGATCTCAGAGGCCGAAACATCTTTCTTCTCTATGCTACCTATCCATTGTTGAAGTAGAGATTCATTCATTAAATATCAAAGAAGACGTGTTGGATGCCGCTCTAGCAGTGATATCTAATACGAGATTGCGTATAAAACGCGAAGTGAAGTGTGATAAGGATCCTGCCGCGAAAGTGCAACTGCCTGAAAATGTGATTGTACTCTGCTCGGTAAGATAACAAGCTAATCATTTTCCAGCAGTGCAAATATGCACACAGCAACAGAATGAATAATCTCCCGCTAATACAACGACCTACAACACCAGCTGAGGCTTTATTATATCAGCAAAACCAGATTCTTGTACAAGAGAATCAATTAAAAACTCAAAATGAGCTTAATTTATGGAATGCTTGGCAACAATCCCTCGCAACCATCGAAACTCTACAGGATAATATCAACCAGCTAATGCAAAGGGTGAAAAGCCTCGAGAACCCAGTGGCGGCACCCAAAGCAGAGCAAGTAACTGATGAAAAAGTCGAATATCACACCGACGAAGAAGAATTAGCTAGAGAAACAAACTGGATAGTTCAGAAATCAAGACATAAAAAAACGGAAAGCAATTGCGTCCCCGGAGATCTCTCCACAGCAGCAATAAACAACCGCTAAACAATCAGACAATAAGTCGAAAGAGAAGAAAACACCCCTACCTCCACCAATAAATCTGGTGAATATAAAAGAATACGAAACTGTACATGACATGTTGCAAGCAGCAAAGGTTAGTTATAGAGTAACCGCTATGAACAATGATGTATTTAAGATCAACGTCTCAGATGAAACGCAATACCGTAGTCTGATCTCAACTCTACGCAATTACGATGTCGAATATTACACCTATGAAGACAAACAAAACCGACCCATAAAAGTTATGGCCAGAGGTATACACCCGACGTGTTCAATAAAAATGATCACAGAAGACTTAAAAGAAAGAGGATTTAAAATCGTAAATGTTACTAACATTATGAAAAAAACGAAAACAGAGAATGGCATCATCACTAAGCCACTGCCTCTATACATGTTAGATTTTGACAAATCAGAAGATATTAAAGATATTCACAAAATTAGTATGATTGCAGGATTTAGGGTAAAAATTGAACCTCTAGGTAAGAAAACAACCCTTATCCCGCAATGCAAAAAGTGCCAGGCGTATGGACACACCCAATCCTTCTGCCACAAACAGGCAAGGTGCGTAAAGTGTGCAGGACCTCACGCTACTAAGGACTGCAAGTTGACTAAACCTGCAAAAGCTAAATGCGTCAATTGTGGAGAAGCTCACCCGGCAAACTATCGCGGGTGCGTAGTCGCAAAGGAACTTCAAAACGTAGGAAAAAAACCCTACAAGAAAACAAACGAAACAACCGAAGAACAACTAATGCCCAAGAAACGGCACCAATAAAGAAAACGCTGCAAAATTTTCCAACCTTACCTAAGGCTAGTACGGCTGTGCAAAATAGCTCAGCAGGTACCAGATACGCACGAATGGCAAAGGTAAAACTCAACAAGGCAAGATCGAAGAAGCTAATATGGATGTAATCAACAAAACAT
Source organism: Sinelater perroti (assembly GCA_036346155.1). Taxonomy (NCBI): domain Eukaryota; kingdom Metazoa; phylum Arthropoda; class Insecta; order Coleoptera; family Elateridae; genus Sinelater; species Sinelater perroti. Next base: position 3,942,727 of record JARFIY010000341.1, read on the forward strand.
TGCAAGCAATTCTTGGAAAACTCGAAAAGCAAGAAGATTCCATAAAGTCTATCTTAACTAGAGTGACGAAACTAGAAAATAGCAATAGGGTCGCACCCATAACTAGGAAATAAAAATGGCTATGTCAATTAGAATAGCAGCATGGAATGCAAATGGGCTTCTCCAGCACGCCCATGAATTAGAACTATTCCTCTGGGATCAAAAATAGACATCTGCCTAATTTCTGAAACCCATTTTACTAAGGAAAACTACCTAAATATAAAAGGGTACAAACTATACCACACCCCATCCAGATAATACAGCAAGGGTGGATCGGCGGTATTATTAAAAGATAACGTAAAACATTATGAAGAAGTAAATTACAACACTCATGAAATACAAGCAACAGCGGTAAAAATCCTCACAAAGTCCAAGGATTATACAGTTGCTGCAATATACTGTCCACCAAGGTACGCACTAGAAAAGATGACTTTATAAGGCTTTTCCAAGAGCTAGGAGATCACTTCCTATTAGGAGGTGACTTCAACGCCAAACATACCCACTGGGGATCCAGACTTGTCACTACTAAAGGAAAACAGCTATATGAAGCGATCAAGCAAGCTAAATGCGTATGTCATTCAACTGGCAAACCAACATACTGGCCGTCAGATAGCAACAAAATACCAGATCTGATAGACTTCTTCATTCTGAAAAGCGTATCTTTCAACTACATTGGTATTGAAGATAACTACAACATGTCATCAGACCACTCCCCCATTATCCTGACACTAAGCGAAACAATAATCAATAAATCATCTTCACCATCACTAACAAACAAATGGACTGACTGGGATGGATTTAGAGCAAAAGTAGAACAGCGTATCAAACTAAATGTTCCACTAAGATCAATTGAGCAGCTAGATGAACAAGCAGAGCGGTTTGTAATCGACCTGCAGCAAGCCGCATGGAGCAATACCCCTGAGCCAAAAAGAAAAACAATTGGCATGAACTACCCTAGGAGATCAGAGAACTTGTCTCAGCGAAACGAAAAGCACGGAAGAAATGGCAACAAACCAGAGCTCCGGCAGACAAACAACTGCTAAACCGGCTAAGCCAACAACTCAAAGAAGAGATCCGTTCTGTTAAGAATGAAACGTTCACTGAATTCCTAAAGGGACTAACAGACGATAAAGATACCGAATACTCTCTCTGGAAAGCCACAAGGAGATTAAAGCGGCCTCATAATCATATTCCACCCATTCGTAAAAATGATGGCGGATGGGCTAGAAAGGACAAGGAAAAAGCAGAAATTTTTGCTGAACACTTAGCGAATACATTCCAACCACATCCAGCTGATGACAATGAGAACCTACCAGAGATAAACAACAGGGAGGACAGGGCCATATTGCCAGTAACTCCAAAAGAAATTTACAATGAGATACAAAAGAATCTCAGTGCCAAAAAAGCCCCCGGCTATGATTTAATAAGTGGACAACTGCTGAAGGAACTACCAGAAAAGGGTATAATGAAGCTTACGCATCTATTCAATGCTGCGCTACGACTACAGTACGTACCGCTGCAGTGGAAAGTTGCAGAAGTTATTATGATCCCCAAACCAGGGAAGCCACCCAATGAGAAAGCATCTTACCGCCCGATTTCACTACTACCAAACATATCCAAACTGTTCGAAAAACTACTTCTGAAACGCCTCAAGCCAATTATTCAAGAAAAGCAGCTCATTGATCAAGTGCACCGAATCACTGATGTAATTGAAAGAACCCTAGAAGAAAAAGAAATATGGGCAGCGATATTTCTTGACGTGGCCCAAGCTTTTGACAAAGTATGGCACGAGGGCCTCGAATACAAAATAACTAAAAATCTGCCTAGGCAGATGAGCCACATTCTGATATCATACATCTCTGGCCGACAGTTCAGAGTGAGATATGGCGAAGAATACTCCGAACTAAAAGCTATTGCCGCAGGTGTACCGCAAGGAAGCGTCCTTGGGCCAGTTCTATACTTGCTTTATACTAGTGACATCCCATGAGTGATGGAGTGACGACAGCCACATTTGCTGACGACACTGCATTACTGGCCACAAGCAACGAAATAGAAGTAGCTACTAATAAACTACAATTAGCCGTCAACAACGTCACCAGGTGGACCAAGAAGTGGCGAATTAAACTAAACGAGGCGAAGTCTACCCATATAAACTTCACCAATAAAAGAATTGATTACTTGCCTGTAGTGATCAATCAGCAAACAATTCCTTACGCTAACACAGCTAAATACCTGGGTATGACACTTAGATGCCAAGCTCAGGTGGAAAGCACATATAAAGAAAAACGCGAAGAACTTTGCATTAGATTCAGAAAATGTGGTGGTTGCTTGGACGACATTCCGAGCTGTCTCTGCATAACAAACTATTGTTGTATAAACAAATTCTAAAACCAATTTGGACTTACGGTGTGCAGCTGTGGGGATGCACAAAGAAATCTAATGTAAAATTATTCAAACCTTTCAAAACAAAGTACTGCGCAGCATCGTCAACGCTCCATGGTACATTAGAAATGAAGACATCCACAGGGACCTAAAAGTGCCTATGGTCAGTGAGGAAATTAAACGGTTTGCGAAAAAACACGAAACAAGACTACATGAACATGTGAATGTCGAAGTGCTACAATTACTCGACAACAGTGGACTTATACGTAGGCTAAAAAGGCAAAAACCTTTTGAACTAGTGTAAGTTAAGTTAACTGAATTATGAGCAATTAAAAGATGTGAACGAAGTGTTTTTAACATATGTGGAGTGCGTCAATGGGAGTATATCCACCAACTGCTAAGACTTACCTAGATTTAAGACTTTAAACTTGAATTTAAGAGAGAGTTTATTAAGAACAAATTGTTAGATAGTATTTACTAGTTGCAATGTATACGCTTAGTGCGTGTTAAATAATAATAATAAAAAATATATCAAAGACTCTGGTGCCAATTGGGTGGAGCTCAGTTCCGTTGGAAATAAATTTTTCTGAATTTTCATTTATTTAAGGAAAAAGGAAGTTTTGCAACATTACAAGATACGTTACCAATAACCGTGTTACCATCAAGAAAGGAAAGCCTTCGGCACGGCAAATTATTTTTACCGAATCTTTCTTATGTTCTATTGTTGCATGGAGACTATGTAGCCTCTACATTCGCACATTGTATCGGTTCACTTCTTTACTTAAATAGAACGATTCCTTGTCACTAAAAATTAGATGCAACAAAACTGTTCTACGTTTTTAAAACCTAATCAAAAAGTTCTACCCGCTTTAGCTTGTCGTTTGCGCGAAGAGCCTGGACCGACTGTAGGAAGTATCTTTTAAACATTAAACGGCTTGTCAACTTTCGCCAGACGGTTTGTGCCAGACCAAATCTTCTGCCCACTCTACAAGTTGACTTTTTTAGGTTACGCTCTAAACTCTCTCGAATTCGTCTTATATTCTCCTCTGATTAACGATTTTAACGACAAAGGCTATTCTTCGTTAGAGGTTTAATGTTGTAATGACGACGAAATGCACATTGCACCACATTGGCTACTATGTTTTGCTGAACTAATAAATGTAAACATTTTGAGCTGCACTGTAGCCATCTCGCTCACATTTAACATCCTCTTTGAAGTGTACCATTCACATACAAAATATAGTTTAAGAATGATAGTTGTATGAATTAAATCTATCATTTTGAAAGGCACTGCATAATTACAAATAAAAAAAGATTACAAAGAGTTATCAAACAAAAAAGCAATAGCTTCTATAGTATCTGTGTGTAGGACACGTTGGACAAAGTTGGGTCATTGTAACAAGTGGAATTTAATTTATAACCGACCGCTGTTCTTTTTAACTGAAAAAAGCAATTGTAAATGAAAGTTGTAAATAGAAGTACATTAGCATGCGGTGTGATAACTACGGTGTTTACGTTGAATCTTAGTTCATTGCATATGCCACACAATTTTGGATGGGATTCAAATAACGATAATGATTCTCACCATTGTTTAAATTACAAGGAGTTTCACATTAGAGTATGACCGACTAACATTTTTTTAGTGACAGTTGTAGTAGTTTAGAATGTCAGTTATTGGAGCATTAAGGAGTTTCGAGCCAGCACAAACAGCCTGTTTTGGAAAGGACAATAATGTAAAACTGGAGGAAGTGGTACAAGTTGCACTTGCACTTGAATCTATCGAGTTTAGTGCAGCACTAATTGGTGAGCCAATTCAAAGCCCACACACAGGAGACAGTCGATAAGCCTACCTTCAAGTTCAGAAAAGATTTTACATCTGGAAAAGACCCCTCCAACTGTATTACGTTGGAAAGTAAAACCCCATTCTTATCCAAGGGCCAGTTCGAACCTTGTCTAAACTGTGGTAAGAATGTCGTCTGTTATTCTTGCGGAAGCGTGGACACTTAAAAAGTACTGCCGTTCCAAACAGCAGCAACAAGTTGTAAATGACTGTCAGCTTTATCAAGTACAGTCGTCTACCAAGGATCCACCCATAAAGCTGAAAGTTGAAATCAATGGTCATTCTTATCAAATGGAACACGACATCAGCTGTGGAAAGGGAATGCTCAATGAAGGTTTTGTGAAAAAAATTGGCTGCCTAAAATTGTACCCTTCCAAGTACATCTTGTACTTACTTGTGCAAGTTGAAGTACAATAGAGTAAAAATCGCATGCCGCATTCTTATTCGGTCGTGATCTGATGCGGATATTCAAGCTCCCTTCCTACAACGTTAAAAAGTCTACAGCAAGCAGCAACAGACTCACAGTGGGGTCAAGAAAAACGCAACAAAGTTTTTGAAAGCTCGTCCTATCCCTTTCGCATTATGTGTAAAGTTGACCAGGAGTTTGGAAAAATTGAACAGTTTGGTGTCATTGAGCGTTTCAAATACAGAGAGTGGGTATTGCCAGTTGTCGTAATCCAAAACTTATTGGAAAATTTTAAATCACAAGTGACTTTAAGTCAACAAGGAATCGTTTTTATCAATAGCAAATCGACCAGTTTTCTAAGTCGGATGGAGTCATCAACTAGAAATGAAAAAAGCTCCAAGAAATTTCTCGTCATTAACATACACCGAGGGCTGTACAGGTACAACCATCTACCCTGTGCATCGCCTCCTTCTCAGCCACATTCCAGAAGTTTAGAAATGAACTTATGGAAGAAATTTCAATGTCCGGGTTGTACTTTAACAATAAATTGTGTAGTGCTCAGTCAGACCAAGATCAGCTTCAGATGCCAAAAGCTATCTTTAGTCGTATGCGAAAATTCAATTATGGCTTGTCTAAGAAAAAGATGTAAATTTTTATAAAGGAATGTTGAGTATTTGGGACATGTCATATCCAAGGAAACGGTCCACGCCATTCCGAAGAAAGTTGAAGCTATCCATGCAGACCAGCGTTTAGTGGATGTATCCGACGTACGTTTACTCCTCGACTTACACGGAAAGTTTATGCCATTTTTATCAAATGTTTGCCAACCTCTCTACAATCTCACACGGAAAAGAGCAAACTGGAATTGGTCATTAGAGTGCCAACCAGAATTTGGACATGTCAAATTGCTTACTATAATCTAACTGTGGTCCATTGGAATATCGTGCAATGCATGCTTTAGTGGAATTAAAATTGCTTTATTCCATCGTTATCCAGATAGCATAGAACTTCCTTTAACATATGCCTCCAAAATCCTCTCTGATACGGAAAAGCGCTACTTTCAGATCGGAGTCAAAAATACTTTAAGTACTTATGCAGTCACAAGTTTATCCTGGTTACAGATTATCCTTGTTCAACCGTAAGTCAACTAGTCGTTGTACCTATAAAAATTCTATTACGATATTGAGTATCCTCATACCAAGAATCATGGGAACGCAAATAAGTTGTCTCATTATTTATCGTCATCGTCCGACCTGGAAGTTTTAAATAAAGAGATAAAATTCAAAGTAAACTTGATTGCGACGGAGCTTCAGAAGGTTTTTCCAATAAACTCTAAGGGCACCGCCATTGCAACCTTGAAGGATACGAAACTGTCAGCGGTCTATACTCTCATCCAGTCTAGTTGGTTAGAGTTCTTGCCCAAAACTGATAAACTGTTTCCATTCCACCTGCGTAAGGAGGAATAACACAAGTTAAAAATGGAGTATAAGAAGCGTGATTTCCAGTGGAGCTTTATTCAATTATAGTAGTATCGTCTGGACGAAGTCTCTCTTGATAGCCACCGGTCGATAGTGACACCAAAAACGTGTACAAAATATGATAGCGGTGCTGCAAAAATCGAAAAAAGAACCCACATGTACTCCTTTTCTTCTATGGGAGTCTTTGGGAAAACCATGGTAACGGATCCACATGAATTTTACATGTCCTGTGCTTAGAAAAATGTAGCTTATTCATTTCATTTCAAATAACCTAAAGTTTTCAACATGAACACTTATACTACAGCAGCAGCAGTCGTCCGTTGTTTTTGGCAAAGTTATGTATCGTTTTGGAATTCCGGATCAGATTGCCACAGACAACGGAGAGCAGTTTACTTCCAGGAAGTTCCAAATTATTTGCAACTACAACGGTATTAATAGTTCTGCGTACCATCCTCGGTCTAACGGTGAAGCTGGAAAGTTGGTCCAAATCTTCAAGAAGGCTATGAGACACGTTACCGAAGATGTGCAATTAAAGTTGTACCAATTTATATTTTCTTCATGTGTCTTTTCCCATACTTCAAGCTGAACGTTTGCAAGACAGGAAATTAAAAACTCTGGTAAATTGGCCAGTTCCAAATCAGCAAAGTTCAACAGCAGTAGATCAAGGATTATACAAACGTATTAACTTAGACATTAACCACAAAGCGTGGGTGCGAACATTGTCTAAGCGCCAGCTGAAGTATTTATTGGGCAGTGTGATAAAAGCTCTGGGTCCTGTTACCTAGGTTGTAGCATGCAACGGCTATAATTGCAAGCGTCACATCGACTAAATCTTAGAAACTCACCCGTTGTTGCACCTAAACGCACCAACGCAAGCAGAAATTGAATTTCCCGTTGCAGGAGTTCCAAAAAAGCACCGGAAACTGAAGATCTGTATGCATAGGCTCAACCGTAACCAAGAACACCCGTACCGTCACCTCTATCCAGGCGATACCCTCAACAAACTCATCACGAAACATGTCGTTTTATAATCGAATTTTGTTGTTTCTGTGTAGTCAAAAACAGTTTTGAAATTGGGGAAAGTAAATTTACTACCTGCTGCAGAGCACTCTGCTTAAAGTTAGGTAATTGTAATAAGGGGAATTTAGTTTATAACTGGCAGGAATTTTTTTAAATTGAAAATAGCAACTATAAATGGAAGTTGTAAATAGAAGTACATTAACGTGTAGTCTAAGAAGTACAGCGCCCGCGTTAGACCTTAATTCATTGCATACCCCACACTCCATAACAGTCTGTAACAAAAATGTTTTCTTATTAAATTATAAGAACGAAAGCGTAAATATTATTTATTGTTAAGTATCATACAGCAAAAGCTCTTGTAATATTAAGAGAAACACGGTAATACTTGAAGATATATAATTATTAATAGATGTTTTACGGCAAATATGATCTATAGGTAAAATATAAAAAAATGTAATGTATAGTTTACCTAAAACGACAAGGCGCCGTTTTAAAAAACAATTAAAATGGCGCCGCCGCTGTATGAAGAGCTGGACCCCTCTCGGATGCGCCGCCTCTGGGCCTTAGCGAGAATGGGGTGCACGCGCTCGCGTGGCCGCGCTACATTCAACGCAGGACTTGACTCGAGTCCGTTGAGCCTTCCAGACGTTAGCGCCAGTACGCTGCTTTCAAGGGAAAGAGGACTGCGTGACAGGGAAACAGGTCAGTGTGGAATCGTGATGATTGATGTGTATGCGTCCTCTTGTGTTGTAAGGCCAGTATGTGTGCCTTGGGGAAGGAGTCACGGAGTGCCGTGGCCCTTCTGCGGCGTAGAGCTTTGCGGCACCCTTTGTTGCCCGAGTCTGCGTGACAAGGACACAGCTCAGTGCAAAATCTGTACGTTTGTTGCGTATGCGTCCTATTGTGTTGTAAGGGCGGTGTGTGTGACCCTGGGGAAGGAAGCACGGAGTGCCGTAGCCCTTCCATGAAGCCCTGTGGGGCAAGGACTCATCCGCCTAGGTGGTCATCCTCACAGGGGAGCGGTGTCCGTGGGACAGGTTGCCCAGCTGGCCACCCTCACTGTGGAGCGGTGTCCGTGGGGGCGGGACGGGACGGCACATACACTCGCCCAGGTAGAGAGCTCTCGTTGCGTGCGTAAAGGTACCTTGCGGCTTGCGTAATTGCGTTCGCGCCACTAGTGACGTTGCGACACGATGATGTGTATTGTCGTTTACTATTGTTTCTTGTATGAATTGTATTTAGCTTAAGTTTACAACTACCAATAAAGCCTACTCTTGTCCCGGCTTTCCTCTCTAATCGCGAGAGGTTTCATGCCTAGGCAAGTAGTAACTTTCGCGTAATCCTTTGTGTTTTATTGATTGGACCTGCGCTTACTCAATCCTTAACTAAATCTCACCCTTACAGTAATTCTAATTAACCATTTTTAACTTTCACTGTATCTTGGTCATTAGGAATCCAAACAGTAATGTCAGAGTAGATTTTAGAACACTCAAAACAACAAATTGGGGTTTGTAAGAGAAAACAACAATTAAAATAGACATAACATTATAATATGAAAACAGAGATGCAAAAATCCTGATATAATAACAAGTTATTCCATTGACATCTGTCCAAACTTACTCTAAAGAAATAACAACAAAGAAGATCGAGAAATCTAATTGGACCAAAGATAAAAATGCAGTAATTAAAAGAGGCCACTTAAACATTATAAACCTCAAAAAGTAACAGCAATTCAAAACTCTTTTAAAACCAAAGCAAAAGTTGGAAATATTCTCTGAAGTAAAGCTTCCATATAGAAAATAAACGACATTGCGATTGCTTTTTAAAGGTAAAATAAAATTTTTTTGCTGTATATGAAAATGAGAAACCTAAATCTAATCAGGGCTTCATTAAGCAACTCTGGTAGTATACCTATAGTACCGTGTAAAACTAATAAACAACTGTTTTGAGAAACTGAACTTGTTAAATAGCTAAACTATACAAAACTGGTACAAATTGAACACGCAAGGTCGCTTGAAGAACAAACTAAATAGGCCTATTTACGTTCTGAGTGTCTAATCTGTGTTAATCTCTGAGGTTTGTATATGTTTGTCCAATAATGCATATCGCTCATTATCTTTGCCTTTCTGGTGCATTTTTTTCTCTACCAAACCTGTAATTGTATTATAGCTGTAAAAAATTTTTTGTTAGTATTATTAGTAAATTAATTTTCTTTTAAAACGCTGCTTTTGCCTGTGCAATTCTGTTTACTATCGCTATACTATTTTTTTGTTATGCTTTTTAGATATCATAAACTTTCCAAATTTTGAAGTTGTCTTTGTTGTAGGACTCTTTGGTGTTATTATCTTGTTTTATCAGGTACTATAATATTAGTTTTTGATTTATTTATTTTTATGTGCAGTTTTTTAATTCCTTGTTCATTTTCATAATCACATATTTTAGATCTGGTTTGAAAAGGTCATTCACGCATGACTGACTAAAGAAATACACACACTCGAAATTATCCCAACTTTCCTATTTGGCTTTAACAGAAGACACTCTACTCTAGAGCAAATAAGCAAGAAAATTGAGGATGGTCATGAAAATAGATGCTACACTACAGCGGTTTTCTTAGACATAGCCCAGGCCTTCAACAAAGTCTGGATTGAAGGTCTTAAGAAAATGCTCCTAGAAATTAACATACCCAGTTATCTTCAAGCAATTACCTTCTCCCTTCTTGAAGAAAGAACATTTACAGTAAAAATAAACTCATCAATTTCAAGAACCAAATGCATCCAGGCAGAAGTACCGCAGGGTAGTATGCTGGGTCTCCTACTCATTAATATCCACACGTCAAGGCAACATGCGCATGACACAGCAATTATAACTTAACGTGCAGACTTGACAGAAGCAGTGCAGCAATTTAACAAGCAACAAATAAAATCTGTACGTAGTTTAAAAGTTAGAACCTCCAGATAAACTCCTTCAAATCCCAGTGCAACATCTTCACATTAAGAAGAATATTTGACCCACCCAACATTGAAGTTAACCGAGAAGTTATTCTCTGGAATCCCAAAAATTCTGCAATTAAATATCTAGAATCTATTTGGTATGTGCACCTACATCTAACACAAACCTAACCTTACTACACGTGGTACCCCTGTTAGATAACAGACGAGGCTCTGGCGACCCAGCATCTGAGATATAACCTGATACCAGTTGTCCAGTACAGGGCCCTTGTGGCTGGGCTAATCACCCACAAGGTAAACAGATTCAGAGAACAAACAATCGCCTCGAAATGGACGGAAAACTGGGAAACGGACTCGGAATCACGGATAAGAATTGGAACGTGGAATGTAAACGGTATAAACGGAAAGGAGTAAAATAATAGAAGAAATGGCCAAATATAATATGGAGATGCTAGGTATAAGTGAAATAAAGAAGAGTGAACGGAAGACAACTATTAGATAAAGGTTACCAGCTTATATACTCAGGATCAGCAGGACGAGCAAAAGGGCGTATGAATAATCTAACTACCCCAGAAGAATTCTAGAAGCAAAGCCAGAGAAAAGATAGAGGAAGGCCACGAAAACATGGGAACAGAGCTTAGAAAAGAGGGTAGAACAGAGGAAAACACCTAAAGAATAAAGAATGGCAGCACTGACAGCTTCCGGAAGTGGTTACAGAACCCGACGCTTTAGGCATAAGGAGAAGAGAACTTGAGAAGAAGGAGTCTATTTGAATGACAAAACATTTACGTAAATCAGAAACTAACACAATGTAATAATATATTATGACAATTGTATCCAATGATAAACCGGAAATCTACACTAAAGATCGAATGTGCCATCTCATGCACAAAACACTATTACGACCCCTATCATTTTATTCTTTCCAGTATGGTGCAACACAAACAAAATCAAGATTCAGAAACTACAGAGGTTTCAAAAAAGTCAAAAAAATGCCCATGGTTCATTTGCAACAACTAATTGCATTATGAGCTAGGAATTTCGCATGTCTAAGACCATATTAAAGGAAGTACAAAAAAGATCTTTCGTAATATGAATGCGTGCGACGGAACAGTGTACTATAACCTAGGTGAGCGTAATACCCATGTAAGACTCAAACAAAAACTTCCTCAAGATATAACATCTGATGAAGGCAGTAACTAAATTAACATTATCATAGAACACCGGGCACTAATAATGCTTTCGAACGTTAATGCAATACAAATGTTAAGTGTGTATAGTTATTAGTAACTGATTGTTAAAAATGTAAAAAAACACCTTCCTAATTTTTGCTTTATTCGTGATTGTCTACTTGAAATTATTGCCTTATGTTAATTATTTATAGAAGACACTTATTATTTTTATGTTTTTCGTTCTGAACCCAATTCTAAATAACACTGCAAATAGTTTCAAACATTTGACACTTTCTATTTCTAGGTTTCCATTCCTTTGCTCGGCCTTCTTTCTATTAGTAAGCGTAGTGTTAGTATCGCTTTACAGGCCTTTGAGGTCCAGAGCTTTATTGGAGATTTCTCTCCATTTATTCCTATCTCTTGCATGTTTTTCCCATTCTTTTACTTCTAATTCTTCCAAATCTTCCTTAACACACTCCATCCATCGTCTTTTTGGTCTGCATCTTCTATTTGTTCATTCTGATTCTTTATATATAGCGTTTTGTGGATTCTATTGGTTGGCATGCCCTAGCCATCTAATTCGGTTTTGCTTGACTATGTGTACTATGCTTGGATTCTTGTATTCGTCCTGCTCCTCCATAGACCGCCTTCTTTTATGCCCCCGTATATTCTTCTAAGGATTATTCGCTCAAAAATGCCTAGCTAATTTATGTCTTTTTGCCTTAACACCCAGGTTCCACTACCGAATGTTACTGTTGGTCTTATTATAGTTCTGTACACTTTCCCTCTCCCACACCGGGAGATATTTTTTGATGTTAGCACTTTATTTAGAGCCGCTGCACTTCTCATACCGCATGTTATTCTCTTTTCTATTTCGCTGGTTTCATCCCCATCACTCGTAATTTATATTCCTAGATAGGTCACTGTATCTGTTCTTTTAAAACCGAGTTGGTTATTTGCACTTTCACATTGTATTTTTAGATGTTGGTTTAACTGTTGTTTTGTTGTACCACTAATTAGGTAGGATGATTTCTTTTCATTGATTATAAGACTGAACTTGTTTGCTTCTATGTGTATCTTGTTTACTAGAATTTATAATCCTTCTCGAGTTCTAGCTATTACAGTTAAGTAGGGTTAGCATGGGTTCTTAAATACTTTCTCTTCCTTTTTCATTCTTCTGCTAGTTATTTCTTCTGTATACAATATTAGGCTTATTGTCCTATAGTCTCGACATTTCTCACCTTTATGGTATCGGCGTATGGTTTTGTTTCTAAAACCTCCTGATATAGTTCATGTAGTTCTTATAGCACATTATGGTAATATATAATTTATATGTTTAGATTTACTTTTATTGTTTCTAATCTTCCACCGTCACTACCAGGTTTGTAGCTTATTCCGATGATTTCGTAAGATAGGTAACGTTCTTGCTAGACCTTCATGCATGGCATGAATAGCACTGTCTGCTAATTCGATAAATTAACTATACATAGTACGTATAGTACTGGTTTTAAAATGTTTTCTTGTGAAACTAAATTTGACTGCAAAGTTAACAGGCACCCCTCTATTTGCTTTAACTTAAAAAAGTGTAAACTTTAGATACCTTTTTAACAGTTTTGCTATTACTTTATTTGTGCTTAGAGCTATTTTGGCAATTAGAAGACTAATTTCGTTTTAAACTTCTTTCAGAGTAGTACTTTTAATGGGAGGTACATTCTGTGAAATAATGGAAATTTGTATATTTACCTCGCGTTGATGAAATTTTATTTAAATGGGATTGAGTATGATGCCATCTTGCTCTTTGTTCTTTTTAATAAGCTTTAGCTTGAAAGTAACTCATGGATCATTATGTCCACTTGCTTTATTAGTTCTAGCCTACTCTATGACAGGGAAAGCTAGGTTGCATGTAGTACGAACTGGAAATTTTAATATGCTCCGAGATTTAATTGTTATACCCGTTCAAACTTTCTTCTTAAAATAAGCTTTACGTAAATTTGTAATTACTGCCTCGACTTAGTTGCTTATGTATACAATTTTAATGAAATTTTATTAGAGGTAATTAGGAGTATAAATATACAAATTAGTTATTAGAGGTAATATATACAATTGAGTATAGTGATCAATTGTACAATTAGGTCGAAACTTCTGACCACATTTTTTGAACTCCTCATTAAGTAGAATAGGAATGTTTCATAAACCCGACCCATTGAAACACCCCTAAGGGGGGTTTTCCTGCTTTTTTTATTTTAAAGTGACATATCTCATGAACGATAATATATAGAGTGCTGAGACCTTCATAGTGGATTGGTTGGTCTAAGTTTGAGTTTCCAAGGTGTTTATGAGTTTCAACATTTCTATATATTACCGTTTCGCCCCCTGATCTTGTTTAAATGGGATTGAGTATGACGCCATCTCGCTCTTTCGCGTTTTCTTTTTTAATAAGCTTTTAGTTTTCTTAGTAACTCACTGGATCATTTTAGTGCTTCCAATTAGTGTGGTTTGTTAGAGTGCATGCCTAAGTATATTAATAGACGTTGCTAAAACTTTGTCTAGTTGGGAGTTTTAATTTAAATATTAAATTTAACCCTTTTTCTACTTTATTGCGATAATATTCTCCATTAGTATACCTATTTTGTATTTTTATGGCAGAATTTCTGTAAATTACATATTTGGTAATTAATTGTTGCAATTATTTGGAAATAATTTTTAGTTCATAACTGTTGAGGGTCGGAAAATTAATAAGTTACAGTGTCTATCAATAAAAATAAGTAGTTTCGTTCTTAAATTAAATTTGATATTTCTCTTCCTTCAATTATTATTAGTTGAAAGCTTCATAGATTGTTTATTTTGAAAATCATCGTTGCCATGTACTCTGTTCTTAAAGTATGGAATAAATAAAAGCGTGCTTTTGTAAATTGTGTCAAGGAAGACTTATTGCAGCTATTGTGAGCACGTAAGAAATTAGTATTGTAATCTTTATGAAGTCTACGTCATATTTAGGTATTTAGTAGTGGTATATATTGTGCCTTTTGTAAGTATTGGTATGCTAGCATGGATAGTGTTGTCTAGGTGATTGGTGTAATAGGTTTGGTGGTATCTAAAAATAAGCTTTATCCGTAAAGTGGAAAGATACTCTTACTTTTTCTTTGTGTTGCAGAAGGACATTGACATTCTACAATGTTAGTCAAAATAATTTAGAGAATTTAATAATTGTTGAAAGTATGTCTAGGACAGTTAGAAATTAGATTAAAATTGTATATATGCTTTTTTCGTTTCATTTGGTGGTTTTATTTTCTTTTAGTGCACCAGTGCAGCTGATATTCCCTGTACGTGAGCTGTTGATTGTATCTTATGGTTAGTAGGATAGAATTTTTGACCTCCAAATAATGCATATTTTGTAAAAGTATTTTTAGTGTTTGTACAGCTCGATGTATTCTGTATTTGTATTTACAACATACAAGACTGCATTGAAATACGCCTTTGTTCTGATTAAAGGTTCTATTTGTATAATTTTATTTTAATTACTTTGTAAATACCTTTATTATTACCTGCAGGCTTTGAGCTAACGAGAAATAGGTTTGGTGTTTTTTTATCAATCGTTGTCTTGATTGTAGAAGCTCTTCCTGAGTTAGTTCCTCCATTATTGCTAGTGCATCGGTTGTGTGATGTAGATGTTTAGTTACCTTTCGGTAAGCTCGCTCTTATTTGGGTTAACAAATGTAAAAGATTGTTTGCTCGCATCTTCTCACGGCTCTACTTTATCTAATTTCTAATTTTGGATAGAAGCCCCTCTTTAAGTTTTTAATTATTTCTTAACGATATTTCCCTTACAAAGTTTTCCTAGCCACTTTCGTAATATCGCCCTATCATCTCGCTTTTGGGCGGCCCACACTTTTTCCCACGACATTTTAGGCAGCCATTCCAAAATGTTTCTACTGCATCTTTCATCGTAACCTCTAGCAAGGTGCCCGGTCCCAGCTCTAATTTAATTTGCAAAACGTGTAGTGATATCTACTTTAGTTCGTTGTCTAATATACTCATATCTCAGTCTACCCTGTGTAAGTATTTAGGTTTCCGGTCAGTATGTCAATATTGAAGGATGCATTCATAAGAAAGGAGATACAACTAACTGCGATAACTACAGGGCGATCTGCTTAGCACCTGTCGCGCTCAAAGTATACTCAAAAATTTTAGAAAAGTGTCTAAGAGCTCAGATTGAAAATAAACTCGAAGAAGAGCAAACAGCTTTCCGACCAAACAGACAAACGCAAGATCACATATACACTCTTAGATCTAAAATAGAGAAATCACTAGACAGGAACAAGAACATATACTTAGCTTTCCTGGACCTAAAAGCAGCGTTTGATCAAGTACCAAGAAAACACATATGGAACGCATTAGAGGAACTAGGAATAAATTCAAAATTACAAAGAGTAATTCGAAGCATATACAATAATGTGACGGGAACAGTTAGACTAAACGGAAAGACATCAGAAGAGTTTAGAATAAAAAAGGGAGTTAAACAAGGCGACAGCTTAAGTGCACTTCTTTTCGTAGCCTACATGGATACAATAATAAAAAGAACCAAGAATCAAACTAGACCGACAAGATTAGGGTACCACAACCTAATTCCAGTTTACACACAAGACCTGATTTACGCAGACGATATTGTTCTAATATCCGACAAGGTAAATGTCTTACAAAGAAACATCCAAATATGGAATGCCTGCCTGCAAGAAAAATGAATGGAAATAAACAAGAACAAGAGTAAGATTCTACACATCACAAAAGAAGAAAGAGAAGAAAACATAGACGTAAGACTAGATGGACAACAACTAGAGATAGTAGAAACATACGAATATTTAGGAACAATGATAAATAAAGACGGGAAGATCGACCAAGAAATACGAAACAGAATAGTCAAAGCAAGTAGAGTCTACTACCAAATAAACAACACTCTAGCAGGAAAGAAGGAATTAAGCACTAAAACAAAGCTACACTTATACAAAACCATCTATACACCGACACTCAATTATGGATCAGAAACGTGGACGATGCTGGACAAGCATAAATCCAGAATAACAGCTGCAGAAATGAGGTACCTCCGGAAGATAATAGGCAAAACCAGAAGAGATAGGGTACGTAACAGAAGCGTAAGGGACGAACTAGAAGTAAAACCTCTAGTAGAAGAAATAGAGGAAAAACAACTAAGCTGGTATGGACACCTGGTTCGTATGGGGGAGGAAAGGATACCCAAGAAAATGTTAAATATGAGACCCAAAGGAAGACGAAAAGGCGGAAGACCAAGGATCCAGTGGGAAGAATCAATAGAGAAATGGCAAGGAAAAGAGGAAAAAACATCACTGAAATACGGAGAATGGCAAGAGAAAGGAACACCTTCAAGAGATGGATAAAAGACCCAACACCGTGAGGTATAAATGGGGACAAAGAGAAAGAAGAAGAAGAAGAAGAAGCATTCGTTGTGAACTTTTGTTTTTAAGTATTGGGAGATGTCGATTTTGGAAATAATGTTTGTCGATTTGCCGTGTTTTGTCTATCCTAGTCTGTGTAATTATTTTTTGCCCTTGTTTCTATAGTCTAAGACGTTGACATAGTTATAAGTATTCTTCCACCTTTGTAATATACTTCCTTTCTATTTTTTGGGGTATTTGGTATATCATAATTCGCTATTTGTTTTTTTTTTAAATTCACACCGAATATAATTGCTTTTGTTGTTGCATTGATTTTAATAACTTTTCTGTTAGTTGCTCTGGTGTTTGCGCTATTTTGATGTTATCAACCGCGAAATCAAGATGGAAAAGACGTTAGTCATTTATATTAATTTCCTTCTCACTCCAATTTATCAATTTGAAGGCATCTTCCAAGACATTTTTGTTTTATATTAGTCAGGTCTGTACTATGAACAGTTTTTGTAGTTATGGTTGAGTTTTCGTAGGCTGCTTTTACTAATTTAATGTATCTATAACCGTCGATTATGGTCCATATTTCCATAGTATCAAGCGCTTTCTCATAGTCTACAAAGGCTAAGCATAATAGTAGATTATATCCGTTTATCTTTTGTATTAGTTTTTTTATTAAACAAATATTCCATTGTGCTAAATTCCTTGCAAAATCGTACTTGTCCTACAGATAGAAATTTATCTAGTCGATTAGACAAAGGAATATAATTTTTTAAGTCAAAAATATTTTCTTTCTAGTTTGTAAATATAGACAGTAATTTTTTCCAACTTTGTGGTATGTTTCTTGTATCTAAGCATTTATTAAATAAGACTTTTAGGAGTTATATTAATTAAGGCTTACCACTTTTAATGAATTTAGCTACGATTTTGTCGTCGTCAGGGGCTTCCCCATTTTTTATTTGCTTTAAGCTATTTTTGATGTCACAACTTATCTCTAATTTTCATAAAATATTTTAATGCAGTTAAGGCTTACTCCTTCTTTGTAATAATGATTGATTCTACTTCATCTACAATTATGATAATTTTCTTTATACTTCCGCTTATCTTTGATCTAAATAATATTATTTTCTTGTACCTTTGTTTATTTTCTGCTCTTTTATACTGCCTCCAACATACTCTTCTCAATGTTTTATTTAATACTTCAATATCTTCTACCGTTGTATTTGTAAGTTACTCATTTCTTGATCTTAGATAGTTGTTTGACATTTTTCCTTATTCCGCTTTATTAGTTTTTTCCACCTTTATGTGATTACTGCTAATAAGCCACTTAATGGAAAATATAACGCCTTCTACCATATAATTTCTGTTGAAGATTATCTATCTCATTCTTTGTTTTGCCATTTGAACTTTCCCACATTTATTATCGATGGATCTTTTTTGAAGAATATGTGCTCTACAAGGTTTAGAAATATTTGTTCTCTGTTGTATTTTTTTCTGTACCATATTGTCGAATATATGTATTTTATCTTTTGTTTCTTTGCTAAGTTTCTCGTTAAAAATGCCCACAATGCCTGAATACAAGAGAAAATAGCCAACACTTAACTGTCATATGCATAATCAACCCCGAAATCAACAAACTTTCCCTAACCCAATGCATCTCCCGCCAAACTTTCACTTCCAATTCTATAAACAGCAAAGTAGGGCATACACATAAAGTTAGGCAGATTGACACACCTAGCAAACAGCTAAACCTTTGAAGATAGCGTCAAATCCAACGCCGAAATGTTTAGACTTTTCTCAAAAACGTTGAAATTTGAAGAAAAACAAGGGTCACAGACGTGGCAGAATATGTGGCAAGGCAGAAGTGAAGATGGGCTAGACATTTATTCTTTGATTTATGAGGAATCTTGCTCCGTTCGTATTTTTTCTTCTGCTCTGTATGTTTCATGATTTCACGTGACAAATTTCTCGTTTTTTCTGCTAACCTTGCCTATATCGCCTCCGATGACCACATCGCTGATTCTTTCGCTAACATTCCTGTATCTCACTGAATCACTTAGCTTAACTACTTAACGGCTGTGGTGAGAGTCAAGAGTTTACTTAGCTTGTCTTGAGTGTCGGTACAGTTTTCAGGATCTAACCTTAAAGTTGGGTTTTATTTGGGATCTAATATTTCAGATAAACTAATGAAATTTAATGAAACACGACAATCCTAAATATAGAGCTGCTACCCCTCAATAACAAAATTTACGCTCCTTAAAAAACCTTTATTTCATAAAGTTTACTAATTTTAAGTTGCAATAACTAATTTCTGTTGTATTGTCAGCCAACGTTTTTGTATTGTACTGTTTATCCTTTTTCATTTTTCCAAACTTGTTAATTATTGGTAATTAGTTCTTCCATAATGAAATGTTAAAGGACTTTTTTAAAATTTTCAGTATTTTTCTGCAAGTTTCTTTGTTATTAAAGCTAATGTTTGACTAATCATGGCAATTACCTTTTTTTAGTGAGATCATAACATTCATTTAATATTAAAATCGATTTCAATTTTTTATCCACTAGAAAATTTGCTCTCATTCCTTTCAAATCTGCTGGAAACAGCCCAAAAATTATTAAAACTTTTGTTAACTCAATTTCATTACTAATTTTTTTAACGTGGCTTAATAAAAGTTTTTTCCTTTTCATATTAATAAAAAAGGTTTTCCATTTCAAACAAAGAATTTATTAATTTAACATTAAAACATTAAGCAGCTTAGAGACGTTTGCAACAAATTTCCTATTTTCAATGCGCGCAAATTTTCACTTTAGGACTTTTTATCTGAAAACACGAGTTCTAAAATGTATCTAATTTTGTTTAACAGTGGGAATAAATTTTGTAAAATGTCAAATTTAGGCTTTTGTTTGTTTTCTGAAAAGCTTCTAGAACTCATTTTTTGTGGCTTACCAAGTTCATTCCTCTCTTATTAGGTCGGCAATGCCATCTTTTAGATATTTTCATCGCTGACATTTAAATCAAATCGGTTATTTGGAAAAGTATGTCATAATTTTATACTGTCAAAAATCATTTTTCTTTTAAATTTATACTTCAAACCCAAGGACTTAAGCTGCAACTTAAACATCCTCAAAATTAAACATTTGCAAAAATTCAAATTTAGCAAATTCTCAATTTTTTAAATTTTTATTTAAATCCAAAAGCGATTTTTAAATTTCTGACAATTTTTCTCATATTTTATTTGGCTTCCATTTTTATATTGAGTTTACTTCCATATTTTAATGTAACGTATTGTCACACTAAGTAATTAACAAGGGTAATACAATCAATAAAACAGCAATTTATTCTATAGTTCCACAATAACAAAAAGGTTTTATCTTCTTCCTTCAGTGGCCCGAAGCCCACACTTATAACTACTGTAACAACTTCCCTTGCTATCCCTCGATTTATATGTAAAGCCAGACAGTACGTGTGCCCGTCACAACTCTCTTCCAGGATTCAATTTTTCTTAATGGGCACTCCGGCAGTTCTCGGGGTTTCAATGTTTCCAATTTCGCCCCGTCCGCCGAGGTGCCAATTTAGGCTGCGCCCCTGCAGACGCGGCGTGCCGTTCGGTTCCGGGGCCGCGGAATTGGGGGCTTCCGGCGCGGCGCGGGCGCCGCATTCTTATCAGCCAATTAGGCGCTGCAGCGAGGTAGCGGTGCAGCGCGGCGCGCGTCGTCGCTCGGGATTAGGGCGCGGATGCAAGCTCCGCTTTTTGCCCCGTAAAAGCCTTTACTGCATGTTGCAAAGATCACCGTTTCCGGGCGGCTGCAACGGAACGGTTTAATTCCGGGACGGTTAGTGCCGCTTTCTGCCGGCGCTCATGACCTGCGCTTATTGCTCCGGCCGTCTGGTTCTTATTTGAGTTTTCGCGGAATAATGGACGGTCCTAAACCTGTCTGCTGATTAATGACGCTCTACGGCCGACGTAAGAGCCCTTAACACAAAGACATAGTGAAAATTTCCCTCGGATGTACCCTGAAGCGGGCTCCTGCTTCGGTCCTTATTGCAGAGGTCAGGAATTCAGGATTATTTCACTTTGGCATATTTTCTAGGAAATGTCTAGTGCACGAATGTAAAAATTGTCGTTAGTTGTCTGATTTAATTTGCTAATTTTCATTTTCATTTTATATACGAATAATTTAATTTACTAGTGGGTACATTAAAATTTAAAGTTGAAAACTGAATGTAAAATGATAATTGCTTGCTGAAAGTAAACATGGAAAAGAGGAGAGATCTGAAAGTAATACATGAAAAAAAGATTTACATAGTCCAACTGATGACCCATTGTAAGGGTCTCTGCCTAGGTTAACAGGTTCAATAGCGAACGAGAATACTAAAATGGAATCCAAGGACAGAAAAGACGGAAGAACCATTAATAGTAAAGGCAGATCTTTATAGTTAGGTACGAATATTTTAAAACTAAAATATTTGGTTCTTCTATTTGGGGTGTAAATTGAAGGGTTTATTCTTCATCATCCGTAAATATACTTTAGACAAGAAAGGTACTAGGCAACCTCGGAAAATGGACGGATGTAATAAATTTAAAACTAGGCTACGAAAAAAATTTTTAGATAAACAAATACACAGGATAATCAAACGTTTATCAAACTCCTGACAATTTTACATATTTCTTCTTTTTCACGTATTCTGCCCGTTTCATCAGGCGTTAACGATCATCAGTTCAATAATTTCTTGATAATGACTTCGATCTCGTGCAGCCTGGAATACTTGTTCTGCTGTCAACCCAGTCCAATGGCACATGTTTCTCAATCACGGCATTTTTGTCTGCCGATCCACTTCTGTCCCTCAATTTTTCCATTTAGTATTAATCTTAGGAGTTCACACTTCTGCCCTTGACGCACATGCCCAAGATACATTAGTTTTTGTTTGTTTTATTATATTTAATAGTTTTCTTTCACTACTCTTTAAATTTAGTACTTGCTCATTCATCTTTTTAGGATTTTCACATTACATAACATTTCAAACGCTTAAATTAGTTTTATAGTATCGACTTTTAATTTGCAGGTTTCGCTCCCATATAACATCACAAACCAGAAGTAACATTTTACAAATTTGGTTTTTGTAGATAACCCGAGGTCATAAAACCTATTCTAGCTAATTGTGTGCAACATTTTATTTCTTCATCTGAATCTAGGGTTTTATTGAGCAAACAGCCAAGGTATTTAAAGTGGCTAACTTGTTTTTACATACACTAAATATATATATATAAAAAAACATACCAGACAAAACACCAGACAAATGAAAAATTGGACACTACATGTATACATAAAAAAGGACAAAAAATTTGGAAATTATAGAGGAATTACCGTAACAGCAAGCTTTGGTAAACTAAGCAGTAAATTATTAGGATTTAATCGAGAGAGTTCAATGATCAAGAAGCAGAGAATAACGTGGATTATGAGTGCTCGTGTGTTCATCATCTATTTGCTCTGAAACAAATAGTAGAAAAGAAGGTAAATATGGTTAAAGACCTAAAATTATTATTTATAGGTCTTATCAAGGCACAGCGTAACGGTAATAACGTTTTGAGTATCAATAAAGGGAGCAAAATGCGTTCTTAACCTTAACCATGAGTGATCTCTACCCCCTACCCCACCCGTTGTTAAATATATATATAGAATACATACTGACCTGCTGAAATAAGACGATGATCAAGTCATCTTCGCACAAGACAAGGATAATCTACAATATATGACAAAAGAATAAAAACTTACACCTAGATTTGGACAAAGAAAACAAAATGGGAAAATGTGAAAGTCACAAACACGTTTATACTAGAAAAAACAGGGATAGTAGTGACAAATTTGAAAACAAGAAAAGAACGACACAAGGACAAAGTGGCAGTAGATTAGATTATTTTATGATATAAAAACATAAGCAAGGGACAGAAAATGAACATCTGTAACATATCAGTAAAGTATCCTTAAAGTAGCGGAAACATAAAGGTGCACAAAAGCAGTAAGCAATGCTTAACGGGTATGGCAATAGACATCTAGAGTAGATCCTGCAGAATTTCTAGATGAGATAAAATCAGAGATGAACAAATAAAAGGGAATACCGAAGCGCATCAAGCATTACAGATAAAGTGGAAAGAAAACAGCTAACCCGGCATAATGGTGTAATTAAGATGCACGAAGAAAAACTGCCCAAAACTATCTTGAACTGAATACTTCCCCCTTCCCAAAAAGGACGAGAACAAGAACAAATTAGGAGTGGTGATATTCGAAAGTTATGGGTAAACATAATTTAGAGGAAAATATGGCGGAACAGAAAAATATGGAAAAAAAGTTACAGGTTTTTGGGTGTTGAATTGTAAATATAAACACAACCGATGTGCGAAACGTATATTTTGCCGTAGCGTGACAGGCAAGCCAAGAAATAGCTGGCGACAAAATTTCAGACGGCAGGCGTGCACTTGGATAAGACCGCCAGCTCTACCCTGGTGCAGGCCGATGTGCCTCTTGCAACAGCTGAATGCTATAATGAATGGTATAATGAAGAAAAATATTTTCTATAATTTTGAAAGGCAAAAGAAAGCAAATGCCCAATTAATTTGACACGGGATAATTACGGTCTGCACCGTAAAATATAACGTTATATAAGATAGACAGAAAAGACAAATATAAATCCTATGGACTAACTTTTGGTATAAGTTTAAAGTTAAAAAAATAATTTAAAGTGGATATTTTGGTCAACTGGGCTAAAACAATTTCTTATTCCTACTAGGACTAAGAAGTAGTTGTGCTTTATTGTACTACAGTCTAGGTTACGAGTTTAAATATACCAAACATTGAAATAACTTATAAATCAAATATTTATAGAATATACTAGAAGGCTTTGACGCCAGTTTTTGGAAATACTTATGCTTCTAGATTTATTACTAACGCACACCACACTGAATTTCCTTTAAATTTTAATTTTTCCAATCTCACTATCTTCTCTGTCTTTTCACTGAGGTACTCGACTGTGTTTGGTCAGCATATATCAAGTTACCTCATCTATAACTTTCAGCACACCTGCAGCAACAGCCTCGAAGGGAGATTCTCAACCAACGAGCTCTCTCTCCCAGGAAAGCAGTCGGTATAAAAAAGACAGCAACGAAGCAAGACCGATAGAAGTGAGCGAGGGTGAGTCGTCCGGTACGGACGAGGACTACACCCTTGTTCAAGGAAGGAAGAGGGGACGCCGCCGACCAGCAGGTGACGAGTCAGCAGCAAAGGTAGTCGACGGCAAATCGCTACGCAGCCATCGCTGCTGCAGACGAAGCAGAATTCCACCAGCAGAAGATTCCACCGGTGATTTTACGAGATAAAAGCTGCCGGCTTGAACTCCTTGAAAAGTTCAGAACCCAACGGCTGAACTTCATCAAGGCTAAGAACATAGCTGACTATCCTTATACAGCCATGTTCGGTTGAAGACTACCGAGGAATGACACGGCTGATGGAAGGGAACGGAATTCCCTTCCATACATATCAAATACCCTCAGATAGACCATTGAGGGCGGTTCTGAGGGGAGTTCCAGAGACTTTCGGATGCAATGGTGGAGGAAGACCAGTGAGATCTGTACGAAGAATGCGACGCCAGCGGGATAAGAGACCGATGCCGCTGGTGTTCGTCGAAGCCGAGAGATCGGGGAAGGAGTTGTTCAACCTCTAACAAATAATGAGGGTGATTGTTCAAGCCGAACAACCACAGAAGAAGAGGGTGCGTTAAGTGTGCAGGACCGCATCACACCAACTTCTGCACCTAAAGCCGAGACGCTAGCTAAGTGTCCGCACTGCGACGAGTCGCACGTGGCAAGTTACCAGGGATGCCCAGCTTTTCCTCGGCCGCGCCCTGCCTTACCACCTCGGCAGGCGCCAGCATCAGCCCCGGGACCAGCGCAAGTGCCGACATCCCTATCTCTGGGAAATCGTACGCCCAGACGGTAGGGGGAGCCGCCAGCCCCTGTTGCCCCATCACCAGCACCGTTGGCGACAGCAGCATCCCAGCCTGAGAACACCAACCAGGGCTGGGGTTCATCTTCCAGTCTTTGCTGGTTGGACGTGCAGGAGCTGCTAGAGCTCATCCTGCACCTGCTCTAGTCCCTGGACGGAGCAACCACCGCGGGAGAGATCTTTGGACGGCTCGTGAGCCATGCTCACGAATTCCAAAGCCTGCTGCTGCCCAACAATGAATAGATGCCCAAAATAAGCAATCCACCTCCAACTTACCTTCTGGAACGCGGACAGCCTGAAAAACAAGAAGGACCATCTGCTAGATTTCGCACACAGATATAATTTGAATGCCATCCTGGTCAACGAGACCCATCTCAAGGGCGTAGATGCTGCTCGACTTCTAAATTATATGTGCTATCGCACAGACCGACTTCTGGCGGCCAAAGAAGGTACTGTCGTGTTTGTGGAGAGTTGCCTGGAGCACCATCCAGCCCCCGGTAACCGAGCATCTGGAGGCAACCGCCGTATTCCTTCAGACGAGGGATCACGGAGTTGTGCGGCTTACAGCCGCCTACAGCTCCTCTACGCACTATCCCCGAGGACATGGACGCCATCTTCGGGGAAGACGTTGCCACCATCTTGGCTGGCGACCTAAACGCGAAGCATCCCTCGTGGAACAGCCGCTATACGAACACCAACGGCAGAACGCTGCATGGCATCGGTCGCCCGGACATCGTCCTTGACATCGTCATCTTCAAGGGCGTCCGCATGCAGCATACCCTCGAGAACGTCAGCGAGCTTAACAGCGATTATAACCCAATTTTCCTCACTCTGAGGATTCCGGATGGAGCGGACGACGTTTCATTTCGTTTCGTGGCCGGCCTTCACAGTCCACCTGAAGAATTCCATGGGACCAACCCCATCCGTGCTGAGACGAAAGAGACCTTCTGCCTCCGGAGTTTAAAGAGCTGATTTGTAAAAAGAATCGGGCGCGATGGCGCGCTCAGCAGTCCTTGCTCTTCGATAACCAGCAGGAGTACAAGCGACTATTAGCACGAGTGAAGACCGCCGTCGCGGAACACCGCAACGCCGCCTGGGAGAGCAAACCGGAAGCCCTAGATGCGACAGACTACTAGCTGTGAAGAATGGTCAAGGTATTACGCAACAGAAGACCCCGTACCGCCCATCCACGGGGAGAACGGCGTGGCGCACACCACAGAAGATAAGGCAGAGGGTTTTGTCGACTTTCTTGAACGCCAATGCGATATCAACTACGCAGACGCCGACCTTGACTACCTAGCCACTGTCGATCGCGTGGTGGGGCGCCTTCAAGGTCTCAACTGCACCGACCACCTACAAGAGGCGACCCTCGAAGAGATCCAGCAGCTCATCAGCGCGCTGCCACTCTGAAAACCCGGCAAATCAGGTACCTTTTTCCAGGACTACAGACCGGCTACAAATCTGGAGAAACGGCTGAAGCGCATTATTCACCAGTGCCTGACGACAGCAGTCGAAGAGCCCAAGCTACTCCCAGACAATCAGTTCGGGTTACGCCTGGCCACTCAACATCCACCAACTCCTTCGGGTGGTGGAGCAGATCACGGAAGGTTTCGTCAAGAAGAAATATATCGTTGCAGCCTTCCTAGACGTGTATTGTATTAAAATATTTAAGTATCAACTTTCTCTTTACGTCATCATCAGTGTCAAGTTGTGTTACAAAAATTCAAATCTTTGGTTAGGGTTAATTACAAAATAGTTATTTTTTTTGTTTATTTCGTTTGACTACGGATCACAAAGCAAAACAAATTAAGATTGTATTCGTTAAATTCTTTTAGCACATTTATTTGTTTATGATATCTTATAAATTTTTATATGTGTATATATTGATACTTAACGAACAGATCCCATAATACCATTTTAGTTTTGAAAAATCCAACTCTACTACACAATATCGGCATTGGGTAAAAAGGAGCAGATTACTTTACATCGCATAAGATAAATATGATACTAAGGAATCCTTTTCAAAATCAAGAATATAGTTACATATCCTTGCTATTTGTTTGTAAGCATTTAATGGGTTGCTTTAACGAGGAGGCATTTAGAAGACACTTTTAGTTAGGTGAAGCTGTTGTCTCCATTTGTACACTTGGAGCTACGAGCTTCTTTTTCGAGCAATAAAAATAGTCCAGGTAGTCTTGTGAACAGAATTATGTGCATCTTTGACTCCCATGTAAAGGACAAGACGTCTAAACGTTTAAGCCTTTTGATGTAATTGATTGCTTAAGAATCTAAGAAGTCCAGACCTTATTCCAATCGTATTTGTCGCACCACTATTTCCAAGTAAAATTACTACTTGAAAAGTTACTTCTCGCAACTTTACCCAATTACAACTGTGGTACCTCAGAGGGGTGTTTTGAGACCGTTGTTATATCTTTGTCTTACTGCCGACCCGGCACAAACCCTGGGCACGATAATTAAAACATTCACTGACGACACAGCTATGCTTGCATGTGATGATAATCTCCAAAGTGCTTTAAATGTTCTACTAGAAAGTCTCATTAAAATAAAAACAAATAAAAACAAAAGTGAATAAACACAAGTGTACCCATAAAATCTTTACGTCATCAATATTAGTACTATTAACACATATAAGCTGGTTTTGCTTCAATTTTATTAGCAATTCGAATGTACACATCTATAAGCTAATTTGATACTTTATACAATACCTGACATATTTATACATGTAATAATTTTAATTTTTTGTCGTTCATGGGTTATAATAGTGGTGTAACTAGTAAATTAGAATGATTTTAATTTAAGGAATCTTAAAAATCATATGAATGTGTGGTTAAAGACATACCATAGTAGATCTGCAATACTTTTGAGGGTTTTACGTTGAGTTGTTTGGATGATAGCTAAACTAAAAGTTTTACCTTGTAAGTTCAGATTGTTTAGATTACAACTTTGTGAATCATCAGTTCATTTTTTGTTGATAAGTTAAATTTAGGCCACAAAAACTAATTGAGCTCGCTTGTTTTTATGTCTAACTGTTTTTGTTTCTTAAATATGTGTTGTTTCCAGTTAAGTTTGCTATCTAGATGCAAACTCAGGTACGTAACAACTTCACCTTAGTCGACTTGAATGGGGGACATTGTTCTTTTCACATGACGAAAATTATGCGTGTTGATTTTGTTTCGTTTACGTTGATTTCCATTTGTTCAACTATATATCAATGTGATTTATGTGTTCTTAGACTTTTGTTGAAGCTATGATAGGACCTTTGCGTGTCACAAAAATCGCTGGATCCTCCGCGACTGTACCTACTGTTGTTTCTGGACGTTTGTAAATTAATGTGTAAAGTACATACAGTAGAGCCTAGGATATTCCTTTGTGGTACTTCTGATAACATGAGAAATATGATAAACTTTTCATTAGTGATCTTCGTCTCATAAATTTTTAGTAGGCTGAAATAAAGTGTTCTTTTGATTTTGAATGAAAAAGCTAAATGCTACACTTCATCAAGAACTTGTTTCATGTATAAATATTAGTGGTACAGTACTTCCATTTCTTATCAATTTATTAATAATATTAGTTAAGCAGTAACACTGCGGGACAGTTCAACTAATCTGCCTAAGACTAATCTAATGACTCGCTGTTATGGTTGCTGGTTTAAATATTTTTTATTTTATTAAGGAGAAGTTTTTTGAGAAACTTAAAAATTATTTCAGGTATTATTGCACAATAGGAGGTAACATCTTTAAGGTTTTTGTTAGGCTTGGGTACTCTCCTAATTTGTACAATTTTCGGTGATTTGCGTCAGGATGCGAGACTTAATAAAATTTTTGTTGATCTTGTGGCACAGATGTTAACAGCGTTATATCTACTAGCAACTCTTATCTCCAAACTCCCATAATAGCCCAAATTCTAAAAAATGCTGAGTGCAACGCCACCGGCTTTCAACAACATGTCCTTGAAATCAAGATTTACTGAAAAAGGTTGCTTTAAGGTACATAACTTCTGCACATATTTAACCCTACATTCTGATGGAACTGGCCACGCTGGTTCAGCTATTATAAAAAACACTATACAGCACTTCGAAATAAACAAATATTGCAAAGAGCATTTGCAAGCGATGCCAGTTGTAGTTGAGAATTGGATAGGACTACTAACTTTCTAGCAGTTTACTGTTCACCACGATATTTCAATGAACAAGAGCATTTTTAGCGATACCTTAGCACACTTAGTAATCGCTGACGGTGACTAAAATGCTAAGAATATACACTGGAGCTCTAAGATAACGACCACTAAGGGCCACGAACTGATAAAAGCTATAACGTCATATAACCTAAATTTTATCTCTACTGGACAACCAGCTTACTGACCCTTTGATGTCGACAGGCTACCTGATCTTCTAGACTTCTTCATTATTAAAAATATAAGGCTGAACTTGCTTCAAATTAAATCTTGCCTTGACCTTCCTTCCGACCATTCCCCGGTTCTAGTCGATCTCAGATCACAAGCATTTCATATAAAAAACCTTCGTTTCTGACTACTAAAAGAACTGATTGGAGCTGTCTTAAAGACAAGGTTAAAGAATCTTTATTTCTAGAAACCTCGCTGCAAACGGAAGAAGATCTGAACTGACACTCAATCAAGTCTACAGCTTGTTGGTAGCGACTCAAGGAGACTAAACATACACGCACAGATGAATGCCCAACTGCAATCAAAGACTAAAGCAGAAAAAAGGTTGGACACGATGGCAAAATCCAGAGCACCATCGAAGAACGAACCTCAACCTCAACACCAAATTGAAGCTCCTTAAACGACTAAAATGAGGCAATTCAACACAACTGAAACGTTATCACCTACGAGGCACTGACTACTCTTTATGAGCCACAAAAATTAAAACAACCACCAAACACATGATGAAATATGCCAAGACGTTCATCTAAACGACTAAAATTTGCAAAACATCTGGAAAAAGTTTCCAGCCACAACGCTTTCAAAACTACTCCTGAAGATGACAGATAAAATTGAGCAATTTCTAACCAGCATTTCAGATGAGCTTATCAAGCAAACTTTCAGAACAAGACTAGATCTGTAATCAGAGGCCTTAAAAATTGAAATCGCCAGTTATGACCTAATCACCAGTAGTCTAAAGAACTACCCAAGAAGGCTATAAATTCAAAAACTGTTTAATGCAATACTCAGACTGGGCTTCTTCTGATCAGTGGAATGAGCTACTATAATACTCATACTAAAACCAGAAGCCACCTGAAGAGGTCACTCAAACCAATAAGTCTGATCCTTTAATAGAGTGTTCTGTTATTTAAATTAGGCCTATAATCTTGCAAAAAATTTACCTATTAACACCAATTGGTTTGTTGCAGCACCCACGATAACAAGTGCATAAATAAATATGCGCTGAAACAAAATACTGCTTAATGCAGTGTTACATTGACCAGGCCTTTGATAAGGTCTGTTCAAAATCAAAAATGTATTACAATTAGATCTCTATAAAATAGTGAAGATATATTTAACTAACAGACACTTTCTAGTTAAAATACAAGGCGAGTTCACCACCTTATTTCGAATCAATTTTGGTGTGCCTTAAGAAAGCGTTCTGGGACCGTGTTGTAGTTGATCTGGTCTGCCGTCCTACCCACAACCAGATTAACAACAATCGCTACTTATGCTGAGGACACAGCCATTTTGTCGTCGCATCATAGCATCCTACCAGTTGCAAACTCACCTCAACAAACTGCAAACTTGGTTAACAAAATGGCGTGTTAAAGCTAATGAAACAAAATCTGCGCAGGTGACCTTTACGTTGAAGCGAGAAACTTGCCTTCCAGTAATTCTCAACGGACAACTTCCCCAATAAGACGTAGATAAGTATCTAGGGATGCACTTGGACAAACGTCTCACTTGTAACCAACGTATTTGTGCTAAACGTAAATAATTAGGACTAAAATATAGAAAAATGTATTGGTTGCTAGATGGGAATTCACAGTTATCAACAGTCAACAAATTACTTGTTTATAAAACAATTCTACGACCAATCTGAACGTATGGCTTGCAGTTACGGGGTGCAGCAGTCAACTTTTCCACAGATATAATTAGAAGATTCCAAGCTAAAGAGCTACGTCAAATAGTAATTGCCGCGTGGTGTGGCCCAAACGAGGTTATAAGTCGCAATCTTAGAATAAGTTCAGCCAGTGAAGTAATCACGAAGTTGAGTGGTAATTATCGCATTCGTCTCGGTGTACATCCAAACAGTTTAACCAGTGACTTATTAAATGTTCGTGTAGTGCAACGACTTAACAGGTCCAAACCCTTGGATTTGCCAAACAAATTTGCCTAAATACTTCCAATCATTGATTGAAGGTAAATCGAGCTGTCTAATTTTAGTTTTAGCTAATTAAATTATGTTTGTTATACAGGTATATAGTAACAAAACGCCTAATGCCTTTATGGTAATTAAAGGAAATTCCTAACTAGGTAATAGTCCACAAGCAATTTCATAGAATTTACTGAATGCCTGTAAACTGTATGGCATATTGTAAATAAAGGTTTTGTGGCATTTTGCCAATTATCACATATACCAGTAACCTTTTGAGTTTTAAAGTCTTAATTTATTCTTGTATTTTTTAGTGAATGATTTTAGTTGTTTTTGTGGGAGAAGACTTGTGCAAGATGTTGGGTAAATAAGTCTGCTTTTTTTAACTTTTTGTTCATAGACCCAAAGGTGTTGTAGATGAAATGCTTAAAGTTCTCCTTTTGTTTTTATTAACTTTTAGTTGTAATTGTCTTGTCTTGAGAGATTAGAAAGGTAAATTCCACGGCAAGGATATCTCAGTTCTCAAAGTTTTGAATTACAGACTGCTAATTCTATTACGTGTTCGTTTATTACATGGTTTTCGAGTACACTGCCACCCAGTTGCTTCTTGCCTCCTTATCTTCTAGCAGCTTCTTTATTTCGGCTATAGTATTATTTAATTTAGTTTTGGGGTCACTTCTCTTGCCGCTTGATGGAGTGCGCTGGTTAGATTAAATCTAAGCTGCCTAAATTAAATATCCCAAGCTAGACCCGGACAAATAGCTTATTTTAAAACAAAATGTTTAAGAATTAAAAAACAAAGCTAATTTCGTTTAGTAGTTGTACTGCATAGTTGGATGCGTAGTTATAAGTTATGGGGGTGCTATGTTTGTTTAAACATAGATATTATCCACAGATTCTAGTCTAAACCTCTACTATTTCTTATAAAACTTCTTGGTATGTGTCTAACTTTAGCCTACCTTTAAATACTAGTAGACCGTTTGTAAAAGACTTAATCTACCCATCAAGCATTAATATCGTCTTCTCGTTCATTTCAACAATGTGGTTTGACCTTTAACCAAACAAAAATAAAGCTCACAAGTCTTAAACAAAAATGACCATGTGACCTTAGGAATTAAAGTAACAAGCTTTGCTTTCCTAACGGAATAAGTGAATATGCACCACTGGATGCCAATTATCAGAACATTCATACACAAAAATTACTGCACACTACAATAAAAATAATCTCTAAGCTAACAACTATTTTTAAAAAAATAAATAAAAGGGATATATTTAACTATATATTTTTATTTATTTATATTTATTCTTCAAAGTCTAAATTTAAAGTACCATTTTTTATATAGGTACAAGAAAGACTTTCCATTTAGATTCTTGTAACTATAAGGAAAAAAGTTATATAAAATCTAAGGAACGCCTAATTAAGAATTAGTTCTATAAAAACAAAATAATATACTTTAACAATAATAACAGGTAGGGTAATTCGTCAATCTTACGGTTCAAATTTATACAAATCATTTTCATTTCTAAAGGACACAAAAGCCACACACCGTTTTTTAACAATTTATTTCAAATTACAATGTACTCCATTAATTATAAAAAGAATATTTACTAAAAATGATGTTTGCATGGATATTGAAGAACTTTCATCTAGGAAAGAGACTCGTCTGTTTACCACAAGAACAAGTCAAATGTATTTTTATTTTGTTGTTGGTAGTGCATTTAAAAGATATTGAACAAGGTTATTTTCATGTCCAGTTAGCTTGTTATGGTAATTTGTGGCGTTTTTGCACTTCCTCTCTCACAAATGGTGCAATGAAGTCTTCGAGAACTGTTCTGTTAGTTACGTACCACGGTGCATTTACCTGATTATTTTTAATTGAACTCTGAATAACATTCGTTCGTGTTTTCTTAACGCATCTCCATAGTAAGATTCTGTAAGCCTAGAGAGTTTGTAATATCGAATAGCATGACAAGATTTTTTTAAGGAGTATTTTGGATGTGGGTCCAGACAGACAATACATTTGTTTAAAGCTGTAGATAATTTGTTTCCGCTTTGCTTTAACATGTTGATATCAAGTCAATAGTTGATCAAGATGAAGTGCAAGGTAAGCTGTTCTAGAAGTTACGGGTACTTAATTACTTTTTACCATGTGACTGTTCTTGTTGTAACTCTTACTTACATCGATTTAAATTTTTTAATTTTAACACTCCTTTTGTTAACCTAATTGTTTAAATTATTACAGTGTACTTGAAGGTATTCTGAAGCTACAACAGCACCATTGTGAATAAACAGTATTGCAGCACTATCGGCAAATGTAGCAAACGTAGTATTGGTGGTTTTGGGGATGTTGGAAATATAAATAGATTGCTAGTAAACTGCCTTAAGGTACGCCCATTTTTATTGGATGATGAAGAGGGTTGATTGTTTTAGTTTACAGCTAAATGGTAACCGCTAAAATATGATTTTAATAAATGGTAATATTTTTTTATTATTATTAAAAACTGCAATCAGAAACTACATATTCTATAAGCTAATTGGCTAACTTAGAATTCATTTATTATACTGAATTCACCAGTGTCCTGATGAGGTCTTCTTCAGTAATTAGACCCCTGCTATCTTACTTCAGGTCTATTGGCCAGTGTCGTTTTAATCGTCTGTTGCTCCGATGTGGTTGTATGAGGGGGTTTGTGTGAGTTGCTAGTCTTCTGTGGCGTTTATTACTTTTCTCTTGAGTGACATCCGTGATGAATGGTATTCGTAAGTCTTGGTGCAGCGTTTGGTTACTCACATACCATGGTTCATCAACCATGGCTTTGATGATTTTGGATTGCGATTTTTGGATTATAGCAGTGTTTGATTTGCTGGCACATCCCCATATGTCCAATATCGGCTTAATAACAACTTTATCTAATAGAATTTTATTCTCTAGTGACAGCTTAGATCTTTTTCCAAAAAGCCAATATAATTCTTTAAAACGAATGTCCATTTGTTTCCTTTTCTTCTGTATGTGTCCCTCCATGTAAGTTTCGAATCTAGGTGGATTCTAAGGTATTTTACACTTGTTGATACCGGGAGTTGTATATTGTTGATAGTGACTCGTGGACATTGTTGTTTCCGTAAGGTGAAAGTTACTTGTAGAAACTTTGTTTCGTTAATTGTAAGCTTCCATTTATCTAGCCATTGTTGAATTAGGTTAAGGTGGACTTGTAGGCGTGCAGATGCTATTAGGGGATTGCCATTCACAGCCATAATAACCGTGTCGTTAGCAAATGTTCCTGTGATTGTGCTAATGGTTGTAGGAAGATCGAATGTGTATATCAGATACAGGAAGGGTCCAATGGCACTACCTTGGGGAACACCTGCTTTAATTGGGTGGAAGATAGAATTTCCTCCATTTACCCTTGTTCTAAATTTTCTGTTTTTAAGATATGATTTTATCAATATATAGTAAGGCTCCGGTAGGATGCATTTGATTTTGTGTAACAGACCTGCATGCCAGACCCTGTCAAAGGCCTGGCTAACATCGAGGAATGCTGTTGTACAGTATTTTTTATTGTCCAGAGATTCTTGAATAGTGTTAGCTATCCGATGACACTGTTGTGTAGTAGAGTGCTCTGCTCGAAACCTAAATTGATGGTCTAGGATTACAACTTGCAGAGGTGTAATATGATGTAGTAGCTTTAATATGGTTGATAGCAAAATTATCGGTCTATACTAAGTTATATTGTTTGGGTATTTTCCGGGTTTTGGTATTAAAATAATCTCTGATAATTTCAGTAGTGAAGTCTGAGTACAGCATTAAATATATATGTTAACATAACTAGTCTTGGGAAGTTCTTTGAGCATCCTGGGAGTAACTTGGTCTATTACTGGGGCTTTTTTATTGTCCAAGAAAGATATTTTTTTTCTGTACTTCTTTAGGGGTGTATACTGTGCGCAGATGCATCTAGGGTGCTGTAATTTAGGAAATTTATAACGTCTCTGTCTGGGGTATCGTTAATTGGAGTAAATACTCTTGCTAAGTGTTCTGCAAAGAGGTCTGCCTTTTTTTTATTGGATCTGGCACATGGCCCGACAAATGGGGATTCAAAACGTATTAGTGGTATTGTTGTAATTGGTTTTCTTGTGGTTTTAATTAGCTTCCAAATACTATTGTCATGTCTACTAAGGTTAATGATATAATCTGAGAAATTGTTATCTAGAAGTTCTCTTAGTTTTAGTTTGAGTTTATTGCTTAAGTGGTTATATTGCGTTTTATCTACTGGGGCATGACTTTGTTGCCATACCTTTCTGGCTTTTATTTTCAATGAAATAAGTTTTTTAATTTGAAGCGGTATGTTATCAACGGTTTTTTGTGAGTATAAATTTGGTGTACCTTGTTGTGTAGTTGATATTGACTTGTTGACTTCTTCTAATTCAAAAAGTGTGTTTAATCTTGTTTTCAAATTAATTTTTGCTGTTATCTTGTTCCTATATATATCCCAGTTTGTTTTCGTTGTGCACAATTTTGGTACACGTTTTATATATATAACCGTTGAACTAACCGTCGTTGAGATCTTGAACTTTGTTCGGATCAGTAGGCCAATATGTGGGGGTTCCGATTGATAAGAATGAATAGTTCCCTTTATTCAGTACCTTTAATAGTTCTCTTCTTTTAGTTGTAGTAGTTCTGGAATCCCATAAGGTGTTTTTACTATTAAAGTCTCCCCCTGCTATGAATGTGTGACCTAGTGTACCAAAAAACTCTTGGAAGTGTTTTTTTTTCAGTTTATGGCGAGGAGGGTAGTATACTGCGGTGAGTGTTAGATTGTATGAAAGTAGTTGTATTTAATGTTAGTTGCTTATAGATAGGATTTTTCAAATTTTTGGAGTTCATAGTGGCTAATTGATGATTTGATTAGAATTTCCGTTCCAGCATGGGCAGAGTTATCAGGGTGTATCGTATGGTGGAGATGGTAGTGAGGTATATTAAAATATGTTCTAGTGGTGAAGTGTGTTTCACTGATAAGTAGTACATCTATTAGATATTGTTGGAGGAATATTTCTAATTTTTCTTTGCATTGAGCTAGCCCATTGGTGTTCCACAAAGCAATTCTAAGAAATTTAGCCATTACTTAATCTTATTAATTAGCATTGTAAGCTTGTTCATTACCATGCTGTTTTGTTGTATTAATTGACTAAACGTGCTTTTAAATTCTTCTAAGAATTTATTTAGGACGGTATTGGGACTTCTATTTTCTGATAATATAGCATCTTGACTTTTTGTGACTTGTCCGTATGTCGGTCTCTGGCCAGAAAAATGGGATTGAACATGTAATTGTTTTAGTGGCGATGATTGGGGGAAAGCCTGCTTTGTTTGGTAGTTGCTAGTTTTGTATAGGTTATGATAATATTCACAACCTCTACAATTTGCTGGGTGTGACCCACCGCACAGGGCACATTTTGTAGAGTTTTACTACAACTTGTGGTATTATGAGGACCTCCACATTTTACACAACGGTCTGTTGCAATATGTCTTGGTGTGACCGTACAACTGACATCTCGTACATTGCGAAATGTACCACCTTTTCTTGGTGGTTCAATTAGCACCATACGGTTTTGTAGATTTTGTATTTCATAAACTTTCTTATTATTTCCAGCCGGTTCCAAATCTATGAAAAACATGTTTAGGGGGTCCTTAGTTTGTTCGTGTTTAACATTCATAATATCTCTTACTTTATGTCCTGTATTATTCAGTTCTTCTTTAATTTCTTCTGTATTTACGGTATGATGTACGTGTTTTAGGACTACTCTGTACGCTCTTTCTTCTTTTGGTTGATATGTGTGGTATACTATATTAATGTGTTTTCAAAAATTATACTAAGTTTTTATGTGTTCGGATTGATTGCATTAATTTTTACAGTATTGTTGGCCATGCATTTTGTGCCGTATTGTTCATCTTTTATTATATCTATTAGTTTCCTTATCGTGTACGGAAAATTAATTACTCCATATATCAATATTGGTGGGGTTTAGAAGTTTTTTCATTAGTGTTATTTTCTTTATTAGTGTCCATTGTCTTATCTTCGTCAGTATTGTTGAAGAACTGTATCTGTTATCTAAATTAATTCCTTCTGTTGCGTTTTTGTCGATATAAATTTTCCCTTTTTTACACTTTTAACCACTTGCCATGGATTCTCTTTATTACACGTGTTATTCTGCGTTTCTTCATCATTTGTTGAAACGATACGTAAGATTTGATAGGAGCTGTGTGGTTGCTGTATTGTTTGGTTATATTGTTCTTGATATGAGGGAAGTGCAAATGTGTAATGATTATTTGTTGACTGACCTGAGAATTGCTGCGACTGATACATTGATGGATGGATTTGCATTTGTGAGGGCGGGATAGGAGTCGTTTGTAACTGAGACATTTGTGGTTGATATACTGGCATTTGTGAAAATTGTTGCATATTTTGTGATAAATCACCCTGTATAAAGTTTGATGGTTGCACATTGGTTACTTATCCGATAACGTTCCCCGAAGGAAACATTTTTATTATCCGTTTTTAAAACAGATTACCACAAATGGTAATATGGAAGTAAATATTTTATCTGGACAGTAAGTTTGCATGCTTACTTAATGCCCAAAAATATTTGTTAGGTTTAGATAGTAGAGTAATTTTCGCAGAAACCAAATTGATGTTTAGATAAGGATTTTGCACAAAACTAACTTTACCATTATAATCTGTGCGTATTTTTATTGTATTGGAAAATACACTAAACTAATAGGAGATTACAACCTAAAGCTTTATAAATTTTAGAGCTTTTATGCCGTGCCTCCCTTCAGCAGTAGTAAAAAGTTGCATTCGTTGTGAAAACTGACATGGAATTTCCAATAAATTAACTGTTTTATTGTTAACAGGAATTTATGCAGCTGTGATTTTTCAGTATCAGATTGTATCCAGTTGCTGTCATGTTTTAATATGCTAATTTGAAAACCACACTAGTAAAAAATGTTTTGTTTTATAACGAGTATGAAATCGAGCAACATAATTTGTGAATCTTAAACAATTGGTGGATTAAAACACATTAATAACCTACAATGTAAAGATAATAAAAGAATAATTATATGATTTTTTACAAACACAGCAGAATTTAGAAAACGCAATATTTTTGCTTTTTTAAATTGTAGCTGACCTAACACCTAACTGCACGTAAATTATTTCCATGTAGCTCCGCTCCACATTCGCTGATTTGAATTAGAGCGCCGCAAAACGGCGTAAGCAGCTGCTGCGGGGCTTAACCATTTTTATCTCGAAATGCACGAAGAGTTAATGCAAAGTTATATATGCCTCGCCGGACCAGCTGACCACCACGTATAAAGATGTCGGGGTTTTTGCAGCCGAATTGTAAATTACAGAGTTTGCACCTGGGCCCGCAAAAATTCGCGCTTGGTACAATATCTAAAAAATGTTTATTTTGCTAGGCAATCCTGAAATTAAACAAAACTATCGAACATATGATTTAGTTTTTGGCATTTTTCGAATTAAATTGTTAGCACTAAAGTTGTTTGCTAGTTGTAAACATGCATACACATAATTCATTAATAAAAAGTCCAATGACAAATTTTTAAATTACTATGGAACAGCAAAAAGGGTTACGAGACAATTTGGTAAAACCTAAATTCTCCCTTCTGTGAGTATAATATCCATTTAACATTTATTAAAACACTTATTTGCATTTCAATATCAGATAAGGTAATATTAAGGTAGCAAACTCCCAGTACTACGCTTTATGAAAATATTAGCAAGAATTCCGCGAATTTGTTTGCCAAGCTTGAGAATCCTGCACGTTTATTATTACGATTATTGCCAGCATCTGTATAACTTTCTGAACTATTAGAAATATTGTAATGGTTCTAAAATGCTTAAGATAAAATTACAGAGTTCCTTTGCAGCAAGAACTTGCCATTGGACGGTAGACGTAATACACCTGCGTGGAAAAAGACCATTGCGTTAACTATTTCCTCAATTAGGATGTTGTGTTTAATAAACAATAATATTATCTCTCGCGCCATTAGATCATTATATAAAATTGGAAATGTAATAATAATTCAAACGCCAATAAAAATGATTATTTTTTGATGATATACCTAAACTACTATAAAATAGCAATATAAATTATCCTAAGTATTTACTTTTGTACATATAAATTTTAAAATAAATTGTACCATACAAATATTTTATAAACAAACAATATGTTAATTGCAAAACTATATAAAAGTTTTTCACTAGTATTCGCAATTTATTTATGTGCAAAACACTTTTTATTTCTAATTCTTGCATTCCCCTAAACTAGTCCAAGACTTACTTTAGGTTTTAGTAAGAATAAGTATCCTACTAACTTTATTAACATAAGGAAATGGTCTATTTTCAAACTTAGTGAGCATCTCTCACTACCACAAAACGCATCGTGATCTTTGGTTATGGCTTCGAGCACGGAAAACAATAAACGAAACAAAATTTTTTCACTTAAAGATTGAATTTGCAAGTAAAGTTATTATGAAGACTACACGCGCTAGTGGAGGAGTAAGGCAGCGGTCGTAAAGTCAAAGCCTTGGATGATAAGTGCAATCATATATGAATTTATTTTTAAAGCAAATAAAAGCAGACTTAAAAATCTAACACATTAGCACAAACAATGAAGAATCTTTAAACAATAAAGTATCTTCAAATACCAACAAATTTGTGGAGAATGTCCTTTTCGTGTATTTGTATATGGTGTGACTAATTACATCTAAATGATTAAAAAACTGACTGACCTAATCGAAAATTGCCACTAGACTACTAGAAGTATGTCTAACAATACTATTAATATTTTATTTAAAGTTTATGCAAGAACAAAATTATCACGCATATCAACCTAAAAACGAAAGGACATACCAAGTAGTTTTTATCATTAAATGAACATCCTTGACATTAAAAAAAACTCACTCCTTTGAGACATGCAATTAGAAACCGTATTATAGAATAAAGGCACTCTATAATTTATTAAATATTTATAAACCTGTAACTGACCACCATAAAATAGCTTTCTACAGGCTACACTCTAATAATTACTATGTTAAACACAATAATAACAAATATTAAATAGTCACGCAGACCCTCAAAAATTAACCAAATTATAAACCCAAAAGTTAGTCTCAAACATTACGAACAGGAAAAAGCCACTGAAATTTTAATTAATGTTGTACAGCAAGCGATTAATGGTACTACCTCACTTTTCAACTAGAGATCTAGAATGGTATAACAACCATATCTTACGAGATTAAAAAGCTTATTGTTGAAAAAAGAACGCCAGGGTGCGTTGGCAGCGAAGTCATACACCAGAAAACAGAAATACTTACAACCAACTAGCCTACAAACTTAAGTCAAAGTAAGGGATGTTCGGGGCAATTAATTCCAAAAATACATATTTAATTTCAATAGATACGATAACCTATTTGTCATCTGGTTAAACCAAAGCTAAAACCAGTGCAAGATGATTCTCTAGTTTGCAGAGAAGCTTTTAATAATAAAGAAAAACCAAACATCTTACTAAAAAACAGTTCTAATATTTCTAAAATATCAAAAGTAGAATCAATCACCTAAATGTCATAAATTTACTGAAACCCGACCAAATAACATAAAAAGTTCTGCAGTAACTTCCAGGGACAAACCTTATAATGATAATCTGTTTATTTAATGCTATTTTACGTTTCCATTCGTGGAAGCCACAATTAAATATAGCAGTAGTAATAATGTTAGTTGGACCTGACAAAAATCCAAGCCATGTATCCTCCCGCAAGCCTTTGCGCCTGGTGTGGCGGCCTTTTCGCCCTTGAACCGCTTTTATATCGCGGCGACATGCTGGGCGGCTTTGACATCTGCCGCTACGTTTTGCCGTCGCACACAGAACGGCATATGGGCTTTGCTCAGCCGACAAGCATACGCCCCGCAGCGCGGCCAATTCGGTCGTGTCTTAACACCCCGCATATACACGTTCCGCAGCGCGGCCAATTTGGTCGTGCTTAACAACCCGCTCATATTCACACCGCATCACGTCCAGTACGGCCGCATTTAACATCCCGCAACATACAAGAAGACAGCGCAGCAAGGTGGCCACCGTGAACCATCGCCGACGAAGCCGAAGCCGATTCAGGTGAGCGATTTGGCTTTACCTTCGGTGGATATCGGTAGCCGCCCCCATCCGCTTTCGCGCTGGCCGTTTTAAGGGACGATTTGAGCCTTATCGGTTGACGTTTCCAAAAACGGGCCGTACTACGTATCCCACACCGCATCACGAGAGCGGCTATTTACACGCCTGCCTCTCCATTTTTTGGTCCTTACGAGCGGGATCGGTATCAGCTACAATACTTGTAGAAATATTCGACCGCTTGATAACTTGGCGTTGTCACAGACTTACGTAGGTTTTGGTAAGGTGACCGCCATAAATAACATACATATTTATTACGCTTTATTCAAGTAAAGTTCCCTTATAATGGATAAGCTGGAATTAAAATTAGTTCGGTTAACTGCCAAAAAAGTAGCGATTTTCGAACGATTTAATCGTTTGTACAATACGTCAACAAATATTTCAAATTATGAGTTACGCTCAAACGAATTATTTTTATCTCAAACAGAAGCTATTAGTGAATTATAAAGCAGGTTTGAAACAATAATTGAAGAAATTAACAATTTGCAGTTTAAAATTGATCAGACTCCCCCAGACTACTCATGTTTAAATTCTATTGAAGATTTATATTCGAGTATTAAATATAAACGCAACCTTATGTTGTCAAACAGCAAAACATTTACATTAGATCAAAAAAGAGGTATCGTAAAATTACCGCCAATTGAACTACCTTCTTTCGATGGCAAGACTGAGAACTGGCCAATATTTTACGAAATATTTTGTAGCAATGTGCATTTAAATACAAATTTGACTGACGCGCAGCGTGTGCAGTATTTGATTAGTAAATTAACTCATGACGCTTTAAAATTAACCGCAGGGGATACTTATAATATTATATGGGATAGTCTTGTTAAAAAGTATCAAGATAAACGTAGTTTAGGCAGTCATTATCTAAATGACATTCTGGACATCAAAGGATGCGTCGGTAATGCTGTTAGTTTGAATACATATATAGAAAAATATTCCGCGTCCATCGCTGCATTAAAACAGTTAGACATTCCCGACCTATTAGATTTTGTCTTGTTACATTGTGGTTTAAGAAAACTTGAACCCCAAACGCTTCAACAATTCGAAAATAGGGTGAGCGGAATAGAATTACCCTCCTGTAAATAATTTATTTCATTTACGCAAGATTATGTCAAAGTACTCGAGCACTCGCATGTTAATAATTCGCAGACCAAGCCGCCCGCAAATTCCAGTTTACCTTATCACAGCCTTGGCCGTGGCGCACAAGGTGCCTGCAAGTCGTTTGTGTCGAGTGAACAGATTTTTAATACGCGTTGCCCGCTATGCGACAGAGAACACCAGCTGTTTGGCTGCCTTGAATTTAAAAATATAAAATCACCGCAAGCGCATTTCGAGTTAATATAATATCTCACTCGTTAACTAAATGTAAATCACGGAACGTTTGTAAAACTTGTAAAAAACCGCATCATTCTTTACTGCATTTTTCGAACTTAAAGGATGATCGTCGAATTAAGCCGTCTGTGGCGGCTGGACCGCAAACAGGTAACCGTGCGCCCATAAAGCTGAGTCAGCGCATTCAGCAACGTAACCTCACACGTCTTCTGTATCGCTTAGTGCGGCTTCGAGTTCGGCTATATTGTTATCTACCGCACAGATCTATGCACATGGTAAAAACGGAAATACGCTCGTCGTCAGGTGTTTAATAGACAACGGGTCGCAAAATAATTTAATTACTATGGATTGTTGTAAACGCTTGAACATTCCCATAATTAAATTACGCAATTCATCTTTACAAGGTGTTGGTATGACCTCGCGACCTGTACACGGTTTTATTAATTTCGCAATAGAATCGCGAATTAATCCTAACAACAAATATTACATTCGTGCTTTAGTAGTTGACTGTATTACAGACAAACTTCCCGC
Organism: Sinelater perroti; assembly: GCA_036346155.1. NCBI lineage: Eukaryota > Metazoa > Arthropoda > Insecta > Coleoptera > Elateridae > Sinelater > Sinelater perroti. The sequence goes on from JARFIY010000341.1 coordinate 3,985,867, forward strand.
AAATTTCATTAGATTAAATGAAGATATGTCATATTTAAATAATTTACCGCTTGCCGATGTATCCTGGAATGTACCGGGAGAAATTGACGTTGTTCTTGGTGCTCAACTGTTTCCTTATATTTATTTGGGAGATAGGGTCGATTCTGGTAATCGCGCACCACCCGCTATATTAACCAGCTTCGGTTACGTACTTATGGGAGATATTGCATGTAATTATGATGCAACCTGCCTACATAGTACTACATCTTCGTTTACAGCGCTTGCTAACGTTGACATTGAGTCAAGTTCTTTGAGTTAGAGGAAATTCCATCTCAACGTTTTATTAGTCCAGATGAATTAGATTGCGAAAATAACTTTAACTCTTCGACTTTATTTAAAGACGGCAGATATTTTGTTGATTTACCCTTTTCACGAAACCCCTCGGAGTTGGGTAATTCACGCGGTGTGGCTCACCGTCGCCTACTTGCGCTCGAGCGTAAATTCGATTGCGTGCCAACCCTACGCGAAAATTATAATAAAACTATCGCCGATTATATAACGCAGGGGTATTTGTCCCAGGTGCCTGACTCTGAATTGACAGAGGAGGGTTACTACATACCGCATCACGCCGTTGTCAGACCAGATAAGGACAGCATCCGTGTCGTTTTAGACGCTAGTGCTAAAACGCACTCAGGGCTGTCACTTAATGACATTTTGCATGTCGGACCTAATTTGCAGGCCGACTTGTTCTCGTTGTTACTCGACTTTCGTACATTCCCAATAGCAATGACGCCTGATTTAAAACAATTGTTTTGCGCATCGGAGTAAACGAGCACCATCGTAAATACTTACGAATTTTATTTCGTTTCAGTAGGAACGAACCTATTCGCACTTACAACTTTGACCGCGTACCCTTCGGGCTAAAGCCTAGCCTTTACCTAGCTATGCATACGTTACGCAACTTAACGTGCGAGCATAGTGACCGCTTCCCTGAGGCTTCTAAACTGGTAGAAACTCAGTTTTATATGGATGATTATGTCGATTCGGTTCCCGATGAACAGACTGCTATGCGATTGTCTCGCGAATTAATCGATTTATTTAAATTAGGCTCTTTCGACCTTGTCAAATGGGCCACTAATTCACCCGCTTTATTGGAGGTTCTTCCCGAGTCTCACCGCTTACCAGTAAAATTTTCTGGCATGGGCAAGCAGTTGCTCACTTATGAGGAACTTTTGACCGTGCTAGTGCAAGTGAAAGGTATTTTAAATTCTCGACCACTTAGTGTTTTATCATCAGATCCGCATCCGGATGTGCTCACTCCGGCGCATTTCTTAATGTCCAGTCCCCTCAAGTATTAACCTTCTTCTGAATTGACAGAAGAAAACTTGAACTTAACAAACCGCAAAAGGCTTTTAGATCAGCTTGTATTGTCTTATTGGAAAAAATGGCGAGTTGAATACTTGCACACGCTGCAAGTTCGGCAGAAGTGGGGATCACCCGATCGTCCAATAGAGATCGGTGCTGTTGTTCTCTTGGGTCAAGATAATGTACCTCCTTTAACTTGGCGACTAGGCGTAATAACAGAGACTTTTTCCGGATCGGATAGTGTAATCCGAGTAGCTTCAGTAAAAACCGGGTCAGGTACATACAAACGTCCTGTCACCAAGCTATATCCTTTGCCAATCCAATAAACAATATTTTAGCTTACTCATGTATATATAGATAGTGTATTAATAGGGCATTTATATAGTTTGTTACGATATAAATCTAACCGCTATTTAACGCACCTGAAATATAATAGTTAATTTCAGGAATTTAATGACAATATTGTTTCAAACCTCTGTTAATAGCTCCTTGATAAGGTATTAATTTTTTTGAAAGTTCAGGACCTTTCAAGGCGGGGAGTATGGTGTGGCGGGCTTTTCGCCCTTGAACCGCTTTTATATCGCGGCGACATGCTGGGCGGCTTTGACATCTGCCGCTACGTTTTGCCGTCGCACACAGAACGGCATATGGGCTTTGCTCAGCCGACAAGCATACGCCCCGCAGCGCGGCCAATTCGGTCGTGTCTTAACACCCCACATATACACGTTCCGCAGCGCGGCCAATTTGGTCGTGCTTAACAACCCGCTCATATTCACACCGCATCACGTCCAGTACGGCCGCATTTAACATCCCGCAACATACAAGAAGACAGCGCAGCAAGGTGGCCACCGTGAACCATCGCCGACGAAGCCGAAGCCGATTCAGGTGAGCGATTTGGCTTTACTTTCGGTGGATTTCGGTAGCCGCCCCCATCCGCTTTCGCTCTGGCCGTTTTAAGGGACGATTTGAGCCTTATCGGTTGACGTTTCCAAAACGGGCCGTAGTACGTATCCCACACCGCGCCTTTTACCTATCTTTTACCTAAATTCCTAGTTAGGTTAATACTAGGCCTTATCAACTTTACTCTATATGCAAGTCCTAATCACTAATTTGAATTTTGTCAACACTACTCAACCGTCCAACATTGTCATCGAATTGTCTATGAAATAAACAAATCATTTAAAGATAAAAAATTATGTACTTTTGCATTTTTTGACAACAGTATGGCCTAAAGGTCTCCGTTATAAAATGAAACTAGGACTTACACAATATTTTAACATTTTTCAATAACACTTAAGCAACCGATAATTCTAAACTGAATACAGAGAATACTTGAGCACCTTTACAGTTAAAACTGGTTTGATTCAAGGTAGTATATTATGCTCATCATTTTACATATTGTATACATATATCTGACCTACCCACCGCAACTGATACTCTAATTGGGACCTTCACTAACTCATCCTTGCAAGTCCTATAAGTCCGATAAATGCAAATTTATATGTAAAAAAGCCGCCTAAATGCGGGTTACCTTTACCATAAGAAGGAATCTCAACAACACAATCATTTCTACCATCAGCAGTACGTTACTTAGTATTTCATCTAAATAGGAAGCCCTATGAAAAGGATACTAACTGTTCCTCAAAAATAAAATCTTGGCTCGGAAGACAGTTATTAAACCCACATAGATTTATGACATCAAACTATGGGGTTATGCACACACATCCACTATAGCAATATTTATCTAACCAAACGTTTCATGTTGGCCTTGGTATCGCATTTGCAAATTTGCAGACGTCATTCAATAATGTAGTAATAAGCCAGAATAAAACACTAATTCTTTGGTGTCACCAGTACAAGAACAAGAAAACAGAAGATTATAAAAATGTTAGCCAGTCGACGTCAGATGTCAAACAGGTGGACAAAAGGACAGATAACATTTAGGTTTTTTTGCTATCATTTTAGCTCACAGAATGTAAAAATCTCTTTTCTTTAAGAATACTTAAATACCGTCACTAAGAATAATATAAATTATCGATGCAGGAATGTCTAAACGTTCTTCCGTCCAGTGATAGGTCATTCAAGCGTTCTTCTGATAGCAGATGTGTTTTTTCTGACAGACAATTACAACACGTTCAAAGTTGTGGCGCAAATTGCTCGATATTACGTTTCCGACTAAGAGGACGTAAGTTGATTACTTTGTTAGAAAACTTAATGAGCAACTAACATCCAGATTATCTTCCCAATGAATTATTTTAGCAATTATTAATCTTATGCTCGGCATCGTACTCAGACGTTCTGAAAACGATATTGCATTTTTCTGCTACTAGCTGCTACCTAATGTTTGTGTATATATATTTTTAGATTAGTTTTAAGACATCAAAAAGAGAGACTGTTTAGACTCCGATTACAAACCTTACACACTTATTTCAAAGCTATTGAAAAATAAATTATTTGTTTACAAAATAACCATCAAACCAATATGGACGTACTGTGTTTAATTATGAGGCAATTATGAGCAAGTACATTTAATGTTGAATACCTAGAAAAGTATAACTTAGAGTTTCTTTGATTCTGTTTTTCAAATGACTCTCAGTATGGATTATATGAAAGAAGTAATCAGCTCCAACAGTACAAAGTACTTCAAAATATTTGAATACTATCTAAACTTCTTAGCTATGTGTAACAACAGCAACGTAACAACCCATTAAATTTACCTTAGCACTCTCCAGTCAACCCTAAAGTTATCACTGTGCCAGTTCTAGTGCATTTGTAAGTGTGTGTTGGACGAATACACACTCAAAACTATTTTTTATTTGACGAGTTAAGCTTATGGTGCATTGCTAAAGGATAACGACCGATATTCCAGAAACTTTCTATTGCACTAATTATTTAATTTATAAAAAAAGGTTATATAATTTGAAACATTTTGAAAATGCAATGATAAATCATTAAATTAGTAATGAAAGACAAAACATGTACTCCACTCCAGTAAATGTTGGCAATCATTATAGCCCATATAATTTTGCCAACTGCCGATCTAAATAGGGTAGCTGAAGATAGCCTGGTCAACTGCCGCAAGTTTTTTAGCTGCACAATCTTCTTCCGATCTTTCCTTGTAATATTAATTTTTTTAAATTTATTTAGCAATCTGAATAATACATAATTTTATGAGCTAAAGTGCTGACAACTACCAAATGGACTAGTGGCACATAACATGATCAGGGACATATCAATGTGTAAACTTAAATAAACATGGATACAATAATTTAAATTAGTTCACTAGGTCGCAGCTTTTTAAGCCTTTTGTTGATTACTAATTCTAAAATTTGTTTCATTAGCGGATTGAGATGGTTATCTAAGATGGCAGGATGCTTGGTGGCGTTTTTGCGGATATCTTCTTGCACTGTTGAAACATGTAGCTCATTATGTAGTGTATGGTTTGTTAAATACCAGAGAGCGTCCGAAATTTGACGGAGTATCTTTGATTGACCCCTTTGAATTATTTCTATATTTGATTTGAAGACACTTCCCCATGATTCTAGTCCATAAGCCCATATTGGTTTGATAATTGCTTTGTATATCGGTATTCCATGGATAGCCACTGTAGTTCTCCTGTTTTAATCTCTATTTGTTGTTTCTTTTTTGTGATGTGTTGTTTTCCAGTCAGTTTGGTATCTAAGTGTAATCCTAATTATTGTATCTTACTGTTTATGTATGTGCTATCTGTACGTTGTTTATTGTGACTGCAGGGCGTGTTTCTTTGCGGAGAGTAAATGTAATATGTGCTGATTTATCCACGTTCACTTTCAGCCATTGTTGTAGTTATTTAGTTAGCTTAATGTAATATTAAAAGCTATTTGAGAATCTTCATCGACAAAAATTCCTGTGGTCGCATTTTGTGCCATTGGTAGAGCTGAGGTGTGCAAGATATACAGAAGTAGTCTAAAGACATTCCCTTGAGGAACTCCTAAATTAATAAAAAAGTAGTCAAATTTCTCTTCATTTGTCTTAGTTTTAAAGTTTCTCTCATTCAAATAAGATTTTAGGAGGTTGAAATAGGCTGGTGGAAAAGTACACGTGGTTTTATCAGTTAATCCGGGGTGCCAGAAGTTATCAAAAGCCTGACTGATGTCGAAGAACTCCATTACAGTATTATTTTTTCTCAAATGATTTATTTATGGATTGTGTAATTTGATCTTGTTGCACTGTCGAGTGTTTCTGACGAAACCCAAATTGATGTTCTGGCGTCCAGTTTTCTGCAGGTAGGTCTTCATGTAATCTGCGAAGTACTAGTCTTTCAAGTAGTTTTGAAACTACTGACAGCAAACTTATGGGTTTGTAAGAGGAAACATATGTTGGATCGTTTCCTGATTTACCTATCATTACAATTTGCGCCGTTTTTAAACATTTTGGTCAGTATCCAAGTTGTAAAATAGCATTATAGATATAAGTTAGCTTCAGTATCTTTTTTTAGGCAATTTCTTCAACATTATAGCCGCGACAAGATTAATTCCAGGTGACTATTTTGGATTTAGAAGTTTAATTTCTTTTGGTGTCAGTGTTTCGATAAGCATATGTGTAACAGGCGGAATACAGAGACTTTGTGCTATTTCTTGATCTGCTACATTGACTATCGGTTGAAATATGGAAACCAAGTGTTCTGCAAATAGATTTGCTTTCTCAGCATCACTTTTTGCCCGTGGTTCATTGATGCTCTTTCTTATTGGTGGAGCAGGAGTTTTAGGTATTTTTTGAATTCTTAATTAGCTTCCAAAAGGAGTTATTTGTTCTGCTTAGTTTACTTATATATTGTTCAAACTCCTGGTTTCTTACTTTTTTGATTTATTTGGTTGTAGACCCGTTTGTCAGCTGGTGTGTGAGTACGTTACCATTTTGATCTGGTACGTCTTTTTTATTTGTAATGGTATATCATAAGTTATTTTCTTTCTTTTGTTGGTGAAGTTTTAGAGTAGACCCTTCTGTCACTTTAGCTTTTTCTAGTTCTTTTGTTTTTTCAATCGGATTTTTAGGTCAATACTCTCATTTAATATAGTGCGAAAAATATCTCAATTTGTTTAAGTAATGCGTAATCTAGGTGGGGTTTCTTGTATATTACAGAAGTTTCAATTGTTGCTATCTTAGGAAAGTAATCAAATCACAAGTCGTAAATGGGTATAATATTGGTGTATGTCAAGTTGATTTCATTTATAACAAAAAAGTCTAATAAATCAGGAATTTTTGTGAGTCACTAGGCCAGCAGGTTGATGTGCCTGTTGTTAGAGATGAATATCTATGGTCTTCTATGGTTTTAAACACTGTCTTTGGTTATTATTAGGCGTGACCCCCACCTAGTGTGTTCGCTGTTGTAATAACTACTAGCTAGAAATGTATTGTCTAATATTTGAAAATATTCTTCAAAATCTTTGCAATGTTAGAGCATAAGTGAGAAGATTTTTTTTATATTTTGGTAATATGTAGTGGTAGATTGTATTTCTAATAAGAAATGCTGTGCCTCTATGCGTGTTATCATTAAGATGGTTAGTATTACTACATATGTTACATAATTTGGTACGTTAAAATATGTTTGTTCGGTGAAATGTGTTTTACTAACTTGTAGGACGTCCATGTGATTGTCTATCAAAAAGGTTTTTACTTCTCTTTTGTGCTGTTCTAGGCCATTGGTATTCCACAATACTATTCGTAAGAACTTAGCCATTAATGAGCTAGTTTGCTAATACGTGTCGTTAACATTTTAAGTACCGTGCTATTCTATTGAACTAATTGATTGAACATGTCTTTGAATTTATTAAGAAACTGTGACGGTATATTGTTTCGTGGTTCTGGTGTATTGATATTATTTAGTTCATTATTGTTGACTATACTGCTATACGTTCTATTTTGATTTTCATAACTGTCCTGGTGAAAATGGGTCTGATGTTTACATTTGAGGTCGTTTGTCTTACAGCAGTAGCCGTTTTTTATCTGATTTCCCCGAATAAACTTGTGGTAGTATTCGCATCCTTTATAATTGGCCAGATAGTCACCTCCGTACAAAGCACAAGTGGCTGGGTTTTTCTTTACATTATTTATAGCTTGTAGTACTGTATGATCCTCCCCATTTTACGAATACATAAGGTCTATTGCAATAAGGCTTCGAGTGTCCGTATAGCTGGCATCTCGTACACTGCACAATATCGTTTTTAGTTTTATGGGGTAGTTCAATCTTAATGTTTACGTATTGTAGTCGTTTTATGATATATGCTACTTTGTTAATGCTTGCTGGCTTGAAATAAAAAGAGATTTAAGAGCTCACTTGTACTTCTATGTCTAGCATTTACGATGTGTCTTGTTTTGTTATGTCATTAGATTTTTCTGCAGTTGGGATGGTATTATATGTTTAATTACCACTTTATAGACTCGATCCTTTTATGTGAATAATAGTATTTAATTAATTTTTGCTAGCTTTCTACAATATTACATTTAATCTTGATGGTGTTATTAGCTAAGCTCTTCGTGTTGTACTGTTCATACTCTAAGCAGTTTTTTATTTGGTTTATCATTTTTGGATAGTCGGTTACCCCACATGTAGATAGGGATAGATTTGCTAATCTTTACAGAGGGATCAGTGCTTTGACAATTATCTTCTTCAACTGCTAGTGAGCTGAACTAGTTATTGGTGGTTATTTTATTGTTGTTATAATTATTTGTAGATCTTGTAGTCTTCTTCCGTTTTTTACTTTTTGCTACGCATCACTTGGATCGTCTTCGCTGGTCGATGACATTCTTGTAATTTGTTGAGAGTGAAATCCTAGTTGTAATGAATTGATTGATGTAGAAGGCTGCACATTGATACTGTGTCTGTTGAGAAATTACTTGAGGAACCATTTTATACCCTAATTGGTGAAGCATTGTATTATACGTCATTTTTTGGGGTTGCATGGCTTGTTGGTTATTTTGTATCATTTGTGAAAAATTATTTGTATACGCCAATAGCGTAATAGGAGGAAACGATTGCATATCCCTGTTTTGTTGTTCTAGGTCCACTGCTCAGTCACTACAAGATATTATTTTGTACATCTTAACAGCTGCACACTTTTGTTCCGGGCGGCGCATAATATTTAACGACCTCGTTTTTATCACTCACAATATCATGACCCGAATATTTTTACGCTAAGAAAACCAAGTGAAAACTGTAATATTAATTGCAAAAATTTGTATTTATCATTCCTTATTATGTGTTCAAGGCATGCGGTGTTTCTTAATTTTACGTTGTTGAAGACTTTTTTTGTTTAATCGTTGTAATACTCCTTTGTTTAACACGTGATGGACACATGAAATTCTCAGCATACGTCTGTAACGCTAGTACTGAAATGCTTCGAGCCGTTTGACAGTGTCTTCTGTAAAAGTCCATGTCTCTTCTCTATAGTGGAGTGTATTGACAATACATAGTAGCCTAGAAACCGTAGTCTGGTTTTGACGTTTAATGAGAGACTGCTTAGTACTTTACTCAGGCGATAAAATGAGTTCGTTGCTTTTTAATTTCCTTTAAGCGATCCACTTCAAAACAATGCGTTATTCAAACAACAGCACAACTCAGATACATTTTTAGCTATAAAAGAAAAAATTAACTTGTTATAAGCAACAAAGCGATTGGTAGCTAATTTGTCACACTTAAGTTCGGGCACGCCTATTGTCAGTTGTATCGCAATTTAAATTTTTTCTATTGAGGTAAAGTAAATCCAAAAGGGCTCTAGCTTGTTTTGCTTAGTTAAAATATGGTGCGATTTATATGAGATTTGGAGAATTTAAGGTTAGGGCATAATCTTCTCCTGTGTTAGGAGGTAATAAATAACCAAAACTTGCGCTTCTCTGAATTAAATCTGTCTTTGCCGGGATCGTTGCCCGCGTATTGTATATGGGAAGGTTTTTAATTACAACTTTTTTATTAAATAACAACGAAGAGAACGAATCGAAACACAAATGTAATTGCAGCAGCAAATTTAAAAATTTTTGTCTCTTATCTTTAGTCAGGTTGTGCTATTTTGCAAGAATAGACCGTCCAAGTGATTTTAAACTCTTATGGGGCTTTTTACCAGCTTGAAGTTCACATTTAACCAGATACTGTAATCTACAACGTTTGGGTCAAGCAATTTCGACGACTATCTCTTCAGTACGACTAAGATGACACAAAATCTTAACTTACTTAAGTCCTATTAAATCAAAAGTAAGAGGACTCTTACACATCATGTCAGGTAATGCATAGTAACATCGGACGGTCTTATACTCTTAAAAGCCCATTTTGTATCATTTTGTTCATTATGGACCGATTCTGTTGTAAAAAGCGACGCTTTAGTTGTTGGAATCAGTTAGAAATGCTTCGTTGCTATTAAGTAGGTAGTTTTAATTATTATCAAACCTTTATTCTTAATTGTTATAACAGAAACTATTGCACTGCGCTCAAAGCTGTAAATTTTGACAGTGTGCTTTCTTCCTACCGATAGAAATTTGTATTAAGTTTGAACTTTTGCTATTGCTTTATAATGTTGGCACTCTCCGATAGGTAAACTCCAAACATGAGAAGAAACTTGCTATGAAACTGCACATCTACTTGCAAAAAATGGTCAAAATAGTAGTAAGAATAAAGAAATTTATTTCAATAAATTAAATAAACAAAACAGAGGACATTAACACATTGGTATTATTTCTTTTTGATATATTTTTTTGTTTCTTTTTACAAGTACCTACCGATAATCAACGTAAATGGAGTTGGCTAGTGTACAGATAATATTTATAGCACTAGTAGTACTTCACCCTATCTACTGTATTAATTACAACGTGTATCAGGGAATATAAACAATTTTTAAATTTGATTAATTAGGTAGAAGATTAAAGAAGATAAATTGAAAACGGTATACTTAATGTTCAAATTTAATAAATAATTATTTTCTAGTCATTAAATTGTTAATTCTAGTAAGTAATAGAAAATTTGGTAACGCGATCTAATTTTTATTGCAGCGCAATAACATAAAACGCCCGTGAGAACATATGGCGTCAAAGTATAAGAAAGAGTAAAGTATGTAAAAAAAATAGTATATCTTCAACAACTTAGTTGTAATGGATCAACAAAATGATCAATAATAGGTGTCGGAATGTATTTTCCTATTAAAAAATAATGGGATAAGGTAGATCCACGCCAACAAGTATACATAATCCTTAAGTTTCGAAGAAAGCCGGTTTATTGTACAGAAATTTTACGAATTTGGAAGAAGCTACGTTATAGTTTGATGGGTTTTTAAGAAGCCTCTCTTAGACAAAGACAAAATTTTTGTAGGACGATAAACAGGTAAGAAATAATTAATGAAATTTTGGAGTAAAAACGTATAACAGTCTGTGAAAATTTTCTTCGCTACTCTTAGAATAATTCAAAGATTTAAGACAACTGGCAAACTCTGGCCAGCCATCTATCGCTATGGTGTCACAAAATACCGAAACCATTGAAAATCTTTTTGAAGATAAGTCAGGCTTGTTGATCCGGAGAGCAGCTAAAAAACGGGGATCCGTCAGCCGCTGAAGCACAATATTGAGAGAAGAGACTAATTTGGCTGATTGATGATTGAAAAAAATATAAAAAATTATTTGATTCGTTTCGGACACTTGGTTTAATGATAAGACTTGTTTTAATTTGCAAGGTTTTTTAACAAGAAAAACATGCGCCATTTGGGTACCGAAAGTTCTCACCTTGTATTTGTAAAGCCTCTCCATTCAGCGAAAGTAACTGCCTGGCGTACAATTTTAGGAAAAAAATTTTCGAATTATATTTCTATGACGGCAATGTAAACTCTTAAAATTATCACTAATTTATCGAATAGGAGTTGCTAAGAAAGCAAAAACTGCTTACACATTTTTGAATTATAAAATAGTTTAATTCTTTGCCACTAGTAATAATTGAATGAAACGATTATTATAAAGAATTATAAGATATAAGTAACAAACTTCAAATCGTTTCTGTGCTTATGCTTAAGCCTTCTTTAGATTCCCAAGTGCGATACAAAGGACGTAGTAAAGCTCCAACTACACTTAATAACTCGCAGATATTGATAATAGCTTAAGATATACAGATATTAGATAAAATAATGAAAACATGTCAAAAGTAGGACATCCATTTGCTGTCTGGTAGCACGGGAACTGCGTAAATCAAATTTTTCTTGTTTGTTTCCGGTAGTATGGACTGTGCACTAATAGCAGAGTGAGGTAGTATAGTTGTGAACATTGTGTAGGTGTAGTGAGTGACCCGTATATCCAACCTGGCGGAGTTTAGGCATCTAATTGTTAGTAACCGTTTACGTAGAGAATCTATAAGCAAAATAGTAACATTATGAGACGTAACACAAAGCAGGGTCTTAGAAGTCATGGCCGCATACACAGTATACGGTGAAAAAGAGTCAGCGAACATAACAGTCCTTGAAAGACGAAGCTGCAGAATAGGGATCACCGGGCCTTGAAGAGAAAAAAACAGCGGCCAAGAAAGAAATTAAAAAACTTATCGGTACCTAAACACCCCGGTGTTATCCAAAAAAGTGAGGCGGTAACTGCATAAAATGGGTATCTATGAGCGTGTTACCATTGTTAAGCCTCTATACTAATAACAGACACGTATGCTCAAAGGCAATGTGCATTATAGACATTTGAGGACTAGAAACGTGTCGTTTGGTCAAACAAATTATCCTTTACCCTCCTCTCCCCTACTAGACGAACACCCTCTAAAGCATACAATATGGACTGTCTTCGCTCAACTGTCAGATATGGTGGCTTCTCTATTATGATTTAAGACACTGTCATGGTATTCAGCAGTCTCCCTTGTCACATTACATAATCGAGTTACAATAATAGTGTATAGAGAACGTCTCATTTCTGTACCTAACCGAAGAAGCCAATTTTTCGTGAAAAATTAGTGCTTCTTTAAATGTTTACGGCAATTCATAATTAGTATTTATGGTTTGCTTTGCTACAAAAGTTTAGTATTAAAACAGTATATACGAATAGCAAATTTCCTCTATAGCATTGACATTGTCTAGCAACTAACAAAATTACACTTCCGGAAAACCCTCCTGTTTGCTTCGGATCATTGTAATTCAAATTAATTCGCATTAATTAATCTCCAGTTGTGTGGGTGAACCGGTGGCTTTTGGAGGCTGCGAACAAAAATAAAAACAAGCCTAAATACACACGCCGCGCGCCCTCCGGCCCGGCGGCCGCGTCCGGAGCAGCCGCCGACGAAAATTCATATTCCGGGCAGAGCGGCGCCCTAATCAAATTCAGAACTTCGATGTTGATTATCGCGAGCAAACGAACTATGGAGGTGCAAAACAAATTGCAGCGCGCGCTCAAACAGTGAAAACGAGATTGGGCGGCGCGGGCTGTTTGTGCACGGCGGGAGAATGAAATTAGGGGTGTTATGATTATTTTGTGCGGGCTTCCGGATTTTTCCGGCCGTAACAAGCGCTGCAGCGCGTTCAATCAGGCTCGTCGCTTTCAGCGCCGCGTTTAATGCATTCAGCGGCCGCGATAGAGGAGCAAAAAGTAGGCCCTCTTTGTGGCGATTAAATTTTTATCGCCCGCTGTTCGCTAATTGGTTTAAAATACCTGGAGAGCCGCGCTTGTTTATGAAAAGATAAAGCGACAGTGCGCGGCGTATCGGCTCTTGTGCTGACAGTCCGTATCGGCTTGCACATTGCAATTGTCAATAATTTACAGCCGCGATAATCCCCTGGCGAATTAAATTATCTAATAGCGTTATTACCCGCCACCTTTCATTGTTAATTTAAATGCAATTAGCTATTACAATATGGCCAATAAATTTATGCTGACACTTTTATGTGGATACCGCAAATTAGCCTTGTGTTTCTTAATTAATCATCTAATAATTAAAAATGCTATTAGCACAGCCTAGATAAGCTGTTATTAATACGCCTCTAGCAAAATTCTTGAAATGGACAATAAAATGCAACTTTCGCCACCCTCCTGAAAACAGAACAAATGTTTAAGCTGGATTTTGTGCTTCAAATCTTTATATGATAACAAATTATTTTTTTCCTGCATTCTCAGTGTGTTTTACATAACTGTAAGGTGCAATTACAAAATATTTTATAACAGGTAGTACTCATTTGCATAAGCGACGACCAGAAAATATCAGAGCCATTGAGCATTAATTAAACTATTATTGTGAAAGTAAATTAATTGATTGCTAAATTCTTTTCTTCTTTTGTTAGTTTATGCCTTTACGTAATGTTGTTACTCTATTTTTGCGTGGAGGCCCCGTACTTCTCCGACCAAAGGTAATTTATCTCTGTCCGTCTTGACTAACCTGTCCTCTGCCATTCTATTTCTGTGGTTGTTCCATTCCTTTTTTCTATTCCAACGTCAATTCGTTTATTCTCTTGATGTTGGATTTCCTTCTAACTTTATCACTCCTTACTTAGTCTCTTAGAGTATTTACAGAAATAAAAGAATATCTACAGAATAATCACTTGGAACAACAGATATCTAAACACCAGATAACAAGAGATTACTAAAGAACTTGCAAATAGAAAAATAAATATATGCAACTTGCAAAAAAGAATAAGATGCGAAGCGGCCAAACCATGAAATACAGTGGAAACAAGAGCCAAAGAGGGAGTCCCCATATTAATAAATGATTGAAATTGTAGAATGTAATTATATATAAGAAAGAATGGTGTATACAAAAAAATGTAGTGGGAGTATATGCCCCTGAGAATAATAGAGATGTAAACACTAGGGAGACCTTCTACGAAGACCTCCACAGAACAACAAACTAGATTCACCCAACGAGTATACGATTATTATGGGAGACTTCAACGCTTGAGTAGGAAATGACGTCATCTCAGGTATAAGACAGCGATACATCGAAAACGATAGAAATGATAACGGAGACTCCTTAACAGCCGTTTGCAGCACAAATGAAACACGTATAAATAATACATTTTTCCTCCACAAAGAGTAATATAAATATACGTTCAAAAATATTTGAGGACAAAAATTAATAATCGACTATATCTTAACAAATAAAGGACTCTTCTTCTTATTCTTCTTTAATCAGCGTCTCTCATCCGCATGCTGACATACGCCTATCCTATCTCTTTCCACCTGTCGCGGTCCTGTGCTCTTCGAATCCACTTCTTCCCGGCTACTTTTCTAATATTATCGTACCATCTACATAAAGGCCTTCCTAAGCTCCGCCTCTCTGTCCATGGCCTCTATTCGGTAGTAATTTTTGCACATGTGCTGCTTTCTATTCGGGCTGTATGGCCTGCCTATCTACATTTCATTTTTGTTATCGTATGACCTGTATCTTCCATTTTTGTTAGTTGTCTGATTCTCTCTGTTTATATTTTGTCTTTTACAGTGACATTCAGTGTTACTCGTTCCATATTTCTTCATGTTACTTGTATCTTCTGTAATGTTCTTTTTTTAAAGGCCTATGTTTCTGTCCCATTTATCAGTACAGGGTTGTAATACAACAATGTTTTCATATGTGTGGTAAATTTTCTACTTGTATTTTGAGTGATGTTATAACCTTCCAAAAGCCGTCCATGCCAATTTTATTTTCGGCTGTAAGTCTGCGTTCTGCATATCTTTGTCTATAATTATTCTTTGGCCCAGACATATGTAATTGTCTACATTTTCGATGTCGTTGTTTTCTACTTTTATTTTTACTTATTGTTGATTTTTGAATATTTGCATCACTAAGTGATTCACCCACCAGGGTTCTTCTTTTACAGTTTGCAAAAAGAAACGTGGCGTTTAATAAGAGGACGGAACACAGAACTGAAGAAAATAATAGAAGTAGAACATATAGATAAGAACACTTGGATAGATTACCTAAAAAAACTATACAAGGAAAAAGAACTTAAGCCAAATAAATCAGAAACTCCGAAAATTATAACAAATGAAGAAACTGTAAGTAGAAAAAGCACAAAGTAAACTTAAAAACAGAAAAATCGCTGGTAAAAATGGAATAGCAAACGAATTGTTAAAATATGGCAGAACGGCAGTAACCAAGCAACTAACAACATTAATTAATAAAATTCTAAAACACAATAAAGTACAGGAGGAATGAAAGATAAGCACCTCGTTCTGTTATTCAAACAATATGAAAAGAATTTTTAAGAGTCTTTTTTAAGACAGATCAGGGCCTAACAGCTCGAGTACAAGCAACACAATGCATCAGAACTTTTGAATTTATTTGTAAATATGTGTCTAATATAAAATTATATAAAAGCTTAGAATATTCTTTCTAAAGATATTTGCTGCAGTTGTGAAGAAAACTTCAAAAAATTGTAAGCTCTAACCATGGTTTAATAACCCAAGAACAAATTTTCTAATATATCATAACACCAGCTACAAAGGCCTTTTTATTTTCTCGTCAATAGATGCTTAACATGTGTCTAAAATTTTAGAATATTTTCTTCCTAAAGTATCTGCCGCAGTACTGAACGAAGTACCCAGAGTTTCTAAACTTCCATAAGGGCCAACAATCTGGGAACGAATCACCCATTGTATCATAACACCGATTGTGAAAGCCTTTGCATTTATTCCTAAATAAGTATTTTAAATGTTATTTTTATATTTTTTCCGAAGATGTCTTCCTGACTTTTTTGACGAAACTTTAAGAGTTTTCAAGCTCCTATCATGGCCTAATAACCCGCAAATGAATAGTGACTCCGATGCATTATAACGCAAGTTGTACAAGTCTTTAAATTTTTTCGCCAACAAATGAGTAAAATATGTATAATCCTTTTAATTTTTTTCTGAAAATTTTCTGCCGCAGTTCTGGACAAAGCTTCAAGAGTTCAAGCTCCGACCACAGCCTCACAACCCGAGAACGAATCACCCAATGCATCATAACATCGATTGTAAGAGCCTTTGCATTTGTTCCTAAATAAATGCGTAAACATGTCTAAAATTTTAGAATATTTTTTTAAACATTCCCCTAGTAGCGAAGACAAAACTTCAAGAGGCCTTAAAAGAGCGTCCGTCAGCGCCTTGATAATTATTCACCAGCAAGTGAGTATAACGTTTCCAAACCTTTAGAAAATATTCCTCAAAATAAGTGCATAAAATTTACCAAGATTTTCTTTCTAAGATATCATCCGCAGTAGTGAACAAAACGTCAAGAGCTTCTAAACTCCCATGGCGGTCTAATAATTCGAGAAGAAATCACACAGAGCGTGAAAGCCTTGCCATTTATTCCTAAATAAATGCCCAAAAAGTATCTAAAACTTTATAAGATTTCTTCCGCAGTTTTTGACAATACTTTAAGTTTAGAAACTCCAATTATAGCCTAATAACCCGAAAGAAAATAGTGACCCGGTGCATCATAACACCAGCCGTAAAAGCCTTCGCATTTATTTGTCGAGAAATGCATAAAATGCGCCTAACATTTTAAAGCATTTTTTCTGAAAATGTTTGTCGCTTTTGTATTTATTCCTACGCAAGTGCTTAAAATATGTTTAAAATATTATTTTAGAATTTTAGAACATTTCTCTAGCAATTGAAAACAAATCGTCAAGAGTTTCAAACTTCGACCACAACTTAACAACTTGAGAACTAACATCATGATGCACCAAAACGCCTTTACATTTATTCGTTAATAAGTGCCTAAGATGCATCTAAAATTGTGAAACATTTTCTTCTGAATATATCAAGCGCAGTTGAAGATGAAACGTCAAAAGTTTTCAAACTTCTACCACGCCTTAACAACCCCAGAAATAACAGCGCCTTTGAAATTATTTGCGTTTATTTGTTACTAAACGCCTAAAATGTATGTGATATTTTAAAAGATTTTCTTCCAAAAATGTTTTCTGCAGTTGTGGGTAAAATATCAAGAATTTCAAGTTCCAACTACTGCCTGACAACCCGATAACAAAAAATATGATGCATAAAAGCATCGGCAGTAAAATCGCGCATATGCATTCCTAAAAATGTGCCTAAAATGCGTCTAAAATCTTAAAAGATTTTCTTCCCAAGATATCCGCCGCAGCACTAAATTAAACGACAAAAGTTGTCAAACTCGCATGAAGGTCTAACAACCCGAGAACGAATCACCTAATGCATCATAATACCAATCGTAAAGAATTTGCATTTATTCCTAAATAAGTAAGTAAAATGTGTCTAAAAATTTGTCTTCCGCACTTTTTATCTCTAACATTTCATGCTTCGATCACGGCCTAATAACGCGAGAACAACTTACATAACGCATCATAACACCGACCCTGAATGTATTTATTCCTATGTAAGTGCCTTAAATACGTCTAAAATTTTAGAATATTTTCAAGCATTCCTCTAGCACCTGTAGACGAAACTCCGACTAACAACCTGAAAAATAACTGCATGATATATCAAAACCCGTAAACTCCTTTGCATTTCTCAGTCATTAAATACTTCAAGAGTTTTTAAGTTTTGTTTACTGCCTGACAACCCAAGAATAAACAATATGTTGCATGGAAGCATTATTCGTTATAGAATTTACAATTATTCTTTAATAAGTGCCT
Organism: Sinelater perroti; assembly: GCA_036346155.1. Lineage (NCBI taxonomy): Eukaryota > Metazoa > Arthropoda > Insecta > Coleoptera > Elateridae > Sinelater > Sinelater perroti. The sequence goes on from JARFIY010000341.1 coordinate 4,003,785, forward strand.
AAAATGTTTCTGAAACTTTAAAAGATTTTCTTTCGGAGATATTCGCCGCAGTAAAGAACGTATTTTGAAGAGTTTTCAAACTCCAACTATGCCCTAACAACTTGAGAACAAATTATCAAAAGCATCATAATACCAGCTATAGAAGCCCTCACATTTATTCGTCAATAAATAAATGTATATAAAATTTTAGAATATTTATTCCGAAGATATTCGCCGCAGTTGTAAACAAAAGTCAAGATTTTCCCAATCCTCACTAGGGAGAACAACCTGAAAACAAACAAGATGATGCTTAGAAACGCCGGCCTTCAATGCTATATCATTTATTCGTAAATATGTGTCTAAAATGTATCCAAAAGCTTAGAAAGTATTTTTCCAAAAATAGTTTCCAAAACCCATTTTGGACAACAAAAACGAATTACTCGATGCACATAATTCTAGCCATAAAAGCTTTTGCATTTATTTATCACTAGAAGACTTTTTCCTGAAGATGTCTGCAGCAGTTATGGATAAAACTTCAAGACTTTTCAAGCTCCAACCAAGCTCTAACAACTCGAAAATAAATTATTCAGTGCATCATACTATCAACTGCAGAAGCTTTTGCAATTATTCCCAATGAATGTCTAAAATGTGCCTAACATTTTGGGAGACTTTTCTTGGGATATCCATCGCAAATGTAAATAAAACGTCAAGATTTTGCAAAGTTGGATCAAAGCCTAACCCCCTGAGAAAAAACAACATGATGCTTTAAAACATGGAGTGCTTCAGCGTTTATTTGTAAAGAACTGTCGAAAGGACGTCTAAAACTTTTCTGAAAATAGTAGTAGTTACGGATGAAATATTAAGAGCTTTTCAAACTCCGACTACGCTATAATAATCGAGAAGTAACAGCATGATGCATTAAAATACCAACCAAGATAGCATTTGCATTTTTAAATAAATGCCTAAATTATATATTATTATAGGGTGTAGGAAAATCATTTAGAGATAGCACCTTTATACTTGGAACTGTCGGACTCTAGAGTCGTTCTGAGATATTGGTTCCCAAATGACTCCCAACTCTCATTTACGGCTCCAAGAAGCTGTGCACACAGAGTATGGCGGCCACACCCCGGAAAACTGTGTCGACACAGACAAAGCTAAGTGAGGGGCCACTAGAGGCAACTTTCCAGTGAAATTTAACGGCTCTAGTGGTAACTGCAAGGGAACAGCAGCAACATTGGTACAGCTGCAGATTAAATATTAGTAGGCGAAGATGGCATCCATCCAATCGGCTACTGAACTGTGATGTGGAATGAAAAGGAGAATCTAACGCATTATCCTCTCATAGCAACTTAATATGTATGAAGAAGAATGTCACAATTTAAAACGAAATTATCCGGAAGTAAAACAGTCCCCTCTCGAATTTCAGGGAGAGGGGGGGCAGCTCCGGAGAAAATAGTCATTGATCAGTAGAGAAATAAATCCAAACTCACTAATAAAAATGAAGGAAAGGAAAGAGTAAACACCATAGAAAATTGCGACATGGAATGTGAGATTTCTGGGTATACACGGAAAGTTAGAAAACAAAAATAGAAGTGAAAAGATTAGAAATAGAAATCCTGGGAATGAGTAAAGTGGAAGGGAGAGGGTGACTGTTGGAGCGGTAACTACCGCATAATATACTCAGTCCAAAAAGTAGCTAAAGAATGGGGACTAAAAGTAAAAGTTACTTAAGTACAACGATGGAATGATTTTAGTAAAGTTGGAAACGGAACCGAAATACATAGCTTTAATACAAGTACGAGGTGTGGCAGAAAAGTAATGGTACTGATTTTTTATTTACCTAAGTTTTTATTTTTTTTAAACATCAATGTTATCCCCTTCAAAGTCGTTCCCTTGGGCAGCTAAACATCGATCGAGACGTTGTCCCCACTGTTGGTAGCAGCACTGGTATTCAGCATGTCCTCTCTTGGATATTTTCTAAAGTCAAATGAACGTCCTTTGAGGACATTTTTCAGTTTAGAAAAAAGGAAAAAGTCACAGGGACTGAGGTCAGGTGAATAGGGGGGCTGGGAATACCTTTTGAGGCCCATTTCGCATGTGCAAATGTTCAGTCAAAATTTGATGAACGGTAAATCCGTTCAAATTTAATTGTTCACTCAACATTCTTAGTGTTAAACGACGGTCTGATGTCATAAGAATGTTCACACTTCGATGTTTTCGTCGGTTTTTGAAGTTGAAGGCCTCCCTGAAATTCCGCTGTTTCATTTTGCGTGACGCACAACCAAAATACAACTTCACTAATCAAAAACTAAACAAAAATCACGTAGTTAACGGAACGACTTGAAACTCGCACTGAGCTATGGGAGGGTATTTATACATGTGTTCTATCAAAGACAACAGCGTAGCGTTGCCAGATCGCTTGCAGTGTTGCCAGTCTCATTACTTTTCTGCCACACCTCGTATATAGGCCAACAAATTTACAAACAACTTGAAGAACTAATACAATATGTAGATGACAAGTAATGTTTAATTATATTGGGTGACTGGTATGCTGTAGTAGGCAAAGGCAGCAAAGACAGGGAAGAAAATACAGTGGGAAAATATGGATTGGGAGAGAGGAACACTAGAGGGCAAAGGCTGGTGGAATTTTTTATGGAGAAGCAGCTAATTATTACAAATATGATATTCCAGCAATCGCTAAGACGTATATATATATGGATAAAACAGGAGATACTAGAAGATACCAAATAGACTATATATTGACAAGATACAAGTACGAAAAACAAATTAAACAATGTAAAGCATACCATAACGCGGACAAAAACAGCGGTCATAACGTATGACTTGTAATATAAAACATAAACAATGTTTTAGCCCCAAAACAAAAACTAATACTTGGGCAACGAACAAACTAAAAATTGAAGAAACAAAAAGGAATACCAAAGGAAAGTGGACAAGAATCTTAAGGGGGCAAAATAAGGTACAAGAGAGCAAAAGTAGAACAGCATAGACTACAAAGAGACTATAAGATAACTTCACAAAGAACTAAGAAAACCGTAAATTAACCACAATATAATAAAGTTAATGAAAAAAAGAAGAAGACATAAACAAGATAAAACCCAATAAAACAAAGCCAAAAACCAAGTAGATAGAGAAGTTAAAAAAGCAAAGAAAGACTGGAAAACTTGGAAAGTTACTGCACAGAAATTTAAAAAAATTTTAACAAAGGAAATACTAAAAAAGCACACAACCTCATTAAGAAACAGTTTGGAAGATTTAAAGCCAGAAGTCGTAAACTAAAAGCAAGTGAAGGAAAGAATGTTTTAGGAAGCGAAGAACAATGTAAACACTAGAAACAATATGTTGAAGAGCTCTACAACCCACAAGTGACATGTCAATGTTAGAAAATGAAGAAAAAGTAACAGAGGAATAGCTAGGCCTAATGCAACAAGAGAAGAATTTGAAAATGTTCTGAAGAAAGTGAAGCCAGAGAAAGCCTATGGAGCTAATGACATTCTAATAGAATTGATACACGCATTGAGTGAAGAATGTAAAAACAGAATTTACGATTTAATAAATGACATATACACAAGGGAAAAGCTACCTGAAGATTCCAAAAAAAGATAAAGCAATGAAATGCGAAGACCACAGAATGCTCTGTATACTAACACGTGCCTTTAAAATCCTTATGGGTATAACACAAAAAGGAATACAAAATGAAATATACATCAACTGAATAGAGCACCAATTCGTATTTATGAAAATAAGGGTACAAGAGAGGCTATATTATGTCTCAGAAGTTTCATTGAGAAAATCAGAAGAGTTAATAGAATTTATATATATATATCGACATAAAAAAGGCCTTCAATAATGCGAATTGTGAAATACACAGAAGGATAATAAAGAAATTATACGTAAACCAAGAAGCAATAATAAAAATTAACGATTGCGAAATAAAGCGAGAATAAAGACGGTAGTGAGAGAAGGGTGTAATCTGTCACCTGGAATATTTAACATATATATAGACCAAGCAATTAACAAATCTAAAGAGATGTGTACCGGCATTATAGGCAACGGAAAAAGGATACAAATGTTGAGATTCGCAGACGACATTGCTGTTTTGGCCCCAGATAAATGAAACTTAAAAAGAACATTAGAGTATATAGAGTCTAAAAGAACAATATAAATGACAAATAAATACAACAAAAACGGTAGTAATGGTATGCTCCAAGGTACCTGAGAAAATAAGAATTAAAATAAAAGTCGAAGCTCTAAAACAGGCTAAATCTTATAAATACCTAGGTAGTAAAATCTCAGAAGATGTAAAAAGTACAGAAGATTTAAAAAGCAGAATTAGAGAAGCAAAAATAATAAACTATTAACATCAAGAAACATTAGTATGAAAACAAGAATTAGGCTAGTAAAAACATGCATCTGGAGCGCAGCACTCAATGGGTCCGAGACGTGGACATTGGAAAAGAGGGGAGAAAAGGCACTAAAGGTCTTAGAGATGTGGCTATGGAGAAGGTTATTGAAAATTAAATGGACGGACAGAATGACGAATAGAGAGGTACTTGATCGAATAATAGAGCAAAGAAGCATAATAAAAGTACTAAATAGAAGGAGACACAGATGGATTGGACATCTGCATAGAAACACTCAATTTGTAGTAAACATTATAGAAGAATTGATAACGGGTATAAAAGCCAGGGGTAGACCTCGTCTTGAGTTTATAAAGCAGATATTTGAGAATGCTGATGCGGAGAATTACGCAAAATTCAAAAAATCTGCCTGCTTTTCTTCTTCTTCTTCTTCTTCTACTCTTTATATAGGCTATTAGCCTGTTTCTAACTACACATTTCGTGTAGTACTATGAGCCATGTTGGGCGTACCCCGGGCAGGTGGCTAGTCTGACCCGTTAGAAGGAGAATGTACTTTACGACCACCAAAGGTGTTTGTATGATGGCCGGAGAGCACTCGATGTTTGCCGTTATTTTTGACCTGGGTGTCGAACCCATGGCCTGCCGCGCGTTAGTCTGGCAGGCCGAAGCCTTTACGTCGCGGCTGTCGCGCTCTCGCTTTTTTCTTCTTAAGACATTTATTTGCAATCTGCTACAATAGCAATAAACAAATCAGATAACTACAGAAATGTAACATTGCACTAAAATTAACATGTGAAAGAACGTCCAGTGACGCCCCTCGTTGTAATTAACTTATGAAATAATTACAATGGATACCTACTACCTAAGTTAAATTAGTACCGTGTGGGAAGATCTAGCGGTTTAACGCGTTTTAGTCTGCGCACATCAGCACTATTGTCGAGTAAGTTTAACGCTAACGGATTCGGGTGTGTTTCTAATCTCTGAAGATACGAGGCGCATTCATAAAGTAAGGGCCGTTTGCATGTATATAAATAGTGGCGCTTCGAAGCACAGTTTTACCACTGCAGCGCCATCTACTGACTCATTGCGAAGCTACAGCGTCATTTGTTTTGATTCTGAAATTGTATTGTTGTCAGTGAATGCAAAGAACAATGGCCGCGAAAATCGTTGATCCCGCCAAGTGTGAAGTGCGTTCTGTGATTCGTTTCTTATGTGCAAAAGGATCGTCGGCTGCTGAAATTCATCGGGAGTTATGCCTGGTTTACGGACCTACAGTTATGAGTGAAGGAAAGGTTAGACAATGGTGCCGTTATTTTACAAATGGCCGAACAAATGTCCATGACGAAGAGCGGAGTGGCAGGCCCAGTATCCAGACTGATGAAATCGTTTCACAAGTGGACCAAGCACTGCGATCTGATCGTCGATTGACGATTAGTGGCCTGGCTGACAAATTTCCTCAACTTGGACGCACTACTGTTTACAATATTGTCACAGAAAACCTCGCATACAGCAAATTGTGTGCAAGGTGGGTACCAAAATGCTCACCGACCACCACAAAGAGCAAAGAATGTCTAGTGGACGAAAGTTTTTGGCCCGTTATCAACAAAATGGAGATGATTTGTTTTCTCACATTGTTACTGGGGACGAGACGTGGGTATCCTACGCCAACCCAGAAACAAAACTGCAATCGATGCAGTGGCGACACTCATCCTCACCAAAACCGAAAAGTTTAAACAAACTCAGTACACAAGTCGAAAATTGATGGCTACAGTTTTTGGGACAAAGACGGTGTTCTTTGGTTGATTTCATGGAACGTGGGACAACAATTACAGCTGACGTGTACTGCGAAACGCTCAAACACTTGAGACGTGCGATCAAAACAAACGCCGCGGGAAACTGTCATCTGGCATAATCCTCCTCCACGATAACGCGCGTCCTCACATGCTGCCAAAACCATTGAGAAAATTCAAGATTTTCGTTGGGAACTTTTTGACCACGCACCGTACAGTCCCGACCTTGCACCTAGCGACTACTTCCTCTTCTTGCATTTTAAACGGTGGCTGGGTGGACAACGTTTTGAAACCGAAGACGGACTCAAAAACGCCGTTGTCAACTGGTTCAACCCTCAGGCGGCAAGCTTCTATGCAGAGGGGTTAAAGAAGCTGGTGCAGCGGTACGGAAAATGCTTAGAAGTGAACGGCGATTATGTAGAGAAGTAGAGTAAGATTGTACCTAACTAAATATGACAATAAAATTTGTTTCTTATGAGTACATTTTTTTCTGTGACCAAACGGCCCTTACTTTATGAATGCGCCTCGTATTTTGTACTGCGCTGAACGATTTCTTCTTTCACTGTTGGCATTTTCAAGTCTAAGTATTTCTTTATTAGGAACAAAGTAGAGTGCGTTGGTAATTATACGGAGCGTTTTAGCTTGGAAACGTTCCGGGATTTCTATATTAGAGTGCAATGCCGTACCCCATAACTGGATGCCGTAGCTCCATATTGGTTTTAGCACACATTTGTAGATAAGTAGTTTGTTGGCAAGCGAGAGTTTAGAGTTGCGACCAAGTAACCAATAATATTTTCTTAGTTTTAGGTTGAGATGTTTCCTCTTCGTCCAAATGTGTGTTCTACAATTTAGTCCTTTGTCAATGTGCATACTTAACACAGTCTGCTTGAGGAAGGAGAGTACCATCCGTATTAATGTCCGGCGTGGTGCCACGGCGTTTAGTAAAAGTAATTTGCACGGTCTTGGAAAAGTTGAGTTTAAAGCGCCATTTTTTGGACCATTTACATGAATCATCGAGGTTTTGTTCCAAAGTTTGTACAGCAATGATAGGGTCATGATGTGTTACAAGAATTTCCATATCATCAGCATATGTTGCAATAATTGCATTGTGATTCGTGGGTATATCGACTAGTCCCAAAACGCTTCCTTGGGGAACTCCGAATTTAATGGGACAAAGATGTGAGATTGCTTCTCCGAACTTTCCTTGAAAATACCGCTCTTCTAGATATGATTTAATGATCGAATAGTACGGGTAAGGTAGAATCCGCTTTAGTTTAAAAAATAGTTCTTCATGCAAGACCTTGTCGAAGGCTTGACTGACATCAAGGAAATCGGCTGAGCAGTAGCTTTTGTCTTCGAATGCTGCGTTAATAGTATCTACTATTCTATGTATCTGTTCAACGGTGGAGTATCGACTTCTGAACCCAAACTGCTAACCAGGAATTAGGTTTCCGTTGTCAAGAATGAGATAAAGCTGTTTCAGTAGAAGTTTTTCAAAAAGTTTGAAGAGTGGTAATAAACTGATAGGACGATATGAAGCAGTCCCGTTGGCCGGTTTTCTAGGTTTTGGGATAGACCACCTGTGCGACTTTCCACTGGATAGGAAAAAAATCTGTCTGCAACAAAGTAAAATGGAAAACTGCCGATCAATTCAACGATTAAAAAGTAAAAGAAGAAGAAGCTTAAATTATGTCTAAAATCTTAGAACATATTTTTTAGAAAATTTCCTAGCAGTTGTATACGAAACGTCAATAGGCTCCAAAGTCCGATCACTGCCTAACAACTTGAGAACTAATACAACGCATTTATTCGTCGATCAATCTATAAATGTGCCTAAAGCTGTAGAATATTTCTTTCGATGATGTCTTCCGCAGTTTTAGACGAAACTTCAAAAGTTTCTAAACTCCGACCGTAGTCTAAGAACCCGAGAACAAATAGCATGATGCAGCAAAACATAGGTTGTGGAAGAGTTCGCATTTATTCATAAATAGGTGCCTAAAAAGATCTAAAATTTTGGACAAACCCCGGCCTAATAGTCATATTCACTTCGTTTATGTTGTTTTATTTCAGATATAAAGTAAGTTATTCAACTTTTGTCACAAAATACTGCCTGAAATTAGTTATAATCTTCTTAAACCCTTGCAAATAGTTAGATAATGTTCGCATAAAATTCACTTTTGCTACGTTGCGGACAGATAGTGTACCTACTTGGCCGAAAATTTTTGGCATAATGACTTATGGCCTTTGATAACTTATATACTTCTACTCGTCCATATCATGAATTTTGTTGATTATTTCTAGCACAAAATAACATGATTATAAGAAAATCTAAATTACCCAAGGTAGGAAGAATGTTTTTGTAATTTTTTTGGCGTGTCTTTCTTTTGAAAAGATAGTGTTTAAATCTGTCAAGCAACAAATTACTATGAGAATGTCTTGAAACCTCTATAAGAATATGTGAACCAGATTATTTCTTAAACTATTCCTGTACAAACAGAAGTGTTTAAAGACTCCAAATGTGATAACAGTTGGAAAATAATTATTTTAGCTACCTATGTGTGTATACCAACCTCAATTAGCAATTTTTGGAAGCACGTGGATCGATTTACGAGCTCGCTTTATGAGCGGTTGGTTATTTTGCCCGCAATGCATTAGCAGCTAAATTACATCTGTATGCAGTGCTCTTTATCTATGGCCTGTTATTCGGTCCATTTTACTGCCCCACCAGAAAAGGGTAGGCACACAAGCGTGAGCAGTAAAATGTGTCAACTTTGCGAGTCGTAATTTTCCTGTTTATGGCTAATGCTAGAGACTGCACTACAATAAAAGCAGTGTCAACTGTGTCACACCAAAAGATTCAATTTAAGGACCTCTTAAGGCGTACTATACTTGTGTAGGTTTAATACTATTCAACTTTAACAATCAAAATCGCACTCAATGCATTGGCAGAATACATCCCAGAGAGATATCTAAAATGAGTTGCCAAAAAAATTATGATGCCTATCATTTATCACTGTTTCCACTACATTAGAATGCTAGATTAGGTCGTCGCTGCATGTAACGCCATAAAACTGATCTTATTGGCCGATGGCCTCCAGTAGTACGTTTAAAATGTATTAGTTTTGATTAAATAAAAGTATTTTGTAAAAATTCCTGTATTACAAAGTACAATTTACTAATTATGAAAAATTAAAGTGTGAATATTTAACATAGATATATCAGAGAAAAGGACATAAAATAAATGGCATTTCACTAAATCACTTGAGCGACTCAATGTACTAAGTTTCATATAAATAACAACTGATCAATTAGTTGGAGAACCGGATTATTCAGTAAACTTTATATTGATTTTTGTTATTAATCAATGCTTACTTACAAATTGTTTTTTAGGGCGATAAGCAAATAGTTTACAGTTTATGACGTAACTGGAGAATTGTCCAGTGACAATAATCTGGGAATTGATTATTAATTATAAATATACAGGGTGATTTTAAATATATGCCACAAAATTTTTGGGTTATTTTGATCATAAAAGTTTATATAAATAAATGTCCAAATCGGTTTAGTTTTAAAGTTATAGCATGTATAATAGTAAATTAGGTTTGTATAGTCTAACTTACACTATCCAATATCATAGTGGAGTCAGCAAAAACAATCATTCTGGAGTGAAAATATTTATTTGTTATTTCAATACTATGGTGTCACAGCATTGGTTCATGAAAGTTTATTTCCAGCTTCTATTCTTCAAAATCAATTACACAAATGCTGAGATGTGCGATATGCGTTTTGTTCACGGCCTTGCCAATGGCAATTCACGTGCAGCTACACGTATTTATAAAGAACGATACCCAAACCTTATAATCCCGCATTATTCAATATTTGCTCGTCTTCACCAAAGTCTTAGTAAAACGGGGAGTTTTAAAAAACATACAGCTGATAACAGACACTTCCGCATAGTTAGAACTTTACAAGTTGAAGAAATGGTGCTAAATGAAATTGAGAAACATCCTACTACAAGCACTAAAAAAATTGCTTCTGCCTTAAGAATAATTCAGCCCGCAGTTTGGAGGATATTAGAGAGTACAGGCACTTTTGCCAACCGATTTCCCGCAAAGAGTGGCTTTGTGTCAATGGATACAACATAAAATCGCACAAAATCCTCAGTTTTACGCCGATGAAGCTACTTTTGCTAGAAGCGCTGCTATTAATTTCCATAATACTCATACATAGGCAGAAGAAAACCCGCACGAACCATTAGTTGTCTAGTCAAGGCAATTAGTAAAAAAGGTTGAAATTTTTTGTGGGTAAACGCATCGAGACGCTCCAGAACGCAATCGGTTCAGAAAAGCATCAGAAAAAAATGTTACCACATTTTTTTTTGTTATAGTACGAAAGTACATTTGTACACGCAAAAAATGCATTTATTTGATGCATTTTTTGCAGGCCCTAAAGAATATTTTATTTCTCACTTAATATTGGCCAAAATAAGCTCATTCCCGTTACTGGGAAGTTTTTGGGGTCGCTGATCACGAATATGATGCTTAGAAAGTGCCCCGATGCACTTGGCGGGGCAGAATCCTGGAGCTGGGGGCGATTTTAAGAAACCAGTTCAAAGTTGTTCGTTTTTCGACATTAAGTTCTCCGAATAAGGGTTTTTGGTTCGCTAATAACGAATATAATTAAAAAGTGTCCTAATGCACTTGTAGGGGGGAGCATAATCCTGGGGATAGGGTAATTTTAGAGAATTGCCACAAATTTGTTTGTTTTTCGAGTTTAAACTGTATAGAAGGGTCTTTGGGTCGCTGGTCACGCATATGATACTTAGTAAGCGCCCCGGTGCACTTGATGGGGCAGAATCCTAGGACTGGGAGCGATTTTGAGAAACCAGCTCAAATTTGTTTGTTTTTCGAGATTAAACTGTCTATATAAGGATTTTTGAAGTCACTGATAACGATTTGGTTCTCAAATTAAGTTCCAATTCACCAAAGTAAGAAAATGCCCTGAAGCACTTTGGGGAAAGGATACCCTGAGGCACTAGGGTAGGCGTAGGGTATTTTTTCATTTGAGTATGATTCAATTTTAATTATTTTTGCAAACAATTTTTTTCCAGATATTTTACGAATACAATTTGGCTGCACACTAACAGCTCTATCAGTGTCCACGTTTTAACAATATTAAATAAATAGGAATTTTCGAGGTTAACAGACTGGCTTCCAAGATTTTATTTTAAGTAAAAAAATCGAAGTGATAAAATACCTTCAAATTTAAATTTTACATGGTTTTCTTAGCCTTTCTCTTTTATTACAGTAAATTGAAATATTCATAAGCAATGATAGTCATTTTGAGTAGCAGACTTGGAAAGAAAAAATTAAATTTTTACTATCAATCTTCTCTGTTGCAATAATAATCTTCCAAATACAGGTATATTCATTTTCAATAAGCTATAAAATAAAAAAATTATTTGCACTTAAAAAATGATTTTTTTTATAATTCTACAATTGGTGTATGCATAAAGAAAATCAAAGTGTATACTCCAATATTGTTTTATCAGCGACCAAAAAACCCTTATTCAGACAGCTTAAACTCGGAACACAAACAAATTTGAAGTAATTGCTTAAAATCACCCCCATCCCTAAAATTATGCCTTTCCAAGTGTATCTGGGCATTTTCTAAGCATTATATTCGTAATCAGCGACCCAAAAAACTCTTGTATAGACAGTTTAAACTCGGAAAACAAACAAATTCGAGGTAATTCTTTAAAATCACCCCCATTTCCAAAGTTATGTCTCCTCAAGTGCACCTGGGCACTTTCTAAGCATCCTATTCGTGATCAGCGAATATTAAGCGAGAAATAAAATACTTTTTAGGGTCTGCAAAAATGCATCAAACAAATGCATTTTTGCGTGCTCAAATGCACTTTAACTCATTCGGCACATCCAATCGGAAAATTGCCCTATCATAGTGAAGAAGAAAGTCGCAGAGAAACACAGACTAAGAAGTATCTGGCACACAACAAGACATCCAAACGATAAAAGAGCGCTCAATCATGCTAGCTCCGAGCTCAAAGACCTTCTGCGCAACATTAAAAATCAACACGTACAAAACTGCATGAAACACTTATCTCCAACAGAAACAAATGGTTATTCTCTCTGGCGAGCTACAAAACACTTAAAACATCCGAAACAACACAAAGCACCAATTCGCACCAAAAACAATACCTGGGCAAAAAGTGACCGAAAAAAGGCGGAAACCTTTGCAAAACATCTAGAAAAAGTTTTCGAACCATTCCCGCCGATAGCAAACAACGAAGAACAAATCCACAGATCTTTAGAAACGCCGTACCAGATGAGTCTGCCGATTAAAAAGTTCAACGCCTACCAGGTAAAGACTACTATGCTTAAAAATGTGAACTCCAATAATGCTCCAGGTCAAGATCTAATCACTGGAAAAATACTAAAAGAACTACCAGATAAGGGATATCAATTCATAACTTATTTATTCAACTCAGTCTTAAGACTACCTGACCAATTACAGTTATTTTAATACAAAGGCCAGGTAAACCTAGTGACCAACCTGCGTCCTACAGACCCATCAGTCTTCTACCGGTGTTATCAAAGGTTTTTGAAAAAATGCTCCTAGAAAAGCTATATTCGATTCTCCTAGACAAACATGTCATAACCGATCACCAATTCGGCTTCAGAAAAAACCATGCTGCAGTAGAGCAGGTACACAGGATAGTGAATAAAATCTCCAAGGATTTCGAAGAGCGAAGATACTGCGCTGCGGTGTTCCTCGACATTACGCAGGCCCTTGACAAGGTCTGGCACCAAGGACTGCTATACAAAGTTAAGGAAACCCTACCCACGGATTACTACGAAATATTCAAATCATATCTAACTAAGGCATTTCTCCGCCAAATATGGCAGCCAAATAACACCCCTCCATCCTATTACATCAGGAGTACTCCAAAGTAGTGTTCTGGACCCCATTTTGTACTTGATATTTACGCGAGACCTCCCAACGTCTACAGGAAACATGGTTGCTACCTTTGCCGATGACACGGTTATCCTTACATTGCACACAGATCCAAATCAAGCATCCCAAAAGCTTCAAGCTCATCTAGATAAAATACAAAATTGGTGTAATAAGTGGCGCATAAAAATAAATGAGAGCAAATCGGTCCAGGTAACCTTCACACTCAGAAGAGGCAATTGTCCGCCAGTGCAGCTAAACAACCACCTGATCCCTCAAGCAGATAGCGCTAAATACTTGCGCATCCACCTAGACAGGAAACTAACCTGGAGACCACATATATGGGCAAAGCGTAAACAACTAGGGCTTAAGCTACAAAAAATGTATTGGCTAATCGGGCGTAAATCGCAACTTTCTCTGGAAAGCAAAATACTTCTGTGTAAAGCCATGCTTAAACCCATATGGTGTTATGGAATTCAGTTATAGGGCACTGCTAAAACTTCAAATATTGAAATACTGCAAAGATTTCAATCCAAAGTGTTAATATCATTAGTTAATGCACCGTGGTACATTCCTAACGAAACCATAAGACGCGATCTTGGAGTTTCAACGGTTAACCAAGAGATACAAAAGTTTAGTGCGCGTTATTACGATCGTATCAGTGATCACTCAAATATTTTAGTGGAGTCCTTACTAGACAATGGCAACGAAGTGCAACCACGTTTAAAAATATTCAAACCCGCTGACCTAATTGTCAGATTCGTGCAGTAATGTGTCGGTTAATCAACAGTTCCAACAGTGTATAGGACAAATTAGTTTAAAAGTAATAGAGAGTGTCATCAGTGGATCCACTTCCTTCATGTTTATTTTGTTCTTTAACCATATATGTCATATCAACTACTGAATGTCTAAAGACAGATTGTAGTGTAATAATAAATTTTAAAAAAATGCACTTTCGCATTGTAACAAAAAATAAATGGTAACATTTTTTTCTGAGGCTTTTACGAATCGAATTCCCTTTAGAATATCCTTATATGTGTATTCACAAAAAATTTCTATCTTATAGCGTTTTTTTTTACTAATTTGACTAGACTAGCCCGTCATCAACATCAATTCTCAGTTAATGTGTGGGGCGGAATTGTTGGAGATCACTTGATAGATCCACATTTTTTGCCGATGAGGTTAAATGGAGAAGTATACCGCCATTTTCTTGAATAGAAAATGCCACTATTGTTCTAAAAAGTTCCGTATCAGTTAAGATTAGAAATGTACTTTATGCAGCGTAGTGTTCCGACTAATTTCAGTTTAGTTGCTCTTGAGTTTTTGGACGGTGCATATCAAAATCGGTGGATAGGGCGAGGAGGTCCACAACCGTGGCCTCCTCGGTCTCTAGACTTGAATTCTCGAGATTGTTTTCTCCGGGGCCACCTTAAATCACTAGTTTGTACGACCCCCATTAAAAATGTTAAGAAACTCAGAAATCGCATTGTTGCATTATTTGAGACGATTCGAAACAACCCCGGCATTTTTAAACGTGTTCGCCATTCAGTACGACGGACAGAAGCCTGTATGGCAGTTGGCGGAGATCATTTTCAACAATTTCTATAAATTTATTTTGTGTGTTATTTACCATTTATTATAGAAATTCTTAATTTATTATTAAGCATCCTCTAACTTTAAAATGACGCCGTTTTTGATGTTAATTTATATGAACATTAGGATCAAAATAACCCCAGGAATTAATCCTTAAATTTAACACATATATTTAGAAACACTCTGTATATATAGGAGTAATATATGCTGAGTATAAATATAATATGTATATAAATATATCTGAAAATGTTTTTTTAATGTTCCAGATCACTACGCCAGTGTCTTTTTAATCTTCGTTGGATTGCAGAAGTAGTACTTAAGTGGTTGACTAAATCATTAGAGAGGCGATGAAGGTAGCTGGCAGCTAGTCGGTAAATTTTGTTATCTTTGTAGGGTATATCCGGATCTTCGTGGAGAATTTTATCACTGACGCATCACCGACCGTCGTGTATTGTTCTTAGTATTTTAGACTGACTCCTCTAAATTATTTTTATATTCGATGGCTACGCACAACCCCAAAGCTGGTAAGCATGGTAAGTTTGGATTTGATTTTTTTCCAGAGACTTCCACGTCAATTTTTCACAGAGCATTATTTTCAAATATTTGACTTCATCGGTGCCCCGTTTTATTGTCGCGTTGTAAAAGTAATCTGAACTAACTATTCTTTGTTTACTTTTATTCTCCAATTATCAAACCGATTTTGAAGAATACTAAGACAACATTGAAGATTTTCAGAGGCTTTTTGGGAATTTTCACTTACGGCAATTACAGAAGTATCGTCTGCGAAGGTAGCAAGCGTCGTATTGTTTATAGTTGGAATATCGGTAAACAGGGACCATAAAAAAGGACTTAATACGCTACCTTGAGGGACGCTTGAGTTAATCGGATAGTAATTGGGCGTTTCGGTATTAAATTTGATTTGGAAATGTGTGTCAGTAAAATCAGATTTTAGGAAAAAAAATAAGGAGTAGTAGAGAAGGTTTTAGCTTGTATAATAAACCAAGATGCCAGACATGATCAAAAGTCTGTGTAATATCTAGGAAGACAGTTATGCATAGTTTTTTTTTCTTCGAGACTTTTTATTACTTCATTTACTACTTTATAGCTTTACTTAACAATTGATTGATTTTCACAAAAACCGAATTGGTATAATGTTATTCTTTTATCCAAGTTAATTTTCTCTAAAATACTTTTTAACAGCAATTTTTTAAATAATTTTGTCTTGATGGATGGTAGTCTTATTGGTCGATATAAAAATGGAACATTTATTGATTTTCTGGGTTTGTGAATTATAATCACTTGGACAAATTTCCAAATTGCTGAGTAATAGTTCAGCCTGGGCATGCTGTTGTATATGGTAGTTAGTAAAACTAATGCTTTTCTCGGAAGCTGTTAGAGTTTCGCCTGTTATTAAATGATATCGGGGTGCTTTGTGATTTTTGCGCTTTTTAATTTCTTTTTTAACTTCTGCTGGAAAAAGGGCTTTATTGTCACAGGCATGGAGTATTCAAGAAATTTTTAATATTGTTATCCCATTGTTGACAGTTGATTGCGGTGGATTTCAGATAAACGTTTTGCAAAGATTGATAATTTTTCCAGGTCTGTCGCACCCAGGTGTCGTCTTGTTTTCTAAATGGAGGTATGTGAGTTGTTGGTCTTTTGAATTTTTCGGTAGCCTTCCATATAGAGGGATCTTTCTTTGATAAGTTAGTGATGTAAGCTTCAAATATAGCATTCCGTATTCATTTCTGACAATTCTTGATATTGATAAATAACATTTTGTGGTTTAGGGTGCTTAATATTTATTGAAGCTTTATAAAAGCATAAATATACAAAGGTATTCTTTTAGATAATTTCCTGACATAGAAACAATTTTTTCCTACCGACAGGTAGCTTTTTGATCCTGCTGTAGAAAACTAAAGCTGGATGCAATACAGAATCAGCGGCTTAAACAAATAATAAGTTCAAAATGTAAGAATGGTATAATCGAAGACAATTCCTTAATTCTTTTATCGTTGTTCTAAAACAGTATAACTTCCTTAATCACCTAATTATTGCAGTAGCTTGTTCCTACCTGCAGAAAAATCGTAGTTTTTTAATGGTGTTGCTTCCAAACTGTGCCTTAAGTCTGTTTAAAATGTTAGATAATTTTACACCCTTTTATAAAACACTTAATAATAATCCATTGCTATGGGCAAGGATACCACAGTAGTGTGAAATACTCTACTGAGAAAATCCACTTCACTGACTCCTACCCACCACTCTTAGAAGCTGTGCCTCATCCATTTATTTTTAGGAGTGTAAAAAGGAAACTTCTTTTGCATTTAATTCGCCTTTGCACAATAGACCCATAGATAATTTTATTTCAAGAAAGTCTGACCAACAGCCATTACTATTAATAAAAGTTTCTTTTGTGTTATTTCACTAAGTTTGGGTTAACTAAAAGTCCACTTAATGCTTACTAAAACAAAATTCACTAAACTTTATTTGAGTATGAAACCAAATTGATATGCCTAGTCGAAACGACATACTGTTCTTCATTTACTATTGTAGTACATTCTCTTAAAAATATTTTATAAATCAGGGTTTTAAGATAATAAAATGACACAGTTTATTTACCTTTTTTAGTAATCTCTTATTTATAACAGTGTTACCTTTTGAGCTATACTTGCGAGTCAGTTTTGTAACTCCATCAAAAGGGTGGTCAAGGTAAATTTGGATTTTTTAAGTTGTATTCCGGGAAAGTTAAAACGCCGCCCCAGGCGCATATCCTAGCAGGTAACACGAGTTTGCTTTATATAATAAATAACTTACTGTTGTTGAAAATCCTTTTTGCCGAAAAATACTTGACAGAAATTAGTGTGTGGTTTGGTTACAAAAAGAGGACCCTCGTTTACAACGCAGCCGGGAGTGTAGAAAATCTGACCACCAAGAGGAGGCAACTGCGAACGGGCAACTCATAGCAAGCTACCTGATTCTAAAATAAGTGATAGATCCGTTTTCAAATTGAAAGAGAAGATCGATCTAATTGTGTTTCAGTACCGGCACTATAAGTCTTTTGTACTGAGGAACCGCTGCTTATTGATAAAAAAAAGATAGAGAAGAATATAAAGACCCAAGCACTGCTGAATGACATTATGCAGTACAATCCGGGCTTTATGAAAATTTTATCGGATGGAACCTCAGAACTTATCCAGGATAGAAAGGCGAATCGCCACATGACTGTTAGATCCGCTAAGATGCCTCTAATGCATAAAAGTTTCCCGCTTCTGTAATAATGCTGAGGTGTATGAGTAACGATTGGGACGTCATAGTGTCCCACTCCGTTGATAAAGGCCTAAGTGTGACCCACGACAGCTATCTCAACGTGCTGGAAGCAGTTATCAAGATTGGATAAAGAAGTTGACTATTGAGTTGGAATATGTGTTCCAGCAATATTTATCTTTAGCCGACAAGGCAAGAAAGACCTAGATATAGCTGTAAAACAATTTATATTACCACTGGTCTCTCAACTTGTGGCCACTCCCAAGATTCTTGCAGTCTCCTTGAATGCTGCATAACAGGAAGGGCATCTATTATAAAGTTAATAATACATATAAGTAAGGAGAAAGTTGTGCAGACCTGCAGCAGGTATAAGTTACGTTTCAATAAGATCGCTAAAGGTCTATATTGAATAATATGATTTTCAATATTGCTTACTCTAATCATATTAAGTTTCATGTAAATAAATTTGATTTATCTTGTATTTTAATGTTGTTTTCATTGTTGTTTCGTGCACACCTCTAAGCTACCCATCTCTACCCGAAATCCTGACTTGTCTGCTTGCCCAGCCCTATTCACAGCTAAAAGAAAAAGACCGTATGACCACCGACCCAGTATTCCAAGTTGAACCTTTTTGAGAACAAAGCGTATCTGACCAGCAGCCGAGGCTGACCACGTTTTTGTAAACCCAATAGCGCGCTTTGATTGTGCTTTGTCTGTTGCCTTTTTTGTGTGTTCTGTACCCGTCCGTGATGCTCCAATTAGTATACATTTGGCCAAGTAAGAACCCCACCCCCAGGTTTGACGCCACCAAGCCAAAGTACAAGAGAACGTCGCGTGTGGTAAGTCTTTTTGGTTGTTTCGTCTTGAATTTTGATACCACCAGCATTTTTCCGTAGTCCGGGGAGTTCACAGCTAACCTGTCGCCCACCGGAGTTTTATATAATTTAATTTTGCTTATTCACGTCATTCATTTTCTCCTGTTATTTTGTTGTTAATATTTATTTGTGTTAGATATATAGTTTACACAGCTCTGTTTTTTTTTGTGTGGATTTGAGTTAAATCTAATTGTGCGTAATATCAAGTAATTGCCTATTCGTTTTTCGGATTAATTTAGACAACCTTGCACATACAGAAAACGGTACAAGAACGATTAACTTTAAATTTTTTGTTTTGGATTAAGCACAATAAATATAGTAGAGTTGTGTTTTAGCACGTGTGCAATTTAGTTACTATAAAACCAGTGGTGACTATTCTATTATGACTACACAGCGATTATTTTATACCCACTTTAATATTCAGGGACACGGTAACCTATCGTCAATTTGTGCACTCAAGAGCTAGGAAAAAAAGCTTAAAAATATAGTTCCGACTTTAACACAGAAGCATTCAGATATTCAAAGAGCAGTAAGAACCTGACAAAACATTATGATTGTCGGATATACTGTGGGTCTGTTCTACACGTTATTCTTTAGCCTTACAAGTTTTTCACAACTGTAAATAAACGTAACTGTTGCTATCGGATAACAAAGAACCCTATAATCAAACATTCTTCTAATAATCTTATTATCTGGTGTATTTGGTTCATACTTTTTTGAAGGTAAGTAAGAATGGAGACGTGCAGTAACGCCATGCTCCTGTAATTAAGATGGCTGGTGATAATCGCTAAAATTAACCGTAATACATAACTTCAACAAAATGGATAAGCATATTTATGTCATGTCGTAAGTCTCCTGTTTCCTGGTCATGTTATGTCCAAATATAAAAGCATCTCTTGGTCATCGCGGTTCTCACATTTTTTCAATGAAAATTTAGAGAAAAAGAGATTTTTAATTGTCCAAAATATTTATAAACTAAAATAATTTTTAAAGAAAATATGCACGAAGTTTTTCTCAAATGTGTAGCTGTGTGATGATAAATGTTTGAAGACCGTATGAATCTGTAAAACTCTATTAAGAGTATATGCTTTAATATGTGGTACTTCTTTATTGTAATATAAAAGATACTAGGAAAGCTATTAATAGCAGTGAAAATAGTTCATAAAGTAATTATTACCAAAAATAGAATACCAAGGAAATTTTGCTACAGCATCGTTCTTATCTTGCAAGATGATTCTCCTCATTATAGGACCATACAACATTTCTATTTGAAAAGTGCTGTAAGGTATCACATATCATGTATCACAATTGAGAACATTACTGCGGTGAGAAACATGGCCTAGTGCGACAGACGTGCGACTTATCAACAGATAGAAGGGTTTTTGGATACTTTTGAAACAAATTCATGCCATTGGGTACCAGATACTTTTACTAAGAAACAAATAACAAGGACATTTCTATAACGCGAAGTGTTTAATAGATTTAGAAATAAAACAACTTGCTATGTCAACATTATTGTACCAGATGACTCAACTTTAGAAGAACACCATAAAAGAGATCTGGTTTTCTAACGGCAAAAGCCTGCTAGCAGGAACAACAGCCTTTAAAATTTTTAGTTTGTCCCTAGGATAAAAAAAACACATCTAAATATCAGAATACTAGATTAAAAGGTCATTAAAGAATACAAACGTATAATAGGTTTTTAAAGCAAACAGTAAAGCATTCTTTATTGTTTAAATAAGTTTTATTACTTTATTGATATTTGCTTTTAGTGTTAACAGCAGTCCTGCTCAATGAGAGTAAATAGGTAGCGCAATGAACTCAAAGATTTTCACCTACTAAAGATATTTCATACAAGCTATTATTTGTCAAATTGTTAAAATGCGTGCATTATATCTATAAAAGGTTAAAGAAAAAGTTTAAAAGAAACTGTATAATTTCTATAGTTAAGTATCTCAAATCTCTAATGATATGATGTTAGAATTAGTTGTATAACATCAAATACATGGGTATATTAAAAAATGCCTCAACGTTATTTTTAACTAAATGTTGCGGCATTATTAACGATTTGCGATACTGTAACCTCGTCTGGTTTACACTGCAACCGTAACTTATTGAGATAACCTATATAATTGCGCGTCTATGGCGCTTAAGATTTAATCTGATTCTATCTTACAGGATTTTACCTCAAAAATGAACTTTTAGTAATTCAGTAAGGCAGTTAGCGTACTATTATAATCCGCGATTATAGTAATTTATTGCATCCATCGAGTGTTCTAAGTAACTTCGAATAAGTTGTGAACATTGCGCTTTTCACCGTTCTCTCAAATACCTAGTGGCTGGGGCTATCGGTTATCTTTATATGCATAATGTGGTTTAGAAGCAATCAAACCTGCCCATCGAAGGTATCGGTGAATGCTGATTTGTTTTTATTGTTTATTCAACATTTTTTGAGAGTACATTTTACTGACTTTAAATTAGCGTATCTATAGTACATTCCGTGTCAACGTTAAGGGCAATTACAGTAAAAAATATAAAAAATTTCTTAGACAAAACCAACTGAAACTTGAAACATATTAGGGACTCTGGCCTATTTTTTAATAATATGGAGACTTGCAACTTATAAATTAAAAAGTTTTGGCAAAGACTACTTGTAATATAAAATCATGATAAAATACTAGAGGTTGCAATAGTTTAATTAAAAATATGCCTAATGAAGGTTATGTAATTTAAATGTTAGTTGTACTAACTGCTCTTAAAATATTCGTTTTAAAATGTAATTGCATTTGTTTTGCAAAAGTAACAATTATTTTTTTAAATTGTTTGTAATATATAAAATTCCTAGTAATTTTTGCTAGTTGTGTATTAAGTGTATAATTATCAAAAGAATATATTCAAAACGTATGCTAGAAAAGATAAAACGTTTTTTTTAATTGTTGCGAACATTAATTCATAAGAGAGCAACTTGGAATTCTGTAAAATAACTTCTCTCTAAACGTGGTTGTAAAATAGAAATGAAAAAATGAAAAGTAACATAAAAAAGCAGAAAAATGTAATAGCAATTTCTTTTATGTGCGATAAAAAGTAGCAATATTAAGTTTACGTTTTGCAATACAGACAGAACACATTAAAAAGCTATGGTTACGCTTTGTTGCCTTTTTTGGGTATATTTGAAGCTTCTACTAGATCAGTTTAGATTTTGGATTATACGTTACTTAAAATTCTTTTTTCGTTTCTCTTGAGGTTAGTTGCATTAAGAAATATTGATATAATCGCTTTGTTTTAGTTAAATATAATACTCGTGAAGAATTTACGTATTTTTGACAAATAGTTTTTTTTTCAGTTGGATATCTGCAATCTACTCAGAGTAGGTAAGTAATAAGTAAATTTTGTAATGGTTTACATGACATGTAGAGAAGTATAGCCAGCGCTATTCCCTCGGCTAATATTATATTAGTGTTGATTGTGCTAGGTGAGAAGGTCCTGTGGTCTACTCGCTGAAGTCTGCGTATGACTGGTGGATGGGTTGCTCTACAAGATCATTTCCATGTCCTGCTCGCTTAGGGATGTATGCGCTTGCAAATTTCTGTATTTCATGGAGAAGAAATCGAATTTTCAGGTCGGTATGTAGTCTGTTATGCATTTGCTAACATTTCAAGAGTCCCGTACTGGAACCTCTGCAGTATTTTGGCGTAAGAGGCTTCGATGCAACCCTATAATTGAATTCCATACATCTACATGGGTTTCAGCATTACCTTGTATAGAAGCTTATTGGATGGGGAGAGTTGTAAGCGATGTCCAAGCAGCCAGTACATTTTTTTTGCTTTAATGTGGGCGTTCCGAATGATCTTTTCATCAAGGTGGATTCCATTTTATTATTATTTTTATCAACGGCGGGGTGTAGTTGAATGTAGTTTGTGAACATGTAGTTTGTCTGTTGGCGAAGGATTTTTTACTGTTGATCGTAACCCTGTATTTGTTGGTTTAGTCTTGCAGTAGGTAATATTGTAAGTGTTCTACTGCAATTTGTGTTAGCTGCTAGAATAGCCGTATCATCCGCAAATGTAGCAATCATACTGTTGGCAGGTTGGAGTAGTAGATCAGGTAGTGGAGTGGTTCCAGCACGCTACCCTCCGAACACAATTTGGTAGTAGTCTGATAGCTCGCTGTTGATCCTGACTTGGAAAAATCGCTCTTCGAGATACGATTTTAGCAGTAGATAGATCTGACTTGAAAGATAGAGTTTGGTTTTTACAGCAATCCTTTATGCTAGATCTTATCGAAGACCTGATTTGATGTATCGCCGAATGGTATTCACGAAAACCGAATTGGTAAGGTAGTGTTAGCTGGTCAACGTCTACCGTCTCCTTGATTCTTGGGTGGAGCAATATTTTGAAGATGTTGGATGTGAGGGGCAGGAGGTCTGTAAAATAGGGGTTGGTTGGGAGGTTTTCCAAGCTTAGAAATTATAATGGCCTGAGCAAACTTCTATTGAATCGGACAATAGATGAGTCTTAGAATACTATTGTAGAACTTGCTGAGAAGCAATAGAGCTTTGCTGGATGGTGTTGCAAGATTTCTCCTGCTATCAGATTATAATCTGGGTCCTTTCGAGGGTTTGCATATTGATTTTGATGACAAACTTTATCTGAGGAGAACGATGTGAGTGGTGAGTCTAGCTGACTTGAAACGTCCAAAATATTTTGATTTCGGTGTCACCGCTATGTCCTTCAAAATATGGAGATAGAAATATATTGCTAAGATATTTACCAAAAGTATTTACTTTCTGAGTTCTAGCCCAGCTATTATCGAGTTTTCAAATTAATGGGGTTGCTACTACTGGCCATTTGAATGTCTTTGTTGCCTTCATTAGATCAGAAGGAAAGCGTTGTGATACATAATTATTGAAGAATTAATTACATGCTTATAGTAATGCGATATGCAGTTGGTAAACTAATCTGTTATAGGAAGTTTCATCTATCAGTGGAAAGGTCTTGGTTCGAGTTTGCCTTAGTATAGTTATTTATTTTGTCGTTGGTAACTGCATAGTTCAAAAAGTCCGGAAGTTTGTGTGTCTCCAGTCGATAGATAGTTGTAGTTGCTCT
The DNA here is from genome assembly GCA_036346155.1 of Sinelater perroti. Taxonomy (NCBI): domain Eukaryota; kingdom Metazoa; phylum Arthropoda; class Insecta; order Coleoptera; family Elateridae; genus Sinelater; species Sinelater perroti. Next base: position 4,027,748 of record JARFIY010000341.1, read on the forward strand.
TGTGTATTGCTCTTTGGATTAATTAGTCTTGAGGTTCAGTCGCCTTTTGCTAAAAATCTGGTGCCTAAGAACCTAAAAAAATCTTTGTAATCGTCATTTGAAATAGCTCTGGAGGGTTGTATACTGCTGCAACTACAAGCAGGAATGGGAGAGCGTGAACATGTATATTTAAACTTTGGGTTTGTTCTGTTTGGTAGTCTTAGGCTTTGTGATGAAGACTTTATTTTTAAAAATCACGGCTAGCCACCATTAGGTGTTTCATCAAGGTTTCATCATGCAAAGTAGTATTTTTAGTGCTGCTCTATTTGTTTCATAAGTTTCAGAAGTAAGCAGTATGTCCATTTATTGTACCTATAGGAAAATTGTTACTTCGAGTATATGGTTAGCAATGCCGTTGGCACTCCATAATGCAATACACAGTTAAATTGTTATTTTTAGGCTAAATTGTTAATAACGGTGAAAAGCATGTTTAATATCATGCTATTTTGGCTTAAGAGTTGGGCGAACATTGCTACAAATTCAAAGAGAGAATGTGATATCGTCTCTGGTGTTATTGCTTTGAATCCAGGTTGAAGGATAAGTGGATACTTTTTGTATGAATCGTTGGTGGTCATTGTAGGGGTTGCTACGTTGAGTTGGAAGAGGAGAAAAGTCATTTGTGTTTATAGTGGGAGGTGGTTGTTGCAGAAAAATTTTTTTGTTATTCTTCTAAACGGTACCTTCTGGGTTCTTTGTAGGTCCTGATAAACTTGTAGTTAGCCGGATGGCCTCCACCACATAAGGCACACTTATCTGGAGTATTGAGATCTTTTTTGCATTCTGAAGTTTTGTGTCCACCACCGCATTTGACGCAAGTAAAAAATTTGTGCAATATGTTTTCGCATATTCGTAATCTTGGTATCTCAAGCGTTAAGGAATATTTTTCTTTTTGGTAGGTTTCACCGAAACACTATTGCTGCTAATATGTTTTGTATTAAAAATCGTCTTATTGTTTTCGTTAGGTATAAAGTCTACCACAAAGAGGGGAAGGACTGTTTAGTTACTCGGCGGCGAATAGCTATAATGTTGCAGACTTTAGGACCTTGTTTGCGAAGTTCACTCTTGATGACATCCATGGGAATAGAATAATGTAAGTTTCGGATGTCTACTTTATAGGCTTTATCCTCTTTTAGCTAGCATTTTTGGTAAACAATGTTCTCGTATTTCAAATGTCGCCTTAATTTTCTATATAAGTTTACAGTTAGAAGATTAATTTTAATTTTGGACGTTGCTAACTTGTAGTTCTGATCTCTTCAACCTAAGTTGCTGTCTTTGTTGTTTTTACCTTAAACGTGTAAAAGGATATCGTATCTATTAGATGCGGTTGGGTCATATTGATGTTTAGTTGGCGTGAGTTCCTTTTCCTTGTTTTGACTGGCTGCTATTCGTGTTTGAGATTCAATGATCTTTCTTTATTGTTATAATTGTTCGTGTTATCTAGATCAGTAGCAACATTTACATTCATTTGGATGCTCAGATAATCCAAGTGATTGTCGGTGGATGCTTTTGTATCGCTTTGTTGCCTTAAGTTAGATTGCATTGCCTGCAAAAAGGGGCTGTGTTTAGATATAATGCAAAAGGGATCACGATTATTTGTAGATTATAGGGTGCAACTGGCGACTGAGGGTAGGGTTGGCTTTGTTGTTGGGTCACAAAATATCTTTGAGCATATGGTATACTAAACGGAAAGTCGTAATGCTTCCGAGCAATTTGGTTGTTAATAGATGTTCTTGAAGCCGGTGGGCGTAAGGCATGCACATTTCCGTTCGAAATAATTTGTTACGATATGTTTACATTGAGTTAATAAACTAAATAATGTGTACGTACGATTCTGATATTGTTTTATGAATATAAGGGGACCTTTGATAATATTATCAGTATGTGGCACAGCACTTTCCAATATAATAATTTAATGTGCAATCTAAAAGTTTTAGAGAAATATAAGATAAAAATTCTGGGTAATACTCAGCACTTTGTTTAATGTTAAAAAAGGAACAAAAGCCTTAGAGAATATTTAGTTTAAAGAGTGCAAGTTGTACATTCTTTATTGAAGCGTCTGTCAAAAATACCGATGGTAACCTTTGTGCCTTTTGCGTTCGCTTCATTAAAATTAAAATTTTAAAGCCTTTTGCTTGGCTTTACAGAACACCAGAATACTTTTGATACTATAATATGTTCAACACTTGAGATCCGCTTAATCCAACTGATCAATCAATCTGCATCTACGAGGTGCGTTCAAGTTCTAAGATCAATTTTTTAGCAGTAAGAATAAATAGAAAGATACGGTTAACTTAAAAAAACGCGAAAAATATTTCCAAATTTGTAACAAAGATGGGAGCGCCATACAATGTACACAGGTCGAATTACCGCCATTGCAGTGAGTGTTGTATTGTATACTTTAAATGGCGACATTTAGTATTATCATCTATTTTATCCTCTTGTATGGTGAAACATTTATCGAAATCCATCACCATTTGATTGAAATATGTAGTAAAGGTATTATGGATGTTAAAAATGTGCGTACGTGTGTACGAAAGTCTAAAAAAAGTTGAGAGTTATGTAGCAATTAACCGAAGCAGCCTCGGGCACGAAACAGCTGGACCTAAACCATGATTGCGCGAGTAGAGCAAGTTGCTATAACAGACCATCGATTAGAAGTGCGTGATATCGCCTCTAAACTTGGCATTTCCGTGGAACATGTGGGGTCTATTTTGCATAACGACCTGAAAATACGAAGGTCTTCAAGCTCGACCGATTTTATACGAATAAAGAAGTGCAAGAATGGGTGGGAAACCAACCGAAAATTTTCTTATGAGGAATGCGTAAGTGCGTCAGAAAGCAATGAAACTATATGAAATAATGACGTACTTGTTCAACCTTTAGATTTGTGTAAATAAATTTAGAAATATTTAAAAGTACGGATAATTATTGACTTGCAAACAAACATAAGTTTTTTATTTAATTAAATATTATAGAATAAAATTTGAAATAGCAACTAACATGCCTTTTGAATGTAGCTTTTTAATTTACAATGTTTCCACCCTGTACATGGTTAAAAATGCAGCACTAAAATAATAATAAAATAAAACACCATAAACGACGCATAGAGACCTAAAAGAATTTTTCATGCGTATTTTTACACATTTGAAACAAACAACAAAAAACTGAAAAATTTATATAACCCCAGAATGCCAAACGTGTTTGATATACCAATTTGCATAACTCAAGCCTAGGAATTTTGTTTATATTTTTTATTGTGCTTTTATAATTTATACCAATAGGACAAAGTAAATCCATTTTTTAAAGTTCAGTTACATGCTAAATTTTTAAATTATCAGGAATGTCTATAAAATGCTTCATGGCTTCTAAAACACTTTATGGTGTAGGATTTGTATGCGGGATAACATCAGGTCTTTGGCCAAGTTTCAGGAATAATTTTTGGTTGATTGTATTTTGAATATATTTTTACGAGGAATTACAAATGCATGCTGATATATCTGTGATATTGGACAAAATTTTTTTCTTACAACAAAAAAAATTCTGTTTTCTTCTTAGCAGCATCCCTAAATGTGCACACTTGTACTTCTTGGTCGCATAATTATAATGGTAGGGCTCTAACTCCCCTTGTGAGAGCAGAGCCTGCGAACTGAGAGGTTAAGGTTCTCATATGTTCGCCTTCTCTGTTTGGTTGTCGCACACCATCTCTGATGCGGGGCGATGTGGCAAGCACGGCGCTTAAGACGAGCGCCGTTGTTATCCCTTGTTCGAATGCATGCAACTACTCAATTATTTAGTAACTAAGTTGGCCACCCGTCAGGCATCAGAGTGCCCCGGGGAATAAACCCGGCTCCGTCAGCATTGCAACTTGCCGCTCAACCACGGGACCTTGCTGGCTTCTAGGTTGCGTAGCTTACTACGATAATATTGTTCCTGAAACAAAATATTTGAAAGAACTCCAGTTATTTCAAAATGTAGCGCTTATTTTGCATTAGTGTACTGACCACTGCAATGTTTTTATTCCATGCAACACCCAACAAATTATCTATTGTATTCTTTTTTCAACTTATAAATAAGCGAAACTGCTCGTTTCCGTAGTTTTCTCAAACTTGTAAGTTATTACAGTGGCGTTTTCTTGAGTGTCCTATTAATCCCTTAATATGGGTCGACTTATCTGTTGCAGTTTTTACTACACTATTCTCTGATAGTCTCGTAATACGACCATTCTATTTTATTTTTTTATTTTTGGTCTACTGATTTATGTCATTCACTTTACACCTCTTATGTCTTCACTCCTTGTTCTTTATTAGACACTTGTTTGTAATTCTTTTAGTTCTTTTTATTCAGATTTTGTCAGTCTTTGCTTTGTGTTTGTGTCTGGTTTTATCTCGGCTGCATAAGTCATGATGGGTCGTATTACACTTACCCTTCATGATACATCATGACATATATAAAACATATATGCTTAATTTAGTCTCAGTAGCAGAAAACATTTAGTTCCATATTGTATCATTCAGACACCTAGCGAACCTATTTGCCTTATTCACTTGTTGTTTGAACCCATCTTCAATTTTATCGTTGCTAGATATTTGTATACCCAGTGACTCGACCCTCCATCGTTTGCTCTATTATCTTTTCTTGGACCATTAATTTGCGTCTAATAGGTTATTTCGCATTACTATGGTTTTTCTTTTCTTAGTGGAAATCTTCATGTTATACTGAACTGTAGTAATATTGAAATGGAGAAGAAGCAGTTGTAGTTCACGCTAGGTTTCCATCATTATTATAGCGTCATCTGCATAAAATATGATTGTAAGCTTTAGCACAGTTTTTTTTTATATTGTAATTTAATTTGGTGAATGGTCAGATATCTCAACGGCCACATGAGACAGATACAGGCCTATTCACATGGCTATTCGAAATCACTTTGAAAAGTGCGACCGTCAAAGTAAATCTTCTGCGGATAATAAGACGCAGTGAGACATGTGAGTTGTAGAATCACAGTACAATAAAACAACGAGTGAATATAAGAATCTACTAAAAACTAGGAATAACGCCGACGAAAACGCATGCAATGTTATTGCAAGTATGAGAAATGTAAAATATGAGCCGAAAATGTGTCTACAACTGGTTCGAATCTCTTCACGACGGAAAGAAAACGAACAGCAGAGCTCCTGTTATAATCGAGAGGCTGCGACAAATTTTAGCACAAAATTTGAACTAACTCTACGACTGATACCGGAAAAAATGGGCATTAGCAAGAATATGACCCGCACATCAGGACAGAGAACACATAACATTTTAATAATCTAATTTTTGTATTCAAGTTTAGATCTCGAGACTTAAACGCTTTCTGCATGTTTGCAAATGTTGATCTGGCTTTCTCAATCCTGCAGTTTATTTCTTTAGAGTGGTCCCACTGACTATTTATCGACGTACCTAGGTAATTTATTGATGTTACTCTTTCAATTGGTTGAGAGTTAACTATTAAGGGTTCAGGTGGAATTGTATTCTTACTGATAACCATGTATTTTGTTTTTTGTATATTCATTTCAAGTCCGTATCGTCGACTGACCATTTCAATGTTTGACATGAGTTCTATTAAACCTTCGAAGCTGTCCGCAAATATAATCGCATCGTCCGCATATCTTATGTTATTCATTCTAGTTCCGTTTAATAATATACCAGCATATATACCTTGCAGAGATTCGTTAAATATTTGCTCAGAATAAATGTTGAATAACAGGGGCTACAGAATACATCCCTCTCGCACGCCTCGTCTTATCTCTATCTCGTCTGAATTATTTCCATCTATTGTAATGTATGCAGATTGATTCCAATAGAGGTTTGTTATGATTTGAAGATCTTTGTCATCTATCCCAATTTTTTCCAAAACATTAATAAGTTTATCATGCTTAACTCTATCAAATGCTTTATGATAATCTATAAAACAAGCGTAAATATCGACATTCACATCTCTGCAACGTTGAAACATAACTTGTACAGCAAAGAGAGCTTCCCTAGTGCCCAAGGCGTTACGGAATCCGAATTGAGTTTCACTTAGTTGTTCTTCACAGAGCTTATATATTCGTCTATGTATTATTTTTAAAGAGATTTTCAGAAGGTGTGACATAATGCTAATCGTACGATAATCGGCACAGTATTTCGCGCTCGGTTTTTTTGGTATGGCAATGAAAGTTGATTTCAGCCATTCTCTGGGTATTTTTCCTGAGTTATATATTTAATTAAAGATGCTTGTTATCCATGTTACAGCAGTATATATAGTCAAAAAGTTTTAAAATTAGTCTTAGCTTATAGTTATGTTTTGATTAAGTAAGATAAAGTAAAGATTTCATCATCGTTGTTTTATTAGTACCCAAGTAATTGTAATAGATTTTTTGTCATTGGATTTTATACATCTTTATGTTGTTTTGAAAAAGGAAATCAATAAATTGTTTGATATATAGAGTAAAAAAGTTTGTTTTAGAACAATTTATGTGCAGAAACATCGCAACTGTTTTTACTTCGGGTTAAATAGGTAAACTGAGAAAAAATAAATCAACACTTTTGCAATTTTTTGTTTTATCTTTGTAAATTGGTGCAGTTTATTATTTCTTTATAATTATATAAGTTATAAGGATTTCAGAAATTACTTTAAATGTAGTTGGTTTTTATATATGTGTTCCAATGCCAACCATTACAAGCAACATGACATTTAGATCACTTTAAAACTCTTATAATGTAAGGCGTAGATGTGCTAGCAGCATCATCACGTTCATCACTTGCACATGGATTATTACTAATTGATCCAAGTTTTTCTTCAATAATTTTATTGGCTTCTGATCCACTATTGTTTTTAATGAAAAGGCTTTTTGTCTGCTTTATCGCCTCGTGCTAGTATAATATGTCTATAATTATTATCACCTGGTTTTTGCCGATGGGTTACCATTTCGCTCGTAACATACATAATTTCCAAATTCTCATTTACCAACTGCACCGTACTACAAATGTACTTATATACCATGCTACAATCGGCTCATTTCTTCTAATAACTATGGTTTACACATGAGTTGTAAGCCTGCATATAGGCACTTATCCACATACACAAGGTTAGACTAGCCTATAACACCATCTAACCACTAATGCCAAAAAGGTGTTAATGAAACCTGGAGAACATCAATACTACAATTTGGTAAATTTATAAATTTCTGAGTCATATAACGACGGAAGTACTTCTAGCTTTAAAAAACCCGCGCGCACCAAGAAGTTAAAAATAAACGAGACTGATGTAAAAACCACCAGATGCAATTTTCGACTGCTGTGAACACTACGATTACAAAGAATGTCGAAAAAAGTTTAACTTCGCCGTTGACTCCTTGACCTTTAACCTATTTGGACCAAAATCAATCCCGTGGGAGGTACTAGCCCTTTAAAAAGCCCTATAAAGGATCAAGCAGGTCACACGAAAGGTCAGTTTTATTCAAAGACTCATAGCTCTCCTTGGGGAGTAGGCAGATTGAGACCCCGAGTGAAGAGCTAACCTTTTAAAAATGGCATCAAAGCCGATGCCGAAACGTCGAAAATTTACCCAAAATAGATGCGGTTCAACCAGTGAACTAAGTTTTTTAAACATAGTTAACCGCGGAAACCTATCCGAACATTATATTTTAGTGTTGTTGTAATATATTACTTTTAGATTATGATGTTTGAAAACTAAAACTCTAGCTAAACCATAACTAAATTATAAACGGTCTTAAAGATTTGGAAAACGCATTCGGTTACTTGCAGCTGCGAGCTCTTCGTCCGAGTAATGGAAACTGTTTAAAAGTAATTTAGGTGGCTAAGCGAGATCTTAAGTTGATTGTACGTAAACGACGAACTATTTAGGCGGTCAAGCCCTTCAATATGGTTGGTTACTTAGGAATAAAAATGGCCTGGACGGTCCAAGCCGGCGGCCTGGCAAGATCTTTCGTTCCGACGATAGCTAGAACAGGTGGGAAAAGTTTTAGCGGCGTCCCAAGGTATTGAGGTAACACTATAAAACAGGGGACACTTTTGGCTCTGACGTAATAGTGCCTTATCTTCAAGTGACTGTCCGCATCCGCGTAGACATAGTAATAACTTTTTTTATTTGACTCTATCTTTACAAAATTATATGCCTACTTATGTCATATAAAGATTTTTTAATAAAATCTCTTATGCAATACCCAAACTCATTAATGAGAATCTCTGTCTTCCTTTACCATCGTTTAACTACATCGTGACATAATGCAACTAAATTTTTTGCATATCCAATTCTTTATATATATTTGTTTGTCTAAATCAGAATTTACATTTAAACCAAAGTTTCCGTTTTATTGAGAAATTCCATATTAAAAAGACCTCCAGTTATAAACAATATATTACACAATAGTAACGTCAACTTTCCATGAGTAGATTCTGATGGTTTCCATTTGCTGCACAGTTATTTACAGTTTACGAAGGATTTTAGTAATCTGTGCTGCGCAACGATGCCAAGCCACGACGGTTTTAAAACCAAATGTGTAGATATTAAAAGTGCATTAGAAACAACCAAGAATGTAGTTGTAGACAGTTTTGTGGCCAAGTAAGGTACAGCTGGCAAAATGATTTAAATATGATTGGAAAGAGACTATCCAGTCTAACTAGATAATTCATGGTAGTGGTAATATGTCAATTTGTTAATGCCCAACCTTTAAAAACAAATAGTTTATATAGAGGAATACAGATATGCTGCTCTGACAAAAAAAAATTGACTTTCTAATTTAAAACTTGCGTGAAAGTCATACTTTTTTTATTATGTTGATACAACCTTCAGTAATATTCATGTCTTATGTCAGTTTGACACATCAAATAGTTTCTAAGTTACAACAGATTCAGGCTTTTTTTTAATTTTTAAAACATCTAACACATTGTTGAACAAAGAAATTGTATTAAATTCTATGCTAAAACTGAACTTAATTCTACTGAAAAGTTTAAAACGGTGCCGTAAACAGGGGTCCTAAGAATGTCCGCGTGCGGTGGTGCTGTTTAGCAGATAAAGATATCTGCTAAACAGCACCACCAAGACTGATTAAGTAAAGGTATTTAATCAGTCTTGGTAGTAAACGGTAGATGCCAGCAATGTTTGCAAGTGATCGGCATTTAGTTTAGTTCGTATTTTAACCACGACCTGCAGCAAACATTTGGTTTTGACACGGAAAACGTACCTTGCCAACTTTCATATGCACAGATGATCTTAAATTTTTCTATTTCACAGTAAGTGAATTTTTCTATACTTACATGCCTATAGAATATATAAATACTATGGAAAGTTAAAATTCTTTTATCTTGTTTGATCTGCTCGATATTTTATGAGTTGATATGACTTTGGCCCATGATTTGGGATGGCATTGGCCCAACTTCACTTTCTTTGTTTTTTCTCGTAATAATGTTCGTCACGCTTTCAAATGCTCTTTTTTTTTAAATGCTAACAACATTTGAGTGATTTCTTTGCAGTCATGCCACAGAGTCACCAAAAAAGTTCGGCTTGCGTTCCTATAAAAAGTACAATCCACAGGTATTGCAAGAATACCTGAAAAGTATCAGGTCTAGGCAACTAATTGAAGGTGCTGCTAAAATAAAATATAAAATTGCAAGATTAACAATTAAGAAAAAGTTGGAAAGTCTGCCCAACAAGCCGGTGGATGGCTCTCGCGTGTCGAAGAAAAAGCTGCGTTTGTTCAACATCTGATCAAATTGTTGGATTATGGATTTCCAGTTATCGCTTCAGATTTTCAAATGATAGTTAAGCAGTATCCTGACCAAAAATGAGTTAAAATTGTGAAATTTAAGGAAAACTATTCTGATTACGAGTGATCGCAGGGTTTCTTGAAAAGGCATCAAGTCCTTTCAGTCAGAATCAGTATTAATATTAAGATAGGGCGTGTTAATGTTGGTAAAGTTCAATTCAACGAATACATGGACAATTTGAGTGTCGTTCCAAACACCGTCCTGTATTTGTAACAATGATGAAACCAATCATAGTGATGACTCTGGCAATTTAAAGTTCATTTTCAAGCGAAGCAAGAAATACGTAGAGAATATTTGCAACTTTAATAAGAGTTTTACTTCATTGATGTTCTGCGGAAATACTAATGGTAAGTGCTGTCAATAAGGCTGCTTATATGTAGACGATCTAAACTAAAAATGACCCATAGGACGCCAGTTACAATCGTACTAAAAGTTTATGGTTAGATTCAATAGCTTTTGAAGGCTGCTTTGGAACGTTCTTTTTACACACTGTTAAAAATGAGCAAGAAGTAGCGGCATTGAATGGTTAAAATTTATTATTATATATTAACATCCTAGTCTTAGAAATATGTGAGCAGCATAACATAAAACTTGTGTGTTCACCACCTAACACTACACGTCTTACACAATCTTTGGATATGACGTTTTTGCCCTATGAAGAGAATATGGCGTGGAATCCTAACAAAGTGGAAGGAGTCAAAGGATGGTTTAAAATTTGCGGCATTTCCTAAGGACGTTTTTCCTACGCTGTTAAATAAATTAATAAACCAGTTGGAACTAAACATGAGACAAAATTTAAAAGTTTCAAAAACTGTAGAATTTACCCGATTAATGGAAACATGCTGCTAGAACATTTATCTCAAAATCTAAACGAGTCGGATAGAAGTCTGGTCGAAGAAGCCCTTTTGGAGCAGTTGGAAAAAAAGGCCAGATTTCCTGGGAACCAAAAGTGCTACAAAGATGACAAAAAAATTGCAGGTAACAGCTGGTCCAGATGAAGTTTTTGAAGACGCTGTTGGTCCTTCAAAACGCCAGCCCCCATCAAAAAGAAGAAGGCTTCCATCTCTTTCCTCAAACGAAGAGTTCGACAAAAAAGATGTTAATCTGCTGAGTCTGACCAGAACGTTGAAAGCGTTTTAATTTAGAAGAAAGTGCTAAGACTACCCCCATTGTATTATCACCACCACCACAAGAACTGCAAAATCTTGATTATGTGGTCGATGATTTTGTTGTCGTTATGTTCAATGGTAGAAAGTACTCCGAAAGAATTATCAGCATCTCGAAGAGAGAACGCACTGTTGACTGCTTGTAAAAAGGTTTCAAATATTGGGGATGCCTTAAAAGAAAGGATTCGATTCCTTATGAACTGTTAAACGAAATCAATTTTCTGTGCTTGAGATCGACAATTCTTTATAAAATGTACTTATCTACTTATTTACCTTTGTAAGATTATAAATAAAATATATTTTCTATCGCATTTGTACTTTATTAACCTTTTCTAATATCAAAACACCAACATTATAGCAAATTTACCAATTTAGAAAAATTTTTTACTCGTTTTCAATTTTCCAATACAAAATTTGGCGTGTTATTAGCCCAAGACACGATTTACATGTAATTTAGGGATAAAATTAGGTGTGGGCTAATGTGACCCCCATTTTTTAACAATTTGAATAGCGAATTTGGATAGTGAAGAAATCTCCATTTATGCTCATATGTAAAAAAAAATACTAGATGTACTAATACATAATAGTCTCGTTAAAATTATACTAAATAGGTGAAAAACGTGAAATTTTGGTCCAATGTAATACCAGTTTACGGCGTATAAAAAAATGTGTGATCAATCTTTGTGCAGAAGAACTATATTTCAGTGTTGGGAATCCGTAGAAGGTGAACTCTGTTTTGGTGGTCTATCAACATCAAAAAGAAAATATCAAAAAACTTAGGAACAAAGTAACAGAAAATCGTCATTTGACTGTAGGAGACTCTGCTGAAGACATTGAAATATCAATAGATTTAGAAGACGTAATTTTAAAGAATGTTTTGGACTCGAAACTTTTGTCATTATTTGTCGACGCAAAAACCGAACGTATCGGCTCCGCACTCGGCGAAGTTGTCAAACTATTTAACATGGTGTTAGTGAGATTAAATTTAGGAAAAAGTGCAGAGTATCCCTATTAAGGTCAGGTATTTAAGATAATAAGAAGTCGGTAAAGAACCGGGCAATTTGGTGAGCGAACTGTAAAAAGTAATTATTAAAACCGTTAGAGTCAAGAGAGTAGGTTAGCGAAAGAAATCGACGGCAGCGCCTATCGGTCTCCGAAGGGTAATCGGTAATCGCAAATAAAATAACACTCAGGGAAAATAATAGTTGTGTATAGATTTGAATGTTAATATTTAAGCGTAGATTTATTCCAAAAAATCTTTATAAGTAGTAAAGAAATTCAGAAGGGACAAAACACACAAACGTATTTACTATTTAGCAAACAGGAGAGAAAGACAACAGAGATGTACAATACAGATAGTGATTCAACAGAGGAATAAAAAAGAAAGAACGCGGTAGAAAAGGAGGAAAGTGACGAAGAACTACAGAGCTTTGCGAAATCTAAGAAAACAGCTAAATCGCCAACAAGCCATAAACAAAAGAAGAAGGACAAATTAGGTAGAGTATTAGATATGCTACAACAGTTAACGGTAGATGTAAAACAAATCAAAATGGAACAGCTAAAATTCAATAAAGAGATGAAAGATACTGTCATAAAAAGTAACTACATAGACGTAAACAAAGAGTTACAGAGCACGACCGAAAGATTGGAGCAGCCCGAAAGAGAAAAGAGAAGAAACAACATAGTAATACACGGACTAAAAATATATTCATATATTATATTAGAAATAAAGCAGGAACGAAAAAATTTTTAAGTCAGTCTAGAATTTGACATCCAAATTAAAAATGACTATAAAGTAGGACCAAAAATCTGCATAATGGAACTAGAAAACCCAGGCAATAAAATAAAGGTAACAAAAACAAAAGCGAATTTAAGGAAATTAAACGGCGATAAAACATATTGTACATTTATAATGATCTACCAAATCAAAAAAGGGCGATTGATACAGAGATCAGGAAGAGAGCAGGAGAGGAAAAAAGAGAGGGAAAATCGTCAAAAGTGGTTACCAAAAGTTGTTTATTGATGGAAAGAAGTGGAAATGGAACAGAATAACAAACGAGCTAGAAGAAAGAAACAAGTGAAATTCCAAAAAACTAATTAATAATAGAGAAAAGAATACAAATATGGGACAAATAAAACAAAAAGACAATAGTGATATAAAATTAGGAAAATAAAGGAAATCATAAAGAACAAAAGGTTTTTGAAAATAAGCACATAGAACATCAGAAGTTTAACGGGAAAAAAAGAGAACTAGAAGAGGAATTTGAGAAAGCTGATTTAGATATGATAGGCTTAACAGAAACAAAGAAAAAAGGAAAACGGGAAATCGACTTAGAAGGAGGCCATATATTAATATAAAGCGGTGTAGAAACGGCACAGAGAGCAAAAAAAGGAGTAGGCTGTATCATTAGGAAGGAGAAAGCAAAATACATAAATAAATGGACGGGAGTATCTGAAGGAATATTAATGATACAAATGGAAATGAAAAAACGAACAAGAATAACTTTCGTAGTGGTCTATGGACCAGACGAAGATGAGATTACACAAAAAAGAAGACTTCTGAGAGAAATTAAAAGGAACAATAGAAGAAATTAGGGGAAGAATAATAATAATAGAGGATATAAATGGAAGAGTAGGAAGGAAAAATGAGGAAGCGGGAGAAGTAATAATAGAAGAAATAATAGTGGTTGATTTGTATATTCAGAATCACTTGATAATAACGAATACCTTCTACAAGCATAGGGATATTCATAAATATACTAGAAAAGTAGTGAGCAGGAAAGAAAAATTCATTACAGATTATATAATAATAAACAAACAATATGGAAACGAAATAAAGAATACAAGGGTGAAAAGAGGGCCGGAGATATATTCAGGTCACTATTTAGTGATGTCAAAGCTAGAGATACGAACAGAAATGTATAAGACAACTAGGAATACTGGAAAGAGCAGAAGTATAATTAACGAATCAATCAAATCTTACAAATTGGGAAATGAAGAGACAGCAAAAGAATACAAAGAGAGAGTGGAAGAAAAGACAAAATAAATCAGCAAAAAAATGAATAACTTACCACTAGAAACAGCATGAAAATGTATCAAAGAAGCATTATTAACAACGGCAAAAGAAGTATGTGGAAATACAAAAATTATCAAAGGTAAGAGGCAAACAAGCTGGCGGAATAAATGCATAATAAAGGAAGTACAAATAAAAAACAATTATGGAAAGATTATTTGGGAAATAAAACACATAAAAGGTATGATCGGTATAAAGAAAGTAAAAGAAAAGGTTAAACAAGCGAAAGTAAAAATCTGGAAAGAGTTTAATGGAGGGATGGAAAAAGACAGCTTAGGGAACCAAAAGTTATTTTACAAGTTACTCAGAACACTACGGAAAGGAAAGACAGAGCAAAATAAATACATAAAATCGAAAGATGAAAGAACGTTAGGAAACGAAGATGACATCATAGAAAGATGGAGAGTATTTTCAGGAAATATTAACGGTAGAAGAGAGACATAACATAACAACAGAGAGCGAGGAAGAAACGAATACAGAAGAAAGCTTGAAAGAAAGCGTAAAAAATGATGAAATAGAGGAAGAACAGTTACGAGAAATAGTGAAAAAGTTAAAAACAGGAAACGGCAGTAATGTTTATGAATCTGGATAAAACGGGTATAAAAATGCTAACTAAACTGTTTAATAAAGTTTGGCAAGAAGAGAAGATTCCAAAAGATTGAGAAGTGGGAAGTCTGCTCCCAATATTTAAGAAGGGAGATAAAAGGGCACAAACTATATAGGGGTTACAATGTTACCCATAATAACAAAGTTATATGAACGTATCCTAAAAGCAAGATTAAGAAAAAGAAAAGAAAGGCAATTATGAGATTTACAGTGTGGATTAAAGAAGGGTGAGATCCAAGATTATAAGTTTGTATTAAAACAAATAATAGAAAAATTTACCACAGAAGAAATATTGGTAGCCTTCATCGACCTGGAAAAGGCCTTTGACAGCGTACTAAGAAAAGCTGTATGGAGAAGTTTAAGAAAGAGAGGAATAAATGAGAAACTGATAAAATGTATAAGAAGTTTATATGAAAACTCAAGAAATTACTTAAGAATGTCAAACATGCAAATGGAAGAATTCATAACCAAGGAAGAACTTAGACAAGGGGGAGTCCTTAGTCCCATACTGTTCAATTTAGTAATAGATGATGGTTTAAAGGAGTTAAAAGACAAAGTAAAGAAATTAAAAGTAATATACATAAATATGGAAGTAGTAGAAATAGCTGAAAATATATTTAATTATGTCTGAAAAGAACGAGAAAGATTTACAGTACAACCTGCAGCTATGAAATAATGCTCTTAAAAACTTAAAAATAAATACTAAGAAAACTAAGGTGATGGTGATAGAGGACACAAACTATATATAATAAAACTAAACGAGACAGAGGTAAAACCAGTACAATCATTTAAATATCTAGGACTGAAAGTACAAAATAATGGAAGAATAGATGCGGAATTAAATAATAGATTGGAAAGTGCAGCCAAACTTTACCATGCATTAAACAATTCGTTCACTCGGAAGAAAAAAATACCGAAAAAGACGAAGATTATGGTGTTTAAATCCATATTGCGATACGGTAGCGAAATCCGGGTATTGACAAAACAAAAGCAAAGTGAAATACAAGTCGTCATCGAGATGATATTCCTAAGAGCTATACAGGGGGTTACGAGAAGAGATCGAATCAGAAATGAAAGAATAAGAGAAGAATTAAAAATTGAACCGATCATGAAAGATATAAAACGACAGCAGCTACGGTGGTTTGGGCACTAGTGCGAATGGGGGAAGAAAGAACAACTAAAAGATTATGGGAGGCAATAGCACAACAGAAAAAAGGAAGAGGAAGACCAAGAAAAAGGTGGAACAAAGAAATAGAGGAGAACTTAAAAGAAGAGGGAATGACATGGAATGAAGGGAAAAGAGAGGCAAGAAATAAAAAAGGGCGGACCAAGAGGATACACAGAAAAGCTTAATATATAATGGCTTGTAACAGAACGACTTGTATTAGATGTAGTGTAATAATGTAAAATACCTGAACGTATTGTAATACTTTAACACCTTAACGGTAGAATAAGGTTTTGATTAAATATATAACTTTTGTCACTAAAACTCGACACTCATTTATCTGTTTTTCGCTAAAATTAAACAAATATTGCTCCACAAGCACCGCATTCTCCAGATATGTTACCATGCGACTGATTCCTGTTTCAATCGATTAAGATTGTAGAAATCCGATTCGACTCAGTTAAATTTATAAAGCAGAAATCGACGGCATAACTGATGGGAACTCCGAAAAGTGAATATAAGATTTGTTTTCATGATTGAATTAAATGTTAACGTAGGCGTACCGTGAAAAGAGGGGATTGCTTTGAAGAAAATAAAATAAATTTTAATAAGCAAATAAAAAGCATGTGTGTTTATTGAATGATCTTACTTTTTGAACAATGTTTTCGTTATTAACTATGGATGATTAATTCCATTGCAATTTGGTTGATATTTTGTCAGACGCAATTACTTCTAACTTTATTTTAGCGCAAACATTAATTAGTTAATAACTTTTCGTATAAGAGCAAATGGGATAAAAGCCTAAGACATATTTTTTGCGCTAATGGGAGTGACAAGCGCCTAAACGTTTTAATGAACACTTCCTTTTTAATTAATTCAAAAATCCAGGAGGGTATGCCCACGCAGAGAGCGCATAAAGCACGTTTCATAACCTCGGATGAAGTAAATCTCCCGAGCAAATACATCCATGCGCAATATTCTTTTTCTCCGTCAATTTAAATAGCTGCGAGCAATAAAGAATCCAAATTAAGCTATAAATATTTTCTTCTCCCAAACTCTGCCCGATAAATCTGCAGGCGGGAGGCGGCTCCGCCCCAGCTCCTTCTGGCGCAAATTCAAACTAAGTTAATTATATTAGGTTTTAATTGATGCGCGAGGTGTTTGTCGGCAGAGGCGCTCGTTGCCGCTCCAGTCGGAACGGCCTGGAAGAGCCGCCGCGACTTTTTTATGTAAATCAAGGGCGGGCTCGGGTCGAGAAGTTAAGCTTCGTGGGCTGACGATCGGGGGCGATAAATTACGCTTTGGCCTCGCAATCGCGCGACACCATCGGAGCTGCGGCTTCTTCGTGCCGGCTCCCCGGCAAATGATGTATGACCCTCCCGAGCCCTAACGAAATTACTGTCATAATAATGGAAAGGATTGCTGCTAACGTGTTTTAGCTGTGTTTTTGTCGCGGCGGGCAGCCGCCGCCAACTTCAGGGGCGGACACGTTCCTCCGGTATTAGATTACTCTCGCTTCCAGCCATGAAGCTATTAGTTACACAATACGATTCCTGTATTGTGTTTCTAGTTTTTGCTACAGGTAAGTTCAGCAATTTTATGTTTTTAAAAACGCCAGTTTAATACCACAGCATCAGTTCGGTTTTAGAAAAGAACATTCGTCAGTACAGCAAGTTCATAGAGTAGTCGATTTTGTCCACCAACCCTTCGAAGAAAAATTTTATTGCACCGCGGCCTTTCTCGATGATACACAGGCATTTGACAAGGCATGGCATGATGGATTCATCTTTAAATTAAAAAGTGTTATATTGAAAGCATATCTAGAAGAACGATTCTTCCAAATGAAGTATGGCCAACATCTCTCAAAACTCTATCCTATCGAATCGAATGTACTCCAGGGGAGTGTACTGGGATCTCTTCTATATAGTCTTTATATAGCCTTTATATTGCTGATATGAACTCCGCCTGCATCAGTTTTTGAGTGGATTGAGTAGCTCAGCAGCTGATGTTGCCGGTCCCAAGCCCGGGTAAAGAAGGAGGTAAAGAGGAGGGTTGATCGCAGTGGACTTGCAACCCAGCATCATAAAAACGACAAATGCTAAAATTTCCCAAACATGCCTGCGAACTGTAAAACGACACTACCCCAGACGAGTAGAGCAAATAGTTCAGAATCTCGTACTGTAATCACAGTCAGCCCCAAGGATTCTGGGGCAAATATTCGCACGTAAACAACGTCAAACAGATAAATAAATGTATCACTAAAGAAAATAAGCACAAATGGAACACCAAAATAGCCATATGGAATGTCCAAGGAATAAATAACAAAATGACAGAAGTATTTGACGAACTAAAAGGTATAATATAGATATAGCTGTCCTTACCGAAACTAAGAAAGGGTACAGGAACCGAAATAAAACAAGACTATATACAATATATAGCGGAATTCCTAAAGATCAGAGAGCGAAAAGAGGGGTTTCTATAATTAAAGAAAACACTAAAAAGAACCTAAAGAGTTGGGAGCAAATAAACGAAGAAGTAATTAAAGCCGAGTTACACATAATAGGAATAGATAGTAAATTGGAATATACGCGCCCAGCGAAGATGCTAATAATATAGTAAAAGAAAAATTCTATACAGAATTGATGGCGGTACTAGATGGAATTAGTGATCGAAAGGAAATAATACTATTTGGTGACTTTAATGGACGTACTGGGAAGAGAGTTAATCACCCCATTATAGGAATATATGGTGAAGACACGGTGAACAATAATGGGAGAAGTTAATAAAATATGCCATCAGTATGCTCTAAGAATTACAAAGGGTGGTTTAAACACAGAGATGTCCACCGCTATACCTGGACACAGTCAACCCGCCAGTTAAGATTCTCATCGATTACCTAATTATCCGCCAAAATACAAACCTAATATGTAAAGACGTGAGAGTCAAGAGAGGCGGAATGCGGCTCCGATCACCATCTACTAATAGGAAAACTCTATATCCCTTTCAAACATTATAGCCAGCATGAAAAAGAGGAGGAACCGGAACTGAATACGGTAGATACAAGAAAATATAACTTAATGGGGCTACAAGACGAGTCGACAAAATTCCTATATAAATTAAGACTGGCAAATAAACTACGATACATAGAAGGGTCGGCACAACAAATGTATGATGAAATCGAAAAGATAATTCACGAAGCAGCATTTGAAGCCCTGGGGGAAAATACAAGAACAAAAATGAAGAGCATTAATGTGTGGTGGACCCAAGAACTAGAAAACCTTGTTGACAGTAAAAAAGACGCCTACATAAAATGGTTAAACACAAACGACAGCGAAGATAGAAAAGCATACGCGAGAATAAACAGAGAAGTAAATAGAACGGTAGCACATGCAAAAAACGAAGCATGGAAGAACAAATGTCAAGAAATAAATGGATGCAGAGGTAACACAAGATCGAATGAAGCGTGGAGAACCCTGAAAGCAATACGGTGGTAAGAATAACGGAGGTATCGATCTGATCAGTACAAACACATGGAGAGAATACTATAAGAAACTACTAAGAGAAGATAGAGCAGATTTTATAGAAACAGAAGATGATGAAAGAAATAAATGAAATTCACTCCCTAATGATATGTTACAAAAATAAAATTGATGATGTAGTAAAAGCCGTGAATAAAATGAAAAATGGCAAAGCACCAGGACCGGGGAATATTCCCATTGAACTTATAAAGGCTGCTCCAACACAACTGTTAGCATTCTAGCCAAACTATTCAACAAATGCCTGAAAGGTGAGAAAGTCCCCAAAAATGAAACAAGCGTATATCTCTTCAATTTACAAGAAAGGTAATAGAACTGACTGCAAGAATTACAGGGGCATTAGTGTGATCAGCTCAATGTCCAGAATATACGGAAAAATACTGAAAGAAAAAAAAGGAAGAGATGAATGAAGTAGAAGAACAGAGCGGCTTTAGGTCTGGACGATCATGTATCGATAACGTATTTATACTAAGACAAATTATTGAAAAGAAGAGTGCACGCGGAAGACCCTTACATCTTACCTTCATAGATATTAAGAAGGCATACGACAGTGTACCTCAAAGAAGGCTATGGGAATGCATGAAAAACTCCAACATTAGTAATATATATATCGCTGCCGTAAAAAAACTTATATGAAAAGGCCACAAGCTGCATAAAATCTGGATCACGTATGTCTACTGATTTTGAGGTGACAAAGGCGCTCCGACAAGGGTGCTGTATAGCTCCCACTTTGTTTAAAATTTATCTTAACGAAGCCTTAATTCAGTGGAGAAGAAAGTGTGGTGGCATGGGACTACAGATTGGAGACGAAATACTTAGCACATTACTGTTTGCTGACGACCAAGTCATTATCACTGAAGACGTAGACGACTCGAACTATATGTTACGCAAGCTCCAGGAAGAGTATAAAAAATGGGGCCTGGAGATTAACTTGCAGAAGACTGAACACCTAGTAATTGGAGACGATGGTATGGACCTGAATATTAGTGGCGACGTAGTTCACGGTTGCTCAAATTTTCGCTACCTTGGAGCTTTATTTTCAAGCCAGGAAGTGACGCAGATATTGATCTTAAAATAGCCCAAGGAAGGAGAGCCATTCGACTGCTGAACACGGTACTCGGGAATGATAAAATTACAAAAAAAAAAACGAAGACAACAATATATAAGACTATAATTGAAAGCATCACCACATATGGATCAGAGGTATGGGACATTAATCAGCGAAATAAAAACCGTCTAATGGCACTGGAAATGGACTATTGGAGGCGGAGCTGTGGTGTATCTAAGCTACAACACGTGCGAAATGAAGAAATAAGACAGCGAATGGAGGTGGATGGTACGATAATCAATACCATAGAAACAAAAAGGCTTATCTGGTATGGACACTTAGAACGAATGGATGACGACAGATGGCCGAAGAAAGTTTGGAAATGGGTACCACCAGAACGTCGCAAACGGGGTAGACCTCTCCGAAGCTGGAGAGCAGAGGTACAGGACGCTATGGAATCCCGAAGATTAGAAGAAGGAGATTGGCTAGATAGAAATAAGTGGCGTTTGGGAAGCGAGACGCGGCCTCGGCCGTAATAAAACTCGCCAATATATACATATATATTGCTGATATGCCTACCAGAGAAATAGTACTTACAGCTACCCTTGCAGATGATAAAGTAATCATGTGCAGACATAAAAATTCAAAAATAGCTGTTGCAATGCTGCAAAATCATTTACAGAGTATTGACAAATGGGGTGCAAATGGAAAATCAGGATCAACGAAGCAAAACCTCTTCACATTACCTTTACCAAATCCAGAAGAACAACACTGGAAGTATATATAAACAATACACCACTACTACAGGTTACAGAGGTCTGGACATGCATTTAGATAAAGGTCTTACTTGGAAAAAGCACATAATGAGTAAGAGAAAACAGCTTGGTGCTAAATTCAGTACACTACTGGCTGCTCGGCAGAAAGTCTAAACTATCCCTACAAAATAAACTGTTGGTGTACAATGTTGCATTTAAATCATTTTAGTCGTACCAACATCACAGTAATACCTTAGCTATTAACCTCCTTGATAACAGTATGAACATTCAACGCTTGAATAGATTATAAAGCTCTGGACTTACCCGGTAGATTTTAAATTAGTTATAACTTACATTATTTAGGTAATAGTCAAGACGTGCATAGCTTTTAAGAATTCTTAGGGTTAAGGGTTTGTACCTTGCTCTCCTGTAAATTCATGTCAATTTTATATACACATTATATTTGCTTATTGTACTGATAGTACAGATTGCAAACAATAAATATATTAAAAAAAATTATATTAATATCTAAAAGATGCTAAGTTAAAGCAAACTATTATTCTTCTGACTAGTACGTAATATTTATTTATGTACTATAATATTCTAGGAACAAAAAACTAATAGTAGAATAAACTAAACCTATACTTGAGCAACTTATTAAGAAAGTGGATAAATATAGAAAATTTCTCATCGTCTCTTAACCCGCACTTAGCTAACGTAGCGAATTACGTCCAAAAATCCTCTTAGATAAATATAAGAGTAATTTCTGAAAATTGCTTACAGGTCGGTCAAAAACATCTGGAATCCCGAGTCGCTAAGTTGTTCTACCATACAAAATATGAAAGGGGTAATAGTTTGCAAAACTAACCAGACTCAAACAACTAAACTGAATATTGTCACACTAGACAGTAGAATATTTAGATCATAAAGCCATCTAATTGAGTTAAAGGACCAGATAGATTTTATTTTTATTTAAATCAAAGCAGATTTAAATATGCTTTCATACCCACATCTACCTTTTTCAGAAGGCAAAGCAGGAGGGTTGAATGACATTGAAGTAGAAATTTCTCGTTATTTGAAAACAAGGAATAAATTGGTCAATTTTTTTAGATAATGAAGTTTACAATTCTGAAAATATTTCAGAAGATTGGCTAATGTCAGAATTTATAACCCAAGGAAACCGAGACCAAAATTTGTAGTGACTATCGCACAATAAGCCTCACTAGCAACTTCCTTAAGTAATTCTTAAAATGATACATAATTTATATTATCAAAGTCAAATTTCGTTTATGCAGTTTGTATTTAGAAACGCTGTTGGCACACGGAAAGCCTTGTTTAGAGTTCGGGTACTCTTTTAAGGATGCAAGGATGTGAATTTTAATATGTACGTCTGTTTTACTAATTACAGTAAGTCTTTCGATACAACACAGCAGCAGAAAATGATTAAAAACCTGAAATCATAAACTTATAATGGAAGCAATGGGCGATGGCAAGTTTGATGATAAGTCAGATGATATTGAAATTCTGCAAGGGGTAAGACAGAATTGTGTTCTGTCAGCGCTGATTTTTAACATGTTTATAGTGCTTTTTTAGAAAAACACTACTATATGGATGAGGATATTTTCTGAATGGTAAAAAAGTAAATAATGATAGATATGTCGACGATACAATCATTTTCGCAGACAACATATAAGAACTACGATATCTTATTGACATGTAATGGAGAGCAACTAGGGTACGGCTTAGACATTAACATCAACAAAATAAAATTAATGTTTTTAGTAAAACAACAACCAAATCCAACAATAATAATAATTAATGAAAAACCCGTCGGGAAGGTCAGTAAGTATTCCTATCTTGGTACGACCCTTAATGATCAGAAACATATTTACCGTATTATGTGTTTTTGTACTACTATATGAAGTAGAATAATGGACTCTGGCACCAGCTGCAAGTAAAAAACTAGAAGCTTTTAAGATATGGCTGTATTGAAGGATTTTGGAAGTTTTCTGGACAGAACATATAAACATTGAGATTCTCTAAAGAATACAAAAGAAGGCAGAAATATTGAATACAGTAATAGCCAAAAATTTGAATATATGGGTCATATCATGTGTAACGCAAATAAACATCAGTTTCTTCAACATTTACACTGCAAAAGAAGGTATTTAGAAATGAGAGGTTTGGGCAAAAGGCTAAAAACTTGAAAACATGATTTGGAACATAACGAAATTATTCAGAGCCGTACTCAACAAAGTATTAGTGGCCAAGATGGTTGACAATATCTGGACCGGATATGAACCCTTAAGAAGAAGATCCGTGTCTACATTTTATTTTTCCGATTTTTTCTATTTTGGACCAAGCTTAGTATATAAATAAAGAAAATACAACTGTTATAAAAAAAGATCAAGAGCTGGTTTTCCTATTTTTTACCTGTTATATTATTAAACCACAAAAAATGAGTATTATTTGGTAACCTAATGTATGGTCTAAATAGAAGTTTATATTAACTCGCTACGTGGTTAAGACCGTGCCTAGCAAGCCGCCGTTTTTTATTTAACTTGGAGAAACTCCTAGTGAAACACGAATATGATGTTTGAATAGCACAAAAATTTTGGGAGGGCAAAGATTCAGTACAAGACGTACCCAGACTCAGCATCATATATCACTACAAATTTGGAAAGTCTAAGATAATTACTACAAAAAAACCACCGTGTTGTTATGGGTATTATATATGAAAAGCTAAAATTGAGTGGTAGTACATTTTTCAAATTTTGTCTAAATCTGACAAGAAATTCCAAAAATTAAAAAAAATTAAATGTCCTTTCCTCTTATTTCTTTAACTGGTCTCATTAACCAATTTACCAGAAATATTCCATCCATCCATCCAATGGCGCTACAGCCCGATTCGGGCCTTGGCCTCCTTTAGGCATCTTCCCCATCCGTCTCTGTCTGTTGCCACTCTCTTCCAGTTTTTAACTTTCAGTATGTCGTCTGTATCTCTGGCAACCTCCTCCTGCCACCTCTTCCGGGGTCTTCCCACTGGCATTCGTCCTTCCATCCTTGATAGCAGTACTCTTTTTGGTACTCTTTTCTCATTCATTCTCACGACGTGTCCTACCCACTTTACTCTCTGTATCTTTACGAAATCGGATATGGGTAGTTCTCTGTACTCTTGGTATATTTCTTGGTTGTATCTGCACCTCCAGTTTCCGTTATCTTTTTCTGGCCCGAAAATACTTCTTAGTATCTTTCTTTCGAATTTGCCATTTTTTGTGTCATTACCCATACTTCAGATCCGTAAGTTATTACTGTTCTTATTATGCTTTTGTAAATTTTGACTTTATTGGTTTTGTGGACATCGTGGGACTTAAACATGTTCAGCATGGCATAGTATGCTTTGTTCGCTTGACCGACCCTTCTTCTAATTTCCGTTTCTTCATTTCCATCTTTTGCTATGTTTACTCCTAGGTATATAAAGTCTTGGACCCTTTCAATATTGTCATCACCTATTGTAACGTTTTGTAGTATTCTTCTTGGGCGTGTTTGTGTTAGAGTTTTAGTTTTGTCTATATTTACTCTTAGCCCCACTTCCGTTGCTTGTTTTCCTAGGTCTATGTAAATTTCTTTTGTTTCCATCATTGATCTCCCCATTATGTTAATGTCATCGGCGTACGCTGCAAGTTGTGTTGATTTGTTGATCAGAATGTTGTGAGAGTTAATTGACATTTTCCATATGGCACATTCTAAGGCAATATTGAATAATGTAGGGGGGCCATTCGATCGCCTTGTTTTAATCCTTTGGTTATTTCGAACGGGTCAGTCAGTTGATTTTGTATTTTAACGTATGCCGTGGTCTCTGTCATTGTTGCTTTATTAGTCTGATCAGTTTTCTAGTATTCCAAATTCATTCATGATAGCGTATAATTTGTCTCCTTTTATTGAGTCGTAGGTTTGACGAAAATCAACGATTATTTGGTGGAGGTCAACGTCAAATTCCCAGGTTCTTCTCAGGGATTCTTTAACACTAAACAATTGATCAATGGTCTGAAGCCTTCTTGGTATTCCCCTATAATATCTTGTGTATAATTAAGTAGTCTCTTATTCAGTATGTTTGTGAATATTTTATACGTTGTGCATAACAGTGAAATGCCTCGGTAGTTTTTACATACTAGTTTGTCGCCTTTCTTGTGTATTGGTATGATTACGCTATTCTTCCAGTTTTGTAGCATTTCTTCTTCATTCCAAACTTTTGTTATCAGCTCATGGAGCTGCTTGGTTAGCTTTTCTCCTGCCACTTTATACAGTTCAACGGGGATTTTATCAAATCCAGGTGCTTTGTGTTCTTTTGTGATTGTATAGCTTGTATGATTTCATCGTTGGGAGGATCCAAGGGGATGTCGTCTTGCTGTGCTTCTTGAGTTGTTTCTATGTTCTCATGTTCTCCAAGAATTTCCTGAAAGTATTCTCGCCATGTTTGTTTGATGTTTGATATATCTACCAGAAATATTAACCCAGAAAATTTGTGAACAAATTTTCATTTAAGTTCTATAAGAGTTGCAGCAGTTATCGTATCCATAGGATCCGTTATATGACATATGTAGCTTTATATGGGGAGGGTAAGCTTTGGAAAGTATAAAACAAAAAACATAACATATTACAACTCTAACCTTCAAATAATTTAAGTATGCCATTTCCTTAATACTGCGGAAAACAGAAAATAGAGGAATTCTAATAATACATCGTAGTCATTAAAAAAATTAGAAATACACGATTAAGCTAATAATGGAAGATTTACCTCAAGGGTATTAATTTAAATAATATCTCAAATAGAACAGCATGTCAATTACCGATTACAAGCCAGAGAAGAAATGCATCGTTGTTATATTTTTTGAATGAAAAGGTTTGCTACATGATCGCCTTTTCTTAAAGTTCCTACAAAGAAATGGACTGTATACTATCTCTAATAGTTATAAATGCACTAGTAGCGACAACTTAAGAAAAACATTACCCAATATCAATTCCCATTAAAAATAAATAGGCTCTCATAAAAATCTATTTATAAGGACTATCGATAAAAAAATAAAGTGAGGAATTCTATGATTATAAGCACATGATTAATATTGATATTTTTGAAATCAGTCATAATTAACATTATCACACGATTTACCCAAAAAGTTGTAAAAATGTTAAAAATAGTAATTAACTACGCGCGAATAAGTACCTACCAACTCAAAAACAAGTAGATGAAACTATAGAAAAAAGGTAAGAGAATACCTTGCTATGTGATTGTTTCCTACCAGAATTAAGAAGACAGCACATTAACCTCAACACAGATTTGGTTTCAGCAAGATGGAAAGACTTGTCGTATATGAAAAGCAACAATGGCTTTTTTTAAAACTAGTGTTCTATGACATGCTTCAAAGAAGTATGGACAGTTTCACCACCCGTCTACAAGAATGCCTTGACAAACATAGACGGCACCTAACTGATGTGATTTTTGCAACTCATTTTTTTCTGTTTCACCATATATTCTGTAATGGTAATGTACTAGTAATGTATAAAAACAATAAATTTTGAAATTTGCTCGGAAATTAGCTCGCAACAGTCTTTTAAAAAACACCCTACCTCCCTGCCGGACCCTACATTACTTTTAATTAACTTAAAGGCTAAAACCCACAATAAAGGTCAAACAAAAGCATGTAAAAATAAGTTCCAGTAAATATAACATTGTTGAAGTGTTTTATTAGCAGCAACTTACACAGCAAGTAGAAAGTATTCCTTCTAAATGGCCAACATAGATAGGCACAAGGTTAAAATCAGTGAAGGTGAAACTAGACAGAAACTCGGAAATAATGAATGAGCTACGAAAGGAAAACCCAAAATTAAAATATATTATACAGGAACAACAAGAAAGGATAGAATTTCTTGAAAAAGATGCAAGAAAAAATAATGCTATAATTCAAAAAGTACCATACGAAAGTACAAGAAAGTAAGAAGTAACAAAAACAAAATACAAAATATATTTAAGAGAAGTGAAAACTGACGCAATTGAAATTGATAGACTGGGAAAATATAAACCAAATGAGAGCCGACCAATTCTTATCAAATTACAAAATCGGCCCAAGAAAATGAAATTATATCGAAAGGCGTAGTATCTTACCTTCTAAAACCTGAAACTCCATTCTTTTGTTGCGCTTCTGCAAGTACTGGTTAAATTCCTGTGGATTTTGATGCTATCAAAGTGATTTCTACATCAGACGAACGTTTATAGTCCTAATAATTTAATTTAAAATGCTTAAATCTTTCTCATAAGTTTCCTTTGGTCGCCAAAATTGTTCCTCTGTAATAAACGTGCCAGTCTTTTTAAATATTAGTATCACAAGTCTAATGGTAGATAATAAAACAAGCAAAATTTTGCTAATTATTTACGAGGATATCTCAGAATAAAGTAATTATTTGCAATACAAGTAAGTAATTAGTTATAATAAGCATAAGCAAATCTAAAGAATTGCCAGTAACTAGCAAAAGACTATACTTGTTAATTACCTATGTTTGTTGTATAAGATTTTGTGCTTAAGCAAATAGATAAGTAGGCAAATTCCTTTAATAGAAATGAGGAATCTTCTTGGTGCGACTGGTTCTTGGGCTATCTGATGTACAAAATCGTTTGCGTGTCCCTACAAGGGTGTAGTGGTGGACATTTGCTAATATTCAGATTTCGCTAAATATACATGGAATCCCCAAGTCTTCGTTGAGGGTATAATCATTAACGTACCAAAAAACGTTTGGCAACATGCAAAGCGTCTAGTGTTGGGCGGTTTTGTGCAATCCCACAGTTGAATGTCCAAAGTTTAAATTGGCTTTCAAGTGACTTTACATAGGAAAAGTTTATTTTATAGAAATAATTGTGATGACCTTCCAATCAGCCAGCTTATTTCTTTAACTTTGAGGTCTAGATGTATTTTTTTGGCTTTGTTGGTCGTCTTGGTGAATCTCTGGTCAAAATCATTTTTTACATATTTGCGTTAGGACTTTACGGGTCTAACTGTGCTGTTAATTGTGACTTGTGGACATACAGTTCGCGTGTTGATAAAGTTGACTTGGGTGAATTTGTCGATATTTACATAAATATTCCACTTGCTGTACCAATTCTGGAAGAGGTCGGGATGATTCTAAAAGTTTTGAGATGCCTCTAAAGATGCGTTGCTAAGAGATAGTACAACTGTATCGCCAGCAAAGGTTGCGTTTTTGTGTTGGCTGTAGTTATAGCGTCTGAAATAAACACTAAGTACAATAGGGGACCCAGCACGCTTCCTTGTGGTACTCCAGCAGAGAAGTTACTGTCACACAGGTAAAATTTTAATAAGAGATTTAATTTTGCGTAGTAAACCTAAATGCCATACTCTATCAAAAACTTGCTTGATATCTACGAAGACTGCGGTGCAGATTGCCTTGGTTTTCAGTGATTCCATAATTTTTGTAACAATCCTGTAGGTTTGTTGTACTGTCAAGTGTCTTTCAAAAACCGAATTAATGTGCTGGTATGATTTGGTGTAGATTAACAGTCTCTCCTATTCTTTTTAGTAGTTTTTCGAGTATTTCTTACATAAGAGGAAGAAGGCTTATAGGTCGGTATGACGTTGATTCTGTTGGTGGTTTGCCAGGCTTGGCTATCATTATGATTACAACATATTTCCATTGAAGGAGAAAGTAACAAAACCGTAACATGCTGTTGTAGATAGTAGTAAGCAGTACTAGTGGTCCTGGGCAGACGACGTAAAATTTGTCCCGTTATAAGATCATAACCAGGAGATTTATGGACATTGATATATTTGAGTTTCTGTTGTACTTCGACAGGAGAATTGTTTGATCGGTAAGGTCAGTTGACATGGCGCATGGATGGTATTTTATTTCTTCTTGATTATTATTGTTGTAAAGTCTTATAAAAAATCTTCTGTAAGTACGCTTGCTTTTTCAGTGTTAGTTCTGTCCCATGCTTTGTCGGTTTTTCTGATTGGTGATACTGTCATTATGGGTTTTTTAAATTTTCTTGGCTCTTCATATTGAGCAGTCAGTACTTGATAAATGGGATATGTAGTATCTGAAAGTTTAATTTCTGGAATTTCTATGTGCAGTTTGTAGACGATGAGTGAGTCTGTTGTATGTTGTTTTGTCATTAGCACTTTTGGTTCTCTGCCATCTGCTTCTTGCTCTGCGCTTTTCGATGACTAATTATTTTATATGTCGAGGTATATTATCAGTTTACATATGTTGATTGGAAACAGTGGGCGTGGAATTTCGAGCGGCACTTTGGGTAAGTCGTGTTAAATATTTTGTTATTTCGTCTAATTCACAGGGTGTTTTTTGTTTTTATTGAAAGTCGGCGTGTTTGGTTAACAGTTGTTGAAATAATTTCCAATTTGTGTTCTTAGTGGTGAGCCTCAAAGGATTTTCTTTATGGATCACATTAGAACTTGCTGCTGTAATTATCGGTGAGTGGCCGTATGATAAATTGGATTCCATTTTGAAGAATGTGTTGATAATGTCGTTATCACAAAATCTAGCAGATTTGGAATTTTGTGAAGATCACTAGCCCAGTAAGTTGGTTTATAAGTTAATAAATAATTTAAGTTGAATTTTTGTATCGTGGGTAGGAAGTTCTGCCCGTTCGGAGTAATTAGGCGTAATCCCCATGCAGCGTGCTTGGCGTTCCAGTCGCCAGCAATTATCTTGATTAATTAATTTTTCAAACACATTTTCAAAAATGACAAGAAATTGTGATAGTTGTACACTGTTATTGTTATTACAGATGATTACTTGAGCGAAGAACCTGTTGTTTTATAGTAATATCAGGTGAGCTGCGGCTTAGTGAGCTGGATGATTTGGTAGTAGAGAAAATTTATTTAATGTTGAAATTTGGGGTTGGCGATTGTTTACTATTCGTCTGCTCAGACCTGGTCTTTTAAATCTTTGTAGATTGTGCAGCCTTTGTAATTAGCTGTGTGTTTTTCTCCGCATAGTGCACGTTTGGCAGCGGTGTTTAGAGCTTTTTTACAGGCGTTGGTATTGTGTTTTCCACCACATTTAACACAAACGTGGAATTTTGTACAGCAGTATTTAGTGTGCCGTATTTCTGACATCTTGTCCATTAAAGTACTATATTTTTTTCTGGACGCTTCAACTGTTAACCTAAGTCAAATAAGTGAATATTTTTAAGGTAAGGCTTAAAAGTAGCAAATAAATATGGTCGACCTTCGTTAATCTATGGTTGCTGCTACAGATATAACTAGATAAGAATTTAACACGTAATATACATGTTTTATAATATTTTTTAGTATTATGTAGCTTTACAGAAAAGGTTACACTCAATAAGGTAAAATCTAAAAAACTGAAGACCTAAACAACCGTTGATAAAATCATGTGAATAAAATGGGCAAAGGTAAATTTCGTAGGCCAACTCCATCAAATTTTGCTACATGGGTCATTCTACGCGAGGTCTTACAGTGTCCTAAGAACATATGGTTATGTTCATTGACCGGATGTTGTTACATTAAACGTAGTATTTTATAAATAATGTCATGTTTGCAGTACGATTGAATGTTTCAGTAAGTTGCAAGACGGAATAGTAGATGATGCCTTTGCAAAAGCACTATACAATCACTACCACTTTATGGAATGAAGCCTTGTTCTTGAATGGTATCTAGGAAATTCTTCGCAATCAAACCACCATCTGCTTCATTTATAATTACTGCGCAGTATCCACTTTATACTTAATTTTGTTTTATTTAACTTTTACAATATTATAAATATGGCGGATTTGGGTAGGATAAAAGCCCTAAGAGTCACTGAATAATAAGCAATAGTTTTTATCAAACTTCTGCTCGTAATTTGTCTTTATCATTGTTAGAATCCTACAGAACTTATTTACCAACTCAAGATTTCCTTCCTTGAAATTTCGATTCCATTGATGTATCCTAAATTTAAAAACAAAATGCCCTCAAATTGCTTTATAGTAGAGGGCAAAAAAAATATCGACTAAAATTGAATATACAATTTTAACAGATAAACATCACTTTTTACGTTATAAACGCAACTGATTAAAAATTTCTTCTTTTATATAAAACCAGCTTATATTTATAAATAATTTCTCTTAATAATTATAATAACTTTAGGGATCTTTTTAAAACTTGTACTTAGACAAGAAGTTAGTTTTACTAATTTCGTTACTACTTTCTTAGCTTTTTTATTCTCTTCTTTTTTATTGGATTAATGCAAATTTACAATCTACTTAATAAAGTAATAAGTAAATGGGTTGAAAGAAGTTCACTTGAGTCAGGGGCCATCCATTGATGGATTCTGGATTCACCTAGCTAGGTCTTCTGGCCATGTTTTGTTAAGTCTTCTATTTTCCATTGGTTGTCTGAACAGTTCACTGATTAGCTCGTTGTTATGGGTTATGCTTCGATTTTTATGTTTAACAGAGTGAGCACTGATGACGTCGTGTATAAACGATATTTTGAGGTAGTCGTGTATGGTGTTGTTGGAGACATACCAAGGTGCATTTAGTAACATTCTGAGGGTTTTAGATTGAAAGGTTTGTAGAATTTTTGTATTAGACGGTTTTCTGCAGCCCCATAACTCGACATCATATGTCCAAATATGCCTAAGAACGGTTTTGCATATGAGGAGTTTGTTCTGTAATGAGAGCTGAGATCTACGATTTAGTAACCAAGACATGTTCCTCACTTTTAAATCTAATTGACGTCTTTTTGCCTTAATGTGTGTTCTCCAAGTTAGTTTTGCGTCAAGGTGAAGACCGAATGGGAGTGTTATTGAAGGTAAGAGGAGGACATCCTGCTCTTCGTGTTGTGAACGTGACTTGACACGACTTATCAACGTTTAGATTAATTTTCCAGTGCGTAAGCCAAATTTGGAGTTGATCAAGATAAGCTTGCAATTTTGCAGAAGCTCGTATCGGATCGAGATCTGTAGAAAGGATGGCTGTATCATCAGCGAACGTTGCCAGTAGTGTATCCTCGCTGGCTGGAATATCAGCGGTAAACAGTAAGTACAAGAAAGCTCCCAGAACACTTCCTTGGGGCACACCAGAGTTGATGGTCTGGTAGTCAGATAATGAGTCTTCGAATTTAACTTGGAAGTAACGGTTGGACATGTATGACTTAAGGATGAGGAACAATTGATTTGGTAAGTGTTGTTTAAGTTTGAAAAGTAAGCCTGCATGCCACACCCTGTCAAACGCCTGTTTTACGTCTAAAAATGCTGATGTACACATTTGTTTTGCTTCTAAGCTTTCTTTGATTTTATTAACGATTCTATGGCACTGTTGGATAGTGGAGTGATTGGGTCCGAAGCCGAATTGGTGGTTAGGGATTAAGGCATCTATATGTGTTACGTTTGCAATTCTGGTCAGGATAAGTTTTTCGAAAATTTTGGACATTACAGGAAGAAGGCTTATTGGCCTACAGGAAGTGGCATCAGTTGGAGGTTTTC
The DNA here is from genome assembly GCA_036346155.1 of Sinelater perroti. Lineage (NCBI taxonomy): Eukaryota > Metazoa > Arthropoda > Insecta > Coleoptera > Elateridae > Sinelater > Sinelater perroti. The sequence goes on from JARFIY010000341.1 coordinate 4,060,457, forward strand.
CTGGCTTCAGTATCATGATTATTATTGCATATTTCCATAGTATCGGATAGTAGCACAGGCGTAGTATGCTGTTATATATAGTTGTGAGTAATACAATAGCTTTTCTAGGGCAGTTTTTCAGTACTTCACCTATAGTGAGATCATATCCAGGAGCTTTATGAAGATTTAAGAAACTTATTTCTTTTTTGACTTCTGCAGGTGAAATAGGCTTGGGTAGAGGAGACATCTGACAAGGGGCGTTTAAGAATGTTTGTATTTCGACATCATCTTCATCATCGTTGAGGATATCAAGAAAACGGAAAATACACTAGCAAGGTGTTCTGCGAATATGTTGGATTTTTCATTATTCGTCCGCGCCCAGCTCCTATCAGCTTTTCGTAGAGGTGGAATAGATACTATGGGTCTTTTGAATTTTTTTGTCGCGTTCCACAGGGAGTGATCATCAGTAGATAGATTGACGATGTAGTGATCGAAGGATTTGTTTTTTGCTTCTTGGATAGCAATGTGGAGATTGTGCGTTATTCGATTTAAATAAGTTTTGTCAAGTGGATTCCTGACAGTCTGCCACCTGCGCCGAGTTCTGCGCTTTGCGATGACCAATTCTCTAATATGAAGCGGAATGTTTTGACTGTTGCGGGTGAGACCATGGGGTTCTGAAGTAGAGGTCCAGGAAGCGCTTTGTATTAATGTAGTTAGGTACTGCACAGCTTCATCTATGTCCCCCTTATCTTTTAAGCGGATATTTAGTGATATATTATCGTTGATTAGCTGACGGAATAGGTTCCAATCAGTCTTTTTGGAAGACAGTCTCTGTTGTGGCTTTTTCCATATAATACTGGTGCTTAGAGTTATTATTACAGGACTGTGGTCAGAGTGCAGATCTAAATTGGATTCAATATCACTATGTAGGTCTGAGATTCCCTTAGTTATGGCAAAGTCTAACAGGTCGGGGATTTTATTTCGATCGGTCGGCCAATAAGTTGGCTCTCCAGGCGACAAATAGTTGAAATTATTTAGTTCTAAAACTCTCAATAATGTTCTGCCTTTAGGAGTAATCAGCCTAGATCCCCAGGCTATATTTTTAGCATTCCAGTCTCCGGCAACTAAAAAGTGTGAGCCGAGTCGTTGGAAGAACTCGAGTTATACATACATGTTATAGAATAACGTGGTGGACAATATATTGAAGTAATTGCAATAGGTCGGGAGAAAGTATCTACTGTTATGATGGCACTTTGAATTTTGTGTGTTATGTATGGTTGGAGTACGTGATATTTTATTGAAGATCTGATTATGATTGCAGACCCTGCGTGAGCCGCATCATCAGGATGTTTAGCATAGTAAATGGAACAGTATGGTATTTTAAGAGTTGTCCTTTGTGTTGAATGACTTTCAGCGATTAGGAGGATATCAATTTTATTTATGTTAAGAAATAGCGTAAGTTCCTGAATATGGTTTGATAAGCCATTTGCGTTCCATTCTGCAATTCTAAGTGCAGGGGCCATTATTGAGTTAATTTATTGATAACTGTTGTCAGCATGGTTAGAATCATACTGTTCTGGTTTAGTAATTGATTGAACATATTCTTAAAATCATTAAGGAATATAGTAAATTTGCTATCTATGTCTGTTTCGGTGTTGTTAGATGGGATGTTAGGTTGTACTGCGGTCATTTGAGCATAAGTAGGGGTTGGGGTTGTTGGATGTAGTGGAATATTAGTTGTAATATTTGTGACAAAGGACTGGGCCTGGTTGGTCTTAGGTAATGGTTTCTGTTTATTAAGTCTTGATAAACTTTACAGCCTTTGTAGTTCGCTGGATGATTTTTCTGACATAAAGCACATGTTGCTGGTGTATTTTTAGATTTGCTGCAACTAGAAGTGTTATGTGGTCCTCCGCATTTAACACACTTAAACGGTTTCTTACAGTAGGTTTTCGTGTGTCCATAGTCTTGGCATCTTGTGCATTGTACGATCCCACCTTTATTTCTTGGCGCTTCTACTCGAATTTTAGAATGATACAGATATTCTAATTTAAAGATGTCTTTATTATTGTTTTGTGGCTCGAGATCTACAAAGAATAGAGGTAAGGGCTCTTTAGTAACCCGATGCCTGACATTTGTAATATTACGAACTTTATGTTCTTTTTTCTCGAGTTCTTGTGTAATTTCTGGTAGGAGAATAGAAGGGTGGATGCCTCTTATGACTATACGGTATGCTCTATCTTGTTTTAACTGATATGAATGGTGCACAATTTCTTCTTCACGAACGTGACGGATGAGTTTTCTATAGGTTTCAAGAGTGTTGGGGTTTATTTTAACATTATTGTTTGCTAACGTTTTGGTAGTGTAAGTTTCTTCTTCAACTACTTGTGCTAAGTTATCGATCATGTCTTTGTAATTTGAGACCCCGTATATAAATATTGGTGGAGGTTTCGGTTCTCTTTTTGGAGGAATTGAAGTATTAGATGTGTTGTTATTGTTTTCAGAAAGAAGTGATAACTGATTAGCAGTTTCTATTTGGGCATCAATTTCAGAAGAATTTTGTCGTTTTGCTCTTTTTGTTTTGGTTACTATTTGCCAGGCGTGTTTGGTTTGATTTTGTGTTTCATTGTAGTTCATTGTTTCATCATCACATGCTAAGTTATCTTCTGTGGTTTTATAGTTTATATTGCTGCTAACAGAATTATCATAATTTGCACTAATCTGCTGTGCTGATAGTACAGGTGGAAATTGATTATAAGTTGGTGTGAATGAAGGTGCTATTTGACTTGGCTGTTGATTGAATCCTAGTAAAGGTGCTTGATTCGCTGGGGATCGGTTGGGGTACATTAGTGGCATTTGTGCATTTACAAACGATTGTCCTGGTATGTTTGATGACTGCACAATAGGCTGATTATAGTAATTACCATTTTGTCCGAATCCATTATTGGCTTGAGTGTTAAATTGTGGGGTCCCGGGTCCTGCGTTACTCGTGGAAGGGAACATGTTACCTATCCCGAGTGTTTATCGTTCGAATGCAGTGTAATAGGATTCTTAATAATGCGCACTTTTAAATATTATGAAAATGTTTAAAAATATACACGCGTTTTCGAAATTAAATTAATAAATATATAAATTTGCCTGACCTTAAGCAAGGCTACGGCTGCGGCTCCGCCGTTGTGATAACTCAGGTATAGCTCGGCACGCACGTTCAGTCTGCTTGAAGGCACTAGCAAAAATTTTTATTCTATCTAAAAAATTAAAATACAATGTAAGCAGCAAATAAACGAAAATTACTTTTAAATTCTTAAAGTAAGTGCAGGATGAGCTTAGCATTTATTTGGGATAAATTAACTACAACTACGACTTTGGTATTAATTTTAAAACCATGGAAGTAGACTGGTTTCTTTTCCCCAATAGAACAACGTAACAAAAAGTTCTTCAAGTTTTGCGTTAAAGAATGTTTTTGCTTTGTCACGTTCTGACTAAGCCGGAATAACTCCATGCGTGCGTTAAGAAAGCCGTGTATGAAATATATAAAGTTTGTCCAAGTAGGTCACCTTGCAATAGTATTTTATAGCGACAGAGAGCGCCGCTGTATTTCAACCAAATTGCGTTTAAACTTCTAGGGGTGCTCCAGAACTTACGTGTATTGGAATTTAGGGTGGCCCGAGACGCAGCCGGAAGGAAGCCGCCGCGACGCAAACTTCCGGACTTAATGACATTTGGCCGCTGGAACTTGTTCGGTATATTCAGCATGTGACGCTGACAAGTTAATCGAAAAATGCATTAGACTTGGAGGCCTAAGAGGTCCGAGAAGCGCCGCCGGGGGAGCGGAGTCGGAAACAATGTTGGCACAGCCGCAGTAATTGGTCTTGTCAAAACAGCGCGGCGAAAGTGTGTTTTATTGTAACCGCATCCCGCGTCCCGGGAGATCCCAGCAGATTCGCAGGATAACCGGCGGCGTCCTGCGGGACCCGCATGCACGCACGGCTCGGACGCGGCCTCCGGACCTGCAGAAACGTGGCCCGGTGCAAGGTCGAGCGAAACCTCGTTCGCGGAGATTAATCCCGGAAGTGCCGGAATTCCTGCCGTCGCGGCGGCGCTGGCCCTCGGAGCGGGGCTGAGCTCGCCGGAAAAATATGTCCGGATTGATTTTCGGCATGGAGTCCGAGTGCGGTGGAAGGAATTCGTATATTGAAAACACTCTGCTTGTGTCTTTTTTATATAATACGGTGCTGTATTGGATTTACATGACTCTTATTTTTATATTTATCTAATGTAGTAATTAGCTTTTTTGATATTAGAGCTTTTAATTTTTATAAAATTTTAGAAGTATCCTTAGATTCATTTCCTTTAAGAGAGAATTACATTATTTGAGACTTATAATCGAATAACCAATACTAAAAAATGTTTTAATGTTGATCACAGATATGGTATTTTTGAGACTTTTGTGCAATTTTTTTCTCTAGAATTTTTCTTTTTCTTTTATTTCATAAGTAGGTAGAACTGCTTGTTTCTTCTTTGGTCATCTTCTAATTTAGATCATCCCACCATCGTATTCTGGGGCGTCCTATCATTCTTCTACCAACTGGCAACTTGTCTCTTGCTATTCTCACCACTCTATCGTCCAACATTCTTTCTATATATTCGTTCCGTTTTGCTCTTTTTCCTTTTATACAATTATTAGCACTAGCTATCTTACATATACACTTTACATCTTCACTCCTTGTCTATCTCTTAATGTTTTACTTATTATTTTTCTAAGTTCTCTCACCTTTGTCTCTTTAATTGTCTTTGTATTATGTTAGTGTCTAGTTTTCTTTCACATGTGTATATCATGAATGGTTTCATTTCACTTTTATATATACTCGTTTTGGTTTCTGTTGATAAGTATTTTTTAATATAGTGTTATTTAGACAATAGATTGTTCTGTTTGCTTTATTAATTTGTTTTTTTATCTTTTTTTCTATTTTGCCGTCACTGGACATGTTGACGCCTAAATACTCAGCTTCTTTTATCTGCCCAATTATTTTCTTTTCGACTACTAGCTTACATCTTATTGGTTTTTTATTTGTCACTATTGTTTTCGTTTCTAGACTGGATATTACCTTGTTATATTTTTTTATGTGATTTAAAATTAGTACAGTAGAAGTTAAAGGTCATCCTCATGCGCCGTCTGCGTAACAGACGATTTTTAGCTCCTTATTTTATATTCTTTATCCTCTTTTTGTTTTAAATTTCTTAATGATCTTCTCCATTACCAGACTGAACAGAAGAGGGCCCCAGAAGTTTTCCTGTCTTATGCTGCTTTTATAATTTATGGGTTTTGTAAATCCGTCTTCTATACTAACAGTTATTTTATTATCTTTGTAAATGTTCCCAACAGTCTTTATTAGCTCTAAAAGAATTTTTCAATCATATCTTTTGTTTGAACCCTATGAAACGCCTTCTTGGGGACTATTAGGTATAGATATTCTGGTACGTTATGTTTTAGTGACTTTTTTTCTGTCTTACTATAAACACGGCATCATTTTATGGTCAAGCTTTTATTTATTTTCTTTGCTCGTTTTAATTAGAGGTTTATTTCTTTGTAGTTATCGGGTTTTTTAGAATCACCTTTTTTAAACACCAATATAATTATTGCTCTTTGCGAGTCATCTTGAATTCTGATAAATTTTATAATTTTTCAAATATTTAAGTAAGTGGGTATTTGTTTTTGGTTTTTGTAATGCCCATTTCGCTTCTCTTATTATTGTTTCTTCATTTATTGTTATGTTTGGCGTTTATTATAGAATATCATTTGACTCGTTCTTGTATAGACCTATTAGGTTAGTAACCCATGTCTCCTTTTTAATATATTTGTAGTCAATCAATTGTTGTCTTATAAGTCTTTGTTGTTTGTGGTAATCTGACTCTAGTCTTTTAGTAAATTTCTCTCAGTATTCTGTTTTTGTTTATCTTGCCAACTCATTGGTCTTTCTTTTATTCTTTTAGATTCTACGTAGTCAAATATTTGATACAGGAATTTTTCATCTAATAGCTTTTTTGCTAAGTTTCTTTGTAAACTATATTGTTTTGGTTGTTTATCTTTCATTTTTATTGATGGTTTTAGTTTCGAGTGCTTTATTAGCAGCAGTTAACATGTTTTTCTTTATCTTGATTCAGCTGTTTTCCACATTATATTTGTCGTTTATTGCATTGGATATTATTTTCGCTTCCACTTTTGATAAAGTTCTTTGATTCGTCTTGTAAATTTGATGAAGTTTGTAATAGTGAGTCAGTCGTTAACAAGAAAGTCATCGAAAGCCTCGAGTAATGCACTCGAGCACATTCGCAACTTTGTATTTTTGTTTAACTTCAGTCAACATTAAATTGTAGTTTCAAAATCGCAATGTTTGATTGAAGGAAGCAGCATCTCAAATAAGGGGATTTATTATTGTAATTTTCCCCCTATTAACTATCGCGACAAACTAGCCGCGGTAACAAAAAAACTCTACTGATCTTAATGTATGATCAGTATAGTATTTAGTAATATTCCTATCATACGTTTAAAGACCCCGAAAAGAACCAAACCGCTACGGTGGACCTAGATAGCTCTGAAGCTGCTAAATTACTAATTTAAAAAAATATATAACATAGCATAATAGAAGTAAAAGCAAGAAGAAAATCTGAAAACATACCACAATGTAAAAAATGCCAATTTTATGGACATACACGGAATTACTGCCAAATGGAGCCCCGTTGCGTCAAGTGTATAAATAACCACGACTATAATAAATGTCCAAAAAATCTACTGATCCTCCTCAATGTGTTAATTGTAAAAAACTTTATCCTATTAACTTCAAAGGATGTAACTATTACTAAAAAATTGCAACAAAATCCACAAAATCAAAATGAAAAACGAACGCGAGCATGGGTAGTACCTAAGTATCTAACAGCCAAAATAATCAACCATTGACTACAATAGAAGACTACAACAGACCATTTCTTAGATTACCAATTAAATCTAATATAAACCACGACTTTAATCGGAAGAAGCGGACTTACTGATCAGCATGATGACAAAAATAATCGAAATAATATTACCACACCTAGACAAAAATATAACTTTTCTTACAACACTAATGCCACTCCTCCCATGGATCCAAATAAAAGATACACAATTAATAACAACAGTCCTTAATTGTAAAACCGATAGCATAAGGAGGCGGACCAGTGTACTTATTTAATACTTATCTAGACATAACGTGGACGGGGCATATATTTTAGAGACACATCTTCTAAGTACAGAAACCTTCAAACTACTAGGTTACAAAGTATACAGACAACAAAATGCGGACTGCATCAAGAGGTATGGAAATTGTAATCAAACGAAAATTAGCTCATCATTTGTTAGCAGACCTAAATCTTAAAAATCCTGAAACAGTAGCAATAAAAATGACATTACATAATAAAGCTAAAATTTTACTTTACGCAGCTTGTAAATAACCGAACAAACGAATACTTGAAGAGGCATTATTAAAATATTTCACACGAACAGATCTAAACTTAAATATTGGGGGTGCAGAGCTAAAATCCAAATTGTACAAGGCTAAACTCAATATTGACTAACCTAAACATACAAATATCGATTCCTAAGAATTATACCTACTATCCTTATAGACCAGATTTCAAACCGGTTATTTTAGAGGTCGTCTTACTTAAAAACTTTCAAAAACCTACCTGAATGAACTAGACTCAGATCACGCACCCGTCATTATATCCTTCCACAATAAACCTCAGTAAATACCCGCCATACCTAAACTAATAGAAGGTAAAATGGACTAATGAAGCATCGCATCTCAAAAAAGTATTCACACCCAATGACACTCTAAACTTATTGCAGGAAGTAATAAAAACAAACAATAATTTCAACAATCAGCACCAAATTGAAATCGAAGGACATTACCGACTGAAATTAATGAATTTATTTCAAAACTGCACAACAAAAATCACCTGGCCCAGACTTAATAACAAACGGCATACTAAAGCAATTAACTAAAAAACATTTAGCCACTCTAGCAACTACTTTTAATGTTTGCTTTAGACTTTGACATTTTCCAAATTAATGGAAACATGCCCACATATTTCTCTTTTATAAATCCGGCAAAGATCATCACGGACCAGAAAGTTATCAACCCATAGTCTCCAAACTACTTAAAAGAGTTATACACGAGCGGATTCAAAATATATCGAATGAGCCCCATCACCAAATGGAACTCAAAAAGCATTCGACACCACTTAATAAAAATTACCGAATCAATTGAGACAGGCTTCGAGAATAAGGTTGTGGTAGCCTTTGTAGCATCTAGGGCTGAGACAAAAAATAATAAAGCTGGGAATCCCTGATTACATTCTTAGCGTAATCTTACCATTCTTAAAAGACGGGACATTTTCAGCGAAGGTATTTGCCACCATATCCAATAGAAGGCCAATTTTAGCGGAAGTACCGCAAGGTAGTATATTAGGGCTAATCTTGTTCAACATTTACGTGCACGACTTGCAAACCAACAACACTACCTTGGCTATGTTCGCAGATGATACCGGTGTTTTGCAATAAATCTTCAAACAGCGGTCAATCACTTACAAAGTGCCTTAGACAAGATGAGCAAATGGTTTGACAATTAGAAAACCATAATTAATAAAACAAAGACTTAAGCTAAAATCTTCACTATGAAGCAAATCAAAAATTATAAGATTTTTATCAAAGCAAGATTCAGTTAAACGACAAGAACTCAGCAATGAAATACTAGATTCCAGACTTAGATGAGGATACCATGTGAACAAAAAATTAAGTGGGTGTTACGACAGACTTGGAAAGTGGTACCCACTAATAAAAAGAAAAAAACATCTTCGTGTTGACAATATTGATACCCATCTTGACCTACTCGTTCCTCGTAGGGAAGAACATCTTAAAAAACTTCAAGTATTGCAAAAGAAAGTTATTAGTAACGCGCTGCAGAACAAATAACTGATATTAGACCACATAAATAAACAGTGTATTAAATTTTCGATCCGACCAGTTAGTGTGCAGTGCAGTGACGTAATCTACCATTTATCTGTAATCTTGTGTATTTATGTTGTTCTTTATGCTTAGAAAATCCTTACCACATTTATATTGCAAGTCTATTATCAAGTCACCGTTTTTATTTCTTATAATGTATTTAGCAGACCCAGCTTCCAAGCGTCCGTCGTCTGTCACGCCTTATAACTTTTAATTAAGGCAACTTCCAAGCTGAAGATCAACTTCTATTTCTGTTCTCTCTGACATCTGTCAAGCGTTATAATTTTCGATCTGTGATAGATAGAGAAAGAAGTGCAGATGCCAATAGTTAGCCTGATCGGAGACTCTCGAGACAGGTTTGACCGCAAGTGGACGCAAATTTTTTGGTTCCGGCCGCTAAATTTTTGCCACTATTAACTTTCATTTGAATATAATTTACTGTTATTCGTTTCAATAAAATTTTGTTAAACGCTATAGTTTAGTTTCATGCATACAGTCCGCTCTGTTTTGCCTGCAAAGCAAATTTTCGCTTCTTTTATTAAATCTTCGTTTTACCCCTTTTATCTTTGTGTTTTCTATTCTGGCATTGAAGTCACCTATGACAATTATTATTTAGTTATTTGGTATTCTGTCAATTAAATCTTGCAGTTCTGTACAAAATTATCTTCTCTGTTCTTCTGGTGCATATACTCTAACCAAATAAATTTTCTTTGTGTTTGACTTTATTGTAACTGTTATTATTCTTTGTGACTTACACTGACAACCCTCTATGCAACTCTTATAATTTTTTTTGTTATTAATTCTACTTTTTCTTTAGCTCTTGTGTCTTAAGGTATCCCACTGTAAACCAAAATATGATCTCATATTAGTAAACATCCTTTTCCTTTCTTCGTTGTTTATATATTTTTCTATTTTTTAGTCTCTGTTGTTCAATGACTTAATGTTTTATGTCGCCAGTCTCAGTATTTTGTTTTTTTCTCGATTATTTGCACTCTTGAATTCTTCTGTGGTATAAAATTATACAGTGATGTTGTAACCATAAAACGGGAATTAGGCACATCTTTCACAATTACGGAACTTTCTGGTCTTATGCCAAGAAACCCCACTACAGATTTAACCCAAAATGGATTAGACTTTTTGTTGTTATCTTAGAGTGGTTTTCTAGTAGATTTAAAGTTAGAAGTTATTATTGTTTATACGAGATATATACGTGGGTCAATTATGTACAATTCTGTTTTATACTGCCAGTACGACAAATCGTTTTTATGTTAAGTTTTTCGAGGGATTTAAAATCTGCTGTTGTAATTATCGAATTTAGTTACGATAGCTAAATCCCAACAACTCTTCATTCCTTTTGTAATACTGTTTTAACTACTATTTATTATAATAACATTAATTGTCATTTGTGCTCAATATTTACTGAAAAATAATATAAACATAAATAAAGCAAACTTCAATTAGGACTAGCTAATTACTAATTATTTGATTAGCTCTATCGAATATTATTCAAACAAGTAAGTTTAGATGATTTCAAGAAATTCTACAATAGATACTATGGCTGTTGCTCGGGAAGTTCAGGGTGAACACAATATAAATAGACAATTTTTGTGCGCTGTAAGTTAAACGAATGAAGGTTAAACTTATGAGTGTTCTAGGTAAGGATGTCTAAAGAAAGTCTTGTTGCTCAACGGATTATTATTAACCGTCCAATGTTTTAAGATTACAAATGGCACATATTGGAAGCAATCGAAAATTTGAGTGTACTTGTAGTTTAAACATTCTTAAGGAGGACAAAAAGCAACCGGAAATAAAGATCATCAATATCTCCTGAGAACCAGCGGACTGAGAAAATTATTCGTATTGTTCACCGCCTCCTGGAAGATGAACGGCGATTAGCAGTTGCTGAAATTGTTCTGAGGTCGGACTAAGCTACGTCAGTGCTTACTGATTATATTGCTTTTTTCACATACAAATGCACAGAATTGCTACCAAAATTAAGCGTAACATGGAAACTTGAAAATGGTTGTTCGACTTGCTTTATTGATGCAATTCGGTTTTTTAACAAACCATGTCTTTGACAAAGCATAACATATATAAAATACCTACTATACTGGACTCAAATCATATCTTAGAAATAAACATTATCTGGTTAGATGCCAAACTTTGACTATACCTTTGCCACCTATTTAATCAGAAGACTCTCAGGGTGAAGTCCTGGGACCAGTTCTATACTTGATACATATCGCCGATCGCTAAAAAACAATACTCTCGAATCTTTACTGATAATCCAAGAGTGACCTTAAAGCACTTACAGCAGCACTTACATAAAATTGCAAAAGCAAATATTTACTTTTACAATCAGGAGAGGATCGTGTTTTTCAGTTTTTTCAGAAGAAATCAAATAACTAGGAATACACATCTATCGGAACCTAATCTAACGTGGTACGCACATATAGTACAAGACACTATGGTTAAGCAACACTTAAAAAGTAAACAGTGATTCAAAATAAACTTTACTATGTCTTTTCTGAATAAAACATAAAATATTAGAACTGTCTAAACTTTAGTGATTTCGATGTAAAGTACCGCTGACATAAAGCTATTTTTTTAGAAAAGCTTTCTATAAATGCAGCTCTATTTCAGTGATTACACATCTCATCTTATTTTTTAGTCCTGAAATAGTAGCAGGTTTGTTAACATAAAATTTGCTCTTCAAAAAGCCTAATGGGGTAGAATTGCAGTGGCCAAATAATGTCAGCCCCCTGGAAAATAGCACAACTAGGAAACTTTTTTGACGTAAAGCGAGTATTTTCAAGTGATGTATGACATGTGATACCATTTTACTGAAACCACGTGTCATTTAAGTTTAAATCAATGGTTTTATTGAAAAAAATTATTAGCATCTTCTAATAGCGTACACCATTGACAGCAACAGCGTTGCTAGATTTGTCTTCAAAAAATTAAAATGGCTTTTTCACCTATAATGCACACAAAAAGATGCACTCTTGTGAATGCATTGGTTTTTAACACTTGCATTTTCGTTACCTCAAATGCGATAATTTTAACGATTTACAAAGCCATTTTAAAAATGAGACATTACACTTAATATTCCTTTTTTGCAAAAATTAGTATCAATTGACGTATTCTTTGAAATAAGTTTACAAATTTACAGCATTTTGATAATTATTTTCCGTAAGCTCTTATGTCAATTGAATTTTATGTGCTTGTAAATGCAGATCATTTATTAAAATGCGTTGCATAGTACTGCAAAAAATGCTTGGTTCTTCATACACATTATCACTTACTTGAGCAATATTGTTAGCTGAACAACTGTTGCGTTGACAGGAACCCTATGTTTGTCAATAAGAGTATCATATATTTTAAGCTTTTGCCCTTTGCATGTGCAATTGACACATTACTGCATTCAAACGATGATCAAAGTTTTCTTCGCGTAATCATAAAAATCGTGTGAATTATATTGACGCGCTGCGGCAGAGTATATAGTACCACAACAACTTTTTCATGTGTTTAGAGACAAAATTCCAACGTTCACAAAACGCAAATGCTGTGCAATTAAAATGCAGTTCAATTTGGATCACTCTATTTATTGGCTAATTGAAATTCACTCACTGGCTCTTCTTGGTAAATAAGGTAACAGTCTACAAGATTACCATAAAACCATTTTAAATGTGTGCAGTCAGGAATTACAACCGTGTCAGAATAGAGCAATACCAATTAAAAGTACCGAGAACAATAGTGAACGTACCATAGTACATACTTAACCAGGTAATCCATGCAGTTGGCATCATTGAAGAGACTAATAGGTACACAGCATTATATATAAAGATAGGATTCAAAACCATCCCAATTTTTTAGCAGTTAAACTCTTGATCGAAGAGGTTGAAACAGATCTGCTGGACCTATCATTAGAATTTTGAGATAAATTCGTCAGATATAACATATTATATATTACATTAATTGTAAGTAAGGTCACTTTTATTATACAAATGTTTTTAATGTTTCTGTAAATATTAAAATTAGGTTGGTATCAATAAAAGAAAATATTTCCTGCTTTGAAAAGCAAGATGAGTCCTTCGTCTGGTCTCAAACAGCTTTTCAAACTGCAATAAATTTTTTTTATCAACTACCTGTAATATAGAAGTAAGCTACGAGAGTGGCCTTGGATTTAGAAGTAACCGCAAAATAAACTTTTTGCTCGATTCCATACGGTTTCCCAAACTTGACAGAAAATTGAGGATTTGTTCAAAGCTACACTGGAACGCTATATTTTTTGGCCTGCTATAAGAAGCACTTGCAGGACAGAAATTTGATGACGATGTTAGAATATATTCACACGAGTATGCGAGATATTCCGGGATCGCATTCACTTCCACTTTCAGGTGCAGATTATATAGAAAATAAATCTTAAAAATGCTTTATTCTGGTTTGTCTTGATTTATGCTTATATGTTATGTTGAAGTTTTTGCATAACAATTTACTGGTTCGCTTTTACAATCATAATCAGTTCAATACAGCAGATTTGCAGCCACTTACCATGACATTATTAACATAAACACATGCTTACATTGATGATTGTGATATTACCATTGCATTTTAAACCTTTGTTAACTTTTGCGTTAATATCTTTATTTGCTTTATAAGAAATGTAAATTTTTAAGTTGTGATTTATGATGTTGGCAACCTTCTCTTCAACAATTGTTTACTGTAAAAAATCATACTGAAAGTTATCAAGGGACATCTTCTCCTCACATGTTTTCTTAATATATTTGTAAAATTATTAATCTACGTTTATGTAAAGTAGATTTTGTTACAAAGTGTTTTAACGCTTACGAACGGCTATTTGACTGAACTAGTTTTTCAGTAAAAATTTTAATTTGACTTTTTATGACCGCCGTCCTTTCGTAAGGCAAATTGTAGATTTATTGTTAGTTTTTTATTTTTTTATGGGTCAATAAATATTTTATACTTTTATAACTTATGCTATGTAGTTCGCGCCTAATTATAACTAGAAGTGGATCGCTCGGGGCATTCAAAATCGAACGTATTTCTGTATCTCAATTGGTACCTAAACATAGCGGCCAATTGACCCAGATCTACTGGATTTCCTTGAAACCTATGAAATTTCTCTTTTAGTGTCCGATCATTTACCCATCATTACAAAAATAACTATTGCGATCTAATCAAAGAAATTCAACTCTAAATTACATAACACTAAGACCAACTGAGACGTATACCGTAGCTATTTTGAAAAATACCCAGAAGATATAGAAGAAGCAAAAAAATGTAACAAACGGTCATACAAGCTACACCGCCGCGTAAATGAAAAAATTGCTCGACTAACATACACTTGGAAATAAAATAACTAGTAGTAGAGGAGTGAAAGCAAAAGCTGTCGGACATCATTCTCGAAAACCGACTGACAAATCAAAATCAATACTAAAAGAATTGACGGATGAATTAGTTAAATACCCATTAAGAATATAAACAATAACGGTGTAATATCGTAAAGGAAACTTTCTACAGCGATGAAATTAGAATAAAAATTTTTTTAAAAGGAATTAAGATGTTGATTAATGTCTCCATAATGATCAGCGTCAAAAATGCTGTCGAATGATGTGCTGCATGACATACGTGAGTATAATGAATTTTCGAAGTCGTAACGGTTACTTCCGGTTGCCGTTAACCGATTTGGCTGAAAAATCCCATGAAAGGTACTGACCTAAGATGTGTGTATGCCAAGTTTGAAGTGAATCCGTCGAATAGAACGGAAGTTATAGTGTCTCCAGATACACAGACAGACAGACAGGATGGAAATCCCATTAACTTTCTATAAGCTCCGCTGTAGAAAGTTAATAAATCCACGGCATCAATTCCTCTAATTCGAGTAACTACCCTAGTTCTTAGACCTTGGGCAAAAAGTGATAAGCAGAAAGCAGACTTGTTTGCAGATCATCTTGTTAAAGTATTTACTTTACACAGCACTAAATCAGATGTAAAAATCAAAGAGTTATTAAAGAAACCAATTGATAATATACCCAAGAATAGACTAACAACATCCAGGAAATTTGAAGATAAAATTAAACTGCTGAACACCAAAAAAAACACAGGAAATTGACCTCGTAACTGAAAGAATGTTAAAAGAATTACTAAGGAAGGAAGTAGTACTTCTGACGTATCTATTTAATGCCATCCTTAAGCTTAGTTATTAGCCTACCACTTAAAACAGCTCAAATTATCATGATTCTAAAGTTTGATAAGGATCCAACGAATATTACCTCATATAGACCGATAAGTCTACCCCTGTCGCTTCTAAAATTTTAGAAAAACTGATTCCAAAGGATCAAGGACAATTAATTTACCAACAGCTAGATTTCCGATAAGAAATTTAGACTTTAAGTCAATCGATAGTCTAAAACAATATTACATAGCTGTTCTACTAGATATTAACCAGACCTTTACAAAGTTTGGCACCCAGCCCAATCATATCTACTCTTTTCTAATAGACAATTTCAAAATAAATATAACAGCTCAACATTCAGTTTATATCCAATAACTACAGCTTTTCCGGGCAGTGTTTTGGGCCCTTTTTTAAACACCTTTTACGGGGTAGATTTACCAACAAACAGAAACACACACAGAGGTGCGTTTACAGAAGATACGGTTATACTTGCAAACATAAAAATCTAGTGGAAGCTGTTGATTATGTGCAAAACCACCTAAATTTTTCTCAAGGATGAGTTCTAAAATGGTGTGTAAAGATTAATAAACAAAAATTCCGGAACTTAATATTTACCCTTTAAAAATGACAATATCTAGCTCTGATAACAAAAATATACCGAAATTTGAAAAAGTCAAACATTTGGTAGTTAAATAAGTTGGAAGAGACACATCGCCACAAACTAATATAATGAAAATTGATACTAACACTGAAAAGTAACTTACTCATCTAGAAAGCGATCATCACAACCATTTGTATTTACGGCACTGCGGTTTAGAGTAATCATACAGAGAAATCATTAAAACATCCTCTGAATGATCATAGATGTCAAATTATACCATCCACATCGAAGACCTTACGTTGAAGGTGTCATTTACAAGCGAATCAGTAAACATTATAGTCGGCGTAACCCTTTTTAGAGCAACTTATCTATAGTGCTGACCATAGCAACATAAGCGTTCTTGGCCCATAAATCTCAAATAAGACCATAGCGTACCAGCACAGGGAACAGACCACATCATGTCATACGACTGTCCTTTTTTGTGTCAATACATATAATTACGTTTTGTTTCTAATTTTGGCTTCAAGATAAAATAATTGAAGAATAGTAGGAGTTTAAATTAAATTTCTCTTAAAGAACTCGTTAATATTTTTAGTACGGTAATTAAATAAGGCCACGTTTTAATGTCGTCATCAGGTTGTACACTATCCTTAAACATTTTCTTGTAAAGGAGTTTTATTAGTATTGCTGCATTATTGGAGGAATGTTTGGGGCTCAATAAAGGCTCATAAATTTTATTTCGTATTTTAGTCAGCTTAGTTAGTATCTTCTCTAACTGTGCTTATTTACCTTTACCTTTGTTCACGATAGAACATGAGTACCCATTGATTCAGTTTTGATACATAATTTAGGGTGTCCAGGTGTTTGTGCTCATTGCTACTGTATACACCAAGCTTGTCTGTAATTTCTTGATCAGTTAAATGCAAATTTGATTCGACTAGTTCTTGTTAATTTTCTAGTCCGAATTAGTTTTCAAAATTGCCATTATAAACTTTTTTATGTCTTTTATCATTGAAGTTAAGTTGTCATCCTTTTGGCAGCTGCTTGTATAAGTTGTTTTGTTGGCCTCCTTATCACTATCTTCATTTGGGGAAATAAAAAAATTCGTTAGGTACCAAATCCAAACTGTACAGTGAGCGATGAAACATGACTCACTTGAAGCTTGTAAATAGATCTTTTAAATATATTCAAGCGGATCACTTCTAAACTGCTTTTTGTGATGTAGTTGGATTAGTCGCAGTCTTGGATTCCAAAAGCACTGGACCTATTAGCTATTTATTCAGAAAGTGCTTCTTGAACTTATTTGGTCCGTTTAGGAAATGCTCCAGTCACTGCTTTCAGTGTCCTTCTGCCTCTTAGTTCTTTCATGTCACCAATTTTATTCATCCCGTCAGAATTTTGTTTAAATTCTTTGCGGTGACGCATCAGGACATTAAGGTGGAACTTGTTTACTGAGCTGAATTATTATCAGTAGGCATCCTAAAAGTTCACCGTACTAAAATTTTGCTGTACACAAGGCTATTTCTTACGATATTGTAAAGAGATAAAATTCTGTAGTTAAAACTTTATCTTTTGATTGAATTTTTATCGCATCATACAATAAAGTTGGCACCGTATACATGACCTGTTTTGCAATTAATTTTGACTGCATCATGCCCTTCGGCTCGCAAAAATCTAATAATTCTGCAGGTCTCGCGTTTAATAAGCTCTATATGTTTACATGCTCACTGTTTTGACTAGAATTATTAAGAAATGTCATGAATGAGGGGCGGAAGTGGAGTAAGAGCGAAAAGACTACCGAGCTTACTAATTGAATCTCATCAGACTATTCGGGGACATCAGAAGTAATGCAAAAAACTCAAATATTAATTTTTTTGTTACCTATTAAAAATTGAAATTTAAAACTTTACTAAGAAATACAGCTATTAAATATGTGGGGACGGAATATTACTCACATACTTTTTATTTACAGGCGCTTTTTTACATTAATTACAAGAGTTTATTAAGGCCACGAGAGTGCTGAGGTCCCAGCCGGCAGTTGGGTCGTGCCTGTGGCGTCGGCGCACGCTGAGGGTTGGTTCTTACAATCCGATGGTGGCTTGAACAATGTTTGCAGAACGCGCTGCAATAGTTCTTAATCGGTGACGCCGTTGCCGGTTTCACGGGGGATGGAGATTCACCGAACAGCTCTTCAGGAGCCGTACCCGGCGTCCCTGGACGGGCCTCTTCTGGGGTGTCGGTGTCAATAGGGCAGCGGTTCTGGTACCGGCGTTCTTTGGCGGTAGGCTCGCCACTGGTTCCGATAGTACCTTTTGGAGGTGTCGATCGGACGATGTTGGTGCTGGTCCTCCTGGGATGCCATAGGCCACGGTCACGTAGTTGTCGGAAATGATTCACCCTATACTTAGCGGCAAGCGTTGTTCGATGAGGGCCAAGGCTTTTAAATAGCGGCAAGGCCAGTTTGAATGCTTTCGAGTAGCGGCAGCAAACTGTCTTTGACTAGCGTGAGGGACGCTTTATCCCCTAAGGATTGTGCGTGGAAGGTGGCTCCTCCTAAAAAAAATCGTGTGATTGGGCAGGCTTGCACCCCTAATTTCCGGTTTCTGGGAATGCTTCTGGGCTCGGCATTACGCTAATTCGCTTCGCGGAAACACTTTGCGTTCCGATATTAGGCTAATTCTTTTGCTTCGTGAAAGTACTTTGCGTCCCGACAAACATGTAAATAAGAAAAATAATAAATAAAAGCTACAAAGTGTAAAATTTAAATTTTATGAATATATATTGCGAGCAAAATTTAATAAATGTCGGCACATGTGTGTAATAAATACATGCAAGAATAACAAAAGGACGAACGCCGCAATAATCTCTGTTTATCCTAAAGTATTTGACGTACATTATTAAATTTTTAAACTGAAATTCGGCCACAACATCCATTTAATTCAAAGCAAGCTCAGAGCAAACAAGGCGCGTTAACGATTATTAAAAAGCAAACCCGTTTGTTGCTTTATGGCGCATCCCAAGGTGAAAATGCCGCCAGGAAGGCTGTGTTGCCGAAAGTGCTCGTTTTTACACCGAACCAGGGAGCTTACGTGTATTTATTTTTCAAAACCGCCCCTTTTATTGGTAATTCGCGCAGCCCGTGCAATTAGTTACGGCTTTAATTACAAACGCTGCTCCGTTCATCTACGTGACTGCAGCTTACCTTAAGATTCGAATTTCCGCCGAAGCGTACGTAAAAATGAAGTGGGTATTTTGCATAACTTTAAATTAAAAAAAATAGTTAATTTTACATACAGTTAAGTGTGAGCTATCTTTTATCTAGTTTTTTTTTGTTCCATATAAGTTAAATATTTTTATTTAAGCCTTAGAAGAAATTTTTCTTAGAATCCTCTGTTTTGAAATTTCGCTTCTATAATATATTACAATCTAGACACAATTTTAACGCGTAGGTGCTCAATTCTGTTGAAATTTTTTAACTTTTTGCTGTGACTGCTGCTTTCAAGCAAAGTAATTTATTTCTGCGTACTACAAGAATTTTAAAGTATTTCGTTTATGTTGATCTTTGTGTTGTGAATTATATTACAATATTTTTTATTGGTTTCCGAGGGAGTAGTTCTCATATAGAAATGGTAGTTTTAAACGCTGAATGAACGGGGCGAGCGATCTTAAAAGCACTCCCTGTGTACAATGAACGGTCCGCACTTGTACTTTTGCTTAGAAATCCAAGGAAAGTATACAGCGAGGCCAGGACGGAGCCACCGCTTTATAAAAAGTATTTCCTTTCAGGTGGAGCAATGATCTTGATCTTTGTGGTGGAGAGTACAGAAGCAGTTATTTATTTTGCATAGGGTCAGCGGCGCTCGGATACATGGTAGTGCCACAGGACAGAATAGTGCTGGCAAACAGATTCTTACGGATGCCCGCGTTGTGCTTTATGAGGGGGTTGTATGTGCTTTTATGAATGCCACAGGACTCCCTAAGAATGAAGAAGGGCCTCAAAATAGCGAAAGTGCTCTTTGCCGATGGTAATGATTTGGTCATCGGGCAGCTCACGGCTCTTTTCAAGCGAGCTGGAGTTGGCGATAGTGGCCATTTATTGCTCTAAATCATAAGCTACATAAAAGAGTTGCTCCTGATGTTGAGGACAATTTCTCTCTCAGCTTTATGAGGATTTTCTTGAAGTAGTCCAGATGGGGAGGAGTAAAGCATAGTTTTTGTAGATGAGTACAGTGTTTTAAAAACCATCACCGAAATCGACCATGATACCAGTGGTACATCCAGATGCATACAGTAAGAGCACAGCCTGAATGCTGAGCGTACACGACTGGGGTGTTGAAAGTCTTGAATATGATTTAGCATTCAGCCGTGCTTCGTTTGCACTCATTTTAAAAATGTAACAATGCACTTCTTTAAGCTATTTAAGAATGCTTACAAGTTTGAGGCATTGGTGTCTTTGTAGTTTTATTTTTATTTTGAAAGCCAAGATAAAACACAAGGGGCAGTTCCAGCTAATAAACAGGGTCTTAGATGACAGTCACACTGTTTTAATCGGAATTCTCAATGCTTTGATGGTGAATGGAAACTAAAAACAAACTTTCTATGAAATTATAGCTACTCTATAAATGATAGCTGACTAAGTCTTTTGAATAGATGTACCTATATACGCTATTAATATTTTTCAGTTACTGCAAGCACTAGACATTTTTAAAATTTCTTTTAGCTAAAAGTTTTTAATCGCCGTAAAATAACTTTATTGGAAATCTGTTAAAGCAGCAAAGCATATTTTATGCAATACAATTAGTTTCGGAGTGCAATTCTTTATTACAATAGTAGCTGTGATACCAGTATTTTTACTTATCATTAACAATATTATAAAATTATTAACTTTGACATTGAAAGAAAATTGTAAAAGAACTTGATTTTTCGGGTGTGTGCCAATGCTGATAGAGCCGTGCTTTTCGAATACAATTTTGAAGAATGCAGTTCTTTAAAAACAAAACTAAATCAAATTTGTTCAAAAATAAATCACTAAAGTAATAACAAATTATTTAAATTTTAATTGTTTAAGAGCAGCTATTTACACGTAAAACACACCCTTCCGTATTATAAAAACAATAGTTATACTATTTTGTTTGCACATTTTGTACTTTTATGTATAATCAAAATTTATATAGAACCGCTTATCTAATAACTAATAAGCAATTTTTGTATTCGTTGCATAAATTGGGTGATGCATTGTCCGGTATTTTAAATTTTTAGTTTACCGTAAGCGTATTTCTTTACAAAACTTTAAAAAATGTATGTTTCGATCTTTCATATTTTACCTTCCAAATTTTAATGTCACCCTTGTACAGCAATATTTATCTTACTATTTCAATATCTGGTGCTGCGAGTCAGTTCTAGGTGGTATGTACACCATTTTGCATCTATTTCCCATATACTGATCCTGATGATACAGTAAACAGCTTCTTGGACATACTATTGCAACTGTCGCTACCTATCAAGAGATTCACCTTTGCAGAGCTGGAAGAAGAAATTCAACATCTTACCCATAAAAAAGCACCAGGGTATGAACTAATATCCGGTAAAGTTCTTGCTGAATTACCTTGAGTCGGTCTGGTGTTTCTAAGGAACCTTTTCAATTCTATCTTACGTCTCTATTATTGGCCGTTACCACTTAAATTCGCACAGATAATTCTCATACCAAAACCAGGTAAACCTGCTGAGGAAATTACATCTTACCGTCCAATAAGCTTACTGCCCCAAGTTTCTAAACTGTTAGAAAAACTTTTAGTTAGGAGAATACATGAAACAGATATATTGGAAAACTGCATCCCAGACCACCAGTTTGGGTTCAGAAAGTATCACTCTACCATTTAGCAATGTCATCACGTCGTAAATATGATCAACACAGCACTGGACTCTAAATCTTACTGTCCAGCAGTATTTATTGATATACAACAGGCGTTCGGTAAAGTATGGCATAAGGGGCTCTTATACAAACTCAAATTACACCTTCCAAGTGAATATTATTTACTTATAAAATCCTATTTATCAAATCGACACTTCCAGATAAAGTATGGCCAAGAATATTCTGCCATTCATTCAATCAACTCCGGAATACCACAAGGTAGCGTTCTTGGACCTCTTCTATATACATTGTTCACGGCAGACATACCTACAACAGTAGCTACAACTATAAGCACCTTCGCTGACGATACAGTCCTTCTCTCTTATTATACCAATCCTCAAACAGCCTCCTTAAACTTGCAACATCATCTGTCCCTCTTACAAACCTGGTTAAACAAATGGAGATTCCAAGTGAACGAAGCCAAATGCACCCAGGTAAATTTTACCCTAAATCGCTTGGAATGCCCGCCGGTGCATCTAAATAATATAACAATTCCTCAAGCAAATGAAACTCGCTACCTGGGCCTTCATTTAGACAAAAGACTCACGTGGAAACTGCATATATTAAAGAAACGAAAGGAAGTTGATCTACAACTTAAAAAAATGTACTGGTCACTTGGTAGGAAATCGTGTCTATCTTTAGATAATAAGATTCTACTTTATAAAATAATAATTAAACCTATCTGGACCTATGGCATCGAGCTGTGGGGATGCTCCTGCAAGTCAAACGTAAACATAATCCAACGGATGCAATCCAAAACACTGAGAATGTTAGCCAATGCTCCCTGGTGTGTTAGCAACGACACCCTACATACCGACCTGGAAATGCCAACAGTAGTAGAAGAACGTACTAAAAGAAGCAACAACCATTTCCTGCGACTTCAAGTTCATCCCAATGTCCTGGCATCCAGCCTGCAACATGATCCACCTCCTAGACGACTACAAAAAACGTGGCCCATTGATCTAAGAAGAAACTAACGGGATAATATCGATGGATGGACTCCCCCACGTCACTATCATCATCTCATTAGCTGATAGGACCTTATTATATGTTTATTATGTAAAATGGTTCTGATTGTTAATCTGCAAATAAACTATAAAAAAAAATTTCCCATATACATGTCGCAGTCCATAGGCGAAACAAATTATTTTATAAAATAAAAGATTATTTTGCGAAAAGGCACTTTTTACTTAGAGTCGAAAATGTAATTAAACATTTTAATTATTTTATAAAATACCAAAGTTACCTAGCAATTTTATAAAATAAGCAGGAAGTTCACCGGCGTGGGAAGTAAAGGTTCACCTAAACTTATTTGGTTTTATAAAGCAGGTTTACAACGACTAGTCAGATACAGGTATTCAGATATAATTTAAGAGCCATCTAGCATAAAAATATATCATGGTGAACATCCTAGGGCGAGTCGAACGTAGTCAGTGGGATAAATTCCGCTAAAATTGTGGAAAACAGCCATGGAAACGCATTGGTTGGTACAAGTGTAGGAAAGAAAAGTTGTAAGTAGAAAATATATTTACTACTAGCTTTTACGCGCTTTTGCGATGGAAAGGAAGCAACTGAGCAAGAGTCAAGTTTGTATCAGCCAAATCAAAGACACAGGATCGGCGATGTACGATTGATGACCCCATGTTTCGTGAGATTTAGGTAGGTAAATTGTTTTTGATTTGTGCGCACATTAGCAAAAAACAAAACCAAAATAATTATTATGTACTATAATCCATGCTTTCTCTCCTAATGTGCAACAAACGGACTTCTTTTTGTTGCTTTGCCCGAAGAGCGTCATAAGAGTCCATGTTTTGCGAAGGGGGAAATAATCCGACAACATGTGGCGGAGGTTTTGCGATTGTCTCCAAAGTTTTGTTGGCAGTTTTCAAAAGGTTTACATATTTCCAAGAATGTGTAGCAATTGTTATATATGTTAATAAAGGCAATTATTTGTATCTTCTGCTTTGTTTGTTTTCTGATCCCATTTATTTAACTTTGGACACATTTCGCATATTCGTTAGCGAAGATGAAAAAGCTGAACACCCTCTAAAAATTGTATGTCAGTTTTCCTTCAAAGATGCTAGGAGAAACAAAGAAATGCTCTTTTGGTTTTATTTTCCCTACCAATTTTTAATTTGCATTTTTAATTTATGTGTAGTGATATATGTTTGATTAACTATTTTCCCACAAATGACTACGTTGAAGAAAGTACTTCTTTAAATTAAATTAAAACTATGACTGTATTTAGGCAAAAAAAGAACGAAGAATTAATTATAAGCTGCAGTGTTAGCTGCTGTTACACATGGCTTTAACATTTTTGCACTTTTTCATGCTCTGCTCCCCTAAATTTATTAAACGGCTACTATTTTCCTCAAAATTGTCAGTTTTTGAGAATCTTCTGACAGAAACTCTACGAATTGCAGATACTCCTAAGTTTTACCTTGATATTTCTTACAATGATTTAGTACCTTTTATTTTTAAAATTATAAAAGAAGTATTGGTGCCGTTCCAGCTTAGAAATAATTAAACTCATAATTCCTGCTAAATTTAGCTTTTTAAATGTATACTCAAATATGCCTTCGTTTTGTCTTATGCTCTTTTGCTTTTACTGTTATCATTTTCTTTCATTCTTTAAGAGTTGCATAAAAATCTTAGTTCTTTCACACTAAATTTAGGAGCTTCTTCATTTACATAACTTTGCTTTCTATTACTGGGTTTTTTGGCATTCTTTCTTTACTTGAGTGTACACTAATGGTAAAATAATTCTAAAAAATTGTTTTTACCTCTTATTTATTGAAACGATTTATACTATTCTTGCATGTATTTAATCGCATGTAAGATTCTCCCGTGTTAAGAGTAATATGTCATGTTTTATTCGATTATTTCTAGGATTAATATTTTTTACTTGGTAATACCATTAATTAATGTTTTTTAATTGCCGACTAATTATCTTGGTTTAAATGTTTGATCACCTTCCAGCTTATGTTTATGAAAGTAATTCTGTAACGTTTCTTCAAACTTATTAATAAATTCTACATTTGATTTCTACGTTTACATATTAAAAACACAAACATCAGGTAGAACTGGCCACTGCACAGAATAATGTTCTCTATAGTCAGTAATATGAAGGGATATTATTCTACTTGTCCAACCAAACACAAGGAATCCAGAAAAGTACTTAAGAAAACAAATATTTTAAGATGATAAGGACGCAAATGAATGTGTGCATGACATAAATACTATAAATTTGCCATACCTTATTACAGATTGAAATAACAGATCCTGTCTATAGTGACATATTGTTGGTTCTTTTGGTCTTCTCTTCGAGGTAAATTTGAGAGATAAATAAACAATGAAAATACATTTATATTATATTATATTATATTTCCGTAGGTGACGATGACCTTTACGATCAGAGGTGCAGACCAATACAATTTCTATCTCGTCCTTATGTATTGTTACTTCCATGCCCTTAAGCTATTTTTAGTGTTATGGTGCCTCCTAATGATCACAAGTTGGGGGGGCGTAGGAGACAAATAATGCAAATTATTGTACAGCCATACCTGAGTCTTCCTTGACTTGTGAGTTGGAGCAAAGCCTTGTTAAAACACTTACACCAGTTCGGCAGCTAGCTGCTTTATAGAGAGTTTGGCAGTTGTTTTCAGTACGTTGACATAACTGTTGGCAATCACCTTCAGACCTTCTTCAAATAAGTGGGTGTCATGATACAACTTTCACTACTCATAAATCTTTGCATTATTACAGAGGTAGAAAACTTCAGATGCATCAAAGCAGATTCAACGGTTGTTTTTCGTCCGAAAAAATACAGAAGTTTTAGTGCTTGGACCTTTAACTTCCTCTCCATTCTGTTTTTCTCAGTCAGCAGTTCCTCAGAACGAAGTACCTGTAGTACAAATCCTGTAGTGCTAGATTGGCCTCGTCACGTTCATTTCCTTTGCCAGGTCAATTATGCTCAGCCCAGGATCTTGATTTATCACTGTGACTTTCAGTTAAAAAATGATTTTATTTTTCTACATATTCTCCGTTGACTTCAACACACTTGATCCAGCGCCTCTCCAACATCAGTATTCCTTCTCGGAAGTGAGAATCTGGAAGATTGTGAAAATATTCATCAACTTCCTCAGTGAATGCGAAGCGCTTCCCAGAAACAATTTTTTTTTAAGTTTAGGAACAGATAGAAGTCTGAGGCTGCCAAATCAGGAGAATAGGGGAGATGGTCGAGCAAATTATACCCCAAATCCCGCAGTTTTCCTATCACCAACGCAGGTGCGTTGTCCTGGTGAAAGATGATTTTTTTCTTCTTCAAACCAAACCTCTTCTCGGGAATTATGGTATCCAGCTGGTCAAGAAGGTTGGAGTAATATTCGCCTGTAATTGTTCTGCCTTTTACAAGATAATCAATTAACAGGATCCCTTTCGCATCTCAAAACACGCTGGCCACCTTTCCGACAGATGTGATCTACTTCGCTCTTTTTGGCGCTGAACCACCGGCTTCCACCCACTGCTTGGACTGCTGTTTCGTTTCTGGCGTGTAGTGGTGGACCCGTGTCTCATGCGTGGTGACAAATCGCCGCACAAAATCGGTCGGATCCCTGTTGAATCGGTCCAAAGACTGCTGCGAAAATTGTTTGCGCATTTGCTTTTGATCGGCATTCAGCAAATGCGGCACCCATCATGCGCAGAGCTTTCGCATCCCTAATTATTCGTGCAAGATGTTTCGCACTCTTTCTTCCGATATCCGCACAGCCTCAGCGATCTCACTCACCTTTACTCGCCTATTGTCCAACACGATATCATGCACTTTTTCGATGGTGTCCGGTGTGGTTGCGGTTTTTGGCCGTCCTTCACGTGTGTCATCTTCGAGGGATGTGCGACCACGTTTAAATTCAACTGCCCACTTTTTAACAGTTGACATGGAAGGAGTAGAGTCCCCGTAAACTTTGGTCAACTTCGGATGAATTTCCTTAGAGGTTAATCCATCCAAAACGAAGAATTTTATAACCGCACGATATTCAAGTTTATCCATTTTAACAAAAAACGTGCAGCATGTCTACCTAAAAAAATTCGTATAAATAAACTACTTGAGCGAACAAGTTGAAACTAGTCGTATGAACTAATGACACATGCACCCAAGCAGGAAGCATCATCTCTGTGTCAGGTCGAGAAATTTTCATCTTACCGTAGCACCTCCTACTGGTGGTCAGATTCTCTGTACTTTTTGGTTACATAGCAAACTTGTTCTTTTTTTATATCCAAACCACTCAATAATTTCTGTTAAGTGTAGCAGCTCTGCACTCATATTCTCGGCTCATTTTATCGAAAATCCTAAGTTGTTGATTATATGAAGCTAATTTGTTCTGATACATAATGGGGAATCGCGTATGCCTATAAGATGGCCATTCGGTAACATACAACCTAAAAAACTTTGGATTTACATCGACGACCCTGTATATCACGCAAATGTATGGAAAAGATTTAAGAGTTTCGTATATAAAGCGTTATTTCTATGAATATTTAGGTCACTTCCATCTTAAATGCTCCATATTTTGTTTTTCAGAAAATGTTTAGTGTTAAATTAGGTTTATCTATAATAAAATTAATTTAGTTTGTTTGAGAGTACCAATTATTTAATATATAGGCTCCGAAATAGTCATAATTAGTACACTTGTTGTTAGTGTCTGCTTGATTAATTACAAAAAAGCTACTAAACAAAATGGTATGCACTTTCTTATTTGTATTAGTAAGAAAAGAATACTTTATAATTAGTTTACTATAGTAGAAAGAGGTAAAGCTTGTTGACAGTAGGTGGTGCTAAATATTTTTTATTGTGCATAGAAATATGCAAGCAATACTCAAACCCGTACAGAACAACTTTCAAAACGGCCCGCTCGTTTACTCTCCTGCATTTCTAGACATCGTGTAAAGTAAAAGGATTTTAGCAAACTTTAAATTGCTGAGTATTTGGTTTAAACTGCTCTGAAGTTTTAAAACGCTCTTCGGAAATGCTCGAGTATTTGTTAACAAGCTTTGGGAGATGTGGTTGGAAACGAATACGTTTTTCCGATTTATCTTTAAGTAGAAACGCTTTCAATCTGACACACCTGCTTAAATATTACGCAGAACAAGCAATAATAGGAACGTTATATTTACTAAAATAAATACCAAAAAAGAAAAAACTATGAAGACAACTCAAACACAAAATCAAGGTAAACAAGTAATTTAGAAAATAATTAAAATTTACTTCTGCAGTAATATTAGTAGAAAGAGAAAGTGTAATTCAAATAAATGATATGTTCTGCTTTAATAAGTGCTTGAATTTTACTTCCAGGACAATTGTTGTATCTTTTATATAAAACTTGAATTATTTTTAGCACAATCATCAAATAAAAAAGTTATCTCAGCATAAGGAACAATATCAGAGACGATGGATGAAGGTAGTTCTTCATACATTGTCGCAGTAGCGTTTTACGTATAAAGCAGCAGACTTTCATGTTTGCATGACCATATTTTAAATTTCTATTTAACTTTTTAGTTTTAGCAACCAGTTCTCTTACAGATCTTTTATTCGATACATTATCCTTCTTATTATGGTAATTATTATAATGTTTAACAATTATTTTTTTGCCTTGCCCTTTATTGCTTTTATAGGACTTGCTTCTTTTATTTAAAGTATTCGTCTTCTAAAAAATTTAAGGAAAGCTACTATTTATGGAATTATTAATTATGGCTTTTCTAATAACATCACGCAACAAATTAATGAGAACGTCTTAAAGATTATGGAAGAAAAAGATTCTTTTATAATAATAATTAAAACATTTTATGTTCACATAAGAGTTCTCTTATGATAATCAGCAAAATTTTACATTTTATTATTGTTTGATGAAATAAATTATTGGCGAAAACATTACTCAATTGACATAGTGGATGTTGAGACCTACAACTGTACTAATGAGAGAAGCGATTACGACTAAGATTAATATTTATATTTCAAGAACGCAAGAGATACAACAAAACATAAATTAAAAGAATTAAAGAATTCTAAAGAATTGTTTATGAGATCTTAACTAAATAAATTACCTTAAATACTTAAACCAAAGACAAAGTAAAACTTAAAAGCTGAAAATAAATTTAAAAACAGATATCATACTATTAAAAAAATAGTAGTGCAGCATGATTTGAAAAATACCAAACTGCTAGAATATAAGATACAAAAAATAAGGAACTGAGCAAAACTATTAGTTACAAGTAGACAAGAAGGAATTTGGAAGTACTTTCAAAATACATGAACAGAACATCTGACAAAACAAACCCAGAAAGATAACACCATTATAGAGAAAAATATCCCATACGTAACTACAAACAAATACTGAACAATAAGGAAAAACCTTGAAATATGGACGTAATATTTGATAACGAAAGCTATCACAGCTAATCAACAATATAATAATATAAGACACAACACCAAGCAACTAAATGACAAATACAATAATCTCAATGTTTATAAAATGAAATTAAAATTCGCCAATTACAAAAAGCAAAGCTACTAAAAACAATATTAAACTTGCAACCAATATGATAATTAACAAAATTAGTACAATAATCACATTCAAATAGAAACAATAAGACGTTAGATTTGAATGATTTTGTACATGTGCAGTATTCGCTCTAGGACAAATAGTGATTTTGTAGTCTATACTTGTTCGCGCCAATCTCCAATTAGCTTTATTTGGATTTTAAATTAGGGCTGGCTGTCTTTTGGCTCCCTCTGTATACGCGTTTTAGTTTTGATTTGCTCGCTTGCGCGGTGCGCCGATATATAAGCAGATTCGGTCGAGGCCTCGCTTTCTATCGCTCGCTTTGTTTTTGGATTTTAGTTGTGATGGTTTAGAAAGCGTGCGATCAGCTTAAAATTTTTTGTGTCCTAGGCCGTTTTGTACGAGAATTAGCTGGCGTGTTTAATCGGCGGCAAGAGTTTCCACATTCCGGCGACCTTTTTGTTGAAAGCTGATTATATTTCGGGATTCGATATTTTATCGGCCGTTTTATTGGCCGATTGCATTTCGGGAGTTGAAACTTTGTCGGCGGAAAGACTCGGTTCTGTTTCCTTGTGTCTAACTTGGCGAGTAACCAAGAAAAACGTAGTCGCAAACTTTGGAGACAATCAGCTGAAGGACCTAAATCAGGAAAGACGTTTCCGATTAGCCCTGCGGCGAAGATTGGGGTAATTTGTCCTTTTTTCCATTCACATCCTTTTTCCGGGGAGCCGATTTCTGCAGCCATCCGCTTCCAAAGGTGAGTTTTCCAGCTTTGGCTTTTTGATTGAAGTTCCTTTGTTTAAAATTTTAAAATTACTATACTGTTCACTTTTGGCCGAAACAATATTTAAAGGTGTAATTACCTACAATACAAAAAACTAATAATGGTTTAACTTGTTGTTGAAGTTGAAAGCGCACTAGCTGAAAATAATTTCTGAAACCTTTATTATTTAACTTACTTATGCGCAAAAAAAAGGCTATCAAATATGAAACTGAGATATTTGCCTACGCTGCTGATGCAGCCTTAATTGCTAAAAACGAAAATGGCCTTCAACGACACTTACACATATTTAACCCGACGCCAAAAAGTGAATATGTTGATTATTGCTGCAAAATCTAAATGTGCTAAAACATCGAAGAAACCTGTAGAAGCAAACTTGCAGTGGGAGAAAAAATTATACAACTTTAAATATTGGTGCATTGATATCATAAGTAGTTAAAGAGGTGACATCTAGCAAAATAAGTATATTAATAAAGATACAAAAACAAAAATTTGAAATCAACTATAACACTCTTACTGACATACATAAAACACAAAAGAGTAATAAAATGTTAAAAATATTAATTAAAAAAAAATACGCAAGTATTTTGCTACGACGCCTGAAGAAAAATAAGTTACCAATAGAAAAAAGAAGCACAGAAAGATGTAAAAAATATTAGAGCAACAACCTGAATTCGTAAGGAGCACCATTGAAGAAGGAACCGATATAGAGTCTAAGATAAAAAAAAATAAAATTATACATTTTAAAAGCAAAATATTTTGGAAAGATAATTTTTAAGTTTCTTTTATTGTTGGTTTGTTGAGGTCCGAATCTAGAGAATGATTTGAAACATGCCATAGAGCATTAGTGAGCATTCAAACCGTTTTGGATTGAAAACTTTTAATATGTATTTGAGGTATTACAGCATCCCCAAAGTTTAATGCCATGTGTCCTTATTGGGTTTAAAATTGCTTATTTTCAAGCGAGAGCTATAAGCGTTTACCCAGAAATAAGTACATTTTCCTGATCTTGACATCCATTTCTTTCTTCTTTTTGATGATTTATGTAGTCTAAAGAATTTTACTGCCTGAGCTCGGGAAATTTATATGCCATTTAAGGTAAGAGGGGGAAATTTAGAACATCTAAGTGTATATGTTACATAGATACTTTTTGCTTCGTTAACTCTTGTTTTCCAATTGTGTAGCCGTATTTGAAGGTTCAAATGTTCTAGTGGCATTCGGTGGGTTAGGCTGTGTAGCCATTATTACAGTATCATTTTCTAACGTGATAAATGGGTGTCTGGAAGTGTAGAAAGTGGTACTCCTGAGTTGATCCTATGTGCCTGTCTATGTTTAATTTAAAAATACCTCTAAGATGGTTACTATTTCAGTAATAAGTAGTACTTATTCGGCAAAAGTAGTTTGAGTTTATGTAGTAGTCATTGGTGCCAAACTTTCAAGTCAAGTGCTTGATTAACTATAATGATCACTCAATGGCATTGTTATATTTTAGAACAATATTTAGGAAAGCTGAATTGTTGGAAATAGTCGGAAAAGATGTTTTTTAAGATGTGGCTTTTATGGATTCTTTTTAATATTAATTTTTTCAGGAGTTCGGATATTTGCGGCAGTCAACTGATTGGACGATATAAAGTAGGTTCATGTGGGGATTTCCCTGGTTTCAGTACTACAATTTTGAGCAAATTTAAATTGCAAAAATAGTTCAATCGGAGTATTGCGTTAAGTAAAAGTCTCAGAAACCGAATTTTTGTTTTGAGGAGTTCGGAAAGCACTTTATTATTAATCAGATCATATTCAGGGGACTTCTTTTTGCTTAGTATTTTAATTTTATTTCTAATTTCAGTTGTAGTAATGTATTTTTATAGGCGGTAACATCTGTAGAGGTGTTTCTAAAAATTTTTCGTTATCAAATTTAGAACATTTGATTGACAAGTAAATACTGATTGATGTAAGATGCCGGACGAATATTTCTACTTTTTTATCGTCTGATATAGCCCATTCAGTTGGCGATTTCTTTAGAGGTGAATTAGTTGTTTGGAGTTGCTTGCCTTTTACATTTAATTTCTAAGTAGTGTGATCCGTCCTGGATAAGATACTTAATTATTTTTGATACGTTTCTTGTCTAATCATGGTTAGTGTACGTTTTAAGTTGTTTGCTAGCATATTCTGTGTGTTTTTATCTATCGAATTGCGAGTTTGATGCCACCATGCTCTGCGCGTCTCTCTAAGTTTAGTATCTCAACAGAGATTATTATTTTTCTAGTTATGGTGTGGACGTTTATGCTCAAATTTATAACGTTGTAATAAAGAGAATTGTTGCTGTTTCTATCCGTAAGACAATTTTAAAGTGATATCGAGGAGAAGGTTTTCATCGATTAGCTCCTGAAATGTGTTCCAACTAGTTTTGTTATTAACCATTAAAGGTTAAGAAAGAGGTAACCTTGTAAAAAAGCAAGCTAAAGGTAAAGGTAATAATGGAAAATGGACAAATGTCAAAAACCGGCAAGAATACACAGACATGATAGAAGAACGACTAAATCAGATAAAAGATGAAGATAGCATCGAAGAAAGAAACGACGTTATTGTAAAAACACTAAAGGAAGCAACCCAGAAATACTGTAGCAAAGGAAACCTACGCACTAGCAAGATTAGTGC
Organism: Sinelater perroti; assembly: GCA_036346155.1. NCBI lineage: Eukaryota > Metazoa > Arthropoda > Insecta > Coleoptera > Elateridae > Sinelater > Sinelater perroti. The sequence continues at coordinate 4,093,182 of JARFIY010000341.1, forward strand.
CAACACAAAATCCCTAATAAAAAAAAGGAGAGAAATGGGAGACAAAAACTCAGAGGAATTCAGAAAAATCAATAAGGAAATATCAAACTATACAAAAATGAAAATCCTGCAGAAGTAGAAGACATAAAATATATCAGAAACCAGGGATCGGAAGATATACCTGAAATTAGTCTGGAAGAAAGAAAAGCAGCAATTGGAGAGATGAAAAATAACAGATCACCAGGAGACTAGCTGTCTTAAAAACCTTGAAATCTCTATTTAACGAATGTCTAATAGAGAAAAAACACCCACTCGATGGGACAAGGCCATCATCACTCTGATACATAAAAAAGGAGACGCTACGAATCTGACCAACTACAGACCTATTAGCTTGCTACAACACATATATAAGCTCTTTACGAGAATACTATCAAAACGTATAACTGTAAAACTTGACCTATACCAACCAAGAGAACAGGCTGGATTTAGAGTAGGGTTTAGTACGAATGATCACCTAACAGTACTTAAACTACTAATTGAAAAATGCGTAGAATATAACAAGCCTCTTATACTGATATTTGTAGATTATGAAAAGGCATTTGATTCGATAAATCAGCAACAACTCTTCCATGCTCTTTCGCAATGCCGAATAGACTCCAGATACACGGGTTTACTAAAATACATATATAACCACGCAACCGCATCAGTAAGATTACACGAAGACACCAACACATTTAAAATAGAAGAAGGGGTAAGACAGGTAGATGTCATATCCCCTAAATTATTCACGACACTCTTAGAATATATGTACAAAAACCTAGATTGGGAACAGTGTGGAATTAACATCAATGGTGAACTACTAAACCATCTAAGATTTGCCGATGATCTAGTCCTAATCACAGATAAGATAGACGAGGCAAATGAAATGCTACAAGAACTCAAAGCTGCCTCAAAGGAAGTCGGGCTTGACATAAGCTATACAAAGATAAAATATATGACAAACCTGGTCCTGAGCGATAACATTTCGGCAGATGATATAAAAATCGAACAAGTATACTTACACAAATACCTGGGACACGAGTTAACCATTGGGAGAGATAATCAAACCCACGAACTGAAGAGGAGGATCAATTTAACATGGGCAGCCTACGGTAAGCTCAGCAACATCTTTAAATCAGATATCCCAATATGCCTGAAGAGAAAAACGTTCGATCAGTGCATACTCCCTGTTCTCACTTATGGGGCTGAAACACTAACATTGACCAAGAAAACCATAAAAAAAATAAGAAAAACTTAGGCGGCAATGGAAAGGTCAATGCTAGAAATAACACTTAGGGACAAAACACCAAACACCACAATTAGGCAGCGAACAAAGGTGAAGGATGCTGTGTTGAGGATAGCTGAGCTGAAGTGGAACTGGGCGGGACACGTGGCAAGACTGAAAGATGAGAGATGGACAAGACGAATAATTGAATGGAGACCCAGACAAGACGCATTCAGAAGCAGAGGTATTGACCACCAACAAGATGTGGCCGATGATGTAAAAAAATTGAGGAAATTGGATCCAGATCGCACAGGACAGAAACAAATGGAAGGGTTTGAGGGAGGCCTATGTACAGCAGTGGACGACCTAGGCTGGGGAAGAAGACGAAGATTAAAGGTTTGGTGGTTTTTACTTTCCTTATCCATCCAGCAAATTGGATGTATTTGTTTAAATCGGTACTGGACCAATAGGATTGATGGGATGTCGAGAGTAAGATGGTTAGATCTTTTATTTTTGTATGAGTTTGGCCATTGTCTTTGCGCTTTATCAGTGGTTAGGCGTGATCTCCATGAGTGTTCTTGAGAATTAATAATACTCCGGACTATAAATTGGAGATTCTAAGTTGGATGTTATATAGTCATCAGTAAAGTTTTCTTTTACTTTCTTATCGCGTATATTAAGGGGTAATCGTAGATGTCAAAAGTTTGATCTACTAGTTTTCACATTTCTGACGATTAATGCCTAGAATCACTATCAAAGTTGGTTTAGGTGATTGTTTAGTTTCTTTATTTCTAGTAGTGTGTGTGTGTAGTGTGTTTATTGATAGTTGTGTTTGTTGTGTATGTGTAGTTGTGTAGTATTTGTTGTGTTGTATGTGTGATGTGTGTGTGTGTGTGTGTGTTGGTGTTTTAGTTTAGTATTAGTGTGATATTTTATTATGTGTGATTATTAATTGTATAGTTGTATAAATATTGTTTGTTTATATATATATATTTATATATATGTGTATGTTTATGTTATTATATGTGTGATATTTGTTATTAAATTAAGGTTGTGTGTTTGATTTGTGTGTGTGTGTGTGTTGTATGTGTGTGTGTGTGTGTGTTGTGTGTGTGTGTGTGTGTGTGTGTGTGATGTGTGCTGTGTGTGTGTGTGTGTGTGTGTGTGTGTGTGTGTCAGTGAACAGGATATCTTGAGAACCGTAAGAGCTAGAGACTTGAAATTTGGTATGCAAATTACTTGTAGGTAGAGGACGCAGTGCAAAACTTTTGGCCGAGCCGCTAGGTCGCAAAATCGGTCGCCAAGCGGTCGCGAACCTAAACGGTTAAAGATACAAAAAATTCATGAGAATAAAAATGATTTGTTATCACGTGATAAACATGAATTTAAAGTAAAAGTTGGTAAAATAGGAACTCGAAAAAAAATTGAAGCCCAGGATTTTTGCCAGAATTACCCAAATAATAGGATAAGGAAAGTCGTGTGATGTACACACCAGATTTTTTAATTGTGTTTGTATATTTTTGTTTAATATAATTAATATTCTTCCTATGTTATTCTAGATAAAACATTTTTTTAGTAATATTTCCTTAAATTTTAGTGGACTCACGCGAAAGCTAATAAAATCTAAAAATGCAAATGTAAATATTAAGAGCCAAATAGAATACGTTTTAGTATAACTTTATTGTAGGTTTTTAATAATCAAATTATAAAAAGTTACAATAGTTTCTGATTTTTAGACCACATAAAGCGTTAATGCAAGAAACTGAAGGTACTAGTTGTAGCAATAGCGCGAAAAACTTTAAATTTTGTGGTTATTATTATAAAATTTTGATTTTTTAACGTACATTTTTCTAGCATTACTTGTTTTCTTGTTTCGTTAAAATAAGTGGTACGAATGTAAACCCTTACTTTGTTTTTTATACTTTTTTTAGTATCTTTCAAGGTTATATGCAATATATTATATATAAACCAACTATCGTTAGCAATATGTTAATAAGATGTTTTTAAAGAGCAATAATTTTTGTAACTCAAGGTAAATTTTTTTTTTATTTTAACCCCTTTATTTACAATCTGTCGTAATTATACTATGGACAATAAGTAGTTGGTGTGTATATATTATAAGCAATGAGCAAAAACATGCTAATTGACATGCAGGGTCAGGCTCCAGTAAGCCCCCCTATAATTAATACACCATTCTATACTGCTAGCGAATGACTTGAATTGAAGGTACTTTAAGTAATTAACTAATTTATAAACTAATAGAATGGCACTGGAATAGCTTAATGTTCAAGAACAGCATTGAAACGCGTTGGTAGTTCGTTTGGTTTAAAACGCTTTAGGCGTTTTGGGCGATCTGGTTCGTTCATTAGAGAATGTACAAGGTCGTTAGGGTGTGCTGTTAATCGGTCTTTGTATTTTTGGGCAATTTTCCCTATTTCTTCTTTAATGGTTGGAACACTTAAGTCACTTAAAATCATTTTGTTCGGCACATATCACGGCGCATTAACTAAAGCCCAAAGCACTTTATTCTGGAACCTTTCGATGATGGCAAGGTTGGTGTTACTAGCAGTTCCCCAAAGTGAGGGACCGTAGGTCCATATTGGTTTCAGAATCACCTTATAGAGCTATAGCTTATTTTCTAACGAGAGTACAGAGTTTCTTCCAATCATCCAGTAAAGTTTCCTGTATTGTATCCCTAGCTGATTGCGTTTATTAAATATGTGGGTTCTCCAGGTCAAGCGTCGGTCTAGATGGAGTCCTAAATATTTTGCGGATTCTGCGTGTTTTATTTGTTGTCCGTTAAGTGAGATCGGTGGACAGTTATCACGGTTCATGGTGAACATTACATGTTGGGATTTGGTTTCGTTTACCGAGATTCTCCATACCTTGAGCCATTGCTGCAATTTATTTAGAGCGGTTTGCAGGTTGGAAGTTGCAGTATTCGGATTTAGGTGCGAAGCTAGAATTGTCGTATCGTCAGCAAAAGTGGCGGTTGTAGTTAGGCTTGTAGTTGGTAAGTCAGCTGTGAAGAGTAAGTAGAGGATAGGTCCTAGCACGCTGCCTTGGGGGACTCCCGATAGTATTGGGTGGAAGTTCGTGTGTTCATCTTGATAATTAACTAAGTTAAGTAAGACTTTAGTATTGGTATGGTAGATATTTTTTTAATTTATAGAAGAGGCCCAAGTGCCATACTTTATCGAACGCTTGTGAAATATCTAGAAACGCAGCGGAGCAATATCAATATTCATCTAGGTCGGTATGATCTACAAGTCGATGTATTTGTTGGATAGTAAGAAATGTAACCGTCTATTAGAACTGATGTACAAATAGGATTATTTTAAGATAAGCAAGTAAAAATCTTGTACTTTAAATATTACAAAATAGATATTTTGCATTTGCAGCAATAGACTTATGCCCACATAATATGTACCTACAATTCTCTTTTTATTTTAGAAAAATAATCATCGCAAAGCATTCGTATCACTAGGAATATTTTGGCCAACTTCATAAATGTTTATGTAGTCGTCAATATTTCCGCTCACTTACTTGCGTTGTTGGGTTTTAGGTTAGATCTAATAAATTTCAGGCTTCATTCCATACGTCATTATTTAATTTTAAGCTTCTTTTCTGATCTATTAATTGCCTTTATCGAGGACAGTGTTGAAATATGGCTTGCCATAATTGGAATAAAATTTTATGAACTTGTTAGCAGTTTTTAGGAGACATTTTGCAGATTATTAAAAAAACGATCTAACTAACCGAACCACAACAGATTTCTTCACTTTAAATTTTGTTTGAGTTACCACTGAACGTTACGAGAAATCTTTAGAATAGGAACTTCTTGGCAGGAATGATCTAATATCCTGCGTTATAATGGTCATACGTTGCAGTTTTTGTGATATTAATTTTCTCAACTATAAGGTTTACTGTAAAGAAGAAGCATATAATAAAATAAAAGTTTCAGTAGTTATTCCTAGCTGATTCTCTACTGACTAATAAAAAAAGTTTTTTAAAATTTTATTTAACAGTAAATGTTTTAGATTGGTAGGTATCAGCTGGTTTTCTAACTAGAAACAAATCTTTATGCTGATCTAAGAAGTCATCCAACCAATTACGGAGTGCAAAATATATTTACCAGGCTATTTCAATTTGTTTTGACTAGTATAAGGTACAACAATAATGGAAAGACTAAATCAAGAACCAATAGTATAAAAGATATAAAAACAGCAAATAAAAGGTAAAAATCAAATAACGAATGAAACTTTCCAAATTAGAAAAAAAAGTAAAAGTGGGAAAAAGTATAGTATAATAAAATGGAGAGCGATAACAATGATAGAAATTAAAATTATAGAAAAGAAATACAGAAAATAAGTAGAACAACCGACGTCCTAGATAAAGAAGGAAACGTAAACTAAAATAGGTGAGTATTTTAGCTTTTTTCCTAACAAGTCTTAGCGTCCAGGTACTTCTAAGTTTAAAAGTCTTTTTTTTTTGTTTTCGTAAAATATTTCCATTATTAACTTTGACAAATCAAAAGTCTACCTGATTTCAATTAGCTGTCTTTATTGCCTTAAGATTTCAGTAAATTTTAAGTCTCTTACATTTTTATATTCTACCTACTATAACGTATTGTGGCGTAGTAAAAGATTATGCAATTTGAGTTGCGGTTATAATAAAACACTTTTTGTCTGAAGCATTAGAACTTTTTTTAATGAACCAACAACTTTAAAAGCACCACCTTTTTCTTAGTAGACCTGCTTAGGATTAATACCGTAAATATGTACGTTTGTGTGTTTTGTAAAGTTATTTACTGCTTAAAACGTTTTATGGTTAGAATAGTTAGAATGGACAACATTGGCGAATACGAAGGTTTCTATGGCTAGTGTTTTGATGCATGATGTTGTTGCTTCTTTTGTGTGGGATTTCTAGTCCACCAACAAGTGATTTTTTAAGTGGTAGATAAAGAAATGCTTTCCAGATGGTACCGAGAAATTTAAATACTAAAACTAGCACAGGATATGACGGTTTTCCAGTAGAAGCGGTAATCCGACAGCGACTATATTCCATGTTATGTGCGGATGAAATTTCATCTTCCAACTTATTTGGCTGCCACTCCCCTTGATTTGCAGTTTGCATTTGATGAGCAGTACCGTTAGTACAGAATCTCATACGATGTTCATACATCAGTCTTTCTTACAGATTCTAGGGGAGACACGATTTTTCCAACTTTAAAATCTTAAAATAAACAACATAATTCACAATATTGTCCATCGCTGGCCACTACTTTCTTTCATCTTTCGGGCAGCGTACAAATCCCGCGTCGAAAAAACTGCTTCATCTTTTGAGGCGATCCACGTGTCGATCCAATTTTTGAGTTCTTTATAAGAACGTAAGTGCTGGTGAAGGCTGTGTTCCATTCATCGAAACAAGTGATACTCAGAGAGTGCAATGTCTGGAGAATACGGCGGGCGGGATAGGAATTCCCATTTCAACGTTTCCAAGTAAGTTTTGACCAACTTTGCGACATGGGGTCGAGCATTGTCATGCTGCAAAATTACTTTATCGTGTCTTTTGTTGTATTGCGGCCGTTTGTCTTTCGATGCTTACCTTAAACGCATTAAATATTTTCCATGCAGATCGCCTGTGATTGTTTCGGACGGTTTTAGCAGCTCATAATACACTACGCTAAGCTGTTCCAACCAAATATATAGCATGACCTTGGAGCTTCGAATATTTGGTTTGGCCGTCGACGTGGAAGCACGGCCGGAAACTCCCCATGATTTTTTGCTATTGGGGTTATCGTAATGCACCCATTTTTCATCCCCAGTCGCAACGCGATGCAGAAATCTCATCCGTCTTTTCCTTTTAAGCAGATGTTCACAAGCAAACAAACGCCGTTCAACTTCTCTCGGGTTTAATTTTATTATTTTTGAATTATTTCCATGGCTTTGAGGAGTTTTAAAATGGCTTGTTGAATCACTTGTAATAATCCTGCCAATTGTTTTTGCGATTGACACGAGTTTTTTATAAAGTAATGCCTCCTATTCTGCATCTTCTTCTTCTTTCTCGTTTCCCATTTATGCCTCACGGCGTTGGGCCCCTTATCCATTCCCTATATATAGCCTTACATTGTCTTCCCATTGTATTTGGGGGTCTGACTTTAGTTTTCTTCCCTCCATTCTTGTCTCCATTATCAGTTTCGGGTATCTTTCGATGTCCATGCGGTGCATGTGTCCGTACCACTATAGTTGTTTGTTCTCAATTTCGTGGACAATTGGGTATTGGTTCGGTTTCTCCCTTATACTGTTGTTTCTTATCCCTTCTCTTCTTTCCCAAAACTCTTCTGAGGTATTTCATCTCTGATGCAGTTATTTTTGACCTATGTTTATCGGTTATTGCCCATGTTTCTGCCCCGTATATCAGAGTCGGGGTGAATATCATTTTAAATAGGTGCATCTTTATAAACTTTTTCTCTTCTACCGCTTTTCCGGTTTTTAATGTCAAAATCACCGTTCTTGAAGCGTTGAAATCACCCACAACACGTTTTTTCACTAATAGCGGTCTTGCCATAAGCATTTGACAGAATTCGATTAGTCTCAGCTGCAGATTTCTGCATATTAAAGCAGAAAATTAAAATCTCTCGCAAATGACGAGAATTTTTGATTGGGTTATATTGACAAAAATCCAAGCTTATTGTATGACGTCTACATCTCTTTATTTCCACCACCACTTACCGCCTAATGACTTCTATTGAAAACCGGCGGAAGCAAAGTTGTACACCTATTTACATAAGATCGAACAACTACATGAACTAGAGGAGCAACTTAAAAACATTAATTAGGATATTTCAGGACTAGGTGAAATTAAAAGAACTGTTAAACACTGCTTAACCTTAACATCTGGTGGTCGTCTATTGTATTACACATTAGCGGAAATCGGGGAAAACAACATAAGAGGCGTAGGTTTTTTAATACATAAAAGAATAGCACACAATGTAATACATCACATTTCTATACAAGTAACTTGCTTATATAATCTCAAAGATATCCAAATTTTGTAATATAAAGATTATCCAGGTGTACATTCCAATGACAAAATATGAAAACGAAGTGGTTAAATGATTTTACAAAAGTATATCAGCAGTAATAGATAACAGTCGATAATTGGAGATTTTAATGTCAATAAAATAGATTTAAGCAAAAATAGGACGGGCTAGAGAAAAGGAATAAACGTGGAAAAACGGTAGTTAACTGCAGAACAACAGAACATATATGTAATGAACACTCTTTTTAAAAAACAAACGTAAAAAATGAAATTCGGTTACTTCTAACCCAAATATAGATAACAAAATAGACTACACATTATCATCGCACAAAGAAATTGTTAAAGATGTAACGCCGTTAAATAAGACAGAGAGTGACCCCAGAACCTTCGAAATTAAAATAGAAACAAACAAAACATTAGGAAGATAAAAGCGAATAAACAACGATAGACACAAAACTTTTAAAAGAAAATCGTATACAATATGAACAGGAATTGAGGGTGGGTTTTTCGGTAAATTTCGATCAAACTTCACAATAATTGTTTTTGTTTTTTGCAATCCTTGAATGGTCTAGAATATTCCCTTGAAGTCGTTTTTCGATATTCGAATTCGTTTTGAATGAAATCGCATTTTCAAGGTATAGCTGCACCGGCCAGATTAGACGCATTGGGAGCGCAGGTATACGGGCTGCTTTGGAAGTTGGTAAAACAGATTTTATGGGTATATAAACGATGTATTATAAATTTAAACAATATATGGCATCATTTTTGAAATTACTTACGTTACCAATTGTTACGTAGAAAAACGAATGGGATCTCGACTACGCGTCGTGAAAAAAAATACAAAAGGCATAGGAGAAAAAGGTGTTGGGAAATTGACGGACAAGCTAATAAAAGAACTAACAGTATATTATGGCTTCGTAATAAGAAGACATCCTGATTCAATCAAAGAGATGAAAAAAGCAATCTGGGCAACATTCAAATGACAAATCTTCAACCGATGATAAGCCCCAACACGAGTATTGACCCGAAGGCGAAAATAAGCCTGCTATAGCGTCTGAAGTACAACAAGCGATCAAACCCGTTTACGAGCTACTTTTGGAGGACGATTTGTAGAATGGTGCACAGGCGGAAACACTCAAAACTGTAACGAAAGTTTGAATGGTTGAGTCTGGCGTCTCGCCCCGAAACACCTTCACAGCGACCCAAAAACCGCTGAACTTGCCACCAATATCGCTACCTGCATTTTCAACGAAGGTTTTCACAGTGTTTTGAAGATCATGGAATTGCTCAGAATCGAAATCGGCCTGCGAACCAAATGTTTTTCCACTAGCAGTGACGCGCGCCGTATACGCGTGTCCAACATCCACTCGTCAGCAGCGAGGAAACGGGACAGAATGGAGGAAACCGAGGAGAAAAGAAAGCAGAACTAACTATTTGAGGAAGAAGAGGGTTTATTGTATGGCTCTCGAATAGCTGATTAGCTGTAAGTTAATAAAAAAGACTCTTATCAACAAAATAACATTGACAAAAACTTTAAATGCGTTTTACTCGAAGTCACGTTTTTCAAACTGGCGTGTACGATTACGGTCGATCTAATAAACATAGAACATTGTCGTCTAAGACACTTATAGAGGACCTTCTTTGTGGGAGCTTGACGTAAAAAAATTTCAAAAAAGTTTATTTTAAGTATTTTTTACAGAGCTTCAAACGTGAAAAAACCATGGAAATAAATAACTTTATTATTCGGAGGCCTCCATTTTTATGACAAAATCAACTTTTTTACTTTTTTTTACGTCAACCTCCCGAAAATTTAGTCTATTTATGGAATATCAATTAATTTTTAATTTTAGATAAACCGTTCGGGCTGGACTTTACACGCTAGGAGAGCATTGCAATCGCGCGCGCGCTACTGTTGACGCATGGTACGGGGTACCATAAAGGAATTTTTAACTGAAAAAATTCGTATCTATAGTCCAAAATACGTACTATTTGATTAAAAAAACCAAATTGTATCTTTTATATTTTCAGTAAAAAACAATTATGAAAATAGGCTTATTTTCAGCTCGATTATCGAAAAAAACCCTTACAAGAGAAATCTAGAAATAGCTGACTTATAGAGGTTGTTATGAACGATATGAACACTATTATAAACAAATCCTTGTTAGACTCAAGGAACAAAAAATGTAGCAACTATAAAATTGAGATGATCTTGTCATACCACGAGGCAGAACAACGAACGGTGGAATAAAGAAATACAACAATAGATACCGTGGACTGGTAGGAGAAGCGTGGGCCACCTCCAAAGCAGATAAAAGGATGACTTTAAGATAAGAATAACCAAAAAGAGACATATGGAAAAATAAAGGAGAGTGCTATATGCAACATTAAATGACAACAGGCTAATAAAGACGAAGGGGAAGTTCTCGAGTTGTAAACCTGTGGTCAAAGTTTTAAAACTTGAATTTTGTCCGCAACTGCGCCTGATACCTTCAGAAAAAAATTTCTAAAAATTTAGTTACTGCCATGTGTGCGTTTGCTTTCATACATGCATGTGCTAGCAATGGTGAGGTCCCATTATTGACGTCACCGGGCTAGTTGGTGAGGTAATTGGGTTAGCTACTAACGTAAATTGGATCGCTGCAAGTAACACCTCCCATTTGCTGATGTTACTTGCTTTTTTCACTACGCGGTGGTTTGTACTTGGAACTAATACATATGTACAAGCGTTACAATGGACGGAAAGAAATAGTACAATAGAACCTAACAGATATATACGTAAAACACAACCGAAATTGAACGCAGCAGGCAAAGCATTTTAGTGAAATGCCACTGACGCTAGCAAAAGCCAAGGTGGTACCTGCAACTATACAATTTACATCAGCAGCTTACCCCGTGGTGCGAACAACTATTCCCGTGGCGTCAGCAGCGCTCCCTAGCATTATTTCTACTACATGCACACTTTAGTTACTTGATTTTTAGAATATTGTATTCTGAAGATGTTCATTTTAGCTGTGAACGAAACATCAAAAGTTTCTAAACTTCAACCACGATGCATCAATAGCAATGGTATAAATAATTTTTACATTTATAAACGTATTATATCGATAAAAAATGTAACAAGTTGATTATAGAGTCTCGGCAAAATGAATCTGCCAATAAAAAAGAAATATTTGTAAAAGCCCCAAAATGACGCTGGAAACAGTGGCGCCGAGCAGCCTAACAGCAGAAAAATAAAAGGCGTAACAAATGGCAGCGGTATAACTGTAATAAATTCGATCCATTAACGCTTTCCAGGCTACAAACTCCGGCAAACAAACTAACGCCGAGCCATCTGTCTCTATTAATTCTACGTCTCAGTTACCGCTATCGACTGCCGTAGACTCGGTGACATAAGTTCCGGCGACTTTTATGGCAGTGTAAAACATGTCTCCGCGAATTCATTACCCTTAAAACTGCATCGGAGGAGGCATAAATCCCGCTCCGCTTCTTATACATCATACTTACAGCGGCCGCGCGCCGTGGAAGCTCCGCTTAGGGCCTGAAAGGCCCTCTGAGCGGCCGACACGCAATTTGTCCGACTCGAAGTAATGCAAGCAGTTTATGGATTGTGGCCGGGGACCAGACAAGGCAAACTCGGCAGCTAATGCAGTGTTGCGCCGCCGATGCAGCTCCTCACAATATGGGCGACATAAATCCTCCCTACCTGGCGCTGTTATTATTGCGGGGATATTGATAGCGTCATTAGGCGCGCAGCTCCTCAGACAACAACGCGCCGTGTTTTTCAGGTGTAGCACAACCCCGTGCCGCGCAGCCACCGGCCGTCTTCCAGAGCGCGTTTGACCCCACTTGATAATGGGAATTTAAAATTTTTATTACAATAGTACCCGAATCGAGAAACGCTGAGATATGTAAATTAGCAATTACCATATTCATACTAGAGAATAGACGCCGGGCGAACTTTTCTCCCCAATCTTCATAGAGCACCGGCACGGAAATATTTATTTAGTGACATAAAGCGTGATAACAAACAATAAAACCTGCACTTTAGTCGTCTGGGCGCGCTCGTTCAGCGATGCATTAACTCCGAAATTGCATTTAAGACGTAATTTATTCGCGCGTATGGAACCAATCTGCGTGGCAGGCAGAGTTATGGGGTCGCGGCGCATGCAGGACAGAATGCAAGGGCGCCGTGCATTAACACCCCCGGTGAAATATTTCGGCCGCTTTGCATGTAGCGGCGCGGCTGCGCCGGCAAGCCAGTTGCGATCGTTCTTCCCATTGTTTTCTGCTTTATGTCTCGTTCGTCAAGTTTGATTGCTTCTCTAATAAAACGAGTAGATTAATTATTGCAGTCGAGAGCGCCCACAGCCACGAGTGGAGCTTTCGGTGGAATTTGAAGAGAGCGCGGGGGTTTTGATTAATGAGAGCGCACAACTGAACCGCTTACGCCAAGTATAAATAGAAATACGGTTTTTACTTTGCAATAAAAACCCAAAAGCAAGTAGAAACTGTCATAAAATACGTGTTTTAATGCTAATTTCAGATAATGCTTAAAATGATTTAAAGGGGTTATCATCATTATCATCCTAAGCCCGTCGCAGATGTAGCCTGGACCTTTAGGCTTCCTATGTTCTTCTCCATGAGCTTCTTGTTGATGCTTTTTAGCGCTTATACCATTGAAATTTTTACGAATCACAGGCAATTCGTATGTAATATATTGTTGTTTTCCAGAAAATTTATTCAAATCAATACTTTTAAGTTCTTCATTAGTACATGATGTTTTCTAGAAAAGTATTCCTGGACTCTGACTACACACTTCTAGCCATACTGCCACAGAAATAAGAAAATTCTGTTTCGCTGTATTGATTTTTTGGTTCACAAATGCGGCGTTTGAAGTCGTTCACTTTCATATTCTAAACTGTAGCTAGCCCCTATTGCCCTAATTAACTCTTGCCAATCCCAAGGTGTAATTATTATTGTAGGGTGTTTCTTCACAGTCCACGCACAATAAGAGCGTGGATATGCTTCGCTTTTATATGGGTATAACCTCTTAGAAGGAACTTATGCATAATTGACTTCACTGAGGGGCACATATTCAAAAGGTAGAAATATTTTACTGCCATAATAATGTTTCGATTTTTGCTAGGGCAGTTATCAGACAAAATTATTAGTATCCCTGTATCTACCAACAACAGATTCATCCCAGACCATGGAGTAAGCCTTTTTCTCTATAGCGTCATATAAGGTTAAATTCGAAGTTCAGAGCTTCAATGAATAAAAACTTTTTGCATTAGATAATTGTGTGGGCAGGCACTTTTGTAAGTCTAACATGGCTACTTTGATTTTTTCTGGAGAGTTTAATTTATCATTTTTTCTGTTACTGTAGCGGGATTCAGCATCTTTTAAATGATAATCGGTTTTTTCTTGAACAACTGCTTGTTTTTCTTCTAAGTTTCTTGTAACGTCATTTTCAAACTATCGTACATATCACATCATTATATGGCAGTTTGAACGCTAAATTAAGCTCGGTACGATACAGACATGATTTAGTTATCTCACTTTTTTCACGATTTTCTTCCTCATATTTAACTCGATTCCGCGCTTATATTTCGAAGGCGGCGGACGTGTGTTTGTGCGCTCCGAAATATTGATGCTCGAGGCGTTCGACGCTGCCCGTGCCATTTAAGATAAAAGGATGACCGCGAGGTCAGTCATCGCCTGTTAAGTGATAGCTATTTAAATACGTACAATTTAACTTCTTATCAGTCTAGTACATTGAACCAAATAATAAAATGTTTCCAACGGGAAACGGCCCTGGTTCTGTAAACAATAATTATCGAACTGTGCCGCCACCAAATAGTACGCAGTGTTCCCCAATAGTAAATTCAGCAACAACGCCACAATTATATCTACCACAATCAGCAAATAACTCAATTCCTATAAATACTACATACTTTTTACAGAATCAGGAACAATCTCAAATACATATGCAAATGCAAAACTTACAACAACAGCAGCAACAAATGCAAGAAGCTGCAAACCAACAATCGCAATCATTTAAAAATTATCCTCCGCTTGTAAGAATGCTATCTACCAGTGATGAGGAGACTGATTATCCAACTACTGAAAACCCGTGGCAGGTAGTGAAAGGCGTTAAATGAAAAAGAAAAAATTTCCCAACCAAGCAACCTGTCTTGAATAATAGATATCACATTCTAAATACAGACAATGACAAACCCTTAAACACAAACAACACTCAAGAGGATATTTCAAAACCTCCTCTATTATTGTTTACGGGGTGGCTAACTTTTCTGAGATGGAGAAGAAATTAACTGATATTGTTGAAGAAGAACAGTATACTAGTAGAAACTTAGTCAACGATATTGTTAAAATTAACTGTAATAGTCCGGATACGTACAGAAAAATGGTAAAGTTCATGTTAGAATCTAAAACAATATATCATACTTATCAATCTAAGAAAGATAGAGCTTATAGGATCGTGGTAAAATATTTACATCACTCTATAGACACCCAAGAAATTAAAAATGTAATCACAAATCTAGGCCACAAAATCAGAAATATCGTTAATGTTAAACAAAAGGCAAACTAAAGCTCCTCTAAATATGTTTTTTGTTGACCTTGAACCAGCAAACAACAATAAAGACATTTACAAAATACGCCACTTGCTAAACAGTGTAGTACAAATCAAACCACCCAGAAGAAATAACATTATTCAGTGCACGAGATGCCAGTTCTATGGCCACTCCAAAACTTATAACCGTCCATTCATCTGCGTCAAATGTGGTGGCCCTCACAGCACTATAACCTTCAAAAAAAGCATGGACACTCCAGCTACGTGTGCACTATGTGGGGATGCACATCCCGCAAATTATAAAGGGTGTGAATACTACCATCGTCTCTATAAAAATACTAGAGTCTCTAACAATGCCGTTAACACTCTACCAACTCCAGAGAATGTAAACTTTTTGCCCGCATTCTTCTAATCTAAGACGTCCCAAAACTAGCTTTGCCAATGCACCCAAGAATAATACAATTAATGCCCCCAAACGCAGTACAACGATGATACCGCAAATATAAACTCAGTGCTTGGGAAATTCCTAGATGAATTTAAAAACATGTTCCAACAACTAATCCAACAAAACAGCATGGTTTTGAACATGCTTACAATGCTGATAGGAAAGAAATAATGGCTAAAGCACTTAGAATAGCTCTATAGAACTCAAAAGGTCTAATGCAACATAAGGAAGAAGTAAAAATCTTTCTTCGCCAACACCAAATAGACAAACTTCTAATTAGCAAAATCCACCTCACTGATAGATCATACTTTAAGATACCAAATTACATATTTTACCACACCAATCATCCTGACAACACACCGCATGCTGGCAGTGCAATATTAATAAAGGAATCAATTGAATATCATGAACTACTGGGTTACGTAAAAAACTATCTCCAAGCCATATCAATCAACGTCACAGCACTACCATACAACATAACAATCTCGGAAGTTTACTGCCCACTTCGGCATAACCTAAAAAAAGAAAACTTTACAGACTACTTCACAACCCTTGGTCCCAAATTTATATCCGGAGGTGACTATAACTCCAAGAACACTTTATGGAAATCACGCCTAACCACGACTAAAGGCAAAGAAATGGCCAAAACCATACAAGAGAAAAAGTATACATTCCTATCCACGGATACCCCAACACCAGATTTGCTGGATTTCTTTGTAACAAATTGAATTTCTCGCTCCTAAATGGATTTAGAACCGAACTATGACCTGTCTTTTCATCACACGCCTATAATTGCAACAATTGCCACATTAGTAGTAAATGTTAAAAATATACCAAGATCACAAAACTCAAGGACTGACGGGGAAGTCTATAAAGCCATACTCAACGAAACTGTATCCCTTAAGAATATTGCTGAATTAGAGGAAGCTATAAATACACTAATTTTACTCCTACAACAAGCAGCAAGCCGTGCAACACCAAAATTGAAAGCCCAAGGAAGCTTTATCAACATCTCACTTGAAATTAAAAAACTAATCAAAGAGAAAAGAAAAGGCAGAGCAAAATGGCATCAGTCTCATTTCCCAGGTGACAAAACTATATAGCTACAATCAACTAAGCAACAAACTTAAAACTAAGATTAAAGAAACGCAAGATAAGTCATTTCAGGATTATGTTACTAATCTCAATAGTTATTATTTGGAAACCAATAAAGGCTTCTGCAAAACCAACGCAAGCTAATCCCCCAATTCGCTTTGATATTCCAATACCTGGGAATTGGGCTAGAAGCAACAAAGAATAGGCCGACGTGTTTGCTGTACATCTAGCCGGAGTGTTTAGCCCTCAAAATTCTGTACCTTCACTAGAAATGTTAGCAGATATGCAAAATTATGTGGAAAGTATTGGGCATTTAAAACTGTTGAGCAGCCGTCCACCCCCCCACCCCTCCCCCCAGTACACCCACATCCTGCTGGTGCCGGATGTGATACCGAGTACGCTTATTGCCGTGTCTTCAAACACAAACCGGGAGGTTCTACTCTCATTACAGTACGACCAAATTAAGGTCCGCACACACACAGGACACCCGGACATGCACCCGAACAATTGTGCAAGTCGAGGCTGGGAAACTCAGGTACCGAACTATGCTCCTATTTCACCAGGTTAGAGTGCCGGAGGTGTTACGGCTCCGCCCGCCGGGTCCGACATTTATGGTCGGACATAATTAACGGGCGGTGGGGGCAATCCGAAGCCTCCCCCGCTTAAGTGCATGCTCGCACAAAGGCCAACAAGTCCCACCTGTTCCTACAACGGTGCCACCACCCCTAAGAGTCCAACACCAATGAGGGGGAACCGGGAAGCCGCCCCGGTTGGCTACACGACACGAGGACTAAGGGGGGGGGGGGCTTAGTCCTCGTGTCGGTAAGGTTCCCCTTACCACGTTTGACGAGTACCCGTCGAGGTCATTCTCGTGATATCTCTACCCCTCTGTTACTGACTAGCGTCATCCGTTACCCACAATTGTGGGATTGGGTAGCTCCACTAGCAGCTCTACGGATTTCACGCGCTACGAGGTAAGGCGCACTACCCACTCGTGTCGGTAAAGTTTCGTTTACCACGTTGGACGCGCAGCCGTCGAGGTGACTTGCGTGAGCCTCCACTCTACATCAGTTGATACTTGTTGAGTCCGTTACCCACACTATTGTGGGATAGGGTGACTCGAAGCACCTTTACGAGTCTGCGTCGTAGAGTGAAACGCAACCCCACTCGTGTCGGTAGAATTTCCTCCAGCACGTTGGACGAGCAGCCGTCGAAGTCGCTTGGGCGAACCTCTACCACATATCGCTACTGCTACCGGCGTCCTTTGCCCACAGGTGTGGGATAGGATAGCCTGCATAACAGTTTTAACGGGATAACGTCATGTGGTCTAAGGTCTCCGTAGGCCTTGGACCTAATCGATGCAGCAAATACTCCAGTCGACAGTACTCGTGTTGGTAGGATTTCTCCTGCCTCGTTTGACGAGTTGCCTGCGAGGTCACTTGCGTGAACTTCTACCCCACGTCATTACTACAGGCGGCATCTGTTACCTACGGATGTGGGATGGGGTAGCTCCACCCGCAGTTTTAAAGGTAAACGGTGTGGGGTCTCCCGTTTACCCGTTATTTATTTTTTCGTTATTTATTTCTAAGTTACTGTTAGTAGGGCTTATAACTTTGGTCTTGTCAATGTTCATGTTTAGTCAAATCTTACTGAAACTATGTTGCGGTTTTGTGATCAATGCTATTATTTCTTCAGTATTACTGATACATATCACAATATCATCTGCACAACGTAGATGACTCATCGTCGAGCAAAAATTGACAATCTTAATAGCTTTATTTCCTTGTCTTAGATTTTTAAAAACATTTCGGTGATGGAATGTCATCTTGAGGCACTCTTCTACTTATTTTTCTACATTTTTTGTAGATATTTTGATCACCATATATCATAAATAGCTCCTAAAGGAGCAAAGGGCGCCTTTTAAGGCGTTTCAGTAGCAGTAGTAGACATGTGTGTGCTGAGGCTGCCAGTCTTATGCACTGTCATGGGTCCGTCCAGCCTTCCCAATTTTATTAGTTAATATCTTCCATTCTTGCAATTGCTTTTGCTTCTTCCCAGGTTAGCTGAACTTGTTTTAATTCTTCTATAATTGTTCTTTTCCATGTGTTATTTGGTCTACCTCTTTTCCTTTTTCCTATTTTAGTGTAGTCTAGCGCTTGCCTTGTTATACTCTTTGTTGATTTTCTGAGTGTGTGACCAATCCATCTCCATTTCCGTTTCCGCATTGTCTCTTCTACTTTTTCTTCTTCTGTACTTCTCCATAATTCTTCATTACTAACTGTTTCAGGCCAGAAAATACCACCTATAATTCGGAGACACCTATTTATAAATGTTTGTAATTTATCCCACTGCTTTTTACTATATTTCCAGGTTTCTGCCCCATAGAGTAGTGTACTTTTTACGTTACTGCGGAAGAGTCTAAGTTTTGTTTTCCTGCTAATACTTGTAGCCCAAATTTTGTGTAGTGTTTTAAAGGCATTTTGAGCTAATAGTATACGTCTGTCTATACTATACTGCCTAAATAACAGAACTCTTCGACTTCTTCGATATCATTTCCCTCTATTTTGATTTTGGTTCCTTTTGTTTTGTCTGTAATTAGTAGTTTCGTTTTCTTCGTGTTTATTTGTAGACCTACTCTTCTTGCATTGTTGTCTAACCGGGATATTTTCTCTTGCATGTGTTTTGCGCTAGTTGTTATTAAGCAGATGTCATCAGCAAATTCTAAATCTTCCAATTTGTTGAACACATTCCAATTTTTATATCTCTCCTATATTTTGCTTGTAATGTTTGCATGAGTGCGTATAATTGGTCGTAGAATTCTTTTTTGACATCCTTCTCTTGCTGATTTGCTGGGGCATATACATTAATAATGGTAATGTTTCTAAATTTTGCCTTAAACCTTGCCCATAAAAGTCTCTCTGATATTCCCTCCCATTCTATTAAAGCCCTTGTTGATTCTTTATTCTCTTTCCTTACTAGCTTGTTCATTTTCATCTCCCGAGTAGAGTACGGTAGTGTCTCCTTGAAGCAGTCTTTGTCCTATTCCATTCCATCTTGATTCACTTACTCCTAGTATACTGATATTGTATTTGTTCATTTCATTTTATATTTGGTAAGCTTTACTTATTTCCGCCATTGTTCTTACATTCCAGCATCCTATGAAAATATTACTTCTTGTATCTATCAATCCTTCTACATTGTTCCTGCTATTTTTTCTTTTCTTTTTCTTATTTTTACATTTAGTTAAGTTAATATAATGTTATTATAGTATTTTACGTTTTTTTTATTTATTATTTTTTCTGTATGTACATTTCCTCTATTCGCATTAGCATTTTTTTATTCTTATTGTTTTTACTATTACTTTTATTATTTTTATTCATGTCCTTATTCATATCCTGTACCATTGCCTGCGTCTTTGTATTTAGTTGTTTTCTGGTTAGCTTTCGTCTTAAGTTTTTTGGCATTGTATCTGCGGCTCTTCCTGTTCTGGTTATTTTACGTAGTCTTTCTTGTAGGTCCTCATCAGGGATCTCTCGCTAAAGGTTCTCCTCATGTCTTTTCTTCTTTCTGGTTCGGGTTCTTTCCCCATTGCATTCAATTGTTCCAGGTAGTAGTCTTCTCCATCGATTATTAATTTATTGTATCTTAAAAGAACATGGTAACCTTGCTCTCTTATTTTATTTCTGTGTTTGATTAGTTGTTTTCTAATTTCCTACGTTTCTTTGGAGTAGTCCTCCTCTATGTATACGTTTTTTCCTCTCAAGTTTTTAGTTTCTTTAAGAACTTCCATTTTCTTTGGCCATTTTTCAAATTCCACTTGTACGGGTCTGGTATTTCTTGTTCGGTATTTACCCAATCTTCTAGTTTCTCTTATCTCTTCTTCAATTTTTATTTTTATTCCCATATCTCTAAAGGTCACGCTTATTTTTTCATATAATTGTAAATTACTCTCTTCTTCTTGGTCTTCTAGTCCGTGTATTATTATGTTCCTTTTCTTGATTTCCCTATTTATTTATTCTAATCTCTTCCCATGTTGTTCATTTTTTGTTTTAGGTATCTATTTTCTTCTCTGAGTCGCTCATTTTCGGTTTTAATTACTTGCATTTCCTTTTGAAGCCCATCTAGTTTTCTTTCCGTATGTAAATCTCTTTCCTCCATTCTATCTAGTTTCGCATTTATTTCCTTTAACAGTTCCTCCATTTTGCTAATCTCTTTAAGTTCCCTCTTTCGATCTAAAATTTCCTAAGGCCGGCTCTGTTTGTTATTTACCTATTTGTACGAAGTTTACAGCGTATTGATAAATATTTCACGCCGGCGTTGTAGGTAAATGCCGCGCTATCTGCTAACCCCGAATCGACTTCTCGGAAGGTCACGACGATCTCGGCATCTAATTTTACTTGAATTATTTAATAAATAATAGATCCTACCTTAGTTTGATCTTCTTCTATTACTATTGGCACTTAATATCACTTTATATTTCACTATGTAAATTAATTTGCTCTCTTAAGTTCTGTAATATGCAAAATTTGAGGCACGGAACCACACTCGGTACTTTATGCTCTCACTCCAGGCGCGGACGAGATGTTTTGATAAGGGTTGAATATATCAAATCGATTCTAGTGCTTTGAGAAATGTCCAAGTTTTGACTGAACCGAAAGTTTTTTGAAAATTGACGAAGACTAGGTGGACATTAATATTATATTTACCGATTTTCTCTAGAAAAACAGTCTGAAAATGTTATAAACGATATACTGTATATAACTATATGCTGTACTCTCTTTAGAAGCTAGCCTGGTCTATAGAGTAATTCAAATCTTAGTAAGTATTATTATAAATATCTGTAGATGCAATATTTCTATAGAATCTAAAAAAATGTTGTAAGTTTTCGAGATATTGAGTTTATTGATGATGTTTAAATTATTAGTGTTTACACACATTTTAACTGTTTATAAAATCTTTAAAAATGTTGACAATCTGCAAATTATATTATAGTTATGCTAATCATCATATATTTATATATATATAAATATGTTAAATCCTCATATTGCTTATGATTTTTGTTTTTAGTTTAATAATTGATAAGTATCGAGTACAACTGCAATATAACTTTAAATTCGTCGTCATGTTTTCCAAAACAAAAAATACATACTTAACACTATCATACTGTAAATTATTTATAATGCAAAATAAAATTCAGGTTCACGAGAATTCGCAATGCTAATTTAATAAAAAGTAAGCAAATCTATGCTGCAGTTGTCCTTCCAAAATGTTAAGCATTTTTACTTTATCGTTGCGTTTATTAGACCTCTACAACCCGTTGTGCACTGCAATAATGTCCCTTATTGTTAGAACAAGTGAGCTGAAAGCCGGAAACTATTGTTGTTTTCCTAACAAACTTCAAGGTTTTCTTAGTTTGCCATGTAAGACAATAGAATCCACTCGGGCGGAGTCGCCGCAGCATAAATGAACTGCTTTAAAATTCCGAGCAGCTTCCCTGGCGACTTTTACGTCGGCTTTATGTAGCAATGCGTGCTGCTCCCTGAAATTTATAATTTCTCGAGAAACCGCCACATTCCATCACCTTGAATTTGCAATTTCAGTTGCCGCGCCTCTATTAACAAACCGCCGCACACGTCCGGAGTGGCACTAAAGGTTAGTCAGTTCGTCCTAAACACGCCAAATAGAAAACATTCCGCTCAGACCTCGGCATTTGCCCGGCCGAACTGCCCGTTTGTTAACCTGGCAAGCCCTTTGTGCCCTACGCAGCGGGTATCTTACTTTATACCAACTTTATTTCTGAATAGTACCTCTTTGTCAACAGAGTCCCGACTGCTCCGCCGTATAAATCAGAAAATGGTTTCTGTAGCGCTTCGTGCCGGGACTCCAAATAGCCGAACGGCAAATAGAGCAGCAATTGTGCTCGTCTCCGGCGAGGCTGCGTCATAACTTGAAATTCATGCGCTTTAGTGTTTATTTCAGGTGCATTTGCCGTGGAGCAGCGTATCTATCACATTTACAAGCCGCGGAAAATCCCAGACTGTAGAGCTCTATTACGTTAGTTTTGTTTTTAATGTAAGCGAGATACCTTGTTACCGTCGTCTTTGTACGAGACACATTTTACTTAAAAAGTTCAACGATATCTGTCTTACAAATGATTCAGTAAAAATGAATATAATTCATCCTTTCTTGTTATAAATATGGCTCCAAAATTAAAACAATTCGAGTTTTGTAGCTTAAGCAGTGCAGACGTGCGAATTCAGTGTTTTCTGCGTTTTCCTCGCGCGGTATCCGTGACCGCGCCGCGCTATCGGCCCAGCCACCTACCTGTGATTAAATAACGCTAGCAAACGACAAAAATGGAAAAGGAGCAACAAACAAGTATCGCTTACGGGCAACCTACTAATTATAACTTTAACTACGCACAGGGTGTTCCAATACAATTTCCACTTCTCACCAACCTTCAGTTCGTAAGCTAACCGCTACCAACAGGTAATAATTTTTACTTATCTCAAAATCAGTATCTTCCCACCAATCTCAACGACAATTTGATGGCAGCTACCTCACAATCTTTAACTAACAACGACGGAATGACGTCTACTAGTGACGAAGAAACTCAAGAACTCGTAAACGATAACTCATCCAACACTAACAAGTGGCAAACCGTTAAACGTCTTAAACGTAGAAAACTAACCCAACCTATCAAAGAAACTTTAACAAATAGATATAACCAGCTAAATGAAGAAGAGGGAAGCACCTTTACCAAACAAGTAAACAATGCAACCATAAAACCTCCTCCGATATTTGTATACTGAGTTACACACTACAATGACATGATCTTTTGATCATTAAATACAGTTGCGGAAACTAAATCATTTAATACAAAAACTCTAACAGATAACACCATAAAAATAAAATGTCGTACTCCGGAAACCTACAGGAAACTAATAGACCACATGAAATATGCCAACATTATTTACCATACGTACCAGCCAAAAGAGGACCGTGCCTTCAGAGTGGTTATCAAAAACCTACAGCTTACAGCCGACATAAACGAAATTAAGCAAGAGCTAGCCAATCAGGGACACCAAGTCAGGAATATTTTAAATGGAAGAAGTAGAGTGTTCAAAGAACTATTAAATCTATTCTTTGTAGACCTCGAGCCCGCGAACAACAATAAAGAATTATATAACCTACAAGGTATTCAGAATAGAATAGTACAAAGTAAGCCACCCAGAAAAATCAAGGGCCTTACCCAGTGTACCCGTTGTCAATAATATGGTCACACCAAAACGTATTGTAACAGACCTTACTATTGTGTAAAATGTGGAGCAGCCCATAATTCCACAAGTTGTACAGAATCAAGCAACACCCCTGCCACATGTGCACTATGTGGTGGTCCCCATCCTGCTAATTACAGAGGATACAAATTCTACCACACCCTCCTGAAACAACCCAATAATGCCAACAACAGACTTAATGTTCAACAATTACCGGCACCGACACATCATATCCCACGACACAGAATACAACCAATAGCTCAAGCACAACAAGCCAACACCTACTCGAATATACTAAGAAATCAAAATCACAAAAACCACCAGAGGAAAACTCAATTACTCTCAGCACTTTTCTGAATGAGTTCAAGAACATGTTCCAACAGCTAATGCAACAAAACAGTTCAATTCTTATCATGCTTACAACGCTCATCAATAATATTCACTCAATTCGTACGAATTGCTCAATGGAATGCCAACGGCATCATTCAATACAAAAACGAAGTAGAAACTTTCCTACATCACAATTCAATCGACATACTACTTGTTAGCGAAATGCACTTTACAGACAGACCCTTCTTTTGTATACCATCTTATTTAACCTATAACACAAACCACCCGGACAACACTGCACATGCAGGTACTGCAATTTTAATAAAAAATACTATAAGTTACTAAGTATTGTCAAAGTATGAAACAAATAATTTGCAAGTCACTTCACTCAAAGTCAAAACGTCCTCCTACGAGATAACAGTTTCTGTAGTATATAGCCCTCTTAGGTACAACTTGAAACTAAACCACTTCAGGGACTTTTTTAACACACCCGGCTTCAAATTTATTGCTGGAGGCAACTTCAACATAAACATGCTCTCTGGGGCTTCAGGCATACAATTATCAAAGGTCGTGAGCTAGCTAATCTAATCCAGGAAAAAATTACTTATTCCTGGTAAACCAACATACTGGTCTAGTGATCCACATATAACTCCTGATCTGTTGAACTTCTTCATTATCAACGGAATCCCTTCACCATACATGAAAGTATTTTCTAGTTACGATTTGTCATCGGGGTCATTTCTCGATAATTGCAACAGTTAGTACTTTCGTAATTATTAAAAATTTTACACCTAAATTTCACAACAATAAAACCAACTGCGATAAATACAAAAATAAAGTGGAACAACGGATTATTCTAAAAACAATTCTTAAAACCCATAACGAAGACACTCTGGATGCCCTCACAAGTACCCTTAAACATTCAGTCATGAAAAGTACTCCACACCTGCTAATAGCTAATACCACAAAATCAATACCACTTAAAATAAAACACTTAATTGCTAAAACACGGAAAGCACGGTCTAGGTGACACCGAACTCAGACACCCGTGGATAAAAATATACTCAATCGTATTAGCAACCAATTAAAGACACAACTCAGAGAACTCCGTAAACAATCCTTCACTGACTACGTTACTAGACTAAGCAGATTCGACAATTCTATCTGGAGACCAATTAAATCCAAGAAAAAACCAAAAGAACACAATGCTCCAATAAATGGGCAAGAAGCGACCAAGAAAAGGCTGCCCTTTTTGCAGATTATCTCGCATCTGTTTTTAAGCTCAACAATCAAGATATAAAGAATGATATCGTAACAAGTTTATCCAACATTCCACAAACCCCATCTCGAATTAAATTCTTCACTCCACACGAAGTTCAGAACGTACTTAACCACATTAACATCCGCAAAGCACGGCACAGACGGTGTGGCGCTAAAAATGCTCAGGGAATTTCCGAAAAAGGACTCCTTATCACCTACATTTTAATGCCATTTTGAGACTGCAGCACTGGCCCCCAATGCTAAAAACAGCAGAAATAATCTTAATAAATAAGCGAGGGAAAAACCCAAATGACGTAGCCTCCTACTGACCAATTAGTTTGCTCACTACAATTTCTAAGGTATTAGAACGCTTATTACTACAGAGAGTAAATGCCGTTATTTTACCAGATACCTACTTCCTCCCCATTATTTTGGATTCCGACCAGGACACTACAGTTCAGCAAACACATCGATTAATCCAAGTTATTAACCACTCTTTTGAACAAAAACATTATTGTACTTCAGTTCTACTGTATGTCAGCCAGATCTTTGATAAGATCTGGCACACCGGTCTGTTACATAAAATTAAGGAAACCCTCTCACTAAAGTATTTCGACATCTTGAAATTCTATCTTTCAGATCGCATTTTAGAACCAAAGTGGGAGATGCCAAATTAGACTACCATTTCATAGAAGCAGATGTACCACAGGAAAACGTCTTGGGACCGACCCTTTACAACCTATATACATCCGACATCTCAACAACCACTGAAACTACTATCTGTATTTTGCTGATGACACTGCCATACTAGCAGCTCATGAAAACCCAGCAATAGCATCTAACTTAGTATAAACTCATTTAAACGTACTACAGGCTTGGTTGTATCTCTGGAAAATTAAAATAAATGAAAACAAATCACAGCACATAGACTTCACTCTAAGACACGAACGTTGTCCTCCGCTTTCTCTCAATAACGCCGAACTTCCTCGAGCGATATCTATCAAATATCTCGGATTCCACCTGGACACTAGGTTAACATGGAAAGATCACATTACCAAAAAACGAAAGCAGATTTACTTGAAGATTAAAGAACGCTATTGGCTGTTAGGGAAGAACTCAAAACTTTCCCTAGAAAACAAAATACTGCTATATAAAACAATCATAATCCCTATTAGGACGTATGGAATCGAAATCTGGGGCTGCGCAAGCAAATCCAATATAGCATTGCTCCAAAGAAGCCAATCTAAAGTGCTACGTATGATAACTCAAGCACCGTGGTATGTCTCGAACCAAACGCTACACGACGACCTGAGGATTTCTTATGTCAAAGATGTCATCAAACTACGAAGTAGAACCTATCACGATAGATTGACAGCCCACTTAAATAACCTGCTTCAACCATTACTGGAAAGAGAACACCCACGACGACTACATAGACTTTGGCCAGCAGACCTTCTTGTGGATTAAGAGAGTTCCTCACTGGAGGAGCTCTCGTCACGTCATTTTAAGCTGAAGTTCTGATGTACAATTAGCCCATAGAATGTAGTAGTTCTAATTGCTAATAAATATATATAAAAATTAAAACAGGATTTCTTGGAAAACTGGTGTGGCTCAGATGATTGAACTTAATTATTTTAAGGTACAGCAGTTGCCAGTGATCATTATACTATCACTGTCTGTTCCAAGCCAGGATAAAGGAGTAGATGGGTAGTACCAACCTCGCCAAAAAGACAGGGTTCAGCTGGCCCGGCTGATAGTACTCTATAAGGGCTCCTACCTAGAGCTACAGGGACAGAATGCCAACGTCTCTAAAGACGAAAGATGATAACGATGGAAAAGGCGGAAGGGCAGACTTCAATAGCGGTGTCTATACCCATATTTGGCGGCAGCATACAGCGTTTAACTCCTAAAAAGCGGCTGATAAAAACTCGCTAATCCGCTCGGCAAGCGTGGTATTTTAAGGTGTATAAACACTAAAATTTTCAAAAAATCAAATTTTTTATATAAATCAATATTTTATACCTCAAAAAACAAGTACTTCAAGTTGCAAGTAAAAATTCAAACTCTAAGTATTCAAAAAGCGAAATGGGAGTTCGCATCGGACTAAATCTATTCGACTTTTGTCAAAAGATCAACGAAGAGCGCGTCAATCACGCAAATTGTCAAGCACAGGCTAACACGCACGAAGGACGTCTGCATGCCCAGCAATCATTCCAGAAATCTATGGACGATGAAAAGCTACTATATGATGCAGGGATAGCAGACTAACAGAATAAATTAATTCATTCGATTTACCTCTTCTAAAACTTCTAACGCCGTTTCTCAAAATTACATTTTTTGACCTCGTTGACAGCATAGCTGAGATAGTTTTTGTCCAATTGACTTAATTCTAAATGGACTTTGTACACAAAAGTGTCTTCCTGGCATGACGTAGCCGTTTTTTCTACCATTCCTTACTTTTTTTTGTAAACAATTTTCTATTAGAAATTTCGACTTTTTTTAAATATTTACCTTTTTTTTTCAAATAAATAATTCAAAATTCCCTACGTCAAACTATAGCCAATCACATATCTATTAAGAATATTTTTTGTTTTTTGTTTTCAGACGTTCCGTTTTGCTGCAAAGCTGTGAACGCCAATGGGACCATTTTCAAAGGGCGCCATTTTTGATGGACCACTAAAATTTCAACGTTTATAGTATTTATACCCCTTAATGCAAAATCACCCCTGAGTAATCCAGCATTCAGAAGAATTTTAAAGCTCAAATACTTCAGGTGGGCAGGGTTGATTGTCCACAATCCCACATCGATACGCCGGTCTGCCTCTAGGATTCTGGGAGAAGCTAAAATTCGAAAATAAGAGACAGAAAGATAGACCGTCGTATGAAGATAAACACTGGAACTCTGAATGTAAGATCACTCTTTACAGAGGACAGATTAGCACTAGAAGAATAACTGATACGTAGAAGAACACGCCAGTATGAATGGTGTTGGAATTTTGATAAACAGAAAATTTACCAAAAATATTTGTTCAATGGTGGGCATATCATCAGTCATTAATATTTGATGACGATGGTTAAAGGCCTGCAAGAAGTAACAACAAAACGTAAAATAAAAATGATTATTATAAAAGCAAATATTAACGATGTAGCATCTATTCGTCTTGAAAATGACCTAATAGAACTTGTCAACGAATAAATATACTTAGGACAAATACCCAGACAGCAGAAATTTGAAGGAGGATAAAGTTAGCTTGGGCTGCCTATGGAAATCTAGAAAACTATGTTCAAAACAACAATACATCCGCAACGCATTAAGACTAGAGTGTTTAATCAATGCATTCTTCCAATATTCAAGTATGCCTTAGAAACATGGCCCCTTACGGAAACAGCGATAAAAAAACTGAAAGTTACGCAAAGAAGATTGGAAAGATCAACGTTGAGAGTGCGACTACGGGGCAGAAAATCAATCAAATGGATTCGAGATAAAACTAAAGTTGAGGACATCGTACGATGCATCGCAACCTTATAATGGCCACAACGACATCAATACGGTCGCAGGAAGACAATGGATAGGAGGGACGGCAAATCGACAGCTTGGGGTGGCGTATGTCCAGAGATGGCATATTTAAACGCTGGGGATGATAATGATGATGCACCAGTTATATTTTCCTTTATTTTATAACTGCTATTATTTAGTAGTTCCTGTAAAATTCTACAGTAAACAAGAAAATCAAAACTTTTTTCACATATCATGCGAGATTTCTTTATGGAAAAAGTATGTGGTTATTTGACATTTATTATTGAATTGCTGGTGATCAAATTTGGGAAAATTACAGGCAATTACGACCATTTTTTTGTTGCTAGCCTGTGGGTCACATAAGCAAAATTTTGAATTTTTTTCTTACTATAGCATGTGAGCTAAGTAGAATATTTAACATGTCACAACTAGCATCGGATATAGTCTATTTAGCAGATTTTTTTCAAATTGGTCAATGTGCCATAAACAATTGTGGCTCTGATCTTGAATTCGATATTTTTCTTCGATAGCTAATGATGACCAGCTATTAGTCCTACAATATTTTGAAAATGGACCCCGACAATTTTTTATAAAAAATTAAAATGTCAATTTCTACGTCTATGGGAGAAATTCGAAATTTGACAGCCTGGATAACCGCGGTCCGCATCGAAATTATGTATGAAACTTATAGCGTAGAAAGATATTGCCATGAGACATATTTTGGCCGAGTGAGAAGTGCCGGCAATTTTTTGTGACCGCTAGGGGACGTCAAAGTTTTTGTAACTTTTGGAAGATATTACGTTTAAAATGGCATCCATTCGATGGATTAGGATGGAAATGACGATAATTATCCATATCAAGCAAATTCAACATAAAGGCGGTTAACGTTGCCGAATTTTAAAAATTACTTAATAAATATTTCAAACGTCGAAATTTATTTCGAAGAATTAATACAGATATAATACCAAAATGTTTAATTATATATGAAAAATCATTATCTACATATTATTTACAAAAGTTCGTCTTCATTCTCGGACATTTCGACTTCATCATTATCGAATATTGACGCCAAATCCCGGTAATTATGCAAATTGACGTTATTATATCTGGCATAGGATAGATACCAGACAACGGCACAAACATGGGAACAACAGCCAACAGTCCGGAGTCCAGATTTGCATTTTCAGTAATAGCCTAATATTGACTCATATCCTCGGCCATTGGGTTTGTATTTGACGAAGACATGATATTGCTTTGATTCGATGTGTCGTAACCGGATTTTTGCTCTGATAGGATTTTGTACATCAGAGTATGTACAGTATTGCAGATAGAAATCAGAATTAGTCGATGATTTTGAGATGTGTTCCAAGACGTAGGATCTGCATCTTTTGATTTGATACGAATCCAATGTGAAACACATTATGTTGTGTTCGTCGAGTTTTGGAAAGTCTTTGAAAATGGTTTGGTCGAAGGTCTGCCATTTAGAAGTCTTTCTATCCAATTGCACTTCTTCTAAACTACACTCGGTGTTAGTGAAAACCAACATTCGTTCGGCAATAGATCCTTCCAACTCCTTATCGGACTCAATTGGTTGGAAGAACTCGTTGTAAAGAGCGGCTGCGATTTGCCAGTCGTCCATTGCGGTTTCAATCGATGAATTTGGTCATTTATTGGCCAAAAGTGCATTTCGTTTGAAAATTCCATTGACTTCAATCTTATATCGCACTTTTGTTACTTTTCTCGTCTCATTCGCCTGTCGAGATGTGTTTCAATAGAACACAAGTAGACGTCGCAACTCTGTATCGCTCTTTCAACACTTTGGCATCTCTGAAGTCATGGTCCACAATGAAGACATCACTATTTCTGACGAAAACTCGATCGAAATCTTCTATTTATTTAGTGATGATTCCGTCCATAATATTGGCATCGTTGTCTTTGGCTTTATATGGGCCAAATATACCCAAAATATAGCCATCATCAGCGATTACAATTATCGGTTTGATCAAATGACATCCTTTTTGAACTGAATAGGTCATTCTTTGAAATTCGTTATTAGTACTTTTCTGAATATAATATAATAATAAGTCCAGTCGCACATAACTGCGGTAATACCTGGTTCACAGTAGAGAGCTGTCACCATCTGCGACTGACGTGATTCGATTAGCTCTCGCGTCCACTCTCTAGGATTAAACTGCTTTCCAACCAAGTTTTTCTTGAGCTCTTTCTTGGTCGATTTCACAATTTTTGTGGTATGGTTTAGAGGAAGTCGAAAGTTTGTTTCTAACTGTCGATTCGTTTTTCCGGTGCCGAGTTTGGTCAGGTAGACGGTTAAAGCTTTTTGTGTCGATCGTTTAACCGTGTTTCGAAGATTCAATATAAAATTGTGCTTTTGTTAATCCAGTTATTGTTTCATAATCTTCCACGCGTTCGAAAGGCTGTGTTGATTCTTCGTTGTGATCAGATTAGAATACCAGTCAAATTCCCCTCCTTTAAGTGTCACTTTGCAGTCATAGGTCAGACGTTTTTAATCTGATTCACTTAGTTCATTTTTGTTGGTATAATGATGACGATAGCAACTGTAATTCGGCGGAACATAAATGCGCGTTTTGGCTAGCACCTTCTTTCGCACGATATCCGGTACTTTATTGCGAGAAGAAACGCATTGGCAAGCAATGCACTGGATTTCCGAAATTTTGACTTTTTTAACACCTGACACAGATCTTTCCCTATCTTCATCAAACAACTCTTGTGAACTATTGGACACGAGAGATTGTTGTGAAGAATTCGGTGTCGTGTTTGTTGACTGATCAAGGGATGAAGCGTTGGAATGTGTCGGCGATCGATCTCAGCCGGCGATAATCCGTACAACATTTTGCACAAAAGAAATCGTTGTCTGATATCGACTTGTCTTGAGTCTCTTCGACGAATTTTCGGATTTGAGCGCCGATTCCAGATTTCAGTCCATATGGCTTGTCCTTTGCATGGCTTAAAGACTTGTCGCAATTCGCACAATTTCTTTTTGTTTTTCTTCATCATCGAAACCTTAGAAAAATGAAATCAATAAAACTTGTTTCGTTTACAAAATGTTATTTTTTAATGATGACATTTTGATGATAATAATTGACCAACAAATACTTCGGATAGCTGTAGGAAAATGCTTGAAACTGCTTTAGCAGGATAAAGCCACAACTCACACGATTAGAGATCTCCTAAGACTCCCGTAGTCACGAGCCTTGCTCATCAGTCTTTATCCCGAGTCTTACTAGAAACACATGGCTGTAAATGATGTTCTAGTTTATAAGTCGAATATAAAGTTGTATATTAGTCAGCATAATAAGCCCTTGAGGATACAGTGCCAATATACGCGCTCCAACAAAGTAAGGTAGTATTTTATTGATCACAGCATATAAAAAAATTGAGATGTAAAGGTAAAACCATCCAGAAACTGAAAGACAACATCAGAAAATAAATTATTTCTGTATTTTTTCAAAAAGGGGTAACAATAGATGCACAATCCCTTATTAGATAACACAACAAGTTAACTTCACATACTCAACGCTCTACGATTGTCGACAAAATGAACTAAACATTCGCCTGCAGAGCTGTTATAATCGAATCTCTTTACACAGGAAAACCGCCGATAGAGAAGAACCAAATCTACAACGTACTCAAGGAGTATAGGAAATCCGATCACCAAAAGCAAGTAATTGCTGACAGGGAAACTCACATAAAGTGAGCTGGTTCCAAGAGAATTGATATATTTATCTATGAATTGAAAGACAAGATCGATCAAGATACTTGACGAGCCATAACTGATCTGACAAAGGAAATAGGCGTAGCGAAATCGACGGTGAGTCTGTCATAAGAAACTTTAACTGATAACAAAAGCAAGATGGATAAGAAGATAAAGGCTCAATTATTAAGTGGCGAAGCGAAGCGGAGTCAGTTACTAACTTCATGTTGCCATCCGTCCGAGCAATAACGAGAACGGCTAGGAATTCCCAAATTCTGTTTTCACCAATCGACAGGTGACCAAAACGGCTTGTTTGCTAGTGATTTTGAAACTGATTGGTCAAAGGTCAGCTAGAGGGTTCTCAAATTTGGGAGACCGCTTCGCCACTTCGCTATGCGTTGCAAGCTTTGCAGGTTTATTATTTAACAACATTAAACACGAGAGCGCTGCATTCCTGAAATTCTTTTCGGGCAAACAGAACTTCATCCAGGACAGAAAAGTGAATAGCCAAAGCGACTAAGGTCTATCAAAATTCATTTTTAGTGACTACCGTCATGCATACAAAGTTTCCTGTTTCTGTCATGGTGCTGGGGCTTAAGAGCAGCGAAGAGGATGTCATGGCGCCCTTCTTTAAGGAAGACATGAAGATAGCTGCTGACAGCTATATCTACGCGTTGTAGACAGCCCACAAAGCGAGGAAGACCCAGGCATCTAAATACATCAACTATTATTACCACTGGTCCCTTAACTTGTGGCCATATTCCAGTCCCGACTGCAATCCCCTTAACTATTACGTGTAAAAAACATCATAGCACCAAAGACAGCGTAAGGTTCTACATCATGGAGATAATTGAGCTGCAGCAGATTTAGGTCTTGATTTGAAAAAGTCGAAGTCGCTGATGGGGGCTACATTATATATATAATATAATTCTTAAATCTATTTATTGTAATTGTTTCAGGCGAATAAATTTAATTTTACTTGTAGTTTACCTCGACGACCCCCTATGGTATAAAAAGAACGTAAATTTGCGAACCAAACAAGAAGACCATTTGGCCTTGACAATTTTATGCTCTTTTTGTGAAAGTGTCCCAGTGTCAATAGCTCTTATTTTGCTGTGTTAATTCTTCCGACACTTAAAAAACAAATTTATCGGATCATTTTACGCTATCCAGCATTACAGTTAAATAAATCGAATAATTAGTGCTAATTAATTGAAACTGAACTGCAGCACAACGCACTCCCATAATTTAAAATTAACGATTGGTGCGCGCATATTTATGATATGCACGCGGCGCATGTAACATACAATCAATTAGTCGGCCAGTTTTTAAATTAAATAACTGCGCTCTAATTTACATTAGTATGCGTGCTCCGGCATTAACAAGAACAAAAATAATTTTAACTGTTACAAGTACGCGTGGCTGCGTATAAAATGTTAATGATTCACAAGCACGTTGTATTTAGCAATCAGCAGCATATGAAAATTCACATTATTAATAAAGCAATTGATTAGTGTAACGTTTAAAAAATATGTGATTATTGAGGTCGCTTATGCTAAAAATAAATACTAATGTAAAATAAAAACTAAATAACTTATCTGAAATTTTATTTTAAAATTAAAATTGTACAATGTCAAAACAAATTTTTTAAAAAAATTTTTTGATTAGCTTTGTTGTGTTTAATCTGATTTTCTTTAATACGAGATTAGATCAAATATAATTCGTAAACGTCTGTTGTGGCCTCGCCGCAGTCCCAATTCCCTTACTTTAATTGCTCTTACGAAGAGCAAACAATATCATCTTACTTGATTTACATTTTCTTTTACTTAAATTGGAGTCTGTATAAAATACAATAATCAAAAATTATGTACGATTAGACTTGAAAGCTACGATTCCGTGAGCCTAATACTGGGGTTACTTGTAAAATTACATATGTATTAAACAACTAGGTTATTGCAAGTACTACCTATTTACAACACTACTGCGTGAATCTATAAGGTAAGTCCAATGGCTTAATTCTACTCACTCTTCAAACGTTTGCACTACTGTCACGTAGGATTAAAGTCAGATAATTGGGTATGTACTTTACTATAGTGATTTTAAAGGAACTACTTTTAAATCACTTGTGGTAACTACATTTCGATAAAGTAAGAAACATTACCTATAGTACGTACTATTAGTATTGAGGCTGTTCCCCACAGGTGTATACCATAGGTCCATATGGACTTAAAGGCTACATTGTAGACGAGCAGTATGTTGCGAAGGAAAATTGTGAATTTTCTTCTTAAGAGCTAGTAATGTTTACTGAATCTTAAGTCGAGTTGTTTTGTATTTTCCATGTGAGACGTTTGTGTAGGTGCATACCTAAGTATTTCAACTCTGTTAATTGAGGTAACGGCACATGGGGTATGTTTTCTTTACATTTTGTAAAGGTAATGTGCTTCAACTATTATTCATTAATTTTTATCCACCACTTTTTAGCGGTGTTATATATCATTTAGGGTAGTTTACAGAACCTTAACAGTTGAAAACGGATTTTTTTGAATAAAATAGTTTTGTCGTTGGCAAAGGTTGCTGTGAATGTTTAATCGCTGGTGCGTAGGTCAGTGGTAAAAAGAAGATATAGGAGGGGCCCAATACGCTACCCTGAGACAACCAGAGCGGATGGGGTAAAGGTCGGTTGGCTGCTGCTTATATTTAACTTTGAAAAACTTATTTTCCAAATAAGACTTAAGGATAATGTAGTATGAATTAGGTAATACAGTTTTTAATTTAAAGAAGAGACCATTGTGCCAAACTTTGTCAAAAGCCTGGCTATCCCCAAAGAAACGCTGCGGAACAATACAATTTTTTTTAAAGGGTTGATTTATAAAGGCTACCACTTGATGAATTTGGTGTGTGGTAGAATGCTGATCTCGAAAACTAAACTGGTGGTTTTTCGAATAATTTATCAAGGATGGGAAAGAGACCAAGAGGTCTGTACTGGGTCGTTTACCAGGTTTGGAAATTAGGATTACTTGGGCAACGTTTCACTGCGCTGGGGAATAACGTAGTCCCAATACAGCGTTATGGATAGTTGTTAGCAAAATAGAGCCCCTACGTAAAATTTAAATGAGTTGCCCTGTAAGTAAGTCAAAGCCAGAAGCCGTTTTTGAGTGAAAATTAGTTTAAATCATGGTTCTAACATCCCCGACTGTAAACAAATCTGGTAAAAGAAACATCTAGCAAGAAGCTCCTAGTAAATTCTTAATTTCCAGTTCTTCCCCAGAGGTAACTGACAGTGGTAGATGTTGCGCAATCCGAGTCTGTGCGCGCCCAACTGGCATTTATTTTGTGTAAGGAAGAAACCAACTGTTTCTAATGGTTTTTTTTTGGTTTCTTTCCAAAAAGAATCCCATATTGCATTTAGGTTTTCGAGATACTCTTGATAGCTTTTGTTTTTTAGATTTCTGATTAGAGTTTTAATTCATTAAAAGCTGGGTTGTATCGCCTTTTACGTGGTGGTTTGTCAAATTTTCTTAAACTGTCTCTTTTTAGATATTTTCTTTTTGACAGACATTGGACTGCATTTTTGTACGCTTTTTGAAGCTATTTTAAGTGTAATCGCCCAAATAGATTCTTGAATTATTGTGGTGAGATGTAGAACAGCCTAAGTCTTCAATAGTTTTAGAGAATGTCTCAAGTTAAGTTCGGAATCGACCAGATGTCTGAATAGTAATTAATTCTGTTTATCACTGGTAATTGACATGTTGTCTTCAGTGCAGTAATTCGATTGTTATATTGTAAAGTTTAAATTATAATCTAGTTGAGGTGCTGGAATTAATGTATGGGAATTGGTAAATTCAGCTGTTGTTTCTGAAGGCATGAATTTCGCTGGGATAAAATTATGCTATATAGAGTTTAGTGCTATCGTAGCTAAGTAACACATCTGTGCTGGCTGCGTCAAACAGCTAATCTGTGTAAGAATCTCTTGCTGGTAAGCAAGTTGCAAAGCAAAAGTTTTTTGAATTATTTGCTATTGTTGCGGTTGTACAGCATATTAGTGTAGCCACTGTATATGTGACTGGGAATTAGTAATCATAGAAATGTTGCTATGATTGACAGTTTTTTGAGAATAATATAAATTTATATTGGTGAAACTGTTAGTAGAGTCGAGTACGAGCAGTGAATCGGTGCGGACGCCTTGCATGCGCTCCAATAACAGTGCGACACGCTTGACATAAACGCTTATCGCTGCAAGCAGTAAGTGATTTAATTTTACTTATTTCTACTAAATATTGTTAACAATTGCCAACCATGTTTTAAAAATGGATTACCAATTGCAAAATAAACGCAAATGTGATAAATTATCACCGCCTATCAATGAGGTGCAGAAACGGTACGCATGGACCACCCAAGATCTTTTAACAAGCAACAAATACTAACTACCACTACATCTGGAAACAGCCATAGCAACCACACATTCTTCGGAGAATGATAACACGCAAAACACATAATCAAACACCGAAAAAGTTAAAGTACTACCAATATAGCTGCATAATGGTGTTAACCATAAAGCATTAATAGAAAATATACAAAAACTCTCTACCGGACCATTTACAAAATCTTACAACACAACTACACTCCGTATTAACTTAACCAAAAACGAAGACTATCGAACACTAACAAAACATTTTACCACAAAACGAGGTACAGTACCATACTTATCAAAACCCAAACGACAAACCGATATCAGTGGTTATTAAGAATGTTCTACTTTCCCTCACTGACCGGGAAATAAAGGAAGAATTAATTAAGACCTTTCCAATAATAAAAGTAACTCGTTTATATACTAAAAAAAAAAAATACTACCACTGCCAGTTTGCGCAGTAGATTTAACTAAAAATGAACAAGTTAAACGCATTTACTCGTTAACATCAATGTACCATTCAATAGTAACAGTAGAAGCCAGAAGGAAAACGAAAAACATACCGCAATGCCACCGTTGTTAACAATATACGCATACAAAAAATGACTGTTCATTAAAACCGGCATGCGGCAAATGTGCTGGCAGCCACCTACATACAGACTGCAAAATGAAATCTAGCGATCCACCAACATGCGCAAACTGCGGAGGAAACGACAGTGCAAACTATCGGGGATACCCGCATCACATACAGCTATTAAAGTAACGAACTAGAACCCAACCAACTACCACCAGTGCTCCCCATCCATATGCCAACGTAAACAACACGCAGACATTTGCAGAAAAACTCAAAAGTGGATTAAATCCAATTAACAATACAACCACTTCAGCTAATGGACTAACAATACCCGACAACATCACACAACTCATCATAGACCTAATAACACCTTAGCTAAGCCAAATTAAATCGTTTATCACGAATATTCTGTTGCCGCTACTTCAATGGACCATAAACATAAAAAAGTCATACACAATTTAACCATCCTTAATTGGAACGCGAACGGAATCAACACCCAACGTTCACTATTCATAGCCTTCTTAGCCCGATATAATGTAGATATTGCCTGCACAACAGAGACCTACCTAGACGACACCATCAAATTTAAAATTCCAGGATATCACACCTATCGTAATTATCGGATTTCTACTATAGCCGCAGGAGGAGTGGCGACTATTATAAAAACAAAATCCAAACATACACGACTTCCTGAAATCAACAATTTAAAAATTGAAACAACAGATAAAGGTTACACTAGATGATCAGAGCCACGTTACAGTAATAAGTGCTTACAGGCAACCAAACAAAAAACTAATCGAAGAAGATATTAAAAAAATCTGGACCACTATTAGTCATAGGCAATATAAATTCTACAAACACATTATGGGGCTGTAGAGCTACTAATCCAGAGGGAATAAAACTCGAAAATTTTGCAATAAACAACGCATTTCAAATCTTAACTCCCGACGAGTGCACTTATTACCCCTACCGATTTGATCACCAGCCCGATCTTCTCGACATTGTTCTTCAAACAAACAACCCAACCCAAAACTTATCAACGGGAAAATAGACTGAAATCAATTTAAAAAATTATTAGATAACAATTTGCATTTTTCTAAAAGCCTCCACACCACCGATGATATAGACTCGATGATAAACCACATTACCACATCGATACAAAGCAGTACAAAAATGTCCTGCAAACCACAATAAAGGACCATTCCAAGAAACTACAATTATCCCCCGAGATACATAATTGAACTAATTAAAACCAAAAGCCAAATTCGACATGAATGGCAAATAACCAAGAACCCCGTAACCAAAAATCTCCTAAACAATATTACACACCTAATCAAAGGGGAATTAGACAACATAAGAATAAATCATTACAAGCAACAGATAGCTGATCTTAATCCAGGAGACATAGGGTTTTGGAGAACAACAAGAAACATATTACACCAAAGTGAAGGAATTCACACACTAGCTACAGAAACTGACAACGAAAAGTATAGTTGCGACGCCGAAAAAGCTGCTGCTTTTGCATCACACCTCGAAAAGACCTTCACTCCAGCAATTATCTCAACTCTTGCAAGTAATTAACGACATTGAACGAAATATACCTATATCGGATCGCACAAAACCAACTTCACCCAACGAACTTAAAAGTATAATAGATACACTACCCAAAAAGAAAACTCCCGGCCATGATCTCATTACAAACATCCTCCAACACCTAACAGATAAAGCACTTGCTTACTTAAGCACCACTTATAATGCTTGTTTTAGACAGGGTTATTTCCCATAATCATGGAGACATGCACAAATAATCATGTTCGCAAAACCAGAAAAAGACAAGAAAAAAGTAAAAAACTACAGACCGATAAGTCTCTTAACTTCACTATCTAAATTATTAGAAAAGATCATACATAAACGCTTGATTAACAGTATTGAAAATCTCAACATATTACCCACATTTCAATTTGAATTTCGTATACGTCACTCAACGTGTCATCAATTATAGAGAATAAGTGAACTTATCGAACGGGGCTTCGAAAGCAAACTATATATCACAGGAATATTTTTAGATATCTTAAAGGCTTTTGACAAAATCGAAGGTCTTAAAAAAAGATTCGAAACGTAGATATTCCTACTAACCTTAAAGCCATCATCTTCTGCTTCCTGGAAAATCAAACCTGTGCAATTAGGGTTAACTCAACATTGTCTGAAACCAAAAACATTTGAGCTGGCGTTCCACAAGGCAGCATACTAGGACCAATCCTATTCAACATATACACTTCAGATATACCTGAAATTACAACAACGCTAGCAACGTTTGTCGATGACACGGCCATTTTTACTCAAGCGACCAAACTAGAAAATTCAGTGATAGCATTGCAACATGCAACAAACAGCCTGTCTTCCTGGTTCAAACAAAGGAATATGCAAATTAACGGTGATAAATGCCAAGCCAAAATATTTACCCTGCGAAGAATCAATAACCCCCCTAATGTACATATCAACAATAGTATAATATCTAAAAACCCAAATGACTCTGCAGTTAAATACTTAGGAGTTTACCTCGACACTCGGTTAAGTTGGAAATATCACATTAATCACAAATTAACGCAAAGCTATACTAGGCTAAGATAATTGTATCTCTTGATAAATAGAAATTCAACACTAAAAATTGAATGTGCGGTACTTTTGTACAAAAGCCTGCTACGACCTCTGGCTCTATACGCATCACCTGTATGGTGTAATACTTCCAATGGTACATACGAAACACACAACTACATCAAGAACTAGGCGTATTATACATGAAAGAGTTTCTTAAAAAATGTGCTAACAACTTTATTACTAACTCAAGTGCGTGTAGTGGTGCGGTACACTATGAACTGTTTCAAACAAACTAGA
This sequence comes from Sinelater perroti, assembly GCA_036346155.1. Classification (NCBI taxonomy): domain Eukaryota; kingdom Metazoa; phylum Arthropoda; class Insecta; order Coleoptera; family Elateridae; genus Sinelater; species Sinelater perroti. The sequence continues at coordinate 4,133,595 of JARFIY010000341.1, forward strand.
CTAAAACGTAGATTACCACAAGATATTATTCAACGTAATCGCGAACACAGTTAAATCACAATTATTGTTATGTTCAATCATTATTGTCATTGGAGAGGCAGGCGTGTAAATAGCCGCTCTCGTGGTGCGGTATGGAAACGTAGTACGGCCCGTATTGGAACGTCAACCGATAAGGCCAAAATCGTCCTTAAACGGCCGTCGCGAAAGCAGATGGCTACCGATATCAACCAACGAGTATTGCCAAATCGCTCACCTGAATCGGCTTCGGCTTCGGCTTCGTCGGCGATGGTTCCACAGTGGCCACCTTGCTGCGTTGCGAATCTATGCGGGTTGATAAGACACGACCGAACTGGTCGCGCTGCGGGATGCGAATGTTTCTTGCGGGTGTTAAGACACGACCTAACTGGTCGCGCTGCGGATTGCTAATGTGCGGGTGTTAAGACATGACCAAACTGGCCGCGCTGCGGAATGCGAATGTGCGGGTGTTAAGACACGACCGAACTGGTCGCGCTGCGGGATGCGAATGTTGCCGGGCTTCGCGCCTGGCTTGGCGGTAGGTCTTTGCGGGCAATTTTCATTCGACAGCACCTTTCATATCAAAAGGCGCCGCCGACGGCGTATGCAGACTTGTCGGCTGAGCAAAAGCCCATATGCCGTTTTGTGTGCGATGGCAAAACGTAGCAGATATCAAAGGCCCGCATGCCGCCGCGATATAAAGCGGTTCAAGGGCGAAAAGGCCGCCACACCAGTCATAGTTAATCATTATTATTAATCGATATTGTTTTTACATACCGATGAGATTGCTAATTAGTCTCATTCTATTATAATTTAGTTGTTGTATTCTAATTTATCAATGCTATGTATAACAAACTGGCAATTGTTGATCTGGCAATAAACTTGTAATTAAAAAAAACTGTTAGTGTTGATGTTATACATGATGAAATTATATTGTCGGAATTATTGGCAATGAATACTTAAAAGTTGCTAGGTATATGGCTGGGACTAATATCGCACGTCTGCACTGCTTGAGCTGAAGAGCTCGAATACCTGATCTAAAACAGAAAGTTGTCATATCCGAGACGTATAACTCTTTTATAACAACACCAAGTCCTATCTCACAATCTAATCACAACAAAAATTAGTTGAATAGTTGTGAACTATCCTCAAAAGTCATTTTTATGATCTATGTCTCTTTCCACATGTTTGAATTATTTAAGGAGGGGTTGTTTTAAACTCGTAAGTAAAGCAACTGGTTATAGACACCCTTTAACTCTAAAGTTATTCAAACTTCTGTTGGATTTAATTTTTTCGGTTCTTCAATTTTCTCTAATTTATTCCATAAAATTTAACAGATCTCATATATTTTTTTATTTTACTACATGTGAAGGAAATAATACGTTTCAAACACCTAATAGTGCTGATTTATTTCTCTTTTTTTCCCTTTTTTGATTTAATAGTAGTGAATACGCTTGACAAATTTTGATATTTAACATATGCAACGTCATGTTATTGTAAACCTACAACAAAATAATCCAAATTCCACATAAAACGTCTTTAATCACTCTGAGATAATGTGGATCATAACAAATTTAATTATCCCAGTCCCTACTAATAAATAAAATAAAACTAATAATCTCACAAAGAGCGAACCATAGAGCATATAAATTAAAAACATGTCAATTAATTTAAAATTAAACATTTTTTTCTTTGTTTTTTGATTAGGATAATTTGTTAGATATCTTGTTTATTTAGGTCGCTGTTGAAAATTTTTTAAACCCAGACGGTCCATCGCCCACGTGCGGTTAATTGCCGGCGGGGTCAAAGACCCGCATGATTCTGTTCGACTATCTGCACCACTTCCACTGCCCGAATGAGGAGTTAGAAAGTGCAACTAACCAAATGGGCTTTCTAAATTTTTCTTTGTGCAAATAACCATAAAAATGCTTACATTTTAGTTTCTTGTTATTCTTTTTCTTATTGATTTTAAAATGTTTTGACATTTTATGTGGTACTGCGATAGAATACAAATATTCCTTGATATTAAAATCATGTTTGTATTACATACTGTCGTAAAATATAAACGCATTCCATGTGACTGCTAAATTATAGTAGCGGTTATTAAAGTTTTCTATCAAATTTTCAAATGTGCGTTCGTTTAGCAGTTTTTTAAATTTGCATTTTTTAATATTGGGACTAAAAATTAAAATCTACAATTGTATTAATTAGAAAGATTAAGGGAGAAGGATATTCTATTATGCTTGGCGAATGTAAGAATAACTAAATGGGGTATGTAGCCAAGAGAAAAATCGAAGCTCAGAACGCTTTCAAAAGCTACGAAGTTCTATAAACAAAGCTGATAAGTTTGAGGATGTCGTTGAATGTTTTAGCATTTCTATGAGCCGGTCTTGGCAGAATATATGTGTCCTGCAGAAACTACTATCATCATTTAATTAGAATTAATATGTTCAAAGTTGCACTGAGAAGTAGCCGGCTTTTAAAGCAAACTCATTTGTTTAGTGCACAGGTCAAATTGTAATGGACACGTTTTGTTTGTTTATTAGGAACATTAATACTTAATCAAAAATTTGTGATGTTCAAGAAAATAGAAAACTCTGTTACAACACTTGAAGCAAACAAGACAACAAGCATAGAGTGCGGCTCAGGAAAGTGAGTTTATTGTAAACGGTATACTAGATATAGTAAAATACTTTGGAAATTAAAACAAAAAAATTAAATAAAAGAATAAAAAAGATACAGCGAACTGCAGAACATAATTTAAAAAAACTATTATTTGTTTTCTGCTGCTATTGCTATTGTAGATGGGTAAAAATTTCATTTACCTATTTATATATAACATGACATTTAGCGCATTGTTATCTTTAAGGAACTTCTTACACAACTATAACCCTCACAATTATTCTAAATTACACAAGCAATTGTAAAGTTTGGTTTAGTGATAGTTACTTGACATTGTAGTCCTTCTATACTCATAATAATCAGTTTTTCTAGTATTGTATTTGTCTGTTCAATTCACTCTTAATTTTTTTTATAGTTTATTTGCAGATTAACAATCAGAACCATTTTACATAATAAAAATACAATAAGGTCCTATGAGCTAATGAGATGACTATAGTGACGCGAGGGGAGTCCATCCATCGATGTTATCCCGTTAGTTTCTTCTTAGATTAACGGGCCACGTTTTTTTTTAGTTGTCTAGGAGGTGGCTCATGTTGCCAGCTGAATGCCAGGACATTGGGATGAACTTGAAGTCGCAGGATATAGTTTTTGCTTCTTTTAGTACGTTCTTCTACTACTGTTGGCATTTCCAGGTCGGTATGCAGGGTGTCGTTGCTAACATACCAGGGAGCATTGGCTAACATTCTCAGTGTTTTGGATTGCATGCGTTGGATTATGTTTACGTTTGACTTGCAGGAGCATCCCCACAGCTCGATGCCATAGGCCCAGATAGGTTTAATTATTATTTTATAAAGTAGAATCTTATTTTCTAAAGATAGACACGATTTCCTACCAAGTGACCAGTACATTTTTTAAGTCGTAGATCAACTTCCTTTCGTTTCTTTAATAATGCAGTTTTCACGTGAGTCTTTTGTCTAAATGAAGGCCCAGGTAGCGGGCTTCATTTGCTTGAGGAATTGCTATATTATTTAGATGCACCGGCGGGCATTCCAAGCGATTTAGGGTAAAATTTAACTGGGTGCATTTGGCTTCTCACTTGGATTCTCCATTTGTTTAGCCAGGTTTGTAAGAGGGACAGATGATGTTGCAAGTTTAAGGAGGCTGTTTGAGGATTGGTATGATGAGAGAGAAGGACTGTATCGTCAGCGAAGGTGCTTATAGTTGTACGTATGTCTGCCGTGTACAATGTATATAGAAGAGGTCCAAGAACGCTGCATTGTGATACTCCGGAGTTGATTGAATGAATGGCAGAATATTCTTGGCCATACTTTATCTGGAAGTGTCGATTTGATAAATAGGATTTTATAAGTAAATAATATTCACTTGGAAGGTGTAATTTGAGTTTATATAAGAGCCCCTTATGCCATACTTTATCGAACGCCTGTTGTATATCAATAAATACTGCTGGACAGTAAGATTTAGAGTCCAGTGCTGTGTTAATCATATTTACGACGCGATGACATTGCTGAATGGTAGAGTAATACTTTCTGAACCCAAACTGGTGGTCTGGGATGCAGTTTTCCAATATATATGTTTCATGTATTCTCCTGACTAAAAGTTTTTCTAACAGCGAAGAAACTTGGGGCAGTAAGCTTACTGGACGGTAAGATGTAATTTCCTCAGCAGGTTTACCTGTTTTTGGAATGAGAATTATCTGTGCGAATTTAAGTGGTAACGGCCAATAATGGTGATGTAAGATAGAATTGAAAAGGTTCCTTAGAAACACCAGACCGACTCAAGGTAATTCAGCAAGCACTTTGCCCGATATTAGTTCGTACCCTGGTGCTTTTTTTATGGTTAAGATGTTGAATTTCTTCTTCCAGCTCTGCACAAGTGAATCTCTTGATAGGTAGCGACAGTTGCAATGGTATGTCCAAGAAGCTGTTTACTGTATCATCAGGATCATCTGAGTAGGGCGTAAAAACATTAGCAAAGTGTCTTGCAAATTCTGCCTTTTGCTCATCTGTTCTAGCCCACTCGTTAATTGGTTTTCTTAGTGGGGGATTTGTTTTTCGTGGCCGTTTGTTTGCTTTGGAGATTTTCCAAATACTATTATTTGTTCTTGATAATGTAGTTAGATAGTTGTTAAAAGTTTCCTGCCTTATCTTGTGTAGTTGGTTCTTTAAAGTATTTTCTAATCTATTATACACTGTTTTGTCAGCTGGATGTTGTGTTCTATGCCATCTAGCTCTCACTCTTCGCTTCTGTCGAACTAATTCAAGTATGTTATTAGGAATATTTATATCTCTTTGAACGCTGTTTGTGATCGTAGGTGTGGATTTCCATGCTGCATTTTGCAGAGTAGTGATAAAGTGATCAGTAGCTTGCTCTAATTCCTGGGGAGTTTGTAAACTAATATTTGATTGTAGGGTTTCTTGAAGAATGGCTCTGTATGAGTCCCAATCTGTTTTATTGTTATAAAGTGATGGTCTTGGTGATTTTTTAATTATCGTTTTACTGATTGTAGCGATAACTGGTGTATGATCTGAAGATAAGTCAGGATTGCTGATAATATCCGTATAGTTAGAAGAAATTCCATTTGTGACAAAAAAGTCCAGCAAATCAGGTGTTTTATTATGGTCCGTGGGCCAGTATGTTGGCTCCCCAGTTGATAGGTATCCATATTTTTCTTCTGGTAGGAGGTTATATAGTGCCCTACCCCTAGTGGTAATTAGCCTAGATCCCCAGTAGGTGTGCTTACACTTGAAGTCTCCACCGCATATGAATGTACTGCCAAGTCCACTCTTAATTTGTAACTCAAAGAATTGCACAAACATATTATGAGAACTAAAATCTGCTTGATGTGACAAGAGGAATGAACTTTTTCAGTCTGTTTGTTGCATCACTGCCAACGTTTTATATTGCACCTAATTTCCCCTTTCGCAGTGTTCAGGTAGATAACTCGGTGTAGTATTTTATTTCGCACATACCATGGGGCATTTTTTCAGTTCTTGGTATTCATAAATAAAAACGTTGCAGTATTTCTAAGTTTAGAAACTCGTTGTACAGCTGTATGCCATACGTCCATGGAGTTTTAAATTACTTTAAGATTAGCAGCTGATTGCACATGGTGAGTTTCGAATTTTCTACAATTATCACTGCAGTCTGGTGGATTTTCAGAAAATTTTTTAGGCTTAGTGAAAATGTTTTTTTCGTGCTAACCTCCTGTCCAGTCGCATTTCTAAGTACTCCGTGCCTTTTGATTGAGACAGCTGCACATTGTTCAGAGTTACAAGGAAGCACGTGTCTCTTCTAAGAGTAAAGCACATGAACGAATCATGCTTTATTGGTCTTAATTTACCATTTGCCCAACCAGTCTTCTAATATATTAAAGGCCGTTTGAAAATTTTCCTACATAGTCATTGCATGTTTGTGGAGAACTAATATAGTAGTGTCATCCAAACGTGACCATCATGGTTTGATGTATGGTGAAAATATCTGTTGTATTATAGAATAAGACCCAGCATGTTTTCTTGAGGGACTCGGTGTACGTTTGTTAGTTCGTATTGACACTCGATTTGAAAATATCTGTCTGACAAGTAGGATTTGAGTAAATGAGTCTGTTTGATCTTCAAAAGTAGTCTTATATACCACTCTTTATCAAAACGCAGAACAGTATCGTTTTGTTTTAAATGTGTGGTTAATTTTATTTGCGACTTGTCTACTTGTCTAATGGTAGCATGCTTAGCTCCCAAGCCAAACTGGAATGCTCGTGTTGTCCAAGTTATAGTTTTAGCCTGTCGAGTAGAAGCTTTTAAAACATCTTTGCGATCACTAGCAACAAACTGACAGAATTCTGCTCCTTTAGGTAGAGAAAGTAGTAGGGCATTGCACTTTTTTGTTATCAGTTTAAAATCTTCCTACTTACCTTTAATAAGGTCATATCGCGAGGCTTTATACATATTTTTTATTGTAGATTTAATTTCCCTTATTAATTTTTCTATTGGTAGGCTTAGTTAGTCTGCAACAATCAAGTTGTTCCTGAATTTCATCTTCTCGAGTTGATATGACAAGAGGTGATTGAGGTAGTGCGGTTACCACCCTAACTATTATCGTTATTTTCTAATGGGTAGCATAATCTGTTGTATATGCTTTACGTATTTAGTGGCAAGTCGAAGAGAATAATTCGCTGCTTTCGAAGAAGTGAGGTTTTTTGGGTTCTAAAGATTCTTCAAATCTCTTGCTGCTTCGTTAAATTATTTTTGTTGTTAGACAACGGAACAAGATAAATAATTACAAGTGGTCTACTGAAGTTCTAAGCACAGTTCGACTGTAATTTTGCGCTATACATTTTGTTATGCAAAAATTACTCAAATCAGAAGGTCAGTCAAAATACAGTCCAGATTATTTTTTTTTCATTTTAATAGTTTCCTGATTTTATAGATGATTAACTTAGAGCTCCGTTATTGGTGCTTAGAGTTGTGGTCTCCGGCAAATTGTTGAATTGGTTCATCTTTTATAACTTATACAGGATAGTATAACGCTACTATTACCTCTATCTACTGTATGTACTAATTATTTAGTTCTTGATTTCTTATAGAGCTTTAAACTGCTAAACCACCATGTACTGTCCCATCCAGGTGTTTTGTGTTACAAGCAGTGAACTTTGGTGTTAAGAGTAATATTTGTAAAGTGTGTTTTGAATATAAATACTGTATTTAGTTTATGTTAAGCAATACCTTAGGAACACCTGAAGATCTTGGTCATGCTATTGTCATTTCAAATGCTTTTCTAATGATTTAAACCATTAATATAGACGTTTAAAACTATGATTTTTAGAAGGTTTAACATTATTTTCATGTTTTCTTCTACCTTCATCGTCATTTCTTTTCTAATTTGTCTATGATGTGACTGTTGAGTAGTTACTTGATTTGTGTTTACCGCGGGTAAAGTAGATACTAATTCTATATTTGTTTTCCTCAATGATGTCTTTTAATTTGAGTTTTAGAACGGAACGATGAGAATTTTTGCGTTAGATAGACTGGCTGGAATGGTTTTAGGCTTTAAGCAGAATTTTGTTGGGTGTATACCACCGTAATTTACACAACTAGCGTGTGCAGTACTTTTCTTACTGTGCCCTTAATACTGATAGTTACATATTGAGGATTGTAACTTTTATTTGCGGCAGTTATTTGATTTTGTAATTATTTTTATTTAATTCGCTTGGATTTAGTTAATAACAAACATAGACCAAGATAGTATAGTGATTCTATGTTTAACAAAATAATTATTCATTACTTTATGTCCGATAATTTCTATACTTGTCTTTAGATTATATACGACAGTAAGTACTATAGATTTTTAATTATTTTCAGCTGGTATGTATAGTACTGTACCTTTAAATCATTTAGTTTAGTTATGAAGATTTAGCAGTTTTTACTTTACCTGACATGATTTAATTTAGTTTTGCTAATAAGAAAGCCATTTAATAAGCAACCGTTTTGGCCATTTTATTAGTTCATTCATTATCTCGCGCCAGGCAGCATCCAGATATGGAGTAACAACTACCAGGCAACCAGCTGATATTATTTTTAAAAACAATTTTCTCCATAAATCTGACCTTTACGAAGCGGGGTGAACGCGGCTAGTATTTAAATAGAATTGAGTTGATACACTTTTAGAAAAAACAATGTATTTTTAAACTTTTCTATAGTAATTTAAAATTTTAAAATTTTGCTGAATGTAATTCAATTATTTCTAAGGTGAAGGTTCGGTTATCTTTCGATTTTAAACCTAATAGCAACATTGCTATTTCCATCTGCTGTCAAAGCAGACAAACTAAGAAATGTAATCAGAGATTTGTAAGTTTTCTTGTGTATAAAAAATAGATATATTAACATATCCCACATACGTCGACTTTTCTATTTTTTGCAGCAAAGAAATGTTTTTATTTTTCCTTCGCATATTCATTTGGAATTACAAAATAGAACTAATAGCATCCAGTCATGTGGAGAGCAATAAGAACCGTGTAGTAAGTCGCCTCTCTCGTCTACAAAAAAATTGTCAGCAACATCTTCGCGATTTCTTAGTTACCCAATTCTCCTAGGCTCGCAGTTTTCGTAAACTGCTGCCAAACAGCCCCGGGCTGACTCAAAGAATCGATTCGCGCCGCGTCTCTTTGGCACGTCTTTAATCTAGACCTGGGGCGGCTGTAAGCGCAGCTGTGTAAGTGTACATTGTCGCTGCTGCAGTTGTTAAGTCGCGGTCGTTCTCTAACTCCGGTGGTTTATGTTCCGGAATGGCTTTCTTGATTAATTTTACGAGCCCTCCCATGCTGTATGAGCGCTAAAGCAATGTCTCATTTGCGGGGATCGCCGCGTGTGCCTGCTTCAAGCCGTCCGCCGGCGACTAAAAATTAGCGCCACCGCCACCAGAAGCAATAAGCCCGACGCCGGAATATAAAGATATTCTAATCATCTCAATCTCCCCGGGACGCTCCGGCTGGGGCGGCGCCGCTCTGCGCTAGTTTTAAGGAATCCCTTTTCCGCCTCTTTCCCCATTAATCCCGGCGAGAGCGAGGAGCTAATACGGCCCAAATATGGCAGAAGAGAAGCCAACAATTATTGCTAATTTGCATATTGCCTGTTGAATAATTTGTCAGAAAAATTAGCGGAGGCGCTATAATCTCTCAGTATTCCGGACGGTCCCTTTAATATTAAAATCCCTTTGACGCAGCGATGTTCTCATCTCCGTAATTTATTTTTCTTCTTAATTCGACTGCGCTAAGTGAAAGAAAATTGCTCGGCGGGCTTTATGAGCGCTGGCCGGCATTGTTTGAGCCATATAAAGCAAGTAGTTAATTATTCCATTTAGCGAGGGCGCAGCCGCAGCCTGTGGGACAAAGCCGCGGTAAATTCCATTGGCAATTTTTATAACGCAGCGAATGTTAATTATGTCCTCTAGCGATGCATTTAATTGCAAGATATAGCAAAAAAGGGGAACATAGATGCCGACTTTCGTTTTGTTTTTTTTATCGTACAGTACACTAGTTTTTCTGCATTTATTTGGAAATTACTGCATGTAGTTTTATTTGATTTATGTAAATTTTACATGAGAAACGTTGGCTACGCAATAATGTAAAAGTTTGTCAAATGCAATGCAAATTGCATCCGCTCATCAGCATTTGGTTTGGCCTAATAATATTAAAGGTAATTTTTTCTGTAATGATGAAATGATAATTAATAATAGTAGTTTATTATTATTATATGTGTATTAGATTATCTCAATAAACGTTGGCAGTAAGAAGAGAAAAATAATTCTGCAACGCAATCAATTATTAGCTCTAAAATAACAAATCAAAAATTAAAAAAAGTGGAAAAGAAGGATAGACATCACATAAACTTTGTTTTATTTTAGAATAATTAAAATAAATATCTGAAATACCTTTCTGTATCATTTATATTTGCAATTATTGATTATAAACAACAAAATTCGTTTGAGACCTTTAGCAAAATTTTTAATTTGCTAGGGTAGTCCGCCTACTGTTGGGCCTCAAACAAATTTATTTAAAATGGGAAGCAAGTGAAGCGGTGCGGACGCTACGCGTGTGCTCCGTTATCACAGCGCAAACGTTGATCTATAAGCTTTGTATACTATCGTATCGTTAAAGTGTTTTATAAACTAGCAGGACTGTGCTGTAAATGTAAAAGGACTTTTGTATTCGTACAACAATAGAACAGGTAGGCGTTTTTATTCCAATTAAAAACAAATCCGCAACGGGAATAATTTACCTGTAACTTACGAAATGTTCCCAACCGGCAACGGGCCCGGTTTTACAACAACTACTATGAACAATGTATTATTAACAAACATGGCAGTACAAGCACCGTATTCGCAACAAATGATTTACATACCATAAAACGATTACCCGCAACCCTTTCTCCAAAACCAACTCCCCATAAACCAATTTCCACCGCTACCAACCTTGCTACCTAATTCATTAAAACATTAGCCCCATCATCAACCTCTACTAATACATCTCCTACACCTTATCGATATGGTGTAATCGGAAACAATGAAGACGACACAATGATACATGATAGCACAAATGAAAACAATGGAAAAACTCATGATTGCCAAGTAATCACTCATAAGAGAAAACGAACTAAAATTCAAACACAGTTAGAAAACGAGCCCCAAACCCATACATCAAACATTATCGCAACTCCAAACCGACGATAACCCAACAAGTGACAACTCTAATAACAAAACAAACAGCCAACATAACATTCCCAGACCTCCCCCTATCTATGTATACGGAGTTGCAGATTACAAAAAGATGACTGACAGCTTTGCGGTTGTAGCTGCCGACGAAACCTATCACACTAAATCCCTTCCAAATAATACCGTTAAAATCAATGTTCACGAACCTAGCACCTATAGGAAACTTGTACAGTACATGAAAGATGAAAATATTATACATCATACGTACCAATTAAAGCAAGACAGAGCATACAGAATCGTAATAAGAGGCTTACACCACACAACAGAAGTAAATACGATCAAAGAAGAATAAGCCAAAAAGGGACACAAAGTGAGAAACGCAATCAATGTTAGACATAGAACAACAAAAGCACACCTGCCACTCTTCTTCGTGGACCTTGAGCCACAAAATAACAACAAAGAAGTTTACGACATCGAGTATATCAACAACACAAAAATCAAAGTCGAACCCCCAAAGCATAAAAATACTATAATACAATGCATGCGGTGTCAAGCGTATGGACATTCAAAAGCCTACTGCACGAAACCTTACAACTGCGTAAAATGCGGAAGTTTCCATGACTCTAAATCATGTACAAAATGAAGAACCACCCTAGTAGTATGTGCTTTATGTGGCGGTAGCCACCCTGCGAATTATAAAGGATGCAATGTATATCAAGAGCTATTAAATACAAGAAATAATAACAACAACAACTCACCCAAGACCACTTCCCAAAAACAAACATACGCTCCACCCATACCTCCCCCAATCATCAGAAATTTACAAAATCTTCAAAACGAGATGTTAATCAAGATATTACAACTTTCATGTCAAATTTCCTCAGTGAATTTAAAAACCTCTTCAATCAACTCCTTAACCAAAATTCTATGATCCTCAATATGTTATCTACCGTCATATCAAAAATAAATCACTAATGGCATCCTCAATACGCATCGCCGCTTGGAACGCCAACGGCATAACTAATCATATTCCAGAAATAACCTTATTCCTTAATTATAATAAAATAGATATCCTTTTAATTTCTGAAAGTCACTCAACTGATCCACAGTAATCAAAATCCTTACTCTCGACATATTTTGCACATCATCCAGATGGCACTGCCCACACAGGTTCAGTAATTCTCATAAAATAAACTTTGAAACATCACGTTCTTCAACCCTATATCACATCCAAAATACAAGGTACCTTACTAAACCTAGAAACTCCTTCCTGGCCCTTTGTAGTAGCTGCCATCTATTCCCCCGCGATACCAAATCTCCACTCAAGAATATAACGACCTCTTCCAGACACTTGGATCACGATCCTTAGTTGCGAGAGATTGGAATGCAAAGCATACGTCCTGAGGGTCTAAATTAATAACGACAAAAGGGCGCAACTTACTTGACTCAATACAACAAAATAATTTAAGACAGTTATCTACCGGGCAGCCCACGTATTGGCCTACCGATAGGAACAAACTTCCAGATCTACTTGACTTTGCGATAACCAAAGGTATCTCTAACATTTACTATAAAATAGAATTTTGTCTGGTTTTGAGCTCTGACCACAGCGCTATTGTAATAACGCTAAGTAAGCACGCAATATCAAAAGAACCACTCTTGACTCTGTGCACAAGAAGAACTGACTGGGAACAATTCCAATACTTGGTAAATACCAATATTCAACTAAACTATCGGATTAAGGAACCGACTGAGATAGAAGAAGTAATCCAGTATTTCACGACAGTCATTCAAGATGCAGCCTGGAAATCCACGCCCTCGAGCACAAAAACCACACACAACACTGATATACCCTTGTACATAAAAGAAATGGTCATCGAGAAGAGAAGAGCACGAAGCAAGTGGCACCGATCCAGAAATCCACTCGATAAGACTCGCCTCAATAGACTAACTCATAAACTGAGAAAGGCTCTACAGCAGAACCGGAACGACACTTTCAACCTCTACTTAAGTAATCTCACGCCTTCGAACCTCTCGCTCTGGAAAGCAGCTAAAGAGCTTCAACGACCAATAGTTCCTATCCCCCCACTAAGAAAACTGGATCGAAACTGGGCCCAGTCTGACGAAGAAAAGGCTGAAGTACTAGTCAAACATTTAGCATCTGTGTTTACACAGGTAATAATATAGAAGACGAGTGCAGCCTGTGAGTTATGCTTGTCAATCAACCCATTCACACCTGCAGAGGTTCTAAAATAAATTTGACAAATTAAACCATTCAAGACACCAGATTACGACCTAATAATCAGAGAAGTTCTGAAACATCTACCTAAAAAAATCAGTAGTTCTTCTAACCACAATATATAACAGTATACTGCGTCTATGCTACTTCCCAATCCAATGGAAGTACGCACAGATTATAATGATAGCAAAGCCGGGAAAATCACCTACAGAACCAACCTCGTACCGGCCAATAAGCCTTCCGCCAACAGCATCTAAAATCTTTGAAAAACTACTTCTCCATAGAATACATGAAAGTACACCCATTGATGAATTAATCCTGAGCATCAATATGGTTTTCGACAAAAGTACTCCACTATTCAGCAATGTCATAGAATAGTCAATACAATTAAAGACAACCTAGAAGACAAGAAATATTGTGCCTCAGTCTTTCTTGACGTCCAATAGGCCTTCGACAGATTTTGGCACGAAGGTCTTTTATACAAATTAAAACGATCATTGCCCAGCCAAATAAACCTCATCCTCAAATGCTACACCCATGAACGTTACTTCCAAGTTACAGTCAATGCCTTTCTATCTAACCTTTATCCAGTATGCTCTGGTGTCCCCCAAGGTAGCGTCCTTGGACCGTTTCTCTACCTAGTCTTTACTGCGCACATACCTGTAAACAATGATATCACTATGGCCACATTCTCTGACGATACGGCAATCCTGACTTCTGATGTAGACTCTATTCATGCTTCGGAAAAACTACAAAGCTACCTGCAGACACACCAAACGTGGTTAAAAAAGTGGAAAATTAAGGTAAACAACGAAAAATCTACACAGATAACCTTTGCTACAAGAAAAGATGTATGCCCACAAGTGATGATTAATAACTCACCCATTCCAATAAAACCTGTAATCAAATACTTAGGGCTACACCTCGACCAAAAACTAAATTGGAAGGAACATATTAAAAAAAAAAACTAAACATGAAAGTGAGACAGATGAACTGGCTGATAGGTAAACGATCAAGATTGTCATTGGAAAACAAACTTAGCATATACAAGATAATTCTCAAGCCCATATGGACTTATGGCATTGAACTATGGGGATGCAGCAAACCATCAAATACTAAAATACTTCAAACTTTCCAGTCCAAAACACTCCGCATGATTACTGGAGCTCCATGGTATGTATCCAACCTAACCCTCCACACCGATCTTGGAATACCATTCATCAGTGAAGTAATTACCGTCCATGCAACTAAAGCAAAACAACGATATGCAGCACACACCAGTCCCAACATCAATTCCATGTACCGCCCTCCGCTTGTCGAACGTAGACTTAAACGAACGTGGCCAGAAGACCTAATTAGGGATTAAAAATTGAAGAACTGTCGCTAGATGGTACTCAATACAAGTCACAATTCCAACATCAAATTTACTAAATACTCTATGTATATTGTTGAGTAGATTGTAAATAAGCAAAAATAAAAAAAAAATTAAAATGGGATGGAAGGTAAAATACTTTTATTTTTTGTGTAGCATGACTAATGTTATATTTAGAATTATGCAGAAATTAGGTAGTGATTCTGGTAATCATCTTTATTTCGACAAAATATTATTTGAAAGATTTGGGCTAATACACATATACTGCCAAAAAGAAAAAATAATTTGGTAGATAAACTTATCCAAAACCGACACCACTAAGCTACTGTATATGAGAATCTAATCAGTTTACTGCATATGCATCTTTAAGGATTTATACTCATGGACATGCATCTGCTTGAAAACTTAAGTAGGTACTACTAACTTAATGATATTGTAGTCTCAATAGAGAGTTGGGCTGCAATAAAAGTTGGAGCCAGTTACCGTATCAATTCTAAACTGATCAGGAAAAGTTTCCAAACCTCAGTAGCCTTGCTCCTATATGGTAGTATAGATGTTTAAAAATCTATATAGTGAGTGGATTAACTTTCAGTTAGGCTGTCCTACGTAAGCATATGCTTAAAAAGACTATTTACCTGGCACATTATATTTGGCTGCAAAGTCTTTCAGCTTTCAAGAGGCGCCAATTAAACTATAAGATGGGCAAGTTACAGTATGGGCTTCAGAATTGGGGAACGTAGATATTCGAGTTGAGTAAACGAAAAAGTAAACTCGATCATAGAAAATCAGTTGTTTTATAAAAAGCCGATAAATAGAGGACGCATCAAGCAAAATTAGTCGGTTTATTCAAAACCAACCGGACAAGTATCTTATGCGTCATGAAAATTCTTGGAAAAACGACATTCTTAGCAACTGAAGGGGTTTGATGATTGAAAAACTAACAATACAATAAACGACCATGTTAACAACTCTGAACCCAAAGAGCGCATTTCAAAATTTGTTAGTAAAAGTAGAGCTTTACGAAGAGTGAATTGTAAAAAAGTAGATCAGTATAAAGAAGGAATTTTGTATTGGTGCAATGTTCTCTTAAGAGTTCGTTGGAGTTGTGAAGCTTTTAACTTTCAGTGTACTTCAAATTCACAGCCATAATAAAATATTAAGCTGTGTAGGAAGTATTAACTTTCTTGGCTTATGGCTGGATATATAGTAAAATTTGAAAATAGAGGGAGTCTTTTTTCTTCATACTTATCAAGTACAACGATAATTCATTGTACAGTTATCGCACCAAGTTAAGTCAGAGACTGTCCAAGAGCTTGTAAATGCTAAGTCTTATTCCATAGCTGTGGTCTCAACGGAAGATATGTGGTACACAGCCTAACTGACTCTTGTGATACGTACGGGAACTTCTGTTGAACGTCTTCTAAGCTTTATTCCTAATTAAAGGTGAAGAGATAACGAATGCTGTAACGTAGACAGTCTATTTTGCAGAACAGCAAACCTATAACTTTTTTAGTTCTTTAGCTAAAAGAATCTTGCAATTTCACCTTACAAAGGACTCCTTATCTTTATAAACTTTATGGAGTGCCCAAGGTAATGCTATCCAGGCATTTTACAAATTCTACCAGAAGGTTTTTGATGCTCTAACACACATTACTAATTGTAATGATCAGTTTAAGAATGCAGAGTATGAAACAAATGTAATGTTGAAAATTATATTAATGGCATGTTTCTGTAATAATGTTTTGATAACTCTAAAAGTAAATAAAGGACTTCAAGAACTACAGATATGACAATGGTCATTACTATATATGGTATATATAATTTTATAAATACTTTGAGAAACGAATATAAGTGTTTAAGGTTAGAAAACAGTTTACAAAACAGACATTACAAGGCGGAAGAAGTCAAAAATTCCTTTTAGTGAAACCAAAGATGCAACTTATGAGTCTCTCAAATGACCGCCTTTTGTTATAGAAACATATTATGCAACAGTTAATTTCCCGAAACTCAACTTATTACAAATAAAAAACAATCTATACAAAAACATGTAAAGATTTTGGATATTTATATAAAACATTTCCTGGGAAAATTGTGCATTTATCAGAATTTAATAAATGTCAATGAAATTAACAAAAAAATAAGAGCACAAAACTAAAACACATTTAGAACCACAAAGACTCCTAGCATTACTAAAGGCATAAGTGTCTATTTTCTTCTGATACTACCACCGCTTAAGAATTTTTCCAATTATAGAAGTTATTAACTACACTAAAGAATGATCTTTGTCACCCACCACATGAGACAGTAAAACTTTTTTAGATCAACATTAAAACAAGAAAAATTGACAGGCCTTGCACTTTTATTTATTGGGGCGAGTTTCTCAAGAGTCTTTTTCGATGACATAGTTCAGAGGTTTTCTAATTGTAAAGCCAAAAAAATGTTTTTTAAACAAAGTTTTTAGATGAAATGGGCATTTGTTTTTAATTTTCCTCATTGATGTGCGAATGTATATGAACGAAAGTTTGCCCGCGAAAAGGTATTTTTGGCGTTGTAGGCCGACAAATTTTCACTCGCTTTTCCTCAAATTTTTGCAAGGTGGGAATGTATAAATTTTTAATTAGATCGGTTTCTCCCTGGACCGTGAACGTGGAAAAATTAAATTTAGCGTCGTCCGTTCATAATGAATGTAAGCATAAGTCACAAATAAGAAATAGGTAATAAGTAAAGTTAAATCAATGTAAAGCTTATGCGCTTGTTCATAATAAGCTACGTTTTATGTCCATACGTAACAAATAGCTAAAGTTAAAATTGGTTCAACTTTAAGTATTTCTTACGTTCACTTGCAGTAATTTTTAATTTTCTCCAGATTAATGTTGGAAACAGTAACAAAATGTTTGTTTTGATTCTGAAATTACATAACCTAACTTTAATATTACCGAAATTTTGGCTTGTCTTTTACAACGGATAAGAAGCTATTAATTAATTTAGTAAATATCCATCTGCTCCTACACCATAAAAGAGATAGCAGGTACAAAGGCAACATAATTATGCAAAATGCCTGGAAGAATATTGCTGCTGCTACTTTAATTTAGCATGCCCAACTTTCAAATGTTTACATAAGACTTACATGCATTATGCGTATTTCTTATGGGCGGCATATGCTTATGTCCATTACAATCGAAGCTCAGCTTGCCGGAAATAAATCAAATTACCGTGGCAGACGGGCTTTTTACGTTCGGCGGTGATAATCGCTGCCCGGCCATTAGGAAAGAGCGAGAGCAGCCCTGACGTGCGTGCATGAACGCACGGATCTCCTCGTAAAAATTAAAATCTCAGAGCGCGGAACACCAAATTCAAGTGTCAGCCGTCATTGTTTACTTTTCGTTTAAATGTATAGCCTGTCTTTGTTTACAACGCACGGACTTCCTCGTGTAAATTAAGGGCAGAGAATTGCGCCACATTTTCTTGTTTACTTTCTGTTCAAATGTATAGATAGATATTGTTTTGTCTAACCAATCAACTTTTTTATATTTTCCGATAATGTCATAAACTTGAGGGAAATCAGTTGACTAATTGTTAACCTAACCCATCAAAACCTTAATTGGATTACTGAGTCTAATAGATACTGTAAATTTTTCCCTAAATACGTGAGCAGATAAATACTATAATAAGTTATACAGGTAGATCTAATTTAGTCTTAATTACCTTTAAAAAAAGGATTAGAAAAATTTAAAAAAGATTTACAGAACAAAACTTAACTATATATGTTGCGGCCGAAAAGTGGATTGTATAGTAATTTTAAATTTGAACAAAGGAACTTCAAACAAAGCTAAAACACTAACCTGTAGAAACGGCGCTTTCCCGCAGAAATCGGCTGCCCGTGCTGGTGGTCCTGGGGGATCCAGGAAGAGCAAATAAGGGTGTGGGTAAAAAGATAGGACAAGTTATCCCAATCTTTACAGCGGAGCCGATCGCTAGCGTCTCTCCTAGTGCAAAAATTCCTTTGTTTCTTGCCGAGTCAGGGCAAAAAGGGACCGAGTTTTCTCGTCGGTAAAATTTCAACCCCAAAATGCAATCGGAAAACAAAGCGACTCGGGAAGAGGTCAATCTGGACGGCAAAATATCGAATGTCGCCACAAAATTAGCCTTTAACAAAACGGCCACGCAGAAATGAAAACACGTCGGCGAACTCTCCATCAAAAAATACTCTCGGCTTGCGAAAAATTTAAAGCCGGTAGCCCGCTTTCTAAACTGTCACAAACTAAATTCAAAACAAACCCAAAAGAGCCAGGCAAGGACCAGGCAGTGTAGCAAAGGCAAAAGCCGAACGCTAGCGCGGCCCAAACCGCGGCCTAGATATTAGCGCTCCGCGTGATCGTGCAAATTCGGCGCTGATATCTCAAATCGAAAATATACAGAAGGGAACCAAAAGACGGTCGGCTGTAATTTAAATTAAATTGGAGATTGGCGCGAAAAATGTATATTGTTATTACTAATGAAAAAAGTGTAATGTCAGGTAATACAATTTTAAAATAAATAGTGTACAGTATATTTAATATATAAAGTACAACACAGGACATAATGACATACTACACAAAAATTAATAAATTTATTTTAGTAGCGGAATAAAAACGTTTTCCTATAAAAGATCTAGGCAAAACGCTTTTAAATACTAAATCTTGTTTACTTTTTAACAATTAAGACGAGTTTTAAAAACTAAATTAAAGAAGTTATGGAATAAATCATAACAGCATAGACACGCCTAAAATATGAAAAACAGAAGACCACTTTCAAAAAACAAGTGGACGCGATGATTGCTTGTGTTTTAAATTATAACGTACTCTAGTAATCCAAGATTTAGTTTGTTCTAAGAAACAGATATTTTAGAATTTGTGTTGTGAGAGTTGTATGGTGTAAAATATTGCAGGCAGATTTTTTTTTTATTACTACTACAAATTTACAATCTACGTTGATAAAAGTAATAATTAAATTAGTTGAAACTGACGTATTTGGCATGAGTAGGGCACCATCCACTGATGGGTCTCCACGACATATTCAATAAGGTCTTCTGGACATTGTCTCTTCAATCTTCTATCCAAGGGCTGGCGAGGGTAGAGGTTTGTAATGAGTAGGTTGAAATGGTGCTCTTGGCTGCATAACTCTTGATGACTTCCGAGATGAATGGGATTTTGAGGTCGTGGTGGAGGGTTTAATTGCTGACATACCAAGGTGCATCAGTCAGAATGCGCAATGTCTTCGATTGGAAGGACTGCAATATTTTGGTGTTGGATGGCTTACTGCATCCCATCTTAACCATACAGGTATTTTATTGGAATGGGTTGGTTTGGAGATGGTGATTAAGGGCATTTGGTTTTATAGTGAAGGTAATTTGACTTTGATTTAGCGCTGTTTATCTTTGATCCGCCACCGATGAAGCCAGCTTTTAGGAGATTTAGGTGTGACTGAAGGTTTTGGGATGCGTTTTGGCATTGGTATCAGATGACATTATTGCAGTGTCATTTGCGAAGGTAGCAATTAGAGTATTATTTGTAGTTGAAATATCTTCAGTATAGAGAAGATAGAGAAAGGGACCGAGGGCACTACCTTGTGGAACACCGGAGGTAATAGCGTGGTAGCTTGATAGCGAACCCTCGAACTGAGCTTGAAAATGTCTTGAAGTTAAATAGGATTTTAGGAGGAGAAAGATTTGGTGAGAAAGAGACCGCAGTGCCATACTTTATCAAAGGCCTGTTCGATATCCAAAAATACTGAGGCACACATTTTTTTGTCTTCAAACGTTTCTTTGATATAGTTAACTATTCTATAACACTGCTGGGTGGTTGAATGTCCTTCACAAAAGCCGAACTGGAGAACAGGAATTAACTCCTCTGAACGGGTTATTTCTTTGATTCTTTATAACAGTAATCGGTCAAAGATTTTAGAGAGCAAGGGTAATAAGCTTATTGGCCGATAAGAGGCTGCTTCTTGTGAAGGTTTCCCAGGTTTTGTGATCATGATTATTGATGAGAATTTCCATTGAATCGGAAAGTGAGAGATGGCAAACTTGCGGTTGTAGATTGTTGTAATCAGTACTATTGCTTTTTTAGGTAGATTTTTTAATGTATTGCCTACTATGAGGTCATAGCAGGGGGCTTTGTATGAACCGGTTTGCTTGATCTCTCTGTATACTTCTACAGGTCAGACAGGTCTCAAGGGTAGGGATAATTGTCCAGGTGAGTTTAGTAATTCCTCTATCTCAGTATCAAAGTTAGGATTGTTAGATGGGTATGGACTGAACACTTGTGAAAGTTGTTCTCCGAAGGTATTTGCTTTTTCTTTACTTGAACGAGCCCAGCTTCCATCTAATTTTCTTAGGGATGATATTTGTCGCTTTCCAGATAGTGTGATCTTCTAGCGATAGGTTACGGAGGTAGCATGCGAAAGATTTATTTCTGTTTTCTTCTATGACATTTCGAAGTCGGTGAGTTAGATTATTGGGTGTAGTCTTATCCTGGGGATCTCTGAATCTTTGCCATTTGGCACGGGCTCTACGTTTTTCGGTTACAAGTTGTCTAATACGTAGCGGTATATTGTGGGTTTCGTGTGCTAGTTTAAAATCTACTGGAGTAGCTTGCCAGGCAGTCTTTCGAATAAGCTTTGTAAGGTATTCGACGGTTGCATCGATTTCGCTGGATGTGTGCATTTTGTGTGCTAGACTAATGTTGTCATTTATGTACAGTTGGAATTGCTCCCAGTCAGTTTTAGCAGTACAAAGTTTTGGTGATGTGTTTTTCCATATAATATTTGAACTTAGAGTTATAATTATTGGGGAATGATCTGAATCTAGGTCGAAGTTGCTTTCAGTTTTACTATATATGTCGGATATCCCTTTGGTGACCGCGAAGTCCAGCAAGTCGGGGATTTTACGTAAGTCCGTCGGCCAGTAGGTTGGCTCACCGGTTGACAAGTAATTTAGGTTGTGTTGTTGTATGGTATGGAAGAGTGCTCGCCCTTTAGGTGAAATTAACCTGGAACCCCAGTGGATATGTTTGGCGTTCCAGTCTCCTGCTATTAAAAAGCGAGGTCCAAGTGGGAGGAGAAAATCTTGAAATTCCTCAGCTGCAATGGAATGCCTAGGTGGACAGTAGACTGCTCCGATAGTTAGAGGCCAAGGAAATAAGTTAACTTTAACTAATGCACTTTGGATTTTGTTAGTTGTATAGGATGATAATTCATAGTGATCTATTGCGGTTCTGATTATGATTGCCGACCCTGCATGTGCTGTTCCGTCTGGATGATTTGCATAGTATGTGTTATAGTGTGGTATTTTTGTTACCGAATAAGATGTAGAATGGCTTTCAGAGATAAGTAGTATATCTATTTTATTGTAATTTAAAAATAGAGTTACTTCCTGGATATGATTATTGTGTCCGTTGGAGTTCCATGCCGCTATACTTATCGAGTTAGTGCGTCAGTTTATTAATAACAGTGGTAAGCATGGTTAGAATCATGCTGTTGTGATTTAGTAATTGTATGAACATATTTTTAAATTCGCTAAGGAAGGAGGTAAGCTTTTCTGTAATTTCAACATTATTTTTTGTTCCTCTTACTGCAACTTGTGAGTAACTAGGAGCGTTCTGAGAGCAGTCATACAAGGGCTGATGGTTAAGTGATGTGAAAGCTGGTGGGCTTGCTCTGTGAGATATTCTGATAGCTGACTGCTTTGGCAAGTTCCTAGCTTTTAGGTCTCTGTACACAGAACATCCTCTATAGTTGGCAGTGTGGTCGCCATTGCATAGGGCACATTTAGCTGGAGTTTCCCTAGTCTTTTTACACGTTTGACTGTTGTGGGGTCCTCCACATCTAACGCAATTGTAGGACTTCGTGCAATAGGCCTTGGAGTGGCCATAGGCTTGACAACGTGTACATTGTATTATGTTGTTTTTGCTTCGAGGTGCTTCTATTCTGACTTTTGAATTTTGTATAAATTCAACTTTATACACATCCTTATTGTTTGTTTGGGGCGCGAGGTCAAGAAAAAACATTGGGAATGGGTTTTTGCTTACTCTGTGTCGGATGCTTATTAAGTTTCTTACAGGGACTCCTAAACTATGAAGTTCGTCCTTGATGTCTTGGATAGGGTTTGAATGATGTAGGTCACGTATGACGATTCTATAAACTCGCTCTTGTTTTATTTGATATGTATGATACACACTTTTTCTTGACTTAGGTGAGAGATTAGCTTCCTGTATGCATCAATTGTTCTTGCATTTATTTTTACCGTATTATTGGATAGGGATTTGGAATAAAATCGTTCTTCTTCAACGACTTTGGTCAGGTTATCAGTCATGGCTTTGAAGTCGGTAACACCGTAGATATAAATAGGTAGAAGGTTAGGTTCTGAAGATTTCGTTTCAGGGTTAGTTTTATTTGAGTTGTTATCATCAGAATTGTGAACAGTTTCGGTTTCAGCGAGGAGCTGATAGCTGTTTGTTATGTTGGTAGCGGACGAGTTTTCAGGTGGCTTGCCATGTACCATTCGTTTTCTTTTTTTGATAATAGTTTGCCAGGGATGTTTACTGCTGTTTGGTTCTTGATCTGCATTCATATTTTCGTCATCGCCGCTTTCAGTGCCATAACTAACTTGTACAGGTTGCGAGAAAGCCGTTGTAAAAGTATATGGGCATGCTTGTAGTTGGGATTTGGGATAAACATTGTTGATAAGGTTGAGGAATTGGAAATTTATTTTGAAACATCGGAGGTAAGTGAGGCTTGAGTTGAGTTTGACTTATCTGATTTACGTAGTTTAGCATTGATGGTGGCTGGTTTTGCATTGGTGGCATCGGTTGAAAATTATTCCAGTTATTACAGGAGTTGCTGGTTGGTACGGGTATATTCCGGGTTGGGAACATTTCACTACATTAATGTTTATCTATTTTACAGTAGCTTTAAGCGAAAAAGGTTTGCTGGGTTAAATTAGAATTTTAAGTTTTATTGAACTCTGTGACCGCGATATCAGTCGCGTACACTCAGTTGTTGTCATCACTCGGCCGACCCTCAAGCGCCGAGAGCGGCGATCGAAACGTCTTTATTCCGTGAAAGTCAACCGAGAACTGCAGGCGGATTTAACAAATTTTCCAAAGCTAATGCTGATTAGTATTTAAATAGTAAATTTTAGTTTAGATCGGCTGGTCTATGTTAATATAATAAAAACAGTTTGCACAGTAACGGTGTGTAACATCGTTGCTAATGAGAGTGAATTGTGACGCGCATGCGTAAATAAGGACGTCTTAATTGGCGAGGCAGGGCCCGCAGAACATCAAAATTGTTGAACGTACGCGAGCCGTATTGAAAAAAGATGACTGATGACTGATTATTAATTAAAGAGTGTGAAATTTCGATGGAAGGTTTTGGAATGACCGCGGTTACCGGATCAAAAAACATTACAATAACTTGTTTCACTTTTAATAAGGTTATAATTGTAGAAAATACAACTATAAAAGGAAAGAATAGTTTAGTTGTCGCAATTAAAACTTCTGGTTTGGTATATCCGAAGTACACATGTGCATGAAAATAGAAGAAACGGCAGGTGTGTAAGATTCCTATGTGCTTACTTTCGAGAAAACTAAGGGTACGTACAATATTTCTTATATCTTGTGCCATTTTTAGCGGACCCAGCTTCCAAGCTGGAGACCAGCTTCTATCTCTGTCATTTCTGACATCTGTCACGCCTTATAATTTTTGATCTGTGATAGATAGAGAAATAACGTTTTCAGTATTTGACTAAGGACCATAAGTCAAGTCCAGACGCCAAAAATCAGCCTGATCGGAAAATCTCGAGACCGGTTTGACCGGAAGTGGTCGTAAATTTTTCGGTTCCGGCCGCTAAATTTTTGTCGCTACTCATTTTCATTTGAATATAATTCACTGTCATTCGTTTCAATAAAATTTCGTTAAACCCTATAGTTGAGGGTTCGCTCTGCTTTACCTGTAAAGTAAACACAATTTCAAAGACTGAACAGGCAAGAGTTAGCCAAAGTTTTTAGATTATGGACCAAACCTGACAGGAAACTTTTATCAATTATGGAATGCAGGGCTTTTGTACCATCCAAAAATTAAAAAGTAAAATATTTTGAATCTGCCAAGTTTATTGGTGGCCTAGATGATTAGCTTATTCTCTTGGACAACTGTTACATGTAACTATTAATTTAAACTATGGTAGTCGTGCGAACATAGCTCTTGGCAGAATAAATTGGAAAAGCTATTCTTTTGAAAAATAATTAATCAGCAGATAAACCTTAGCCGGAAATCTTAACTAAAGCTAAATAAAGTTGAAAGAATCGTACAAAATCATTACGTGGACTTGCTACTTTTGGGATGTAAAGTTGTTTCCAAAGGTTTTTTGGTATGATTTTTAAATCAACAGCTAGATGTATTCATCTGTTTTTAGGCATTCTCTCTTCAGTTAGTTGCTGTACTGTGCATATATAATTCAATTTATCTGTTATATTTTCTTTTTACTTTTTCTGATTTATTTTCAATAAGGTTTTCTCGTTGTATATAACACTGATGCCTTGGTAGTTTACACATAGTTTTCAGTATTTAGGTTTTCGTTGATTGCTGTGATAGTTTTTTCTATTAGTAGCCCTCTCAAATATTCCTTGGATCATACAAAATAGTTTTTCGGATCCATACTTTACAAGTTACTATGCTTCCTGGTCTAGAAATCTGTTTTTCAGAGCTTTTACGTCTTTTATTTTTTGCAATAACTAGTTATGTTGTTCCACATTACTGCCGTTGTTTTATTCAAAGCTATTTATAGATACAAGTTTTGTATATGCAATGATTTTATTACAGACACCTTCAACAGTAAATTTTCTTTTTAAAGATGCTGCATAAAAATGGTAATATATTTATCCTTAAGGATTTTTATATAATTTCTTATTTGTATGTTTACATTATTTTGTTCCTTTTGATCTTACTAAATGGCAATTATTAGTATAAACATTAAATTTTAAATTATTGCGGTTCTACAGATGAGAAATATGGTTACAATATTACATAAAGGCAAATGTGAGCAACATATGTTAACCTTCTATACAGCGTTATTCCTGACTAAATGCTAAGAATTTAGTATAAAAAGAAACAGAGGCACGAAGGTAAAATTTGAAATTTTGGTTCAAAATGTTTAACGTTATTGTAAAGTAGCAACAATATGCAAATTATTTTTTATTAGTAAACAAATTACCTACAGCAAAGAACGTTTTGTTGCACCATACTCAATGTTCTTGTAATTCTTGCAATTTATATACTTTATATTATTTCTTTCAACGTCATTGTTGTCTCCAACATTATCGTTATCCTCAATACCATCATAATAAATTAATTTTTTTATTTACTAAGTGCTTTTTTTCATCCGAGTTTAAAACTTGCGAATATCTGTAAGGTTCACTGTAAGAGTTATTTCATATTTATGTTCAGTAACTGTTGTATACAGAAAACTTAGAGACACAAAAATATTTTTAAAAACAATATTTAAATTTTAGTTACTTAACTGTCTAGTAAATACTTCTTTAATTGTCTTTATGTTTTTAAATGTTGTTTTACTTGTCTCCTCCGACAGTTGTGTTATTTGTATTAAATTCATATTTATTGCGGCTCAAACATATATAAATATTATATTTACAAGATGAGCAAATATTTATTTAGCAACAATTAAAGCTATTCAAATATCTTGGACAGTATGCCAAAGACATAATAATTTGTCTTCTATTGCAAATAAGATGGCGCTCAGAATAATAACATGATTTTATTTTTAATTATGTTAATTGTTTTTTAATAAAAAAATAAGTAGTTAACAAAACGAATGGACCCGACTTAAAGCGCATGTAGATCACTTTTAATAAAACGTAAGTACAAAATGTTAGATAGCAATGAAAAGACCTAACTCGAAAAGATTTCGTACATTAGCTCACACGTGCACAACACGAGTTCATTTGGTAATTCATCACTTAGTTAGCCTGTAGTAAAGTTTCTGCTAAAAATATTCTAATATATCACAATGGACTGTAGTAATGGGGGCCAATAGATTATCTTTAACAACTCTCACAGAAAAAAATTCCGAGAAGTTAGGAGCGAAACGATCAAAGGTCAACATATAAGTTTGTACCTTAACATACTCCAGCAATTGCTTCTGTTTTGACTAAAAACTTTGACATACAGGAAGCTGGACATTTATCTAATTCTGAAAATACTTAATGGGTACCAAATCAGGCCCTTGGAGAGGCCAAGAAAATGATAAAATATAATGGAAACGCTGTAGTCAGGCAACATTATCTTACTGGAAAATAGCTTCTGGGCCACACACCTTCACGTGTCCATTACGCCTTTTTTTTAATATACATTTATTGCTAGATCAACAATTATTTGTTATACATAGCATAGGTAAAAGATTTTGTGACATATTATAACTTAGAATATAAATATATTGTGACATAGTGCGAGAAAATAATAAGCGCGCTGAATTCAAATTTAGTTAATTTTGTCTATGGTTTGCTATAACTAGGTCCTGTGGTAAGTTATGTTTAAGCATGGTGTGAATATTAGTTTTAAAGAATTGATAGAATTCCGCACCACTACATGCACTCGCGTTTGAGGTGAATTTTTCCGCACAGTTCTTAATGTATTGATCGATGTGTAAGACGCCGAGTTCTTCGTGTAGTTGGGTATTTCTAACGTACCACGGTGCGTTGACTATGATTCTTAGGACTTTGCTTTGGGGGCGTTGTATTTTCTGTATGTTGGTAATCGAGGTGTTGCACCAGATCGGTGATCCATATTACACCTAAAATAATTTCATTGCGGCAAATGGACAACTTAAATTACAAGAAGGTTAGTGCGTTCCCTAATCTATCTCTCGTAGCCCAATTAAATGATTTTCTCAACTCTGCCAATTAACCGCACTGGCATCTTACGTGTCTTTTAGGCATAACTTACACAAGGTTAGTATAGCGCAAGTTATATTCTATGTGTTTCTCTAAAAATGTTTATATAAATCATATGAGGAACGAATGAACATTCTTGCACAACCTATATATATTTATGCTTTGTAGCATAAAATTTTGTTCTTATGCTTTCTATTAATACTGTTATTCATTAGTCTTTATAATTATCTTTCTAAAATGTAAATTTTTGTGGAAATATAATAGATTTATAGTGTTAAAATATCAACTTTATTTTATTATTGTTTTTAATGAGGCACGCTATTTTTTAGTTCGAACTATTATAACTTTGTGCTACAAATCTTTGGAAGAGACGGCTGCATCTCATGTTAGCTACTTTAGATTGCCCCTTTGCTTCATCACTGCAATATTGAAACATTTTAGTCTAATATACACAGAAATATTTTTATTCTTGTAAACATTATTTAACCATTAAAACAGTTAACTTTTTAATTAAGAATTAAAAATAGTTCAAGAAAAATTTCCAAGTGAATGGCTATTTAACACAGGTCATAATTTTATTGCTGCTCATAAGATACCAAATAAAACTAAGTTAGTAGATAAATTTATTTTAGTTTGCAATCCTTTTTAATTGTTGCAAAAATTATATTTGATACCTGATATACCCTGATACCAATTTATAAAGTGTTTTCCAATAAGAACAATATGATTTTAAAATAAAACAAAATCAAAACGTCCTCTATTATCTTGAAGAATGATGTATTACATTATGTTTTGAATAATACATCATTTAAGTGTCCACCTCAACTTCGTGCACGCGAGCAAATTCGATGAACCCAGTTTTTGATGGCTTTGTGCATTAACTTGGGTCTAGTGTCACGAATTCAGCGTTCAATGTTTAATCTTAATGCATCAAGGGTTCGTGGTTTGTTTGCATACGCTATAGATATGGTAGCATCAGCAGTGTAAGATATGGCACCATATTATTAAAGTTACATGTCTTCCAAATTAATTTCATCTAAATTTGGCCACAAAAAATCTGTTGCCAATTGGTACTGCTCACAACTCACTATAACTGCACCTCCTATCTTATTTTGGAAAAATAATGTTTCTCTGGCCATAAGTCACAACATACAGTGATCTTTTGTAAATGCAAGAGCTTTTCGTGAATTTCTTTAGATTGTTTTACACGAAAAACGACAATTTTGTTTGTAACATATCTAACATATAATTTTTTCCAAAATGATGATCCTTTTCAATTTTCTTTAAAGTCCAAGCAGCAAAGTCACGGCGCTTACAATAGGTTTACTGGCTTCAGTTTTTGGGTCAACACAATCTTATAGCGATCTAGACCTAAATCGAAAAATTTGGGACCTCTGCAACGACGAATTTCGACATCTTGTTGGCACTTCTGCATCGCAAAGAAAAAAGTTTCTTTCAATTTTTTCAACAATTCGACGAATAGCAGACAGAAAGGGGGATTATGTGGACCATAGGTTTTGCGAAGAGCACGTTGAGTGTTTACAAAAGAACGTTTATTTTCATAAAACTTTCAGACTATAACCATACGTTCTTGAATCGTGTACTTCGCCATGATAAATTGTCGAAATATACTAAACACATTTGATGACTACTGGCAGACATTTTAAACATCGTTAACATTTTATTTCAAAATTATATCATTTTTATTAGAAAACCCTTTATATGTATATATTGTCATGCAACAATTATGCTAATTTTAAATCAAATTCAATGTTAAACTACTGGCAAAGGATAGGAAAATTCTACTACGGTCCAAGAAACCCATCAGACTAATAATAAATTCTGCCAAGTTATACTTAGTTATACCAAGTTATACATAGCAAACACATACACCAAAGTGGAATCTAACTATGACCTGTCCTCAGAACATACACCCATTCTAATTACCTTAAGCACATCCATTATTACCAGAGAACCATCCCCAAAACTTTACAACAAAAACACCAATTGGGACCTCTTCAAAAACACACTGGATCACGAGATTAATCTAACTATCCGAATTAAGAACGCCTATGACCTAGACGAAGCAACCCAATATTTAACTGCAATTATACAAAATGCGGCATGACAAGCAACACCCAGTAAAACAAACACCTGCTCAGCAGATATTAATATCCCTCGTCGTATAAGGCACCTCGTCACAAAAAGACGCAAGGCACGAAAAAAATGGCAACCAACTAAACAAAGGCCAGGCAAGACTCATCAACTCCACACTGAAATATTAAAAGCTCGGAACGACACCTTTCAGCATTACATCACGAATCTTTCACCTATTGATCATACGATATGAAAGGTAACAAAAAAAATTTAAAAGACCAATAGCACCGATACCTCCAATTAAAAAGTCCGATGATACATGGGCCAGATCAGACAAGGAAAAAGCCGATTCATTCGGAGACCATTTTGCTACTGTATTCTCATAATCACAACCGGTAGTAAACAACTATGACACCGACATTTCCGCATTCCTTGACGCGCCCTGCCAAATGTCCTTACCTCTGAGACCATTCTCACCAGCCGAAGTAAGACAGCAAATTAAATTAGCAAACCCACGTAAAGCACCTGGTTACGACTTAATCGTAGGAAATGTATTGCAAAATCTCCCCAGAAAAGCCCTAGTGTTACTTACAACCATTTACAACAGCATTCTATGACTCTGTCACTTTCCCACTCAGTCGAAACACGCTATAATCATTACCCTTATTAAACCTGGCAAACCTCCTACGCAACCCTCCTCCTACAGACCCATCAGCCTTTTACTACTCATGTCAAAAATATTCGAAAAACTGCTCCTCACAAGAATCTATGAAACTGTCGACCTACTTGAAATTCTCCCAAACTACCAATTTGGCTTCCGGCATCATCATTCTCCTATCCACCAAGGGCACCGAATAGTTAACAGCATTATGGAGACTATAGAAACCAAGCGCGTCTGCATAACTGTATGCCTAGGCATAAAACAGGCTTTCGACAAAGTATGGCACACGGGTCTGTTATACAAAATAAAACTCTATTTTCCAAATCAGCTCTACCTCATACTAAAATCATATCTAACCCAGAGGACTTTCCAAGTTAAAGTAAATAACACAACTTCTGAATACTACGAAATTACATCTGGAGTACCGCAAGGTAGCGTACTGGGACCGCTGCCGTATCTCCTATTTACTTCCGGCACGCCTTCAACTGACGATACTGTACTTGCAATGTTCGCCGATGATACAGCTATACTCTCAATAGACGAAAACCCGATAACTGCAGCAGCCCATCTACAAACACACTTAGACATCTTGCAAAACTGGTTCAATAAATGGAAAATTACAGTCAATAGCGATAAATCCTCGCAAATCACTTCAACAAATAGACATATTGCAAGCCCACTAAACAACATCAACAATACTCCGATACCTTAGAAGACGGACATCAAATATCTTGGACTACACCTAGACACCTAGACCATAAGCTCACCTGGAGCACTCACATCAAAGCCAAACAAAAACAAATAGACCTTAAAGTTAAACAAATGCACTGGCTCCTTGACAGACGCTCCCAACTCTCACTGTCAAACAAACTGCTGTTATATAAAAGCATCATAAAACCCATCTGGACATATGGTATACAGTTGTGGGGATGCGCTAAAGCTTCCCACACAAAGATCCTGCAACGAAGCCAATCAAAAATCCTTCGCAAAATAGCCAACGCCCCATGGTATATCTCTAACGAAACCCTTCACACAGACCTAGGAATTCCATATGTAGCCGCAGAGATACAGAAGCTTGCTCGAACATACACGAACCATCTGACAGGATATAGAAACCAACTAATAGAACAGCTCTCTAACCAGCCAAGCACCAGACGTTTAAAACGAAATTGTCCACAAGACGTTCCAGTATAACTACCCAGAATAACTTAGTGTTTAGCCAACGGGGAGTAAGGCGCTGGCCGGATCCCCCCAATGACATGTTATAAAATTATAAATTATAAATAATTTACTTATTACTCTTGTGAGAGTAGATTGTAAATAAGCAACAAATAATAAAAAAAAAGTTATACTTATACAGTTAAAATGCACAATGCTGTTCTTGACCTTATGTAAAATGTCAAGTTAACCTAAACTTAAAATAAAAAGTTATTTAATATATTGCTTCAAATTCACATATGTAATACTATAGATGTAGCCTTATTTTACTTGTCAAATATGTGGCACCTTAAAAAGTTTGCAAAATTTACATTTTGCTATACAGGTTAAAAAAAGCAGCATTCTTTGTTGGTTCTATAATGTGTACGGGTAAATTTAACATATTTTTATGAAATACACATATTTTCTAATTAGAAAATTCCATTAGGACAACTATTACAGGTTTCATCCGCAATGTATGTGTTGGAACAAATGTAACACGCAAAATATGCATGCATTTAAAGTAGATTTTTACAAAACTCATGGTTATTTAATGTAACATATAGTAAAAACAGTTATAAAAATAATCCAATTATTTTACAAGAATCTGTAGAGTAATCGGAATAAATGTTAGATAAATTCCGCGCCGCGGTAATAATTCAGCGCGGGCTGCTAAAGAAACAGGTTATGAAAGAACTTTGCGGATTTATTAGTTCTCACTACAACAAACCTGAAATTTATATTCATTGTGTAATGAATATGTAATGTCTCTCAGAACACCTGCAGTCCATTACGCGTGTAAAAAACGGGAGCGTTTACGTGCCCTGTCATACTGCCGACTAACTTACCGTTGCGACATTAAATCAGGCCGACACGTTGTGCCGAAAGTAAAAGGCGTCACGTACAACCGTTTAATTATAGCCCCAACAGGCGGTTGCAGTGACGATTCGCGTTTATTTAGTCAATAATTTGGAGGGCGGCTGAAATCGAATGCCAGTGGAGTTGTGCAAAGTCGAAATGTGCCAAAATGTGCGTTGTGCAGGATGCTCTCAAATATGGGAGCACTGAATACTTTTAAGGAGTATAATTAAATAAAAACTATTAATATATATAGGGGAGTTATAATAAAGTTTGAAAAATCCATCCAATTGCGTTTGTCATAAACATAAAAAAGATTAGATGAGAAACATCTTTGGAGATAGGTGATTGTAGGGTCTATATTTAAAAAGTTCTTTGTCACTTTTAAAATGAGATATGTTAGACATCTATCTATTTATCTATCTATCTATCTATATATATAGTAGATTTTTATCATAATACTAAAACTTCAATGAATCAAATATACACCAAAGTTATTCTTTTATATAATCTTCTGACTTAAAATTACGCTTTTCCCAACTGATAAGAATTTGGATACCGATATCGTAAAATCGGTAGCGAGTAGGTACGTCACCTAGATCTCGGAGACCTACTACAGGGCCCTAGCGCACCCTGTCCACGCGAGCTCTTGATTCCAGGTTCTACCTCTTTTGTTCCTACCCATTCACCACCTGTCTCTTTCACACCCCCAACAATCCAAAAAAGAGACTTAGAACCCACCTTGGTTTTTATTACTCCCATGAGAGTAATTATGATTTTGCTCAGTAAAAATTATTCCACAGTCAAAAACAATACCCCGCTCAGTTCCCCGGGGGTATGGTAATAGGAGAAACTGCGCATATGAGAAAAAATCTAAAAATACCAACATGGAATACGAAAGGCCGGTTATTAGCGGACAAACTAAACATAGTAGAAAGGGATATGATAAGACCAAATATTAAGATTCTTGGAATCTCAGAAAAGCATTGACGTAATAACAACCATTTTACTACCATCGGTGGAAATAAAGTATACTTTGCTGGAAATGATGCAAATGGCTTAAATGGCACTGAATACATAATACATGAAGATATTGTAAACTCTGTTATGGGATATAGTACATACACCGTACAGAATTAATTCTGTAAATATATGTGCTAAACCATACAACTTAAACTTCGTGCAAATATATGCCCCTACAGCGCAATCTACAATGAAGATCTAGACTCCTTTACCATTCACTGCAATAGATCAATTTCCTAGCAGTCAGTGAGCATGGTGATTAACGACATTAACGCTTAAATTGGAGATGATCACTGCAGAAATTTATTGTATTTATTTGGTAAATTTGGATTCGGTGAAAGGAACAGAAGAGGCGAACGTCTCATACGATTCTGCGTAAAAAACAATTTAATAATATCTAATATCTTCTTCCAACACCACCCCTGAAAACTTTATATCTAGAAACATCCTGACGGTATACGGAGAAATCAGGTTGACTACTTTGATTAAGGCGAGAGAGCAAACTACTATAAGAAATGGCACAATCTACCCTAGTGCAGACTGCGGCACAGTCCACCAACCCTTAGTAGCAAAAATATCTATTAAATTCAAGAGTAGTCAAAGCTAAAAACAACCAGAAGAATAATAATTAATAACTAAAATAAAAAATATTAAAAAAACAAGTAAACTATGATGATATAAACAAAATGTGGCAAAATCTAAAAATGGAATGATCAAAGCCGCAGATACAGAAAACAGAACAACTCCAAAGCCAACAAATTTTGATAGAAGAAAACTTATGAACACTGGAATGCACAAGACCCAGGAACAAGAGCTACATCAGCAGATAAATAAAGACGTTCAACGCTCATGCAGAATCGGTAAACATAATTACTACAAAGAACTATGCCAAGATCTCCAACACTAAGCTGACCAAGAAAACACCAAGCAACTCTTCCAAGCAGTCAAGCATATCACAAAGAGAATTCAAGCCGCAAAACTGAAATCTCTTAAACGAACAAAACGAGAAAATTACCAACATCACAGAGATTCTAGATGAATGGAGGAAATACTGTGATAGACTATTTAGCGATCACATACAACCTGAAAAAAGCTGTAGTAAAGGATAGAGGGGAAAAAACTTTACATCATGCCACTACCAAACTAAAGACAGGAAAAGCAACTGCCAATAATGAAATTAGAGCAAAATTGATTAAAGCTACGGACGACCTGGAAGTTAGTGTAATACATATGCTATGCCAAGCTATCTGGAACACGGCGATCTGGCCAAAAGATTGATGCAACTCAATCTTGATACCCATACACAAAACCAAAAGGCAAATATGACAACTGCAACATAATTGAGCTGATACCGCTTATCAGAAAGATCTTGCTACATATAATAGATAATATATTAAAAGCGTATCTAGAACAACAAACTGGCTTCGTAAAACCAAGGGCATCAGTAAACACATCTTCAACTTTAGAAAAATAATAGAGAAAATAAGGGAATACAACCTAAGTCTGTTTGTTGGTTTTGTAAACTATCGTGAGGCATTTAATAGCTTAAACTGGAAAAAGCTATGAGACATTCTCAAGGAAATGTGGGTATCATAGCATATTATCACACTGATCCAAGGAGTATATAACAATGGAAATGGTGTAATAAAAATTGACAACCAGCAGTTAAAGGAATTTAACATAAGAAATGCTGTTCGGCAAGGATTTATCATGTCTCCTCAACTGTTTAATATAAACGGCAAATATTTAATGAGATAAGTACTACAAAACACCATTGGAGGATTTAATATCAACGGCAAAACGATAACTAACATCCAATACGCCGATGACACTGCTATTCTCGCTAGATCAAGTCAAAACGGTAGGAGGGCAGCCAATACAACAAATCTATTATAAAACTCAGAACCGACTAAGACGGAAAAACATTGTCAAAAATAATAGACAATGATAATCACAACTCTTTTGATAAGAAGATATAAGAAGAAGATCGTAAAATTAATATAGTTGTGATACCAGCCAACCGCGCGCAGGTGCTTCGGCAGTTACATCGTTATCAAATCTCTTTATTCTTTCAACGTCCCAAATAAATGACAAATCGTAGCAAAGAACAAGTTTTGATTACAGGGTGGATGTTCCAATGTAATTCAAGAGAAATCGCCAATTTTTGTAGAGATGGGCCAGCTGCATTAGATTTGGCGTTAATGGAAAGCAGGATGTAATCTTGAATTGCGTATTCGACTCTTTTACACAAGTTTTGTTTAGTCTGAAATTTAACTCTATAATAAGTTTGTGGAGAAAATTAGCGTGCAAAACTTTGTTGATAAAAAATACAGTCGCACTTTTCCACCAAAAAGCCGTGTTTCGCCTTTGGCGGGGAAGTTTCTTCCTTTTTTCGCCATTCTATACTGGGTTTATGGATTTTGGGGTGTAATGGTTTATTCAAATTTTATCGTTATTTTTAAATTTATTTATAAATTGCAGTCTGCTATAAGGTTACATTTAGTAATTGTTTTGACAAGTTATATAGCACAAGACATCGTAAAAACATACAAATTTTCGTAGTACTATGAGCCATGTTCAGGCTTTTCTGACCCGTTTATCTGAAGATTTAGGACGAATGTCACTTTACGACCGCCAAGGTGTTGGTAAGTCATGATGGTTTGAATCTTTGAGCACTGAGGCTCTTGCGTCTTTGACCTGGGAGTCGAATAAGTGTTCCACTGCGCGTTTGGATGAAAATCTAGCAGGCCTGTCATGATTAACGAATGCTTAATTATGTCTGCTATTAACTGTTACATTTAGTCCTAATTGTTTTGACAATTACTTCATTTAGCACAAGACCATGGGGTATTTACCAAAATTTTCTAAAAGAACATTCAGGCTTTTTTTGACTTTATCTAGATTTTTAGCACTGCACTTCATTTCATGCGAATCGTGTTGGTAAGTCAAGTGGTTTGAATCTTTTGAGCCTAGGCTCTTAGTCTTTCCAGTTCAATAAGTGTTCAACTACTGCGTTTGGATGAAAATTATGTCTGTCATGATAACGAATGCTACACTTATGTATTTCTTCATTAACTGTTGATAGTCCTAAATTTTGACGAATTACTTCATTTCAGACAAACCCTGGGGTATTTACCAAAGAACGCAGTGTTTTTGATTGAAACCCCTTTATAATGTCGATGCTCGATCTACTAGCTGTAACCATATGACCATGTTGGCCAGATAATTGTCTTATAAAGATAGTCTTTGACTCTTCAGTGACAGTTGTGATTTCCGCCCTAGCAGCAAATATATTTTCTAAAATTTTAAGTCCAACTGTTTATGTTTGCTCCATGTTACGCGTCTGTCAGGTGCATTTTCAGGTACTTAACTGTTTAGTTTTGTAGTATTTCTTGTCATTTAGAAATAAAACTGGACAAATTTCTCTTCTAAATATAAACATTACATGAGTTACTTTGGGTTTGTTTATATGAATGCGCTACCTTTTAAAACCTTTGTGTTTGGTTATTTAAATGTTTATTTAACTTCTGCGATGTTGTGTTTGGGTCGACATATAGTGATCGTATAGCAGTATCGTGGGCGAATTACTTAATGAGGTCAAAAGATCAACAGTATATATGAAGTACAACAACTTCCTCAATACACTTTTGTGGGTCACGCCAGCTTTGATAGCAAATAACAATATGTGGACGTCTAGACATGTTTGTTAGTGATATATAACTTGTGACTACGCCTTTTTAATTTTAAACAACAAGCCGTTGTGCCAGATGTGTCAAAGTCCTACAGGGCATCGCGAAACACGGCTGAACAATATTGTCTAAAAGTTCTTTATAATTATGTCTGCTACTCTATAGACTTGATCTATTGTGAAATAGTGTTTGCGAAATATAAACTGATAATTGGGTATAATATTCTCTGTGCTAGTTTCTAAAGTAGTAGCTTTTCAAAAACTTTAGATAGGATTGGTAGCAGACTGGTTGGCCTGTACGACAACAGTTCTTCTAGAGGATTTCAGGATTGGCAACTTTTCGCTGTTTTGGTGTATAACGTAAGTAGCACCGCGTTGAATAGTTCAGTAATATACTTGAACCCTTTTCCTGATAGTTTTTGAGAACTTTACTTGTAATTAAATCGCAATAGAAATTTTTAGATAGCGCCTATCTGTAAGATGGGATTCGGATATTAACAAAATGTCTATAAAATGGTGTATGAGAAAGTGTTAAGAGATTTAGTATCGTTCCTATCTGCTTCATTAAGGTTTTTAGCATTGGCTTAAGTTCAGCCAAGTCATTAAAGATTCATTTTGCGATGGCACAAGGCACTGTGGCGATATGTTTCTACGATGTTTATTATATTTGTCGCTGAATACCTGAGCATAAGGTATATTTTGTTAAATTTGTTGTACTAGAAACTGTCTCGTATTTGTTAGTTGCCTTTTTTAGAGAGAAAACCATTATTTGATGTATCTCTTTATAAGCACGATAACCTTTACAAATGGCAGAATGGTTACCATTACAATGTACGCACTTGACTTTGCTGTTTTAGTGTTTACGTAGACAATAAGATGTCGAGTAGGTGCCAACGCATTTAACACAGCATTGACTCCTGTTGTAGCAGTTTTTTGTGTAGCTGTATCTTTGGCACTTAGTACATTGTAGAATTTCTTTTCTTTTTCTTTGTCAGTTTGCATTTAACAATTAAGTAAGCTAGTTTAGTTATGCTATAGAAGTCTATTATTATCGGACAATTTAGTTAAAAAAACAGAGGCAGTGGAATTTTTGTGATTCTTTGTCGGATATTTTTCAATATTCATAACCGCACGGCCTTGAGTTTTGAGTTTCTCTTGTAACTGTTTTAAATCAGTAGGTGGGTAAATTTCTCAGAACTATTCTGAAGTGTTTCTCTTCTTTTTTCTTGTATGTATGAAATTTGGTGCTTTTTTGGTAAAATTTTTATATTATAGTTATCTTTAGCTATCGCTAAAAATTCGATTAATAGCCGGATGACTTTGACTCCCTAGATAAACACCGGTGGCGGTTTAGATACCTTAGCGGCTATGTTTTTGCTGTTATCTTCTTCACCTTCTTTACTATCGCTCAGTACTTCATGTCTATTTGAGGAGTTGAACCAGTTGGTTGTGTTTTTAATTTTGTCAGCTTGAGTTTGCGACTTTTCATTATTCTGTTGTCTTTTTTAGCGGACCCAGCTTCCAAGCTGGAGACCAGCTCTACTTTTCTCATGTTCGTCGTCTGGAGACCAGCCTCTATTTCTGTCATTTCTGACATCTGTTACGTCTTATAATTTTTGATCTGTGGTAGATAGAGACATAATGTTTTCAGTAATCAACCAAGGACTATAAGTCAAGTTCAGACGCCAGAAATCAACCTCGAGAACGTTTTGACCGGAAGTGGCCGCAAAGTATTCGGTTCCGGCCTCTAAATTTTTGCCGCTATTCACTCTCATTTGAATATAATTCATTGTCATTTTCGTTTCAACAAAATTTTGTTAAACCCTATAGTTTAGTTTATGCTCTGCTTTACATGTAAAGCAAATTGTCGCTTTTGATTACCCGCCAACCTGGAGCATCGGTTAGTTTGGTTGGTTGTGACTGTTGATCTACTATATTGATAAGAGAAGCTTGGATTTTCTGCCTGCAGAATATTATTATCGGCGAGTGTGAGTATAATTTATTTATAGGCAGTTGTTGTAAATACTGATAGCTTCGTTGTGCAATTTGTAGTCAGTATCTCTGATCAATTTGTTGTGAATATTGAAAAGGCGTGGCTTTATTAGGGTAAAATTCCATGGTGGCTTGGTGTTTTTGTATTTACAAATCAATTAGTTGAATCTCCTGATTAATATTAAACTGATAAATAAATGACCTTAAGGTTGTGGTCGCTGTGACATCGCGGGTAAAGTTGGCTCGCACACGTCCACTATGTTTCGATGCACGGGGAACTCTAAATTTTATCATAGAAAGCAATTCGATGCGAAAAATTTTTTTTGTCAATAGCCGTTTACATACCTTAAGAGGCTGTCGTTTTTGATTCTAGGCAAAAAGTCAAAGAACTCTTCTTGCTGACGATTTTTAAGATCCAAAATGGCCCAAAAGCATACTGTGGCTTATTACAAGCTCAAAGCAATTTCAACAACTCTTAATTGATAGTCATCCTCTAGAAGACGGTAAAATTTAATTAAAATGGTGTTATGAAAATACATTATAAAATAACTAGCGTCGGCGGAGCGCAGCGGAGCCGACGCTAGCTCCTGCCGGAAGGGCGATTGTACCACTACAGTTAGTGTTTATGACCCATTGCAGTAATGTTGGACCCATATTTTTTGACGCATTATATTACATTACACCTAAGTCTGCACCGGGAATGGAACCCAGAACTCTCGTCTCATAACTCTCCATTGACTTCCATAGCCTCTTCCATCGACTCCTGGCTCCTCCCCATTGAATCCCATTGCTTCTCCATCGACTCCCCATAGCCTCACCATTGACTTCCATTAAAAACAACGGCTTTAACTAATAAATATCAAACATTTATTATAGCGCTGATGAGATGGTTATATTTACAAATATACAAGATAATGAACATTTTCTTCGCCAGGGTTTGCTGGTGTCAGGTCGCATATGGTTCGTTAGAGCATTTTTCAATCCTCATCCGTTGAATCATGCAGGTCGGTATCAATATCAGAATTATCCAGCGCTGCCGGATCCTTGGGAACGGATCGCTGAATAGCAGTCAGCGGCGGGACGGAGAGGCTCGTTTGGGTTGATGAGAAGTGCGCGGTACACCTCGTTTACGGTTTCGATCGTCTTGTCCGCAGGAACAACGTAGTGCTCGCCAGTCATCCGATGGGGGTCAATCTGAACAACCAAATGGTCCGGATCCGATGCTCTTAACAGAGCTGTGTAGAGCTGCCCATGGCTGAACACAGGACTTGGCAGAAATATACCGGTACGATCAAGAGTCTGTCCCTGCGCTTTATTGATGGTCATCGCAAACGCAGGGATGAGCGGAAGTTGCCTTCTCACAAAAGGAACGCAGCAGTCCTCTTCGTTGGTGAACATGTCGATGCGAGGGATGGCTACGAGTTGATCGCTATTCGCCAGCGGTCCTGTCAGAACTTGGACCATAACGAAGTCGGGGTGCATTTGTCGAATAACAACTCGAGTTCCGTTGTTCAGGCCGATAGCAGAATTGAGATTTCGGCAGGTGATACAGACAGTGCCGACCTTCAAAATGAGCTTGTGAGGCGGCATCCCATTTGGAGCGAGAGAGTTGAAGAAGTCTTCGCCCAATACTTCGCTCATGCCTCGTAGGCGTTCGTCTTCTTCATTGCGGGCATTCGCACCTTCTTCTCTCTGGTCGTCTTCCTGATCGTTGTTGTTCTCGGACTGTTGCCGAATATGAGTTACCGCGAAACCGTCGATGCCCTTATCGAAGCTGTAGAAGGAGACCCTCGCCAGAGCCATACTCACCGGCAGTGAGGAATGAGGACGGCAAACAAAGGCCGAGGTGGCTGAATGCGGAAATCGTACAGGAGGTTGTTTTCCGGAAATAGTGAGCCGCACCCAGGCATGCGGCACACCGCTCGATAGCCCCTGCCGCCGTGCATATAGCTGAGTTTTTTCTTGGCGATCCGCCGCAAGCCGCGGGCGCCAGCGGGCAAAACGTGTTTTTTCGCATGCTTTTTCGCATTTTTTTCGCATTTTTTTCGCACTTTTACTCACTCGCCCCCCGAAAGCGCGGCGGCTCTGTTCCGCACTCGCCGCGACGCTCACTTTAAGCCCACAACCGTCGCCGTACGCTGACCCAGTCGCAACTTCGTTATTATTTTATTAAGTGTAATATTAACTAAAGACCTTAACGCAAAAAATTGGATATATCATAATATCCAATACAATTAGATGATCAATACTAGAAAAAACAGGGTAAACTAGATAACACCATTTGGTAATAGTAAAATTAAATTTAAAAATATTTAAGAAAAACAGGAATATGATAATAAAATGCAAGATAGAACATTAAAAAATGAAAGGAGAAGAATAGTGCGGACCATATTAGTGCATCCTTCTTTCTGTTTGACATCAAAATATCACTCGTTAAAAAAAACTTAAAATAAAGTGCACACTGAGCAGTATATATGGTTTGAGATTTAGAAACACAATTTTTACCAAACTGTGCCGCAACCTTTAAAAGTATTAAAGAATATTTCCTAATATATAGTGCTTTCCATTTAAATAATAGTTAATTTTGCTAAACTATCTGTGAACTATGTGAACGTGTGAGCTTAAACTGATAATTGAGCATTACATTGTGTTCTCAAATGATTCGGATAGGACAGGTAAAAGACCAATCGACATCCGTAGGATATTTTCTCGCTTTATTAATTATAAGCAACCTTCCATTGGTTGGAAAAATATATAACCCTGAACGTGATATTATATATGTATCATTAATATAAAGCAATGATTTACAAAACGTTTAAATTCCAGACCCTTAAATAATGTTCTTTTTTTGAGGTAGCGTGGCTGGAACTCTCAGTAACCTTCTCTTAATTCCGATAAATGCACTTGAAGTGACTCATTCTTAGTTGTTTTAACAGTATCGATAGTTGATATGTTAGCTGTTTATGTTCACGGTATTCAATTAGTTGCCACAACTTCCTGACTTTCTGTTTAACATATTCATCTGCTTTACTATTTCCTTAAGTACATTTACTGTATGGTCAGATTAGTTTGTTTTAATTTCACAGACTGATAAATCCTTTCCCGGAATAAATTTCAGTCAGTTCAGTTCTACTTAGAGACATTTTTTTTAATTTTTTGATGACTTCTATATACATAAATACTGCAATCACCGTGCAATAAGAGTTAATATTAAGCCATGATGCAATAGTAAATATTCCTCCTGTTACATTTTATTGAGATGATCAATATTTGAAGTCACTAATAAATATTTAAGTTGTTTAGTTCAATAGCAGATAACAGATTTTTAGTTGTCGAGAGACGAAAATAACTTAAATAGACCAATTATATTACAAAAGACTAAACATAACGGGAAACTGACCTGTGTTAATAAAACTCGTGGCACCCTAACCATTTCTTTGTAAACTATTGCACGCCAGATAAGAAAAGTAAAGCTGCAGATAATATGTAATCAAATCACATATCAAATCAATATTCAATTAATAATGGGTTTGGTCTTTTTTGTAAGTGCTGATGTTGGTTTCATATAAAGTTTAAATTTTAAGCTCACCATTGTTATTTAAAGTACTTTTTGACTACCTCTAAATGTCAAGATTTAATTTAATAACAGGAACTAATCTTTAGAAGTATTTTTAAAACTCAATTTTAACACTCTCTATGAGATGGGCATTTTCCAGATAATAGGAGGTTCTAATGAATAACCTTTTCTTACTTAATGTAATACCTTATCATTTTTTACTATTTGAGTTTTTCAGTACAGGCGACTGCCTAGGTAAATCCCTAAGCACTTTATACTGTCTTATTCAAGTATCGAAATCAGTTCCCATTTGACTTTTGAAGCGGATAGACGTGCTAATCCCCGCTCCGAGTGCATGAAAGTTCAAGTGATAACGATTTTATACACAATAAACAGCTGGCCGAACGGCAAGTAAATTATTTCATTATCTACATTACACTAAGATTAAAAATTTTGTAAAAGTTAGGGGTCATAATAACTAATAATGACTAGCGGTTAATAAATGCTAGGAAATTAAATAAAAGGTAACTGTGTTTACCTATTAAACTTCATTAAACAAATTCATAATGTTACCAGCATATAATGGCCCAGGAGTTAATTATAACCAACATGGCATACCATATAATAATCCCATGCAGGTAATTTCAATGAACAAAGTTATACCGGGTGTTACATTAGCTAACACACAAATGCCGCAGTACTATAACTTTCAACAACAAAGTCAATCAATACCCACTAGTAGCAACTTCTTCATACCGCACAGAACATTAACCCACCAGCCCATTCCCATCCCACTCAGCAGCAATCAAACAACAAACGCCAGTACTACAGACTGACCTCAACCAGCGATGATGAAACAGAAGAAAACCCCAATGAAAACTCCATAGAAAACCCATGGCAAAAAGTAAAACAAACCAAGCGAAGAAAAATAAATATACCCAACAGTCAAAACTTTTTACTACAAAATAAGTATAGCCATTTAACCGATGCCATGGAAGAAGAAACTAACACAACACAAGTAGAAAACAAGGTCCCCCGCCAATCTTTCTCTATGGCGTAATAAATTACCAACAAATGATAAACAAATTAAATGAAATCATAGAAATAGAGCAGTGCAGCACAAAATTTCTAGCTAACAATACAATAAAAATTAATTCAATATCTCTGATACTCACCGAAAACTGATTCACTTCATGCAAGTAAACAAAATTGTGCACCATACATATCAACCGAAGGAGGAACGAGCCTGTAGGGTAGTACTCAAGCACTTACATTTTACAACTAGCACAGAAAGCATTAAAAAAGAACTTAGTAAAGACGGACATCAAGTCAGAAATATTATGAACGCAAGAAAACGAATAACAAAAGAACCTTTAAACCCATTCTTTGTTGACCTAGAGCCAGCACAAAGCAATAAAAATATTTATAAAATACAAAAAATACAATACCAACTAATAACTATTGAACCACCCAAAAAAGTTAAA
Organism: Sinelater perroti; assembly: GCA_036346155.1. NCBI lineage: Eukaryota > Metazoa > Arthropoda > Insecta > Coleoptera > Elateridae > Sinelater > Sinelater perroti. Next base: position 4,177,566 of record JARFIY010000341.1, read on the forward strand.
GGTGTGCATGCGCTGTCAGCAATATGGTCATACTAAAGCTTATTGTACTAATGTATGTATGTGTTAAATGCGGAGGGACTCATAGCACGAATAACTGTACAAAAAACAAAGACACACCTGCACGATGTGCATTATGCAATGGTCCTCATTCGGCTAGCTATAAAGGCTGCGAATTCTACCAAGGCTTACTAAAAAAATCCAACAATGCTAACAATAGACTAAACATTCAACACAACCCGCTAACAGCCATCTATACAGAAAACCAACCTCAAACAAAAAGTATCCAACAAAATTTAAGCTATGCAGGAGCAGTGAAACATAACAGAACCAACGAACAAAATACATTACGCTCAACTCAGAGTAGAGAACACAACGAACATCACACAGGAACATCCTCCATCAGCCTGTGCAAATCCCTAGATGAGTTTAAGGCTATGTTTCAGCAACTCGTACAACAGAACAGCATGGCGATGAATCTGCACTAAATTTCTAACAATAGCCCTGTGGAATGCCAATGGCCTTCTACAGCACAAAAATGAAGTTGAAATATTCCTTCATCATAATTCAATGGACATCATGCTAGTCAGCAAAACACATTTCACAGACAGATCATATTTTCGCATACCTAACTTCACAACTTACATAACCAATCATCCAGATAATACTGCACATGCTGGGACCGCCATTTTAATAAAAAGTACTATAAGCCACATCGAACTGCCAAAATATGAATCAGTCACTTACAAGCCACAGCCATTAAGGTAAAGACACTCCCATACGAATTAACAGTAGCAGCAGTATATTGCCCACCACGGCACAATATCAAAAAAGAAAATTTCAAGGAATTCTTCCAGACACTAGGGCATAAATTTGTTGCAGGTGGAGACTATAATAGTAAGCATACGCTGTGGGGATCTCGACTAATCACAACAAAAGGCAGCCAGTTGGCTAATCCCATACAGGAAAATAATTACTCCTTCCTTTCAACGGGTACACCAACCTATTGGCAGTCAGACCCCAATAAGATCCCAGATATTTTTTACTTTTATGTAACCAATGGGATCTCGCAAGCGTATATGAACGTAACACCATGCTACGATCTCTCCTCTGATCACTCGCCGGTAATTGCAACAATCATATATGCTATTCATAAAAAACCAACGCCCAGGCTCCATAAAAAAAACACAAATTGGGAATATTACAGGAACAAGATACAAGAAGACATAAAATTGAGAGTAAGTCTGAAAACTCCAGAGGAAATTGACACCGTCCTAACCACCCTAGTAAACATCCTCAAACAGGCCGCTCAACATACCACTCCTCACACAGAATTCCAAAATCACAAATATATAATACCTACGGTCATTAAGAGGCTTATAGCAGAAAAAAGAAGAGCCAGGGCAAAGTGGCACTGTACCCATGCACAAGCAGATAAAACTGTACTAAACAGATTAAATAACCAACTGCAACGTCAACTAAAAGAAATGAAAGAAAAGTCATTCCATGATTATGTTACCAATCTCAACAGATACGACAATTCTATATGGAAACCTATAAAACATAAAAAAAAAACTAAGGCGCCAATACCTCCCCTCCGTAACACTGCAATAGCATATCAACAGTGGGCTAGAAGTGATAAGGAAAAGGCCGTCCTATTTGCAGACTACTTTGCCGAAGTTTTTACGCCTAATGATGACCTTACAGACAATGCTCTAGACAGACATTTATCTGAGATCCCTATCAACAAACCAAAGATCAAATCCTTTTCTCCGAAAGAGATTGAGAAGGAAATCAGCTTATTAAATCCTCGAAAAGCTCCAGGAATAGATAAAGTGCCTACAAAAATGTTAAAGGAGATGCCAAGGAAAGTGTTAGTTTTACTTACCTACATTTTCAATGCTATCGCAAGACTAAACTACTGGCCAAAACAATTAAAAATTTCCGAAATAATACTAATCCTTAAACCAGATAAATAACCCAACGACGTATCATCGTACCGTCCTATAAGTCTGTTACCAATTATCTCAAAATTACTCGAACGACTCCTCCTGCAAAGAATAAACTCTGACCCAATGGCAGAAGATTGCATACTTATGCCTCAGTTTTCATACCACTATACAGGAAGTGCATCGAATCAGTCACCAAATAAATCAAGCATAGGATCAAAGGAAATAATGTCTATCAGTTTTTCTAGATGTCAGTAAAGCCTTTGATAAGGTATGGCATACTGGATTACTATATAAGATCAAAGAACTTCTACCCATCACCTACTTCAAACTGATAAAATCTTACCTAAGTAGTAGAGAATTTTGCATCAAAGTCAATGACGAGGTGTCGGTCCAAATTCCAATTAAATCTGGAGTGCCCCAAGGCAGCGTCTTGGGACCCCTGCTCTACGTGCTCTATACACCCGATCACACAAATGAAAACACAACAATGGGTACGTTTGCCGATGACACTGTCATTCTCTCAACTGCCATTGACCCACTCATAGCATCGACCACTCTACAAAACCACCTAGACCACATACAGACATGGACTCGTAAATGGAAAATCAGAATTAATGAGAAAAAATCTGTGCAAGTAAATTTTACACTACGCAAAGGGTTATGCACACCATTATATTTTAACAATATACCAATACCACAATCTACAAGTGCAAGATATTTAGGAATACACCTGGACAACAGATTGACGTGGAAAGAACATGTAGATAAGAAACGTAAACAGATTGACTTGGGGATGAAAGAACTCCAATGGCTAATTGGACGAAAATCTAAGCTCACGATTGAAAACAAACTGTTACTCTATAACACCGTAATTAAACCAATCTGGATGTATGGAGCAGAACTATGGGGATGTGCGAGTAAATTTAACTTAAACAAAATTCAAAGGTGCCAATTAAAAATACTTCGTATGATCACGAACGCACCATGGTACGTCTCCAATCTGACGATTCACAATGATCTAAAAAGTCCTTACGTGAGGAACGCCATAAAAGAAAAAAGTAGAAGACATCACAACAAACTGGAAACCCACGTCAACCCCCTGTTGCACCCACTGCTGGATGCGCAAAATGGTAGAAGACTGAAACGAAACTGGCCAGCAGATCTGAAACAGGATTAGCGAGGGCAACTCACTGGAGAAGTCCTCTTCACACCAACTACGACTACCCTAGTAATTAAAAAACAGCACATTAGCTTATAGAATGACTTGTAATTCTGATTGCTAATTAAATGATATATATATATATATATATATATATATATATATATATATATATATATATATATATATAAAAGTATCGAAATGGTATTCAATATAACTGGTAGGTAAGTTTCCTTCTGAAAACTAAGAGTTACTTAAACCGATTTAGTTTCGTTCACATGTGTCCGCATTCTATGATTTTTTAAGATTTCTTTGAAGTAAAAGTGATGTTATTTGTGAATAACTCAACTGCACTGCTACCTACATCCCTATCAACGATTGTGGGGTTTTTAGCAAGTCCGCTTTGTACACAACGTACAGAACAGAACTGCTGCCTTAGGGCACGCCTGTTAGGGTATATTTAAGAATATCAATGAGAAATGGTGTTTTAGATGTAGGCTGTAGTTAATTTTTGCTGCTACTCCACGTACTTGTTTTACTGTACCATAATTTTCCCGAAACCAAATTGGAGTTTTGGTTTGCTGTTTCGTTGTTCTAAAGTTGATTTTACCTCTTGCAGTAATATATTTTCAAATACTTTAGATAAAACGGGTAGCAAGTTGGTATGAAGTGACTTCCTCTAGGTTTTTCCAGGTTTCAGAATTATCAAAATTTGTGTATAGTTCTATTATGATAGGAACTTCTATTATCAAATTTTGCACTAATTATGTGGATAATGGGTTTTGTTACATTGTCTGGTAGCTTATTTAAAATTTAAGCTGTTATTAGGTCGTAACCTTTCTTGGAAATTTGCTGGACTTCTATCGGGAGCTTCTCCCGTGCGACGGATAAAAAACTCCTTTAGATAGAGGGTTCTGGAATTCTCTCAGGATGAGCTAAACCAGTCCCAAGCCAAGATGTAAAGTAACATGCCGAAGCCAGTATAACTGCAGGGGTAATTGTACCTAGACTTACTCAGCCATGCGAGTCTCTGATCGGGTGGACTTCTCATTTCCCTAGCTTATCATAGGAACCATATGGACCTGAAAATTTTAAGCTATCTTAAGGGTAAAAAAATCAAAACGATCGAAGAAAAAGGTGTTCTTCAGGTAGGCCTTAAGTGCCCCGGCAAAGGCAAGACATTTCTTTGAGTCAACTTTTTGGAGAAGGTGACGCGCATGACGGAAGAAGAGTTCTGACAAGCTGTATTGTCAGGTGCGTCAAGGAAGAGGCTTTGAACCCTCTTAAAAGAATGAGTCAGTTATGTAGATGCCAAAAGGTCAGTTATAGGGTCAACTTTATTAGGGACTTGACATTTTCATTCTAAGAATGAAGGCAAGAAGACCAAAAGACCAAAAGGATCTCGATCCAGAAGCGACACACCAAGCAAAAACGCCCCTAAGAGGCAAAAGACTGGACTAAAGAAAAAATCATCCAGTCGGACATTTTCTTTAGAGAAGGTGGCGGCGATTGCCGCTAAATATCTCGATGACCTCTTGAAGGCTGACTAGATTAAAGCCATACAATTTGATGTCATCAAAGCTATGGCAAAACCGAACCGTACTGTGTTATTTTAAATAGCCTCAATAAATGGATACTCAATAAAATTCAAGAAGGTAGAACAATACCGACCACGTGAGACAATCGAAGATGTTTATACAGCGACCGTCACAAAAAATCACTACAATGTCTTAGGCGGGTGCTAGGTTTACCAAGTGTTGTTGGAGTCCTCTATTTAGGAACAGATAGGACATTTTTAATTTACGAATAACTGGTTTAATTTAGTTTTATTCTGAGATTTCTAGTGATTCTTCTTAATTTTCATGTTTGTTTTATTTTTTACTTAACTATCGTAAAACAATATACATTAATGTGTCGGAATATAGTGTAGCTTGTTAATCGGATATCTGTATGGTTTGATTGAGATGCTCAATGGGACTGTATAGTTTTTTTTTAAATTCCTTAAAATACTAGCACACGGTACTTCTTGAGAATAGTTTTTCTGGCTTTTGAATTTGTAGTTTTTTTGCCGCTGGTGAGCAATTGTAAGACAAATCTCAGCAGAATTCGACTCTTAAATTAAACAGTTTGACGCAAAATTCTAATAACTTTGGAATCTTATTATCGATGCGTAGGTTCAAATGTGCTTAAGTAGTGTGAATTATGTCTTCTATTGCTTTGTGTAGATTTTGTCCTTTAGTTAGTGCAATTTTTAATTCCCATATTTGATTTTTAGAGTAATGTCATATTAAGAAAATTATAGTTTTACTTTTGCTCGAGCAAAAAAATGAATAACTAATAACAATTTTTTTATGTTTATACACAAACAGGTAGACAAAACAAAAATCTTCCACAGCGTTGTAGAGATTAATACCTCACCAAATAGTGTGCTTAAGCAAAAATTCAGAAAACAACAAAGTATCAGCCACCAATGGGCGCCTGGGGAGCGACAATCCATAAAAACTGGACGGCAGGACAACCGAGGAAAGAGCGGCGAATAACGGATTACCGAAGCCGGGCCGCTCCTTCGCTGGCGGCAATTAATCAGCGGTCAAGTGCTGGTGTGCGTAACATTTTAAAATACACCCATTTCGCGGAAATCCGGCCGGTCGCTCGCGAGCGCCGATAGATTTCATAGATTGCCTCCGCCCGGCCGCGCGGGGCGCGACCGCAAACTTGCGGCGCATCGCGAACACAGCAACTTGGGCCGCAATAGTTCGCGAAGTTTTCCCCCGATTTACTTTTTTGTCGTTTATGAGTGTCCCTCGAGACCGGCCTCGCTTCTGTGCGTCAGGAGCAAACCTTTCGGAGCGCCGCCGGAATTTAATTAATTAGGGCGGAACTTCCGAAGATTTTTTCGGCGGCGGCGAAACACTGTCGCTGCGGCGACAGTGAAACCCCGCGACAAAAACTTGTGTTAACGCCGTTATTAAACTGAAACTTAAATGTTCTGCTCTTCATTTTGGACGTCTCCTTCTGTATATTAGCTTTTTCTAAATGGAAATGATTAAAATTTACTTTTTAATTACAATACTCTTGGCAATTTTATACTTTTTATATTTCCTTGCTAACTGTGCCAGGAAAAGTGTACGAGCAAAGTTTTGAAAAACGTCGGAAGAGCAGTGCGGATTTGGAAGTCACAGAAGTAAGATCAACTATAACCCAATTAATTGAGAAACAAATCGCAAAAGACAAAGTTTTGTTTACGTATTATTCATCTATGCCAAGCGTTCGACTCACTCCCAAGACTAGAAATTTGGAAACCCGTACACCAAAAACGTAAGATCTTCTAGACGCACTAAAGAAAGATCTGCTAAATTTGGTACAGCAAAAGGGGTAAGACAAGATGCCATATTAAGCCCATTATTATTTATTACGGTGATGGCTAAAATCATTAAAAAAACATTTCCTCAGCTACAGTGACTTGGTCGCCCTATAGATTAATACGCTTACTTTTGCCGATAATCTACTGCTGATAGCTAACAACCAAAAGAGTCTTTGATTTAATATAAATGCATGGCACAAATCTCTTCCAGACCATGGAATTGTGTCAAAACAAACAGTATTCTGGTGTCAAGAACACCTCCAAATCTCGACCTCAAAATAAGAACAATGTGATCGAACAATAAAGAGTTGCTGATATTTAGATGCTACACTCCATAACCAAAGTAAATTGTGGATAAGTTGAATTCAAGACTGAGCAACACAAAAGAAAGCACCACGCAATAGCAAAAAAAATTTTAAAAATAGAGAGCTGACTAAAACACAAAAACTAACTGTTACATAAAGCTGCAAATCCTAGGTGCTGAACCAAAAGAATACTTGAAGAGTGTAAGCCACCAAAATGAAAATCCTGAGAAAAAGGAAGTAACTACAAGACTGGATAAAATCTCCAATTCCGAGATTTCAAAAAGACTTAAAGTAGACAGTCTAATTACCTATATTGTTAGAAGCCAGTTGCAATGGTTTGGACTCCTCAACCGAATGCAGAGTGACTAGCAAAAGCCGTGTAGCAGTGTAATTGCGAGGGAGAAATACACGAGGACGATCGAAATAAACTTCAAATGACAGTATTCACAGAATCCTGTGCAAAAAAGGAATAAACTGGCGGGAAGTGACACCGAATCGCATGGAGAAAGTTTGTAAACAAATAAATGGAATATTTAGTTTTGAATTTTTGTTACCAGAGAATCATATATTTAGTTTTGTAATCTTGCACGGTATTGAGGTAGAAGGAAATTTAATAATACATGTTTTATCTCTTTTAAACTAAAGGAAGTCTAGCAAGAATTTTTCTGAAATAGAAATTTAAGTGTCCAATTATAGAAACTAAAATTCAGAAATAAGTCATAAACAGCTTTTTTAGCAATGCTAAGATGTATAATAAAATGGTTTTTTTACAAGTCAAATTGTTCCATGTCTTCTTACGAATTTTATCTATTTTATACATTTCTATGTGCATTTAGGTAAATTAAATAATTAATTTAATTTCCATATAATAGACTTTTAGCAATTGATTGGTTGAGTGGATTGTATTACGATTGCAAATTGCAAAATTTATAACATTTAAATAATTATGTGGCACTACTCACTAGTTCGATTTGTCGTCGACGACAACATTCCCAAAGCGATAATAAAAGGGTAATAGAGAAGAGGAGTTAACAACGAAGGCGAAATGGGGACTGGATACCTTTGAATTTTTACCACTGAATTTACTCATCCGACTATTCGACAGAGTGATGTCAAACATACCTTGATTGAAAAATAAGTTCATAACACGGGCAATGACGTCGTAATATGTGTGCAAGGCGAATTAATTTTTGCAACTGTTATTTCTTTTCAAACTCGAATACAATGCGGGCGCATTTTGTACAAACTCGATATTAATTACTGGTCAACCCGTGAGTGAAAGAACATACCGACTTTTTGATGCGCTCTGAAAACGAGGACACTTCTCGGCTTTCTCCTCTAACAATTATTAAGAGAACGGCAGCACATCGGGGGGTTCAAAATGGGGTATTGAAGCGCAATACACGGCATCAGATCCCGATTATGCCGCACAGCCTCTCATACCCAATCCCGACTTCTCACCTCCACGTGGTGAACCCTGCCAACCCGAGCAACCCTACCAGAAATCCGGTAACAAACGAGAGCGGGAGAAATGGTCCTCCGAAAAGGGGGTTGGGCGTGGGGCTAACTACCCCAGGGACTAGCAATCCCTCTCCCCGAAAAAAATCTACGGTTACAAAACCTTTAGATAAGCCTCGGAAAGGACGGAATTACCGACGACGACTAGCGCAACGAAACATGGAATATGACTTAGGAACTTGGAATGCACTAACAATGCTCAAGCCGGGAGCCCAAAGAAATCTACTCAAAGAAATCGAGAAATACAAAATTCGTATAGCAGCCATACAAGAGACACGATGGATGGGGAACGCCATAAGAGATACTAAAACTCACACAATATTACATAGCGGTAAAGAAAAAGGGATAAGGGAAAGAGGAACGGCTTTCATAGTTGACAATAGGCTAAAATCAACCATAATAGACTTCCAACCAACTAATGAGAGGATATGGCGGCTTCGAATAGCAACCAAATTTTTCAATGTGTCAATAATAAACGTGTATGCACCCATAGAGAATGAAGATGATGAAGTAAAAGACGAATTCTACCAACTATTAGAAAGAGCATACGATGCAGCACCAAAGAACGACATAAAAATCATAATAGGAGACCAAAACGCTAAGATAGGGCGAGAGGAGGAGTATCAAGGCACAATTGGAAGACATCAAGAGTCAAATCAAAACGGAGAAAGGATAATAAACTTTGCAACCAGCAGAAATATGATCGTCAGCTCAACATATTTCCCACATAAAGACATACACAAGGGCACGTGGATCTCACCGGACGGAAATACAGTCAACCAAATTGACCATCTGCTGATCGACAAAAGAGCCGCCACCAGCATAACGGATGTGAAAACCAGACGTGGTGCTTCCTGTGGATCAGATCACTTCCTAGTGAAAATTAAATTCAGATGCAAAGTCAACAGATGCAAACGCGAGGAACAGCATCACCAAGAAAAGCTTAACGTAGAGAAGCTAAAAGATACAGACACGCTACAAAGATACAAAAAAAAAACTTAAACAAAAGCTTGAACCAAATTTGGAACAACAATTAAATTTAGAAGAGAACTGGTGCCGAATTAAAGCTATAACTATGGAAACAGCCAAAGAGATACTAGGTACTCGAAGAGGAACAAATAAAAAGGAATGGTTTGATGGGGAATGTGAACAGGCAATCGAGGAAAGAAACAAAGCATACAAGAAATATATACACAGGCGAAAACGAGAAAAAAAGAACTATTTGATGACAAAAGACGAGCGGCGGATAAAATATGCAGAAGAAAAAAGAAGAAGTACGAAAACAATCGGATACAAAAGATGGAGGAAGACTTCAGAGAAAACGAAACGAGGAACGCATATAGATATCTAAAACAACTGAAAGAAGGCTACAAACCCCGAACAAACTTATGTAGAGATAAGTCCGGTAAAATAATAAGCGACACAGAAAACATAAAGGAAACCTGGAAAGGGTATTTTCAAGAACTATTAAGCACAGGATCAAACGATATTCAACTAGAAACTGACATACCTGAACCAACAGAGAACGATGATTTCTCAGAACCACCATCCAGAGAAGAAGTGCAGCGAGCTATACAAGCGCAAATGAATAATAAGACTCCGGGCATAGACAAGCTCTCAGCGGAGCTGCTGAAACAGGGGGGAGATACAATGATGCAATCAATATACTTGCTTATGGCAGACATATGGAAAGAAGAAAGAATGCCAGCCGAATGGAGTAAAAGCATAATTTGTCCAATATATAAAAAGGCGACAAATTACAATGCAAAAACTACAGAGGTATTTCACTATTATGCACAACATATAAGGCATTCACGTACATACTAAGTAAAAAGCTGCAACCGATCACTGAGAATATCATAGGAGAATACCAATCTGGATTCAGATCTGGAAGATCGACCACTGATCAACTGTTTACCGTCAAACAAATTCTAAGCAAAAGTTGGGAATATATCAAATATTCGTAGACTTCCGCCAAGCATACGATAATATCAACAGAGACAAACTATATCAGATCATGTTGGATTTTAACATACCTGTAAAACTAATCAGACTTCTCAGAATGACAATGACAAATACCGAAGCACATATAAGAATACAAAACCAATTGACAGACCCAATAACAATAACGCAAGGATTAAAACAGGGGGGCGGCTTAGCGCCGATGCTATTTAACATAGCCTTAGAGTATGCAGTAAGAAAGATGTCAGTTAACGGAAACAATCTACTATTCAATAAGTCCACTCAATTGGCAGCATATGCGGATGACATTAACATAGTGGGAAGATCAATTGCTGGAGCAAAAGAAGCATACATAGAATTAGAAAATGGAGCAAAGGAGGTTGGATTGTCCATAAACGTGGAAAACACTAAGATGCTGAAGCAGACAAGGTCAAATAGAATTCGACAAAATATAACAATAGGGGACGACAACATAGAAGTAGTGCAACATTTCACATCTAGGTGCTACAATCACAAGTAACGGAAATGAAGATGCAGAAATTCGCAGAACAACTCTAGCAAACAAAACATATTTCGCCCTGTTGCCAATTTTTAAATCCAGAGACTTACACAGACACACAAAGATCAGAATTTACAAAACAATAATAAAACCCGTGCTATGTTATGGCAGCGAAACATGGACTCTCAATCAGAAAGCAATAGAAACGGTGAACAGGTTTGAGAGGAAAATACTACGACGAATACTTGGACCAGTATGTGAGGATGGCATTTGGAGAATACGCTATAACCATGAGCTATACCAACATCTTAAAGAACCAGCAATTGAGACATACATACGAATAAACAGATTACGATGGGCTGGACACGTCATCAGGATGGAAGAAGCAAGAATACCCAAGAGAGCCCTTGTGGGGAAAATGGAAGGGAGAAGACCCGTAGGAAGACCCAAGAAAAGATGGGAAGACAACGTTGCGGAAGATGCTGCAAACCTCCTGAAAATACGGAATTGGAAAACCTATGCAGCAGACAGAAGAAGATGGGGGGAAAAACTGAAGGAGGCCATGGCCCGATTTGGGCTGTAGCGCCATAGGAGGAGGAGGCAGCACATCGGACATTATTGTTCTTTTACTAAATTTATTACTAATTATTACTATTTATTACTAATTACTAAATAACCTTTAAAAAGTGACTGAAAAAGTACTTGGAAGCATATTAGAATGAGATCCAGGCCTTGAGGTGTTTTAATTATCTTTTAAGCAACACACAAAAGAAGCATGTAGTTTTATACTTTAATTTATTTGCCTATAAGCTATAAGCGTAAACAAGGCGGGTTTCAAAAGTTTGGTGAATAGTTAAATACACCAACGGTAACATTAGCCAGATGCGCACGCATCTAGAGGTACTGTAAGAAGTGACATCTGTCATAGAGTACACATGATCGTTAGAGTGAATCTGTTACGGGCAGTGAAACGTAGTTAATGTAAAAAGTAAGCTTATAGTGCATTGGAGCAACAAGTATGTGTCCAGTTCTGCCACAAAATAGGCAAACAAAGACGTTAGTGTAGTGTACGGAATGGAAACCGTCACTTTTAATGAGCCACGTTTGGTCAATAAACAGAACACCATATGTGCTCGAGCGAGTGCTACAAATGTTAACAGGAGGTCAATTAATAATTCTACACTTGATGGGTAAGGGATGGGGCATTAGTGAGGATACGTTGTGCACTATCGTCCACCAAGAATTGAGTTGGGCTAATCAAAAAGCAGACCCTGATTAGACATCTCTGACATTTGACATTTTTTGCTTCCTTGCTCGAAGAGTGGCATATATGGTGCGAGTTTTGCGTATAACAGGGAATCTGTGATCGATTCCTAAGATGCATTAGCTGACAGTTTTCTGATACCATTCATCGAACTTTTTTGACACACGAGGTAATCTGCAGAGAGGGTTTTAATGTAAATCTTCTCGTTTTTCTATATACTGTGCGCACAATATCTCAAATATACATGGGCATATTTCTAAAAAATGTAATAGTGAAGTTGGTAAAAGTACTGAACATAAAATAATTGATTTTTAAATTTGAAGATCAACTGGAGTCACATTTCAAAGCCACCAAGTATTCAACATATTAGATGTTATCAGATTTTTACCACTTAGCAAAAAAGGCCAAAGAAAAGCACCTATTTGATTTTTAGACTCAAAGTTCACTGAAGTCACAGATAAAAAGGCCGCCTTTCATCATGCTTTTCGTCCTCAAAGTTCTAAAATAGATTTTTAATTTAAGCAATAAAGAAAACTGCAGTTTAAAGTCGTAGCATGATGCGATGTAACAGCAAAGAACCTTCAATTGTAGTTTTTTTTTAAATAATAACCTAAATGTGGTCACGATTGCTGGAATCCTCCGCAATAAATCGCTTTTTATCAATAAACAATCTTATTAAACCTCTATTATCCAAAGTATTTAAATGCGTATTGCAGCTGATTTTTATTCACCAGTTTGGCTTACATGAAGTACACTCAACCATCCAGCAATATCATAGAATTAATAAACTGCATCAAAAAAACTGCGTGCCCTAGTATTTTTGAACATCTAACTGCAGGTTATCAAATAAAATCAAAAACTACCACACCAAATCTTCCTTATCTTATAATCCTGATTAATTTAAAGACACTTTTAAGTCCATTTTAAGAGTACGCCTCCATATTATCAGCTCCTGTGTCTCGCAGAAAAGTATCCTTGGCCCTCTCCTTTATTTCCTCTAGGCTTAAGACAGATAGTGCCTTAATTGATATCTGTATTAATAATACTGCAATTATGTTATCTTATACCAACGAGAATTGCATCAGAAAAACTCCAGTCACACTTAAACCTCCTACAAAGTTGGGTGGATCGATAGCGAATCAAAGTAGACAGTAAAAAATTAACTAACATTACTTTTATTATTAAATACTCTGCGTGTCCTTAAGTTACAATTTCTAATCTACGCATCTCAACAACTGAGCTGAAATAGAGCTTTACATTGACCAAAGACTGATTTGGAAATTCCATGTAAAAACCAAACGACAGTTTACTAAACTAATTACAACTAACACAAATTGTTGATATAGAATATCATTCTAAGACTTGTATGGTCGTACAGGATTTAGCTGTGAAGATACAGTAAGCCATTGAATACTAAAGTTTTGCAGTCCTATCGAGACGTTGAGCATTTTAAACGATGCGCCTTAAAACGTAATCAAGCCCTGTATGATCTTCTTCTTCTTCTTTAATCAGCTTTATTCCGTCCATCCTTGAACATAAGCATCCCCATCCTTTTCCATTCTTCTCTCTCCTGCGCTATTTGAATCCATTTTGGTCCAGTTATTTTCTTTATATCATCGATCCACCTTTGCTGAGGACGTCCTCTATATCTTTTCCCCTTCCAGGGTCTCCACTGTATCAGTTTCTTTGTCCATCTATCTTCTTTCATCCTAGCAACGTGTACCACCCATCGCCACTTCTTTTGTGTTATTATTATTCCTACATCTTCTACTTTAGTTTTCTCTCTAATCCGTGTATTATCTTTTCTGTCCCTGAGTGTTATTCCCAAAATACTTCTCTCCATATTTCTTTGTGTTATTAACATTTTATTCATAATCTTTATTGTTAATACCGATGTTTCGGTACCATATGACAAGACTGGGAGAATGCGTTGGTTAAAGACTCTTGCTTTCTGATAGTTTGCGAATTTACCTTTGAATATATAACTTTGTTTACCGAAAGCGCTACACTCTTGTTTAATTCTTCTATTCAACTCTGCCATTTGATTTGCCTTTCCCATTTTGATCTTATGTCCTAGGTATATTACTTCTGATACTTTCTCTATTTCCCTACCGTTTATTTCTATTTTTGTCCCTCATTTTCCTCTTCTTCTCTCATCACTATTTTTGTTTTATTAATATTTATTCTTAAGTCTACTTTGTTTGATTTTTCATTTAGTTCATACAACATCTCTTGTAACTCTTCGATAGTTTTTGATATTATCACCACGTCGTCTGCATACCGTAAATTATTAAGCCATTCTCCATTCACATTTATTCCTTTATTTTCCCAATTGAGTTTCTTGAAAACATCTTCTAGAGCATAAAATGTTTGGGCGATATGTTATCTCCTTGCCTGATCCCTCTCTCTACTTTTATAAGCTTTGTGCATTGGTCTTGTAATTTAATTGTTACAGTTGCATTCTTATATATGTCTTTTATCAGTGTGCTACATCTGGAATCTATTCTGCAGTGATTAAGCGCCTCTATTATCCCTAAGTGTTCTAAACTATCGAACGCTTTTTCAAAGTCTATAAATCCCATATATATATATATATCGGTAAGTTATACTCTGTAGACTTTTCTATCAAAATTCTGAGTGTCTGTAGATGATCCAGTGTGCTATATCCTTTTCTGAATCCGGCTTGTTCTGGCGTTTGATAGAAATCAAATTTATTAATCAGCCGACTTATTATGATTTTTGAGTTTAATTTGTATAGTTGAGAGAGTAAACTTATCGGTCTATAATTGGTCAATTTACTTATATCTCCTTTTTTATATATTAGGATTATAATTGCGTTCCTCCATTTTATTGGTATTGTGCCTTCCTCTAGGCATTTGTTAAATATTTCTTTTATGTGCTGTAATAACTCATCACCTCCTTCCTTTATGAATTCTGCCATTACCTTGTCCTCTCCGGCAGCTCTTTTGTTTTTCATTCCGTTTATTGCATTTTTTATCTCTACTATTGTAGTTTCTGGTATTTCTTCGAAGTTTATGTTTACTAATTTTCGTATTCTATGGTTTTCTATTTTTAGTTCTTCTTCTGTTGCATATAATGATTTATATATGTTATATATATTATTTTGTTTTTATTGTTATGCGTTTTGCCGCTCTTGTCTTTCAATTTTACTATTTCTTTTTTACCTTTCATAAGATTGCTTCTCATTACTTTAAGGTTTCTATTATTTTCAATTGCGTTTCTTATTATATCTTCCTTATAGTTTTTAATATTTTGTTTTAAATTCGTATCAATTTCTCTATTTAGGTTTCTATATTCTTGTGTACTCCTTTTGTCTTGTGATGCTAATTGCCTTCTCATTGCCATTAAATCTTTAGTTCTTTTACTAACTTTGTTGGATGCTGTCTTCGTCATGGTTCTTGCTATCCTATTTCCTGTTTCTATTAATCCTTTTGTCACTGTGTCGTTAAGGTTGTCCAGATTATTTTTTTTTTCGTGACTTAAGTTTTGTGAGAAATATTTCTTAAGTTCTTGCTGGTACTTTTGTCTTTCCTTTTTTGTATTTATAACTATTCTACTTCTAACTAGTCTGTAATCGCTATTTGTGGTGAATTTATTCAAAACTGTTACATCCTATACTACATATTTTTTATTTGTTATTATATAGTCTGAGCCAGCGTGGTTCCGTGGTTGAGGGACGGGCTGCGATGCTGACGGATCCGGGTTCAATTCCCGGAGCTCTCTGATGCCTGGCGGGTGGCCTACTCAGTCACTAAAAATAATTGAGTACCTGCGTTCATTCCAAGAAGGGGTAATAATGGCGGTCGTCTTAGGCGCGGTGCTTGCCACATCGCCTCGCATCAGAGATGCTGCGTGACGACCGGACAGAGAGGGCGCACGTATGAGAGCCTTAACCTCTCAGTTCGCAGGCCGTGCTCCCACGCGGGGCGTAAAGACTTACCATTATTATTATTATTTATTATTATATAGTCTATTTCGTTTCTAGTACTCGCATCCGGACTTATCCAAGTCCAACGTCTACTCGGATGTTTATAATAAAACGTATTTATTGCGTATAATTTATGTTTTGCAAGAAAGTTCAGCAACATTTCTCCTCTTTCATTTCGATTACCTAGGCCATAAGGTCCAACATTAATTTCATCTTTTTCTTTTTTAATGCCCAACTTCGCATTAAAGTCTCCAATTACTAATTTAAAATGACTGTTTTCTTTTTCTATACTTCTGCTAATGTCGTCATAAAATTATTCTACTTCCTCATCAAAGTGGTCAGAGGTTGGTGCATAAGCTTGCCATATCTGTAAGACGTGTCTCTGCGTCAACTGCATTTTTATATAAGCAATTCTTTCTGTCACGCTTCCATATTCTATAATCTTGCCTTTTATACTTTTATTTATTATCAAACCAACGCCTATAGTACTTTCGTCGACTTTTCCTCTATAATACAGGGTATTACCTGATTCTAGTTTCACAATTTCTTCTCCTCTTCTTCTGATCTCACTCAGTCCCACTATATCCCATTGGATTTTTCCTAGCTCTAGTTCTAATTCTTTTAGCTTATTATCTGATAACAGCGATCTAACATTATAAGTAGCGACGGTCATCATCTTCTTCTGGCAGCCTGCCGTATCTCGGGGATCACCAAGCTGCCGAGAACTGAGGGCCCTTTCGCATCAACTCTATTCATGTGAAACTCTATATGATGACCTTAAAATTTTATTCATCGCTGAAGTCATCACAAGCCATGTCTCCAAATGTAAATCATACCCATTTACTCATAATTATCTGATAACGCTGGTTTGTGAATTGACAACAAAATAACAAAAATAAACTATAAACTAATTGTTAAAAACTCTATTATGTGTAAATTAATTATAATTATAAAAAGTTTGTGTGATAGAGCTTTTATTGTTATAATAAATCTGATACACAATGTAAAAATAAATAATTTGCAAGGCGATAATGCAAAAAAAAAACATTAATAGCATTTAACTTGCAATAGTTCAGAAAGTGTATTCGAAAATGTCCTTAAATATATTGTAATGTACCTGTAACATACCTCAGCTATTTTTTTTTTTATTTTGTTATTAGTGTGTTACTTTAGCATTGTATATAGTGTTTAAAAGAAGAAAATAAAGTCTTTTATGCTAACAAGTTTTATAAAAGATTTTAATTCATCACAACAGCTACTTATACATGTAATTTGCATACAGTTAGAAATACGCCAGTTCCGGCATTTTTTGTAGAATTGTAAAGTCTAAACCAAAAACTAAAACAATCTTGTGTAGCTTTCATAACCAGAGGCTATTTAGGTTGCTGTGTAATTTATAATTAAAATATGTTTTTGTTTTATTCATTACGTTTGCTCTTAATACTATTAAGAAAACATTAAATTTTTCCTGTTCATTGTATAGTAACTGTCAATGCCAGTAAGTTGAGAGTACGGTCATTAGAAGTGGAATCTACCACAAAATAATTCAAATAACTTAGCATGTTAGGGTAAATCAATAAAAGTTAAAAAAAAAGATAGAAGCGTCGAGTTTAGAGGTAACAAAGAAGAAAATCATGCTACAGGAGAGACTACGCCAGGTTCTCTAACAAAGGTGATAACTTGGACATTATCTACTTCATTGATAGGCGCGTTCATTTAAAACTTGGTAGTAGGATAAAAGATCATCATAAAAATCAAAGAAAATACATATAATCAAACGTCAAAGAATATTTTTTAACATTAAGAGACAAAATAAAAAGAAACTCGTTAGAATTAGAAGCTGGTATGTAAGGACATTACAAACATTTTAAAGAAAAATTTCAAGAATTGTGGATATACTCAGAAAAGTAGGCTAGACACTTGGTACAGACATTCGAAAAATCTTTAGAACTTTGCATAAAAAGTTGTAGTTAGATTCTGGGGGAATTTGAAAGATAAATTTCGAAAAATAAAAATGAATTCGACAAAAAAACACAAAAGGCTTAAGAAGAGTTACAGACAGATACAAAATAATATTCAAAAGTTTACTCAAGTAAAAGAACTAAATTAACATTACAGAAAAATTCAGATGTTTACGCAGGACGCTGAAAGCAGATGGATACAAAACAAAAGTAAATCCAGCAGAAAACGTAAAGTTACAAAATGAAGTTAAACGCAAGCGTCAAAAAATATTTTAGATATTTGGGAAATAAATTGAAAGTAAATGCACAACACACTAAAGGCTTAAGAAACGGAAAAATTAGAATATTTAGAAATCAATGTAGATACCGTGCCGATAAAGCTGTGCTCGAAAATTTACTGTGATAATTTGTAACCAGAAAAAAAGGTTTGTAAGTTAAAGTGAATTTCAGCATTTGTTCTTGATGGTTGCCGAGGGAGCTGCAGCGAGAACAGTAAATGAACACCTAACTAAAGCTGTCCTGGATGTATTAACCAGAGAGACCGCCACGAGAAAAATCATTGCGTGAAATCTAAAAATTTTTTGGTAAAAATGCATTTCTAAAAAATAAATTTGATCTTTTGACGGAAAGCTTAACGAACACTGATAGTACTAAAGTGGTCTCATAATCACTGATGCCCAGAATCAGAGAATGCAAGTTATGTATCGAAATAAGGAAAGCGTCTAACAGGCAACCTAAACCAAAAGGTAGTAGTTGATATTTCTGAGTTGTCTGTAGACAATAACGACGATAATAAAGTTACTTTCATTACTGTTGACTATTCTACCAATAGATCTGAGGAAGTTGGAGATTCCTTCACAACCCATTCCACAAGAGCCAAGGCTCAGCGCGGTTCTGGGGTAAAATAGCGACTCTCGGGCGTTGTTCTGCTTTATGGAAAGTCAGTTTCGATGGTTTTGGCCGATTCTGTTATAAAAAAACTTATTGGACACAATTAGCTTTGTAATCGTCCTCTAAAAATGAATAACTAAAGACAGTATCAGCTCCTAATTTAGTTAGTTGCTAAATAACTTTTAAAATAATTAGAGATCACATATTTCTAACTAATTATTAAACTAATATAAAATAAATAACTGAGCGCATATAACTAGTTATAATGTTTAACTTAATTTATTTTATTATTAAGGTTTATAATAATTTAAAATTTTGACGAGGACATTTAAGATCGTATTCATCGATACTCATTGGTGGTGAGGTTCTGACGCCTCGCTTGGAGGCACAAGTTGCAAATTGAGAGGTTAAGGCCCTCACTGCCTGATCGTTTCACACCATTTTTAATACCGGGCGATGTAAGAAGCACTGAGCCTTAGATTTATGCTTAACAATAACAAAATAACATTAGTCTTCTAGAAATAAGTTTTGTGTCTTAATAATGTTAATTAATTTGTTTATTATAATACTTTTCCAACACCTAAAAATTGACAATAACATCCAAAAATTCGTATACGATTGTTAAACAGGCAGGCGTAGAATTAAATTCACAAAAGCTTTATGTTATGCGTGTGAAGTTGACAAAATAGTTTTATTTATTTCAGAAAACTAAAGAAGACCTAACAAAAATCATCGAAACCCATGAAAAACATACAAATTAGTCAAGCAACAAAAATTGCTGTACAGTAGTAAAGTTATTAACAGTTATAGAACTAGCTAAAATTGAAAGCAATATAAAAATTACAAGCATGTAAATGTTAAGCATGAAACGTGACTTTAGTTGAACGTAGATTTATTTAGTATAATTCTTACAGGCTTTGCAACTTTAAATTGCAAATGTGGTTAATTTAATATTAACGATTTTGCTTTGAACATTTTTAACATGATGTAATTTTCGTACTAATTAGCTAGAAGATTGTTCTTTAACTAACTAATTAAAAACGCCTGAAAGTTTTAAATAAACACGAACTTGCTTTAACTTTTCGTAGATTGAGCTGTCGACGTAGTCTTTCAGGTTTGAATATTTTATTATTGAATAAGACTTCAATTTTAAGTTAACGTGGCGTAAAGTGCATCCATGTAACATTTTCCTTAAGAATATTTAAATTCAACAAACCTTAAATGCAAACTAATAATTAGTTAAATTAATGACTACTTATAATGCGTGCAACGCATTAGTCAACCGATTTTTTCTCTTTATTAGCAATCAGAATTACAATAAATTCTACAGGCTAATATGTTGTCTTACGAGCTAACTACTCTAAAAATGGCGTTTTCAGACTCTAGTAAGGGGATTTTCAGTCACCTAGTAGATCTGCTGGCCAGTTCTTCTTTAATCTTCTTCCTATAGGCACTTCAAGTCTTGGTTAGAGTAGAAGATTCGTGTGATTTTGTTCTGGTGCTTTATACTGCTAGATAGGACAACGTTGTTGACATATGGTACTCGTAGATCTTCATGTACCGTTTGGTTCGTCACGTACCAAGGTGCATTGACCAACATTCGAAGTATTTTAAACCGACATTGTTGAATTATATCTACACTACATTTGCTTGCACAGCCCCACATTTTTATAATATTAATGCGATGATAATCCTATACAAAGGAAGTTTATTTTCAAGGGACATTTTTGAGTGTTTGCCCAGCAGCCAATATAATTCTTTGGTTTTGAGGTCTATTTGCTTTATCTTTTTAATTACGTGACTTCTCCAAGTAAATCTAGAATCCAATTGGAATCCTAGATATTTCATACAGGAAACTGTGTATTTCTGTGTTGTTTATATGTATCGGTGAGCAGGGCTTTTGATTCATTGTAAAGGTGACGTGCTGAGATTTGTTTTTATTAATTTTAATTTTCCACTGGTAAAGCCAATATTGCAGCTGATCTAGGTGGTTTGGTAATGTTTGAAAAGCTCTAAATGGATCTTTGTGTGTGGCAAAAATATCAATATCGTCCTCAAAGGTTTCAGTGACAGTATCTCCGCTAGTAGGGATGTCGACAGTGTAAAGTATGTACATGATCAGGCCTAGCACGCTCCCTTATGGAAAACCAAATAATTCTGTACTATTTTAGTCACTGTAAGCTACCTGATATTGCCGGAAAACGCGGCTGGTCGTCTTCGCAGTTAGAGAGTTAGAGAATTTTATGTCTTGAAGCAATAGTATCGGACATTTCACAATAACTTGGCAAAGACTTCCAAATGATAACAATAACAAAGACTACATTCTCGACACCGCATACAAAAATGAGGTCAAACAAGCTAAGAAGAAAATTAAAAGAAAATTAAAAAAAGAATTTTAATTTTCATGTTATTAACAGCAATGAATTTGCTGTATGTTTCTTTAATACGTTGGTTATTTAATTTATTCATATTATATACGACTTCAAAGTACAACTTTCTTTATATATTTTTTGCTATTAATTTATTTTCTAATTTTTGTTTGTTTTTTCTACAGATTTAATGGCCGAAAAAGAGAACTTTGATCAATAATTATATGCGAGTTTAAGATTCATGCAAAGTTGATTCTAAAAATGTCTAGATAAAAAGATGAAGACGACAATAAATTGAAGTTCTTGGTAGGGGCAAAAGAACTTGACATAAAAAAGAAAACCGTCGCTGATTACTTGAATTAAATTGGCCATCTAGAAGACTATACAAATAGATGCACGAGCTCAACAAATATCAAGAATGTCGAAATTAGGTGTCCCAAGCTTTTTTCCACGAACCGTTTTTTCAACTGTATAGGCAAAGTTTGGCCCTGTGGTTGAACTATGACGAAGATTCTCGGCCCTTTTCACAGCCGAAATTGCACCAAAAGAAGATTATGATGATGTTTTTGTGGTCTGCAGCCAATCTGATTTATGACAACTTCTTGAATTCGGGCAAAACGACCTTGATAAAAAGCACGTCCGATAAGACAACTAAAAGTGCCAGAAACTTTAACTGCTGAGCCTGCAATTGCACGTTTCAGGACACTATCTGCAAAAGTTTAACTAGCTGAGTTATAAAACCCTACTCGTTCTGCTCACCAGACCGATCGACCACCGTCTACCACTCTTCCAAGTATCTGAATAACTTGCCTTTTCTATCTAATATCATTACCAAATTCTAATACGTCTTTCAAATTATTTGCCTTTTTTTGAAATATCTTTTACAGAATTTTTATGTTAATTACAAACTTAATATAATAATAACGCTTTGTTCAAATTTATTATAACAATTTAGTATTCTTTGCATCATTTATTCAAAAGTTATTTTTAAGAATGTGAAAGTAAGGATTGTTGAATATACATATATTTTGTGACTATAGTGTTCGTGCAATTGGCCAACGGACCTTGGCAAAATTCCGGATTTGTTGCTAAAGGAGTTTCATCTAACTACGTAGACATAACATCCAGTTATGATCTATCATCTGACCACACACCTGTCATACTTACTATCAGTGCTACAGTAATTAGAAAAGAAGCCAAACCAATGTTATGTAACAGACGCACAGATTGGGACGCCTTTAAAGAGTATATGGATCAACATCTTGATCTTAATATAAGCCTAAAAACGACTGAAGAGTTGGACAGTGGAATCAACAAATTTATAACTACTACACAAGAGGCAGCATGGCATGCTACACCGCGCATGGAAAGAAAACCCAGCTCACAAAACTTCCCAAGAGAAGTGATGGAGCTGGTTAAGGAAAAAGGAAAGCTAGGGCAGTCTGGCAACGAACAATAATAGAAACGACAAAACAAAGTACAATCGAATTACTAATAAACTTAAACGAAAACTGAACGAAGTAAAAAACGACACATTTCAACAATATGTAACTTCTCTTTCCAAGGACGACTACAGTATATGGAAAGCCACAAAGGGATTCAAGAGGCCACAGGTACATATACCGCCGCTACGTAACACAGACGGCACGTGAGCCAGATCTGACCAAGAAAAAGCTGACCTATTCGCACAATATCTGGCAGAAGTATTTAGACCTAACTCTGAAACAATAGATATAGAAGTAGACACCTTCCTCGAAGCACCACTACAACTTTCATTCCCAATACGGGATCTTAAAATCGGTGAATTACGTCAGGAGATAATATTCTTAAGCAACAAAAAAGCACCAGGCTACGACCTCATAACTGGTCCTATCCTTAAACAGCTACCAGAAACTGGGGAAAGACAACTACTAGCATTATTTAACGCAATTCTGCGCTTAACCTACTGGCCGCTGCAACTAAAGATGGCGCAAATTATAGTAATATTGAAACCTGGTAAGCCGCCAAATGAAGTGCAATCTTATCGCCCAATTAGCCTGTTATCAATAATTGCTAAACTCCTAGAAAAGCTGATATTAAGTCGGTTAAATAAAGACACACCACTGGATGATTGGATCCCAAAGCACCAATTTGGATTCAGACGAGATCATTCTACTATTCAACAGTGCCACCACATGTCTAACGTCGTTCAGAAAGCTTTTGAAGGTAAAAAGTACTGCACGGCAGTATTCCTGGACGCCCGACAAGCCTTTGATAAGGTGTGGCACAAAGGGTTACTGGCTAAAATAGAAGCATTATTTCCGCACCAATATCAAAAACACATCTCGACACTACAGCCAATTACCGCTGGGGTTTCCCAGGGCAGCGTTTTGGGCCCAGTCCTATACTTACTTTTCACTGCTGATATACCAATAACACCGTACACAGAAATGGGAACGTTCGCAGATGATACTGCCATCCTCACGTGCAATGAAGACCCTTTAGCTGCTACAAGATTACTGCAGGACCACATACATTTAATAGAAGAATGGCTAGACAAATGGCGAATTAAGGTGAATAAAAATAAGTCAGTTCAAATAACATTTACAATGCGAAGGGGAATATGCCCTCCTGTTACCATAAACAACATTGATGTACCACAATCTGAAGAAGTGACGTATCTGGGATTACACTGGGACAAAAGACTAACTTGGAAACAACACACAAAGAAGAAGCGCAAAGCCATGGATCTGAAAGTTAAAAATGTACTGGCTAATAGGTTGGAAATCACCTTTAGCAACCGAGAGTAAACTCCTTATATATAAAACCATCTTACGTCCTATTTGGACATATGGATGTGAGCTGTGGGGCTGCCCTAGCTATTCTAACGTAGACATAATCCAGAGATTCCAATCCAAGACAATAAGAACTCTTATGGATGCTCCATGGTACGTGACAAATCTCGCCCTACATACCGACTCCAACACACCATACGTGCGTGATGTAATTACGGAACGGGCAACCAGACACTATGATAGACTTACATATCATCCAAACGACTTTATACAACCACTTACGTTACAACCAAACTTTCGGCGATTAAAGCGGAAATGGCCTTAGGACCTACAAACTAAAGTGAATCCTCCACTGTGAATCCATCATCCTCAATCAATAGGATTAGGAAACTGCGAGGAAGCACCAATGGGTGCCAACCTCATCAAGCCAATCAACTTTAACAACAAATTAGCTCATAGAATCTCTTGTAATTCTGATTGCTTATGTACTATGTTTCAAAAAAAAAAGTTTTTGAAAACGAGTAACTTCAAAGTAATATTTTTTGGGAATCTACGTCTTTTAATCTTCTTTTTTACTGAAGTAAAATCCATAATTTTATATAATTCTCCTTCAACAAAAAGCTGTTTTTAATTATTTCCTTTTTGTTAAAAATATTACACAATGTGTTTGATTTATATTCGAAAACGCAAAGAATTTTGAGATGTTAGTTATTCAATTTTTTTTCTTTATTTACAGTAAAATTGTAAGTTTTATTTTTTATAAGAATTCAGTTGCTTAAAGTAGCTTCATACAACATTTAAAAAACGTTTCAGTTAGGTAATGTGAAGGATATCTATAGTTAGTTGTATAATTGTGTAAGAAAGAATTAGATGCCTTAACCTCAGAACCTACAACTTCATATTTCACAACTGAATGAAAAATCTCTATTGAAATATATTGATCTTATTACAAACTCACTTTATGCATTTCATATAAAAGCTCATTTTGGCAGCCAAACGCTACAAGATAAAACTTGATAAACCGCTATTTCTTTTTATCAGTCTAATTGTTGCACTAGAGCGAATCATAAAAAAGAATTAGAACGTAGTAGTGTGTCTTGAAACTATTAAAGAAAATAGTTCAATTTAGTAAAGAAAACGTTTTCTGATTAGAATCATAAGAAATTAAAGAAAAACTTAGTAGAGGTTTTGAAAATTGAATAGTTGTTTTAAGAAGCTCTTTTATATTGAATACTTTAATCAGAATAGGGTTTTACATAAAAAATTTTTAACACTTATAGAGAAGCAACTTGTATGTTGTATGTATTTATTGTGTTAGCAAATTAGAAATTTATTATCAAAATTTAAGCTCGCATGTTTATAAAATCGGTTAAATTCTTGCGAGTTTTCTTGAATAAAAATATAAAAACAGAAATTGGGGACATCGAATCTCAAAACTAAACGATCCAAGAACTCAGAACACAATAAAACGGTTGTCTCTCTATTTGAGGTGCCATTTTGATGACAGAGAAGTGTATAAAATGTACTTAAAAGATATGATTTGAAAGCAGAAGCACGGTCTATTGCCATTATTGAATGAAAATTTAAATCAAATTAGTGTTGGTTTAAAATATATATTGTCATGGACTTTCTATATGTAAATGCAACATTTTAGCATAGCATTTTAAATGAAAATATTTCCCAACAAGAGTGTTTACGTAATATACATTCCAGCTGATGGTCAGTTTCTAAGATTATTAAATTTTGTTAAAATTCCTTGTAAAGTGGGTGCGGAATGAGATACTTCCACTTACTGACAAAGTATTTTTAATCAAACTACCAGCGTACGTAGTGTTTGATATTCTTACATCTCGCAGTGAATTGATTTCCTTAAGTTCTTTATAAATTAAATATTGCACAAATGTGGAAAACGTGCAGGTAAAAGTAAAATCCAAACATTAAAATAAACAACTCAATTAATTAATCTTTTTAACGTAACATCAACTTTTTACACTCCATGGTTATTATCTGAAGCAAATATATGCTAATGCAATTAGGAAGAATATGCTATAACAGTAATGGAAATAGAAATCTCAAAATAAAACTGGTTAATGGTTAATCTAAAAGAAAACTAAAATTACAATTAAATAAAAAACATTTTTATTTTTCAATGTTAAATGGTAGTAAAGTTCTTAAAAAATAAAAATTTTATAGTAACTTTAACGAAATCTAAGTACATATTTTGAAAACCTTGTAGATTTACTTATAAAAAATAAAATGTAAGTAGATGGAGTTTAGATAGTCTTGCCTACTCAACTTGTAACTTTCTCTACTTTATACTCCAGGGACACCATAACTTAACATTAATTCTATTGTGTGTTTTAAAGCCAATGAAAGACAAATTTTGTAATTGGATTTTAGTCTTTAGCAACCGAAGAGTATTTTACCAAGAAAAAGTAAAAACGTTGGAAGGACAAAAGATGCGAAGAATGTTTGGATAACGCCAGGCTGCTAAAAGCTAATAAACATTACGGTCTATCTAACTACAAGAAAATTTCTAACTTGTCTTTACATTCCATTCTCTTGGAAAGAAAGGCAGAGTTAATTAAGTGGAATATTCTCACAATGAGTTAAACGAACAGGTGTGAACTTATATTACGTGCCACATAATACGATAAAGCTTTCTTAATACATTCAAGGAAAATGTAGCTCAATTAAATACTGTATTAAATAAAGTCGCCTGTGCCTTTATAAATTTGAAGAAACCAACGAAAATAAAGTAGCGCAAATTTGTTTAGTAATAAGATTTTATGATAGCAAAGAAGCTGAGAAATGGTACAATGATATTTCCAAAGCCCTACGAGAAAACATAACCAAACACATAATGATAATAAAAGACTTCGACAGCAAAATAGGTAAATAATTAATCTGGCAGACATGGCCTAGGAAAAAAACCCTAAAAGTACTACTTTAGTTAATTTTTTAATTTTGTGAGGCTTTATAATGTAAACAACCTTTTTAAGCAAAAGGAAAATCAAAAACTAATTTGTATAAGTTCTAATGACAAAATAAAATTAACTACATATACAGAACAATACCTTATCAGTAAATTTGTTGTTATAAACAGTTTTAATACTGGTACCAACCATTCACAAGTTAGAGTAACAATACATATTTATAACAACTAGATGTAGTCTCGGAAAACCAATTAGATTCTATGCAGAAAAATCAGACGAGCTCAAGCTACATATATAAAACAATTTAAGTAAAAGAGCTCAAGATGCTAAAGAATATGTAAATTTTATAAACAAAACTTCTATTCACTGAAGCAATTAAACAATATAAAAATCTAAAGTACCGAAGAAAAGGAGATTACCAATAGCCAAACATGTCACAAGACGCCAAAATGAATAAAACAACAAGGGAGGAGACGAAAAAAGATATCAAAAAACATAAAGCAAAACTAGCACAAGAAATATTATCTATCGAATGGAATGTTTATGTCACCAAAGCAAGACACTAAACAAAAAAGGGATTAACAAAAATTCAGGAAGAATGTTAACAGATACCGACAAATAAAAAATAAAGAAAAGCAAAAAAGGTTGGCTAGAGAGTTATGTCAACTACAATAAATGTCTTTCCTTTTCTTTATAACTCTTTGAGGAGCAAAAGGCGCCCCTTGGGCTATTTGAAAACCAAATATAATTCAGCCTATTGATAATTTTTGTACCAGTTTTTTCCAATTAGCTTGTTCCCCTGATAGCTTCTGTAGATGCAGGTTTTTTAAAATATTACTTTTCTATGTCTCTCGATCGTCGCTTTCCTTGTGTGTTAGAAGTCTAAAGATGGTTTTGCAATATTGTTGTTTAATTTTTTTATTGCATGGATTTTTCATTTCTATATTCTTTTCCTTGTTTTGATTTAAATCATTTCCTCGTGTTAAATTTCACATATTTGATGATTTGTTATTCTTTCTGGTTAAAATAAGCAGCAGTCCGCATTCGGCTTTCTTAGAATAAACACACGCTTGACGCGCTCTGTTATCTTGGAAAGTGTAGTCCCATACTCAAATAGCGTAATCAGAAGTCTTCATACATGTTATTAAAATAGCATCAAAAATCGCAAGTACAATATTATAGTATATTAAATTAATTTCGTAAACAATGTAAACTTTACACAACCAATGTTTCCGGATGGAAACACTTACAGTTTTGGCCCGCCAACAAGTAACGCTATGATTAACTCCGGTGCTCCGGAAAATTACGGATTTACATTTAATATACCGGTGCCCAACAAGTAAATCAATATAACCCCAACTTCTAATAGTTTTCCATAATCAAACATTAGTGTTACCGGCATTCACTCCAAACCCCAATCCAGCTCCATTTCCACAGGTAATGCAATATAATTTTAATCTACAGATCAATACAGACAATCCCACAGATCATGCAAACACACAATTAAATTAAGAGAATGATATAGCCATAGAAGAAATAAATAATGGTAATAAACAGGAAAATTCAACTAACGCTAAACATGAATGGCAAAGCCTTAAAAAAAGAAAAAGGAACTTACAATAGCCCAATCCCAGTAACATCCAAAGTTACCAATTAACCAGATCAAACAGATACGAACTCCTTTCGCAGGAAATAACCACTAACGCCAATGACAACCACCCGCCCAAAATCTCAAAACCTCCACCAATCTACATTCACGGTGTAACCGATTATAAAAAAAATGATAGATAATTTCACTCAACTGCTTGAACAAGAGCAATTTTATACTACGCAACATCCAGTGATACCCTTAAAATTAATCCCTTAACTGCAGACTTCTATAGAAAATTAACGCGACATCTCAAAGACGAAAATATAATACATCACACCTACCAACTTAAGGAGGATCGAGCATACAGGGTGACCATCCGAAACATACATCATTCTACCCCAATTGAAGTCATAACGAAGGTGTTAGCAAAGCAAGGTCATCAAGTACAAAATATAATCAATATTAGACACCGAACAACTAAGCAGCCTCTCCCACTTTTTATGGTAGACCTTGAACCACTTTATCATAATAAAAAAATTTTTGACGTTAAACATATTGGCAAGATAATAGTATCAATCGATCCCCCCCAAAAGAAAAATATTATACCTCAATGCCTGAGATCTAGGATTACGGACACACCAAAATATATTGTAACAAACCTTTTATTTGCGTCAAACGTAAAGGTGGCCATCAAACATCCAATTGTAAGAAAGATCCTACCACCCCAGCTAAGTACGCATTATGTGGCGGCAGCCACCCAGCCAATTACAAAGGTTGCACAGTCTATCAGGACCTTCAAAGAGCCACAAACACACCCTTCAGAAGAACAGTAAATAAGCATCGCCTGCACCAAGTAACATTCACCGCAACTAACTTTCATCCTCTCACAATGCTACTTACTAGTCCCCATACCGAACACCAAGGAGTCCCACCAAATCCTGACCATCCCTCAAACATGCATGACACGTTCTCAAATTTGCTCTCTACAGTCATAAATAGAATAGCTTCAAAATGACAACTTCACTACACATTGCACTCTGGAACGCCAACGGCAACACAAACCATGTTCCTGAAATTTCTACCTTTCTACAGCTATGTTACAACACATAGATATAATGCTCATCTCAGAAACGCATGCAACAACAAGAACATTTCTAAAAATTTCTCACTATAGTATTTATTATGCCAATTACCCAGATGGAACGCCCCACGACTGGGAAGCAGTAATTGTCAAAAACACCATAGTTCATCATGAATTACAACACTATCTAACAGAAGAAATTCAAAGCACAATCATTCAAGCCCACACCCTTCCATACCCACTTGTTGTAGCAGTAGTCTACAGTTCTCCACGACATTCCATCTCATCTGACAAATATGAAGAGTTCTTTAGATTGCTAAGAAACAAGTTTATAGCAGGAGGCGACTGGAACGCAAAAAATGCAGCCTGGGGGTCGAGACTAATCAATCCAAAAGGACGCAACCTTTTACGAGAAATACAAAACAACTTCGGATACATCTTAACTGGAGAACCCACTTATTGGCCCAGTGATCTGAATAAACTCCCAATTTACTAGATTACGCAGTCACAAACGGTATAGCACACACAAGGCAGAATCAAACCAAGATTTATCTACTGACAATTTTCCAGTCATTATTACTCTTAGCACCACCATAATCGCTAAAGAACGCCTCCAAGACTGTGCAGTAAATATATAGACTGGGATCAGTTTACAAACTACCTAGATGAAAATCTCAACTTGGCTATTCGTATTCAGGACAGTCAGGATCTCGATGTCTCTACTCAGTATTTGAACGCTATGCTCCAAACAGCTACCTGGTTAGCTACTCCTGCTCATAAAACTACCAATCCGGAAGCAAATAACATTCCTCGTCATATCCGAGACCTTGTAGTTAAAAAACGCAGAGCTCGAAAACAGTGGCAGCGAACACGAACCCATCAAAACAGAACCTCCTATAACAGACTTGTTCACCGTTTGCACAACGCCTTACTGGGAATTCGCAATTACTAATTCAGCAATTACCTATCTAAACTCTCCCCAGACGACCAAACTCTATGGAAGGCAACGAAGAAACTCAAACAACCGATAGTAGCACTACCACCCATCAAAAGAGCGACACTAGATAAAAAGAAGGCAGATACATTCGGAGCATATCTAGCCAATGTATTTACGACTCCTTCCCCCACAAAGAAATCACAACAGCAACGAAAACGACTCCTTCCTGGACGCCCTCTTCCAACTTCATTTACCCATCGCACCATTCCCTCCAGCTGAACTCCGTTATGAACTTCTGCACATCAATAAACAAAAAGCTTCTGGATACTAGAATTAGTATGTCATCTCTACGCAAGGCAATAGTACTTATTACCACCATATATAATAGCATGCTACGCTTAACCTACTTTCCGATGAAATGAAAGTTCGCTCAAATTATAATGATTGCTAAGCCTGGAAAACCATCTCACAAATCCTCTTCTTATCGATCAATAAGTCTCCTTCCTGTGCTATCTAAGACATTTGAAAGACTGTTATTTAAACGAATCAAAGATACAGTTGACCTCGACCAGATCATACCTTCCTATCAATTTGGTTTCCACGAGCACCACTCGATGATACATCAAGGTCACCAAATCGTCACTCAAATAATGGCGTGCCTTGAAACCGAAAATGTCTGTACGACTGCACTCCTAGACTATGGCACCAGGAGCTGTTGTACACAATTAAACTTTGCTCTCCAAACCAGTTCTATTTGCTATTCAAATCATGCTTTGCTGACCGGCTACTCCAGGTCAAAATCAACAACACGGTCTCTGACTACCTCCACATTACATCAGGAGTACCGCAAGGCAGTGTACTGGGGCTACTCTTTTACTTACTTTACACTTCCGACCTACCAATCACAAACGACACAGTGATTGCCACATTTGTGGACGATGCGACTATCCTAGTTACTAGTGAAACACCGCAGGTTGCAATCGATCGCCTTCAGCACCATCTGGACCTACTACAGGATTGGACCAATCATTGGAGAGTGTCAATTAATACTAAAAAATCCGCCCAAATATCTTTTACCACCAGAAGAGCAATCTATCCACAAGCCAGATTAAATGACACTCGCTTCCTTTGAAAACTGAAATAAAATATTTAGGGCTGCATCTCGACGCAAAACTCACTTGGAGCGCCCATATTAAAGCCAAAACAAAATAACTCGATCTAAAACTCAAGAAAATTTACTGGTTGCTGAGCACCCGCACTCAACTTTACCTCACAAACAAACTCCTTCTATACAAGGCCATATTAAAACCCATATGGACATATGCGGTACAACTGTGGGGCTGCACAAAGGCCTCTCACACCCAAATATTACAGCGGCTCCAATCTAAAATTTTTCGCTTCATTACTAACGCGTCTTGGTACATTCGGAAGGGTACCTTCCACACAGATCTGAACATCCCAACTGTTGCATATGAAATTCAGAGACTCGCCACCATCACCAGCTCGTAGGGCACGAAAACTACCTCATCGATTAGCTGTCCAACCCACCTGGAATTGTCCGCAGACTCCAGCGAAATTGGCCACAGGATCTCATCCACTAGCTTCCACAACCATAACATTAATTATTCGGGAGAATAGCGCTGGCTATATCCCCCCACACAACATGTAATATTCTACTATTTACTTATTACTCAATTAAAGAGTATTTTATATATTAAATAATGAATATATTATGAATATATTAAAGAATGAATAAAAATAGAGAATTAATGAACACTATAAAAGAATGAAAAACACAGTACATAGGGACATGTGAAGAAAGGCGAACGATATGAATTATTAAGGATTATCATTGAGGGAAAATACAGGACGACGATCGGTCGGAAGACCAATTAAAGGTAAAAGATCTGAGAAGGTGGTATTATCGTATAAGAAATTAAAAGGCTTTACTAAACTACAATCGCCATTTGGATCGCCAACCTTAGGAGAGAGAAAGGAAGAATATATAAGAAATTAGAAAAATAAGCAGTACACGATCGTGGAGTACAATTATGCTAAAAATGAATGTTCATGACACGCTGAAAATTATGGTCTGTTAATAACTACATGATATATATATATATATATATATATATATATATATATATATATATATATATATATATATATATATATATATATATATATATATATATATATATATATATATATATATATATATATATAATAAATAACAATCGAAGCTAATAAGTTTAACAAACGGCACAGAAAATGCAACGGAGGGACTAGAAACTAGAACTTAGAATTAATTTACTAGAAAATCAAGCTTTTAAATGAAACAGGAATTAGAAAACAAATTGCAACTGAAAACAACAAATTGAAACAGTAATTAAATTTTTATAAATGCTTAGGTCAATAGTCATCAAAATTGTTCTAGTTCTATGTTCTCTTATGTCTTTTCTTATTGCTTTATTTACTTCTTTGTTTATATTCGTCTGTTCCTTTTTCCAATTTTCTCCTTTTTTCTATGAGTTTTATAGTGGTATTTTTGAGTTTTTGATCTGTTTGGCCCCTTTTTCTTGAGTACAATTTCTTTGTCGTTATTTGGACAGTACTTGTAATTCTGTCATTTATTTGGTTAATGTCCATGTCTGATAGTATAGTTGTATCAAGTCTCGTTGAGAGTTCTTGTTTATATTCATCTTGCTTTTTCGTTATTTTTGTGTTAGTGGGAAAATTGTTGTCTAACTAATTTATGTCTTTCTTGTTTAATTTTGATACTTATCAGTGCTCGGACCATCCTGTGGTCGCTCCCAGTATCGAATCTGTTCAGAACTGATACATCTCTACATATTTTTCGATCTCGGCAGAGGATGAAATCTATCTCATTTTTTATCTTGTTGTCGGGGCTTTGCCATGTCCATTTTCTCTGTGGTGGTTTCTTAAAGAATGTGTTGAGGCAGTATAGCCGTTCGTTTTAAAGAAAGTTGGAAAGTGTATCCCCTCTGTTATTTCTAATGCCTAGACCATAATTACCTATACATTCCATATCATTTTGTGTTTTCTTTCCTTTTTTGCATCGAAATCTCCGGTAATGACCAAGTAGTGAGATTTTTCCTGTTGATTCGCTGTTGATATGTCTTCATAAAGTTGCATAATTTCCTCGTCTTCTGCTGTACTTGTTGGAGCATATACATTTATGATTTGAAGTCTATAACGTACGTTTATTATGATTTGTTGACTATTGAAGACAACGCCAACATGAGAATACTAAGATAAAAAATATCCAACGGACGGCAGAAGATGACAAAAATAAAGAACAAAGAGGGAATAGAAGTGACAAAACCGGAAGACATCATCAGAGCAATTGAACACTTCTATACCGGATTATATGCAGCACATACACCGCATAGGGAATCACAAACACAAAGAAATATACTCAATGCAGGCTCTGAAGATATTCCAGAGATATCCATTGATGAAATTAGATTAGCTCTGAAACAAATGAAAAACAATAGATGCCCCGAAGAAGATCGCGTAACAACAGAGATGATAAAACTTGGAGGAACAAATCTCGAACGTGCAATACATATTTTACTAAACAAGTGCCTACGAGAAGGAAGAATACCTGACAGACGGCACAATGCGGAAACGGTACTCCTGCTCAAAAAAGGTGCGATTACTAACATAGAGAACTACCGCCCAATCAGTTTACTATCACAACTATATAAACTGTTGCCGAGAATTATTACCAACCGCCTGACAAACAAATTCGATTACTACCAACCAGTGGATATAGCACTATTGACCATCTACAGACTCTACGCACTATCATAGAGGATGACCGAATATAATGTGCCCATACATCTAGCCTTCATAGATTTCTACAAGGCATTCGATACTATAAGTAGGGCTCATATATTAGAATCAATGAATAACGCAAGAATCGACAGTAGATATACTACTATAATAAAAGACATCTACGAAAAGGCAACAATACATGTGAAAATAAATCAAGATCTTAAAACGGACAAAATAAACATCAAGAGAGGCGTACGACAGGGGGACGTTATCTCCCCAAAACTATTCACGCTAGTTTTAGAAGATGTTTTTAAGAAACTTCAATGGCAAGAGAAGGGTTAAAAATTGACGGTCGCTTCCTCAGTCACCTACGCTTTGCTGATGATGTGGTGATTATGTCTGAAGACCCAGAGGAACTAAAAACCATGATGCAAGAACTCAAACAAGCAGCAGAAAAGTCAGGCCTGAAGATAAATCCTGCTAAGACTAAAATCATGAGCCAATACAATATGCAAATTACAGTAGACGGCCAAACGCTGGAGAACGTGGCAGAATATATATATACTTAGGACACATCATCAAATTAGGAAAAGAAAACCAAGGTACTGAAATTACAAGATGAATATCTTTGACATGGTCCGCCTTTGGCAAATTGTCATATATCCTAAGGAATCCAGATGTACCGATCAACCTCAAACGTAAAGTTCACGATACTTGTATCCTACCAGTGACTACATACGGTATGGAAACGATGGATCTTACAAAACTGAATGCAAGTAGATTGAGAGTGCTGTAGAGAGCTATGGAGCGTGCTATGCTGGGGATATCATTAGGAGATAAAATCTGAAATGAAGAAATTCGACGAAGAACCAAAATAACTGACGTCATAGAACGCATAGCAAGCCTCAAATGGAGATGGGCCGGACATATCGCGAGACAGGTGGATGAAGATGGACAACGAAATCACTATTATGGCGCCCCGTGAAACTAAGCGAAAAAAGGTCGACCTCAGAAACGATGGGTGGATGACATTTCGGAAGATAGCTGGTAGGAACTGGACAAAACAAACCAGTTCCGACAGTTGGAGAGAAAGGGTGAAGGCCTAATTCAGAGAAGTGAGAATGGCAAAAATGGTGAGGAAGAAGAAATAGTCAAACAATTGCGTTAGGAAAAGAAAATTAGAAATTAGAGATCTACGAGATAATAAGATTAATGCGAGATGCATACAGAAAGCTAGGAAATCTTATAGAAATGAGTATATCTCTTTCCTGGAGTTCAAATGTGAATATTTACCAAATTCCGTTCTACATAAGTTTTAAATAAATCAATAAGCTACAGAGTGTAAAATTGTAGGAGTATTTCTAAAAGATCAAAAACAAACAACATTGTAAAGAGCTGTTCAACTCAAATAGAAATGGGCTAGATATATAACCCGAACTGTAACAATAGAAATGTGAGGCGCTACCAGATTCTTTATTTATATGTAATTACAACTAGTCTTGACGACAAACTAAGCTTATTTATAACTTAATCTTATACTTGGCTTTACTCAATATTGATGTGCTTATATAAGCTAACCTCATGCTTTTGGGCAATACGTTTATTTTTTGTTTCAGCTGTTTCTATTTTTAAACCCCGATAGATATCCTTCTCACATGATAAGAAGCCTTGATTATATCCTTTATTACATTGTTACGCAAAGTTTGTGTATTGTTAATTTAGAACATCCCCATAATTGTGCTTTGTGTATCTTCGTATATGTTTTAAGGCCTGTTTGTAAATCAACAATGTGTTATATACTATCAACTTGGATTTCCTTTTTATTGCCCAATATATTGAAGTCTCGGCTATTCATATTTCTTTGAAACATGCACCTTCAGGGGAGTTTAGCGTCGAGGGTTATACCTAAATACTTAGCTCTGTAGGAGTATGGAATAATCGTTTTGTTTGTAACTGTTGGCATGCGCTATTCTATTTTTTAGTAATGGAATTTATATAGATTAGTTTTCATTTAGTTTTCTTCGCTCGTCTGATCATGTTGTTTACAGCCATTTATAGTTCATTTGTGGCTTCTGGTGAGATTGCAGTGTCATCTGGAAATGCTACTATTAAATACTTCTTTTTATTAGGAATTTGCCTGTTCAACAATTTACACTGTTATACAAGGCATTGATAACTTAGTATGTAATTCTTCTTCTTAAAGTGCTATCTCCTATCGGAGGTTAGCAACCATCATAGCTATTCTAATTTTTGATGTAGCTGCTCTGAATAGATCTATTGATGAACATCCAAACCATTCCCGGAGGTTCCTCATCCACGACATCCTTCTTCTGCCTCTCGATCTTTGTCCTGAGATCTTGCCCTGTATGAGCAATTGCAGCAAGCAGTAACTTTCACCTCGCATGACATGTCCGAAATATTCCAATTTGCGTTTTTCAATGTCAGTAGTAACTCGTTCTTTGTTCATGCGATGGAGGACTTCTTCATTGGAAACGTGTTCTGTCCATGATATTTTAAGTATGCGTCTGTATATCCAGAGCTCAAAGGACTTCCAGTTTTTTCATTTGCTGTTGTTTGAGGGTCCAAACCTCCATTCCGTACAACAGAATCGAGAAGACGTAGCATCCTACCATGCGCATTCTCAGATCTAGCGAGAGATTGCGATTAGAGAAGAATTGCCTCATTTTTACAAACGCTGCCCTCGCCATTTCGATTCTTCTATTGATTTCAGTAGCTTGGTCATTACAACTGTTTATTATGGTCCCTAAATATTGGTATTTGTGTATGTAATACATAATATATATTGAATAGCATAAGCGGTAAGTATGACCGCAAGAAAGTTTTATTATTGTTTATTTTTCACTATGAGAGCACTAGGTTTAGAATCGGTCACTTGTGTTAATTATCATCACTATGGTCACTGAGAAATATATCTTGAGGTAGTTTTCGTTTTAGCCTTGCGTGGATGCCGCGTTGTCCCAGTGAGTAGTAAGCTGCGCAACTGCAGTTGTTGAGATTGGCATGAAATTTTTTAGTAAGTTTCGCTGTATGTTGTTCAATTGTGGGAAAACCCAGTTCGTAGTGTAGTTATTGATTTGTGATGAACCAGGAAGCGTTAACAGCGATTCTCAGGATTTTGTTTTGGAATACTTGGATTTTGTGAAGATTCGATTTGGATGTGTTGCCCCATATGACACACCCATAGAGGATTAATGGTCGTAACAGTGATTTGTACAGGAGTAAGCAAGGTGGACTTTCGGTTTTTGTGGGTAGAGTTGGATTAGTCTCCTGTGCCCTTCGTTTCATTTTTTGAGGACATAGTATTTCCAGGTGAGCTTGGTGTCAAGATATATACCTAAGTATTTAAAGGGTTTGTCGGTGGCGTTCCACTGAATGGAGTGTCCGTTAATAGTGATTTCTGGTGGGTTATTAAATCGTCTTAATGTGAAATTTTTGTGGCGCATTTGTCATAATTGATGGATAGGTTCCATTTCTTGAGCCACATACTGAGGGTAGTGCTGGCTTTTTGCAGTTTTGAGATAGCCATTTTTAGGCTTTCGTCTTTGGTTATTATGACTGTGTCATCTGGATATAATTCAAGGTCAGCGTTGATGGTAGGGAGGTCCCGCATGTGTATGTTGAAAAGAATTGGGCCTAAGATACTGCCCTGAGGGACATCTAGGAATATCAGACGTGTAGAACAGGTACAAAGTAAGATCAATTCCTTACACTTGTATTAGTCCTGAGTATTGATCTTTTTGTCTATCCCAAAATCTTCTATCGGATATGCAAGGTTCCAGAAGTTCACAGAGTTGTCTCGTTAAGACTTCATGCAGTTTCTGACGCAGTCTATGATGGCATGCATACCAGAACAAAAACTTTAGTTATAGCGGCACAATTTTTTCTTCGATGATATTTTCTGTTACGTTTATTAGTCCATTATTCAGCAGAGTGCTGCATGCAGAATCCAAATTGACGGTACGGAAATAATTTTTTCCTCATTTACAGTTTTCAGCCTTTTAAAGTCTCTACATACAACGGAAAGTAACGATATTGGTCTGCGTTTAATACCACTACCAACTCAGCCACTTTCTATTGTCTTAACATTTATTTCAGTTTAAGCTATGCATTTACTAATTTTTTCGCTTAATAATTCTGATTTAGGTAAGCTGTTTAAAATCTGACTCGTTATAAGATCATAACTGGGCGCCTTTTTCGATTAATGTTGCCATTTACTTCATCTTGGATTTTTTAGAGCTAACTTCTTTCCAGTTATGTTTCTACTTTACATGGTAGAATGTTGGGGTTAAATGCGCGTTTTAAATATTCAGCAAACGCATTTTGTAATAAAGGTTTTTCAACATTTTTAATGACTTTCTGTAAAGCTACGAGCAGTTAGTTTTGCTAAATAGATTGCTGTAATTTCGTTTTTACTTTTTTCGTATTTCTCTCTTGCTGTTTGGCAAATGTTGTTAGAGTTTTTCTGTTTGCAAGTCGTCTATTTACTTGCCATCTTCGTTAAGTACACTTTTTTCTATCAACTTCTTGATCCCTCTTTTAGTACTATTTTAATCGTAGGAGTATTTATTCAGGCTGTTTGTTAAATGTTACATTAATTTTTTACTTTGTTTTCTAATTGATTTTTGTTTTTAATTGTATATTTAAATTTATCTTTCCATTAAGGATGCATCGAAACCCTCCCAGTTTGTAGGTATGAGTACCCTTCAAATTTAAATACATTATTAATGCTACTGCCGAATGGTCAGACAATAAGTCCACTTCCTTTTCGACATGTAACTTGCCGATATTTTTCTGGCGATAAAGGAATCAATCAGATTGGGTATTTTGTTCGATCAATAGGTGGACGTTCTGAAGAGGAAGCGTACTCAGTTTTCTCGTATCACTGCCTGTAATTCCCTATCTATTGTGGTGACCAATCTTGACCCCTATTTAGGATGTTTTGCATTTACGTCACCACCTGGAATGAACCTTTTTCCAGTTCACATGACATTGTTAAGTATTTTTTTTTATAAATACCTGCTTCACCGGGCGGTATATTGTTGCTACTGTTACCTCATATTTTCTTATACCAATTTTTACCGCTTTTAGCTGTAATGTTTTGTTTCTGCTTTGCAGTCTACGTTGTCTATGTTATTTTTAATTATTCCGCGTTAAATTCTCTTGTTAAGTTTTGCTCCTCTATATTTCAAGTACAATTTTATTGCAAAATGGGTTTCCAAAATAATGTGTATCTTTATTTTATTTAATTCTAACTTAACTTCATTTTAATAATAAAGTAGCCCTTTGCTGTGTTGTGTCATTACGTCTTCTTTAATTTTAGTCTCTCTGTTGCCGTTTATTTCCTAGTCCTTTGTTCAACCTTCTGTTAATAATGTTCTATGCTTTTTAATAACTATTGCAGTAGTTGTTCTGTCAGGTTATTTTCTATTTTATGTTCGTTTTTGTTATTGTTTGGGTATAGATAGGTCCGCAGTTTCTTTGCGATGACTATACTTGCAGTATCTACACTATTGTTGTTGCTTACTTTGGATTAGTGGTTCGTATTGCCTTTTTAACTTTATTTCTTAAATGCTTTACCTACCTATAACTTGCAGAATGCGCCTCTCCACAGTTTGTACATACTTCATGGTGAGATTTCGATACATTTGCCTCTTCTTGCAATATTTTTGAGTGTCTAAAGTCTAGCCAATTTTTATACCGAGCATGAAAATTCAAAATTATTACTATAATCTATATAACTTGGCACCTATAATTTAATTTCGTAAGTCTTTATGAGAATAACTACCTTTTAAAATCAGAAATTTATTTTCCATTAACAGTTGGTACTCGTCAACATTATTTTTCTGTTTCAAATGTTAATTAAAAATATTAAGAGCCATTACCAATTCTTCCTGATATGGCAAAAATGAGCGAATCCACAACGACTTAAACTTTCCACTGTAAGGGACTTCGGACAAGTAATGTCCTGGTAGTAGCAAAGAGACTACAACCCTCATGTAAGGCAAAAAGCATAGAAAAAGAATTCAAAATTATTAAGCTATAAACATAGTAGTAGACATACTGGTACACACCTATAATTCAATTTCGTAAGTCTTTATGAGAATAACCATACTTTTAGAAATCAGAAATTTACTTTTCCATTAACAGTTGGTACTTCCGTCCTAATACATATATTTATTTTGTTTCATATCCATTTGTTGTCTTTTTTGGCAGTGTATTGTTAGTTTGTTAATAAGGTACAGATCCAAGTATTTGACCCATGCGGCCTGGGAAATTTCAATGTTGTTTACATAAGTTGGTAGACATGATTCTTTACAATCGTGAAAGTTACATAGGACGACTTTAATGTTTTTATTTTAATTTTTTATTTTTGAAACCATACTTGGACCGTGTTCA
This sequence comes from Sinelater perroti, assembly GCA_036346155.1. Lineage (NCBI taxonomy): Eukaryota > Metazoa > Arthropoda > Insecta > Coleoptera > Elateridae > Sinelater > Sinelater perroti. The sequence continues at coordinate 4,218,293 of JARFIY010000341.1, forward strand.
GATATTGTTCAAAAAGAGATGAGGTCTGATTAATATTTGTGTGTAAAGTAAGGATTACCGTATCATCTGAAAACGTTCCCAATAATGTACTATCTGTTGTTGGAAGATCAGAAATGAACTACAAATATAACAGCGGCCTTAGAATGTTGTTTTGAGAGACTCATTAATTAATATAATGCACAGATAAGATGATTTATCCTTGTACGGAACTTGCGATTGGTCAGGTGTAATTGAAATAATTTAAGGAAAATAGGTAAATATTTTTTTAATTTTATATAATAGCCCAAGATGTCAGGTCTTGGCAAAGACCTGGTTTACGTCTAAGAATATTGCTGGGCAGTATTATTTATCTACTATGCATTTGAACAGAAAGCAAACCAAGACTGCTGGTATAAAATGTGGCGTGGCTAAACTCTGAGCCTACGTTTGGTTGCCTATTTTCAGGAATGTTTTGCATGTCTTACTTTTGTAAGATGATTGCACTAACTTATCCTACTGTTATCATTTGTAAATAAATTGTTGCCTGTTTCCACCTTGCAAAAATTTGAGGGAAGGCGAGTGAAAAATTGTTAGTCTAGGGAGCCAAGTTTTGTATTAATGAAATGTGCAATACAGTGGCACTGATAAGTTATAGAATAACGCAAATGCTAAACTGATCATGTGGAATCCATTCGTTAGGTGTAAAGTCGGGATCAATTCTTTTCAGAACTAATTCTTCTAAATGCTTGAACCTCTGACGAAAATAGATTAATGGGTCTGGTAAAGTGTGTCATTTTTAGGGTTCTTCCTAGGTTTGCGAATTAAAATTATTTCTGTTATTTTTAGTGTGTCTAACCAATACTCTATTCGAAATATTGCATGAAATAGGTACGTAAGCAGCACTACATCTTTTAGGAGCAACTCTAATATCCATTTCTAGAGTTTGGATATTGTACAGGATAGGGAAGTTAACCACACTATTTGTAAGTATTAAAATAAGAACGAAAATTTTTTTCTTTTTTATTTATTGCAACAAATGTTAAGACCACAAATGGAAATTAGTATAACAGCAAAAAAAGTTTCACTTTTTGAATATCATTCCAGAAAAATGGCGGGCATAATTTAGTATACATTGTATGAGTCTTATACAATAATACCACCGGTGTCATTGCACGAACTTCTTCGATCTGTACTTTTAAGTCCAGAGTAGTTGCTCTGCAAGTTTTAAAAACCTTCGATGAGATATCCCCATAAAAAATAATCACAGGAGCTCAGGTCTGGCGATCTTGGAGGCCACTGAACATGCGCATTACTATTGATAAGGCGGTTCGGAAAAAAGTCTTTCAGAAAAGTTATTTATAGCCTAGTTGTGTGACTAGTTGCTCCATCTTGTTAGAAATGAAACTTTTTATTTATAGGAATATGTTGAAGTTCTGAAATAAGGAAGGTTTCTAGCATTTGAACGTAGTGCGCTAATATTACAGTAGCTGCATGGCTATGGCCATCCTCGAAAAATATGGGCCAATCATTCCATGCTATGTTGTTGAGGGTTGGCAACATCCCAATAGCAAAAAATTGTGTTTATTGGCATATCCACTGAGGTGAAAATTAGCTTCGTCGCTCATCCACAGATTATTAATGAGCTGTGGGTCGTCTTCAAGCAGCTGTAACATGTTCTCACAAAAACCAACGCGAATAGGATAATCTCCGGTTTCAAAGCATGGACAATTTGCATTTTATATGGGTGTATTCTCCTTACTATTCGAGTGGCAATTCTGAGAGCAACTCTGTGGCGCCTGGCAGATCTTTGAGGGCTTTTTATCATCGCTTCTCGTACAGCCTCTGTATTCTCGGGGTTCTAACAGTTCTTGCAGTACCACCTCTTCTTCTTAGTGTTTGACCAATTGTACGTTGTAAGTTGTTAGCCAAAACAAAAATAACTTCCCTATTTGGAACAGGAGCACGATGTAAAAGATAAAAATGTAGGCAAAACGCGCGTTGCGCTCGTAGGTAACTTTGACCATTTTCTAAGTGCACTATAACAGCAAAATCTCGTTTTTCACTGGTTCAACGCTGCATGATTATCTTCAACTGTGTGGAATGTGAAAGTCGCTGCCCTACTTGCCCTCCCACACACATTTCCAGCTTTTTAGAAACGTGCAGTTTGACTGCCTCACCTGTTATCTCTTTTTCCAGTTTCTTCAGGGTAACAGGTGCTATTATCGCGTTGTCCAAAAATTTTAACTGTTTTACTTTTTTCATATTTTTTGCATTGTTATTGCATGATTTTAGTGTCATTTGAAAGCTCGCAATTTTGATTTGCAATACTTGTATATTCGTTTCAGTATGGAGCTTACGCGCAAGCAAAAATTGTTAATGCTGCACGAGTCCAAGTTGAATTCAAAACTAAATGCTGCTGAAACCTTTCGCAGAATCAAGAAAGCATGGGGCGATGATGCGGTTGGAGAAACGGCATGTTGTAAAGTTCAAAGCCGGCAATAAGAATTTGTATCACAAACAAGGAGCTAGACGTCTAAAAGAGGTTGATCCTCAAGCCGTTCTTGAAACCACTGAAGAGACTCCGTCATTTACATGATGAATGTTTGCCAGTTATTTCAATTGCAGCCACTATTAACAATATTCTCCACAAGTTCGGTAAAGGTTTGAAAAAAGACGCGGTGGGTTCTACATGAGTTGTCTGCTACTCAAAAAGACGAAACGGGTGAATGCCAATCAAACTTTTTTGGATCGTCAAAATGAAACTCCGTTCTTGGCCAATTACGGAAGATGAGAAATAGATCAGATTCAAAAACTCGGATCTTTAACACGAATGGCGTTCACCAGGTGAAACAACAACTACGACGCTTCGAAGTTCGACACTACGAAGAACTTTCGGCACAAAAAGGCAATGTTAACTCAAGAGATGCCGAAAAAGATGCTCCAAAAGTATAAGAAGTGATCAGTGTTGACGGAGAATACTTCGATTAGTTGTTATAAGTTGTTTTTGCTCAAAATTATTAAATAAATTTGATATTAGCGTTTGTAGTAGCCGAGAATATTTTTGTTTAAAACATCAGTATGAGGACCAAAAACCTTATCAAGGTAATTTGAAGACTTCAGTCGTTTCTTGATCACTATTGGCCCATTGTCTCCTAGTTGATGAATTAAAAAAGTTAACATGCCAAAATTAAAGGACAATTCACTTGATTAAAAAATTAAAATTTTTACAGATAAATTATTTCTTATTTTGAACACTCAAAATCCATCTGATAAAATTTTATGACTTGCAAAAGTTAATTTTCAATAGAAATTTGAAGTACCAAACGTTACGGTTTTTACACTCTACGTCTAGTTGAATTACTGAATATTGCATTTTCTGCATTCCAGCATCTCCGCATGAAACTGCATGGGGAGCATAAGTTATAACGCTTATGGAAACTGCTGCGGCAATTACAAGTCTATTTGTTGATTACACAGATTTACACCGCGAATTTATTTAGGAACTGCAGCTTGCACGCTGTACAATTCGCTATTACGTGCTAAATATGTAAAGCGCACATGCACGTGCATGCACGTCAGGTTAAGCAGAATTTACTCTCTTTATTGCGCCGTAAAATTGAATTTTAACGCCAGAACTTGTGCAATGTGCGCTAATTTTCATCAACCCGCCGCTCGGCTCATCAAAATGCAATTTGCCCGCGGCGCGCGCCGGCTCGGCGTTTTTCAATCCGGAATTTGTGAAACGCGCGCCGCCCCCACAGCGAATTTTCCGGCGCCGGCCGCCGCGCCCGACTGAAATTCTGCCCTGCCCTCGCGCCGGTCGCCGTGGGCCGGATTTCTTTGCGGCCGGCCGCGCGACCCGCGCTTTTTGCGATTTCCGCCGCGGGCCTCTATCGGCGCTGATTGCGGCGCATCAATCAAAAATCAATTAGGGTCGATCCCCGACCGGTTTCCTTCGCAGGGAACGCCGGCTCACTAATTGCGGCCATTCAACCGGGGCGCCCGAAAATTTAAAGTGTGCGCGGCGAATGGCGGGATGTTCGCGCTCCAGCTCGCACAACAACCCGATTTTGCTCTTTAGAGGGTTGCTAAGTAAACGACTTCTGTTGTAAGCGGAAATAAAAATGTATTCGCCACTCCGTAACAGCCCGCAATTTCTGCGGAGGCGCGCGGTTCCAATTTCCCTCCGCAGATTTAAATTATCGGGGATAATCCTGCAAAGGACGAGCTTGATGAGGTATTGAGGAGCGCGCGTGGCGCTACGCACGTTTTTGATTTCGCGTTTTTAAGGGAGCGGGGGATGGATGCCGCAGCCAATGTGTATGTGGAAAGACTACGCCCACTGAACTTTGCGGTACATATTTCTTGAGCAAATTTAACTCGTGTATATATAAGGATATCAAACGAAATCTATATTTACCTGCTTTTAAATTTAAAAATACACTCTAAGGATTGGTTAAGTATGTGTTATTCTATAACTAGTAGTAGTTCAAAACCTTTTTTGGTAATTTTAAATATTTGCTAGCGCCCTATTGGCAAAACGGCAAAAAATTGAAATCTACAGTAAAATATATTTGCTTGATATTTCTAATATTTAACCAAATTAATATTTTATTCTTTTGATAATCTATTAGATATGCTAATACACACGATTAATATTTTGTTTGGTATTCCTTAAATAGGACAAAAATTTACTGCACAAGACTGCCCTTGGACTATTTTTATTCTTTATATCTTTTATTTTCCAAGTAACTAAAGCAATTCAGGTTTTTTATTATTTGGAGTATATGTTGTTATCTAGAGCTAGCACTGTTCTCGCTCTCTATTATTTTGTAATGTGAATGCTATTTATTTTCCACATTAATATCTTTATTCTTCTATTCTTTCTGATATCTCATTATTGGATAATATGTCAACCCATCTTGACTTTTACATTTTTTTATAGCACCATAACAATCCGGATTCTTTCTGATTCGGTCTTGCCTTGTCATTTCAGTCCTATTATAGTAATAATAACTTCCAAATGTCTCCTCTCTCGTGCAACTACTAAGATGCTTACAATATGATATATATTTTTATTTATTATTTTTACTTTTTATTTTATTATTATTTAGTTATGTTACAAAACTCTGTTGAAATAAGCGTTTTCTACTTTAAATTGAGCTGGAACTTGGAATAATTTTTCGAAAATGTAACGATCAGACAATATATGGCAACTATTAATTAAAATAGATGCATCATAGACATTTGTTTAAAAATTTAATTTTTATAATTACCTATGTAAAAGTTGTAGGATGCCTTTAAGAGGAAAGCCTGTTGCATTGCGAGTTTGATGCAGCAGGACTTAAAACAGTTTATTTCTTGAAACACAATTTGTGTGGTAAACAGCATGCATTTCTTCTTTATCCACACAAAATGATTTGGTCGAGGTATGCTTATCGACTAAAGAATTTTTAACCAAATTACCATTATTCTATCAGGCAATGTAGACTGTTGTAAGTTTTCTGAACATATTAATGACGCTTTGTATTCTATGACCCCTGGTAGATCCAATATTTTTTGAATTTTGCTATTTTCGTTTCCAAAACTATAGGACTTTATTCTGCCCCGTCCCTTTGTATGCAGGCTTTAGAAATAGATAATTTATTTGTTTTAAGATAACGTTAGTATATAACCAACGTTGGATGTTTGATAAGCAGTAAGACTAATTTATCTAAATCAAACTTTTGACTGCTATTTAACAACTGAGTAAGTATTCTATATTTTTCTTGGCTTTTGACTACTTGTAATAGTTATATTCCTGTCATTTTATTTTTTAGGTATTATAATGATAGCCACAAGGGATATAGCTATTCCTTTTTTTAAATAAACAGCACAATGTCGGTATAAAAATTTCAATAAGAACGGCATTCACGTAGGCTATCTACTCCTAGCGTGGTTGAAGGCAAATTGCAGAGAATTCATAATTTTGAAAAATTTTAAAATTTGATAAATAAGTTTCACGTGGCAGCACGCAATAAGATATTCAGTCTAGAGGTGATTGCGTCCTAGTTACCGAAGCATAATAAAAAACCTTCATTAAACCGTATTCTAACTTGTTACAGAAAATAAATTATATACAGTAATCGTATGTGAAGTAAACAGTGATCGTACTGTAAGGAAATGCACAAGGAGAACGCAAATGCAAAGTTTCATCTCATAAAGCTCATAAAGGCATAACTGCGTGGTTGTTTAACGCAGGTATCATCCGCTATTTTTTCTGTAATTTGGCAAACTACAGTAGAGCTGTACTGCAAAAAATCTGAAATAATAGCCCTCACTGGTCAAAAGACATGGGCCGATACTTCCTCACTGCACTGCGAGTTTTTTGTAGTACGACTAATGCTACCACAATTAATGCATTTGGGCTACTGAATTTTGCCTCATACTCCCGACTTTTCACTAACAGACTAGCATATGCTAGCAAGCGGCACTATGTTAACAGAATTTTTATTATTTTGGTCATCAAAGGTGGATAAAGCAATAAAATTGTTTGCGTTACTTTAACATTCGTAGGTAACAACTGCGCCGCACGGATAGACAACAGAAGAGTAGAAGCCGTGTTTGTGACTCGCAGACTGGGGCAGCATGTTCTTTCCAGTGCGAGTTGGTAGCTGTTCAAGGTATATCGACAGTCACAGTTCAACATGTGCTGTAATATTTGTAATATGCTCTCAGAAGTGAGAGGGGCAGATGTATTTGCAAATTGAGGTTTGAAAACCGAGATTCAGATCTGATTTTAGTGGGCCTGTCGGAACTCCGGTAAAGAAAATGCGGGTTAAGTGGCCAAAGAGGCAGCGGTAAAGAACTGATTACGAGCCAGGACAGAAATAAGATAAAAACAGAGATGGCAAGCTGCCGAAGCATGTGCGGATGTTGGTCCCCGCAGCCGACAAGGCATAGCAGGCTGAGGAGTGTCTAACCGGCACACTGCCCATTGAACATTGAACATAGAAAATTCAATTCTATTTTATGAGAATCCGAAAGATTCCTAAGATTCAAGAAGGATACATATATGAAGAAGTCGACAACGCCATGCATGTGCTGATAATCTGCAACGCTGATGAAGAGTGGAGAATACTTTTACCACAAACTCGGGGGGATACTGAAAGATTTTTGGGGGTGGACGAGTGATGGACGGCTATTGCAAATAAATATATTTGCGGTAAGCTGGTATAGTACTCTAAGGCAGACTACCAGCCAATTTGTTAACATGTATTTGAATGTTAATGTATATATTGGTCATACAGTTGTATGTCCTCTGCCTCTCTCATTTCCCGCGCCATGGCAAATGTCATTATACTCCTCTATTGTGGTATATCCGGAAGCTTTCTTTAGGATTATTGACTGGTAAATCTTCTGTTGGCCGTGGAGAAGCTTGTATAGTAAGTAATTCATAAACCCCTAAGTTCAAGAAACATCATCTAAGTTTGGTTTTATTTAGACCACTCTACAATTCATTAATTACTTCAGATGGTGAAACGCGTCACCAAGGACTACTAGCAAAAAAAAGAAACTAACCACCAGTAGTCTTTATCGATGTGATGAAGGCCTTTGGCATCCAGAATATACCTCAATTACATTGATCTAGTAGACAGGCTAACGCCGGATTTGTCCAGCTTACTAAGGCCATCCTTCATAACTTAATGACTGTAAAAGAAACTGAACTTTTCGCGTCTGGTGGAGAATACAAATTAAGTTGAAGAGAAGCTCAGCGTTTTTGTTCTCTATGAAGACCCTCGAACTAACTTTAAACCAAGAATTGACCAGGAAGCGCATTATCCATCAATTATTCGATCACCCACCAAGAATAAGTTCGTTTTATAAAAAACAATTATCCATCCTCTTTATCGGGATGTACGTGGTCATTTTTCTTAAAGCTGTGATGCAGAGAACCTAAGAATAAACTTCTGATTTTGTAGAACCAAGTTCTGTTGTGTCTTTGATGCACCGTAATCTGTCAGAAACAATAACCTCTATCGAGAGGCGGGAACACCGACAATGCAGAAATGTAAAAATTATAGACTTTTATATTTATCCTATAAGATATGGCATTTTATGCGCTTTTTAGTTATAACAATAATAATACATTTTCTTGAGACTTTCTTTGCGAAAAGACATTTTACTCAAGAAATACAGCCACTTGAAGACTGTACATCATCAGTTAACGACACAAACAGTAAAGAACTTTGTTTATATTTAAGAATAAATGGTAAACACGTAAATAGTTGCATGGAAAACTAATAATAATATAAATAAATTACCAATACAAAAATAGTTAGAATTATAAGTATTTATTCTTAACTTTCTCATTTTGTAATTTCCATTTATTAAATTCCTTCTTTAGTTTATAAAGAATTTCACTTTGGGAAATTTATCTAATTCTTTTTTACTTAAAAGTATATTTTTTTTATGATGGTTATACAGATTTATAAAAAAAATCTTGAACGCAGCAAGTTAAAGTAATAATTGAGTTTTGAAAGCATTGCAATTGCCCCTTGAACATAAGTAATGAATATTTTAGACGTTGGAAAAGTTCTGAGTAATTGAGCAACTCAAACAGGTAACTAGTAACCTTTCTCAGTTTATTTTTGTAGCATTTGCAGATTAAAACTTATTTTATAGTTTTTAGGATATATATGCAAATTAAGTCTCTTCCTACTAAACATGACATTGCAAGAAGACGTGCGAGTTTGTTAAATTTAATTTATCTACCCAAGAAATCCCAAGTTATTTCACTTAATAATGATACAAATTTAGACGCTCCCATAAGACTGCAGTAGCTATTTAATTAATAAAAACGCATTAAAAATAAATGACTAGTTCAAACCAATGTGATATACTTATTTTTATTAATATCTATATATACAATACTTTCCCTTAAATTAATAACACCAAATTAGTCTAGATTTATTAGCGTCTGCGCAACAATTTTTTCTGTTAGGTATTTTTTATAGTAAGAAAGGAGACACAAAAAATAATTGCGCAATTTAGAACTTCATTCAGTACTTCTTTATATCATTTATTTATAGTTTAATTGTTTTTTGGTACGGTTTCTACTAGTTTTTCTGCATATGCAAATTTAACTATTTAGTATTTTGATATGGGAGAGTCCTGCCCTGTGCTGAAGTGAACAGTTGTGTATTATTTCGATCTGAGTATAATTTGGAAAATACCAGTAAAATATTAAATAATTTGTAAAAGTGAGCACAGGTAAAGAACCACACTCATCATTGATAATGAGTATAGAATATAATTATAAATACTGAGCAATACGCAAGTTTTGCAATAAAATATATTCCTAAGCATAACGATAAGTATAAATATCAAGAGATAAACCGTATCAGATATTTGTGGGTGTTATTGAAATAAAAGTGCAGGACCGGAGTAAGTATACGGCGGTTTTTAACAAACCAGGTCAATCTGTTTGAAAGAGCCGATAGAAGAACTGAGTAAGGTTTTGGCCTAAGCGCTGAAATAAGAAAACCAAGATATTTAAGAGATAAAAACAATGTTCAAATTCGTAGGTGAAAAATAACATCAACAGATAGTAAACCAGATAAAAACAAAAAAGAAATATAAATGCTGAGAAAATCAATTAAAGCACATGCTTGAGAACTAGGAATATAGGATTGAAATGTTGGAACGTAGAATAAAATAAAATAACCTGACAATACAAGGCATGGCGAATAAAAAAAGAAGCACATGAGAAAACAAAAAAAAACAGTGATAGTGTGCTACTCAAATCAGGAAAAATATTAATTTGGATGTAGCAGTAAATGAAGTAAAGAAAAGAACCTTCGCTGCTAACATAAAGAGACCAGTGTTAATCAAACTGTTGAAGGGAGAAAAGAAAATAGAAATAATTAAAAGTTTAATGAACCTTAAATCAACTAATGTATGGATTAATGAAGACTATACTAAAAAGGGGATGTATGGGAGATTTCACCCAGGAGCAGCACCTCTATACTCTGAATTGCCGGACCCTTGGGTCATTCAGAGATATTGGTCTCCGGGTGGTCTCTCACTCTCATTTATGGCTCCCAGAAGCTTGTTAAGCGTCCACATCCCGGATACTGTGTCGGCACACAGGCTAAACTAAATGAGAGGCTATGGGAGGCAACCTTCAATTGATGAATTTAATGGCTCCCATAGTAACAGCAGCGTCTGACTCAGATTGAGCGGCTGCAAATAGCGTCTGTTCCCATATTGGGCGGCTAGCAAGGAGAAACTACCGCTTAAACTTTCTCAAGACAAACAATTATGGCGCCACATCAATACAAAACGGCCCCTAGTCCGCGGCAGACCTTAAATGGTCAAGGGGTGCGAAGAATCCCCGCGATGAATGCTAGGAACCACCCGAAAGTGGAAAACGAAAAAGAAATACCAATCAAAATTGGCACTTGGAATGTGAAAAGCATGTATATGGCTGGGAAGATACACAATACAATCCAAGAGATGAAGAGACTAAACATAAATGTCCTCGGAATTAGCGAAATGAGGTGGAAGGAGTCAGGAAAAATGAATATAGGCGACTCAACTGTATATTACTCTGGAAACAACCTACCTGATCACCCAAACGGAGTTGGAATTATAGTGAACAAAGAGGCGAAAAAATCGGTCATGAATTTCATACCGCAATCTGACAGAGCAATGTTGATCCAACTAAAAGTAGAACCAAAAAATGTTAACATAATACAGGTATATGCACCAACAGCAGGAAAACCCGACGCAGAGATAAACAATTTCTACACCCAAATAAAACAATTAAAATCACACATCAAAAAAGATGAGATAACAATAATTATGGGCGATTTCAATGCCAAAATCGGAAAAGGACCACTTCAAGATGTAGTAGGGGAGTATGGACTGGGTGACAGAAACCCAAGAGGTGACATATTAATACAATTTTGTCAAGAAGAAAATCTTGTAATAAGCAACACATGGTTTAAACTACCTCCGAGACGCCTTTATACCTGGAAATCACCGCAAAACCACCCAAGACATGTGATCAGGAATCAAATCAATTTTATCCTAATAGACAAAAGATATCGAAATGGAGTTCTTGGAGCAAAGACCTACCCAGGAATAGACGAGGGGTCGGATCATAACCCTGTAGTAACACGCATCAGAATTAGGTTAAAAAAAGATAAGGAAGAAGACAAACACAAAACCAAATATGGCAATACTAGAAGACCAGATACAAAAAGATGAAATATCCGCGTCACTAAACAACGAATTCAAAAAAATACGCGAAACAGAGGCTAAAACCCACCAAGAGCAAATAGAAAATATCTGGAAACAATTTAAAAACACGCTAAACAATATACAAGTCCAAACTGTAAGAGCATCAAAATACGATCACAAAAAGGAATGGATAACAAAGGAAATTTTAGAACTAATGGACGAGAGATGAATGTATAAAAACTCGGACCAACAGAGGTATAATCAAACCCAAACCAAAATAAGACGAACAATAAGAGAAGCAAAAGAGAAATGGATGAACAATAGATGCCAAGAGCTTGAAAAACTGCAGAACAAACACTACCTCTTCAATTTACATAAAAAAGTAAAGGAAGTTACTGGAAACTTTAAAAAACGACTGCCAACAAGGCTAACAAATGATAACAACCAACTGATATCTACAACAGAAGAACTAAACAACCAATGGACAAACTACGTACAACAATTGTTTGAAGATGAAGTTAGCCTCCCGTACACCGCGAAGGGCGAAACGGGGCCAAACATATTAAAAGCAGAAGTAGTTAAAGTGTTAACTGCAACTAAAAACGGGAAAGCTCCCGGACCAGACTACATTTATGCAGAATTCCTGAAACTCATAAATGAAGATAACATAAACATAATGACAAACCTGTTCAATAAAATATACCAAACAGGAAACATACCACACGACTGGCTAAAGTCAATTTTCATTCCTATACCAAATAAAACTAATGCGAACAAATGTGATCAATTCCGATTAATTAGCTTAATGATCCATGTGCTAAAATTATTTTTAAAAATAAAACACAACAGAATACGCAAAAAGTGAACAAGACCTAAGCGAAGAACAGTTTGGCTTTCAGGACGGCCTTGGCACTCGAGAGGCTTTATTTGGATTAACAGTATTACTGCAAAAATGCAGAGATCAAAAAAAGGAGGTATATCCATTGGTATATTCATTGGTATATTCATTGACTATGTCAAAGCATTTGACAGTATCAAACACGCAGAATTAATAAACGTGCTACAGCATAAAGGACTGGATAAACAAGACATCACAATTATTAGAAACATATACGAAAAACAAACAGCAGCAATAAGATTAGAAAACTCAATCACAACTGAAGTGGCTATTAAACGAGGGGTACGTCAGGGATGCGTCCTATCACCACTTATGTTCAATATATATTCGGAACAAGTATTCCAAAAAGCACTTGAAGGCTCGGAAGATGGTATCAAAGTCAACGGAAGATTACTCAACAATTTGAGGTACGCGGATGATACCGTAATTATTGCCGACAGCCCCGAGGGTCTACAACGCTTAATGGACCGTATCACAACCGAAGGAGATACTGTCGGACTCAAAATTAATACAACGAAAACAAAAACAATGGTAGTGAGCAGAATACCAAACACAACAGTCAATATAAATGTATACAATGAACATATAGAACAAGTCCACAAATTTAAATACCTTGGCTGCTGGATAACTGATAATCTAGACCCAGAACTATAAATAGGAACCAGAACAGAGATAGCCAGAATGACTTTCCCAAAAATGAGAAACTTGCTATGTAATAAAAGCCTCGCTCTAGATGTAAGACACAGATTTGTGAAATATTACATTTATTCAATACTGCTATACGGGGTGGAGACTTGGACATTGAACAAAAAAGACATTAGCAAGCTGGAAGCATTCGAGATGTGGGTGTTCCGAAGAATGCATAGAATATCGTGGATTGAACACATAAGAAACGAGGAAGTACTCAGACGTATGAATCGAGACAGAGAATCAGTTAATACGATTAAAAAAAGGAAAACCGCCTATCTTGGTCATATCACAAGAAACCACAAAAACAACTATTAAAACTCATGATAGAAGGGAAAATAGAAGGAAGACGCGGCCCAGATCGAAGAAAATGTTCATGGTTGAAGAACATAAGAGACTGGACGGGCATAAACACACACACATTAATTAGAACAGCACAAGACCGATAGGAATTCGCCACAATTGTTGCCAACCTTCATTAATGGAGATGGCACCAGAAGAAGAAAAGATACTAAAAAGATGCAAGAGAATAGGAAAGCACTAATACCCCACCTGAGAACTACGAGACAGCAAGTAAAGAAGATATTTGTTAGATATGTTAAACTTTATGTAGAAGGAAAGGTATATAATCGATACAGCTTCGCCAAGGGAAGGCGAGTCGTGAACGGTGTATCGGAAAGAAAGGTGGGTAAGAAAACTGCAAGCGAAACGCCTCCAGAATCTAGTGATGCAAATAAACAGACAAACAAAATAATAAAAACCACAAAATTTAACACGAGATAGTAGGAAAGAAGCAAGTAGTGACAAAAAACAGGAAATAATGTTACCTCAATAAGAAAAAAAAACTAAAAATTATACAGTAGGAGAAAAATAGGAAAAATGACTATATGCTCTTATACTAGGAAAATGCGGAACAAGGACAATATGGTGTTAGATTTATGGTAATGGAAAAAGTAAAGATATAATGTCATTGACTTTAGGATAAAGCTTTCCAATATATCAATAGCATACGTAAAGTTAAGAGCAAAATAAAGGGGAAATGCACGAAATTATAAACGAAAAAATTGAAAATAAGACACAATAATAATTTAGGATACTTTAATTTTAAGTAGGCAAAGAGGACTTTCTAAGCCAAGTTACTGGAAAACACGTAATACACGATATAACCAACGATAACGGAATAAGCAGTACTAAATTCCAACCCATACTGGCGTAAAGTAACATAAAGAGCAACCTATAATAAAACGTATATGCAAATAGAGCACATATTTGTTACAAGAAGGAAACAGACATTAGTGAAAAACGTCAGAACGTTCAGAGGAGTATGCGCAGGCTCGGACCATTTTCTTGTAATGACAACAATAAGAAAGAAGGTACAGAAGCCCAAAATAAACAAGAGTAAAAGAAGCAAATGGGATATTGAAAAACTGGATAACCTATATAAAGCAAAAATACTTTGCACGTATAAACAATTAACTAAAAAAGACAAAAATAACCGACAATAACATACAGATGGAATGGGGACCAATTGCAGACTGAATAAAGTCAGCACAGCTCATAGGGAAAAAGCAAAAAAATCCATAAATTATTAAGGGAGAAAAACGATACAAGGTTAAAATAGACAAAACCAAATAAAGAACATGTTTTACATACATATCAAAAATTGAGAAAATAATCAAAAAGGATTACCAAAAAAGCAAAGAGATACTGGATAGACAGCAAAGTAAAGGAATTGAAAGCCAAAAGTACAGACATAAACTAAAAAATATTTTACAAAAAAATTAAGAAACAAAATGTGCTAATCAAAGGGAAAGTGATAGGAATAAAAGATACAGAAAGAAAAATAGCGAAAAATAAATGCCAATACAAAGCTGTGCGGGCACAACATTTTAAAGAACTGTTAAATGGCAAAAAAGCGCCCAAAAATAAGAAAGAGAAGTCGAAAAGTAGTAGCAGAAAATGTAGATATTTAGAAACTGACAAAAGCAGAAATAGGGGAGATCATTAAGAAAAGTCGTAACGGAAAAGTTCCAAGCAGAAATGGAAATAACATGGAATTAATAAAATATGGAAGAGAAGAGCTACTTGAAAGAATCTTACCAGTTAATTAGAAAAGTATGGGTTGAAGAAAAGTCCCAGAAGAACAGGAGACTGGAGAAATTATAACACTACATAAAAAGGGAGACCAACAGATATGCAAGAATTATAGAAAATTTAGGTTGTTAAATAATACATATAAAATCCTGTCATATATACATATACATATCTAATTACTTATTTTAATGTGTATTGGTAAAATATTCAAGGTATTCGTATTTTATTGATTATTTTTTGTAGCAAAATTTTTGTAATTTATAATATAGAATTATTATAGTCCAAATCGTCTAAAACGTGTTGCGATTTAGGAGTTTATCTAAAGTTTTTAGGGAAGGTGGCACGTACGTTTTAAGAAAAGAAAGAAAAAATAGTAAATAATTCATTTTAAATTCATTTAAAAGAACCTAAATAGCCATTTACAGGGTTATCAGCTTTGTAAAATTGTTCTTTGTTCAATTAGTGACACATTTGCATTAAGGGGTTACATCACTTTGGAGCCCAAAACAAAAGGCTTCTTTCAAGATTTTTTTGAGCGGCTGTAGGAGTGCATAAACAAAACTAAATTTTTCAAAGGTCCTCCGCGGCGAGCAGTAGAAGTCCCCTGGTTCACCATCGGGAAGCATAATTTTTTTTTTATAAACTACATGAGTTTAGCTAGTGAAGAACTTCTTCTTCCCCAGCCTAGGTCGTCCACTGCTGGACATAGGCCTCCCTCAAACCCTTCCATTTGTTTCTGTTCTGTGCGATCTGGATCCAATTTTCTGCAACTCTTTTTACATCATCGGCCCATCTTGTTGGTGGTCTACCTCTGCTTCTGAATGCGTCTTGTCTGGGTCTCCATTCAATCATTCGTTTTGTCCATCTCTCATCTTTCAGTTTTGCCACGTGTCCCGCCCAGTTCCACTTCAGCTCAGCTATCCTCAACACAGCATCCTTCGCCTTTGTTCGCTGCCTAATTGTGGTGTTTGGTATTTTGTCCCTAAGTGTTATTCCTAGCATTGACCTTTCCATTGCCGTCTGTGTTACTCTTATTTTCTTTATGGTTTTCTTGGTCAATATTAGTGTTTCAGCCCCATAAGTGAGAACAGGGAGTATGCACTGATCGAACGTTTTCCTCTTCAGACATATTGGGATATCTGATTTAAAGATGTTGCTGAGCTTACCGTAGGCTGCCCATGTTAAATTGATTCTCCTCTTCAGTTCGTGGGTTTGATTATCTCTCCCAATGGTTAACTCGTGTCACAGGCATTTGTATGAGTATACTTGTTCGATTTTTATATCATCTGCCGAAATGTTATCGCTCAGGACCAGGTTTGTCATATATTTTGTCTTTGTATAGTTTATGTCAAGCCCGACTTCCTTTGAGGCAGCTTTGAGTTCTTGTAGCATTTTATTTGCTTGGTCTATCTTATCTGTGATTAGGTCTAGATCATCGGCAAATCTTAGATGGTTTAGTAGTTCACCATTGATGTTAATTCCACACTGTTCCCAATCTAGGTTTTTGTACATGTATTCTAAGAGTGTCGTGAATAATTTAGGGGATATGACATCTGCCTGTCTTACCCCTTTTTCTATTTGAAATGTGTTGGTGTCTTCGTGTAATCTTACTGATGCGGTTGCGTGATTATATATGTATTTTAGTAAACCCGTGTATCTGGAGTCTATTCGGCATTGCGAAAGAGCATGGAAGAGTTGTTGCTGATTTATCGAATCAAATGCCTTTTCATAATCTACAAATATCAGCATAAGAGGCTTGTTATATTCTACGCATTTTTCAATTAGTAGTTTAAGTACTGTTAGGTGATCATTCGTACTAAACCCTACTCTAAATCCAGCCTGTTCTCTTGGTCAAGTTTTACACTTATACGTTTTGATAGTATTCTCGTAAAGAGCTTATATATGTGTTGTAGCAAGCTAATAGGTCTGTAGTTGGTCAGATTTGTAGCGTCTCCTTTTTTATGTATCAGAGTGATGATGGCCTTCTCCCATCGGGTGGGTGTTTTTTTGCTCTATGAGACATTCGTTAAATAGAGATTTCAAGGTTTTTAAGAGAGCTAGTCCGCCTTCCTTGATCGCCTCAATAACTATTTCATCGTCTCCTGGTGATCTGTTATTCTTCATCTCTCCAATTGCTGCTTTTATTTTTTCCAGACTAATTTCAGGTATATCTTCCGATCCCTGGTTTCTGATATATTTTATGTCTTCTACTTCTGCAGGATTTTCATTTTTGTATAGTTTGCGATAGAAGTTTTCTGTAATTTTCACAATATCGGATTTGTTTCTAATCGTATTTTCATTTTCATCTTTTAGTTTCATTATACTTTTTGTTCCAATATTTATTTGACCTTTCAGAACTTTCAGTTTTTTATTTTGTTCGATTGTTTCGATGATTTTTGTGGTGCTATACTTTCGAATATCTTTTCTAACTTCTTTTGATATTTCCTTATTGATTTTTCTGAATTCCTCTGAGTTTTTGTCTCCCATTTCTCTCCTTTCTTTTATTAGGGATTTTGTGTTGGCACTAATCTTGCTAGTGCGTAAGTTTCCTTTGTTACAGTATTTCTGGGTTGCTTCCTTTAGTGTTTTTACAATAACGTCGTTTCTTTCTTCGATGCTATCATCATCTTTTATCTGATTTAGTCGTTCTTCTATCATGTCTGTGTATTCTTGCCGGTTTTCGACATTTGTCCATTTTCCATTATTACCTTTACCTTTAGCTTGCTTTTTTACAAGGTTACCTCTTTCGTGTTTTAGATTGATATTTATAGTAGTTCTCACCAGGCGGCGATCGCTTCCAATGGAAAATTTGTTTAAAACTTCAACGTTTTTATAATTTGCCGTTTATTTGAAATTATAAAGTCTACTTCGTTCTTGGTGATGCCATCTGGACTCTTCCAGGTCCATTTTCTATTTTCGTTCTTTTTAAAGAAACTGTTCATTATAAAAATGTTGTTTTGCAGACCGAATCTTAATAGAGTTCTACCTCTCGTTCCGTTCTCCTACTCCATATTGCCCCATTGATGTTTCCATTTCGTCCTCCTTTTGTCCTATCTTTGCGTTGAAGTCTCCTATGAGGAGTGTATAGTGTGTTGGGGTATTTTCGTTTGCCTTTGTGATATCATCATAGAAGGTGTCTACTTCTTCGTCAGATCCTTGCGATGCAGGTGCATAGGCTTGTATTATTTTGATGTTGTATCTGTTGTTCAGTTTTAAAATTAAATATATAACTCTTGAGCTTTACTTCCTATATCTATTATGTTCTTTGCATGCCTTTTGTGTATTATAAACCCAACTCCTCTTAATAGGGCTTCCTCTTCTCCTTTGTAGTAAAGTATATTCTCTGATGTCAGGTTTATTTGGCCTTCATGTTTCCTTCTTAATTCACTCATTTCTACTACGTCCCATTTTATGTGTTCTAGTTCTTCTTCTAATTGTGCTAGTTTTTCTTCGGATGAGAGTGTTTGTGTATTGTAGGTAGCAATGTTTAGACGTCGTGTTTTTGGTCCAGTTTCTTGAGTATATTTGCGAATTTTTGCCTCCCCAGAATCCATGAGGCTGACCCTCGCTCTGAGGGTGTGGGATTTTGGTTTATCCATGCGCACCTGGGGTATATTTCCGTATGTTTTGTAATTTGCCATTTGGGTGTGGGTATAGGATTTAAAACGCCGCGCTATCCTACTGCGTGTTGGCGAGTGTGTAATCAGCCGCCCCTCACATGGGGAACAGACGCTGTTTGCAGCCACCAAATCTGGGTCAGACGCTGGTTTTACCTGTTCGTCCGCGGGAGGTATTTGATTTCCCTCCTACCTGGTATATCTACCGGGCATTCCCCTATCCGCCACCTGGGGACGCGCCCTCTAGGGGTTACAGGTTCTCCCGAGTGAAGAACGCATGATCATAATTTTAGGAATTTTTTCGCAAACTGGGGAGATCATGAACAAAAAATTCGAATTTTCGACAAAAAAAATCGAATTTAATTGTTTATAAAAAAAAATTATGTTGACCAATTGTAAAAATCGTGTGTACTTCACTAGAAAATCGCACCGTGAAGTTACATTTCAATTTATAAGTCGATCGGATAAAAACTCTTCGAGTTCTGCTGCTCGCCGATTTCAAAAGCATGGTTTTGAGAAAAACGCGTTTGAAGTTTGGGAACGCTGTAACTTTTACTATGATTTTCGACCCAAGCCCACCTCTGCTCCTCTCCGAAAACGGCACATCGCCTTTGCACTCTTTACATATCACCACTTGTGAAAGGGCAGTAAACATGGTTATGAAATCAATGAAATGATAACCAAAAGACTCATTTACTTCTCTTTCACGCTTATCATCATCAAGTTTGAGTTTCTTCGCCGACGCGCTCACGACTCCGGAAAATTAATTTTACCAATGTTTTTATGCAAAAAAGTTTTATTATTATTTTAGTGTATTTTAAGCTAATAAAAAATTTGAAAAACAAATTTGTTCAACTGTAATATAACACCCCAAAAATAATAATTGTTGCAACACGAAAATATAATGTACCCCTAACGTTGTACTCAATGAAGAAAGCCTCGTACAATTTTTTCTGAGATTATTCAGAAAATACTGAATTTTCGAAAATCTTCTGCAAAGTCTACTAAAACAAAAGGATTTTTTGCTCTACATTTGGATGTAACAGTTTTTAAGGAAAACCAGCCGGGCACAAAATTATATTGCTTGACCTAAACAATGCATGGTTTTAATCTCAAAATCAGTCTGCTGCGAAACAGTAAACACACCCAAACTGTCTACAATGCGCACTGCTTTTAACTTTATATAGGCAGCCTGTGTCTGTAAATTGTCGCCACTATCGCAAAGTGTTCTGGTGACATGCACTCTACACTGTAGTAATTGATAGACACGTTTCATATTTCAAAGTACAAAATACTTTTTGCAATTACCATTGTGAACATAAAGCTCACGCTATAATCTACCACAAGAAAGTCTGTCAAGC
Source organism: Sinelater perroti (assembly GCA_036346155.1). Taxonomy (NCBI): domain Eukaryota; kingdom Metazoa; phylum Arthropoda; class Insecta; order Coleoptera; family Elateridae; genus Sinelater; species Sinelater perroti. The sequence continues at coordinate 4,238,155 of JARFIY010000341.1, forward strand.
CCCAATTTTAAAATGTAAGATTTAGCATTTTCTTAGCTTGTTAGACTGGACCAGTATAATTTATAGGTGATTTTTTTACGTATAACTTAAAATTAGTGCCTCACTAATACGTAAAGCATGGTTTTCACTTGCACAAAGATTGTGATTTAAGTAACAGCTCGTTTGCCTTTGTATGCATTGTAAAGTTCGTAAATTAAAAATACATTCTTGTTCTTGTATTATGAGAGTCGTAAGTCTCTACAAATGTTCCTTTTATTCTTACAGAAGTTAGGCAAGCGGCTTGAAATTCAGTAAAACGTTAGGAGTAAGAGTATGAATGGTAGTTTCAAAGATTTTGTGTAAGCTATAGAGCACAAACTACAAAACTATACAGTTTGCAAAGCAAAGCTGTGAAAAGGAATCCAACCGTTAAAATGAACGTAACTTCGTTACACGTTTATTTGAAATTTCTTCGCTTTTGAATTTTGTAGCTAATTTAATTATTGTTGCTTTTCTAATGGCTGTCACGTGTACATTAATTACATTTCTGTATATATGAAAATCTACCGCTTCAGTTTGTTGAACCCTCGCAACTCACCCCGGAAATGTTTGTTATTTAAAAATCCTTCCCGTATATTGTAACCGCTAAAAATAATAAAAAATAAATAAATGTAACTTTTAAAGTGGTCCGTATAGTTTTATCAGTTGTGAGTACTGTTTATATACGTGTGAAGAAATTTGAAGTAAAATTGGTAATTTATCTCTGATAGTTGATAATAGTTATTCTAAAAAATAAACAGAAGCGTAAAAAAATTCCATGCTGGACAATGGGGCTAAAAATTTTTACTAGATTATTGAAAATGCAGTAAACTGCAGTGAAAAAATGAATATTAATACACAAAGTGAAACTGTTGTATGCGAAAGTAAATAAGTGAGGCGTGGAAATTCATTTACATCATTTCGTGGTTAATTAAAGCAGCAAAATATTTTACAACAGATAAATTCATAAAACATTTATTGCCTGCTTAATTTACATTGGAAAGCCCTTTACCTAAAGTACAATTAAATACAACAATATGAAAGAATTTGAATGAAATGAACTATAAAGATTTATTGGAGCACTAGTAATCCCGGAGTTCATAAATTCAAAACTTACCAAATATCCGTTGACTAAAAATTGTAACCGTAATATGAGCCTTTCAGGTATTTAAATACAAGTTGCGGAATAGGTAATACACGATAGTAGTGGTAGAAAAGAGGTGAGTTACGCGGCTAACCTTCACTGGAACCTCAATTAAGTCATAATGCAGCAATCACTGTTACTACAGAGCTTATTTGCTTAAGTACGACATCTTTGTTTGAGGTACTGAGTCTACCATAACAACACAGCTGCTATTTTCCAGAATATTTTATGTTGGTTTGCACAAGGTTGTTTCAATCGCAATAATACGCTCAGATTTTGCTAAACGTTTTAAAATAACCGGAAACATTGCGAGTAAGAAGTCATAAAGGTCCTCATAACTTTTTAAGATAAAAGAACTACTAGCAAAAGCTCAGGATGGTTTGTTTACTCAAAAACTTTCACGTAAGTTACGCTAAAGACGTGAATCACTAAAAACCGTTTTTCGAAATAGAATGCAGGTTGTTCAGAAGTTAAACTTGGCAGGTTACAAGCAACAAAATGACTTTACTGTGCAAATCCAAATAATCTTAAAAAAAAGTGCAATGCAGTAATCATGGTGATCGAAAAAATTCTAGGAACACTCAAGAAAACTTCTCCACTCTCCGCTTGTTACAGTGTGGTCTGTGGTTGCCTCTTTTGGCATTACCAGTCTGTATTTTTTTTAAGAAAGATTACTTATCAGTGACTGTTAAGTAGAAACCTTACACTCATAGGCAGAAGGTCTCCTGACTTGTCTGTACGTGATTTTTTCTTATGGTGGTACCTGCAGAGCTGTGTGTACACGCATAAATCCTGCAATTTAAACAAATCGAAAATTGTAATCCGACATGAAATATTTACGATTAATCAACATCTGTTGATTTGAGTGATGGACTTCAAACGAAGAATTAAAAGCTGAAATTGTTTTTCATAACTGAAATAGTGCATTTTCACCTCTGTTTATGTAAAAATAAATTTATTTAAAGTCGAAGATCTTCAAAACTGTCTTACTACCGTTGATTACCCTAGATAATAAAAATAATGAGATTTCATACTACAAATAATAAAAAATCTGGTATGAACATCACACGACTTTCCTTATCCTATTATTATATATTATACCGGGTCCATCGTCTCGGCCCTGCGCTGCTCTCGTCCCGGAACTTGTTATTTTAAAAAAGGACGAGACGCGAATCCAACACTCAAAAGCTGATTAAAATAAACAGTACAAGACAAAATTGACTGTACTTAAAATTTTGTACGTCACTGAAGGAAATTATGAGCGGTCGCACAGCCTTTCATTACTGCCTGCTCTTCACTAGCGACCAATTTTGCGACCCGTTTGCGACCTTGCGACCAAACGACTCGACCAAGTTCCATCCATTCTATTTCAAATTTTATCATAAATTTCAAGTCTCTAGCTCTTACGGTTCTAGAGATATCCTGTTTACTGACAGACCGACATACAAACAGACAGACAGTTGAGAACGGTTGCAAAAGAAACGCAAAACTTAAAATGGGCGCTAACTTTTTCTGTGTTAGGCAGCGTTTTACTTGATGACATTTTGTAAATATGAAGCGTTACTCAATGGAGGACGTCACGGTAACCGATTTTAGCAACAACTCTGCATCTGGACGCATTCAAGATTCAGCTAACTCAGGAATTAAAGCCAGGTGACTATTTAAAACTCTGGATACTTTCCGATTGGATCCTAAAGGATCAAGACGGTAATTTTGCTAAGAAAGCTGCTAGGTGCAGTTCCACCTTAGTGGGTATGTTAATAATATATAAAATTATGGAGGCATATTTTTTGAAAATAAGGCTGAAACAGTGACTATTAATGGCAAACTTTATCTTAAGATTATAATAAACCACCTTTGGCTTTAATCCCATCTCTACCCGCAACCTTGACTTGTCCTCTTGCTCACCCCTATTCACAGCTAAAAGAGATTTTACAAAGAAAAGGACCATATGTCCACCGACCCAGCATTCCGAGCTCAACCTTTCTGAAAGAGAGAGAGCGTAGCTGGCCGCCAGCCGAGCCTGATCAGGTTTTTGTGCAAGCCCAATAGCGCGCTCTGATTGCGAGTTGTTGGTTGTCTTTTTTGTGTGTTCTGCACTCGTCCGTGGTGCTGCAATGAGCATACATCTGGTCAAGTAGGAACCCATCCCCGAGTTTGACGCTGCTAAGCCAAAATACGTTGACATCCTCCGCCAAGCTACAAGAGAACATCACGTGTGTCAGAAGAGTCGCAGCTGACCTGCCGCCCACCGTATTTTAATCTAATTTAATTTGCTTATTTACGTTTTGTATTGTCTTTATTAATTTGGTTTTTATTCATTTTTTATGTTATTTTGTTATTAATTTCTATTTGGGTTAAAATATAGTTCACAGCTTTTTTTGTTTTTTTTTGTGTGCATTTGAATGAAATTTAATTATCAAAGCAAAAATTGGACATGTTGTTGATGAAAAATGAGCCATAGTTACGCGAAAAAGGGATCGACAACTTTGTTCGAAAAATTCTAGCGTCAAATGAACCGCAGAGGACATTTGTCAAATATTTTATTTACGTTTGATGACAATTTTCACCCTTTAATACTAACGTAACATTGTTAAATCATAAATAAATACAATGTTTCTTTTATAATCTTTTTTTGGAATACAGTTTGATATAAAATAGTTTCTAATACTGCTAAGTATCATAAATTATCATAAGCAAAGAAGTTATACCTTAATTTAGAAAAGTCATACCCCCTTGATTGAATTGAAATAGATGACATTTCGAAAGTTCTTAATGCATTTCAAGCAATGAAAATCTAATTTTTTATTATAAAAAGTGAGTAACATCAACAAAAAATTTGATTTAATGATTTTTATATGTGTTATATATGTAAATATTATACAAGTTAATAATCGAACGTTCGGCTACTTCTAAAATTATAATGTTGCTTTTAAGCATTTAAGTTTTCATAATATAATTCTCTTACGAAGACTCATAGTCGTGATAATGATAATCTATTGGCCTCTATGAAATCTATAAATACCAGTATAATAGTTTTAGTTAGTTTTTTATTATTTGGCGTGCATATGGAGTAGCGAGAAGCGAAAAAGACGAAAATAAACCAATCAAGATATTCATCTACTAAACATTGCAAAGTTATTTAAAAAACAGTTAGAACCCGTTTAAAGATAACACAGCTCATTCTCTAGATGATTACTAGTACAAAAAAATTTTCAAAATTATTTAAGCAACCTTTAAGGACAAACTTCATATTATAGAAAATCAAACATTGCATTTATCAGATAACAGTAGTGACATTGATACAGATTGCTGCTTCTATAAGAAATCCTTAATACATACATAAAATAAAAATAAATAAAACGTGCGTGGAGATTATAGCTATGGAATATAAGTAGCAACAAAAGAAAAGTATAATCCACAAATTCGTAATTAGTAAAAGCAGGCCCTCATAAGAATTTTTAAACAATGTAGAACAAAACATTTCAAAATTTCTAATATCAAATCTAAATCACACAAAACTACAGATAACAACGTGATAAATTGCAGACAATCTTCTTCTTCTTCTTTAATGCCTTCTCTAATTAGAGGTTGGCGACCACCTGGTGAAATTGTTGACGATCCATGCCAGCTTGGAACAGTTGCTCAACGCTCATGTTAGTCCACGCTCTGATGTTTCTCATCCACGATAATCGTTTTCGACCGACACCTTTCTTTCCCTCAATTTTTCCTTTGATTATAAGCTGCGGTATATTGTATTTATTATTTCTTAGAATATGCCCAAAATATGACGTTTTTCTCATTTTAATTGTAGTCAGTAATTCTCTTTCTCTACCAATTCTGCGTAATACTTCGATATTGCTTACTCTTTCTACCCACGGTATCTTCAGCATTCTTCTGAATATCCACATCTCAAATGCTTCGATTTTCTTCATTATAGCTTTCTTTAGGGTCCATACTTCAACGCCATACAATAAAATAGACCACACTTTACAAATTTTATACGGATTGATAGATTTAGGCCTTTATTACACAGCATACTTCTGAATTTTATAAATGCGTTTCTTGAAATTTCGATTCTTACTTTTATTTCATCATCCGGATCTAATTCTGTATTTATCCAACAGCCTAGATATTTGTATTTGAAGACTCTTTCAATTGACCTATTATTTACTGTAAGTCGAACTCGACCAACAGGCTCTTTGCTAATGACCATAAACTTGGTTTTCTTAATATTCATACTCAGTCCTGCTTCCTCACATTCCTCATTTATTCTTGTCAAGAGATTTTGTAGATCTTCCATATTTTCAGCCAACACCGCAGTATCATCAGCGTATCGGATGTTGTTGATGATCTCACCATTTATTTTTATTCCTTCTGTTGCTCCCCAAACTACATTTTGAAAAATTTGTTCTGAGTATACATTGAACAGGAGTGGCGATAGAACACACCCTTGTCTCACTCCGCGTTTAATTTTAATCTCATTCGTTTCGCCATCTTCTGTTCGTACTACCGCGGTCTGATTCCAGTATAAGTTTTTAATTAATCTTACGTCTTTGTCGTCAAGTCCTATTTTAGCCAACGATTGTATAAGTTTATTGTGCTGAACTCGGTCAAAGGCCTTCTCAAAATCTATAAAACAGACGAAGGTTGTTTTTTGGTATTCTCTGCACTTCTGCAGTAAGGTGTTCATACTGAATAGTGCTTCTCGAGTCCCTAGACCGCTTCTAAATCCAAACTGAGAATTGGCCACCATCATGTCACATTTTCTGTATATTCTATTTTGTATGATTCTTAGTAATAGCATTAGTGCGTGACTCATTAGGGTAGTTAATCTAAAATCGTTACATGATGTTGGGTTATTTTTCTTCGGGATCGGAATAAATGTAGATTTGAGCCAATCTGCGGGTATATTTCCAGTGTTATATATTTGATTAAACATCTTCGTTAGCATACGTGAATTTTCTTCATCAAATAACTTGAGGATTTCTGACGGGATTTCATCTGAACCAGCAGCTTTATTAATTTTAGCCATTCGCAAAACATAGTCGACCTCTGACTGTAATATTTCTGGGCCTTTTATATTTGCTTCTGTCTGCCGGATCTAATACTAATTTATTATCTGCGGTTTTAAGTATGCAGGGTATCTTACGTTTTACATTACCAGTTACTTCCTTCAATCTTTTATGTACATTAAATTCATCATGTTTGGTTTGTAATTCTTCTATTTCTTTACATCTGTCCTGCATCCAGTTCTCCTTAGCTTCCTTAATTTTCCTTCGTAATTTTAGCTTTATCTCTTGGTATCTCATTTCGTCCGTATTTTTAAGCCGTCGCCGCTCTTCTAATAAATCTATTATTTCTTTTGTCATCCATTCTTTTTTCGCTTCTTTTCTATGTGGTACTAAGACTTCCTTAGAGATTTGATCTATAGTTTTTCTTATTTTACCCCAGTTTTCCTCTGCCGTGTCTTCATTCATGTTTATTTTCTTTAGCTCCTTATTTAATTTACACTGTAGTTTTTCTTTCACTTCAGAGTTTTTGATGTCATTTATATTGATGTTGGTAGTATGGGTAGATTTTCGTAGCGCTCTTAGTTTTATTCTTATATTTGCTATTAAGAGATTATGGTCGGGGTCAGCATCAGCTCCAGGGTAGGTCTTTGCACTTTTAACGCTATTTCTAAAACGTTTATTAATTAGAATAAAATCTACTTGATTTCTCACTAACCTTTCGTTATTATCTTGAGGCGATCTCCATGTATAGAGCCTTCTTGGTGGTAACTGGAACCAGGTATTTGTGACGATCATGTTTTCCTCTTCACAAAATTGAATTAGCCTTTCACCTCGTTCGTTTCTCTGACCCGGTCCATATTCTCCTACTATATCGTTTATTCTACCTTTACCTATCTTGGCGTTATAATCGCCCATAATAACATTAACTTCGTGTTTCTTGAGACATCGTGTCAAGTCTTTTATCTGTGTATAAAATTCTTCAACTTCCTCATCATTTGCATCCGCTGTAGGCGCGTATACTTGTATAAGATTTATATTTATTGGTTCGCCTCTCATTTGTATCATTATCACACGATCAGAGTAAGGAACAAAATTTATGACTGCATCACTGATTTTTCTATTAATTAATATAGCTACTCCTTTTTGATGAACATTATCATTTCTGCCAGAGTAATATATAACGGTGTCGTTTGATTGTAACCTTCCGCTTCCTGTCCATCTAGCTTCGCTAACGCCTAGTATATCAATTTTATTTCTCTTCATTTCGTTACTTATATTCCTTAATTTCCCTGCCTCGTACATAGTCCGGTCATTCCATGTCCCTATTCTTTGAATTGTCACTTTTTGGGTCCGCCCGGGGATTCTTCGCACCCCTGTCCCATTCAAGGGACGCCGGGCACTCGGGGCCATTACTTCATGCTGATTCTCCATGGTGTTTTTTTTTCAGACAATCTATTATTAGTATATTAAGCCCTGGGAACAGACTTCAATATTAATAAATTGTTAATAAAAGTGCAAATTTAAAAGTTTCTTTTGCAAATCTACGACTTATTGTCGTAAAAGTCTTAGAAATCCAAATGATGTTAGAGTACTAAGAGAGAAATTCGCAGACAAAATTGATGCTATTATCGATGAAAATTCTTTAAACGCTTCGAATATTTTTAACAGCGGTGTAGATATGAAATGACTACCGGTCATGCTTTGTCTTATAGCGGTAAAAGCATTACTAGCGAAGCAGTTGACTATGACATATCACATTTTCGTATGATTCAAATCATTACTTTGATAGACAGCAGCCTAGGTGAAAATCTTTTTTAGAAAAGTTTTGACAACACGCAATATTTAAGTTACATATTACCAGGAATAAAAGTACTAAGGTGGATAAGTAAAATTTCTATCATTGTAAGACAAATATCACCGCCATGTCAGAATCCATCCAAATGAATCATCTGGGAAAAACAATATCAAACTAGAGAAGAATATTCAGCGGTTAGATAAATACATCTTCAGGTAGTAGAAGTGTCTTGCAAAAAGGACTAGATTATTGATTTATTGTGAGTGAAAAATCAAGTTACATGATTTTATTTTTATAATTGATATATCAACTAAAGGATCAACTAAAAGTTTCAATACATAGGAACATGATTCGAGATGTCTGGCGTAGATGTTAGTATCATTCCAAACCGAAAATTATAAAATATTTGAATGCACTTTAAATAACATTCGATGTAGAGTTGAGTGATTGTTTTAACTGTGAAAAATATACATTAGCTGCTCGTGCGTATTGTAGTAAGAAATAATGTTCCAAGTATCGAGGTGTGGCTTGCTTGTTCACAGTGATTTATTTCTAACAGAAATATTTTATTACATGGCAATATCAGTTATTATTCCATATGTGTCTTGTGTTCGTTGTATAGAAATTTGTAACTTCAAGAGCAAATATCTTGAGAATGAAGCATTTGCGAAAAAACCGTTTTTCTTATATTCAAATAAAACACTTAAACATTTTTAGCCAAATCGGTGAGATCGAGATTACAAACTGCTAAATAGATTTGATACTACGCTTTTGGGTGCTGATTATTATATAGAAACTACTTTCTTAATTTTTTACTAAACTTGAACATCAAATAAATAATACAGCAATGTTTGACCTAAAGTATATTTACTTTACGTTTTATTTATACCACACTATTCACTCTACAACTTCACTTACCCTAATGGCACAATCATCATGAAAAACTTCATATCTCATTATAAGTTGGCCAAATATGAAACTAACGGAAACAGAGCAGTAGAACCTGACTTTAATTTTCGTTTACACAATTCTTTCAATACAAAAATTGCTTTCAAACTCTTGGTAACCGTTATCCTCTTAAGACGACAATCTATGAATAGCTGCAAATACAATTCAAAAAACCCACATTACCAAAGTCTCAGACATAAAAATCAACAACAAATGGGTTCGTTCTAACAAATACTGATACTTTAGAAATTCATTTATCCTATGCTTCTAAGTGGAAGAATCAATATTTGGCATTCCAAACGATGATATTAAAGGCTCTTTGATATACCCTGTCAGATAAGGTTAGAAACCAAATCCGTAAGTCCACCAGAAATTAAAGTTAAAATAGTCAAGGTAGACCAACACCAAGATATGATATAATACTCTGCAAAGTTCTCATTCTTCTCACAACATTTTATAAGCGAACGCTAAGTTTCTGTTACTTTCCTGTCATATGGAAACATTCGGGAGTAACAATGATGTACAAAAATTCCAAACCTTACATCTATAGTAAAATATTAAAGAAGTCGAGAAAAAATTGTAACAAAGTATTTTTACACGTGCCTCAAGCGATTGACAAAATGACAAAATGACAAAGTACAGGTCGACTCTACAAACTCACTATGTGTTTAATTACTACCTCTTCTGAAATCTTACCCTACCAATAGACATTTCTCCGTAAAACATATTATCCCATGCAATTTTGTGTCCCACAGGGTAGCCTGCTTGGCCCACACCTAAATCCTGATATATAGTGCTCACTTAACCGAAACAGAAAACACTATGATTGCTGCATTTTCGGATGATGTTACTGTCTTGTACTCGGACCCTGTAAGATTATTTGCAAACATGCAAACCCTTTAAAATCTTCTTAACGGATGGTATAAGTGATGAATGAACATGAGCAAATCTAAATCTGACCTCCTGTTAACTATTAAGAGTCCCTGTGCCTGAAAATTAGGTCTTACATGTCTAGGATTAGATAAAATAATGTTTAATATGGCAGAAACACACACAGGCGAAACGAAAACAGCTGGGTCTCAAGCTCATATAGATCAAACTTTCCAGAAAATAAAATTCTACTATATAAGACTATGCTAAAAGCTACATGGCTTTATGGCCTACAGCTTTGGTGGTGTTTCAAACCTACTCGGCAAAAACAATACAAAAATTTCAAAATAAAACACTTTGCGCGATTGTTAATGCGTAACTTAATAAATTAACCAAGACCTCTTTATTGTACACATCACGGAATAAAGAAACGTTGTTTCACCAACTGTCGACACCGATTTACAGGACATCCAAACGTTCTCACAGACAGCATATAAGAAGAATGGACTACTCAACAGAAGACTAAACAAAACCTGATCTGCAGACGTACCTCAACAATACTAAATATTAGTGATATGGAAGAAGAAACACCAGTGAACGTTATCCCTTCCAAGACAAAGACCTTTACTTAACACTCTTGGTGAAGTAGATTGCAAATTATTTAATAGATATCAAACAAATAATTTATAAAAAAACATATTCTAGAGGCAATAAATAAAATAAAATAAACAAATATAAGTAAAATCAAAATATAGGGAAATAAAGTTGTACTTCTTTGATGTGGTTTAATATTTTCAAAGGTTATTTAATAATAATTAAACCTATTGGCAATCCTAATAAAAACTTAATCTTTCAATAAATCGCGTTTCCAGTTGATTTTAAAAATCAGCATTTTAAAAGAAAACAGGCAAGTGCATAAATATTTCTACAAATTGCAATCATTTAACTTAATTTAACATATTCTCCCCTAAAAATTAAAAACTCTTGACTGTAATAAAAGTACCAGTCCTAAATATAATTTTGAAAACTTTGAGACGATGTTGGATCTCCAAGTCCGCAACATAAACTTTTCAGGTTTGTAGTATCTCATGAACAACTAGATATTAAAATTTATAACTTTTGGTAAATGTATTTTATTTCTATTGCTTCTTGTAGAATTTTGTTGCCATTTATTTCCAATAAATTTAATTTGTAATAAGTAATACGTAATAAGTAAATATAGCACATTATTGCCAAAAGAAAGATGGGGGAACTTTACCAATGGTCTTCAGTACCTAAAATTAATTGATAAAGGACATTATCAACTTGTTTAAAGATTCGCTTGATTATTGTTTTGGTCAACTGAAGCTTAACAAAACCGCTTTGAAATACTTGTTTTTTCAAATAAGCTGATAAACGCTGCAATAAAAACTACGATGACAGCATTCCTAATAGTTTTCTATCTAATTTGCTTATCTAATATATTTTTTAAGTTTATAGCGGATCGCCGCAGCGAATCTTGAGCTCCCGGGAACCTTCGAAAATCGTAGGGATCACGGGCAAAGATATCAACAGCGACCTTTGATAACAGAGTAAGTTGTACTAGTATCAATAGTGTAAGTGCAATCGGAGTGATAAAACTACGACCGTCAGGTGATAAGACTACAAAAATGTTTCCTACCGGAAGCGGACCCGGTTTTATAAACAATGCGCAACAAATTTTGTCTGCATATAATTTTATGCCATATCAGCCTATAGTGAACACACAGATGTCACAGATGTACCCGACATAGTCAACAAATAACTCGATGTTAGCATACTTTCCGCCAAAACAAGAACAATACAAATCTTGCGTACAAATGCCTATCTCGCAACCGCAGTCGCAACAATTACAACACCAATCAATAGTATAATACGCAACAACAACCACAAACATTTCAATACAACTCACAAATAGAAGGAATGATATCAACCAGGAAATTGAAAAAGAAAATCCATGGCAAGTGGTAAGGGGTATTAAAAGAAAGAAAACGTTTATTAACAAAAATCTGGAAAATGAATGCATAACTTTACACAAAGAGAAGTTCACGAAGAAATCAAACGGTTGAACACTAGCAAATCACCAGGAATACATCTTATCACAAGAAAAATGCTAAAAGAACTACCAAGGAAAGGAATAGCATTGCTTACATATCTATTTAATGCCATCTTGAGACTCAGTTATTGGCCAATACTACTGAAAACAGCACAAATAATCATGATTCCAAAGCCTGGTAAGGACCCAACGAATGTCGCTTCCTACAGATCAATCAGCTTATTGCCCATTGTCTCCGAGCTGTTGGAAAAATTGGTACTTCGACAAATCAAAAAAGACATTTTAACGAAAAATTGGATCCCAGATCACCAAATTGGATTTAGAGAGGCACACTCGACAACCCAACAGTGCCACCGCATAATACGAATAATAAATAAGACTCTTGAAGATAAATAATATTATACAGCGGTATTCTTGGATATAAGTTAGGCCTTTGATAACGTCTCGTACCCAGGACTATTAGCAAAAGTGAAAAGAATCTTACTGCAAAAATACTATAAATTAATAAAATCCTATTTAGCAAATAGACAATTCCAAACTAAGTACAACAGTGAAACATCTAGTTTACATTCTATAAAAGCAGGAGTCCCGCAGGGCAGCGTTTTGGGGTCCTCTATTGTACACTCTCTACACGGCAGACTTACCAACAGAAACATAAATATTTGCACGTTCGCGGATGACACGGTTTTACCTGCTAATTATAAAAAGCTAGAGGTAGCTGCTAACTTTGTACACAACTACCTAAGTGTATTACAAAAATGGCTCCAAAAGTGGCGAATAAAGGTAAATGGACAAAAATCAAAACACATAACATTTACATTTAGAAAAGCTCGCTGCCCAACTTTACAAATTAATAATGAGAACATACCACAATCCGAGGAAGTGAAATATCTTGGACTAACCTTTGACAGCAGATTAAACTGGAAGGGACACATCACTAAATAATGTAAATAAATAGACCTGAAGGTGAGACAACTAAACTGGCTTATAGGAAGAAAGTCAAATCTTTTGCTAGAAAACAAGTTGTTGATCTATAAGACAGTAATTAAGCCCATTTGGACATACGGAATTGAACTTTGGGGCTGCGCTAGTAAGTCTAACATGGTAGTTATTCAAAGAAGCCAATCGAAGATGCTGAGAATGATCGTAGATGCTCCGTGGTTTGTACCAAACCACACAATTCACGCTGACCTCAAGGTGCCCCACGTTAAAAATGTTATACACGACAGAAGTGACAAATACTACAATACGTTACAATTACACATTAACCCTTTAATAGAACCGCTTACACTCAACGATGGCAACAGGAGACTGAGACGTTAGTGGCCTGTAGACCTCAAGTAAGAAGCTAGAGGTAACACCGCAGGGTACATTCCTCATCATGACAAACGTTATGATTATATTTATATTAATTAATTTTTGTCTATGTAATCATATTATAACATAAAATTAGCCTATAGAATGTACATTCTGATTGCTGATTATATTGAATAATTTTTTTTAAATTTGTCCATATATTATGTGCGACATTTGTTCTGAAGTTTGAAAAGTGGTTGTGTATGTACCATCTGGAAAATACATAGGAAATAAAAATTCATATACTGCTATTTTATTTTTACATAAAAGTAGTATTACTCTCGGTTATTAACAGGGCGAGCTTTTAAATTAAATTGTTGGTTTTTGAATAACAAAACTTGGGTTTGAGTGTTTCTGTTGCTTGCTAGATTAACAAGTTGTATGTGTCGTAAATCACCGAAAATTTAGTTATGACTATAACGTTTGGATAAGACATTTATTATATCGAAGTCCAAAGTATTAAAGAGCACATTTAAGACAAGCTTAGGAGGATGTCACCAACAAGCCTAGAAGACAGAAAAATTTAAAGTTGGATCTAAAGATGTGACAGATAAACAATCAAGTGCTTCTCTCAAAGCAGGTGTACAACCCAAATAGTTATTCTCATTAAAGAAAAAAAATAATTTAGTATTACAGTTTTCGGCTACAAAGTGTAATTTTTGCAAATTTTTATTTTGGAGATCAATAAACAGAAACGAACCGAACGTCTTAGAATTTACTTAAATGTTTTAACGAATTTCAACGTCAAAAACTTAAAATGTAAATATAAAAAATTGAAAACAACATTTTAGTGAAAGTGTCCTTAGCTTACAGATTATGAACCTTAAATTAACAGATTTTACTTGGTTTTTACATAGAAAGTGCTTTATGGTGGTTGTGTGTAATAAATTTCATGCAATTTAGAAGTACTAAAAGTATTAATGGTATGGCTGTGAAAAAGCATTTTAAAGTATTTATTGTCTATTGAAAGGCTATATAAATATTGTAGTCAACTTACATAATACTTTAATAATACATTTTTCGATCTCTTGCTAATTTCACATAAAATAATTAAAATTAAAAATTAATTGTAATGTGAATATTCTTGATAAATAAAAATTAACATATTGGAGTTTAGAGAAGTCATGCTGACTTGGATATCGCAATAATTTTTATATTGATAACACCTCATAACAGCGGGGGTGTTTTATGAATCTTAAACCACACGAGGAAATTTATATGTCAAGTTTTATTTACTGTTATTCGTTCGTCTGTTAAAATTGCTGCTTAAAATATTTTTTGGGAAATTTTTATGAAGTATTTGATAGAAATTTAAAATAAAGTTAGAATAAAAGTATATCACTAGACATAAGAACTACAGAGACCTAATTTTAATAAGTGAAGAACTTTATATTAAAAAATTTACTGTAAGATTTTAGCAAGTTAAATAATGGCAAAACTTAATAGATAACATAAAATAGGTTATAAGAATAAATATAAGAGCCGCAGAAGCACACAAAATTATAAGAAATAATAATCAATAAACCTTAAAAACCAATTAAAAATTATAAACAGACAAACCAATCGTAATTTTTCAGCTAAATTTTTAATCAGTAATCCCCAAAAATGAAAATGCAGTTGTAAATCAAGAACATATACAGAAAATTTTTTGCCTAATAGAAAAATAAGTAATAGCCTATTTCTAACTCTAGCCTACAAAAACGGAGTGTTTATTATCATTTCTAATATTCATTTTGACGCAATTAGAGCATTAATTTGATTAAACGTGCAAAACAGAAAATGTTCTAATCTTTGGCTCACATTACAAATTGCTTATTAAAGCTAAAGACCGTTACACGTGTTTATGAAGATGCAGACATGACAACATTGGGAACATCAGGCCTATTACCACCACGTCTGTAATGTCAAAGACATCTAGAGTAGCATTTAAAAAGCGCGTGCCGACTTTTTAGCCTAGAAGGCGATTTTTCTGAACCCATTTGAATGCCAAGAAAGTTTGTTTGGAGTGGAACTGAAAAGTTTAATTATACTATGCTGATAGATGTGACTCCAGACAGCCTTTGACTGAAAATGAACTCTTGGTTAACAAACGGATGTTTTATTATATACTTGGTGCTGTACTGCTTTTGTACCTTCTTTTTTGGATACTAGAAAGCAGGTTGTATCACCCAATAGAATTATTTCACAAAACCATGTGATTCAAGTCACCAGGTAAGTTGCTCAGATCAATATCCATTAATTTGTTTGTCAATGACTTAAAAGTAGTCACAATCGATAACCTTTATTTCGGAAATTTACTGGAACTAATATCAAGTTAATACTGAATTAGTTTGAGATCAAAAAACTAAAGTTGAGTTAAAAATAAACATAGAATCGTGTTTAGAATAAAAGGTATCGCTAACCAAAACCCTTATAAAATATTAGCATTGTGGTTTGATGGTCGGTGTCTGACTGAGTTTATAGTTAATGTCTATCATTGAAAAACATTTATATTTTAAAATTGGTTTGCACTCTATTAATCTATAGTACATTTTCTATGGAAACAGATGCTATAGAGAGAAAGATCTCACTTTTAAGTTCTTGAAATAACAAAAGCGAGAATTAAGAATTATAATCAACACCAGGAAAATCGACTACTACAAATGTTTATCTTCTATTGTTCTCTTTTTGTATATAATTTGTAGTTTGAAATATATAAATACAATTTCATAGCAAAGAATCTACTAAGATTGCAAAAATATTTTAATTTGTCAGACAATTGAATATTGAAAATTTTAATATTTCTTACTATTTAGAAGCTACATTTCTTTAGCAAAATATTTCAAGTAAAAAATAAAGAATAACATCTAATGTTATAGCATTTTCCTTCATTTTTCATATAATTTGTTCGTTGATGTATGATTGTTATAAAATGTAATAAAATTCTCATTATCTGCTTCTAAGCGCTGTTTATGTGTTTACCAATTAAGTATTAATAAACACACAAATATGAGTAAATGATGAAAGCGGTACTGTAATATGCCAGCAGATTATCTATAGGCTGTTCTTGTATTTATTATAAGAAATAAACCTACGCATTTAAATAAGTAAAGCAGTGCTAAAAAATATTACTACTCTTACTAATATGTATCAAATATTTTATTTTAAACAGCAACTAATGTAAGTATCGTAAGCTAATAAAATAACAAGTAATATTAAAACTAAAGAAACTGTACTGACTTCTTAGCAAAAGATACAAAAAATGAAAGACCTATACAGTCGTATTACAACTAACTGCGGAACTATTTGACAAATACGTGAATACTTTAAAGCTTTTAATTATATACGTGAATACAAATAGCTAACCCTTCCGCGTATATTAGTTACATATAATGTGCAAGAACTTAAGAATTAAATGCATGTATATTAGAATATGCCTACGTTCAGAAATGGACCGAAGATGGCTAATGATGATGATATTAGAATATAGCCAGCGTGGTCCCGTGGTTGAGAGGCGGGCTGCGATGCTGACGGACCTGGCGGGTGGCCTACTCAGTCACTATAAATAATTGAGTACCTGCATTCATTCCAACAAGTGGTAATACTGGCGGTCGTCTAAGGTGCGGTGCTTGCCACATCGCCCCGCATCAGAGATGGTGCGCGACGACCGGGCAGAGAGAGCGAACGTATGAGAGCCTTAACCTCTCAGTTTGCAGGCCGTGTTCTCACGCGGGGCGTAGCGCCTTACCATTATTATTATTATTATATTAGAATATACACCCAAATGTGTTAAAAATCAGCACTAATTGTTAATAACCCGAGAGATTACACAATTACTAAATAAAAAATAATTTTAGATAAAGTTCCTTTTATTCTATCTGGGAGAATATTGCGAAAGTTAATTATAAAATGATAGAGCTCCTCCAAGCCTAAATCTAACCACAAATTTAACTAACAAAGCCTTTGTATGCCGAATGTTATAAATACACAGATGCAAAAAAAAGGGCTCAGGTCGTTACAAGGCATTGCTTTCTAATTTGATGTTTTTAGTCTCGGTATTAGTGGTGGCACTGTTGTTCAAAGTAAACAAAAATTGCATTACTTGATTACTACACTTTCACAAAAATGGTATGAATATGAAAATTTGCAAAACGTGAGTACTATGGATTAAACAGTTATAACATATAAAAGGTGGTTCAGATTGATGGCGAATTTAAAATTTCCACCTTTTTTGTTTTGTTTTGGTAGCTCTTGGTAGAGAAAGTTGGTATTGTCAGAAGGCTTTGTAAATTCGGTAAAATTTTGCAAAGATAATATGAAAACTGTTTGCAACTTTTAGTTAAAATAGAGTACCAAATTAATCAACTATCCAAAGATCGATAACAAAATGTGATAAAACTGGATTAGTAATAAAAGCAGGTTTTGTGAAAACCTATGATTTTCACAACAAAAAAAAAAGATTTTCAATTTAGTTTCATTCAGCAGAACAGCATGGTCCTTAACATGCTGACAATATTAATAAGCAAAACAAATAATGGATAAATTCCTCCGCATTGCACAATGGAACGCCAACGGCCTCTTGAATCACAGAGACGAAGTAATACTATTCCTAAAACATAACTACATCGACATAAAGCTAATTAGTGAGACGCATTTCACGGAAAAATCGTACATCAAAATTCCTAACTATCATTTATATTACACTAACCATCCAGACAAAACAGGACACGCTGGAACCGCTATATTAATCAAACAAAATTTAAAACATTACGCTCTCCCCAACTACGAGAAGGAATCTCTCCAGGCTACTTCCATCAAGGTGCGCACCGTCCCCTACGAAATAACCATTGCGGCTGTCTACTGCCCCCCAACACACAATATCAGAAAATGTGACTTCGACCAGTTCTTTCATACCCTGGGTCCCAAATTCGTATCAGGCGGCGACTACAACAGTAAAGATACTGCGTGGGGTTCCCGCCTAGTTACTACAAAAGGCAGAGAGCTATATAAAACTATACAAGACAATAAATACGTCTACCTTTCAACAGGGACCCCAACATACTGGCCATCCGATCAGAACGAAATCCCCGATCTCCTCGATTTCTTCGTCATTACTGGAATATCACCAAACTACATGGGCATCTCCCCAAGCTACGACCTTTCCAAGTGTCCTAATCAAAAATCCCCTCGCACAGATCCATAACGCTTCAAGTGACTGGGATTTATATCGGCAAATTCTTGACTTGAAAGTCAGTTTGAAAACCCCTTTCGAAATCGATACAGAAATTACCAAATTCAATTCTCTGCTAACAACTACAGCACAGCAAACTACCTCGCCTAAGGTGCAGAGAAAAGTCAATTTATACACACATGTTCCTCTAGAAGTTAAACTTCTAGTTGCCCAAAGGAGGAAAGCCAGAGCCAAATGGCAAAAGAGCCATCATCCAGCAGACAAAACAACCATCAATAACCTTAGAAATCAGCTTAAGGCAAAAATTAAATCCCTGAGGGAAGACTCGTTGAATACCTACCTCTCAACCATAAACCGATATGACAACTCAATATAGAGACCAGTCAAATCATCTTTAAAACCTCAAACCACATCCCCACCAATACGAAAACTACCTCCAGCTCTAGGATGGGCCAAGAGTGATAAAGAAAAGGCGGATTTGTTCGCTATTCACTTATCTGGAGTATTCCAAACACATGATGAACCACCCAACGTTAACCTCCCAGACCAACCAGCACCTGAACCGAATACACCTCCGATACCACTAATAACACCGAAGATTATAAAATCTGAAATTCAGAGATTAAATTTCAAGAAAGCACCGGGACCGGACAAAATTACACCGAAAATGCTCAGTGAGCTTCCACGAAAAGGAATAGTTCTGCTGACGTACATATTTAATGCTATACTCCGACTTTAATATTGGCCGAAAGAATTTAAGATCGCAGAGATAATACTCATCCCTAAACCAGGTAAAGATCCCAGCTATGCGTCATCAAAGCGCCCCATAAGCCTGTTACCAGTTTGCTCCAAACTGCTTGAAAAGTATGACTTACAAACCTTAGACCCAGAATTCACGACAACTAACTGGATCCCTGATTATCAATTTGGCTTTCGCCGATACCATTCTACCATACAACAGTGCCATCGCATCACGCAAGAAATTAACACAGCATTCGAACAGTAGGCCTATTGTATAGCTGTTCTTTTGGACATTCGCCAGGCGTTTGATAAAGTCTGGCCCAAAGGACTCAATCTCAAAATACATCAAATCTTACCTCCTCAGTTTCATAAACTGTTGGACTCCTATCTTCTTCTTTCTTCTTTAGGTGCCGTATCCTATTGGATGTTGGCAATCATCATTGCTATTCTAACTTTGGACATTGCTGCTCTAAACAAGTCTCTTGACGTGCAGTCGTACCACTGGCGTAGGTTTTTAAGCCAGGATATTCTTCTTCTTCCCACGTCTCGTTTTCCATGTATCTTTCCTTGTATTACCAGTTGTAGAATTTGGCATTTGTTCCCTCTCATTACGTGGCCTAAATATTCCAGCTTTCTTTTCTTTATTGTATACAGGAGTTCTTTGTTCTTGTTCATTCGTCGTACCACCTCCTCGTTTGTCACTCTATCCATCCATGATATTTTCAATATTCGCCGGTATATCCAGAGTTCGAAAGCTTCTATTTTTCTGCTAATTTCTTTATTTAGGGTCCATGCCTCCATTCCATATAAGAGAACACTGAAAACATAGCTGGTTGTCCTCATCCGTATTTCCAAGCTTAAATCCCTGTTGGTTAGAATTTGTTTCATTTTTACAAACGTGACTCTAGCCATTTCAATACGTGTCCTTATTTCATTTGTCTATTCCCAATTATCATTCACCCATGTTCCCAGGTATTTATATTTGTTTACTCTCTCTATACTCACATTATCTATTCTAATGTCAGGAATGTTCACTGGTGTTTTTGTGATTGCCATGTATTTAGTTTTATTTAAATTCATTCGGAGACCATATTTTCTGCTGATGTCATTTGTCCGTTCAATAAGTCTCTGTAAATCTGGAATATTATCTGCTAAAAGTACAGTATCACCAGCATAACGTATGTTGTTAATTATCTTTCCGTTTACTACTATACCACCGTTTTCTTCCATTAGTGCTTCTTGAAATATTGCTTCCGAGTATAGGTTGAACAGCATGGGCGAAAGAATACAACCTTGCCGAACTCCTCTCTGTATTTTTATTTCTTCTGTCAGCTGATTTTCTACTTTTACTGTTGTTTTTTGTTGCCAATATAAGTTTGCAATTATCCGCATGTCTTCTACGTCTATGTTCTTTTGTTTTTAGGACTCCTATCTAACAGACAGAAAATTTCGAACACACGTTAACGACGAAGTCTCTCCAGTGTACCCAATCCAATCTGGGGTCCCACAGGGTAGCGTTCTGGGTCCTATTACTTATACATTATATACCTCAGACCTTCCAACCTCTCCAACCACTACTATAGGAGCATATGCCGATGACACAATTATATTTGCAAGACACACGGACTTAAACCTCGCTGTGGAATATGTCCAAACTCACCTCAGCTTACTTGAAGACCTACTCATGTGACCTTCACTCTTCGCAAAGGGATATGTCCTCCACTACATCTTAATAACATCGAGATACCACAATCTCCATCAATGAAATACTTGGGTTTACACCTGGACAGCAAGCTCACCTGGAAGGAGCACATTACTAAGAAAAAAAAACATATAGAACTCAGGTTTAAAACCCTTTACTGGCTACTAGGCCGACACTCCCCATTATCCCTCTCTAACAAAATCCTTATCTACAAAACCATCATTATACCAATCTAGTCCTATGGAATAGAACTTTGGGGCTGTGCTAGCAAAACTAACCTCGCAATCATGCAAGGAAGTCAATCTAAAATCTCTCGTTGATGCTCCCTGGTACATCACCAATCAGATGATACACGACGACCTCGGCATCCCGATGGTCAATACGGTAATACAGGTCAGAACCAAGAAACATCTTGAAAAACTTACCACCCATGACAACCTTCTTCTCCAAGAACTTCCACACCATCAAGTCATTAGACGCCTCAAGCGACGCTGGCCTCCACTGAAGAGGACCCCACATGGGCCCAACACCTTAGCTCTATTTTCTAGGACGAGAACCAGTTACTGGACGAGCCCTCATCATGTCAATTTGTAAACCAAAATATTAGCTTAAATAAATACAATGTATTCTGAGTGCTAATGTAAAAATAAATAAAAAAAAATTAGTTGAAAAATTATTTTTAACAAAAAGAGCACATGTAACTCGACGGGTTTGTAAACAGACAGAACTGTTGTATTTGCGGTTCGGAAGTTCTTCGTGGAACTCGTAAAATGCAAAATGCACTCCTAATGAGTCATTGTTTAGTATGTACTTTAGGTAGGTGGTGTGATAGGTGTATACGTGTTTAAAGAGAATGCAGAAAATGTGTGACGGTTATTACCATTACATGCTACCCCAGTTTTTTAACAAATGTGGTTTCAACAGGACTACTATGTTACTCGACAAACGGTCGTTTTGCTGCACCAACAACATTCTGGTCGCGTAATTTTACGAAATACTGGCATTAATTAAATAGCAGCATCTGATGATTTAACGCAGTGAGCCTTTTTTGTGAGATTACCTGAAATAACTCAAATTAAATGTTTACTTCTACAAAAACTACCTAAGTTCTAGGGCGGGCTAAATGTAACAAACGAAAATCAGACCGCTTAGTTGACCATCTTTCCGATGTATCTCAACCATATGAAGAAACAGTTGACAACCCAGTCCCAGTAATTTAACACCATCCGAAACATCTCTCACGTCCATTACTCTAAAGGGCATCAAATTTGGATATAGCGACTAGATTTTAAGAAATCACCAATATCGGATCAACATATTCTCAGAATGTTGCGCGAGCACGCAAAAAATGGAATTATGATACTAACCTACATCTTTAAGGCTAGACTGAAACGTTAGTACTGGCCTACAGAATTCAGAAGGCTGATTCCTAATCCGGATAAAGACCCCGGATATACGACATATTTCATTATAAGCTTGTAATTTTTAATCTTTTTGAGAGGCTATTGTTACAATCGTCTATCTTGAATTCTCAGCAACAAACTGTATTTCAAACCATTAATTTGGCTATCGTAGATTTCACTAAGCAATCCAACAGTGCTAATGGATGTATAGCACAGTCATCCCACTGAACGTTAGCCAGACTTTCGGTAAGGTCTAGCAGAAAAAACTTGTATACAAAATCTAATAAATATTACCACCACAATTTAACAACCTAGTAAAACAATATTTAAACAACCGGCAATTTAAACACGAACCAAAGATAAACTCAGCCCTGCACCCAATCCAATCAAGGATACCTCAAGAAAGCGTATTGGAACTTCTTCTATACCTAATATTCACCTCTTACCTCCCAGTCACACCTACAACAACTATAAATATCTTTGCTGCTGACACAATTATACACGTGAGTCACGATGTAAACATCGCATCACCCACCTTCATCAACACAATAACTGAATCAAAATAGAACCATGTGACATTCACTTGCAGCACTCGATAATTTACTTAAACATCAACGAGAAACCCTAGTATGAAATACTTATGATTACATTTAGACTATAATCACGTGATAAGAGAACATCAATAAAAAAACATATAGAACTAAGACTTAAAAATTTAAACTGACTAATTGGAAGAACATTACCAATATCGCTGAATAACAAACTACTGTAAAATCCATGAGAATCTAAAGAATGGAACTGTGCGCCTGTGTCAATAGAACAAATATCGCCACCATGAAAAGTTGCCAAACTAAAATCCTAAGATCAAAAACCAACGGGCCGTAGTACGTATCTCGTCAAAATTAAAACTTGCAACAATTCACTGCTGAATGGGCTCCTGTATCTCTAGGTGGTCAAAATATTTAAAACATATTGCTCAATGATCTGCGCTAGAGGACACACTACTGAAAAGTTCCTTATAACTCCTAAATTGCTAAAGAAACGCGTAAAGCACCATGAGTGCCGGGTACGCGTCGCGCTACGAGATTGTGTTTCTCTGTACCACCCAAAAGGTTCAAGAGTGTCCCATGCAGCGGCTACTATGTACATAAACAAGCTGAAAAAATTTGTCAGCAAAAACGTCGATGACTTACCGAAACATGGCTCGATAAGCAAAATGTCCCATAAAGCCAAAAAACAGAACGTGCACTTGTTTTGCGGAACCCAAGCTTAACATTGTGTCAAAGAACACCAAAATTTAAACAGAAGTGTGTAGATATATTGTACGTAGCTATCCGAACCCATATTCGTGCGCATGATATGAAATGCCGTAGTTAAGTGAAGAAACCTTTGTTAGGTGACAATTATGTGACGAAACAACTAGGTTGGGCAAAGGACATTGTATCTGTTTATGTTCAAGCTAAATCCTCCTAAGGCACGAGATTTATAAAAAAATATTTGTTATCGGCTGCAAAACGTTGGTTCATCAAGAAAAAGCATTACTGAATCCTGCAAGAAGACAAAGACCCCAAACACCGCAGCAAGCTTTGCATGGAGTGGAAAGAGCAGTCTAGTGTTGTTATACTTGATTGACCGTTGCAGTCACCCGATGCAAATCCAATTGAGAATGTGTGCACATGCATCAAGCAGAAGCTTCATGGAAGAAACGTGTTCACTTTCAAGCAGTTAACACAACAAGTTTGTCGCATTCGGAGGTCCTTGCCGGATGAACACGCTGGAATTTGCTCGAAAGCGTTCTTCGACGAATATATTATTGATACAATAGCATATTTTTTCTGATGGAGTACAACGTACCCATATATTTCTTAACTGACTGTACATAACTAAAATCAAATGTTCTCTGAAAAGGACCAATATTTGCAACCGAAATGACAATATGTTATGCATAATTTTTATATTTAATCGGAGATTGTGTATTTTAACATTCAATAAAAATCAAATAACAAGAGAAATTCAAATTTGGTTTTACTTGCAATTTAATTTCAATTTTTTCTTTTAACCGGCTTTTAGAAGGAATAACGAAATGGTATAAAGAGAGCCATTTCTTATATTTCACAATGTAATAAATAATGCAGTCATATATATATATCTAGAATTACCTCCAGTATTTATTAGTAGCACACATAAACCACTAAAAAAGTTACTGTCCAATGTTTGCATCTAAATAAATGGAAGAGCTGGAAGCCTTAATCACAGAAGACCGGTTTCAGGAAACGCGATTCACTTCGATTCTTTTATACGGCGACTTTTGAGAATTGTGCCGATTTTTTCACTACCTACTCCACGAATTCTAAGAACAATTCGAGTTCTAAAACGAATCAACTTTACGGAGAGGGCAATATAGCGGCCAGCCCCAAAAATTCAGGCTGCCAACGTGTAAATAACTGTGAACAACATGTATACAGAAAATATGTTCCGTCATAATTTAAAATTTCATGATTATTCAAAATACAGATATTAAACATATGCAGATTCCGAAACTCCGCGCTATTTAAGTTATGAAGAGCAAAATAACATCTGAGTGTAATGTTAAGATTGAACAATACTATGATACCCAACAAATAATTAGTTATTTTCGTATTTTAGTGTATTTAACTTATTTATAATCAATTTTAACTTAAAGCAAGTCAAAAATGGAGGATAAGATAATTATATAGTATGCTCATAAAATTATCAGTGTTGTTAAGAGGAACCTGAAAGGCTCAGCTTGTAAGAACTTTGCAATTAGTTGTGGAAACATTAATAAGGGGTATTATATATGCTTTTATGCTAATTGCATTTGTGTAGGGTTACTTCGTACTCTAATAATAAGTAAGTTTACTGCTCTGTACACCAGTATAAGTTAGACCCACAAACATGTACTTTTACGTGTAAATTTTAATTAACTTCTTGTCTAATTATCTTGTTTTAATTTATTGTTAAATGCTTGATAGAGATGTATCAGTTTAACTTTAGTAAATACCTTATAGAATAAGCAATCCCACAAGAAAGGTGTCTACATAATAGTGACATCGATAGACGGGACTGTGCTCATAAAAAGCTAAGCAAGTGATAGAAATCACAATTTTGTTGGAAACTTTATGGTAGACAATATTTTAATTTAAGAAAATATTAACAAAAACATATTTAAAGTGTTCTTTTTGTGGACATTTATATTTAAATACATAAAATACTATTGGTTTTCTTAGTATGGTATTTTTTGGCAAATTTATAAAGTACAAGGCGTCCCAAAAGTAATTATAAAGAAGCAAAGGAGACGTCTACCACATTTTTTATTATTTGTTGTTAGAGTACAGATTGGAAAATTATGTTTTAAAAATAATGTCATCGAAATATGATACTTCATGCTTGCGACACTCTTTAAACTAGAAGTATTTAACCAGAGAGTCCGCATTTGCTGGTATATACCCTTGATTTAAGATATCTTTACAAGAAAAAATCCATAGGAGTCAAATCAGGGTTGCGTGGAGGCCAGTATATATCACCTCTTCTGGAAATCAATTTTTGGGGGAAAATTTTACGTGGCAGAGACATGTTAAAAGTGTGCGATGTTGGCACATTTTGCTAAAACCATACCCTTTTATCCAGCAATTTTGCAAGAAATTGTTTAGCATTTATATATATATATATATATATATATATATATATATATATATATATATATATATATATAATATATTATCAAGACCTTTCCTTCCATACAGTGTAAAGGATGTATTTACAAAATAAAACTAAACTAATTCTTGACATAATATTTAAAACTAAAATTATTCTTGATTTCTACTCGTATGTAATAATCTGTTCCACTCCTTATTGTTCTGTGCCATTACCTTCGCTTCTTGCCATGTTATTCCTTTCTGAAGAAGTTTTCTTCTATTGTTCTTGTCCATTTTTTTCGTGGTCTTCCTCTTGCTCTACTAGTACCTACTTTCGATTCCCATATTTTCTTAACCTGTCTATCTTTGTCCATTCTAAGTAGATGTCCTAACCATTGTAGCTGTCGTGTTTCTATTTTTTTTTCCAGTGGTTCTACTTTAAGTTCTTCTCGAATTATTTGATTTCGTATTTTATTTCTTCTGGTTACTCCTAGTACTTTCCTCAGATATTTCATTTCCATACTTTGTAGTTTACTTTCCTGTCTCTTCGTTGTTACCCACGATTTCCCCCCAAATGTCAATGTCGGTAGGTAAATTGTTTTATATATGGTGAGTTTTGTTTTCCTAGAAATCTCTTTGTTGTTCAAGAATGTCTTTCCTAGTGCGTAGTACAACTTGGCAGTGTTTTCTATTCGTTTGTTTAGTTCAGCTTCGTGTCCTCCTTTGCTGTCTATAGTAACTCCTAAATATGTGAAATTTTGACTTGTTCTAATTTACTGTTGTTGATTTTTATGTTTGTCTGTTCTTGTTTACCAATTGCCATGACCTTAGTTTTGCCTATGTTCATTTTCATGTTGTAGTCCTCTAACGTTTCTTTCCATATTTCCAGATTGTATTGTAGGTCCCTCTCCTTTGGTGCGAATATCACAACGTCATCAGCAAACGCACATTCCGAGATGTTTATTCGTTGCATGTTTCTGTATCCTACACATAATTTCGCTACTTTTGACCTACATGCGTTAATAATGTCGTCCATGAGTAGTATGAACAGCAGAGGGCTTAGTACACCACCTTGTCTTAGGCCATTGCTTGTTATGAACTCTTCCGATTGTGAGTATCTAGTTCTTACATAGTTCCTGCAGTTTTGGTACATGCTTTTGGTGGCATTAAGCAATTGTTTTCCTACACCCTTCTAATTAGGCTCTTCAGATCTTTTTCTTGGTGCGCGGTCAAAAGCTTTTTCTAAATCAATGAAGCTAGGTAAACTTTTCTGTCTTGTTTTAGTGTTCTTTCTATTACTTCTTTTAAGCTAAATATGTGGTCTTGTATACTATGTCCCTTTCTGAATCCGCTTTGAGAGTCTATTAGTTGTCTTGCTAGGACTTTTCTTAGTTTCTGTTCTAAAATTCTTTCATAAACCTTCCATGCTATGCTCAACAGTGTTATTCCTCGGTAGTTATGACAACTAAGCCTATCTCCTTTTTTGTACAGTGGTAATATGATTCCCACTTCCCACTCTTTTGGTATTCTACCGGTTCTCCAAGCCTCTTTGCAAATGTCTAAGAATATTTGTGCTCCATATTTTCCCATAGTTTTCAGCATTTCTGCCTCTACTCCGTCGTGTCCAGGTGTTTTCCCATTCTTAACGTTTTTTATTGCTTCACACAGTTCCTTCATTGTGGGTTCTTCATCCGTTATTACTTCCATTCTTTCCGCTCTTTGTTCTCCTTCTTCATCTTCTCTTGAATTTTGTGTTACCGTTTCATCTACTGTTAGGATTTCTTGGAAGTGTAGCATTTAATATAACGCTCTAAAGTCACTGTTAAGGCTCGGTTTCTTTCATCTTCAGAGAAGTATTCCTCGAGTTGACATTGCAGCCCATACAGTCACTTTTGGTATAGCACTCCAGTATCGGCAGTTCTGTTTGTTAACGTAGCCGTTAAGGTGAAAGTGTGCCTCATGCAAAAACAAAATGTTGAATGAATTGAAATTCCAATTAGGCAGGTAACGAATTAAATCCTCTCACTGTCATCGGTGGGCTCTGATTCTTGCACCAATTGAATTTTATAAGGCTGCAGACACAAACCTTTGCGAAGAACTTGGTGTAATATCGATCTAGGTACATATTAAAAACATTTTCTCGTTTACTAACAGATAGGTCAGAAGCCTCGCAAACGGACTGTCGTCAGCTCTCTGCGTTTTCGTTAGTTCTTGATGACCTTGGTCGTCCCGACTTATCCATAGTGGAACCGATTTCTTCGAACTTAAGCACCCATCTTTTGATGATAGAAACATTGGTGCTTGATTTATGTTACCCAAATCATGATGATTACTGAACTTTCTAGGCAATTATCGGCGAATCATTATTTTTGTAAAATTGTTGCAACGTACGGCCCATTCCTAAGAAATGCTGTATGGCGACTACATTCCTGCCAATTAACATGTGCCCCGCGACTCGCTTCTTTCGCCTCCTTGGTTAATTGCGTTCACGCAGTGAGCCAACCAAATCGAAACTTTCTTTTGAGACACCCAGTATGAGAGTAAAAGTTGCAGATTAAAGCTGGTGCTTGTCTTCAAGAAGTTAAGGATTTTATTAGCTTTTATTAGTTTTAGGACGGTGAGCTTATACTTCTAAAAACACCTACATTCTGATCATTCAAAGTGAGTGTAATTTTTTAACTTGAAATCTCATAAAGCAAGCAGTCAAAATATTTTGCTGGGGGTAAAGACGATTCTACGAAAGTTTTTGCTTTTTACGATAAGAACAAAAATGATATTAAAACATTTCCTTTAGAAGAATCTTTTGTTGTGACTTGAGATGTTGAAAAAGTTCTGTCTATTGTGGGTGAATGGAGGAATGGCGGAACAAGACAAAGTATTAAGAATTGACTCAGGAAGAAACTTGTTAATATGCAACAGACATGGACCGAATTTATGCACCGGACATGGAAATGATTTAAAAATCGAGTATTCTTGGTATGTTACATATTATTAGATGAGAAACTTTGTTATCGTCGTCAAGGGTAGCACGCTACCCCTGAGTGGGCTTACAACACCGAGAATACCAAGAACTGCCTGAAGTGGTAATACTTCGGATGGGCTCGTTATTATCCCTCGATAATCCCTCGTCGGAAGCGTTTCATTCCTACGTCTTCCTTTCCCTTTTTTGGGATTAGGACTTCGATACGCGCTTCTCTTGCTTCAGCGGCGGAGATGTTTTGCAAACGCCACGCACGTGCTTGGTGCCTTGCCACCTGTTAACTCCGAAGAGTCAGCATAGCTCGGTTCCGCACGTTATAAGCCTCTTCTTTAGACTTCTTCTTCTTCTTTCCCTTCATTTTTTTCTTGCTGACGCTCTAGCACTTCTCGTACTTTCTTTCTCTTTCCGTTTAAGCCAGTTCTGCCGTAGCTGGCTATCTTGGCCCAATTTCTTTCGTCTGTCAACATTTCTTTCACAATGGTTCTTGAAGTAAGAACAATCCTTAGCTCGGCTTCTAGCTGATTTTTGATCGACTGAAATATTGAGCATTCGAAGAGTGGGTGCTTAGCGTCGTCCCGCGAGAATCCGCAGCTTTGGCATTTAACCTTCTTTCTATGCTTCAACAATGTTTCAACAAGTAGCTTCTGAAGCAACCGTGTCCCCTAAATGCCAGCGATAGATAATAATCCGGTGCACCGTGCTTTCGTTCTACCTATTTTTTTACTGGGGATGAGTTCGTGCGTCCATTTGCCTTTATTAGACATGTGCCACTCGAGTTGCCACTCATTTAGCAGGTTGTCGCGTGTCTTCTTCTTCAGTTCCTCCTTCTCCGCCGTCGTAATCTCTCTTTGCTGTTGCCGGATTTTTCTTGTGTTGCCCATATTTTCGTTCTTTCCTTTACTAGGAGGTGTATGGGTGGCATGCCAGCCAGCACACACGCTGTTTGTTGGGAGACGGTTCTGAAGCCACTGATGACTCACAAGGTCATGCCTTCTCTGCACTTGTCCCATTGCTCCATTCACGAGACTTTCCATCACCAGTGGGCCCCAAGCCGGCGCGCCGTATAACAGAATAGAATGAACTACGCTGCTAAGGAGAATTTTGCGATCCGGCTTTGGACCACCCATGTTAGGCATCAGCCGTTGAAGTGCTGCCCCGACTCGGTCGGCTTTCCTTGTTGCCTCAGCTACATGCACCTTGAAGGACCAGCTCTTGTCGATCCATACTACCAGGTACTTGATGTGGTATCTAAACGGAGTCTTGAAATGGTTTAGCTTCAAGAAAGGCGCAAAAATTTTCTACGGCCTCCATTTTTTCCTCGACCAGCATAAGTCCGTTGCTCTTCATCGTCTGATTTTTTCCAGGGCCTCGTTGCCATTTGTCTTCAGCTTGATCGGGCTTTTAGCAATGACTGTCACCAGGGCATCATCGGCGAAGTTGCAGGAGCCCATCGTACTGTACATTCCACAGAAAAGGACCCATGACAGATTCCTGCGGAACACACGCTGATAGATCCATCTCCACACTATCCTGCTTGGTGTTGAGGATGAGCTTCCCATCTTATAGATAAGAACCTACCACTTCCAGCAGATACTCTGGAATCCTTCCACAGAGAGCCTTAAAGATTCGCTTCCAGCCTGTCGAGTTAAAGACATTACTAACATCGAGCGCCACAAGCGCGCAATACCCGCCTGTTTTTTGCCGATACTCATCGACTTTTCTACTGTTTCTTTGACTTTTCCAGTGTATGTATTGTCGATCCTCTTTTTTTAAATCCATGCTGCGATTTGATCAGTCCTCCGCTAGCTTAAAATGCTTCTTCAAGCCTTTTGAGGATCGTGCGCTCGTACAGCTAGATGAGAAACTAGGTGGTATCTAAGTTCTATAGTATCTACTAAACGTTGCAAAAGAGTTGTACACCTGTTTTTGATATTCTTATTTTAAACCTTACTTTTGCCTTATCCTTGCCTTGAACTGTATATATGCTGTTTCTTAAAATAGTGTTATTGCCAAAGTTCTAGTTAAATAGTTTGTGAAGAACAATGATTATGCATACATGCATAATTAACTCTTTCTTTAGGTGATGCTTTTCAGCGAAAAGGATTGTGCTAAAACAACTTCTGATGTATAGGATGGGAGAAAAAGTAACTAAACGTCAAAAATTGTAAATAACGTTTATATTTATAACACAAATTTATAGAAACAAATTGTCCATTTATTTTATTACATAAGAAAATAAAATAAAATATTTAAAATTCAACATAGGCACGGTAGAGTCAATCAGTTTCTTCAAACGGTTCAAACCTACGATCTTCTAAAGAAAATCGTATAGAGTATTGTTGAGAACGTGGTATATCTGTACTTTTTTCAGTATGCAAGGCATTTTTCTATATATCTCATTTACGTAGCTCCAGATATGCACTTATTGGAGGAATTCATAAGGTTCTCTAGCTAACACCTTAAAAAATGTTACTCATGAAACTATACTAAGGTCGCGAATGTTATCTCAGCTCGATATAGTGGGCCATGCGTAATCTTTAAGTATCTGAATGTAGTAAGCAGCGTTATGTTGTCATTAATCCGCACCACACTGTTACTTTTTTTTATCAAGTAATATGCAGATTTACAATCTACTCATAATCAGTATTGAGTATTAAGTAAGTTTTCTGTAGGGTGATGTCATGAGGGAAGCTGTAGCCGTCGCTAGGCTCCTGGGGCTGCGTTAGTGCAGGTTAGGATGTAGTTGTAGATCAAGTGGCCAGTGGCGCTTGAGACGTCTGGTAACGGGTGGTTGACTGGAGAGCTGGGGAGACAATGTTGTTGCTGTGTCCTGTGAGGCGGTTGGTGTATGTAGTTGACAGTCTTTTGATTTCGCTGGCTATATACGGGCTGCTCAAGTCGTTATGAAGGGTTCCGTTTGTGATATACCAAGGAGCATTGTCTACCATGCGGATGGCCTTTGACTGGAATCTCTGTAGAATCTTTGTGTGTGATGCCTTGGCACATCCCCATCATTGGATCCCATAGGTCCATATAGGCTTTAGTATGGTTTTGTAGATTAGAAGTAGCCACGTTATTTGCTTAAGTTTTAAGTCTAGTTGCTTTTTCTTAGCTTTTATATGGGTGCTCCATGTGATTTTTTGATCTAGAAGCATCCCCAACTATTTTATTTCTGTTTTTATTGGGATAAAGACGTTGTTGATTCTGATCTTGTGGGCATGCGATACGTCGAGTGGTGAATGTTACATGCGCGGATTTATCGGTATAAACTGTAATTTTCCACTTAGAAAACTAGTCCTGTAAAGAGTCCAGGTGGGCCTGTAGGTGTTCTGCTGCTATTTCAAGTGATCTGTTGGTTGATAGGTGGGCTATATCGTCATCGAACGTGGCTATAACTGTACTTGATGTAGTTGGAACATCTAAGGTAAATATTAGTATAACAGTGGTCCCAAGACACTGCCTTGTGGTACCCCAGAACCTATGTAGTGATAGAAGGATGTTGTGGTGCTAATTTTTAGTTGGTAAATTGGATCTGCTAGGTATGATTTAAGCATTAGGTATACCTGACTTGTAAAATATAGTTTAATCTTATAGAGGAGTCTTTTATGCCAAATTCGGTCGAATGCTTGCTTTATGTCCAGAAATGCTGCTGTACATATAGTTCTTGTTTCTACACTTTCCAATATATGATTAATGATTCTATGGGTTTGATGGACGGTTGAGTGGGATTCTTTAAATTCGAATTGGAATTCTGGTATAAGTTGGTCGAGATCTACAACGTCTTTGATTCGTTTAAGTAGGAGTCGTTCGAAGACTCTGAATAGGAGGGGTAGAAGGCTTACTGGTCTGTAGAATTGTGGTTCTGTAAGTGGTTTACAGGTTTAGCAATCACTATTATTTGGGCATATTTCCATGTAGTAGGGACATCGCAGAGTCGTAGGATATTGTTATAAATTGTAGCGAGTAGTCGTGTGGCTCTTCTGGAAAGATTTTTAGGAACTTCGCCAACTATAAGATCTTATCCAGCAGCTTTTCTTGAATTTGTTAGTTTAAGTTGTTGTAGAACTTCCGCGGGTGAAAAAGATTTGAGTTGTAGTAATAACTGTCACGGGACGTTAAGGAATGAGTTAATTTCATTATCATCTGGATTGTCTTGTCGCTGTGGTGTCTGGAAAACGGTGTCGAGATATTCAGCGAGTACGTTTACTTTGTCTTCGTCAGATCTAGCCCAAGTACCATCTTGCTTTCTTATGGGGGGTATTGCTACAATCGGTCGTTTGAACTTTTTGATTGCTTTCCATATGGAATTGTCATTCGGTGTTAGTTTTGTGATGTATTGTCTGAAGGTTTCATTGCGAGCTTCTGCTATCGCCTTGTGGAGTTGGTGGGTGAGTCTATTATAGAAAGTTCTATCCCGTCTGTCTTTTGTTCTCCTCCATTTCTTCTTTGCTTTCCGTTTCTGGGCGATAAGGTGTCGGATATAAAGAGGGATGTTGCTTATTTCGTCTCGGGAGGAGGCTGGATTGGGTGTAGCTTACCAGCCAGCGTCTTGTATCGCTGTAGTTAAGTGTTGGACTGCTGCATTAAGTTATTGTTCAGTTTGTATACCACTGTCGGGTTGAAGTTCTTGGTCTATGTAACTTTGAAAAAAGCCCAATCGGTATGTTTGGTACAAGGCTTTGCTGGAGGTTGTTTTCTAATAACCGTGGAACTTAGGGTTACAATGACGGGAGTGTGGTCAGAGGAGAAATCGTAATTGGATTCTATTTTAGTGTAAGTACTTGTTATACCGTTAACAACTGCATAATCAACGAGGTGTGGGAGTTTGTGTGAGTCGCTAGGCCAGTACGTTGGCTCGCCTGTTGATAGGTAACCATAGTTGTGCTGTTGTATTACTTTAAGTAAGTTGCGTCCTTTTGGGGTAGTAATTCTTGAACCCCAAGCTGTATGCTTGGAATTCCAGTTTTTGAGCCTAAGGATTGAAGAAAGTCCTCATAGTCTTCAAAAGAGATAGTATGCCTGGGTGGACTATAGATAGCGGCAATTACTAGTGGGCAAGGGAGAGCGTTAACTATTTTTGCGCTTTGAATTTTGTCTGATTGATAGTGTTCAAGTTCGTAATGGACGATTGTGTTTTTTATTAACACGGCCGATCCAGCATGAGCTGTGCCATCTGGGTGGTTAGCGTAGTAAATGGTAAAGTTTGGTTTTTTAATTGTTGTTCTTATGGTTGCATGGGTTTCCGAGATTAGTAAGATGTCTATTTTTTGGAGGTGTACATGATTAGCAATGCCGTTGGCGTTCCAAGTTGCAATTCGAAGTGGGTTCGCCATTATTGAAAGCATGTTGAGGACCATGCTGTTTTGGCTGATTAGCTGTGCTAATTGCTTTAAATTCTGCAAGAAAGTTAAAGAGTGTTTCATTCATATTCGTTGGTTAGGCAATGGTTGATGAATTAACATTTCTTCCTACGACTGTTTGTTGATAGCTTACTGCATTTTGAGGGAATCGCATAGATTCGCCGTTAGTGGTATTTTGATGATTTAGGGGGGGAAATTCGTTGGCATTTTGATGGTGCCTGTCTTGCTTGTGGTTTGTTCATTACTGGCCGGAAAGAAGCATTTCTTACTCTTTGGAGGTCTTTCTACACAGAGCACCCTTTGTAGTTGGCCGGGTGACTGGCTCCACAAATGGCATATTTGGCTGGGGTGTTCGGTGGTTTTTTGCATATAGAAGTACTGTGATCTCCACCACATTTAACACAGGTGAAGGGCCTGGTACAGTACGTCTTGGTATGGCCATAATTTTGACATCGTAGACACTGCGGTATAACATTTTTTTTCTTGGGTGGTTCGATCCGTACTTTTAAATTACCTAGCTATTGGATGTCAAAACTCTTCTTGTTATTGTCATTAGGCTCTAGGTCGAGCATGAACAGCGGCAGGGGCAGTTTAGTTAACCTGTGACAGACATTTATAATATTATGTACTTAATGACCGTATTCGGCTAGGTCATCTTTAATTAGTTGGATTGAAACAGTGTGATGTGATTGCGAATAGCGAATAGCTACTCTTTCTTCTTTGAACTGATATGCATGATGTACAATGTTTTCTTCTCTAAGGTATGCCGTGAGTTTCTTATACGAGTCTGGGATTCTGGTGCTAATTTTTAGTGTTGTTAGCTAACGCTGTTGCATAGTATTGTTCTGTAGCAATTACAGTATTGATGCGATCGGTCATTTTTTGCAGTCATTCATAGTTGCTTTTGGTAGGTGACTTATTTTCCTTTTTTTGGCTGATTGCCGTTCGTGTTTAGCTTGAGGAGAGTTTTCTTGGGTATCATCGTCGTTTGTGTCTGATGAGTCATCTTTGTCATATGTTGTTTTATCTACGCACATATGTATGTTTTGATTTGGGTTTTTTTTTGATTGCTGGTAGATATTGGGTTGCGTGAGGATTAGATACGTAAGAGGGAGGTATTATTGTTTGAATTTGAAATGAATTTGAAATTTGATGGATTGGTTGATTGGCATATTGATTTAGTTGTGACTGATATTGGGTACTTTGCGCGTTAGGTAAGGGAAATGTGAAACCGTAATTTTCTGGGGCAGGTTGAGATT
The DNA here is from genome assembly GCA_036346155.1 of Sinelater perroti. Classification (NCBI taxonomy): domain Eukaryota; kingdom Metazoa; phylum Arthropoda; class Insecta; order Coleoptera; family Elateridae; genus Sinelater; species Sinelater perroti. Next base: position 4,273,646 of record JARFIY010000341.1, read on the forward strand.
CAGGCGGTCTTGAGCCGTAGTTGTTTCCAGTTGAAAACATTGCTTTATGTGATTACATGCACAATAAATGAATGTGTACGTACAGTTGGTGGTGTATTTATTTCAGAGAGCGATTTAAGCAATTGAACTTATCAGCGTGTGGCACACAACACTTTCGAAGATAACGGAGCAGCGAGCCTGTTTACTCTACCAAAGTCAAATGGCAACTACACTGTTACTTTTGGTCGAGTTTCCATCCTCTCAACTGTAATTTTTGAATCGCTATCGTGTGACGCCCAGTGATAGTAGTTAAGATTGACGAAATCTTGGATAAGTAGGCAATTTTTCTTGTATTCTTGACCAAGACTGCAGTCATCACGTTTGCATGACTATTTGTTATTGTCTCCGAATGCATCATTGAATTCGTCTTATTCATTTCATACCTCTGTCTCTGCATAAAATCATCAAAATTTCACACTTCATAGCAAGCTGCAATTTGAGTTTTCACTCTAACAGTCAAAGATTCGGTCAACTTTATTTACGTTGCCTGCACGAAAAACATAAAGTTCTATTCACTGTCGTCTATTTAGATATTAAAGTTTCATTACTCTTTTGTAATGCTCAATTATTTTTACTCGCCCTGTATAGAACATGTGTATTTTTATAACATTCTTTACGTGTGTTTTTAAAAAAATTGCTGTACCAGATAATTTTATGTATGCACATGCTTTTCAGCCAAGCTCTAGCTGTAATAAGCTACTGTTCTTAGTAAGTTGTCTTTGCTAATGACACAAATGTGACTGCAGTGATCTTGCAACAATTTTGATTAATCGGCAGGCTGTATCCTGCCTGTAAGTTAACTGCCGTTTTCAATACAAAATTACATTATCAAGGCTAGAAGTCGATTACCGCGTTTTTGCTGTCGATTCCGGCGCTTCGGGAGTTAATTAAGCGAAGTGATCAATTAAACCGCTTATTAAACCCGCGTGTGAGGCCTCAAGCGGCTGCATTTGCGCTACTAGGCGTTATGTGCGGCGAAAAACTGATTACTTGGAGATCATTAATTTAATAATTTTTACAAAAACTTGGGTGTACTGCCATCCGCCTTTTTAGGCCACCCATTAAAAATTCCTTAAATATATTTGAGAAATAAGTGAATCGTTTTCACGTTTCTATTGAGACCAAAATGTTGACTTAACAAGCAACTAACACCTCGTATAACTAAGTTATTGTGTATTTTTCGATTTCCCATTGAAGAGCTCAAAATTTGTAAATTTTAATATTTACTATAGAATATATTTTATCTAGATGTTTTATTCACAAAGGAAATTGTCAAAATCAGTCGCAAGCGCATATAAAACTGTAACATGAGTTGAAGCAAGAAGAGGCCATGTCCGCAAACAAACATAATTTTGTTGATTTGTAATATCAAAAACCTTATTAGGACCAAAACAGCCGGTAATAAATACAGTTTTAATATGTATACATTATTTAGTTTATTATGGAAAATTTCATCAAATAAATCACGTTTTATTTACTGTACACATATCCGGAGTCTACTTTTAAATTCCTGCATTACACTTACTACATTTTTCTGGCATAGTTGCTATTTCTTTGCAAATGGCAACTTACAACTCGTGACGTAAATTTTCAATTTAAAGTAACCTTAAAGACAGAAATCGTAGACAGGCAAATTTGTTGAGCGTGGGGATCAAGGATCACTACTAAAATGTAAGTTTATTTGTTGGGGAAATGTTTGTCAAACAACTGGCGTTGAAACCCTCGCCATGTGGGTTATAGCTCCATTTTGTTGGACCCCATTTTTCTACATAAACCACTCAACGTCAACGTTGTGGAGGCAAAAAATTTTATAACATCTTGACACAATCGTTGTTACTGTAGCACCTTCTTCTTCAAAAAACTAACGTCCAATGGTCTCTATTTTAAAAACGCCTTCTCGTATTGTAACTTTATCATTATGGAGAAGTGTTTAGTATAATTTTGGTGTGCTCTCTGCTGCCCAAAATTAACAGTTTTACTTACTGGCGTAACCATCCAACTGAAAATGTGTCTCACTACTCATCATCACTATTACATCTTCCGAAATCAGGATCGTTGCGGATATCTTACTTTTGTAAGGTCACTCACTTATCCTACTGTTATCATTTACAAATAAATTGTTCCATGTTTCCATCTTGCTAATGTGTGAGGGGAGGCAGATCAAAAATTGTCAGCCTAGGACCCCAAAAATACCTATTTGTGGGTCACCCCTCGCTTTGTAATAAAGCCAATATAATAACAGACAGCGAAAAGATAGAATATGCGAGAACGCCGGAAAAACTTAAATTTTACTGCCGTATCTTCCTATTGGCCTAATCCGGGAAAGCGGAGGAGTAAGACGCGCGGAAAATTAAAAAGGCTGCTCGCGCATAAGTAAGGGGATCCCCGAGGCGGATAAGCAGTCGCTCTAGTGGCAAAGTTTGGGACGGACGCGCGAAGGGCTCAAGGTGGGACATGTCGCAACTCGTAATCGCTTTCAGCGCCAGGAACGCATCGCCCGCGCCTCACTTTTCAGCCGCCCTGCCCGTCACAAATAACAGCCAAATATCTATCCGGCGAAACCCTGGCCCGAGGCGCGCGTGTGTATGAAAAATCACCAGGGCGTGGGGCGAATTTAAAAATAAATCTCGGTAGGTGTTGCGGGCTTATATCTGGCGTTTCGGCAATCTGGGGCAGTTTATCTGCAGGGTTGACAATTGTGCCCCCGAGAGATTTATAAAGCCGGCGCTGTGAAGACCGCGTTGTATGGGCGCGAAATAATTACGCATAAAAAAATTCATAACAGGCCTCCCCTGGCGCTTCAGACCATAAAGCGCGAATATCCCACAGTCGCGCGCTGTCAACCCCCAAACGGAAACGCAAACGCCGATATAACACCGGAAGAAAGTGTACATTACATAATCTCTTCATACCATAAGCATTTTACGAGCGGCGTTATGACGGGGTGTGAGAGTGCGCCTACAACTATGTAACAATCCTCGTATTATTCTAAAGGCTGGCATATCTGCGACTCCTATGTACACAGATTAAACTAATCCCCTATAAACTGGTTCGTAAAATCTCTATCTTCTATTCTTGCAGTTTAGCAGCGCCGCATTCGGGCTCCGAACAAAAATGGGAAACTTAAACCTTAAACCCCTTTGCAAATCGCCCCTAATCCTTCGCAAATGAAAATTAATTGAGCTGCATAAAATGTAATCCCCTATTTGAATATAAAAATATCACCCTTTAGTGCCTGTACGTCGGCGCTATAGTCAGCGAAGAAAACTCGCGCGCGGCCTGATGCAGGCCGAAATCATTTTCGAAGTGTAATAACACGCCGGGAAGTTAAGTCGGGCGAGATTAGAAAGCCGAGTAATCCTGCATTCTGTGTACAGCTTATACTTGCGCAATTAAATCTTATTTGGCAAGATGTTGCTGTCTTGTTCGGGGCGTGTTGGTTTATCGTTAACTTGAGTGTTTATTATTATTCGGTCGGCTAATTCGGCTTCTGGATAACTCCGAACTTGCCAAGAAGCCGGGCTGGGACGCAAATCTCTTGAAAGGTCCCGGCCAAGGGATGTTTGTGATGTAAAAGTTCATTATTGGATTTTGCGGGATAAATGGCCGAAGTTGCGGAATATCAAAGCGGAGGAGGCGAGGTTAAGGGCTCCGGCCTGCGAGTCAATCAACAGGGAGGCACTCGCTTATTCAAGGACTAGCGGCTCTCAAAATTAGATATTGGAATAGCTTATCGTTGCCCTTACTTTATAATTTTAGTTAAATAGATACTTTTGTGTTATTTTTTCTTATTTCTGATTTGTATTTTGTTTTATTATCATGTGATTATAGTTATAAATATTAAAATTGTCACATATATCACTTTGAGATCGAAACGAAAACGAAAATTAATTGATTTTTAGATATTGAGCGTCATGCAAGACCACACAATTTGGTAAAATGAGCTAAAACAACTTGTCCCCAAAAAATTGCTCCCACATGTCACATTACAATTATAGAGAAATACTCTGCTTACGTGACTAATAAGAAAACTGTACGTCTGTCAATATTATATATGAAGGACTTAGACTGGGTGTGCCAAAGAAAGTTTGAAACTGATTGGCTCAGTGCATGAATACAACGAACCAGAAGAGCTTGGGGTGCATGTTTATCTGTAGTGTGGTTTTCGGGAATGTAGTCGTTATGAAGCGTTTCTCAAGAGCGGACCTTGCGCTTTGTGTGTGAGAATTTTGCAAAAACAACGATATAGTAATTATTGCGTCGAGAAAGTCTAGTAATCATCTAGATTTAAGTAACATAAATCAAGCACTAAGCTCCATAGCTGCTCATTTTCTAATCAAGCCGCTGTTGTATCAACAATTTTCTAGTGGCCAAAATACACCCCTAAAGAAGTACTATCAGCAGTCATGGAATCATGGTGACGACGTAAAAAATGCGTAGTTGAAGATTACATTGAGAATTAAGTCTCAGTAAGTTAAGTACTATTTCAGAAAAAAAAGTTGGACACCTTAAAGCTTAAACGCACCTTGCACACATAAAATTGTAACATTTAATAGAAATATTTACAAAATATTTTTTAAAAAGTTTTCTCAAGCTAGTGGATACAGTAACATTAATATTTTGTGAGACAGAACTGCTTTAGAAATACAAAATACGCCCGGAGAATATTGAGACTGATATTATTGGTCTAAGCAAAAGGGTCTGGGTTTTGATCTCAACGATGGGTGAGGAATGGCGGGTAAACCTCAAAATCAGCTTTTTGCTTTTGAGCTTTTATCACAAACCAAAATACATTTTCTATCAGTGATACACAAGAATATTTTGCGTTGAACTCAAAAAATCCGCAACTCTAACGCTTGCTGTTATATAGAAATCTAAGGGAAGGATGCTTTATCAAAGAAATAAGTGTTTAAGTGACACAAAACGTTCAAAGAAAAAATGAGGACGTCGAAGATGAGCAACGTGTCAACATGGTTAACGTCAAAACGGCTTTGGACCTTGACCGACGTCTGAGTGTTAGTTTGAGAGCGAACAAAATGAGATTTTTAAAATCTAATGCTCATGGTATTATTATGACAGATTTGTAGATTTGATTCGAATGTAAGCAGCGAAGCGGTGCAGACGCCACGCGTGTACTCCATTATCGCATTGCAAACGTTTGACCTCTAGCCTTTATAATCGTTTCCGTGTAAAAGCAAATTTCAATTCTAAGTGTAATAATAATGAAAACAGAAGCGGACCCCAACTGGGGTTCCCAGCCACGTAATAATGAGTAAGAGAACAAATTATAACCCCTTACCTCCAGTTGTAACAAATAAGAAATATTATTTTGAACCTACCAACCTTATTACAGCAAACAAATATTCTCTTTCAAATGATAGCATTCAAAATGCCAGAAATATAATTTATCAAGGTAAACACGCAGCCGCAATCGCCCAGATGGAAACAGATCAACAAAATAGTATCACAGCTACACCTCAAGATAATAAAATAAAAATACCACCAATATTCTTGCATTATGCAGCAAATTTAAAATACCAAGAAATATTTAAGGACGTTAAAGTGCAAACAACAGGAGAATTTGATAATGCACTAAAAGGTGAGAAAATTAAAATCAATCTAAGCACGATAGATGACTATAGAAAAATGACTAAATTCTGCACAGACAACAATCTTTACTACCACACTTTTAAAGACCCAGAGAAGAACAACCTATCAGTTATCATTAGATCCCTCCCGGTATCGATTACAGAAAACGAAGTTTTAGAAGAAATAAAAGAGTTAAACTACCCGGTCATAAAGATAGTACTCCTATACAATAGAGACATAAAACCAGTACCCTTATGTGCGGTGGACTTAGATAACACAGATAAAGCAAAACAGATCCTGAATTTACATAAAATACAACATAGCATAATTGAAGTTGAACCTGGACGAAAATCAACCGACATTTCTCAATGTAAAAAATGCCAACGGTACGGTCACATGCGCAACTATTGTAGAATGGAACCCAGATGTGTGAAATGCACAGACAGCCACGACTATACCCAATGTCCAAAAAAAGCAAAATATACCGCCACAGTGTGTAAACTGCGGGGAAAATCACCCCGCCAACTTTAAAGGATCCAGTTATTATCACAAACTAAATCGCCACATAAACAATTCCGGACAAAATCGGACCATACCTACAAACCGAACTGAACCCAGTTCTAGTCAGAATAATTACCAACAAACTCTTTTTCTAGACTCCCAACCAACTTAAGTAGACTAAACTACGCAAATAAATAAGAAACGCCAGACTTTGTAAATACAATTATCACAAAAATCGTCGAACTAATAGCACCAAATCTAGACAAAATTATACCTTTACTTACAACATTAATTTCTCAATTATCCACCCATGGACATAATTAAGAAACACATAATCAGTAATTTAACTGTCTTTAACTGGAATGACGGTATTAAAAGGCAGCGTGCATTATTTGTGGAATTCCTAGTTCGACACAACGTGGATGTCGCATGTATATCAGAAACACACCTACACAACTTAGAAACATTTAAAGTACCAGGATATGAAATATATAGATCAGATCGAGATACTCCAACTACAGCAGGAGGTGTAGGAATTATTATTAAGCCTAAATTAGAACATCATCCTTTAATAAACCTAGAATTCGAAAACCTAGAAACTGTTTCTATCAAACTGAGTCTAGAAAACAATGTCCAAATTGCGTTTCATGCTGCATACAAGCAACCAAATAAAAAAATGCTTGAAAACGATGTCACTAAATTATTTAATGGCAATCATCAAACATTAGTCATAGGTGGTTTGAACTCCAAACTTACTAACTGGGGATGCAGAGCTACAAACCCAAATGGTGTTAGGCTAAATAATATTATTATAAACCACGGAATACAAATAGCAACTCCCACAGATTATGCATATTATCCCAGAAGACCGGATAATAAACCAGACACATTAGTCCAGTTCAAAAACTTTAACAAACAATTTATCAAACTGTGCTAAATGAGTTTGATTCTGATCACCTACCAGTGATCGTCTCATTCTTCAATGCACCGCAATCAATACCGATGATACCTAAATTAATTGACGGCAAAGTTGATTGGGATATTTTCCATACTGAATTAGAAAAAAACATGAGAAACCCATTCCCCATACAAACAACAAACGACATAGATGAAGTCGTACAACAATATATGGAAACAGTAAGAACGAGCATACAATCAGCAGTAACACCAAATAATAATAAACCAAGGCGATATCCTCAAACACCAGTAGAAATTCTAAACTTAATCAAACTTAAAAACAAAACAAGGCGTGAGTGGCAAAGAACACACAGGCCACATTTAAAATCTTACCAATTAACTAACTCACCAAGTTAGACTGAAACTAGACGATTATAAACTCAATATGTATAATAAATATATAGAGGAACTAGAACCCCAGATGCAACAATGTGGCAGGCTACCAAAAGACTAATACGGCAACCAAACATAATTTATCCACTAACGGGCAACAACATCCCATATATAACCAACGACAATAAAGCCAACCTATTAGCATTGAATTTTGAACAAGTCTTTATACCAAATGACACAGATATAACCCAAGAACATCAACAAGAAGTGAACGAAACTATTAATAACTATAATAGACAGACTCAAAGAGAGTTTATACCGACGTCTTCATCAGAAATTAAACAAATTATCACAAAATTTCCAATAAAAAATCACCGGGACCGAACATGATCACAAACTCGATATTGAAACAACTCACAATAAAGTCACTAGCGTTCCTGACAACAATATTTAATGCTTGCCTTCGACTTGGGTATTTTCCGAAGGAATGGAAACAAGCCATCATTTTACTATTTCATATAAGTGGAAAGGATTAACATAAACCAGGCAGTTATAGCCCAATCAGCCTTTTGTCAACGCTGTCAAACTTTTGGAGAAAATTATTCATACACGACTAAACGAAATTTTGGGAGCAGAATATCATATCAGGATATCAATTTGGCTTAAAAAACAGCGACAACGCACCAGCTCTTAAGAATTAAGAAATAATAGAACAAGGCTTTGAGAACAAGAAATACACAGTTATTTGTTTCAGCGACCTTCAAAACGCGGGGTGTGGCATGATGGACTTCGATATAAAATGATAAAACTAGAACTCCCACACTATCTTATTGACATCACCTCATTCATTACAGATAAAATATTCGCTGTTCGGGTACAGGAAACCCTATCTACTAAAAGAACTATTAACGTCGGAGTACCACAGGGGAGTATATTAGGACCAACTCTGTTTAACATTTACGCACATGATCTACAAACCACAAATAGTGCCACCATAGCAACGTTTGCTGATGACACAGCAGTAATTACATAAAATGAAAATCTGCAGACATCGGTTGACCAACTACAAAACGCTCTACACCCAATTTGCACATGGTATGACAAATGGAAAATTAAAATCAGTCTAACAAAAAGCCAGGTGAAAGTCTTCACTTTGAAAAGAATCACAAACCTTCTAAACGTAACAATCAATCAACGTATAATAGAATGGAACGCAATAGATATGGCAGTCAAATATCTAGGGCTTTACTTGGACACCCGATTTGGATGGAGAATCCATGTTAATAAGAAAACAAATGAATGTTATGCGAGACTCTTACTACTGTACCCGTTAAAATCTCACTTGCGCATAGACTGCACCATGTTAATATACAAGGCGATTCTACGCCCAATCATGACGTATGCGTGTCCAGTTTGGAGTACTACAGCTGAGACTTACTTACGAAAACTCTAAGTCCTACAAAACAAAATCACAAGAATTGCAGTGTTTCGTCAGAAATGAGCAAATGCACAGTGAATTAAACTTACCTAATGTGTCGGACTTTATAAATACTTTGTGTACAAGATTCTTTGCCAAAATACCGGAGTGCCCAAGTGCAGTGTTTTACAACCTACGCCAGAGGAACCGACATCAGAGAGTCAAAAGAAAAATCCCACGAGAGTTATTACCATAGTTTATAATAATAATGGGAAGGCCCTACGCCCCGCGTGGGAGCACGGCCTGCGAACTGAGAGGTTAAGGCTCTCATATGTTCGCTCTCTCTTCCCGGTCGTCGCGCACCATCTCTGATGCGGCGCGATGTGGCAAGCACCGCACCTTAGACGACCGCCATTATTACCCCTTGTTTGAATGAACGCAGGTACTCAATTATTTTTAGTAACTGAGTAGGCCACCGGGAATTGAACCTGGGTCATCGCAGGCAGCGCCTCAACCACTGGACCACTCTGGCGGTTACCATAGTATAACTAGCTACAATTAAACGTAATTAACGTTAGCTAACTCTTATTCACCTCACATACAGTGGTAGCGGTACGGAGGAGTCAAGCGATGACCTCACTATGCATTAATTAAGTGTTTTGTTTAACAGATTCATGTATAGCAGATGAATGCTGAGCTGATTAAATAAAAATAATAAAAAAAAGATTTGTAGATTTGGGAAGTTTATTCTAAATTAGTTTCCGATATTTAAACCGACGAATGGAAGAAAAGCCTCTCTAGAACCCGTATCTAGCCTTATCCGAGCCCTTCTTATTTCTTCGGTTCGAATTCAGCTAAAAGAAGACAGTTTAATAAACTGTTAAAAACTTGCATTCTATTGCAATGAGCAAAAAGCAAAATGTCTTAAATATGGATTATGCAATCTGTTAGATTGTGTAAAGTACTCTTTTGGAAAAGGTGACATTTATTTACCAATATTTAAAAGAGTAAATATTAAGTATTAAAATTGAAATTAAAAGTAAACGATACCCATTAGACGTTAATCTTGCCCAGGTATACACTCCTACCTGCCATAATGATAAAAATCAAATTAAAAATAATTGCATCCCCTTCAAATAAGAATAATAACAGCACTCATCTAAGGCGTGGTGCTTTGCATCAGTGAGGGCAAAATGTATGAGAGCCCCAACCTCTCAGTTTGCAGGCCGTGCTCCCACGCGGGGTGTTAGAGCTTTACCACTATTATCATACATAAAATTAAAATGAAAACTACCTGCAATAATAATAGGCGACTACAACACAAAAGTTTTTTTATTATAAAAAAAAATCACGGTGTAGGACCACACGACTAAGGCACCATATGAGGAAATGATCCAGTAGGGTTTTGTCGAAGAAATAATCTAAGTATGAATAATATATTGTACACCTGAGAATGGTCCAACTAAATTACTTCCAAATGATTCATTTTTGTAAAAACCTATTTCTACACTGATATTTGTATCGGATCATATCAAATATAAGGACTAAATTAAATATAAAAAAACCCTACATAAAACTCCAGAGGAGAAGACTAATAGAAAGCACATAAAAGCTACAAGAAATTAATTATAAAGTTTTATAAGACTAACTAAAGTTAACAAAACACATAATTAAATATTTGAGGCAAATCATTAATTTAGTTATTTCCGCTGTGTGGCTACTATATATACATTTTAATACCAGATACAAGTACAGAAAACTAATGCATCAAATTTAAAAAAGGCAAAAACTAAAAATAAAGTAAAAAAAGTTCATGTCGTCTAAAATAAAAATAATGTACTTTCGTATTGGTTAGAATGCAAACGAATAAAAAGTAAAATTGTTTGTGAGTACACAATTGAAATACTTTCATTGGGGAACTTAAAATAGTATTTCCACTAGCAGATAATTTGTATTTTGTTCTAGCATTTTTCTTCCAACAGAAAACTTGATGTAAAACAGATACCAGAATAATGTATTTTCCTATGCAAAAAGCTGCCCCACGGAAAAACACAATCTACTTACATTTGAACAAAAAGTAAACAAAGGCAGCTGATATGAAATGTGGCGTGGCTGATCTCTGAGCGTACATTAGGTTGCCTATCTTTAGGATCATTTTTCATATCTTATTTTTGTAAGGCCATTTATCCCACTTGGAAAAATTTAAGAGCAGGCGGCTAAAAAATTGCCAGCCTAGGACGCCAAATATATATATTTTTTGCGAGCAATCTCCCGTGCTCCCCATGTCATTGTGCCATGGATACTAAAAGTGTACTCTCTGAACTACTCGCCGGTGGCGTGCGCTAGTCAACGACCTTCCCCTTCCCAACTATTAACCATTATGAAAACATGTCCTCTTTGTGCCACCTTGCATATGCTTTTGATAAGTCAGTATGAAATAAATTAGACCAAAACTAAAGCATTGGATGAACTGGCAGCGAGAATGACATTTTGCGACGTTTTAACTAAAATAAAGAATAAGCTTCTTATAAAATTTAAAATTTTACGAGTATTTTAAAGAGTATATATAATTTTTTTACTTTAAATAAAATTTTGTTTGTCCTTTGTAACTATTACTGCTTCAACTTGAACTTAGTAAGTGCCCGGAGCAGCAGTGTGTACATATGTTTGGAAAGAAATTATCAATAAACAAGTTTTTCATTTGTTTAACCGTAACAATTATTAAAAACTCCGCGACGTTTCAATAATCACTAGAAGGCGACATGCTACTATCAAGAGAGAAGTAAGTTCTTCATTCTGGGCCCCAATCAACCCCCTCCTCAAAAGGATTATTTTATTTGTTTTCTTTTAAACTTTTTGTATCATTTTTTACTAAATAATTTGGTTGGTTGGAGAGAAAATAGAAACGCTTGTTATTGATTTTCAAACTGCTAAGATAATGGACACAACTAAGAGCTACTACACAAGAATGTCACCATTTTGAAATAATCAAACACAAGTAACAATGATGTTAATGTAAAAAAAAGCAGTTGGGTTAGTTGCATCAGCAGAGATGGACTTTTAAGGAAAGACCAAGAAAATAAAAAACGATATAAAAAAGGTATCCAAAAACTTTAAAAAAATAAAAGCAGTGATTAAGGTGGTTTGCAAAGACAAAAAATATGTTTTTGTAAATATGCAGTTGTTTAGAACATAACTAATGGCTTGATAATAAAATTTAAGTTCTCGTAGAAGTTTTTTTTGTAGAGTTGCAGTATGAAAAGCATAAGGCATATCTTATAAATATTTTATTAAGTTTACTTAGGATATACGAGATAAAATAGGACTAACAGCATTTTTTTTATTGCGCACATTACTGAAGATCTGAAACTACTAGGTTTTTCAAATTGACCATTATAATTAAAAAAGAAAATACGCGTCGAATAATAAAATTGTGTCTTTTTATTTTGGTTCGTCTTCTTTTATCACTGGATATATAAAATTTTGTAAAAACAGGTGTGCTCATCAGCACAAAAGGTAACACAAAACTAACTGAAGCCTGTATATTTCGGTATATTTTCTAGAAGAATGCCCTACGCGACTCTTTCCACTAGTTAAACTTGCAACAATAGCAGCAGTCGGCATAATTTTCACTCAGCGGGAGAAAAATAGCGACGCAAAAGTGTTTTGCGCCGCTGGACAGGGTAGGCTCTATAGCTCTCTTTAGCCTTTTGCGCACCTACATTTGTCTTACATGTTCTCGGTGGTAAATTATTCATTTATGCTCTTTTCTGCGTGCGTCTTCGCTGTCCATTCGCCTTTCTTTTCGGCCGTCGCGTTTCTCGCATTTTGATTATTGCATTCCAAATAAATTACTCATTATTTCTTTTATCTGAATTTATTACTTATTCGTACTCCTATTAGGTGTCTAACGTTATTTGAATAAGTGCGATACATCAAACATAATTTCCAAGATAAGTTGCATACTGACCTTATTATCTCTGCTGCTATACTGGCTGTCCAAACCTGTAACAAAATTGTAAATTAAATATTTACTAGGAGCAAACTAGACACTACATTTAAAAAGTTCTAAAAATATTGCTTGGCGAGTTATATTTGTATTCCAAATTTAATTGTTAAAAATTACAGTTTTAAAAATACCGAACTAAACCCGACGCAAATATTTATTTAAAAAAAAATTAAATTGGGAAATAGTACCGTACATGAAATAAATAAATAATTTTGTTTCAAAAAAACAAAAAATCGTTAAGCATAAAAAAATTCTAAGAACTGAAAATTATCTTCCTATTTCACTGTTATTTTGAATGTATAAATGACTCCCTAAAATTATTATCAGCAATATTAACAACAAACCGAAACTTAATTCTCATGCTAAGTAAGCAGGTTTTCGTAAAGGGTAGAGCACATGCTTTACTCAGTTTAAAGACGTAGAAGAATATTTGAGGTCTTACCAAAGGCACTCCACACAGTTGAATTATAAGCAATAAAAAGTGCGGCAGAAAAGAAAGATCACAGAAACAGAGAGATAATCCAGTAAATCTATAGACATACTGAGGTAATAATACAAACGCATTAATACAATGCACAAGTACTAATCAAAAGACATGTAAAACTGTCCAAAACTACGTATAATCGCTTTAGAAGAAATTTTTTATTATTTTTTAATGCTACAATCTAGTCTTAGACTAATAAGTAACTTATTTCTAATCCTACTTTACTTAAAATTTTAGTTACTAAGAGTCACCCATTGCTGTCTCCTTAGCCAAGTCTAACTTCTAAAGCACTTTTTTCACACGCTTAGCACAATTCTCTGCTTTAACACTAACAATTTACTGCACTACATTAACTCATGGGGTTTAGTCCTCTTGAGTCTTCTTAGCTAATTTGCGTTATCCAGTAACTAGATGGCCTCGATGTTTCTATGTTGTAGAAGTCGTTCTTCATGGATTCTCGCATATTTTTGGATCTCTTTTTCCACATATTCTACACCAAGGTCCCTATGGAGATCTTCATTCCTAATATACCAAGACGCATCAACTATATTTCTTAAAATCTTGTTTTGGAACGTTTGTATAGTCTTGATATTTGTTTTTGCGGTACAACCCCAAAGCTGTGATCCATATGTCCACACGGGTTTTAAGATTTGCTTATACAACAGTAGTTTATTGTGTATTGACAGAGCTGAGTTTCTTCCCAGAAGCCAGTACATTTTTTTATATTCGATGTTTAGGTTTTCTTTTTTTTCTTCACATGCACTTTCCAGCGAAGTTTCGTATCTAACGTGAAACCGAGGTACTTCGTTGTATTAGCATAGAGAGCCGTTTGTCCATTTATATTTATTGGTACGTATTCTATCCTTTTATTTGTAAAATCTATGTGCACTGATTTATCTTCGTTAAGTTTGATTTTCCACTTCTTGGTCCATTTCTGGAACTTACTGGTGGCATTTTGAAGTTTGTTGGTTGTTTCTGTGTTGTTTTCTGCCACTGTTAGTATGGCAGTATCATCCGCAAAAGTTGCCACAGTGTCACTGAAGTCACTCGGACCGCGGCGGTCGTGCACGGAACACGGACGAATTTAATAGTGGCGATAAATAATCCGAATACGGGTCTTATCACACTGAAATTGAACGTAGTGAAGTGCAGAACACCGGTAAGCAGAAGTGACATAAGTGAAGTAAACAATAGTAAATAATAATTAAAACTGAAGTGCAATTTAAACTGAGTTATAACAAGCTAAAACCAAACTTTCCTTCAATAACGGCCGACTTTATCAATCGAGAGAGCGCAACGGGGTATTAGAGGTCGACCTGAGCGAATGAACTGTGCGATAAGCCGACCCGCGATTATCGGAGTTTGAAACTAAAAACTGTAAATATTTATTTAAAGTACTAGTGTAAATATTTATGTAAATTTCAAATGAGTAACAGCGTTAAAAGGAACATAGATTTAAATATCAGTGAAGAGAAAGAAATAGAGATATTCAATCCTAGCAAAAAAGTAATTAGATCACCAACTGAAGAACACAAACAGAAGCCGACAATAACAAATATGGCAGATTTCCAAGAAATCAAGAATATGATGCTAACAATGACTGAAGAAATAAAGAAAAACACCGAAGAAACACGTAAACTAAGAGAGGAAATGCAAAAAAATGAGGAAATATGGCTAACGGAGAAGAAACAACTAAAAAATAGGATCACCAAATTAGAAAACCAGATAGAAGGAATGGATAAGGAGAAAAGGAGAAACAACGTGGTGATAAAAGGAATAGGATTTGACCCACAACAGAAACAAAACGCGGCTAAACAATTCCTAAAGGACAGATTAATGGTAGAAGCAGAAGTTAACAAAGTAATAAGCATAAAAACCAAGGAGGGACGATTAGTAAATATTATTGAAGTA
Source organism: Sinelater perroti (assembly GCA_036346155.1). NCBI lineage: Eukaryota > Metazoa > Arthropoda > Insecta > Coleoptera > Elateridae > Sinelater > Sinelater perroti. The sequence goes on from JARFIY010000341.1 coordinate 4,288,886, forward strand.
AATGCATGGGAAACTAAACAAGAAATTATGAAGAACAAATACAAATTGAAAGGTAGTAAGATATATATTGAAAATGATCTAACACTAAAGGAAAGAGAAATACAGGCTGAGATAAGGAAAATTGCTAAGGAAGAAATTACCAAAGGACACAACGTAAAAATAGGATACAGGAAAATAACCATTGATGGAGAAGCCTACATTTGGGATGATGATGAAAAGGGCGTAACCATAGCAAAAAATTGAACAAACCAAACAAAGGAATAACAGAGATGACGAAAATGGCAAAGAAAAGGACAATGAAGCGGAATACAAATTATGGAAAATTGGAAAATGGAAAATAGGGACAAAAAATGAGAAAGACGAAACACTAACAAAAGAAATAGAAAAACAAAGAGAAATGCAATTAAAAAAGGAACTAAATACATGGAAACTAGGAGCTTGGAATATCAGAAGTATACAAGGAAAAGAAGTGGAAATAATAAACGAATTTGAAGCAGCAAATTTAGAAATATTAGTGATAAATGAAACAAAAAAGAAAGGAAATGGAGAAATCAGTCTAACAAACGGGCACATATTAATATACAGTGGAGTACAGAACGATCAAAGAGCAGCAGGTGGAGTTGGCTGTATAATACACAAAAAAATAACTGAACAAATCAGTACCTGGAAAGCAATATCGGAAAGAATAGTATTAGTAGAATTAAGGAATAGACATGGAAAGATTATGACAATAATATCAATATACGGACCAGACGAAAATGAAAGAGTAGAAGAGAAAGAAAATTCTGGGAAGAATTAACAAATACCACAGAAGAAGCAAAAGGAAGTATATACATAGCAGGCGACTTCAATAGTAGAGTAGGGAAGAAAGATGAAGAATATAAAGAAATAATAGGACAATATGGAGAGGAAGTGCGAAACAATAACGGGAAAAGACTTTTGGATTTCTGTCAATTGCAAAACATAATTATAACCAACACATTCTATCAACACAAGGAAATACACAAGTTCACTAGAGTACAAATAAATAGAGGGAGAAATCAATCATAGATTATATATTAGCACAAAAGAGAGAGAAAAATATATTAGATGTAAGAGTGAAAAGAAGTGCAGAAATCTATAGCGACCACTACTTGCTTATAGGAAAAATAAGACAAAATGACACGGAAATAGAAAAACATTAAAAACAATAAAACGAAGCCATACAGCAATAAAACATATAAACTTAGAAATAAAGAAACTGCAAAAATATATCAACAGAAAACAGAAAACAAACTAAAGAACAAAATGGACGTAATAAAACAGGCAGATGCACAAAAGGATGGAAGCTATTTAAAGAAATCCTAATTAATACAGTGAAAGAGATATGTGGAACTTATAGGATGGAAAACAGGAAAAAACAAACAGCCTGGTGGACAAATGAGATAAAAGAAGAAACCATGAAGAAGAAGAAAGAATGGAAAAAATACTTAACAAGCAAAACAAGAGAACAATACGAATTATATAAAAATCAAAGGAAAAAGTAAAGGAATTAGTAGCAACAGCAAAACAAAAATTATGGACAGATTTTGGAAACAAAATGGAAAAAGATAGCACAGGTAACCAGAAATTATTTTACAAAATCATAAAATCCTTTAGAACAGAAAATCAGAGAAAAGAGATATACATAAAGAACAAAAACCAAGAAACAATAACAAATGACACAGAAATAATGGAAAGATGGAGAGAATACTTTCAGGAGCTACTAGGACAACAGACACGTGCAACAAGAATTATTACAAATGAAACGGGGAAAACAAACCAGATAGAAGAAGAGGAAATTGAAAAAATAAAAATGGACGAGCTGAGGAATGTAGTAAGAAAACTAAAAAATGGAAAAGCACCGGGAGATGATAAAGTTACAGCAGAAATGATTAAACACTTGGGAGAGACAGGGATGGAATTACTACTAGAAATATTAAACAAAGCATGGCAAAGTGAAAAATTCCAGAAGAATGGGGAGTGGCACTAATAACGCCAATACACAAGAAGGAGACAGAAAACAGTGCTGTAACTATAGAGGAATAACGCTACTGAACATTATTATAAAAATATATGAACAAATAATCAATAACAGATTAAAAATAATATTAGAACCCCAACTAGCAGAACCGCAAAGTGGATTTAGACCAGGAGAAGTACGCAAGACCACATCTTCACAATTAAACAACTAATAGAGAAAAGACAACCACAAAACAAAAATCTTTACCTAGCCTTTATAGATCTGCAGAAGGCATTTGACACAGTTCCTAGAGATAAAGTATGGAAAGGACTGAAAGAAAAAGGAATAAATAACAAAATTATACGAGTGATTGAAGACCTATATGAAACCAACACAAATTACATAATAAGTAACAATAGAAATCAGAAGGGTTCAAGACAGAGAAGGGATTAAGACAGGGAGGAGGACTAAGCCCAACCCTATTTAATATACACATGGACAATATCATCAGAAAAACTGAACAAAACATAAAGAAGTTGTTTGTAGGACATAGAAATTTAGAAAGAGTAGAAATAGCCGAGGGAGTTTTCGCAGACGACGTGGTGTTAATAGCAGGACAGGAAAAAACTTTACAAGAAAATATAAATACATGGAAAGAAGTACTAGAAACAGAGGGCATGAAAATAAACATAGGTAAAACTAAAATAGTGGTAATTGGAGAACAGGATATTAGAACAAATATCAGAATAGAACAAGTAAAGGAATATAAATATTTGGGAATAACATTAGACAAAACAGGGAAACAAGTTGCAGAAATAAACGAGAGAATAAATAAAACAATAAAACTGTACTATGCAATGAACAAAAAAATCCATAAACAAGAAAGAAATAAGTAATAAAACCAAGATAAAAGTCTTTAATACAATATACAGACCAGTACTAACCTACGGAAGTGAATCGTGGATACTCTCAAACAGACAAAAAAAACCAAATCCAAGCTACAGAAATGAAATACCTTAGACGAATACTAGGAGTAACCAGAAAGGACAGGATTAGAAACACAGAAATAAGAAAAGAATTAGAGGTGAAACCAATCATACAATTTATAGAACAAAAGCAACTCAGTTGGTGGGGACATATACAGCGAATGAATAACAAAAGACAAGTAAAGGCAGTATACGAGGCCAAGACACAGACAAAAAGGAAAAGGGGAAGACCAAGGAAACAATGGAACCAAGTGATAGAAGAAATACTACAAAAAAGAGGAAAATCATGGGAAGAGGCAAAAAGAGTAGCAAGAAATAGAAAAGATTGGCAAAATTTTATAGAAGAAAAATAAAAATAAAAATAAAATGTAATTATAGATATATAATGTAATATGAATAAATAAGAATGTAAACCCGACACCGAAAGGTATAAGGGTAACGATTATAATAATAAAAAATTATCTGTACTGATCATTGGTCAAGTTAGTCAAATAGTTAGCAATAGATTTCTTTTTTAGCTCTTTAACTTCTCTTGTCAGCTGTTGTATTAGATTATTTAATATAGTTTTTTCTTGTCGGGTTCTGGTTTGAAATCACTTTCGTCTTGCTTTTCTTTTTTCAGTTACTAGTTTCTTGATTTCTTCCGGGTAACAGCAGCCTCTTAGTCGTCTTTTAATATCTGAGGTGCACTCCCAAGCGCTTGTCTGGATATCTTTATTGAATTTTTCTAATTCATCATCCAATTCTTCTTCATTTCTAAGGGGCACGTCTAATTTTAATTTGATGTCAAGTATTTGCTTAAAGCTTGTCCAATCTGTGTATTTATTAACTAATGTCGGATTATTTACTTTCTGTATTATGTTTTCACTCAAAGTTAAAGTTATAGCTGAATGATCAGATAATAAGTCGTGACATTCATCTATCTGCATGTAGTTGGGTGACATATTTTTGACTATAAAAAAGTCACTCAGGTCAGGTACCTTGTTAGGGTCCGAGGGCCAGTATGTCGGCTTTCCCCTAGATATAAATATGCCACCTAATTCGCTGGTTGCTTTTAGCAGTTCCCTACCCTTGGTGGTAATTGTTCTGGGCCCCCAATGCGTGTCTTTCGCATTGTAGTCTCCTCCTATAATAAATCTTCTACCTAGGTAGTTAAACAGGTCATTGTATTCATCTTTATGTATGGTATGCCTAGGTGAGCAGTAAATTCCTGCTACTGTTAACGAATATCTGCTCGTTTTCATTTTAACTGCAGTCACCTGCATTTTTTCTGTGACATATTTCGGTTCTTCATAATGTTGTATATATTTTTTAATTATCACTGCACTTCCTACTTTAGCATCATTATCAGGATGTATTGCATGATAAATTTTACAGTCATTAAGCTTAGGAAAAGAGTATTTAGTGAAATGGGTCTCTGAGATGAGTGCTATATCTGTCTCTAATACTAATTGGAGCTCCTGTTGGTGTTTAAGGAGTCCATTAGTATTCCAAGTAAGGATTTTAATAAAATTGGCCATTTGAATATAGTTTTATGTATAGCTCCCTTGACGCTAAATTCAAGTCTTTTCAGTCATTCATCTAATGCGATAATAACAGTTTCTTGTTTATCTAATTTGGTTAAGATAGTTTGCCCTATATTAAAAATCTATCAAAAAATATAGGACCGAAAATAAATAAAACCAAAACCAAAATAACTGCATACCAAGATACTGAGAAAACATCACCATACATATGTGGAAAAGGAATAGAAAAACAAATGGTTAGTTAATCTGACAGCTAAAATAGACAGGCGTATGCAATTGGGATAATGAAAAATTAGTAGAAAACAGGTTTAAAAGAAACCAATGCACTTAAATAAATAAAAAATTACAGTTATGAAAAGACATTGTGTATAAAATGAGACATACAGGCAATATATGGGCTAAAGAGATCTTACTGGACATCGTAGATTGGAAAAAGAAGAAGATTTGTTCGTTCGCGTATAAATCTCTGTGATCATAACTGTTAACCCCTGGTTCTTCAGTTTTTTATGTTTTTAAATTACTTTTTGCTTTGTCCGCCTCCGTTGTATCTAGAATCACGTGAGTTAAAGTTTTCCGTCGCTTTTCTGTATCACCATTCTTTTCTTTTCGTAAGTAATTCTTGAAAATGTCATGTCTTTCTTTTTATACCTGTATTTTTTAATTAGACTGTTTCTTTGTATCTTTATGTTTATTTAAATAAGATAATTTATTTTTCTTAAGTCTTGTACAATTACTTTCGGTCTTGTTTAAAATTCTTTACGTTCAGTATGTTATATCTTTTCGTGTCATTTATAAGTTGTCCATATCTAATTAGGTCCCCAGACAGTTTATCTGGCATACCTTCTTCTGTTATAAATGTGATTTTCTTTAATTCCTGCTAGTTAACCTTGCTACACCACAACAGTTTCGTGCTTCTAGCTTCGTTACAATATGAATATATGTTATGTACTGTAGAGTTTTTAGAATGCATTTAAAAAATATTTAGTAATTCATATTTCCGGTAGAGTAAATACAAAGTTTGTCCGGAAAGTATCGGGAATCCACCCTATAAAACTGCAAAAATGTAACTATCTATGTGTGTTTGTTTGTAACTAACATTGCAATTGTTTCTATAGTTATGAAACGATTTTAAAGGTTAATACCTCATTTAAACCGGATTACCAAATCTTGTATAAAAGTTTTAGATATCCTATTTAGTTCACAATTGTCCTATTATAGGTCAAAACATAAATGATCATTATTTTTTTATTTATTTACAATGGCGAATTTACAATCTACTTTTGTTACAAAGTAACAAGTAAATTAGTTGAAATTGACGTATTTGGCATGAGTAGGGTACCATCCACAGACGGATCTTCGCGATTTACTTAATAAGATTTTCTGGTCATTGTCTCTTCAATCCTCCAAGAGATGGCGAGGGTTAAGGTTGGTAATGAGCGAATTGAAATGATTTAAGGTGCGCATCCTACTCTTGGCTGCACAACTCTTGGTGACTTCCGAGATGAATGGGTTTTGAGGTCGTCGTGAAGGGTTTGATTGCTGACATACCAAGCTGCACCAGTTAGAATGCGCAATGTCTTCGATTGGAAGGACTGCAGTACTTTGGTGTTGGGTGGCTTACTGCATCCTCACAGTTCAATCCCATAGGACCATATAGGTGTTAGGATGACTTTATATAGTAATAGCTTGTTTTCTATTGCAAGTTTAGATAATCGTCCGAATAGCCAGTGCATACTTTTGCTTTTCAGATTGAGTTGTTGTCTTTTGGCTTTTAAATAAGCTCTTCAAGTTAGCCCTTGATCTAGTTGGAGTCCCAAGTACTTCACCTCAGTTTTTATTGGAATGGGTTGCTTGGAGATGGTGACTTGAGGGCATGTATGGTGTTTCATGGTGAAGGTAATTTTACTTGATTTAGCGCTGTTTACTTTGATCCGCCACTGATCGAGCCAGCTTTGTAGAAGATTTAGGTGTGATTGGAGATTTTGGGATGCGTATCAGCATTGGTATCGGATAACATTATTGCAGTGTCATCTGCAAAGGTAGCAATTAGGGTATTTTCTGTAGTTGGAGTATCTTCAGTATAGAAAAGATAGGGAAAGAGACCAAGGACACTACTCTGCGGAACACCGGAGCTAATAGCGCGGTAGCTTGATAGCGAACCCTCGAACTGAACTTGAAAATGTCTTGAAGTTAAATAGGATTTTAGGAGAAGGAAGATTTGGTGAGCAAGCTTACTTTTGATTTTATACAAGCTTCTGCAGTGCTATACCTTGTCAAAGGCCTGTTTTATATCCAGGAATACCAAGGCACACATTTTTTTGTCTTCAAACGTTTCCTTGATACAATTGACTATTCTATAACATTGTTGGATGGTTGAATGTCTTACACGGAAGCCAAACTGGTGAGTGGGAATTAAGTCCTCTGAAGGGATTATTTCTTTAATTCTGTATAACAGCAATCGCTCAAAGATTTTAGATAGCAAAGGGAATAAGCTTATTGGCCGATAAGAGGCTGCTTCCTGCGAAGGTTTTCCAGGTTTCGCGATAATGATTATTAATGCGAATTTCCAATGAGTCGGAAAGTGAGAGATGGCAAGCATTCGATTGTAGAATGTTGTAATTAGTACTATTCCTTTTTTATGGAGATTCTTTAATATATTCCCTACTATGAGGTCATAGCCAGGGGCTTTGTATGAACTGGTTTGCTTGATTTCTCTGTATACTTTTGCAGGTCAGGCAAATCTTAGAGGTAGGGATAATTGTCCTGACGAGTTCAGTAATTTCTCTATTTCAATATCAAAGTTAGGATTGTTAGATGTGTATGAAGTAAACACTTGTGCTAGGTGTTCTCCGAAGGTATTTGTTTTTTCTTTATTGGAACGAGCCTAACTTTCATCTAATTTTTTTAGGAATGGTATGTGAGTTGTAGGTCTTTTAATCTTTTTTGTCGCTTTCCAGATGGTGTGGTCTGACGTTAGGTTGTGGAGGTAGTATGCGGAAGATTCACTTCTATTTTCTTGTATGACATTCCGAAGTCGGTGAGTTAGATTATTAAGTGTAGTTTTATCCTGAAGTTTTCTGGATCATTGCCATTTGACATGGGCTCTACATTCTTCAGCTACAAGCTATCTATTATATAACGGAATATTGTGGATTACGTGTATTTTTTTAAGATCTATTGGAGTAGCTTGCCAGACGGCCTCTTGAATAAGATTTGTAAGATATTCGGCGGTTGCATCGCTTTTGCTGGATGTGTACATTTTATGTGCTAAACTAATATTATCATTTATGTACAATTGGAATTGCTCCCAGTCAGTTTTAGCGGTACACAGTTTTGGTGATATGGTTTTCCATATAATATTTGTACGTAGAGTTATTATTATTGTGGAGTGGTCTGAATCTAGGTCGAAGTTGCTTTCAGTTTTACTATATATGTCGGATACCCCTTTGGTAACCGCGAAGTTTAACAGGCCAGGGATTTTGCGTAAGACCGTTGGCCAGTAGGTTTGGTCACCGGGTGACAAGTAATTTAAGTTGTGTTGTTGTATGGTATGGAAGGGGAATTAATATGGAACCCCAGTAAGTATGTTTGGCGTTACAGTCTTCTAATAAGCCAGCTATTAAAAAGCGAGGTTCAAGTGGGGGGAGAAAGTCTTGAAATTCTTCGGCTGCAATGGAATGCCTATGTGGATAATAGTTAGAGGCCAAGAAAATAAGTTAACTTTTACTAATTCACTTTGTATTTTGTTAGTTGTTGATAATTCATAGTGATCTTTTGCGGTTTTGATTATGATTACCGAGACTGCATATGCTGCTCTGTCCGGATGATTTGCATAGTATGTGTTATAGTGTGGTATTTATGTTACTGAATAAGTTGTAGAATGACTTTCAGAGATAAGTGGCATATCTCTTTTATTGTAATTTAAGAATAGGGTTACTCCATGAATATGATTTTTGAGTCCGTTGGAGTTTCATGCCACTATTCTTAGTGAGTTAGCCATTAGTGTGTGTGTTAATAACAGTGACGAGCATGGTTAGAATCATGCTGTTCTGATTTAGTAGTTGAGAGAACATATTTTTAAGTTCGCTCAGGAAGGAAGTAAGTTTTTCTGTAATTTCATCATTATTTTTGGTTCCTTTTGCTGTAACTTGTGAGTAACTAGGAGCGTTCTGAGTGGAGTCATACAAGGGCTGATGGTTAATTGTTGTAAATGTTTGTAGATTTGTTCTGAGAGGTATTCTGATAGCTAAGTGCTTTGGCAAGTCCCTAGCTTTTATATCTCTGTATACAGTACATTTCATGGTCGCCATTGCATAGGGCACATATTCCTAGAGTTTCTTTAGTTTTTTAGACATTTGACTGTTGTGGGGACCTCCACATCTAACAAAGTTGTATGATTTGGTGCAGTAGGCCTTAGAGTGGCCATAGGCTTGACAACGTGTATATTGTATTATGTTGTTTTTGATTCGAGGTGCTTCTATTCTGACTTTTGTATTTTGTATAAATTCCACTTTATACACGTCCTTATTGTTTGGTTGGGGCTCAAGATCAACGAAAAACATTGGCATTGGGTTGTTGCTTACTCTATGTCGTATGTTAATTAAGATTCTTGGAGGGTGTCCTAAGCTATGTATTTCATACTTGATATCTTGGAGAAGGATCGAGTGATGTAGGTCACGTATTCTATAACCTGGTTCTTGTTTTATGTGGTATGTATGGTATACAATTTTTTCTTGAATAAAATGAGAGATTAGCTTCCTGAATGCGTCAGTTGTTCTTGTATTTATCTTTACCGTAATATTAGATAGGGAATAAAATCGTTCTTTTTCGATGACTTTGGTCAGGTTATTAGTCACAGCTTTGAAGTTGATAACACCGTAAATATAAATAGTTGAAGGATTAGGTTCTGGGGATTTTGTTTTAGGGTCAGCTTCGTTAGAATTGTATTTATCAGAATTGTGGACAGTTTTAGTTTCGGTGAGCACCTGAAACCTGTTCGTTGTGTTAATTACGGACAAGTTTTTGGGTGGTTTGGCTTGTACCATTCGTTTTCATTTTTCGATAATAATTTACCAGGGATATATACTGCCGTTTTGTTCTTAATCTACGTTCATATTTTTATCGTCATCACTTTCAGTGTCATAGCTAACTTGTACAAGTTGAGAGAAAGCTGTTGTGAAAGTATTACTGTAGATGGGTGTGCTTGTAGTTGGAATTTGAGATAAACATTGTTGATAAGGTTGAGGGATTGAAATTGATTTTGGGATATCGGAGGTAAGTAAGGATTTAGATGAGTTTGACTTATCTGATTTATATAGTTTGATATTGGTGATAGCTGGTTTTCCATTTGTGGCATCGGTTGAAAGTTATTCCAGTTGTTACAGAAGTTGTTGGTTGGTTGCTGCATATTCCCGGCTGGAAACATTTTACTAAATTAATGTTTTCTATTTTACAGTAGGATTAAGCAATAAAGATTTGCTGGATTAAATTTGAATTTAAATTTTAATGAGTTCTGTGATCGCGATATCAGTCGCGTGCACTCAGTTGTTGTTATCACTCAGCCGACCCTCAACAGTTGAGAGCGGCGATCGACACCTCTTTATTCGGTGAAATTCAACCAATAACTTCATAAATTATCATGAAGTAATTAAATAGTTTGCGCCAGCTGTCGGTGTTTTATACACTTGCCATTAGTAGGCGCATGCGGCACAGTTTTGATTTACGTCAAACCGAATATAGCCAAACTAATGTCAACATGCTCAGATAAAACGATTATTCGCTCATTTTTTCTTTAATTATAGACGAAACTATGAACCAAATATTTACCTTGGGTCGCCCGTTTTTGAGACGGGTCTTTTTACTAGTAATTCAATAAAAACAAAGGTATCGCAGGTAATCGTTTATTTCTTGAAAATAGTTTTCTCCTCCATCTACACGGTGTTTGCAGTGTGCCTCCCATGCTTTGAAGGGTTCCTGGATTCTGAAATTCTGTTTGCAGTCTTGGTCGTGGAGGTTTAGACGCTGTCCACTGACTCAAAACGGGTTTCTTTTAGGCTAACTTTAAGTTTTGAGAACAGAAAGAAGTCGACCGGGACGAAGTTAAGACTGTGCGGCGCTTGGTGGAATGTTGCCACGTTGTGCTAGGCTAAACATACCCTCGCAAGCAGCAACCTGTGGCTGCGCACGTTGTCGTAGTGGAGGGTCCCGGGTTCGAGCACATCAACGTAAAATTGTTTCACTTTTGCATTTTTTGTTTTCTACAGCTCTCCATACACTTCAAAGTCTCAACGGTGTACTTTTTGAGTTTGACACAAAACTTCACTGAATAACGTTGCATAAACCTACGCTGCATGTCGAGTTTGTGACGCGTCACCAAATGTACGGTTTGCAGAAAACGTGATTCTTACTTTTTTAACACTGGGAGACAACTCGGCCAGGTTCCATTATTTACAAAAGAACCCCCTACCATACATTCTGCCGAAAGTCACGTCCCTCTAGCCTTTATAGTTAGCTAGAAAAATTATTTTTGATATTTTTCAGACAGACCGTATAGGTTAGAGTACTTTGAGTATTGTAGGGAATTTGAAAGTTTAGAATAAAATCTAGGGCCCCCCGCACTAAAATGAAGAGCCTCCAGCGCTCGGTCACATGTTGGAGGAAATAAATTAAGTTTTACTATTATAAAAGTGGAATTATTATATGACTGCAATTATCATATTCTGATTTGACACCTTCTATCTTTACTTGAAGTTGTTTTTTTCTAGTGTGGCATAACCATCGAAATATTTTTTTAGTAATATCAAATATCCTGTTAGACTATAGAGGGGAGTTGCTAGAACATAACGAAAGTGACTGATTACCGGAAATATAATTTGAAGTTTTCTAATGGAAGTGTTTCTTGCAGCTTGTTAAAACCGATATTTAAAAGAATGAGATTCTTGTTTGGTTTTGAATAATTAAGGTCAGATAAATCATATAAGTGTCATCTATTATTGTTTTATTTTTATCAGACAACTGTATGTCCGCAAATATTCTTAAAACTTTATAATCCTTCATTGCGCTAATCTTGGAATATGTACCTATCCCAAATAAAGAAATTAGGATCAAACACTACTACAGTGAATAAACACATTTAAACTGTTAGAACTTCGAAATACTAAAATGCAGCAAATTTAACGTTTAACAGAGTCAGCATGAGCGCTTCCATCAGGATGGTTTGTGTAGTATGTTTTATATTTGTGAATAGTAAAGTAATTGTTATTGGTAGAAATTGTTTTTAAAATCAATAAAATGTTAATTGTTTGTTCTCAAAGAAATAGCTCAATTTTGTGGCGACGGTGGGCAAGTCTAATGACGTTCCAAGTTGCTATTTAGAGAGCGTCTATTATTGAGAATTGTTAACTAGCGTGTTGAGTAGATTATTATCATACTATTTTGGTTCATAAATTGAAAAAACGTTATTTTAAATTTAAATTTAAATCTCGTGTTGTCCTTATCTTTACATTTCACACACAAATAGAGCCTCGTGCAGTAGGTTTTGCTGTGTCCATAGCGTTGGCATCGCATGCATTGAATAATTGTATTTTTCTTTCGTGGAGGTTCTGTCGGTATTAGATGATGCTGTAGGTATTTTATTTTCTATACTTTTTATTATTTACGTTAGGTTTTACGTCAATGTAATTTTGTAAATGTATGCCTAATGTTGATAATGTTACGCACTTTATGGCCTAGGGTAGCTAATTCTTCTTTTAATTCTTCGATATCCACAGAATAGTGTAGATTTATTATAACGATTTAATGTGCTCTGTCTTCCTTTAATTAGTACGTATGATGAACAATATTTTCAGTTTCAAGATATGTGACTAACCTCCTGTAGGAGTCGGGGATATGGCTATACGTTTTTATTGTATTTTTATTAGCCCTTTGGTCGCATATTGTTCTCTCTTCGATGCGTTGGTGAAATTTTTGATCATTCTTCTACGTTGTATATGAAAATGGGGGGAAGTGTAGCTATTTTTTCTTGTTGTTGCTAGTTGTATTTGGTGTTTCATCATTAGAGTTTTTTCTAACTAGTAAGTTATATCTATTATTATTGTTTAACAGGTTCTGATTTTCTTGCTTGATGTAATCTTGAGTTAATCGATTACTTTTTCAGCCCTCTTTAACTTGTTGCCACTTGAGTGGGCTTTTCTGTTTCTTCTTCTTCACTTTCATTAACGATTATCGGCTTGCTAACTTTTGGTTTTTGGGAATTTAAAGTTTGATTTTCATCTGGAAGTGGTACAATTGTAGATCCATAATGGCGGCCGTGTAATTGTAATTTTATGATGCACGCACATAGTTAGTATTGTGTGTAAACGGTGTAAATACGGTATTTGATACTATTTGTTGTTTGATATAACTTGTAATTTCTCAAATAAGTTAATTTTTTAACAACTTATTGAGACTCAAAAAATACTTTTGTAGATCATTACATTTTTGTCTCTATTTGCACTAATGCAACTGTGTGTAAAATTAGTGATCATTTTAATCCGTGCATCTACAATTACAAAAATAAATAAAAATATCCAAATATAGCGATTACAAGAAAGTGCACACAACTAGGAAAAATGAATAGCAAATAAAACATAGTAACCGTCAGTACGAAAAACAACAAAGCTGTTCAACAGCCAAATGACCATAAAAAAGCAACAAACTGAAATCTAAATCATCAGATGATGATGATAAAGTAATAAAAGGTCCAGTATGTAAGTTATCATAAGCTAACAATAAATCACAAAGCAGGTAGATTATGTAGGAACAAATATCATAAAATTATAATAAAAAATATTCTATTTATGAAAATATAATCAAAGAAATTTGAATACATTGCTGAGAATTACGATAATGCATAAACAACGTTAGTATGTTAAAATTTTATAATTATATTAATTACGAGCTAGTTAATAGCAAAACGTAACCGTTGCACATTTGCCATGTATAGTATAAATGTTTGTTATATTATTAACAGCTTTGCCTTTAGGCCAGCAGAAATTATAATTGGAATGTAATAAGATTTTTAAATTGATAAAGAAATAAGAGTCTTTGATGACAAGTTAAGATTGCCAAAATTTTATTTGCAGTTTTACGCATGTTACAACCTACCTAATTACAATATCAAAGTTCAAATTTATTATAAATAAAATAGCAAATCTATATATTATAGTAGCAAAAATGAAAGGAAACTCTTATTCAATTAAATTTTAGTTTGAGACTATGAAGACCATTTTCTGTCAAGTATATGAAGCAATATCAAATAGGTATAATTAAATTCAGTGCATGCACAAGTAAAAAATTGAGCATAGGCAGATCAAAAAATGGACATGAAAAGAATAGAGGAGATGTTCCAGGCTATAAATAATAATATGAGTATGATGAACGAGAAACTAGTTGGATTAGGGCAAGAGTTAAAGAAGGTGAAAGAAGAAAACGTAAAGTTGGAGAATCAAGTGGCAGAACAAAATGAGAAAATAGATGCGCTGGAAAGAGAAATAAGGGAAAATCTTGTAATAAAAGGTGTTGGTGATGATGTCAGTGAGGGAGAAGAAGAAACGAAAGAAAAAGTATGCAGAATAATAGAGAAAATAGGAATAACCTTAGATAAGAGGAGCGAGATAAATGAAGTAAGAAGATTAGGGAAACCAAGTAAGGGAAGAAATAGGCCGATATTAGTAAAGTTAATGAAAGAGAGTACAAGGAAAGACGTATTAAGTAAAGCAAAAAACCTGAAAGGATCAGATATATGGATAGATAAAGACTACTCAAAAAAAGTGCAGGAGGAAAGAAGAAAATTAATACCACTGTTGAAAGAAGCTAGAGATAAGGGACAAACAGCGTATCTAAATTATAATAAATTAAAAATCATCAATAAAGTAGTGAAAACGGATGACGCACAACAAGAAAATCCCGAGAATCAGAGCATTAGGAACAAGAGAACGGTAGCAGAGTGGTCCCCGGGAGTGAATGATTTTGAAGCACAAATAAGAAAAACAACACATACAACATGGGGAAGAAAAAACTAAGAAATGAAGATGAGGTAGTTGGTCGGAATAACGGAAACGAAAATGACTACGGACTAGGACATGAAATGAAAACTGTTAAAAAAAGAGGTAAGGAAGGATTAAGAAAAATTGGATCGTGGAATGTGAGGGGCACTTATAGCGAAGGGCACTAAAGAATTTGGTAAGGATAATGAGGAAGTACGGTATAGAGGTAGTGGTAGTTTAGGAGACTAAGCAAAAAGGACAGCAATGTATACAGGTGGATAACTACACCCTCTTCAATAGTGGAGGAGAGAATAGATATTTGGGAGTGGGATTTGTTGTAAGCAACGAAATCAAGGACGCAGTAATAGATTTTGAAGCAGTGAATGATAGAATGTGTAAGCTAAGGCTGAGAGGTAGATACCGGAAGATAACAATATTGAACGTTCACGCCCCACGGAGGATAAGGAGCTAATGGTAAAGAGCGAATTCTACGAGGAGGTAGGGAAAGTGCTAGAGGAGATTCCGAAATATAACGTTAAAATAATAGTAGGTGATCTAAATGCCAAAGTAGGTAGAGAAGAAACATATAAAAAAGTAACCGGAGGCAACAGTTTACATGCTCAGTCAAATAAAAACGGAAACATTATAATAGAGTTCGCCATAGAAAATAAATTCAAAATAATGAGCACAAATTTTCGACACAAAATGATACACCAAGCGACATGTGTTTCACCGAACAAGGAAAGCAAAAATCAGATTGATCATTTATTAATCGAAGATAAACACCAAAGATACGTTACAGACGTAAGAAGTTGTAGAGGGGCGGACATGGACTCGGATCACTTTCTAGTAATTGCTTCAATAAAACAAATAATTCCAAAGAAGGTAAAAGAAACCAATAGCCCGTTAATAAGGTACAATATTGATAAACTGCAAAATAAAGAGGTATTAGTTGAAACGAAAAAGCAACTTAATATCAGACTCAGGGAATTAAAGGAACAAAACAATATTCAGGAAGAGTGGAGGCAAATTGAGACTGCAGTTCAAGAAACGATGGAAAAATGTTTAGGAAAAAAGGCAGGAGCAAACAAAAAAGTTGGTTTGATGAGAAATGCAAGGCAAAACTACAAGTAAGGAATGAGACTAGAATGAAATTATTAAGGCAAAATACAGAAGAGAATAAACGGAAATTGAAGGAGGCAAGAAGAAATGCAAAGAGAACATGTAGGCAGTTAAAAAGAAAATATTTAGAAGCAAAGCTAGAAAAAATAGAACAAAATTACATGAATAAAGAGATAAGAAATTTTTACCAGGAAGTAAAGAAGAACCGCGAAGATGTAAAGCCCAAGAATATTACATTTTTAAAAAATAAGGGTGGAGAAATGGTAGGTAATACACAAGGAAAACTTAGGATATTTAAAGAATAGTATGAGGGGGTAGTTAGGGATGAGGATGAACAATATGAAGAGAGGAGAGAAGAAGAGGAGGAGACAGAGGGCGAGAAAACACAAAGGCTAGTAAGGGAACCTACGCGGGAGGAGATAAAAGAGGATATCAACAAATTGAAAAATAACAAAAGTACGGGTGAAAATAGAATACCCGCGGAAGTATATAAATGGGGGGGGGGGGGGGGAATACAGCAGAAAATGAGCGAGTTTATTATAAAAGTATGGAGACAAGAACAAATGCCACTAGAATGTCAGAACGCTATTATCTGTCTGATACACAAGAAGGGGGATAGGTTCCAGTGTTAAAACTATAGGGGAGTATCACAGCTGGACGTGGCGTATAAAGTACTGGCGAAACTGATTCGGGAAAGACTGAGTGAGCACCAAGAACGGGTAGTAGGAGAATAGCAAGGAGGATTTAAAAGAGGAAGAGGAACCCTGGATCAAATCTTTACGGTGAAAATGGTTCAGTGTAGTAGTTATGAATAAAATTTGGAACTACACATGCTATTTGTGGATTTCCACCAAGCCTACAATAAAATCAGCAGGAGAAAACTTTACGAGGCACTTAGAAAGCTAGGGATTCCAGAGAAACTCATAAGATTGGTACAAATGACCCTAAGAAAAAGGAATAGTAAAATATTGATAGATGGGCAGGTGTCGGAAAACGTCAATGGAAATAAGGGAGTGGGACAAGGGGATCCCATCTCAACAGTACTGTTTAACTTGGTACTAGAAGCAATTTTGATAGAAAGTGGTATCGAGACAAGGGAAATAATTTACCAAAGACGTCACCAGATAGTGGCGCACGCAGACGATCTGCCTATTATTACCAGATCAAAAAAAGAGTTGGAAACAGTATTTAGTAAACTGGAAAGAACTGCAACAAAGTATGGCCTAGAGATATATGAGAGCAAAACGCAGTACATGGAAATGAAACAAAACACTGGGGGAGAGACGGTTACCAGTTTCCAAGGGGAGAGAAAGGTGTATAAATTGAAGAAAGTTAGTGAGGTCGATTTCTTAGGAGTGACGTTATCTAACACCATAGAGGAAAGCACTGAAATACAGAAACGAATCGCAAAGGGTAGTAGGGCGGTAGGTGCAATCAGTGGAATGCTAAAATTCAAAGAAATCTCAAAAGCAGCAAAACTAAGAATGTATAAAAGGATTGCAAGACCATCAATAACGTATGCAAGCGAATTATAGGCATTAAAAAAACATATGGAGGTGAAACTGGAGAGAAGAGTATTTAGAAAAATTCTAGGAGGGGTAAGAATAGGGGACGGAGAGTGGAGGCGAAGAACATAAGGAGTTACAAGATGAGTATGGTGCATATTAATAACAGCGTTCGTAAGAGCTCAAAGAGTACGATGGTTAGGCCATGTTAGCTGGATTTCCGAAAACAGGCATGCGAGAAGGAGGGACAGGGGGAAAAAGAGAAAAGGGCGACCCAAAAAGAGATGGTTGGATGCGGTAGTAAATGATGAGAAGAGTGGGGGTAGAGAATTGGAGAAGTATAGCGGGAGACAGCGTGAAGTGGAGGAGAATAGTTAATAAATTTAAAGAAATGAAAATATATGAAATGTAATGTTAAGCCATGGGCCTTAATGGCCTGTAGAGCTGATATATATATATATATATATATATATATATATATATATATATAAGAATTAATTGAACCTCTATGAGATTATTAAAGAAATCCCAGTTTGTTAATTAAAGTCGTGTAACCCCAGGAATTTAGTTTTATCGGTTGGCTTATTAGAGAGCTAAGTTATATGATATTGTAATACGGGATTTCCATTAGGGGTGTTTGGCGTTTAAAGCGCCTCCAGCAGGTAATCTATTTCCTAGTAATTTTTTGTATTGGATCAATATCCGGAGGTACAATAAGTTGCAACTCAATTTTCTGCAGTTACACTAATTACCTAAATGGATTCTAAGCAATATTTCTGGATTTTAATACCTGGCAAGGTTTAGTTGTGCAATCAGGATAATCAGTATAATAAATTTGTAACCATCTAGTCCAAAATATCACTGTTCGGTGTAATGTGCTTTAGAAACTAATAGAATGTCTACGTTGTTATATAATACAAATGCTTTTACTTCTTGGCGTTGATTAGACTTCCTGTTAGCATTCTGTTGAGCTATCAGCTTAAGGTCAACTAGTAATTAATTTAATTTAATGGCAATAACCCCTTTTACTTAGTGCCTATATAATGCTAGTGTTTTAATTATCTCCTCTTTATCAGTAGTATGATGCATCGAAGTCGATTGGGTAGAATCATCTTGATTTATTAGAGATTTAAATCTGTTATTTACGGCAGTTGTATTAGAAGCTGTCTGAGTTTTTGTCTAATTGTGTTATAGGGTAGAGTTTTCAGTTCTGCATCTTGCTTTTTCTCAGTTTCTAAAAATTATTTGGTTTTAAAATTGTTATTAAATCCTCGCATGCAATGGGTACAGTTTCGACCTTTAAAGCTGGTATTTTACTTGGCATAGAACTTGCTATCGGCACTTTATTGTTTGTTAGCATGTTAGAAGGCTCGATATAGTTTGATATTTGCTGTGTAAAATAGCGGTGTGCGTTGATCTGAGATCCTGAATTACTGGGCATTGCAACAAGTTTATAAATTAGTTTTTAAATTTAGAAATAAAATTTACAATTACTTAATAGTGTTTATTAGTATAACAGTAGACGCGGGCCTCGCCTTGAGGCCCCACCTTAACACGACTTTTATCACCGATATCAGCTTGTGCTTTGCTATGTTTGAAGCCCATGTTATTTCAAGAAGTGATTGCTTATAACTTATAAATTATTTAAGTCCACGAACAATTTACTTAACTACTCTATATTTAGTAAATCTTTCAAAATCGTTTTTATTTGTTATTATTTGATTATCTATTTATTACAGGTACTGTAGTGTGTTGGCAATGCTTTTAGTTAGTGACTACTCTTTACGCGTGACTTCTATGTTTCCTCCTCAATGGTGAACTATAAGTTTAAAGAAAACTGCTGTTTTATGTGTTCTGAGAAAATTTGTTGGGAATGTTGTTTGGTGAGAAATACACTGCTCCTAGGAAAGCTTTGAGATCCTAAGTTGTTAGTAAAACGATAATTAGGAATTTCTAAATTGCCGCCGTCTCTTATTTTTGGGCATTGAAGAAATTTCCTTACTTAAATTTCCTGACAAATAGTTCTGCTGTTATAATGAAATGGTAGAAATTGTTTTAAATGGGAGAAATTGATTTTATGACCCGTTTTTTAAAATCTTCGGCAAGTGCCGAAGCACCATCGGTTTTCCGTGCCGAATATTTGGTTGTTTGTTTGACAGTCTTCCTAAAGTATTGCGAACTCTTTGCGTTACAGCTGGAATCGAGCAAGCCGTCATTAAAATAATCCTGAAAAAATTTAAACTTCTGTGAGAGCTAATATAAGTGGTATAACTTTTCTGTTTTGGAATAACATGACGTCGCTAAAGGGTCTTCTTAAAAGAGAACAATTATTTTGCAAATATACTGATAATTGTCGAGAGAGCCCAACAAAAGGTTATGCTGTGGCAATACATTTTTTTCCAACTCCTAGAGTTTCGGAACCATCTGCAAATACGTTTTAGCATTCAGGCAAAAATGGCTTGAAAAGTAATATACAAAACTTTGTTTTTACTGTAGCATAGTAAGCAATGCACCTGAATTTTTGATTTAATTTCATTGTTCTCAAAGTTTATTTCTTCAAAAGCATATATTTCTGAAAGTTTACTTTGTTTAAATCTTACTCTAAAATTAGTAAAGCGTAAAGCTACTAAATCAGTTGGATATCCGCTCTTTTCTAACTGACCAATTTTCTTCGCTATTTTCTTTTTTTAATAATGTTGGTTGTAAATATGTACATTGCGCTGATTAAGCTGTGAGACGATAGTCATTGTAGCAAAATTACGAATTGTACTTAAATTAGTAAATGGCAAATGCGCCTTTGCAATTCTCAACTTCATTCTCTTTTTCATAATGCGTTGAATGTCTTGAATATCACTAAAAAGTTTCTCTTTCAAGATGGGGGAGGGTATATTCAAGTGTACAAATTGACTTTGAATCCAAAAACTAATGGTTATACAGCTGGAAGCTAACTGTTCTTTGAGAATAGTGGTTATACTTCTATTACACAATACTGCTATTAATTAACCATGTCAAAAAAGAACCACAATTGTCTTGATATGTAATTTTTGAGGTTTGACTTTAGAATGTTTAACGCCACTACATACTTTGACAAACTCAAAACACCATCGGTGGCTGCACACTACCACCTTAGTTAACAATGTTAATAAAAAATTTTCAACAAGCAGCTTAGGGTTTCCCATACTTTTATGGTAAATTTTTACTTACGTAAATCTTTTACTTTTTTATGTTAACAGTTTTTTTATTGATATTAAGTATAACAGCAAATAGTTTAATGGTTATACACTTGTTCTTGAGAAGATTTTGCTGATTTAATTTTGAGTTTTTACTGATCCATGCAAGAAAAACATTTTTAAAATGGTCTCTTTTTCTTTAAATTTTATAACCTTGAGAAACACTTGTACACACACAGACAATCAACTTGTACATTTTTATCCTTGATTTTCCCAAATTACAGTAAAATAATTTTATAATCTACTATTTGACGGTACATTTTAATATTATTTACTTACACTCTCTCAGTTTAACTGTTATTAAACCACCTAACTCAAAAATAACACATTCTTTTACTTCTGCTAGTCTGTCAATTGCTTAAAGTAGTTAACGTAAAAATAACTAAAAGTTTGTATTCACTGATTAATGAAATATGGTGAACAAAATAAATAGCACCTGAGTGGTCATTGGTAATAATATATCCATTACAAAAAACACCACAACACCAGTTCGGTTTTCGGGAGGGTCATTCAACCACACATCAAACGCACAGAATAGCAAATGAAATCTTATCCTCTCTAGAAGAAAAGAAGTATTGCGCCGCTGTGTTCCTGGACGTGCCCCAGGCCTTCGACAAGGTTTGGCACACAGGGCTGCTATATAAACTAAAAGAGTCATTACCAATCTACTATTACTTGCTCCTTAAGTCATACCTAACAGACCGCTGTTACTCTGTCAATTGCGATAACGAACTATCCCCATATTACCCCATCAAATCCGGTGTCCCGCAGGGAAGCGTCCTGGGCCCCCTCCTTTACCTTGTCTATACTGCTGACTTGCCAGAAACTGACAGCACTGCGACTGCTACCTTCGCTGACGACACGGCAATACTTTCCACCCATGAAAATGCGGATAGTGCAACTTCCAACCTCCAACAACACCTCAATATAATCAGCATATGGTTATATAAGTGGCGCATAAAAGTTAATCAATCAAAGTCAGCCCAAATAACATTTACTATGAAAACCAATATTTGCCCGCCTATCAGCATTAACAATGCTCCAGTACCGATAAAAACCGACGTAAAATACTTGGGACTACATCTTCATCAACGGCTCACGTGAAAGAAACACATAAAAACTAAGCGCAAACAATTAAACCTCAAATACCGTGAAATGTACTGGCTCCTTGGTAGACATTCAGAGCTATCAATCCGAAATAAGCTGCTACTCTACAAAGCGATGCTGAAACCAATTTGAACATTTCGCGCAATTGTTGATGCGCCCTAGTTTGTAACTAACCAAACAATCCACCAAGACCTAGACGTCCCATTCGTTGTCGATGAAATCAAAAGATATGCGATGAATTACCACCAGAAGTTAGATGGACACAGCAATCCACTAATTCATCAGCTTTCCACTTATCATCCACCAATACGAAGACTGAAAAGAACATGGCCTGAAGATCTCACCAACCTCCCGTTAATGGTGCTCCTAGGGAGTGTCATAAATGGATGACTTCTCCTTTCACTGCCTCCCCTAGCATCACATTTACTGAATACTTTTTTAATCTTTTTTATTTCTTGCCTCTCATTTCCCTTCATTCTATGTCAGTCCCTATTCTCATAAATTCTCCTCTATTTCTTTGTTCCACGTTTTTCTAAGTCTTCCTCTTCCTTTTTTCTGTTGTGCTCTTGCCTCCCATATCCTTTTAGTTGTTCTTTCTTCCCCCGCGTCGCACTACGTGCCTAAAGCATCGTAACTGCTGTCTTTTATATCTTTCATGACCGGTTCAACTTTTAATTTTTCTTTTATTATTTCATTTATGATTCAATCTCTTCTCGTGACCCCTTGTATAGCTCTTAGGAACTTCATCTCGATGACCTGTATTTTACCTTGCTTTTGTTTTGCCAACACCCAGGTTTCGCTACCGTATCTCAATATAGGTTTGAAGACGGATTTAAACACCGTAATCTTAGTCTTTTTCGATATTTTTTTCTTCCAAGTGAAGGAATTGTTTAATGCATGGTAAAGTTTGGCTGCATTTTATAATCTATCATTTAATTCCGTATTTATTCTTCCATTATTTTGTACTTTTACTTCTAGATATTTAAATGATTGTACTTGTTCCATTTCTGTCTCGTTTAGTTTTATTACTATGTTTGTGTCCTCTTTTCCTGTCACCACCATCTTAGTTTTTTGAGTATTTGTTTTTAATTTTTTATTATTATTCCATAGCTGTAGGTTGTACTGTAAACGTTTCTGATTCTTTGGATATTTACTTATATCGTCCGCAAATACACTTTTAGCTGCTTCTTCTACCTCTATGTTCCTGTATCCTACTTTTAATTTCTTTACTTTGTCTTTTATCTCCCTTAAAACATCATCCATTACAAGATTGAACAGTGCAGGATTGGGGACTCCTCCTTGTTTAAATCATTCCTTGGTTATGAACTCTTCCGATTGCATGTTTCCCGTTCTTATGAATTTTTGTGTTTTCATATAGACTTCTTATACACTTTATCTGTTTGTCATTTATTCCTCTCTTTCTTAAAATTATTCATACAGCTTTTTTAGTACGCTGTGAAAGGCCTTTTCTAGGTCGATGAAAGCTACAAATATTTCTTCTGTGGTAAATTTTTTTATTATTTGTTTTAATACAAATATATGATATTGGACCCCTCTACCCTTCCTGAATCTACACTGTGAATTTTGTAATTGCTTTTCTGTTCTTTTCCTTAGTCTTTTTTCTAGGATACGTTCATATAACTTTGTTATTATGGGCAACATTGAAATCCTTCTATAGTTTGTGCAGTCCCTTTTATCTCCTTTCTTAAATATTGGGAGCAGTATTCCCAGTTCCCAGTCTTTTAAACCTTTATTAAACAGTCTAGTTAGCATTTTTATACTCGTTTTATCCAGATTCATAACCATTTCTGCCGCTATAGCATCATGTCCCGCAGTTTTACCTTTTTTAAACTTTTTCACGGCTTCTCGTACTTCTTCCTCTATTTCATCCTTTTCTACGCTTTCCTCTAAGCTTTCTTCCGTATTTGTTTCTTCCTAGTCCTCTTTGTTATGTTATGCTTCTCTTCTATCGTTAATATTTCCTGGAAATACTCTTTCCATCTTTCTATGATGTCATCTTCGTTTTCTAACGTTTTTCCATCTTTCGATTTTATATGTTTAATATTCTCTTTTTGATTTCCTAAGCTGTCTTTTTCCATCCTTTCACCAAACTCTTCCCAAGCTTTTACTTTCGCTTGTTTGAACTTTTCTTTTACTTTGGTTCTCTGTTCTTTATACCTATCATATTTTTCCTGTGTTCTATTTCCCAAATATTTTTTCCATAATTGTTTCTTACTTTGTACTTCCTTTACTATGTCTTCATTCCACCAACTTTCTTTGCCTCTTACGTTTGATAATTTTTGTACTTCCACATACTTCTTTTGCCGTTGTTAATAATGCTTCTTTGATACATTTCCATGGTGCTTTGATAAGTTGTTTATTTTTTTGCTGATTTCTTTTCTTTCACTCTCTTTTGTATTCTTTTACTGTCTCCTTATTTCCCAATTTGTAAGATTTGATTGATTAGTTAATTATACTTCTGCTCTTTTCAGTATTCTTAGTTATCTTATACCTTTCTGTTTGTATCTCTAGCTTTGACATTACTAAATAGTGATCTGAATATATCCCAGGTCCTCCTTTCACCCTTGTATCCTTTATTTCTTTCTATATTGTCTGTTTATTATTATATAATCTGTAATAGATTTTTCCTTCCTGCTCACTACTTCTTTATTATATTTATTAATGTCCCTATGCTTGTAGAAGGTATTCGTTATTATCAAGTGATTCTGAATAGAAAAATCAATCAGTCGTAAACCATTATTATTTCTGACGTCCTCGTCGTGACTTCTTATTATTTTTCCTTCCTACTCTTCCATTTAAATCCCCTATTATTATCAGTATTTCTAATTCCTTCTACTGTTCCTTCTAATTGCTCCCAGAATTCTTACAATCTCATTTTCATCTGGTTCATAGACCACTACGATAGTTATTCTTGTTTATTTTTGAATTTTCATTTGTATCATACTTTCAGAGACTCCCGTCCATTTATTTATGTATTTCGCTTTTTCCTTTCTAATGATACAGCTTACTCATTTTTTCTGCTCTTTGTGTCGTCTCTACCCCGCTGTATATTCATAATGGGCGTTTTCTTTAGCCCGATAGAACTTCAAAGTGTAAAAAATAATACAAAAAATTAAATTTCAATCAAACATATTTTTTTATTCGAAAGATCAATACATGGCATTAACATTTGAAAATGATTTCGGGCATATGGGCACCGCAGCTGTTCTTGACGAAGCGCATTCTGGACGTCCAATTTTGGGCCAATTTTTCGAGCTGGCCTTATGTTACGAATAACACGAACAATGCTGGCTTCCAAGGCATCAATTGTTGCTGGTTTATCAGCATAAACCAGTGACTTCATGTGGCCCCACAGAAAATAATCGAGAGGTGTCAAATCGCACGACCTTGGAGGCCATTTCTCGAAATAAACATCGCCAAATTTTGATTTTAATAAGTCGATGGTTGCGGTCGCCGTATGGCACGTAGCGCCATCTTGTTGAAACCAAATCTCGCCCGGATCAATGTCATTCATATTTTCAAACAAAAAATCATTGATCATGGTGCCGTAACGATCTCCATTCACCGTAACGCGAGCTCCGGCTTCATTTTTAAAGAAATAAGGTCCGATGATGCCACCAGCGTGTAAACCGCACCAAACGGTGCATTTTTCTGGATGTAATAGAGTCTGTAGTGTCTGTTGTGGATTGGTTGCACTTCATATGCGGCAATGTTGTTTATTAACAAAAACGTTAAGCCAAAAATGAGCCTCATCGCTGAACACAATTTTGCGATAAAACATCGGGTCAGTTTCCAACTGCTCTAGAGCCCAATCGGCGAAAGGACGGCGCATATGACGATCTCGAGGCTTTAATTCCTGCACCAGCTGGATCTTACACGGGTGTAGGCGAAGATCTTTGCGCATCATTTAGAGAGTATGTGGTATGAAATCTATCCACAGTTCGACGGATGGCTTGCTCAGATGGACGATTATGTGCGCCATAAAAATCACGAAGTCGTCTCTAAGTTGCGCGAATCGATGACTGATTTTCAAAGTAAATCTGCTTAATTTGGTAGCGTTGTTCAAGCGTTAATATATTCATGATGATTTGCCAGAGTATACTGATCATAAATGTCAAAAAGTGAGCGCAGTATGACAGTTCGTTTGTCAGTTAACCCTTCCGTAAGTTCTATCGGGCTTAAAAAACACACTTTATATGTCCTCCTTCCAATTTGATTTCCCTTTCTTTTCTTCTTCTTTGTTTCTGTTAAGCCTAGCATATCTAAGTCAGCTTTATCGAATTCCTCTTCTAGTCCTCTTTCTTTTCCCGTTAATTTTGTTCTTTTCCATTTCCTTCTCTTTTCGTAATTTCATATCACTATTGTCTTTTTGTTTTATTTGTCCCATATTTAACTTTGCCCTGTTCATCTTCTTGCGTCCCTTTTCCTTATTATTAATTAGTTTTTTAGAATTTCACTTGTTCTTGTTTCTGCAATTCTTCTAGCTCGTTCGGTATTTTGTTCCATTTCCACTCTTTCCATCAGTAAACAACTTTTGGTAACCACTTTTGACGATTTTCCCTCTCTTCTTTTCCTCTCCTGCTCTCTTACTGACTATTTAATATTGGAAAATAAGTACAAGAAGATGTCCATTAAGGAAAAGAGAGCAAATAAAACATAAATTTAAGTGGGTTAGTAGTGTGGTGCATTTAGGCGTTGAAATTAATAGTGGTGGAAACAATAGCAATGAAATAAATGGGCGACTTGAAACATGATCGAGAAGTATAGGAAGTACAGGAATTTATTTTGGTAAAAGAATCTAATATTTGTCAATAAAGGCGAAAATTGTAAATCCATCATAAAACCGGTGGCGAAATTTGCGTGTTAGCTCAAAAGTTGGTAATTCAACCGAAGGTCTGAGAGAGAAGAATATTTCGAATGATATTCAAATGAATCAACGAAGAAGTAGAATAAGTGTACCATATAATTGGAAAACAATTATAAAAGCAGAAATAAGAACGGCAGTTCAATAAAATGTGGTTAAGCTATCAAATCACCAATTACAAAATATGACTGACCTGCAATTGGGAGGTCAGAATAAAAAAAGTTGCTCAGGAAAACTTAAAGAGAAACAGTGGAATAAGATTTGCATTATTATGGAAATAATGGCAGAGAAAAGTAAGAGGGGGGAGGAAAAAATATAAGCCATGGGTTTTCAGGCCTGAAATTTTTAAGTTAATGAATAAAAATACTTGGAATTGCTACTTTGTTGTAGTTAAGTAATTCGCAATGTGTATATGACGGATAAATAAAGGAAAGAGGAGACATGATCATATTAAGAAAGTAATATGCAAATCGTATGGTGTAAGACTAAGATATAAAGTAAAATTGCTACAAGTTTAGCGGGTATAAGTATGCTTCGCTTTTGCAACATACTGCTGCTAACATTTGGCAAATTGTTGTGTACATTAAAAACGTATGGCGCGCCACTAGTTATGGCGCAGCATTTACTGCAATCGTTTAATCCGCCGGCCAGCTAGCGGAGCATCGAGCGCGTCCGCTATTACGTTCAGGGGACTAATAAAATAGAAACAACGATCATCTTAACGTAATAGCTCCGCGTAATAATAAATATCCGCCAGCCGTTTTTGGGCAGCCCGTGAAACTTTGATGGCGGCTTTGTGGGGCGGGCGGCGCGCGAACACAAAAAGAAGAGGGAGTTCGTGGAATGCATAATGAAGAATCATCCCGGCTCATTATTTAATAACCGGCCGTCGCTACACTCCCGCATTTGGCAAGGGTCACCTCGGGGGAATGGTTATGCAAGTTCCGTAATGGAATTTTGCTCGTTCGGCGCATCCGCCAATGCGGAATTGAAGTTATATTACTGCTTAGGGCCTGTGCGAATCCATCACACATTCGCCGCCGAATTTAGCACAGCCGTGGGATTTGCCGGTCTTAATTCGCTTTAATATAAGAATGGGCTACCTGGCAACCGACGTAGCCGCGCACATGCAGACCGCGCCGCGTCCAATTTATACAGGATCTCGGAAAATCTGCCGACTCCCAAATTAGTTTTTTCCAGTCGCGGCGCTGGCGGCGGAATTCAATTCCGGTAGTTCGGGAGATTCTAGTTCAGCAGAACGAAGATATAGGTTTATACAAAATAGGAGCCCTGAAACGCGGGCTTAATCCAGAGCTGCTCGCGGGCTTAGCAGCTTAGAGCCATAACTTTCTTTAATTTCCAGGAGGTATTTAAGTTGTGTAATGGAATTTTTAATGAGATAGTTCGCTTCGGTCCATAGATAAACAACGTGCCTTGCGCGCGCCTTCATTATTTACGCGGGCAAGCGAGCTGCAAATTTGCAACTTTGGAAAAAACGGCGCGCTCGTCTGCCCAGATGAAGAGCACTCGGGGCTCCACTCGCCGAAGTAACCGATTTAAGCGCATAGAGCGGGGCTCAAAGGCCTTCTTCTGCTGCAGTTATTAATCAAGGAGCATCTTTGTATCTTGCAGTATTAGTCCTTTGTGAGTTTCGCGGTTTCCGCTGCAGAGCAGAATTGATTTTAATTATTAAGGAGGACAAAGGAAGAAGCAGCGGGTTAATACCGCGGGAGCCGAGCAAAAATCGCGGAAATATTACAAATTAAAGCGAAGCGGCGCTCCGCGGCCGAAATGAAAAAGTCGACAACCGCCGGAGCTCCAGCGCTTGGGTAATTGGAGAATTTAGTTATAACAAAGAGATAAATGAAAACGGTAAATTAAAAGGGGGAAAATAAAGATTGCGATTTTCCCGTCTTCATCTTTCGCTGTACAAACAAATTACGAACATAATATGATGGAATATTTTTTAGGAGAAAGTAATTAAAGGTTAAAGTAGTTTGTAATTGAAACCCCTAAATTTTTTATAACACTTAATACTTGAATAGACGGTGAAATGTAAACATTATTAATATAATATAAAATACTATGTCAGTATCAGTTTCTCTATTTATGTTACAGCAATAATAAGGGAAACTATATATACACCTAATAAATTTTCTTACATACATATGTAGACAATTTTTATATAATCTCGATGCCAATTAAAAAAAAACAGTACATTTAAACTGCACATTGAATGTAGCCTAAAAGACCATGCTTTTGCTTTTTAGAAAATGGGCAACTTTCCAAAAAAAAGTAGAACAAACTATAATATGTATCGCTACCTCTTTAGTTGGTTTTATTTGACTTCGCACTTTTAAAAGTTATGCTTTGGGTCATATAGCGCAATCAAAATTCAACTTTAGGATTCAATTGGGCGCCGTTCGCGTTTTCAAAAATTTGAAATTTGCATTTGTACAGTTGGTATCTATGCACACGGCAAAGACCACAGAAACGCGTTACATTCTCGAACTGCATTTTAGAAAACAAAACAGTCTATATTAGTTTTTGTAAAAGTATTTTTTCTTAAATGGCTTTATAAATCGTCCAAATTTTCAAATTTTGGGTAGTAGAAATTCACGTGCTATTAACAGTGCATTTATAAAATCCCGCTATTTGATGATTTGGCTAAATGTCCTCCAAGATTAAATTTTGTAAATTTTTTTTTTATTAAGTTTATTGCCAGTTCAACAATTGTACATTGTTATTCATAGCATTGTCATTCGGGATACATAACATAAGATACACAATTATTGTATCAGGTAGTCCTAAAGGATTAACAATGGGTCTTGGGTGTTGGCGGGTTAATTAGTCAGTTTTTGTGTTATCCGTTGTTATACATACAGATCCTGTGGGAGTTTACGCTTTAATCTTCTATGCAGATTCTTGCGTTCTAGTTTATAGTGCACAGCGCCTTCGCAGTGGGTGATAGTAAGTTGGAACTTTTTGGTGGTTTTCCTTAAATATTCCTCTATGGTTGGAATTTTTAGCTCATGATGGAGTTGGATGTTTCAATACCAAGGGGCATCAACTGATATTCTTAGGATTTTGTTCTGGAGCACTTGTATTCTGTTGATGTTGGATTTAGAGGCATTGCTCCATATAGCAAAGCATATGGCGGGTCGAATTAGGGATTTATATAAAGTAGAGAGCAGTTGGTTTTAGTGATGATTTTCTGTTAATTAATGGGTATAGTTTTGTTAGTCTAGCGTAGCATAAGTTAAGCTTCTTATTAATATGAAATTTCCACGATAAGCATGTGTCTAGATAAACGCCTAAGTATTTCACCGCTTCAATGTTGGGATTCCATTCAATGTGTGTACCGTTTGTTACTAAACTATCGGGATCCTTAATTTTCCTGAGGGTAAATATTTTGGCTTCACATTTTGCTGTATTTAGGGTTATGTTCCATTTGATTAGCCAGTTGTTTACTTCATCGATTGTTGATTGAAGCTGAGAGATTGATTGGTTTAGATTCCAGCTTTGCAATATGATCACTGTATTGTCAGCGTACATAGCAAGATTTTCTCGTGTGAGCGGGATATCTCTAACAAATATGTTAAATAGTAGCCGTCCCAGCACGCTCCCCTGGGGGACTCCGGCTTTGATTGGCTTATTGTCAGAGATAGTGGAATTGATTCGTACGAGAAAGGTTCTATTTTCTAGGAAAGAGTAAAGTATCGCTTTAACACAACCCGGTATTGGTAGATGGAGTATTTTATATTTAAGGCCTTCTATCCAGACTTTATCAAAAGCTTTCGCGATGTCCAAAAAGATGGCTGTGGTATATTGTTTGTTCTCATATCCAGTCTCGATTATTTCTACAATTCGTTGAAGCTGATGGCAGGTTGAGTGCCCGCTTTTAAATCCGAACTTGAATGGTGGGAGGGTATTTAGTTCTTGCAGTTGAGTATTTAGTCTGAAATAGATTATTCGTTCAAGTATTTTTGATAAAGTATTTAGAAGACTTATTGGTCGATAGTTGTTGGGGTCATTGCTGTTTTTCCCCGGTTTAGGAAAGACAACGACTATAACATGTCTCCATGCTATTGGAAAATATCCCTGTCTGAGGCAAGCATTAAACAATGTTGCCAGGAATGCGAATACCTTCTTGGTGAGTCTTTTCAGAATATCATTGGTGATGAGATCGTATCCCGGAGACTTCCTATTTGGTAGGGCTCTATGATTTTTTATTTCGCTAGGAGAAATAGGTTGTATGCGATCAGGAATTGGAAGGTGTGTCTCAATATGGTTTTGAATTGCGTTGGTGAAATTACGGTTATTGCCGATTGGGGAGTAAACGTTTGTTCTAGGTGATTGGCGAATAACTCAGACTTTTTTATCTGTGTAATAAGTTGTGCTGTTGGCTGTCATAGGAGGTATTTGCTGAGGTTCTTTTAAGATTTTTCCGTGGCCCACATACCTGGCTCTCCAGGTTCTAAATTTTCAATATGTTTTGATACGTTAGAATTTTATATTTATCAAGTTCTCTTTTATTTGGTGTGTTAGATTGTTTAAGGTATTTTTAAGTATAGTATTTCGTGTTCTCTGCCATTCACGTCGTACTTTGCTTTTTTGTTTGATGAGCTCGATGATGTAGTTTGGCGGTATGTTGTACTTTGTTGGTTTGATTCTGTACTTGGCTTGGATAGCCTGTTGGATGCTGTTTTGAATACTGTTAGTGTAATTGTCCACTGCCTGGTCGGTATCTTTAATGGTTTCAAGATTAGGGGGGTGTTTGATAGTTTGGCCAAGAATAGTTTGAAAGCTATCCCAGTTAACAGGGCCGTTTATTAATTTGGGATTAGGAGGGTTGTAATGTGGTGCACTTAGGAATGTTATCACTACGGGTAGGTGATCGGAATCAAGTTCTTGAATTGGTGTTTGATAGATTTGTTTGGCAAAGCATTTTTGCAGGATTATATCAAGGATGTCCGGTTGGTGATCAGCTCGGTAGGGATAATATGTATGTTCTGTAGGGGATGATATTTGAAAATTGTACGAGGCCGAGTAGTTAAGGAGTTGTATTCCCGCAGGGTTGGTAGCTCTGCAGCCCCAGGCAGTATTTTTGCTGTTGAGGTCTCCAATCACGAGGGTGGGATCGTTGGTGTTTAGAAGAATTCGCATGTCATTGTCTATAAGCTTTTGTTTGGTTGTTTGTATGCGCTAATTATGGTAACCTGATTATTATTACAAAGTGTGACTTTTACTGCAGTCGTTTCTATTATGGTCTTCTCCATTATTATCGGGTGATGAGTGATTGATTTTTTAACTAGTACTGCAACTCCCGGAAGCAACTCTAGTATCTCTGTCTCTTCTGTAAATGGTGTATCCTGGGATTTTGAAAATTTCATTTTCAGTGAGGTGAGTTGCTGATATGCAGGCAATATCAATGTTGTATCTGGCTAGGAACGCGATAAAAATTGAGCGTTGTCTTACTATTCCGTTTGAATTCCAGTTTAGGATTGTTAAGTTTTGAAGTATTTTATGGTCCATTGAAAATATTGGGGAGGATTGTGTTAATTAGGTATGCTTTGATTTGTGGAAGGAGGGGGGTTATAAAATCAAGGAGGATTTTTATTATGTTGTTTATTATAGGTGAATCGGTAGCATTTGTTGTTGAGTTGGGTTGTTGGTTTTCTTGGAATATGTTTAAATTTGGAAGCATATCTTTGATTAGGGTTTATTGGACTGGATGTGGTCCTGTTAGTATATTTGTTACTGGGAACTTGGCTTCGTGCTAGGATATTTCGCTGCTGGTTGTAGTTTTTGCATCCCCTGTAACTGTCAGGGTAGTGCTCGTTGCAGTTTACACAGATTGGAGGATCGTTGGGTTTTTTCTGACATTCGCTTGTGAGATGATTATCAGGGAATTTAACACATCTAGGTGCTAGATGGCAGTAATTTTTGGTATGACCAAAACGCTGGCATCGATGACATTGGGGGGGATCTGTCGTTTTCCTGCGCGTTTCTACTTTTACAATAGAGTAGAAGGGTTTATTTAATTTGAAGATTTCTTTTGCTTCATCGTTGTTGATAAGTTCAACTACGCAGATGAAAGAATGAGTTTTATCCTTTTTTAAGAGGCGAGTTACTTTACTTATAGGATAATGCTTGAGCTCGCTTTGAATTTCTTGAGTTGTCAGTGATAGAGGTATATTTTTGATTACTACTAGCGGTTTATTATTAGGGTTTTGAAAGGTGTGATAGCCAATATTATTAATTGTATAGAATTTGGTAAGATTTCGATAGTCATCTTCGTTGGTGATGTTTATGCCAAAGAATGCTTCCGTTAAATGAGGTTGTGAAGCTATTAGTAGCTATTTTTTTTGATGTCGTTAGTTACTTCCGAATATTTGAGTTAATCACCATTATGTAGAAAGATTGTTTGAATTTTTATTTTTCGTACACTTGTTGATTGTGAAATGTTATCTTGTTCGATTTGTCCTTCGGTTGGATTAGGGAGATAATACCTATTTTGTGTTAGCAAATAATATGTGTCCCACAAATACCTTTTTGTTTGTACGCTGTTATCACTTGCTGGGGGTATTTGATCCGATTTCCGCTTGGCATCCGAATCTGATGATAGATTTGTACTTGTGTCCATTTTCGTTTCAGTTGTGTGTTGATTATTATTTTCTGAAGGAACAAGATTTCCTTTATATTAGTTTTGGTTGTTTTATCGTGGAGTTAGGCATGTCTTCCGTGATAATTTTTGCCTGCAGTTATCGGGCGGGCCGCGGTGGATGACCGGCCGCGGCGACTGGTTTGATAATGCACCCACTTACTAGAGGTAACAATATATTCACTGTGTAGGTGTTAATTTAACTATATGTTAAAAATAATCTGCAGTAATCAGCAGTAATCAAGCGAGTTACTAACAATTAGATAAACACAGTTGAAACTTTCACTATCAATACAAGATCTAAATAGGAAGATTATCGATAAATGTTTTTTCCTACAAGTGGATCAATTAGATAACATTTACTTATAGCTGCCTACAAATGAGCAAATTGCATATTAACTGTTAAATAAATAAAAAATGTTATGTAACTCTATAATCAAAAATGATCTTGTGCCCCTTAACAAAACCCTCCACTAAAAAAAGAAAAATTCGGAACAAAATTAGTTCTAAAGATTTTAGATATTGCATAATTTGTCTTTTAAAATGTATAAATGAAATACAAAATTGCTATAGTAGCATGCAGTAGAGATAAAAATTTTGTATTTTATGAAATGAAAAAGTTACTGAATCTGCAACTGGATATTCATTTACTTTTATTCACAGCTTTTAAAAGTAGAACAGTTTTTACTGCAATGCAAAATAAAAATGTAACAAATCAAACATCACGATTAATACGCGATATCTAGAATTTGAAAACTAAAATAAAACATTTTGTATTATAGTACGTAACATAACAAAGCCAACGAATACACAAAGGAAACAAAAAATTGGTTAAAATATTTCATCCTACTGTTACAGTAGTGATATGTATTTATAGCCTTTGTTTTATTGGAGACAGGTAAATTTTGCTTTTATTTAACACATCCAATAATAAAGAACTATTTTTAATATTTTCTGTACTAACGACTAAAAATGTTATACTGTAGCAAATTTTTACGTTTATTAAATAAATGAAGTTGTTTATTATTAGTTTATGCAGCGAATGACTTTAAATCGTGGTACTTTTAAGATTCTGACTTAAATGTATAATGTACTTTTCTAGGAGGGTAATCAAGTAATACTTAGCTACTTTAATAATGCCAATTAAATTGTTTTCCTTTTTTATTGCTTTATAAATAAAATTTATAACAGTCAACTAAGTTAAGTATTTAAAGATAAGTGTTTTATTCACGCTTTTGTGTAGTTCTCAAAGGTCAGTTACCTGAAAACTATAAAATAAATCTATACTAGAAAAACCAATTATCTAGTTTAGCATTAATTAATCTCAACAATTAACGTTAAGTTAATATAATATATTAGTCAATTTTAAATGTTTTCTTTAACAAAACAACAACAAAAATACACTAATCGTGAGTTTTGATGTTTTCCTATGTAGCAATAATTTCATAAATAAGGCTATGCAACTAGTGAAATTCATTCACAATCCCAGAGACGATACCTTTTTATTAAATACCTATTTGTCTAATACATGTCTTACTTTTAGAATTTCCCATTTTATTCCTGTCTAAACAAACTTTATGTTGACGTCAAAAGAACGAAATCATTTTTCCCCCCTCCTTTAGACACCCTCATAACGAAAAAAATAGATCACAAATTCTATCTAGTTGTTTGTAGAGAGCCTACCAATTATTCCATATAAATGCCAAATATTACCCTGCTCTAACTCACTCACTTACAAAATCTGATTTTATCAAATCAATCAAACATTCTGTGACTGAAAATCGCCAAACCGAAATAAAAACCATTAACAAAACTCTAATACGAAACAGACATTCTTAAAAAAATTTGAACTGTGTCATTAAGTTTATTAAAGACTGTTTTTACAGCAAATACTAAAGTAGCTGCCTTTATTTGTTTATCTCAAGATTATAACTTTGATGAACCCTTGAGAGAATATGAAATACCTTGTAGATATTGCTAAATAATTCAAACAATCAGGCAAGTATTAAGCTGCATATATGAGCATTCTTTGGCCGTACCAAAGAGGGATTGTGGTCCGCCCTTGCGAAACAACATAAAGTAGCAGAACACAATTAATTTTTCTTATTACAAAAATCCCATTTTCCATCCCTTCGGCAAAATCATCTATTAGTCAATTGAAACAGAGAAATGCCTTCAATTACTGGGAATAAACGTTAATGCTTAATGACTATCCATTATTTGGAAACCTATAAACCGAGTAATACTGATACGCTTTTTACTTTTTTAATTTTCGATAAATAGTAAACCGAAACATATAAAAAATAAATTTTTCTAAAACGACCTTTATTGAGGAATAAACAGACTAACACTTCAAATAAAAAAAAAATTCTTTATTTTTATAATAGCATTGAAGTTAATATTAAAACGTATACTGGTGTGGCGGCTTTTTCGCCCTTGAAACGCTTGTATATCGCGGCGGCTTGCTGGTGGCTTTGATATCTGCCGCCACGTTTTGCTATCCCACACAAAACGGCATATGGGCTTTTGCTCAGCCGGCGAGTCTGCATACGCCGGCGGCGGCACCCTTTGGGATGAAAAGTGCTGTCGAGTTAAAAATTTCCCGCAAAGACCTACCGCTAAGCCAGGCGCGAAGCCCGGCAACACTCGAGCGCATCTCGGCCAGTGCGATCGTGTTCCCGGCACGAAGACATCGCAACAAGGTGGCCACCGTGAAACCATCGCCGCCGAAGCCGAAGCCGATTCAGGTGAGCGATTTGGCTTTACTTATCGGTTGATATCGGTAACCGCCCCCATCCGCTTTCGCGCTGGCCGTTTAAGGGACGATTTGGGCCTTAGCGTTTTACATTTCAAAACGGGCCGTACTTAGTTTCCCACACCGCACCACGAGGGCACGGCTATTTACACGCCTGCCTCTCCATATACTATTTTCAATGTGAGTGAATCCGCGAACCACATTTATACATATGGAAACAATACATGCTGCCGTATTGCTAATTTAAGTTTTTATAGCAAACCTATACAATAGAGCGAATTTATACAATTGTAAAAGTAATAATTTTCAATGACTAAAAGATGCTGATCCTCGTTGTTTCTTGATTTTAGTCGAAATTTTGACAAGGCCTTTCATAATATGAAAATATCGTTAAACAACGTTTATCAAATAACAAGTCAACTTTGAGCAGAACGCCGGAAAGTTTTGCACATATTAAGACTACAATCAACAAGAAGCGGCGGCTGAATTGCTTTCAAGAAATTCCTGACAATTTTTATTTATCTTGCACCCAATGCGGTGTTTCTAAAAGCCTTTCAAATAATCTGAATAGCAGCTATAGACAAATGTTTCAGTTTCGCTCAAATTTCAATACAAACTCGCTTCTCCATTTATCCAAACATTCCAAACGCGACAATTACGTATTGTACGTGGAGCTTTTAACGTCTCACTTACGCATGCGCATTACTTTCATTTCTCATCAGTTGCCAAGTTACATCACAGTCGCCCAAACTACTTCTATTATATTAAAACTAGTAAAAAGGCCCGTCTCAAGAGGCTCACCACATAAGTCAAAGTTGTACCGCATGCGCCTTCTAACGGCAAGAATCGGCCACGTAGTGCATGAAACACCGATAGGTCTAATTACTTCATGGTAATTTATATTTTGACCTGTAACGACCTAAATCAAAAATATAAAACCTTTATGCGAGGTTTGGCAACAAGTCGGTTCGAATGAGGTATTGACCTTTGAAATAGGTTTATAACTGTAGGAGGAGTTACAATGTTAGTTACACACATAGTTACATTTTCGGAGTTTTATAGAGTAGATAATCTAATAACTGAAAACATTACCCTGCGCAATGTAGAGTTTTATTTTAACTTAAAAATATACAATTTTATTTTAATCAATGCATCTTAACAAATACATTTGCTATAAATATATTCTTTTATTTTAAAAAATTTGTTTAATGGCCATCACTAATTATATGATCTAAGACCATTTACTAACTATTTTGCGTTTCGTATTCTTGAAGGTAGACTGTTTCCTTTAAATATTTTAACAAAGAAAAATCTTAAGGATTACTATCAATACAATGTAAGATCACAATAAACTTTATAATTTAAAATTCAAGTAATCAGAAACAACCTTTGATATGTGAAGCCTTAACTCCATTTTTATGAACAAATTTGTTCCTTTTAGTAATCGTGTCTTCAAAGTTTATGAAATAAAACTGTCATCACATAGGGCTTATATTTATTATTCTTCTTTTTTGTGTTCTTCTTTTCTTCCTCTTCGATAGCCACCAAATTTATTTTTGTGTCTCCTCTAAATCCCTTTATTTTTCGTCGCTAACCATTAGTACTTGATTCAGTCTTGTGATTTTCAAAGTATTAACCAATCACAATGCTGAAAACTCCCTAGTCTGATAAAATCATAAGGTTTGTTTTCCAGTATGTTTATGTTATATATTTAAGTCTTATTACATTTTCCGTGAATGCCCATTCAAGCCTTCGGCTTTTTTGACTACATCTGTTGTTTTCATTCTATTCCTTTTTCCAGGTACCTCTCTCCCGATCTCTTAGCGATACGCCATCGTTAAAAATGTTGTAGCACGTTGTACATTCATTTGTGTCACAGTTTTCAGCGTTCCATCCATGTAGCCATGTAGCGCATATATTGCATTTCTTTGTCTTTAGATATAACAGCATGTTTCTGTTATTCATTATACTGCTCAATTTTCCAAAAGCGATTTATGATTGTTTTCTCTGTTTAATTATCACTATTATTTGCGTTGTTCATTCATTATAATCTGTTGCATTAAATATACACAACTTTCCAATGTTTCCCTTTCCTTTGAGTGAAACTGTGTTAGATGAGGCGTTTAAACTACATGCAGCATTTTTACTTATATACAGTAATAATTGCCTATATCTAATGTGTGTTCTGCTCTTTTAGAGCTAATTTTACTACAAATGTTTGTAAGGTGTCAAACGTTTTATATAAAAAATGGTTATATTGGTTACATTCACCTTTAATAACTTTATTGTTAACAAATGAAAGAAACTGCTACGGAAACTATTCTCTTCTAGTTCATTTAGTTGTGATGTTAAAATAATTTTAATTATACGTGTCGAAAGTTTATACAACCGTAAAAATGCTTATAGGTCGGTAGTGTCTAGTTTTCTCTTATTTTGTTTTATATGTAACAATACCACTTGTAAGTGCCTCCGCTTGTCTGGTATTCTTTACTGTAATCATTAATTTAGTAGTTTTGGAATATGTTCTATGTGGATATATGTAAAAATTGAATTTTTTATTTTGTACTGCTCATCTAACTTAATTAGAAATATCAAGCAAAACTTTTAGCATTATAATTTTGAATACTTTTTACTTTATATGTAATTGTGCATAGAATTTCTTATAATTGTTATGATATGATTATTGTTGCCTAGTTTTTTTCCAAAAGTAAATCTAAGACACTATATGTTTTTGTATCCACTATAAATTTTAATTTTTATTAGTTTTTAAGTTTTTTTTTCTTTTCTTTACATATTTACCCCCTTTTATCTATTATTTGTTTTATTGTACCTTTAATTTTAAAATATGCTTTCTTATTTATTTATTTTTTATTTCTTTTATACCTTCTTGAATTATTCTGTTGTCAGTTATGGCATCAAGTTATTCACATTTTCTTTCAAAATTTGTTTATATCTATTCCTCACTATTTATTATCAGTTTTGGTTAAACCGTGAACTTCCTAGATCAAATATATTTAATACCGTTGAATCGTTGAATATGTTTCTTGTATTTGATAGAATATAGTCAATTTTTAGTTAGTGCATGCACGTCTATGAGAGTCCGGTCCTGTGCGTGGACATATTGGCTACAAATTATTTTGCGGCGAATAATATCGGTAAAAACGAGTGTTTAAATGCGAAATAAGTATAAAGTGGCGAGTGGATAAGTAAAACAAGTGTGACAAGAAACAATATACTAGTAGAAATTAAGGTAGGATTAGAATTAATAGCAGGGAAAAAAATTGAATCGAGGAGAGAGATAAGAGAAGGCAAACTTCGAGCGAAGTGAAGTGATAAGCGCGGTCACGGACGCGTATTATCCGCGCCAAACGTAAACAACACACAGCGTTGGATTAAGGCAAATTTAAATCGCAGAGAAATAAAATAAAAATACATAAACATAGTGTTTAAAACTAGTGGAAACCAAATAAAACTCATACTACCATAAAAATAAAAGTGAAAATAAAACAAAAACGTAAAATAAAACACGGAAGGGACACAGACATTCGTGCGTAAATACGAAATACAAAGTACAGAATGGAAGAACACAAAATGGAAAAAATACTAGAAGATGTAAATTCTAAACTAAAGGCAATAGAAAAAGTGGAAACGAAACTTGATAAAATACACAAGGATATAATAGAAGTAAAGAAGGAAAACAACCAACTAAAGACTAGAATAGAACAACAAGAGAAGAAAATAGCTATGCTAGAAAAAGAATCAAGAAAGAAAAATATAATTATACACGGAGTTGAAGAAAGTTCAGAAGAAAGCGAACTCACACTAAAAAAAAACAAGAATAGTTCTAAGGGATATGGACCTGCCAACATCCATGGAAGACGAGGTAATGGATATTCGAAGAATTGGGAAACCACATGACAAAAATAAAGTCCGTCCAATCTTAGTTGAACTAAAAAGCTGGACCAAGAAATTGGCAATCCTAAGAGCAACAAAAAACTAAAGGAACGAGAATTTATATAGAAGAAGACTACTCCAAAGAAATGCAAGAAATACGCAGGAAATTGAAGAACTACATGAAAGAAATCAGAAACAAAGGATATCATGTTATATTATGAGAAATGATACATTAATAATAAATGGAGACCAATTCACACTACAACAGTTACAAATGGTAGAACTACCTGAACAGTCAGACGGAGATAACGCAAACTTACCAAAAACAACAATACAAACACTGGGAAACATGGAAGGAATACAGACAAACACAGACTTAGATAAGAAGAAAGGAAGAACTGCCAGCGAGAGATCCCCAGAAGACCAGAACCAAGCCCTAAGAAACGAAGGTACGTCAGCGGAAGAGAAACTGTTGATGATCACACAAGTCAAAAGAACAAAAACTAATAGAGCAAAATACAAGGGATAAACTGACGACAACAAAGGCAAATAACAAGGATAACGAGTATAAGGCAAATGTAGAAAAAAGTTAGGTTTAGTTTATAAAGACACATTAAAATAAAAAGAATAAAAATAAAAGAAGAAAAAGGAAAGCAAATACTAGCGCAACAGCCCTAGACACAAGAACCAGAACCTTTATAGGCTGCTGGAACGTTAAAACTATGGCAGAAGTAACAAAAACGTACCAAATAGCAAACGAAATGGAAAAATACAAAATCAGTATATTAGGCATAGCCGAATCAAGATGGAATGGGATGGGTCAGAAAAGTTAGCAGGCAACATTTCCATTATTTACTCAGGCTACGAAGATGAACAGGCACACAAAGAACGTGGGTAGCAATAATGTTAAATAAAGAATCAACAAAAGCACTGTTAGAATGGGAAGGGTATCAGAAAGGATCATATGGGCAAGATTTAGAGCAAAATTTAGGAACATAATCATAATAAATGTGTATGCCCCAACAAACCAGCAAGAAGATGAAGTGAAAGATATGTTCTATAACCAAATATACACAATTATAACGAAACTAAAACTAAATATACCTGAGATATTGTAATCATGATAGGTGACATGAACGCAAAAGTAGGAAGAGACTACGAGGAAAGGAGAATGTAATGGGAAGACATGGAATAGGTGAGGCAAACGATAATGGCACAAGATTAACAGAATTCTGCGCCCTAAACAACCTCACAATAGGAGGAACTTTATTTCAACATCAGGACATCAACAAAACAACTTGGACCTCACCAGATGGAAC
The DNA here is from genome assembly GCA_036346155.1 of Sinelater perroti. Taxonomy (NCBI): domain Eukaryota; kingdom Metazoa; phylum Arthropoda; class Insecta; order Coleoptera; family Elateridae; genus Sinelater; species Sinelater perroti. The sequence continues at coordinate 4,329,885 of JARFIY010000341.1, forward strand.
AACTCACAACCAAATTGACCATATCCTCATGGAAAAGAAATGGAGAAACACATTGCAAGATGTAAAAGCTATGAGAGGAGCAGACTGCGCATCAGATCACACGCTAGTGCGAGCAAAAATTAAAATCAGTATAAAAGCCAAGTATAAACTCAACCCAAAAAGAAGAAAACTTAACGTAAATAAATTAGACGCCCCAGAAATAAAAGAGAAGTTTAAAGAAGCGATAGAAAGAAAAGCCAGCACTATGATGGACCCATCGATACTATCTATTGAAGAGATATGGAACGCATTAAATGAAACAGCAATAGAAATAATAGGTTATAATGAAAGACACGATAAAACATGGATCTCAAATGAAACAAAATGAAACTGGAAAGAAGAAAACAACAAGAGCAAAACTCCTAATAGAGAAAACCAAGACCAGAGGAAAATATGGCAAGAAAACTATACCAAAGAAAACAATGAAGTAAAAAGAGCGCAAGACAAGACAAGAGAAATTACATAAACAGCATGACTAGAGCAGCGGAAGAGGCAGCCAGGAAGGATGATTCCAAAACACTATACAAAATAACAAAAACTAGTGGGACCAAACAAAATGACGTCAACCAAATTAAAGGAAAAATGGAGAAGTACTCTCACACAAGAAGAAATTAAAACAGATGGGTAGAACACTTCACCGAAATATACAAAGCATACGCAAAGACTAATAGAGAAATAGAAGACATAATAGACATACATGGAACACTGAATTGCCTAGAAGAAATTTCTAAAACCGAAATAAGGAATGCAATACAAACATTGAAAATAATAAAGCAGCAGGGATAGACGGAGTCCAAGTAGAATTAATAAAAATACATCCAAATTACTCAACTGAACTACTTTATATACTACTAAACAAGATATGGACACAAGAACAAATACCAAAGGAATGGACAGAAGGTATAATAATAAAATACCCAAAAAGGAAATCGAACAATGTGCGAAAACTGGAGACCGATCACCCTGCTCAGCACAACAATAAAATAATGACCAGAATAATTCTAGAAAGATTAAGAAACCCTATAAATATAAAACTGAGAGACAATCAAGCAGGGTTTAGACCAAATAGAACATGTATCGATCACATCAACACCCTAAAATTATCCTAGAACAAACAGCCGAAGTTGAAGAAGAAATCCTCATAAATTTCATCGATTTTCAAAAGGCCTTCGATACAATAGACAGAGAAGTAATGTGGAAAATATTGGAACAATACGGCATACCAGTCAAATACATTAAAATAATAAAACTATTTTACGACAACTCCACGGCATACATACAGCATGAAGGACAACTCACCCAAAAGTTGAAATACAAAGAGGAGTGAGACAAGGCTGCATCCTCTCTCCTCCTTTTATAATAGTAATCGATTGGGTAATGAGGAGGACTGAAGACAAAAGAACAGGGATAAACTGGAATGTATTTGGCAAACTGGAGGACTTAGAGTTTGCGGACGACATCTGCCTAATAACAACAAATAAAAACACATGCAACAAAACTGATCAAACTAAACAACAATGCTAGGAAAGTAGGATTACAAATAAACTCAAACAAAACTAAACTACCAACCAAAAACAACATGGGGAATACAAGAATACAATTAGAGGGAAGAGAGATAGAGGAAATAGACGAATTCTGCTACCTAGGAAGCATAATAAGCATCAAAGGAGGCACAGAGAGGGATATAGAAAGACGCATAGGACAAGCACAGAAAGCCTTCAATTCACTATTTAAAATTTGGACGTCAAACAATATCAGCAGAAAAACAAAACTCCGACTCTTCCACAGTAACCGCAGAAACCTGGAAAGAAGACAGAAAACACTATAAGAAACTGCAAATATTTATAAATAAATGCCTCAGAACTATTTGCGGAATCTTCTGGCCAGAAGTAATCAGTAATGAGGACCTTTGGGAAATGATAAAAGAGGAAAGAATAGAGATAACCATAAAAAAGCGCAAGTGGAGATGGATTGGTCACACCCTTAGAAAACCGATAGGAAATATAACCAGGCAAGCCTTGGAGTACAATAGGACAGGGAAAAGAAGGAGAGGCAGACCAATTAATACTTGGAAAAAAACAATTACAGAAGAACTAAAACAAGTTGACCTAAATTGGAACCAAGCAAAAAGAATAGCAAAAGATAGGAAAAAATGGAAGGAACTAATGGAAAGAATTGTGACAACGGAACGGACCCCAGACAGTGCGTGAGACTGGCTATCTCACCACAAGAAGTCAAAAGCTAAAGCAAATGAAACGCTCCAACAAGGGCGGCCTTTGCTCCAACAAAGGAGCTACATGATATGATGATCAGCACGTCTATGATTTCCAATCTTATTATTTAATGCTACTATAAGCTGCTCTGTTTGAAGCCCCTGCAAACAATTACATAAGGAGTTTTATCCCCAAACTATACTGCTATGTATATCTCTTTTGTCTATCACACAATTGCCCGATTTTGAAATCAATTAGTGTTCTCTATCTTTCTTACAGTATTACCATCCGTTAAAGTTATATGTTTATATAACGACTTGGTTCGACTCAAAGAAATTAATTAGAATCTCTAGCGGTATTTGCGACTAAGCGTTGCTGACTATTTTGTTTTGTATCTACAAAATTAATTTTGCTGATTCACGCTTTTTAAATTTGGGTTGAAAAATTTGGATGATTTGAACTCAAAGTTATTTATCTTGTTGTGTACTTTAATTGATGATATGTTCTATGCCATTTTGTATTAGTAGCTAGTTTATGTCTGCGATATATACACGTTCACTTGATTGTTAGTGAGCAGAATTATCTTGCGAGTTTATTTTATTTAATTAAATGTGTATTTACTCTAACATCAAATGTCTATTACTCAACAACAAATTTATATTTTCAACATACTTGCACAAAAACCAAACAATAGTGCCATGTATCAGTTAGTATAAGCAAAATACATCAAATCGAGAATATATGGTAACGCACGCAATTTATGAAAATAAAGTCTCGAAACAATACATCTTACACTGTTCTATTTTAATAATCAGCAATTAGAACTTAACGTGCAAAAAAGATATGATAGGCAACTCCAAAAAGATCACACAAACGACAAATAGTAAAACGGAAATCAAGATTTTTCGAACTGTTAATGACAATAGAGAACCGCAAAGCCAGATCAACGATTATATAGGCTTTAACTTAATACAAAAATACAGCTTAAAATGCTCACAAAAATGTTGTTAAGATAAATACTAATAGCTCTAATTAAAATCGGGAATTTTTAAGACATCTCGATGACATTATCATTAAACATTAGATAGTAAACTAATAAGAGAATAAAAAAAGGCATAATGTGTGTTACGTAACCTAATGAATATAAGAGAAAGATTGTACAAAGCATTTCTTTTCTTACTCTTTGTAAATCTAGAGCCCAACAACAATAACAAGGAGATATACAAACTGATATTACTTTTAAATATGTTTATTACCATCAAAACAACAAGAAAAAGAACAACAGCATGATGACCTTATCGCTAATCATATAGACACAAAAAAACATACCCTAAAAACCATATGGTTGCATGAAAGATGGCGGTGATAATACAATGATATGTATCAAGTCCAAACAACATGCACCTATTAAATGTGTATTGAGAGATAGATTACGTTCAGCTAATTATAAAGGTTCTTTAATTTACCAACAACTTAAGTCTGTAAGAAGAAACACCAATACATCATCTAAAATGCAAGTGTGTCAAACTCCGAGTACAGTTACAATAATGTTACTAGACCTTTTACCTTGATAATAAAACTAATATTAAGACACTAACAATCATTAAGAAAAATATCATTTTGCCAGACAGATAGGTATGCAACAAACCATATACAAGCTGCAAATACCAAAACTAAAAACTACCTTAAAAGATAACAGCAGCAGTAGCATACTATTCACTCAGAGTATATGATATGATACAAAATTAGTTTAAATACATCTTTAGCACACTGGGAAGCAGATTCAGAGCAGGTGGTGATTTTAGTTCTAAAAACCCTTTACGTTGTTTTGCACTAATCAATGCTAAGCAAAGGCAGCTATATAAAACTTCAATCTAGTAGCTAAAGGTAATCCTACGGATTAGCCAAATGACCTAAATAAATTACTAAGTTTTTCAGATTTTTGTATTACAAAAATTATATATGGACATCACAAACTGAAGTGCGGAACACTCCGGTATTATATGCACATTAATACATCAAGACATTCTTAAACAATTTTCACTGACCACTTAACTTTGCAACAGATATTGAGATAATAGTAGAGCAGCTAATTCAAATTCTGCAACAAAATTACACCTACCCATTAAATTCTAAATAAAATGAAATGAAAGCGAGACAAGTTTGGCAAGAAGCACGATACCCCAAAAAAATTAATAAAAGAACAGAAGCATAAAATATTCAGCGACCACATTAGCCTCCTAAACAACCTAGTGACCTTATGACGAGTGATCAGGGAACTGAAGCAACCCTACCCGACCTATTCGTAAAAATTGGTGATATTTTGACGCGCAGTGATGAAGAGAAAGCACAGGTATTTGATGAACATCTAACAACTACTTTCTAGCGACACGAAGCAAGAAATGCTTTTAATAATTGTGTAATTTTTAGGTTCCTTAAAGTATGAATCCAGTTCAATCTGTACATTAAGTATTGCACACTCAATAAAATATAACAAGGAATTAAATGCCTAAAAACCCATAAAACACAAGGCTATAACCTCATCACATCCAAGTTTCTGTCAGCTGACAAATAATGTTGTCGTATTTATTATAAAATCATTGTGGCAGGAGGATTGAGTCTGAGACTGGTCTTCTTTAACTGTTAATGTTTATTGTCGCGGGTTTCAGTGTGTTATAGTCTAACCTACAAATAGCAAGATACCTACGTGGGTACCATTTAAAATTCAGTGGTGTCCCTAACTTTGTAATGTCTCAGAGAGAGAGGTTGTAAAGTGGTGACATACTTGAAATGTAAATTCCCTGAGCAGGTCAAAAAATACACAATTCTGTTGCAGATATCGAAGTAGTTGAATTTAAGATACACATTTTGCCTTATCTTAAACTCTGTGCCTTATGGTTGTTAGTTAAAGTAATTAAGTTTCCTGACCTTTGCTCTGTTGAAGTTGTTACCGCTTCTTTTTTTTTACTCATTTGCTAATTTACAATCTACTCCTATAACTAACAGAGTAATGAGTAAATATGAGGCAAGGTTCATGGCAAGCGTTGGGTACCGTCCCTTGACGGTTCTCCACTTTCTCCTAGTTAACTAGGTCTTCTGGCCATTGTCTTTTAAGTCTTCTTTCAATTTGTGGTTGGGTGTATAGTTCACTTATGAGTTGGTTGCTGTGGTTAGTGCTGCGTTGTTTGGATTTGTTGGCGTGGTGGTTGATCACTTCTTTTATAAACGATATTCCAAAATCGTTGTGGAGGGTTTGATTGGACACGTACCAGGGAGCGTCGGCCATCATGCGAAGTGTCTTCGACTGAAAGGTTTGTAGGATTTTTGTGTTGGAGGGCTTACTGCATCCCCACAGTTCGATACCATAGGTCCAGACTGGTGTTAGAATTTTTTGTAGATGATCAGTTTGTTCTCCAGAGATAATTGAGATTTCCTGACTAGTAGCCAGTTCATTTTCTTCACTTTTAGGTCCAATTGTGTCCTTTTTGCCTTAATATGCTCTTTCCATGTGAGTCTCTGGTCTAAATGTGGGCCCGAATATTTGACTGTGGCTTTCTGTGGGATCAGAGCGTTATTTATGTTAACTTGTGGACAGTTGCTTCGTTTTGTGGTGAACGTGATCTGGGCGGACTTTTCGGTGTCGACCTGGATCTTCCATCGTTTTAGCCAGTCTTGTAGTTCGTTTAGGTGATCTTGCAGTTTCTTAGAAGCTCTTGCTGGATCGATATCGGACGACAAGATTGCTGTGTCGTCAGCAAATGTGGCCATCATAGTGCTCTCTGTGACGGAATGTCAGCAGTGTATATTAAAAGTAGTGGTCCAAGGACGCTGCCTTGCGGCACTCCAGCTTTAATTGGGTGGTAGTCGGAGGTGAGTTGTTTACTTTTACTTGGTAGGATCTTTCATTAAGGTAAGATTTTAGGAGTAGTATATGGGACTGGGAAAATGCCTTTTTAATTTATATAATAATCCGTTGGTCCAAACCTTATCAAAGGCCTGCTGTACGTCAAGGAACACCGCAGCACACATCTTCTTCTCTTCGAGACTTTCTTTGATTTTGTTCACAATTCGGTGGCATTGCTGTGTTGTGGAATACTTTTGTCTGAATCCAAATTGGTGTTGAGGCATTATGTCGTCTGTGAGTGTTGATTGGGTTATTCTGTCGAGAAGCAGTTTGTGGCATTTGTGACATTTGACATTTGTGACAGCAGGCTTATTGGACGCTACGATGAAGGTTCGGTAGGTAGTTTACCTGGTTTTCCAATCATAATTATTTGCGCGTGTTTCCACTGAACTGGGAAATAGCATAATCGAAGGATGCTGTTGAAAATAGTAGTTAATAGCACGATTGCCTTTCTTGGTAGATGTTTTAAGATCTCCCCGACTATGAGGTCATACCCAGGGGTCTTGTACGAATTTGTATTGTTGATTTGTTTTCCAATTTCTGCTGGTGTAAATAGCTTAACGGGCAGTGATATTTGACAGGGGGCGTTAATATAGTCTTCAATTTCTTCATCTTGGTTGTCATTGTCTGAGACTGGAGAGAACACTTTTGAAAGATGATCCGCGAATACATTGCATTTTTCTATGTCTGACTGCGCCCAGTTTCGATCAGGTTTTCTTATGGGTGGGGTTTGTATTACTGGCCTCTTAAATCTTTTTGTTGCTTTCCACAACGAATGGTCTTCGGGGGATAGATTCGTGATGTAGTTTTTGAAGGTGTCGTTGCGGGCTTGGTTTAAAACAGAGTGGAGTTGGTGTGTTATCCTGTTAAGGTCAGTTTTGTACTGAGGGATTCTTGACCTTTGCCATTTCTCACTTGCTCTTCTTCTTTTTGTGATCAATTTTTTAATATGCAGGGGAATATTATCATTTCCCTGGTTTGCTTTGTTCCTTAGAGGAGTGGCTTTCCATGCTGCGGTTTGTATTGTATTCGTTAGATGCTGTACCACCTCTTCGATTTCGAATTGCTCTTTGATACGATGATCCAGTCTGATTTCTTCATTTATTAAGTTTTGGAACATTTGCCAATTGGTATCCTTTGTGCACAAGGTAGGCATTGGCTCTCTGTAGATAACATTGGTACTGAGGGTTAATATTATGGCGCTATGGTCATGGCATAGATCTAAACTAGACTTAATATCAATGTAAGTATTTGATATGACTTTTGATATAGCGAAATCAAGTAGGTCCGGAATTTTATTCCTGTCCGTGGGCCAGTAGGCTTACCGCTTCTTGATGTTGGAAAAGCAGCTGCAAGTGAGTTGACTCGTTTTAAACTACTAGACCAAATAGTTCAGTATTTCTGGAAACGTTGGAAGAAAGAATACTTGAATGAAGTGTGTCATAAAAGGCCGAATCTAAATCTTTCCTGTGAGTCCTGGAAGCAGATCTTCCTTTGTATTGGCTGTTAAAAGTGATCGATTCTTCTTCTAAAGACGATAAGGTCGTTGGCGTTACTGGAATTCATACCAATCAGAGCAATTGTAAGTGTTCAGCGGTTTAACTCTACCTTTTGCCTTCACAATAAGTATATTTCTAGATCAAAACCAATATAAGTATTATATATATATATATATTAGCCATAATATAGGCCAGATATTACATAAATCTTTCTGTGGTTCATTAAACGCCACGCTTGCCGGCGGGTTGGCGAGTGGATAGGCCAGAATGTACTTTTACGACCGTCAAAGGTGTTTGTATGACGGCCAGAGCATTTGATGTTTGTCATTGCCAGGTTCGAACAGCCGCCGTGCGCCAGTTTGGCAGGTTGAGGTTTACCTCGTCGGCTGTCGTGCTCTTATATATATATATATATTGTGTGAATGTGTGTGTATATATATATATATATATATATATATATATATATATATATATATATATATAGTTATATAGTAGGCAAAGGGTTTATTAGTTATTAAGCTGCAACGTGCATTTAGAAGGCAGCGCGGAAGAGAACCACCAAGTCGCTAGAGTCAAAACTTAATTGCTTTTGTCTCCAAAATTGTTTTTTTTTTAAGTGAAAACACTGATGGGTACAACACACCTAGATATATTGCAGTTGTGGCTGTTGCTGCAATTGATAGAGGATTTTAATCTTATATTTCAACAAGATGGGGCTTCACACCATTATTATGGAAGAGTGTATAACTTTCTAAACGAGAAACTTATTTTCTGCTAGATTTAGAGATGTGCTCTAGAGGTCTCCAGATTTTTACGGTTTGCGCTTTTTTTCTTCGGGGGTACATTAGAAATCTGGTTTATGCGAAAAATATTAGACGAAATTTGAAAGCACATTGCTGCTGCTGCGAAGAGCATCATTACGGATATATAAATGTATGTAATATGACACGAAAACCTCATATCAGACGTTTGTAATGGTTCGTTCTTATGTACCATTTAATATTTCGTTTGCAATACTTTGTAAAATATATCTTTTTAAAACCTAATGATTCTTTCATAGTAACCCAGATATGATAGTATTGTTTGTTAGTATATAGAAGTAATTATAATTAGACAAATATTTATTCGTAAATAATTATTTATTCCCATAGAATCATAGATCACTTTAATTGTATGGATTATGAATTCCATTTCTCCTATATTAAATTTCTTTAAGCTAATATTCGGTGTTGTTACTTTTAGGGGTATATATTGCATCTCCAGAATCTTGTACGTCGAATCTAGGTTATTGAAGTTGTGAGGGCCGTCTCAGGCGCTTTTCTGGAGACACTTGGAATGGAGAGGTAGTATATTTATAATTAAATTTAAAAATGCTCGCTTAGAGGAACATTTGTTAATTTGTGCCGTTTCGAATGCCTGACGGTGACGGTTTCCTTTCATGGATCTGCTGTTTGTATGGTAATAGTCTCGATTTAGTTTTATTAATTGACCGATCATTGTTACTCGATAGCTTGAATAGTGTGTAAATTATTTTCATTTAAGTTTGAATTTGTAACTTTACCCCCTCCTACCCTAAAAAATTACATTGTAGTAAAATGGAGATTGTGGGAGGCAGAAGTGTGTTTCGACGTTTTCCAGTACTGACTTCCTAATTATATCATCGATCACCAATGGAAGAGAACAAGACGAAGTAATCGAAAAATGAGTCCGATTTACGTATTAGTTACTAATTTTTATTTATCAGCTGGGTCGAGCTGAGTAAATACTTCTTCACTTTCTAGAACCATAATATTTTAAATTCGTACAGTCCACAAATTTACATCACAATAGCTGCAACGTAAATATATAATGCTACAATCAAAAATATTCGTAAGTTATTTGAAAGACTATTATTAAAGCTTACTTCTGTTATAGTACAAATTGTATGTAATTTCTCAATCTCAATTCGGTTTTTACCCAAATTAATCAACCTTAAAGCAATCGCATGGGGTGGTGAATACTGTAGAAAACATTTCGAAGAAAAACATGTGATCAACTGTGATTCCGAACATAAGTCAAGTTCCTGTTCAAATCTGGCTTCCTGATCTGCTTCGTAAGATAGAGGAATGCTTTTCCTATCGATGCTACCTATTATTTAAATAGTATCTAGAAAACAGGTTATTCTAAGTGGCTCTACAACCCATCCAGTTGTAAGTTGGTGTATCGCAAGGTAGCGTCTTAAGCCTAAATTTTATTATTTTTTAAATATAGATAAATACAATAATTAAGTTTTTATAAATTATCTAAAAGGGTTAACTGCTACCGAAGCCAGTGATTACTTTCTGTGGAAAGCCACTAATTGCATTAAGCAGACAGCAAACAATACCGCCGATCCGTAAAGGTGATGGCGACTGGGCTGAAAGCGATGCTGAAAATGTAACATTCTTTAAGAAACAAGTACAGAATGTTTTTTGGTCACTTAAAAGTAAACAAAGTGCGTTTAAGTTTTAAGGTCTCCTAAATTTTGTTCTGAAATGGTATTTGTCCAAGAATGTTAAAATCTTCTGTTAATTATCAACGTAATCTCCGTCTATACGTACACATTATTTACGTCGTCGCCATGGTTCCATGGCTCCCGAAAACACTTTTTTAGGGGTGTGTTTACCAACTGGAAAATCGCTAATGTAACAGGGGCTCGATTGGAAAATAAGCTGCTACGAAGAATGTCTTTTATGGTCGGAAATTCATGGAGGCATCACGTGTGAACATGTCTTGAGACAGTGCCACCCACTCAGCCCTGAGTTTGTCGGTCAGCATTCGTAGCATCCACCTTGAAGCAACTTTTCGCATTTTTAAGTTATCATGCAAAATGAATTCCACATATCCTACAGAAATGCCAAGTTTAGAGGCGATATCACGCACACTTAATCGACGGTCTGCAATAACAACTGACCCGTTCGCACAATAATGGTTTTGTTTGGGCTTTCTTTAAACTTTTACACTCACGAACGCACATTTTTAACATCCATAACGCTTTCACCGCATGTCTCACTTCATTGGCGATGAATTTCGATAGGCGTTTCACTACGCAAGAGAAGAAAATGGATGATTACACGTTGGTCTTGAACACTGAACGTCGCCATTTGAAGATACAAAACAACATTGCAATTACAGTAATTTGATCTGGGTATATTGTATGCTGCCGCGTTTTTTAAATTAACTGCATCTTTCTACTTACTCTCACCGCCGGAGACCTTAGAACTTGAACGCACCTCGTACAAGTACTCTACTATGATGATATGTACGGAACTACTCCTACAATTATCACTTCCAATTAAAATCTTTTTACAAAACGATGTTGCAAAATTGATTTCCGCTCTTATTGTCAAGAAGTCACCAGAGCACAATCTTACTACAGCACAAGTCTTAAAACGGTTGTCAAAAAGAGTATAGCGTTAATAACGTTTAATTTTAATGTTGGTTATTTTCTTGCTCAACGGAATGTCGCAGAAATCATCTTAATTCTTAAATCAGTTAAACCATTTAACAAAACTTTATTCTATAGACCGACAAGCCTCTTACAAAGCTTGAGTAAAATGTTTGAAAAACTGATGCCTGCCCTGCATGAAGAAAATATAATACCAGACCAGAAATTTATTTTTTGAAAACAGCGCTCCACATTCCGACATGTGCATCGTGTAGTAAATTATATAACATAACTATAGAGTTTGAAGCAGAACAACACTTTCTAGCTATTTTTATCGATAAAAACCAAGCATTCACTAAAGTTTGTCATGCATATACTCCACTTATACAGCCAATCTACTAACCAATCGAAATGCTATGCTCGCTACGTTTCCCGATGATACTCTCATCCTAACTGCAGATGAAGATCCTATAAGAGTAACACATAAGCTGCAGAATACCCTATTACTGTAAATGGAACGACAAAATCATCATCAACAATGCCAAATATCTGGGCACACACTTTTATAAAGCCTTACCTGGTGGACACATATATGGAAAAATCGACTATAACTTAACCTAACGCTTAGAAGCTGTTATTGGTTACTAGGTAGGTACTTCCAGATAAGTTTAGATTACACGTTGCTAATATACAAAATAATTTTTAAACCCATCTGGCTATATGGAATCCAGATATGGAAAACAGTGTCATTCTTAAACATCCATACTAGATAGGTCTCAGTCAAAAACATAAGAGCCCTGATCAACGCACTAACGATGAAATCAACATTGGCCTCAAAATGTGTTTGGTTTAACATGAAATAGACTATAAAAACGTCCTAAAAATCCTAGTCCTAAACCTATTAGACAATAGTGAGGATAACCTGAGGTTTAAGAGACACTCTACTCTCACTTTGGACTTACGCTATAGATTTATATAACATCACAAACGTATATTCTACGGTACAAGCTATAATATAAGATAAAATCAATTTACTTGTTAATATAGTCACAGAGATTTAAATTAACGTAACTGCGTTATCACATTCCACATTTTTCTTATATATAGGGTTTGCTTAATATTGTAAATAGTTGATCGTAGACAATAAAAAAATGTAGATCTGCTTATCCCTGATAGTGAATGATTTTCACTTTCGCGGATGACACAGCCACTACTGTGCTTCCACTCCAAGCAGCGACAAATTTACAGAATACAGTAGAGCCTTCAGAAAAGTAGACAACAACTTGTCAAATTAAAATCCATAAAAATAAGTTAATATCTATAACATTAGCCCTACGAAAATTCACCTTTAATAGCAATCTTATACTCTACAAAAAAAATGATAGCTATTTTTGACAATGACCTCACTTGGAAGACATAAAAATTAAACGAAAAAAATTTGACATCCGTATGAAGATAACCTGGCTCCTTTGGTGGATGTTTCAATTTAGTTTAACAGAGTGCTGTTATATAGTAGCACGACAAAGCCGATATGGACATAGGGGATCCGGTTGTGGGTGCATGAGAAATCATCAAGCGCAGAAATATTTCAACGCTTTCAAAGTACTTACTTTACGTAGTTGAAAACGCTGAATCGTATATGTTACACAAAGACATGTAAATCTCCTTGATCAAAAAACGTAGTCGAAGGTTTCTGCAACAGCTACAGTACCTATATAAAGAAGAATTTTTTAAAATATACATTATTAAGAATTACAAAAATTGTTTATACATTAGTAATATTACATATTTTCTCAAAAAGAAGACTTCTAAAAAATGAACCATCTCATTTATTATTAACAACCTGAAAGCTATCCAATAGTCGCTATATCTTTAAGAAAATGTACTTTTAATGACTTTTTTAATATAAGCAACGTAATACACGGAAACGGCAAGCAAAAATTCCCAATGCTTTTCTAAGACTAATTTATTTAAATTGAAGTTTATTTTTAATTTGTGTCGAGCTCACTGGAGCCCGCCTAATATCTGCGTATAATATTAAGAAAACACTTTTGTCAGCTTTATAAGATTACCTTCTCGGAAAGCCCCTTTAATCACCCGGCGAAATCTCATTTTACAAATTTTTTCCTACTTTATTTTTTTAATTAATTCTATTTCATAATCCTCTCTGCTTTACCGGATTAAGGCACTCGAATGCTGCCGGGCCGCTCCGGCTGGAAATTTATCGGGGCGGGGATTAGCGCCGTCTTTTTAAGTTGAAATTGTACTTTTTATCTTTCTCAACTTTTGAAATTCAAATGGCGTTTTAAATTGGGGGAGAATAATGCGCTGCGCCGGCAAACGCCGCCGCAATAACAAACATTCGGACGCCACATCCACGGGGATCGCGGGATATTGCGCCGGCTGAAGGCCGGCGCCGTGGTCCGGCCGGCTCGCAGTTCGGCAAAAGTGCGGCTTTTTCCGGGCTCTGTATTATTTACGGGCTGGCTCTGGCAGTCCTGTTATTAAAGAAGTAAATCAAACGCCGCTGCACCCGCTCCGAGGCCCCATTACCTTTAGTTGAGGGTACATGGAGAAATAATTACAGCCCCACAAAGTTCTAATTACACTCCACGGCCCTTGAGTAATTTCTCCCCGGGGCTCGTGCGCCCGGCGATCCGGCGGCCGCAGACAAATTCCAAAAACTGGCAAAAAGGCGGGCGCCTTAATGAGCCCAAAGCTCGATACTTTTGCGTAATGCAATCGCGCAAGCTGCACGAGAGCGCGATTGGATTGATAAATCAGCGGGCTTAGCCGCTGGGTGATGCGGGGGTTTCGCCGCAGGGGCGCGCATTGCAGCAGAAGCTCTCCTGCAAGATGTGCAGCTTCCTGCTTCGGCCTCCGCTTTATTTATGGGCCGCGCTCGGCGGATCCGTGCTTACTCCACAAATCAACGAACTCGCTGGAAGCGCATGTACGTTTTCTTAAAAATCAAATTTAGAGTTATGTGAACTGCCTGCACATGGAACGGCAACGAGCTTATAATACTTTATGTACAGATAACACAAAAATTGTTAATTGTGCCAAATCCACGCCTACACATTGAAAAATTAACCGATACTTTAGGCATACAGCATTTTATTTAAATTAATTTTTAGCTTTGTTTATAGGAATAACGTTTTTTAGCTTTATATATCTTACAAACTTCTCTATTAGATTAATAATAACCTTTGATATAACACATGATATAAATAATACAATAATTTTGCTAATATGCCACAAAGGTCATTATACTCTCTGATAACTTATAATTATAGTAAGAGAACGTATATATCGGAGAGCATTACAAAAAATGTTTATAAATGCGTATATGTGAAAACGTTCTGGCAAACCCCACCAAAGCGTTAAAGAAAGTTTCTCTTTAATTCTCTGTGACAAATTTAAAATATGAATTTATATTTAATCCAGCCAACCTGATTCCAAGAATTGAACTCAGGTTTTGCCTGTTACAAGCAAGATAAATAGAGAATGATGAAGGAGTAACACCTCCTAAATAAACTAGGATTCCGCTGGACCGGCTGATAGCACCCTGTAACGACTCCTATCTAGGTCTACAGGTAAAAATCTGCCAACATTCCTGAGGTGGAAGAAGTTTAAAAAGAATCCCAAACGCAAAGAAGGCGGACGAGCCAAACCGAAAAAATAGTTCTTTAAAGTGGTGAGCAAACCACTATCTAAGGAAAAAACACCCCTAATTAAAGTTTTTGGTTTTACAAGTTATGGCTTAATGACATGAGCTAGCTCTTTCTGACTTGTAAAACCAAACTGTTGAAAGATCAAAGGACAAGCCTCGGATTACGGGAGGAAACTATTATGACAGAAAAAGCTAACGGAAAATGACATTGAATTTTGCACATGGAATATCCAGGGTATAAACACAAAAATGTGAGGTTTTTGAACTATTTTCCAAATATAAAATTGACGTAACCACATTTACAGAGACATAAGGAAGAACAAAAATCTAGAGCATGCAAACTACATACAGTTTCATAGTACCCAAAGGAAAAAGAACAAAGACCGGCTACTGATATATCAAAAAACTATAAGAAGCACATTCAACACTGAGAAGAAATACATGATATTTGGGCATAACAAATGATATATGCATAATAGCGGCATATGCTCCTCCACAAAGAATTAATTTGAGAATAATTTAACTTCTATACTAGAAAAAATGGAAAAAAGGGATTTGTATTTTTAAGAGATTTAAATACAAGGTCAGGACGCAAGGAAAATTTGGTGTAGACGTAGTAAACAATAATTGGACTAGATTAATAAAAACATGCAACAGTATAATTTAAAATAACGATTAGTCATTTGCAACATCTAGATAAGTATAAATACAAATGGCGTAAACCAATACGTCGGCTAAACTCTATAATAGGTTACTTAATACAAAGACAAGAAACAAACATAAAAATTCTTGACGTAAAAGCTTTAAGAGGACCTGAGCGTGGAACACACCATACACCACTTAGAAGAAAAATATACTTGAAATTAAGAAATACCAAACTTAAGAGAAAACCTAAAAAACTATTTTAAAAGTAAAAATATAATTTGGATTTGCTACGGGACGAGACAATAAACTTTTTATATAAATTAATACTATTAAACAAAGTAACTGAAGATGTATAAGGCAGTGTGGAAGAGAGTTATAATCTAAAATAAACTACATAAAACCGCATTTGACTTGTTAGAGAGATGATAATTAAGATAAATAAGGAAATAAATGAAAAATAGAATAATACATAAAAAATACTATAAAAAGAACAAGAACTATAAAGGCCTGTAAATTATTAAAACCTTAGGCAAACAAATCGACAAACAAACAAATACACAAATGATACAAATTATTAAATATGGAAAGAAAACCTACTTGTAGAAAAAAGGCAAGAATGTATCCAACAGTAAATTATGCAAGGTTTGCCAGTTGATATTACATACAAAATAGAAAAAATAACAAAAAAAGAAAATTCAAAACTTAAACTTAAAAATATAAAAAATGATAAAGCAACAGATCCCAGAAATATTCCAAGTGAATTAATAAAAACACTCCCAGTAGGCTGATTGAATTATCAATTTTTAATAGATGCCCTATAGAACGAGAAGAAATACCCACAGAATGGATATTGGGTGCCATGAGTCATAATTAAATAGGGTAGAAAATATAGTTAATGTAGCAAAAGAACCATAAGGTTCTGGTAAACCAAGTGATGCAGAAAAGATCAGCAAGAATATAGAGAATAAAGAGATTCGCATCCTTTTCGTAGATATAAGAAAGGCATACGACGTTGTACCAATTGAAGGAAAAGAATTCCACCACCTAGAAGTTGAGGTCAAGAAATTCGTGAGGTAACAGAAAGCCGAAACTTAACCGATGAAGATTGGCAAGGTAGAATTTTGACGCTTAAACATGGTCAAGAGGTTTAACTGATGATAAAGTCCTGACATAAAGTGAGTCTAATATAATAATAATAATAATAATAATAATAATGGTAAGGCTCTACCTACGAAATAAGAGGTTAAGTTTCTCATGTGCTCGACTTTACTACCCGGTCGTCGCGCACTATCTCTGATGCGGGACGATGTGGCAAGCACCGCGGCTTAGACGACCGCCATTATTACCTTTTGCTCGAGTGAACGCAGGTACTCAATTATTTTTAGTGACTGATAAGCCACCTGCCAGACGTCAGACAGCTTCAAGGATGAAACCCGGGGTGTTTAATATAAACCAGAATTTATTTTTCGCGCGCCGCGAGATCAACTGAGAATGGCGCTTCTTCTGAGGGTTGTAGATAGAGATGTCTGAAAAGACTTATTTTTAAAGAGCACTCTTCGCTACCGCTTCTCTAGTTTCTACCGTGATGTCCGTTGCGCAACAGATTTCATCAAATTTGATGCCAAAGAGCACAAAACCGAATTTCAATTAAAAAAGAAAACAACATAAAACTTAGTTTTAAGACAATACAATTAAGATAAATCAAGTATAAGCGTTACATAAATAGTTTTTAGGAAACTGAGGAGCAGTTTAAAATGAATGTTACCGACTTTCCCTACGAACTAAAGCGACTGAACAGAATATTTGCCTTGTTCACCACCTTTTTGAGGATGACCGCTTTTAATGCAATGTCCTGGTTTGGAGAACTAAAAGAAAAATATTTCGCAGTAATTTTTCTGAAAGGAGAGGAACAATAAAGGTTTTTTAAGTTAAATTTAAAAAGCAATAAAGAAATTATAAAATGATCGAATTTCTAGCTAAATATTGGTCTTGGCAGAAAAGATGAAGACTACAATACTTATCTGATAGAAAACAAAACAAAACAATTTTTAATTTACACATATTTTCATTGCTGATAAACTAAAATACCCCCAAAAACTAGAAATCAGAAAAATTCCGATTTAAATAAAACATTGGAGAATTTGAAAAAGATTTTGCTTGATTTGTGCAATAAATATTGTTTACAATGACTTTTTGGTCCACGTTTTAGTTCATTTAAAATGGTTTTCAATATCCTAAAGAATAAACTGTGAACTTCTTTGCTATCACGCGCACCACGAAAAACTCGCATTTGATAAAAAAATATTAGAGATTGATAATGTCCGGTGTGCATAGTAGTTCTTCCGCTTTAAAAAAACTTGTTTTGTTTAATTTGCTCAAGTCTACGAGTTTGTACAAAATTCCTTGCTGCTACTTTGGCGCCGTGGCTCAGATTGGCAAGCACTTTACATTGTTGGCTAATGTTCAATTCTAACAACTCCACTATTATTAGAATTGCTTACATAGCCTTTATTTAACATCCTTGCAGCTCTAGAGGTAATTTGAACAATTTTATTTTCCAAATCCGAGTGTCTGAGAGCGATGCACCACACGGTTCAATTAAAATCTTCCTTGGAGTTTAGGTAACAGAATGCATTTAAAATCCCTTTGTATTTTCTCTAAGCATTATAATTTGCACAAAGGATTGAGAATGCTCTTAACTAGCTTAACTCTCAGTTTAACCGAAAAATAAATAATTAATTTTTAGGACCCCCTGGACCAGGCCACTGCCCTAACGGCTACTGAGGTTCAGAATAAGTTGCCCAAATTCGTTAAAAAACTGATTATTTATCATGGACTATATAACAACGTTTTTTCTGCAGTTTTGATGTATTTCCTTATAAAAATGTTTTTTTTTATTAGTAAAACAAACACTTAAAGACGGAGATTTGACATAAGGTTGCTGCCAAAGCGTTTGTATGCGAAACTAAACCAAAAAGCTATTCAGGTCTGAAGAAATATGTGTTTCTAAATCAGAAAGTAATACAGAAGAATAAATTTTTATGTTTGTATGTTTAGGTGGAATAAAAGTAGAACAGACGAAAAGAAATTTATTCATAATAAGAATGAAGTAATCGCTTCGGCGGTACATATACTAAAATTGGAATGACACAGAAAAGATTAGCTTGGTCCCTGCGCAAGGACGACACACAAAATCGCCAAGCGTTCCACATTTTTGCATGGGCCAGAGGAAGCAACAATCCCCTAACTCAAGACCAACAGCAACTTAAGACCAACGAGGTACCTACAAATTTCCTCAGCGAATCCAAAAATATGTTTTCCCAACTAATAAGTCAGAATAGCATGATACTTAACAGGATTTTCACAGTGATTAACAAAATAGCGTAAAAATGGCTACTTCACTGCGCATCGCTTTGTGGAACGCCAACAGTATCTCTAACCATATTCTTGAAGTAATAATTTTTCTACAATTACAACAAACTGGTATACTACTTATAACAGAAACTCACGCAACAAGTAGGACGGTAATTAAAATACTGTATTATACTGTATATTATGCTAATCACCCTGATGGGACGGCTCATGGCGGATCAGCTGTGATAATTAAAAATACGATTATCCACCATAAAATACAGCCTTAACTAACCGAAGGAATACAAAGTGCAGCAATAAAAGTTAAAGCCTTTCCCTACTCATTTATTATATCAGCCGTGTACAGCCCGCCAGGGCATGCCATTTCGTCTGATAAATATGAAAATTTTCTCAGTTCCCTAGGCAACAAATTTATAGTAGGAGTAGACTGGAATGCAAAAAATACAGCCTGGGGCTCTAGACTTATCAACCCTAAAGGACGCAACCTACTAAAAACAAGTCAGAGAAACAATTATGATTATCTATCAACCGGAAATCTTACCTATTGGCCTAGTGATTCACGCAAACTTCCGGATTTATTAGATTTTGCAATACTCAATCGAATAGCTAATGTATATACTAAAGCGGAGTCTAACTACGACCTCTCCACTGACCACTCTCCAGACATCATTACTGTCAGTAGAACAATAATCGCAAAAGAAGTACCTGCTAGATTATATAATAAAAATACGGATTGGGATTAATTCAAGAACCTGCTGGAAGAAAACATTAACCTAATCATTAGAATTAAAGATAATGAAGATCTGGATGAAGTAGTCCATCATCTAACGACAATAATCCAGTCAGTCGCTTGGCAAGCTACACCAATTTTTATTGGAAATCTCAGTCCTGAAGCTAATAATATTCCCCGCCATATACCAAACCTAATCAGTGAGAAACGAAGAGCTTGGAAAGAATAGCAAGTAACAAGGAACAGGCATGATAAAACAATCTACAATAGGCTTACTCATCAATTACATAATACCCTTATAGAAGCACGCAATGAAACAGTGTCGCCACTTGAGAGCTGACAATTAAAAAATAGCAAAACACGAGTTCCACAAATTTTAATGAAATGTTTATATAGTAAAAGTCAACGTTTCTTTTTACTTGTTAAAATTCTATAGGAGGATATATTACAAAATTTCGCCTTAGTGAATCTATTACTCAAAACAGTGGTTTAGGTTTTGTGATGTTTAGACTACTGATCAATACGCTGAGATCTATATATTACAATGTGTATGTGTGTAAATGTACATATGTGTGCATATATATATATATATATATATATATATATATATATATATATATATATATATATATATATATACTTAGTTCACGGGATGAACCGTGTATATTTTGGAAAAATTCTCGACGTTTCGGCATCGGCTTTGATGCCATTTTCAAGAGGTTAACTCTTCAATCGGGGTCTCAAACTGCCTACTCCCCAAGGAGAGCTATGAGCCTTTAAATAAGACTGACCTTTCGTGTGACCTGCTTGATCTCACCCACAGCCTAGCCAAATACCTTGCCAAGACTCTCCATCCTCTCACAGATCAGGCATCATCCTACGTCCGAAACTCCTATCATTTTCTAGATAAAACCTTCCCTATATTCAGAGGCGATATCATGGTCAGCTTTGGTGTCGTTTCTTTTTTCACGAACATCCCAATTCCTGATACCCTATAGTTATTAAAGTCAACGTATATTATAAATAACAATATCCTCTCCCAAATAATCCATTGTCTACCCAATACTTACTTTACCTTCCAAAATAAATTTTACCGCCAAACTAATGGTGCTCCCATGAGTTCCCCACTTTCACCTGTCATTGCTAACCTTTTTATGACCGATTTTGAAACAAAAGCCCTCCCCTCCTTTCACCTTAAACCTACTTGCTGGATACGATATGTCGATGACACTTTTATTATCTGGCCTTATGGACATGATACCCTTCCAGAATTCCTTTCCCGCCTCAACCAAATCTACACCAATATCAAATTTACCATGGAAAATGAACATAACAATTCCCTTCCCTTCCTGGATACTCTCATAACAAGAAATCCTTCTAATGACAGCTTTTATTACACTGTCTACAGAAAACCAACTCACACCAACCGCTACCTAAATGCCAAATCCCATCACCACCCTGCCAAATCCATTCGGTTACAAAATCCCTCATAACCAGATCCATCAGACTTTCCGATACGAAAAATCGCCAAACAGAAATTAAATCCATTACCACCACCCTACTGCAAAATGGATATTTCAACAAATCCTTAACTAATATAATCAAATATAAATAAAAACACTATCTCTCAATCCCATAACTTTCTGACCAACAAAAAACATTCCTAATATATGTATATATATATACACACACACACACGCGCGCGCGCGCGCCTTTTAAGGAATACTTAGAAAACCTGACACCCAATGCAGATACAAACTACGCCCTATGGAAAGCTACCAAAATGCTAAAATAACCCCGCGAGCAAATTCCACCCATTAGAAGAACAGACGGAACATGGACAAAGACAGAGAAAGATAAAGTCGAAGCCTTTGCAGAACATCTGAGAGAGGTTTTTAAACCTTTTCCACCAGCTGATGATAATGAAAACATTGAGATTAGTACATTCCTAGAGGAACCACAACAACCTGGTGAACACATAAAACCTTTAAAACTACAAGAAGTAAGAACCTGTCATTAAAAGTAACATAAATCCAGAGAAAGCACCAGGTTATGAGCTGATCACAGGTCAGGTTATAAAGGAGTTACCTCGAAAAGGAATTGTGATGCTGACACAAATTTACAACGCTGCTTGCAGACTTGAATACTTCCCCGCGCAGTGGAAAATGGCCGAAGTAATAGTGATACAGAAACCGGGAAAACCGCCAAACGAGCCTGCTTCTTACCGACCTATCAGTCTTCTGCCGATAATGGGCAAGATATTTGAAAAACTATTAGCAAGGAGGCTACAAGACATTATCGCTGAACGAAACCTTATTCCAGACCATCAATTCGGTTTCAGAATCCATCACATTACCATTGAACAAGTGCACCGAGTGGTCGACATTATAAACAACACATTTGCAAACAGAAGATACTGCGCAGCAATTTTCCTAGACGTTAGCCAAGCCTTCGATAAGGTTTGGCATAAAGGGTTACTCTATAAACTAAAAAAAGCCTCCCGGGGCATTATATAATATTCTAAAATCATACTTGCAAGAAAGGTATTTCAGAGTAAGATATGAAAACGAAGTAACAAGTTTACACCCGATAACATCAGGAGTTCCACAGGATACTATACCTGATCTATACAGCCGATCTACCGACAAACATAGACATCACAACAACAACATTTGCTGACGATACTGCCATTCTAGCGGTACATGAGAATCCCATCGAAGCGACAAATATACTACAAAGAAGTATCGAGAAATGGACAAAAAAATGGCGTATCGGAATCAATGAGACTAAGTCGAACCACATAGTATTCACCAAATGTCGAGGAGAATTACCAACAGTATCGATAAGTAATAAATTAGTTCCTACCACAGACTCCGTAAAATACCTCGGCATGCATTTAGATAAAGGGCCAACATGGCGAACGCATATCTGGAATAAACGTAAGCAATTAGATTTGAAATTCAGGAAACATTGGTTACTCGGACGGAAATCACAGCTGTCTCTCCGCAACAAACTTCTTGCGTACAATGTCGTCTTCAAACCTATTTGAACCTACGGGTTACAGTTATGGGGAACTGCATCAACAACTAACATTGCAATCCTTGAAAGATTCCAGGCGAAATTATTGCGTGCAGTGACTGGTGCTCCGTGGTTCGTCTCGAATAAAGATATTTACAACGATCTCGAAGTGCATAAAATTAGTGACGTAATTGTGCAGTTCAGTGAAAAATACATTCAACTCCAATATGTTAGCAATTACTTTACTTGACAACAGTCAGCAAACAAAACGATTAAAACGAAAAATGCCTTTAGATTTGGTGTATAGACGTTAATTTTGTAGATTGTAGGACATGACATAAGATAGTATCAGCATCATTAGTATTGAGTTATTAAGTTTTCACATAGAGAGTGCTGCTCATTGGAGCACACCTCTGCATGTCACTTGTAGAAATTCAGAAAATATGTTTATTGTTTGTAAAAAACAGATTGCATTGTAAACGTACAATAAAAAAAATATTTTGTATATGATGATGGGGTTGTTTGTTTTAATTTTGGTAGATGGTAGGGTTGCCCTTCAGTCTGCTGTTTTTAAAGTAGTTATAAATTGATTTTTAGCTTGTTCATTTTTTCTAAAGTTTTCAGGCTTATAATTTTGTTTAGATTTTGGTCAGTATGTTATTGAAATAAAACACAATTAGTTTTTCTATTACTGAGTGCAACAGTAAATTCTTTGTAGACGATTGTTATTTCAAACTCGTGAAGTTTTTTATTATGTTCGTATTTTGTACTTCGTACTGTTTAAAATATTTTTATAATTAAATTGAGAAATTACTGGAGTTGACATGGTTTATACGTTGATGTTTTTAAAAAGAGCATACATCCTCCTTCAACGTGAAATTTCTACGATATTTAGGTTCTCAAATCGCAATTATTGCAGGAATATACAAGTTTCTTTTAATTAATTTTTAATTAGATAAAATATTGTATATAAAAAATTATTTAAGGAATGCAACTATTATAAATTAATTCTTTTGTTTGTATAAAACAATCGCCAAATACAAAAAATGCAAAAACAGTCAGATTGTAATATCAATTAAAAGATAATAAATTAATATTTACATTACTAAACAATTTAAATGTTGAATTATTCCGCTAAGTAGCCAGCGCTGGTTAATTGCAGTAAGCTTGACCACGAAACGTTTAGTACACAAAAGCATACGCTACAGCAACTATTTGCACTGATGGATGCCTATTCGTAGTCCAATTAAGCAGTTCGAGTATTTAAAAAGTTCCCCGATAAATGGAACAGCAGTTTCCATAAAATCAAATAAAAAAGTTATAACAACAACGACAAATTTGCTTCGACGCTAGACAAATAGATTCTGTTGTTTTTAACAGAGCACCACATAAAAATGTATGGTAAACATTGCTACAATGAACGAAACCGAACTAAATTAGACAAAATGACGCAAAATAACTAACATAAAAATTGTGAATACATTTCCAGTAAAAGAGTACATATTAAAACTTATAAAAATGTGATAAAATAACCTATGATTTCTCTCGTAGATATAAAAACTGTTTCTCCTTTATTACACTTAAACACTTTTTAGCGTAGATATTTACTGCAACACGAAACTATGCTTAACAATAATATTAGGTTGGTTAATGTAAATTAAAAAGACAACAAGTTGGATTTTCACTATCCTACCTACCATTTTCTTAAGTTTCCAAAACAATTTCCTTTGGTAGACATATTGATTGCCAGCTTCTTAATACACCAAGCTACTTCTGTGTGAAACACTCTTGAAATATATTATACACGAATTATAAATTAATTTTAACTTCAACTAAGTATTTTTAGTCTTACTCATTAAATGCCAATTATCTTAAATAGAAAAACAAAATTTTAATTTTTTGTTCAGGATGTCACCAACAATTTATTTTTATTACATTTTATATTACATATAAATAGAAATTAAAAAAAAAAGTTTATTTACTATTAGACTGTGAATATCAACAATGTGTTGGAGTCAACATTTCGAAAAGCGCATATGCTGAAGGCTCAAAATTCGGTTACATGTTTTATACAGCTCTAAACAATAGACAGTTGGTACTTTAAGTATTTTACAGAAAAGAAGTATCTATATTGTTTCTCAAATATTGGTTATAATGAACAAATAAGTGTTGTATAAACAAATGTCAATGACCTACATCACCAAAAAACAGTACCTATTTAAGGCACTTTGACTTCAATCAAAAATAATTGACTAATATTGTACACTATATAAAATATGATCTGTGTATAATAGTTCTTAATAATGTTTAAACAACTTAGTTCACGATGAACCGTCTACTTTGAATTCGACGTTTCGGCATCGACTTTGATGCCATTTCAAGAGTTAGCTCTTCACTGGGTCTCAATCTGCCTACTCCCAAGGAGAGCTAGAAACTTTGAAAAGACTGAGCTGTGTGACCCTGATCTTTATAGGGCTGGAAGTGAAAGTTTGTTTGCGAGATGCGTTGGGTTGGGGAAAGTTTGTAGGATTAAGGGTGTTGCGTAATTGGCGGTGCGGAGCAATAAGGACTTCCACATGACAGGCAAACGCTGGCTGTCATCTCTTGTATTGAGGCACTGTGGGCGTTTTTTTATTTCAATTGCCTCACGAACTATTCTGCTGGTAAAATGGGAAATGGGGGCAATGGTTTTAGCCCCAGAGAAATTAATTTTGTGGCCTGTTTCTTTGCTGTGTATGGCAAGTGCTGAATCATTATCGCCTTTCCGTACGGCCAGAGAATGCTCGTATATTCAGTTAGACATTTGCCGATTTGTGTGACCTATGTAGGTCCTTTGGCAGTCTCCACAAGGTATTTCATACACACCTTGGGATGCATTGGGGCAGTGATCCTTTGCTGAGCGAATAAGCCCAGATATTTGGTTGTTGGTCGTAAAGACCGTGCTGATATTTTGCCGCATTAGTATGCGGCTTATTCTATCGGTGATGCCTCTAATGTAAGGTAGGAATGCTTTTTGTTGGTCAGGAGGGTTTTGAGATTTAGAGTTAGTGTTTTTATTTATATTTTTGATTATATTAGTCAAGGATTTGTTGGAATATCCATTTTGCAGTAGGGTGGTGGTAATGGATTTAATTTCTGTTTGGCGATTTTTCGTATCGGAAAGGCTGATGGATCTGGTTATGAGGAATTTTGCAACCGAATGGATTTGGGCAGGGTGGTGTGGATTTGGCATTTAGGTAACGGTTAGTGTGAGTGGGTTTTCTGTAGACAGTGTAATAAAAGCTGTCATTGGAAGGAATTTCTTGTTATGAGAGTATCTAGGAAGGGAAGGGAATTGTTATGTTCAGTTTTCATGGTAATTTGATGTTGGTGTGGATTTGGTTGAGTGGAAAGGAATTCTGGAAGGGTATCATGTCCATGAGCCCAGATAAAAAAGTGTCATCGACATATCGTATCCAGCAGGTAGGTTTAAGGTGAAAGGAGGCAAGGCTTTTGTTTCAAAATCGGCCATAAAAGGTTAGCAATGACAGGTGAAAGTGGAACCCAAGAGCACCATTAGTTTGGTAAAATTTATTTTGGAAGGTAAGTAAGTATTGATAGGCAATGGTTTATTAGGAGAGGATATTGTTATTTATATTATACGTTGACTTTAATAACTGTAGGGTATCAGGAATTGGGATGTTTGTAAAAAAGAAACGACATCAAAGCTAACCATGATGTCACCTTTGCGTAGGAAGGTTTTCAGTATTTCTAGAAATGATAGGAGTTTCGGACGTAGGATGATGCCTGCTCTGTGAGAGGTTGGAGAGTTGGCAAGGTATTTGGCTTGGTTGTGGGAGAACCGAAGCACTAACTATAGGGCGTAAAGGAATGTTCTCTTTGTGAATTTTTGGGATATCATACAATTTGGGAATTCTAAACGATTTTTCTCGGGGTATGAGGAGTTTCTTGGTATCGGGTGGTTGGAGTTAGTAATAAGGGTTTTGGTTTTCTTTTCGAGGTAGGTAGTGGGATTATTAGGTACATGGCGATAATCAGAGGATTTAAGTAAATTTGCATCTTACCGATGTAGTCCGCAGTATTTAGGATCACTGTAGCGGCTTATCTGCCTGTAAAATTGTTATATTATTATTTTCTTTTAGAGCTTTTAAGGCACGTAATTCGGAGGCTTTGATATTTGGTTTTGGTAATTCGGCTGTACGTAGCACTTTGGCTACATCTTGCCTGGTTGCAT
Organism: Sinelater perroti; assembly: GCA_036346155.1. Classification (NCBI taxonomy): domain Eukaryota; kingdom Metazoa; phylum Arthropoda; class Insecta; order Coleoptera; family Elateridae; genus Sinelater; species Sinelater perroti. The sequence goes on from JARFIY010000341.1 coordinate 4,356,618, forward strand.
TGGCCACATTTTCGGGAAGGGTGGAAATGGAGGATTCTATTTGGGATATAATTTGTTTAGTGAGAACGCGGTTTGGTGTTACAGCAAAGTTAAAACCTTTTTCCAGAGCCTGAATAGCTGGGTTGCTTGCAGGGTAGTCAGAAAGGTTATGTACCGTCGTGTTGGTCAGGGATGGTTGGGTATTGGGAATTTTACTTTGGCATAACTTGGAAAGTTTTGCGTTTCTGGGTGTCGGTTTTCTTTTCTCATATGCACGACGCTTTGTCGTGTATAATCCTAGAGAAAGCATCCCAGATAATAGGATGAATTTTGGAGGAACTTAATTTATGGAAAAGGCCATAAAGTTTCAGATTGGTATTGGCGAGGTTTTTACGGGTAGCATGGATGGAGTTTCTAAGCAGAGATAGCTCTGCTTTTTTAAGGATACGGGAGATGGTGGATGATTTCTGATAATGTTTTAATCGCAAACCAACAGGTATCACCTGTTGGTCTCTGCAGGATTTTAAGAATGCAAATATATGCAATTATATATATATATATATATATATATATATATATATATATATATATATATATATATATATATATAGAGAGAGAGAGAGAGAAAGAGATAGAAATAAAACCCAAACAATCAAATTCATAAAAGAAATTGACAAGCAAATGCAAATATGTTTCGCATCTTTTAATTCGTTATTCTTACAATCACAAAGAGAACATTTAGAGACCTAAAAATAACAGAAAACCCTACTATGGACAAGGTATCAATACTCATTTTAAAAATAAAAATTATGGATTACAGATTATTTTATGAGAAATTCTAAAATTTAATTGAAGTATTACAGCACAATAGATCAAATATAAGTTAACAAATGTAGCATAGTATGTAAAAATCGACAAGTAAACCGTTATTGAACTTTCTGTTGATAAAATAGGAATACATAGTTTTTATTATTAACTCAATTGCTAATTTAAAATATACTCAACTGAAATCATAAAAATATTTTGACAGTATGTGTAAATTATTTGGCTCGAGTAGGTCCATCCACTAATGGGACTCCAAAATTCAGTCAGGGAGGTCTTGCGGCGAAAGTCGGTGTAGTCGTCTTCTTTCGGGCTGGTGGGGTGGGTAGTCGCAGAAGTTGACTTCATTGAGAAAGGTTGTTCACCTACCAGGGAGCGTTGAGGATTTTTGACTGGATTGAAGAATTTTGATGTTTGATGGCTTACTGCATTTCAGATTTCTATGCCATAGAACCAAGTGGGCATTGTAGAGCAAAAGCTTGTTTTCAAGAGTTAATTGAGATTGATATCTTAGAAGCCAATACATGTTTTTTGCTTTTTGACTTTAATATAGGCTCTTTAGATAAATCGTTGATTTAAGTGGGACTCCAAGTAATTTAAGTTGACTTAATGTTGTTTACTTTAACTCGCTATTTATCGATCCAGATTTCTAGGAAGTTTAAATGGGACTAGAGCTTTTCGGAGGCTCAATTTTCATTATTGTCAGATGATAAAATTTCCGTATTATTGGCGAAAGTTGCGATTAATATACTGTCGGTAGTTGAGATGTCTGCAGTGTAGAGGAGATAGAGGCTGGGTCCTTTGACCAAATACGCTTCCTTGCAAAACACCAGAATTGATAGGGTGTGCTTTAGAGTTGGATTTAAAAGTATCGTTGGGTAAGGTAGAACTTAAGGATGAGAAATAATAATAAATTACTTAATACTAAAGTTGTTATTTCTATCATATGGTGTAAGCGTTCAAATATTTTGGAGAGGAGAGGTAATGGGTCGGTAAGATGTCGGTTCTTGTGATGGTTTTCCTTGTGAAGTAATAATTGTGATTAGTGCAAAGTAGGAAAGTGGGAGATGGCAAGTATACGATTATAAATTGTAGCGATGAGCATTAATAGTTTTCTGGGGAGGCACTTCAAAATATACGATAAGGTCGAAGCCAGTAGCTTTGAAGAAATTGGTTAGTTTAATTTGGTTATGTACTTCAGTTGTTGAGGTAGGTCTTAGAGGTAGGGATAGCTGTTCAGCAGAAGTGAGAAGGTCTTCTACTCCTACATCAAAAGCGACGTTATTGGATGTTAGTGGGATGAAAATACTGACAAGATATTGACCTTTTTTCATTAGAGCGGGACCAGCTTCCATCTGGTTTTCTCAAAGGTGATGTTAAAGTGATGGGCTTTTTAAATTTTTTGGTAGCCTTCCACATTATGTGACTTTGGAAGATAGATTAGAAATGTAGAGATTAAATGTTGCATTTCTATTATCTTAGATGACTTTTCGGAGACGGTAAGTGATAGTATTCAATGCAGTCTTATCTTGTGAGTTGCTGGATCTTTGCCATTTGGCATGAGTTCTACGTTTTTCTGCTACGAGTTGTCTTAGGTGTAGCGATATATTGTGTATTTTCGGTGCTATCTTGGGATTCATCGGGGAGGCCTCCCAGGCTGCTCCCTGAGTAAGGGTAGTAGTGTACTCTATTGCATTGTCGATTTTGCGAGGTGTGTGAATTTTGTGCTTTAGATTGATGTTGTCATTCCGTTTTATTAGTGTATAGTTTAGGTGGCAATGTTTTCCAGATGATCGTTGTGCTCAAAGTTATTACTACAGGAGATTTGAGCTTAGATCAGAGTTGTTTTCGGTTTTGATATAGACATCGAAAATGCCATTGGCGACCGTAAAGTCAAACGGATTAGGGATTTTACCCAGGTCCGTTGGCCAATAAGTTGGCTTGCCGGTCGAGATGTAACTCTGTTGATTCAGTTGTATAGTGTGTTACCAGGTCGGGCCCGAGCGGTGATATATCGGGCGTCGGGCCGATACGACCAGCAACGCGTGGGGCACGGAAGGCTAAAAAAACAAAGCATCGGCTTCAACTTACAATTAGAATTATATTTACAACCTTACAAACCTACTTAGCTAATTTACAAGAACTTAACCTACGACTTAATGTATGCGTTGAAACGGGCCGCGAGCTAAGTGCAGCAGCGAGGCCGGTGGCGGAACCAAGCAGCGAGCAGCAAGGGCGGTAGCGCAGCTGGGCAGCGTGCAGTAGGGCCGATGGCGGAGCCGGGCAGCGAGCAGCCGGTCCGGAAAGCGAGCAGCAGATCCGGGCGACGAGCAGCAAAAGAAGCCATAAGGGACTCATCTGGTGACACTTGAGGGTTACTTCTTAAGGGGCTGTCGACTGAGCGAATTCTTTGGTTGCTCAGGTTTTAAGGGCTCAGCCGTGCCCCACTCTGCTAGTGGAGTGCAGAGTTCAGGGTGGAAGCACGCTGAGCCCGCTGGGGAATGCAGGGCTGGCCCAGGATTGGTGGACGCCGGGAACGCCTTTGCCCTGATTGGAAAATGCCGTGACGGCTATGGTCGGTGGCGTTCGGGTTGACTCGGAATCGCTTAGCATGACGCGGCGCGGCAGGTCAACTAGCCTGGTATTGCTCACGGCGTCACAAAGTCGGCCTCAGGTAACATTCCTGCACATGGCGTCACAAGGTCGGCCTCAGGTAGCATTCCTTTGTGATTACAAATTCCAAAGGAGGGCTTTGTGTTGCACGAAAAATTCCGGACCAGGTAATATCAGCCCCGGCGAAATCGGGGCCAGGTAACAAGTGCAAAATTAGGTGGTATTTGTTTAAATTGTGATGTCATTTTTGTCAGTTCTGGTTGTGATTTGTGCGTAGGATGTGGATGGAGTGTGATTATCTAAAGGTTGGTAAAGATTTGTTGAGAGTGTGGGTAGGATATTTCTATTGGGTATGTTGGCTGTCGTGTGATTCGGCTTATTTTTTTTTTTAGATCTCTGTAGACGGTGCAATCTTTGTAGTTGTTGGGATGATTGCCGTTACATAGCGCATATGTGACAGGAGTCTTATTAGTGTTTTTGCAGGTTTTGCTGTCGTGGGTCTTCCACATTTGACAAAGTTGTAAGGCTTTGCGCAGTAACTCTTAGAATGGCTGTAGGGTTGACAACGTGTGCATTGAATTATGTCATTCTTGATTCGAAACGCTTCTATTTTGACTTTAATATTCTGGAGAAATTCTATTTTATAAATATCTTTGTTGTTAGGATTGGGTTCGAGATCGACAAAAAACATCGACAGGGGATCTATGACGTATGTTTCTTACGGTATGGCCTGATTTCAAAAACTCATCCTTGATATCCTAAAGAGGGATTGACTGATGCAAGTCTCGTATTACAACTTTGTAGGCCCTTTCTTAATCTGATACGTATGGTGAATAATGTTATCTTCACGTAAATGGTTAATTAGCTTTTTATTGTATTATCAGATAGCGATTTAGCGTAGAATCTTTTGTTTTCGATGACTAGATTTAGGTTGTCAGTCATCGCTTCAAAATTTGTGAATCCGTAGATGTATACTGGAGGAGGATTGGGGTCTGCGGACTGGGGTGGCGGGTTAGTGTCATTTGTTTTGTTAGTGCTATGACCGTTACTGTTGTTTTCAGCTAATACCATAAATGGGTTTGCCATCCTGAATGAAGGGATGCTTTTATATAAATGCGAAGCTGTTTTTTCTCCTTTTGATAACTTTTTGCCATGGGTGCATAGAGCCAGTTTCTTAATTTAAGTTTGTTTCCTGATTTGTCGCTATTGTTATTGTTAGGACTAGTTTGAGCAGGTTGGAAATAGTCTGCTGCATGGCTTTTATTAAAATTAGGATTGTTTAAAGATAGAGTTTGGAGTAAATATTGTTAATAATAAGGAGAAAATTGAGTTTGATTTTGAAACATTTGAGGTAAGTAAGACTTATCTAATTATTGTGACTGGGCATTGGTGGCAGGTGATGATTTTGAAATGCTGACATCGATTGAAAATTGTTCCAGTTGTTATTTGAATAATTGTGGGATGGACGATTATATTCTCTACTGGAAACATTTCACTACATAAAAGTTTATTAATTCAGTAATGATAAACGAAATAATTTTATTTATAAATTCGAATTATAATACCAGCCGTACAACTGTAGCTAATCTCACTTGGCCGGGTCTTAACGATAAGAGAGCGGCGATCGACACATCTTTACTTCGTGATATTCAACAGAGAAATATAATAACATGAAAAGCTATTACCAAATTGTTTATTGGTTTTATGAACCGAAAGAAACATGTCTTATGTACAGTCCTTTGGCCCAACGAACAAAAAATAAAGTTTTCTCAAACCGTAGCAATTACAAGATTGTTCAAGCTTGCTACTTTCCATGTGGTACATATTTCTCATTAGTAGACAAGAGGAAGAATTAGATTCATCACTCCATACACGCGTTTTGACATACATATGTGATATTAGATAAATATGCGTAGATACTTGTAAATGACCAAGGATTCGGATGCTGTATTTAATTTTTAGTACAATAAAATTTGTTATCTGTTGCGCAGTTTATTTGTTACGAATTACATAATGTATAATTTGTATATTATTTTTCTACTATTACTCTAGAGTTCCACGTTACTGAGCATATGACACACTAAATTTTGGTTTTAATAGCTTTAACACTGTAATTTTTTACTATTATTTAGCATGTAATTTCTTAAGTTAACTTTAGCTTAAACGGTGAATACTATGCGTTTTTGTTGAGGTTTTTCATCAATGATCTGTAAGCTTAAAGTATAAAGAACAAATATGATAAATAGATGAAATTTTGTTTTCATTATTCTTTTCGTAAAATATGAACACTGCGACATCTGTTAGGAAGATAAGTTTTAAATAACAAAATTGGCACTTTCTATTAGATGTTTTATTTTATGCAAGAAGAACGCATTTTTAAAATAAATAGTGGATGGAAAAGAAAAGGTCGGCAATCACCGTTCACTGCCTGTGAGCAATGAGGAGGTTTAGTTTTAGTAGTTATGACACAGTAAAATATGCAGCATCGCGTTTTTGCCGTTCAGTACTTTTTTTTAGAAATAACGATTCCATTGTTACTCCATTTCCATTGAAAATTCAATGTTGCGAATGCTGAGATGATCTCATATAATAGCACAATACTCCGGTGGGTTGAATCGTTTTGCACGTTTGGATCAGTTAAGAACAAGAAATCGACTAACCGTCCCAGTACGACTTACACCCCAGGAAATTTGAAGCGAGTGAGATGATGGGTTCGGTACTCCACAGTGCATCCTACACGTACAAAATTGTGATTGTTTCGAAACTGCTTTGGGCTGATTTTGTCCAATGCAAACGGTTTTGTGAAAGATTGTTTAAAATTTTTGTTTTCTTAATGGTATTATGGTAATGACTGATAAGGCAGGCACACTTCCATTTGGACGATTATGTCAATACGAAAAACTGTAGATTTTGAGCAACAGACAACCAAGGAAAATTTCACTAGGTACATTTTTATAGTACTAAAGTTACAGTTTGGTGTGGCATTTTAAAAGTACGGATTGTTTCTAAATTACTTTTAAAGAAGACTATGTCGCCACGCTACAAAATTTTGCATCTACATTTCCGGCTCAACATAAAAAAACACGGTTTTAACAATATAGAGCCACAGCTACAAGGTTAGATGCTTAGTTTTTCCAACACATAATTCCACGTTTTGGCGATATCTTTTGGTCCTCATATTTGCTGCGATTTTTTTCTTTGGGGTACCTCAAATAAAAAATCAAAAATAAAAATCTATTATAAATTGGCAATTCTGTGTGTACTAGAAGTGATCTTATGTTTGCATCATACAGTTTGACATTTTTGACGGAATAGAGACGTTATTTGCTTTGTTCTCATTAATTCTCATTAATTTAATAATTTTTTCGGCTAAAAAATATAATTAATTTGTAAACATTTTTGTGTGATGATTTTTTACGACTTTTGACTTAGATTATCTCAAGAAAAGTGCATCAATCAACTTATTTTGATATTTAGTGTTAAATCCCCACACAAAACTAGTACAAATCGTCGGTTTAATGAACTTAATTGTGTTCGTAGTTTATAGGCGGATGAATTTAAAGAAAACCATCTAAAATCGGCTGTGGTATCATCAAACACCGATGCCTTACTGATAAGGCAAGATTGTCATGAGATTTATTGTGAAATTTTGGCATTCTTAGAAATTAGTATGACTAGCATACATTCGATATTTCATAAACATTTAGCTGTGAAAAAAGTGTTGGGATTCGCATAAGTTAACATACGCTCAAAAAAGCTCGTGTCGATTGGTCAAAAGAAATGCTCAAGAAATACGATCGCGGTGCTTTAAAAACATTTACAAGAATGTAGCTGATGACAAATCTTGGATTTATGCGTATGAGCCCAAAACTAAACAGCGGTCGATTGTATGAGTTTTTTTAAGATGAGCCAAACCCACCAAACGTCTTTCGCGCGTGAAGAACTTCGAAACAAATAGTCACCTGTTTCTTTTTTGAAAAACTGGACATGTCGCTGCCATGATTTTAATAGATTGTAAAACGATCAATTCTGAATGGTACACAACCATTTGCAGGAGTCTTTAAAGAAATAAGAAACCCAACGTGCGACTCCATGTCAATACGAGCTCGCATACATCGATGCAAACAATTGGCTTTTTGAGCACTTAAAACGTTGAATTGATGAATCTTTTGCCGTACGGTTATAACTAATATTTTTTTTTTTATACGTGACCAACAAACTACGTGGGCAACGATTTTCGTCGCTGAAAGAGGCAGTTGATGCGTTCAAAACCAACGTTTTGGAAACGCCTAATTTGCTATGGATAAAATGCTGTGACAATTGGTTCCAACGTATGCAACAATTTATTGACCACCAGGGAAAACATTTTAAAAAACATTAAAAAAGTTTTCAGCATCCAACATTTGTTTAGGTTAGTTTTCTACGATAGATACCGAGCAGCCCACGTACAGCAGATGAACTGAACGTTACAATGCGGAAAGAAATTGCAACTGTGGTAGAAGAAATATTGGTAAATGCAACGCAAACCTTGAAGAAAAGGTTGAAGGACGTCATCTTTCCGATGTAATCTTTCGTAATTAAATTACACAAGCCTGCAAAATTTGGGTTGGATTACTTTTTTAACTTTCGATAATTATTTTATACGTATTTTTTAACGGTGAATCCGAAAATGAGCTTCTTCTTTTTCTATCGTCAGGATTTTCCGTAAATTTTAAAATTTGTAAAAAAAACGAAAAATTGCGAAAAAATGAGATTTCAAAATAAACTTAAAACGTTTTTTTGTGATTTATTTATTTTTTATTTAAACTATGAATTCTTATAAGTAAACAGTTGAGGTGTCTGAGGAGGAGGGCATGGGGGGTTATTGACTCTTTAATTCCTAATAAAAATGGCCACAAAATTAGCCTACATATCTATTTTAGTGCGTTCTTAAATTAACTTAATTTTATTTATTTAATTAATTTTTATGAGGTACATCATGGCTTTGGAAACGGCTCCCTCTCTTCATCCGCCCTTAGTGACAAGGTATATAAAATACTTAAAATTTTATCTTATGTCTTAAAGTTCCTTTGGAACGCGCTTTTTCTTTTACGTTCTTTATGGGGTTCATTTAAATGTAACACCCAGCAATAGTTAGCTATTATCGTGATTTTCTTTGATACCTCCTTTTTATTTATTTGATGTCTTGATAAAATCTGTCACACATCTCTTTGCTAATGGCACCCAGATTTTTAGGAAGATAGTCCAAATGTGGATTTAGGAAGGAAACCTTCAAGCTTATGGAACTGCCTAAATTTATATACCTTTGCAGCTTGTTATCAATAATTTATTTGAAGTTCGTATGCTTCTTACTGTTCAGAGACTTGGCTACTACGTATTTAAAGGCTTCCCATGCTTCTTTATCTGCAGCTTCCATTTGTTTTTCAAAATTACCATCTTTGAGAAGTTTTCTAATTTTAGGACCGGCAAAGCCACCCTCTTTTAGTTTGGCGGTTAATAAGGCTGGAATTTATCACAGATGTATTTAAAGTATTTGCCTTCTTTAATAAGACTTTGACAAATTGCTTCATCAAGCCTAACTTGATATGCAAAGTCAAAGGAGAACCTTATTCAGATCTGTGAGAGCTTTCGGAGCACATCTTTTTTACCCAATAATTTTTTCTTTCTCTGGTATCCCATTAACACAAGAAACAAGGACACTTTTTGTACCCTCCTTGCTGTCCTACGAGCATCAACATTATTTTGAGATTACTGCACGTAATCCAGTTATGATTGTCGTATTTAATTTTATCGATAACAAATTCCACATTATTGTAACACTCTTTTAAATGAACAGAATGTCAGACGTAGTAGTCATTTTGAGGCTTCTTTTGGACGAATATATAAACGGCCTCCAATCAGTACTTTCGTACAAAGTATTAAATTGACTCGAAGGTCCACGTACAAAAGATTAATTTTCTTTCTTCCGAAAAATGCAGAAGACAATTTTTCTCTGTACTTGAACTAGGGAAATAAGGTGCCAGCTGCTAGCAGGTTCTTGTCTTTGAGCTTCCAACCAAGCAGTTCTAAATATTCTTTGGTCAGATGTAAGTCTCGAACCAAATCGTTTAGTTTAAACTGTGAAAAAGCTCTGGCGCACAGCTATTTCCAAGTTCGCACACCTCGATGTTATCTTTATTTAAATCACCGTCTATTTTAAGTAATTTTTTAGTGCAATTAGCACTAGTAGGTCTGCATTATGAAGAATTAGGCGTAAAGCAAGCGTCATATTTGGACAAGCGATTCTTTTTTTATTCTTTAAATTGAAACCGCAAACACCAGTCGAACAAAAGTAACAATCGTTGCTGTTATTTCGTGGCTGTCGCCACACTGTTGGAACTCCAAATCTAAACGCTTCTTGTTCACCCTTTAACTACTGTCTAAGTCCTTTAACACAAGTGGAAAACGTAGTGAGGTGCTTAAGTTTTGGTTTGATATTTCGTTTTCACTCCAAAGTGCGCTAGGGACGCTTGTCGAACAAAACTTCTTATATTTCTTTTTTGCCTTTTCTCTATTATCTCTCCACAGATATTACTAAAAAACTCTGCAGGCCAATTAGAAAACGAAAAGTTTGGTTTATGGCCTGAAAATAAATTTTTCATCGACAGAAGCGCGTTTAATCACGGATGAGGATAGAAAACTCGATTTACGCACGAAAATATTTGATGGTTGTAACACCATTGAAAGTTTCACGATGCATTAGTGGCGCTGATAGCTGTCAATAAGCAAGTCATGTCACAACCCGTCAGCTAAGCTGTCGACTCCACGCTTTCACTGAACAGTGGAGAGCCAACTTTCCCACGTCTTGTTATCTTCAACCCAAATTATTTTGTAGATTTCCTAAAGGACATCTAGAGAGAAGGAGAAAAGGGGGCGTTTTAAAGGCCCAATGTACCCCGCAAAAATTAAAAAAAAATAATAAAAATAAATAAATGAAAAATGTAAATAAAACAGACTCATTTACAGCAATTTTGATTATAAAACTTAAAGGAGCAATAAACTCCCTCCGCCCCTCACCCGACCCATCAACTGTTTTCCTATAAGAATGCACAGTATAAGCCAAGAAAGTAATTATATTATATTTATTTATTATAAAAATAGCATTTTATGTCTATTTTTAACAATTTTGAAATTTTCCAAAAATTCTCATGTGATGGTAAAAAATGAATATCATTTTTGGATTCAGTCCTAAAAAACACACAAAACCAATTATCAAAAACTAAAAAACACTACCATCGCAGGAACTTTAAGACATAAAATAAAATTCGTACCTATAAGAACGGTACCATGGCACGACGCCGAAAGCTAACACGCCGAAACACATTACGACGAACCCTTAACGCCGAAAACCAAAATGACGAAAGCATTGACGACGAATGTCGTTATGCCGAACGGCTATTACGCCGAATGGCTATTATGCCGATTGGCGATTTACAGATAATTATATTTATTGTATTTATAATTTTAATTATAATTCTATTTTTATATTAAAACAACTTACGATTTTTTAAATTGGCAGTTATTTTTGTGGCATCTTAAATTTGGAAAAAATGTTGTTTTAATGTGGAAATAAAAATATAATTGTAACTATAAATACAATAAATATAATTATCTGTAAATAACCATTCGACTTTCGTCGTCAATGCTTTCGTCATTTTGGTTTTCGGCGTTAAGGGTTCGTCGTAACGTCTTTCGGCGTGTTGGTTTTCGGCGCCGTGTCGTGCTACCATAAGAACTGCATTTATTACAGATCGCTTTGGTATTCCTGAAAATTTATTATTTGGAAATCAAGGAAGATATGTACATTAATTTGTACTAACTTCTCTTGACCGCTTATAAATACCCCTAATTTGAAATCGTGTAATAATATTTTGGAATTTGTAGAACAATTGCGGCAACAGACAAATTCTCATATAAAATGAAAGGCTCATCACATAGAAATCCTGCAAAAAGATCAAAGAGCATAAAAATTTGCGGGCGCGAAATCAGGGCGAACACAGTTTGCCCGAATCCAGCCCAGCTCTGCAAATAAAATTTAAATTGAATATTGCGGACCTAATCAATTGGCGATTCATTACGGCGGCGGCGTGATCCGCGCAATGACACGTTTCGCGCTATCTGTCGTCGCAATGGCGGCGCCGCTTATTCAAATTGGACGCGTCACCTACATCTGCAGGGGTTATTGCTGGCCCAGCTGATTTAAATTCGGGCGGCGCCATTTTTGCCAGCGTCGTGGCGGCCGGCCGCTTAGCCGCCGGGCTAATCTGGCGTTTTTCGCAAATCCTGCTATATGCGGGAGACGCAATCCTAATTAAACTGTGTATGAAATAGCGCGCCGCGAAAATTTGCACACATTACCATAGACGGAATTAAGCTGCATCTGTAGCGCAATATGCAGTCCCATTGAAGTGGTAATGCTCGTGCATAATGGAGTCGAGCGGCGGCCGCTGCAAAACGCCAAACATGTCTTTCGGCCTGTTCCCGATAATCCTGCGGGGCGCAGAGCAGGAACCATTTGAATGTCTAATGGGGGCTCGCGCTGAAAGTAAGCGGCTGGGCCGCATTAAACTTGTATCTATTAGAAAGTGGACTTTAAATAATTAAATTTTTAGGTTGTCGAGCTTTCGAGCTTTCGGCTTCGCGCTTCCGCACGCGCCGCCTGCGAGCGGGTCGCGGTTAGCTTCCACGTCCTCGCTGCCTGGGCCGCTCCGCGCCGGAGTTATGCGCGCGAATTAGGGGTGATTTAAGCAGTACAAAGGCGTAATTCGAGAAATTATCGTGTTCTGGAGCGCGCATGCAAAGTTTTAAGTGCCGGCAGTGCCGCACGGGAATTTAATAATCGCGAGATCTCTTTGTTTCCGGGCCCTGGCACGTGAGTGACTACTTCCTCGCGAGAGCCTCGGACTGAAATAAAACGGGAAGCCGCCGGACGGGGTTAATTAAAACGCTTTTTATGCGCGCCTTCGCAACTCGTTCGAGATTAATTAGCTCTTCATTATAAATTAGTTCGCCGACACTACTTGCCGGTCTCGCGGCTCTCTGGAACTTCGGAAAGGGCGCGGAAAAACTTGTTTGGGAACTGCTTGGCGCCGGGCTGCTGCACTTTTAATTTAGCTAATTTCAAGATTCTGCACTCGGCGGGAATTCATTAACTTTGCTGCGATTGCATTCACGGCGAGATGTTTCAGTTTGGTTCTATTGGGTCGGAAATGAGGCGCATGGAAGTTAAATGCAGCAAATTATGACCAAGCAGGTGCTTAATACAACACTGTAAATTTAAATGGTTTTAGTTTCTGCTGTTTTATTATTCTATCATTTTTATGGTATGTATTTTTTCAAAGAAAAATGCAAAATCAAAAAAAGTAAAGTCACTCTGCAAATAGTAAAAATACAGACATATTATAATTTCTACTAGTACATCTCTGTATCTAGTCACATACTTCATAATTGAAGTGTCGTGATCTCATAGTCGTAATTTAGGTTGCAGATTGGGCAATATTCTTCCATTTGCCTCTGTCTGAGGCATCCCTAATATTTTGTTGATAAGGTGCACCGGCGAATTCCTTCATTTGGTAGATTCAGGATTTTGGAGAATGTCTTCCCTTCTATTTTTCCCAAAACAACTATTTTTCCTAGGTTGTCGTCCTTCCTTCTGGTGACGTGCCCTTAGGGCCATTTGAATTTTAGTCACAGCTGCTCTGAACAGTTGATCAGAATTGCAATTATACCAGTCTGTTAAGTTACGCAGCCATGAGGTCCTTCTTCTACCTACGCTTCGTTTACCCTGAATATTTCCTTGGATTATTAGTTGGAGCCACTGGTATTTCTGACCTCTTGTTATGTGACCCAGATGTTCCAGTTTTCGTTCCTTGATAGTGAATATTAACTCTGGTTGTTTGCCTATTCTACGCAGAATATTTTCGTTTCTCTCTCTCTCTCTCTCTCTGTCCAGGGAACTTTTAAAATTCGTCGGTATAACCATAACTCAAACAATTGTATTTTCTTTAGATGTGCTTTATGTAGCGTGCTTGCTTCTGTTCCATATAAAAGTATTGAGAATACGTAACATCTAAGTAATCTTATTTTTAATGCATTGTTTATATCTTTACTGCAGAAGAATTTTTTCATTTGCATGAATGCACATCTGGCTATTTCGATTCCACTTCTAATTTCTTCTGTTGAATCAATGGAACTATTAAGCCAGATTCCTAAATATTTGTATTTGTCTACTCTTTCTATTAACTTGTTATGAATTCTTAATTGGGCATCTACGTTTGGTGTTTTTGTAACAATCATGAATTTGGCCTTCTTCAAATTCATGTCTAGACCGTATCTTTCGCATACTTCTCGCACTCTTTCCACTATTCTCTATAAGTCTTCTATGTTTTCAGCAATTAAAACTGTGTCGTCGGCATTTTTTATATTATCTACTTGCTTCCCGTCTACTTTAACACCTGCTGTTTCTTCATGAAGTGCTATTATTATAATTTCTTCGTAATATATATTGAATAGAATGGGAGACAATATACATCCGTGTCGGACACCCCTTCTTATTTCGATCTCATTAGATACTTCGCTTTCTACTCTCACAGCTGCTTTTTGGTTGTAATATAGATTTTCTATTATTTGTAGGTTGTTTTTATCGATTCCATTTTCTCTTAAGATCTTAGTTGTTGGTGTTGGATTCTGTCGAACGGCTTCGCGTAGTCTATGAAGCAAACATAGACATCTTTATTAACATTGGAGAGGCAGGCGTGTAAATAGCCGCTCTCGTGGTGCGGTGTGGAAACGTAGTACGGCCCGTTTGGAACGTCAACCGAGAAGGCCCAAATCGTCCCTTAAACGGCCGTCGCGTAAGCGGATGGGGGCGGCTACCGATATCAACCAACGAGTATTGCCAAATCGCTCACCTGAATCGGCTTCTGCTTCGTAGGCGATGGTTCCACGGTGGCCACCTTGCCGCGCTGCGGAGTGCTTCTTGCGGGTTGTTAAGCACGACCAAATTGGCCGCGCTGCGGAACGTATATATGCGGGGTATTAAGACACGACCGAATTGGCCGAGCTGCGGTGCGTGAGTGTTGCCGGGCTTCGCGCCTGGCTTGGCGGTAGGTCTTTGCGGGCAATTTTCATTCGACAGCACCTTTCATATCAAAAGATGCCGCCGACGGCGTATGCAGACTTGTCGGCTGAGACAAAAGCCCAGATGCCGTTTGTGTGCGACGGCAAAACGTAGCAGATATCAAAGGCCCGCATGCCGCCGCGATATAAAGCGGTTCAAGGGCGAAAAGGCCGCCACACCAAACATCGATACTGCGTTGCATCAATACATTAAATCCAAAAAGTGCCTTTCGTGTACCAAAGCCGTTTTTAAAGCCAAATTGAGTTTCGCTAACTTCTTGTTCTAATTTATTGTAAATTCTGTTATGGCTTATTAGCAATAAAATTTTTAGCGTGAGGCTCATAAGGCCAATCGTCCTGTGATCCTTGCACTCTTGCGCATTTGGTTTTCTGGGGTTCATTACGAAAGTTGATCTCAGCCATTCCTTAGGTATAACGCCAGTTATGTACACGGTATTAATGAGATCTAATAATGCGTCATAATTTTAAAAGTTTATTTTGTATTTTGTCGGCGCCAGCAGCTTTTCTATTTTTGCTTGTTTTATTGCCTTGATTACTTCATCCTTGGTTATTAGGGGACTATTTTTGTCTTCTGAAACGTAGTTTTGTTTTATTTCGTTGTCGTCAAAGAGTTGTTGTGTATATTCCTTCCACCTTTCTAGTTTGCGTTGTAGATCTGTGATGATATTACCATTACTGTCTCTGAGAATACTTGTTTGCTTCTTCCTAAAAGTTCCAGTTAGTTCTTTTACTTTCTTATGAATGTTGAAGTCGGCATGTTTTTGTTGTAAAGTTTCTAATTCTTGACATTTTTCACTTAACCATTGTTCCTTCGCTCTTCGGATCTTTGTTCTTATTTCTATTTGAATATTTTTATATTTAGCAGAATTGGTGATTTTGTATAGTCTTCTTTCCTCCATTAATTTGGAATTTCATCGGTCATCCATTCATTCTTCTTCTGAAGCATTTCGGGTTTCAGGCATTCTTTACTTGGTTCTAATATAGCTCTTTTAATGTTAGTCCATTTCTCATTGACATCATAGCATTATCTATTATATTGTCTAGCTTTTTGAATGTCATTTATTTTATCGTGTCCGAAGTATTTCAAAATTCGTTATATTCCTGAATTTACAGTTCTTCTAATATGGACACATTAGTTCTATGTGCTGTGTTATTAATGTCTGTGGCCATCAAGATCCATGTCTCTGGTCCTTATATGGCAATGGGGAACACAAGTATTCTGACTAATTTGCATTTTGTTGTCTTTGTGATGTGGCGATCTTTCCGAATTTTGGTTGAGTTTCATAGCTGCTTTGAGAAGCGCTGTTTGTTTTTGTATGTCCGTTGACAAGTTGCCACTATTATTGATATGGGAACATAGAAAAACCATGTCTTTGACATTCTTACATCACAAATGTTAAGTGCGGTTTCTATTTTGTTGGTGCGGTCTATTACCATGAGTTTTGTTTTTGTCGATTGAGTTTTAGGCCAAACCTTAAGCTCACCTGCTTATTTATTATCTTGCCATCACTGGCCATTCCACTTACCCAACCGTTTAGAAATTTCCTTGCTATGTATTCTCCATAAATTTTGAATAAGAAGGGCGACAAAACGCAACCTCGGCGAACGCCACGTTGTATATTAAAGGATTTAGAGATCTGGTTATGTATTTTAATTATTCCTGTGCTGTTGTTATATAATTGTCTTAGTAGCATAACCAGGTGTTGAGGTGTACCCGTGTCTAACAGCACTTTCCAGAGATGTGCAATCGAAAGTCTTACTATAGCTGAAAAGCATAGATACGTAGATTTTCCGAACTTTCTTGCCTTCTCGATGATTTACCGTACGTGCACGACCGGCCCTCTGGTGTCCTATCTGCTTATGAATCCAGCTTCTTCTTTTGTCATTTTTAAGAAGTTGTTGAGTCGGTTTAATAGAATTTTAAGCATAATCCTACTTGTGTAGAAAATCAGTGGAAGAGAGACTTCTGGCTTAACCCTATGAACTTCAATCTCGGGGCCACCGTTCTGTTTTTCAGATCTCATTACAATTTTCCATAAAAGGTTAACACCTTTTGGAGTAAGTTGGTTTAGCAATTCTGTACTCACATTATCTTCTGCTGTGATTTTATTGTTTTTTACTTAACGGATAGTTTGCTCGAAGTCTTCGCTTAATATATCAAATTTCTGATTGATTTCTATGATGGAAGGAAAGTATGCGATTTTTGGTGTTGCTTTGTTTGTGTATAAGTTTTCAAAGCATTTTCGCCACACTTGCACTACGCCATCCATCTTAATAAGACTTCCCCCTCTCTTTGTCTTATATTTTTCATATTATTAGTTCAAATTCTTTTGTGATTTCTTTGATGCGCTGGAAGAGGTCTCGGTTTCGTTAGTATTAGCTTGTCTTTCGATTTTTTGATGTAATGATTTTTTCAAGTCTACGTAATCGTTGTATTTTTTGGCTCCAGCTCCTATATTGGAATCTTTGTTTTTCTGTGTTTATGTCTATTAGTCTAGGTGTCTTTTTTTCTTTTACTACGTTTTAAGTTTCGTCGGCCAATCGTTTTTTTTTTGTTCTGTTATAGTTAATAAAGTTGTTTTGAGGTCTTGCCATACTTCTTTGCTTGTCTCAATTAAGTTATCTGAATTGATTATTAAGTTTTGCTCCGCTTCTGTTCCATGTTTTCGGGTTTCAGGGATGGAGTTCTTTTTTCTATTTTTTTTTTGTTTTTATATAAATTCTGACTTTAGCTAGCAGGAGTTTATGATCACTTCCACAATCGATTCCGGGGAGAGTTTTACATTATTGAAGCTTGATTTTCATCTAGCAGCTATGAGGAAAAATCAATTTGATTCTTGTATTGTCTACGTGTAGCATCATCTTGAATGTTAAAAGAATAGACTATTGGTCTTATTTTCTATGCAGAAGGCTGTGATTTTTTGACCAGAATTATTCTTCGTGTCTAGATCGTATCTTCCGACTAATTGCCTTTTTTGCTCGTTTTCTTGCGTTTGCCCAATTTGTGCTTTGTATGCATGTTATTTTTTGTTGGGTATTTTTCTAGTAGTTCTTTCTAATTGGTGGCAAAATTAGAAATTTAATCTTCACTGCTGGATGCCGTTGGCGCGTATACTTAGTCTTGGTTTAACTTGGTTTAGCATTAATATTTATAGGAGTATTCTGGAATTGATGGGGTTACAGCCCAGTACACTTGGTTGTATTTGTTTGGAAAGGATAATCTTCACTCCTTGTATCGAGTCTCTCTAGTGTCCAGAGAAGTATATGATGTTGTTATTCTTAGCATTAAAATGTCTTTGACCTATCCAACGTGTATCCAACAGACCAACTATTGTAATCCTTGATATTTTTCGTTCTATTATATTCAATTTAGCAGGTTGTAGAACAGCACATGATACGACGGTTCTCCAATAGAAGTTATAATATGTTAATCTAATAATGTAACATGGGGTACATGTTAAGAGCGGCTGAAGTTTCATCTAGCAAACCGGTCCGGCCAGCTTGAGGAGATTAAGGCCAACCCGTCCCTCCCGTTTGTATTTTTATAAATTTTTTAAAACAAAAGTAATGGAAACCTAGGTGAGTTTAATTATCAGTCTAGAATTTTACGTTGATGTTCACATATCTTTTTTGTCATAAGTGTGTTATTTAATGTACAATATAATTATTCTACGGTTTATTTCCATGTCTTCTTTTCGTGTTTGTGTATGATTAATCCTAAATACTTAAACGTTTCTATGTGTTCTACGTTTATTTCCTCAATTTTAATCTTTGTTTTTGGATCATTTTCTTCTATTGCCATCACTTTTGTATTGTCAATATTTATTTTCAAATTTCTCTTTTTTAATTAGTACTGCATTCCAAACCATTATCTTTATTATTAATTTATTTTTGTTCTTTGCATCAGCAAGGTACTCTCTGCCATTCTCAATATTTTCATGTTCTTACATCCTACTTGTAGTTTCTTTGTTAATACTTTAATTTCTTTTAAGACGTCGCCGAGTATTACCACATTTTTGCTCTCTGTATGCTATCAAAGGCTTTTTCCAAATCTATAAAAGATATATATGTATTCTGTTCTTTCCTATTAATTGTTTCATTGTAAATATATGATCTTAAACTCCTTTTCATTTTATATACCCGCCATGTAAATCTTCTAGGTGTTATTTAAATGTTATTTCTAGCCGTTTTTCAGAATCCTATCATATATTTTTAACATACTACTGAGAAAAGTAATTATTCTGTAGTTTTTATACTCTGCAGAATCATTTTTTATATATAAATAATAGTATTGCCACCTACCAGTCCTTTGGTATTTTTTGTTCATTTCAAATTTTATTAAATAATTTTTCTAAAATTTCTATTCCGTTTTTATCTTGGTTTTTATTATTTTTGCTTTATGCCGTCGTGTGCTGCCGTCTTGCCTCGTTTCTGCATCTTAATGGAGTCTAATATTTTTTCTTTCTTAATCGCTCCATTTTATACATTCCTGGTATTTTCAGATTTCCTCAATTTCTTCTGTTGCTTACCCGTAATTAGTTGCTCTGTATTCGCCATTTTTAGAAAATACTCTTTCCATCTGTTCAATATATACTTATCTTCTTCTAAAATTTTTCTAATTAATAATTATATGTATCTATTTCTGTTTTGCTTGCCTTTTCGTAGGGTTTGTAATATCCTATAGAATAAATTTTGTTGCCTTTTCTATCTGGTTCCATTTTTTTAAATACTCTCAAACTTGTTGTTTTGCTTCTTTCACTCTTTCTTTTTTTCGTTGTTCTTTTCACTAAGATATTTTTCTATTTTTCTATCTTCAACTCTACTTTTTTTTAATTTCTTCATTACATCATTTTATTTATTTTTTGGTTTTGTTTGTTTTGTACTTTGCATGTTTAAGCTTTCTCTAATTTTCTTTATTTCTGTTTACTTTTTCTTTTATATATTGGTTATTTCTTCGTCTTTAATTTTATATGTCCTGATTATTTCTTTTATTAGCTTACTTTATATTTACTATTGTCCTAGTATTTTCTTTTGTCTTGTTTTTATTTTTATTTTTGTTAATACTAGGTAGTGATCAAAATATATTTTATATCCTCTTCATAATAGTGTGTCCTTTATTTCTTTTTATAATTCTTATTAACTATAACGTAATCTATTATTGATTTTTTTTTTACTTATTAATTCTCGGGTATATTTATGCGTATTTTGTGGTTGTAGACGGTGTTTGTTACTATTAAATTGTTCAGTATAAAAAAGTTTTTATAATATTGTTTCCGATTATTCTTTCTAAAACTAAATTAAACAACGTACTTGACATCCTTGCTTCAATTTGCCTACTCTCACTTTACTGAATGTCTCTCTTAATGTCCATTGGAATTTGCAGAGACAATTAAAGAGTTTTTGGGTTTTTACTACTTTTGTTTTTCTTATTTTGTCGTACGCTTAATGGAAATTGATGCACAATGCGTATAATTTAATATTACTTTTTTTGTATTTATTTGATAGTAAAGATGCCTTTTGATGATCTTTGGCATCAAATAAATTGAAAACGAAAACCTGGAAACTCAACAGCAGAGCATAAAAGATGTATTAAACAAGATAGGGGTCGATGTTACGTCAATGAATGATATAACTGACATCAAAAAATAGGAAAAATGGAAGAAAACAAACTCAGACTGATTATGATAGAATTAAGAAATGTGAACAAAAAATTCGAAATATTAAAGGCAGCCAATAACCTGAAAGATACAAAGTAGAGAATAAGTGAAAACTACTCCAAGGAAATACAATTACAAAGAAAAAAATTACTAATACACATGGAAGAGGCTAGAGCCCAAGGTAATAAAGCAATAGTTAAATATAACAAACTCATTGTTAACGGCTCAGCTTTCACTATAGAAGACTTGGAAAGATGGGAAAAAGAACAACAAAACGAAAATGGGGTAGGAACATCGGGTAAAAGGGTAGGAAAAGATTTAGCGAGGAAGGCTAGCGAAAGATCCCCAACAGAAGATGACGGAAGAAGAGATGAATGGCTAAAAATAACCAGAACCACAAGATATATTCCAAAAAACTGTTAGCCCAATATCATGATATCAGACAAAAATGATGTACGACCCGGTAAACGAAAAAGGACCTATGTAAAAACGCAACAAATACAATCAACAATTGGAATCTAGCCACATGGAACATAACCACACTAACAGGTAAAGAAGTAGAACTAGTAGAAGAGATGGAAGAATTTAATGTCACTTTACTTGGAATAAGCGAGAACAAAGATGATAGGGCAAGGAATAAAAAGTCTAGGAAACAATCACACTATAGATTACTCAGGAGTTACCCCAGGAACCAGAGCAAAAGAGGGCTTGGGCATTATAATTAAAAGTGAACTAATTAAAAGAATACTAAATTACAATCCTGTATCAGTAGAATAATAACACTGACGCTCGTATTAAAAGAAAAAATTACAGTCATACAGTTATATGCACCAGTAGAAGGGACGGAGGAAAAATATTACGAAACATTACAAACAACAATAGATGAAGCAAGAGATTTATCTGACAAAGTAGTTTTGGTAGGAGACTGGAATGCTCGAGTAGGTAAAGATCCAAACAAAGGTAGGTAGTTTAAGAAAATATGGAGAATTGACACTAAATAGAAATGGAAATAAAATGCTAGAATTTTGTATCAGCAATAATCTGAAAATAGGAAATTCATTTTGGTACCAACCCCTAGAAGACCGGTACACATTCATAGCAGAGGAGAGAAACGTAAAGAGTATTACTGATTACAATGAATACACCCAAGATATGGAAAATAGCATTGAAGAAATAGCAGTACGAAGAAAAGCAGAACTAAATACAAATCATAGACTAGTAATAGCAAAAGTCGAGCAAGCAATCGAGATAGAAGAAGATAATAGCGAATTCACAAGAATCAATATAAGACGAATGAAAAATGAAGAAATAAAGATAAAATACGCAAACGAAGTAGACAAAATATTACAAACCCAACAATTATCCAACAACTGGTCACTAGAAAATAGATGGAAAAATCAAAGAAACACTATTCAATGCGACAAGAAAAATATGCGGGACGAGAAAAATAAGAAAAGGATCAAAAAGCACCAAATGGTGGAGCGAGGAATTAAGGGAAGCAGTTAAACAGAAAAAAACAGCATGGAAAAGATATCAAATATCAAAACAAAATGACGACAAAATAACATAAGATAGGCTGAAGAAAAAAACGGAAGAAATGGTTAAAAGAGAAAGCTTGGGAAGATTTTGGGAAAGAACTTAGCGAAGGCTTCAAAAACAACAACGGAATTTTCTGGAATAAAATTAAACAACTTAGGGGTAAAGGTAAAAAGGAACTAAGCGGAATAAAAGACGCAAACAATATACTACTAACAAAGACGGAAGAAATTACCGAAAGATGGAGAAAGTTCTTCTCCAAAAAGATCGATGCCTATGACCAACATGAAAATAAAAATAAAGAAACGAGAGAGGCAGAAATACCTGAAGAAGATTTAGAGCAACACAGTATAAGTAAAAAAGAAGTATTAGATGCAGTAGCAAAAATTAAAATAGGAAAAGCTTGCGGAGAGGTTAATATAGAGCCAGAGATGGTCAAGTATCTGGGAGATATTGGATTGGACGGGATATGGGGGATATTTATGGAGGCATACAAGACAAACAAAATTCCGGAGGACTGGGATAAAAATCTAATACTTCCCATACACAAAAAAGGAGAAAAAACAAATTGCGAGAATTACAGAGCAATGTGTCTATCATCAGTGATATACAAAACATATACAAGAATAATAGAACTAAAAATCAGAGCTTCCATTGAAAACAATCTAGCAGAGGAACAAGCAGCCTTTAGACCGGGCAGGCAAACAAACGATAACATATACATTCTAATAAATATAATAGAGAAAAAAGATGCAAACAGGGAAGGAACTATTCATAGCCTTCATAGATCTCCATGCAGCATTTGATACCATTACAGAGAACAATAATTGAAGATTGTCTGGAAAAAATACAAACGCCCAGAAAATTAATAAATCTGGTCAACTCTGTGTATGAAAATGCCAAAGCCCAAGTACAAATAAACCGATCCAACAAACTTAAAATAAAATTAGGAATCAAGCAAGGGGGCAGCCTGAGCCTCCTTCTAGTCATAATTGTCATGGATAGAATTCTAAAGAATGCCAGGAATAAAAGCAAAGGTTTAGAAACTACAATAGGGTATAGCAACCTGAGGCCAGTGCAATTGGATGTTTTAATATACGCGGATGATATACTGTTAGTGGCGGATAACAAAAAGAAAATGCAAGAACTAATTAATATATGGATAGAAGAAATTGAAAACCTCAAGATGAACGTAAATATAAAGAAAAGTAAAATAATGATACTCAACAAAATGAATATAAACGATACATATACTTTTAATTACAAAGGAAGAATATTGGAAAAATTAACAACTATGGAATACCTAGGAAGCACATTCACCGACGATGGTGAAATCGACTTAGAAATAACCAATAAAATTAGGAAAACCAACATGGTATACTACTCATTAAATAAAACTATCTTTGGAAAAAAAAAGAGATAAATAGTAGAAATGAACTGAAAATTTATAATACCAATAAATTATTTATAATCCCCAATACTGACATACTCTAGTGAAACTTGAAATATACTTAGTAAGCATAAACCCAAACTGACTGCCAGCGAAATGACAGTACTGAGAAAAATTGCAAACATATCTAAAATAGACCACTTAAGAAATGAAGATATAAGAGAAATGCTACAGCAGGAATCAATCTGTACGAAAATAGAAAATAAGCAGTTAGAATGGTTTGGACATCTCAGCAGAATGCCGAATGAAAGAATACCCAGGAAAGCAATAGATGCCAAAAATAGCAGAAAAAGAAAGAGAGGACGACCCAGGCAAACGTGGCTAGAACAAATTACCAAAATAGGAAAAAGCAGGGGCAAAACACTAATTGAAATGAAAGAGGACGCGAGAGACCTTAAGAAATGGAAATTATGGATAAGAAACTAACCGAAGGACAACCCGACACCCGTCTAGGGTAAAAGGGTTAAAGAAAGAAGAAGAAGAAGAAGTATTTATTTGATAGTAAAGATGCCTTTTGTACTGATATCACAGTAAGTTGTTCAATGCATTTCTAGCTAAGATGATTCAAACCATTGGTCTAAACCCCTCTACAATGCACCAAATTATTTGTGTTTAGAGATCTTTTTATTTTCCATACCTTTCCTTGCAAAAATTTCTTACATTAAATATAATATAGAAAGCCTTAAAAGGTGTTATAAAAGTAAAATTAAGCATTTCTTATTTAAGTATATTTTTATGTACGAAATTAAAATCCATAAATTACTAGGAAAAAAAACCTAAGAAACGATTTTGATGGAATGTATTTATATATATTTTTACTTATGTTTTATGATTTCTACTAATTAATTGATTATTACTAATACGTAGAGGCAAGATTAAATTAATGACTTTAAATATTTCCCGAATAAATAAAACTTTTCAGTTAAATTTAACTACTTCAAAGAGAACTAGCTTATCAAGGAAGCAATTTCCAATAAGAGTTTTTTGAAACTTAACTTTAAGATAAAAACGTAGATGTAGTTAATTACCAAGCAAAGACTAAAAAGGACCCTGATAGAAAAGAGAAAAATGGCACTAAAGGAACAAAACGGCCTTGTTTTTGACAATGCTAACAATTTATCTCTTTATCTTTTCTCTTAAGAACTTCAACGATTTCATGTTTGCAAAAAATTCCTATATTCTATTATATTATTATATTTCTTTTTCATATACTAAAAATTACTGAAACCTCTCTTGATTAAACTTGAAACATTAAGAAATAGTACTAATTGTAAGTCAAATTTAAATACTCCGTACTCTACAGAAAATCTTAACACTTTTTTTTGGTGAACCCAACAGAAGTTCAGTTTTTCCAAAAAAGGTAGTTTTACTAATATACGGATAATCAAAAACAGATAAGCTCAGTACATGAAATCTTCGATTGTACCAAAAAACACATCCAAAAAATGTGCTACATTAGTAAGTGGCGAAGCGAAGCGGAGTCACTTACTAACTTCATGTTGTCCGTCCGTCTGTACGTCCGTCTGTCCGTCCGTCTGTCCGTCCGTCCTTCCGTCCGTCCTTCCGTCTGTCCGAGTAATAACTCGAGAACGGCTGGGAATTTCCAAATTCTGTTTTCACCAATCGATAGGTGACCAAAAAGGCTTGTTTGCTGGTGATTTTGAAACTGATCGGTCAAAGGTCAGCTTGGTCAGACTGCTTCGCCACTTCGCATGCCTTGAAAGCTTTGCAGTTTTATTAATATGTAAATCATCTTTTAATGTGGTTTATTAAATAAATATAAGTAATATTAGCCTTCTACTTTTGTGCTTGTCTTCCTCTTAGACTCTTAACCGCATTCCAGATTATTTCGGCTTTCCTATGCAAGCTTTCCCCTTTTCTTGTTACTTTTGTCTCTTCTTTAACTTTGTGTTGTTTTTTGAATAATTTTCTTTGTTGCTTTTGCCCTATCGCTTATATAAATGTAGTATACGTTTCTCTTATTTTTATTATTATTTGCTTTCACTAGCTGCATCTTCTCAGGTTTTAAGTTTTGCTCTAGTGTCTTTATTACACATACTTTTTTAGCTATTTGTAACATTGTCTCTTAAAAGCAGGTCTATGTTTTGTTCAATTTTTTTTTGTTTTTCTGGTTTCTCCTTATAAAGTAATCTTTTTGTAATAGTTTATTCATAAATATTTGTTATTTTTAGATGTTACACCTGTTCCAACGTTATTCATATACAAATGCTTGATTGCTGTTGGATTGCTTCTTGTATGTTAGTAACCCAAATCATCAATCCGCGTTTAGTATTTAATTTGGCACCCATAGTTAATTTGACATCATAAATGGCGTATTTTACATTTCAAGTGTAGTGCAAGTAAAAATAATGTCTTATGTCTAGCTCTCTGAAACTTAAAAATTGAATTTGATCTGGTGCCTCAAGGACACATATATGACGTCTTTAGAGAAATTTAGATAACCCCTAAATTGCGGAAAGTCATACAAAGTCTACGCAAAAATAAAAAAGATAGTTAAGAGAAAATGGAAAAAGATCAAAAAATTTGCAATAGTTATGAAAATTAAGCAAGATAACCTGAACCCCTTACTGTTTGCCATATATATAAGAAATTTAAGAAAATATAAGAAAATCAGCTGTGAACATTACAACTTAAACCCTATACTTCGACAAAACCTACGCGGACTACATATGAGTCATATAAAGATATCCATGACAACTACCTGGAATAAAAAGAAGTGATTATAAACACAAAATAGAAAATAATAGCAAAATTATGCAAAATTAAGATCAATATAAATATAGAAGGAAACGTTTAAAATCTATTATATACTTACGAATATCTAGGAACTGTAATCAAAATGTAAACGGACAATTGGATAAATAAATAACAAATAGACTATAAATACATTATTAGGGAAGAAACTGAATACTTATATAAAATTATCTGCACTCCCGTGTGTTATATGCAAAAGATTCATCATCAATGACAGACAAACATGAATTTAAGTTAACCGCAGCTGAAATAAGATACGAGTTGTAGGAAAAGCAAGAACAGAATCCAAAACTGAAACATAATGATGATCCCTAACGCGTGTCATAAAAAATAGCTACAATGGTATGGCCGCATGATTTGGGAAAGAAGGTATTTTTAAAAAGATGTGAGGATTAAGAACCAAGATAAAATTTCGAATAGAATGGCAGCAGACATCAGAAGAAGAAACGAAAAGACCTGGTAGCAACTATAGAAAATATAAAATGCGGTTCAATATTCCAACATCATGATATAAATGAGAAAAGAGAAAGTAAGTTTTGAGGGATATAATAGTCAATTCGATTTTGAATTTATTTAACATGCTAGTACTGCAAGGATGTACAGGCTAACTTATTATACTAAATAGTCATGTAATTTGTATCTATAAAAGTACTTAGAAAAGTTGTGTTATAGTATCAATAGACATTTCTTAAATTAACTATCTAGATTATCATATACAGTATATATATATGCTACCTCAGATCCTTTAAAATTAAATATTGTACATCTTAATAATAGAAATATACAATAAATAATTTGTAATTTTTGTAAAAATCTTGTTTATGATTTTCAGACTGCCTCCTGTAGATTGAAACTACCGGACTGCTTAGCCAATAGTGTATATTTTTTTAATTTTATTAAACACATTTTAGATTACATTATTAAATTAACGTAACATTTACATTATTCATTAAGTTATTTTACGTTCCAGTTGGTGATTTGCATTATATTTTAATTTAGAAAATTTATTTTACCAAAATTTGAATAATCATCAGTTAAATCCTATTAGAAATTAAATTATAAGTGTAAGAATACCATTAAGAAATTATGGTGGTTCGAAACAACTTCAACACTTTTAATTTAATTATGCAAATTACTAAAGTACCATTGCAAATATGTTAGTTTTCAATAATTTGTAAATAATTAAAAAAAAAAACGTTGTGGAAACATGCACAATTAAAGTTTCAGAAGACAAACACTGTACTAACTTTATTATATGGTAGTGAGACATGGACCCTGAAAACCCAATATACGAGGGCAGTTTGATAAGTCAGTGGCTTTTTGAATAAAATATATTTTTTGGCAAAAAAGCATTTTATTTCTCAACATTGTCTCCTTTTAGCTTGATATAGCTAGTCCCGCATTTTTCCATTTTTTAAATCCCTTCCAAATAATAGGTTTCTCAAGGTCCTTAAAATAAGCGTTTGTTTCAGTGATGACCTCTTTATTCGACCCAAATCTCTTACCGCCGAACCATTTCAGGTTTGGAAACAGGAAATAATCGCCAGGGGCTAATTCTAAAGAACATGCTGTATGAGGTAGCAGTTCGTAGCCCAATTTACGGCTTTTGGCCATGGTGACTACACACGTGTGCACTCGTGCATTGACTTGGTGGAAGAGCACTTTTTCTTCGCCAAATGCGGTCGTTTTTGCTTCAAATCAATGCGAATCTGCCCAACAGTTGTGAATAATATTGGCCGGTGATCGATTTACTCTTTTCAAGGTAATTGATGTGAATCGCACCTCGTGCATTTCAAAAAACTGGCGCCATGACAATGTTGGCCGACAGACCCACCTTAGCCGTCTGTGGTGCACGTTCATCTAAAAAGTCAACTACTTTGACTGTTCCTTGGTCTCTGGTGTATTCTGATGGATTCATGTTTCGTTCACGGTTACGAAACGGCGCAAAAACTCGTCCAGATTGCGGTTGAACATCGCCAAACGCTCCTTTGAAGTGGTCACCCGGTTGCTCTAATGGTCGAGTGTCGGCAGTAGCGGCACCTATCGCACGGATAGCTTTTTCATGTGCAAATATTCATGTAAAATGTCATATACCCGCTTAGTTGAGATGCCTGTAGTCTCAGTCACCTTACGCATTTTCATTCTCTGATCATCCAATATCATTCCATGGATTTTATCGACGATTTCTGGCTTGTCGATGTCTTTTGGGCAACGTCAACGTCCGACGTCACTTATGCTGGTACGACCACATCTAAATTCAGTAAACTACTTCTTAACCATTGAAATTGATAGTGCAGTCCCCATAGTATTTATCAAGCTTTTCCTTGATTTCATGATGGTTTTTTTTACGCAAAAAATAATGCTTGATGGGCACACGAAATTTACCTTTTTCCATTTTCGTTAAATTCACAAGATTGTCCGCTTGCTTAAAAGTTGGCAATAGTCTATTAACAGATATTAGTTGACAGAAGCAATGTTGCGTTTAAAGTTACTACGCGGGAAATTTAAAAAGTCACTGTATTATGTGATTATGTATCCAAAATTTGACCATATAAGAAACAAAACCATCCGTAAAGACTTTAATAACTTTGCGTAACCGAAAAATCAAAAATATAGAACGACATGGCACCTACACCTTCCAAGAATAGATGATAATCACATTCCAAAACAGACCCTGGTCTTACAAACCAGTGGGCAAGAAAAATGCAGGACGACTAAAAAAAGAGTAGGTCGACTGATTGAAACAGACAATAAGTGTTAAAGATGATAATAATTAATACATTTTAGTATTTTAGGTTCTTCTAACACTAATCAATATTATAGAGAAATAATGTGTTACAATAAAAAATTATTAAAATATTTAATATACAACTGTACTTCGTAATAGACAAAGACATAGAAACCAATAATACAAAATAGCCGTAGTATTAAATAATAGCTATTTTATTATTTTGACATGGTATAGAGTAAAAGAAAATAAAACACTGTCTCTAAAATTGTTATTAGTACCTATTATACCTTATTATTTCCTCTCAGACACGATTACGATTTACCTAAATTAACCTTTATTTACTTTAAATTTAGATTTTTAAGCAGTAGATAACCGTGAATGAATGTAGCAGCTTAGAACTTACAGTTTTAGACAAAATTAAAAAAAAAAAAAAATAATTTTATTATGTGAGCAGGAGACTAAGCTACAGGTAAATTTGAAGAAATAGAAATGAATGCAGTGGTAATAAAATAATAAACTTACATCCACAAAATAACTTGAAAGCAGCATATAGCTTCTTCTAACATAAACACATTCACAGATAATTTTAGCAATCAGAAAGTTAAAATCAATTATAGATTACATTATAGTAGAACAAGATACTAACCTCGACGTAGCGGATGTCAGGAAAGCGGTATGCAACATCTCAAACACTAGGAAGAAAAAGAAAATATTGAAATATGCAAATGTTATTTCTAAAACATCAAAGAAGAGAGTATTACATATTTTATAAACAAAGACTATATCAAAAATTACAGGAAAACCAACATAATGATATAAAACAACTTTGTTAGCGTATTAAGAGATTGCCGCATATAGAAACAAATAAAACAGTTGGAAAAATAAATAGTTAAAATAAATAAGCGAAAATATGTGATGGAGTGAAGAAATT
Source organism: Sinelater perroti (assembly GCA_036346155.1). Taxonomy (NCBI): domain Eukaryota; kingdom Metazoa; phylum Arthropoda; class Insecta; order Coleoptera; family Elateridae; genus Sinelater; species Sinelater perroti. The sequence goes on from JARFIY010000341.1 coordinate 4,386,290, forward strand.
AAAACTAAAGGAAGAAAAATTCTTATCTCAAATGACTAAATATTAAATCAATCAAAGCAAAGAGCAGTGTATAAAAAAACTGAATTAAAAAACTTACGTTTAAAGAGGAAAGAAAAACTGATGGTATAAATTGCAGTCAAGCACAAATGTTCGTTAGAAGACACAGGTGCACAGAAGCCTGCAAGTTTACCGACGGCATATATAGGAAAAAAGTACCACACCATAAAGCGGAAGATTAAAGCAAATTTCTGGCAAGATGATCATGTATGAATCATGCCTGGCCCAAGACTAACTCAGAGTGAGCGGTTGATTTTATAAGTTCTCTAACCGATAAGGTTTTGGAAACATATAAAATTCAGGAAAAAAGAGGAAGGTATAGTAAAATAAAAAATTAAAAAATGTATAACATTCTCGGGCGGAAATTCACACATTGAAAGAATGGAACTATCGGATATGGGAGGAGTTCTGCGCAGAGTTTTCTAAAACAAGATTTAAATCTTAACCAAACACAAACAGTAGAAAGAAGATAAATTGGAGGCAAAACTAAGGAAAATTATTAATAATAGAAACATGGAAATGTAAAATTAACGATTACAAGGAAACAATAATAATGTGAGCAAAAATAATAAATCAAGATATAACCATATTAAGAAAACCAAGAAGCAAGGATGAGGACAGGTAACATACGCGAAGTACATACACCTGTGAAGTTCCAAAGCAAAAGAGTAAAACATGAGGTATTCGTATTTATCAAAAGAAGTAAATAAAAGAATAATAAAAATTAATATAAAATGATATAGACAAAACACAACAATTATAAAAGTTTGTTAATATCCTAGACGAACAAATAAAAACTATTATTCGCCAGAATGAGCTGATACTAATCGGAGTCTTGAGCAGCAGAGAGAAATAAAGAAAACGATACGACCCTTGGACAATTTGAATAAGATAAGGTGAATTAAAATAAAGGAAATGCAGAAAAAGTAGATTAATGATAGACAATTCCTTCATTTATCATAAAAACATTCACAGATACTTAAATTCATTCAAAATGAGAACTAATGGTGATAGTAAGACGAGACCCGAAAATAATAAAACATGCAAAAGCATACCGTCAACCAGAGTACAGCACGCATAACGATATTGTTATAGAAAACTTTGTTTGCAAGGGAACAGCGAAAAGTAGACGCGAAAAAGAAAATGAAATAGAGAAGTTAGAAAAAACATGGGGCCGGCGAAGAGATTGCTCTGTAAGCAATCCCAGAACGAACTTAAAAGGACCTTTCGATTTCGATTTCGAATTTCGAAATTCGAAATCGAATATCTCGAAAATTATTCGACATAGAATTTTTTTAATTTCGAATTCGAATTCAGCGTAATATTTCCTATAAGAATCCATTTTCAAATTTAAAAAATCTCAATTTTTGTGACGCACCGACAGACCGACAGACAGCCATATAGAATTCAGTAACGAACTTTTTAAGTTCGTTGATAAACGGCACAAGTTATAAAAGTGAACTATTAGAACATTAAGTAAGAAAAGATTGACCAGTTAGACAATGTATGTAGAAAAATAACTAGTGCAACTAAATTTGTTAATATAAGCAAGCCTAAAGAATAATTTGCAGCTTAGCGGGTAATAACATTTTGCACTCAAAAAATCTAAACTTCCGTGGTTTTTTAAGGATTATAATATTTGTATAAAGTGTGTTACATTTATTAAGCAACATTATAATTACATACAACAATATCTTCTGCTATATCAACAATAATGTTTCCATTTTCGGGACCATCGACTAGACTGTAACATTGAAGAACTCGTTATTTTGTATAAATCTCCCAAGGCAGCAAGTAACAAGATCATCATAGCTTAGCTTTTTGTAAATTGACTTAATTGCATTGGAAACTTCTACAAGAGTTGGCTTATTATTAGTGGTTCTTGCTTTTTCTATGTGCATCATAAATTTTCCCTTCAGGTGCTCGAGGCATGCTAGAAGGAACCGCAATCGGATTACGAAAACGAGATAATACAGAATTTTCCCCGCTCTGAAACCACTTTTATCTTACTTCTAGGACACTAAGGCATTATATAAGCTAATAACAAAAGTGTTTTGAAACTGTAGAGTGCTGTTAGCTCTTGAAACAAACAACAAAGAGCCAGCACCAGAAGAACCACCTAAGAACACTTCTACAAGTAGAAATACACGATCTATAGCAATTTAAGAAGGTACCAAAAGAAATCGAGGTTTTAATAATAGTAAAACGCATTAAAAATACTAAAAATAAAGAATTAGCAAAACCAGAATAATTAGAACAGAATTAGTAAGATGTTTTGGAATTTTTCAATAAATAGAAGAGAAGAGATAGATAGAAAGAGAAATTTATATATTGTATTGATACATAAAACTAATAAAAGAAAGTATACCATAATGTACAGGATAACAAGTATAGTATCACCAATGGTGATGCTAATGGGAAAAGTTGTATAAAATAAAATGGAAGAGCATACGAAAGAATTTAGTGAAAAATAAAATAGATTTAGATCGGAAAGGTCATTTTTGGACACTATCTATTGTATCAGACAAGTAATAGAAAAGAAACAAAAGACATTTGAAGACTTAAAGAACGCATACGATTATGTTCCAAGAGAAAAAGAAACAAGAATCAATGATAAGTGCGTCAGAGTAATCAAATAACAAAACACAAAAGCCCGATTCGAAATGGGAAATAAGCTAACAAAACCAATAGAAGTATGTGAAGGATCGAAAAAAAACTATGATATATCAGCCCTGCTTTTCCAAATACGCTATGCGTGTTAGGGGAGTCGCACGTAACTAATAGATAGGACACGAAACAATAAGAGCCTATACAGTATACAGATAAAGTTTTCCAAAAGTGATTTTAGGATTTCAAGTGACTATAACTACACAGTGTATATTTTGTTTCGGGTAAAATTTCATTTGCACTTTCGCAAAAACAGCGCATTGCAATCATAAAAACTTATTATAAATATGGTTAGCCCTTCCGAAGAAATAATTTAAAATTTAAAGAAACGGCAAATCACAAATGGCGCATCAACATCTGTTTTGTTACTTGGATATTAGAACAAAGCACAGTTTATACATAAAATTATCTTTAGAGATTAGGCTCATTTTATGTTACAGTTAGTAAACAAAATTGTCGCATTTGGGAAGCAAATTTTTGAATATTTCACAAATGGTAACTTTATGTGCAGAAAGGTACGATTTGGCGTGGTTTATTTTCCTGTGAGGCCAATCACAAAAATGGTGTTACGGTAAATGCATAAAGTTATAGTACGATGATAACAGATTTTTTGTATGGCTTCAACTAAATGTAAATGACGGTGATAATGTCAACTTCCAACAAGATGGTGCTACATGCCATAAAACAAAAGAAAAGATTCTTTGTGTTATCTCACTGCATTGTGAAGTAAATTGGACGCTAAGATTTTGCAATCTGACACATTCAGACTTTTGTCTATGGGGTTATCTAAAAACTAAGTTTATGGAAATAAGCCAGCAAAAATTTCAACCCTAAAAGATAACATCCGAGTCGCCATAAGAGAAACTGCAGCTTACGTGATTGAAGATATTTTATGGAATTCTAATGATCGCATCGATACATACCAACGTAGGTGCCTATTTAAACGATATAATTTTTCATATTCAATTGTAATCGATGCTACTGTAATTTAAAATAAAGAAGCCGAAATATGTCGTACATTATTTGAATATCCATTATTAAGCTCTGGAGAGGCAGGCGTGTAAATAGCCATGCCCTCGTGGTGCGGTGGGGGGAACTAAGTACGGCCCGTTTTGAAAAGTAAAACGTTGAGGCCCAAATCGTCCCTTAAACGGTCCGCGCGAAAGCGGGTGGGGACGGCTACCGATATCAACCGATGAGTAATTGCCAAATCGCTCACCTGTAATCGGCTTTGACTTCGGCGGCGTTGGTTTCACGGTGGCCACCTTGTTGCGATGTCTTCGTGCCTGGAACACGACCGCACTGGCCGAGATGCGATGCGGATCGAGTATGTCTTGCGGGGTAGTTATGTGCGGGTTGGTTAAATGCGACCGAATTGGCCGCGTTGCGAATCGAGTATATATTGCGGGTTGGTTAAATACGACCGCACTGGCCGCGTTGTCCTGGTCGCACCTGGCTTAACGGTAGGTCTTTGCGGGAAATCTTAATTCGACAGCACTTTTCGTCTCAAAGGGTGCCGCCGACGGCGTATGCAGACTTGCCGGCTGAGCAAAAGCCCATATGCCGTTTTGTGTGCGATAGCAAAACGTGGCGGCAGATATCAAAGCCACCAGCATGCGCCGCCACGATACACAAGCGGTTCAAGGACGAAAAGGCCGCCACACCAAGCTCTATAATATCAAATGAGGGTAACGTAGAGGCTTAAAATAATAAAGAGAAAAGTGACAACATTAAAAAAAGACATCGAATGGACTAATCTGAAACAGGAAGCTCATTAAAGAAAAAAACAAAAATTTTAGTGCAATCGTATTGTGTGGGGGAGAAATGTGGCTAGTGACAAACAGCAATAGAGCTGGACTTTATGATACGAAGTTTATAATTTACATGAAAAGAAAAGGAAAAGTGCAGATTTAGTCTGGAGAGAGATGGGAGTAGAGAAGTCTGTTAGTAGAAAAGTAAAACACAAAACGTGGAGGCGGCACGCCTATGTCTAAAGGATGAATGATGAAAGATGGCTGAAACTAATTATAAATTGATCACCTAGAGAGAAAAGGAGAAGGGATTGACCAGCAGTTAAATGTAAACTTATATTCAAGAAGAGTATGATAGGAAAATGCCTACAAGAAGGAAGGAAGACAAGCAATTGTGGACATTGAGAACGGCTAACTCATAAAGGAATAAAATTCAGAGAGCGAAAGAAAACGGAGTAGAAAGAATTGTTGGAACAATTAAATATAAGTAATGCGATAATTAAAACTCAAAATAATTGTATGAGAACATGACAATAAATATTATGAAATGACAACATATAACAAAAGGGTTGAAGGTAACAAAAGGTTATAAAGAAGAATATTGTCGTTCACCAATATGAGTATAGCTATAAATAATTTATACTATTCACGATTTCAAAAAGTCAAAGGAAATACGAGAAACCGAGACTGTTAATTAATCTAAATCTTGGTATTTATGTGTAAAAGCTGTTGAAAGTAAACTAAGAGAATTCAGAAAAAATATCAATATACCACTATTACAAGTACTTGGGAGTGAAGGTAATGAAAAATGAACGAGACGAGCAAGATAATAGGGAGCACATTGGGCAAGAAATAAAAGCAATAATACGGTGGAATAAGGAAAAAAACAAAAAAAGAAACACATCTGCAGCACAATAATTAAAATTGTTACCCTGTATAGTGCTAAAACATAACGAATGAACAAAAGAAACACGGATGCATTAAAAATATTTTTGGAGTATTCATTTTGAAGGGAGTATCCGAGGATTATAAGACAACGTTGGTAGGTACCAATGTTTAACGATTGATACAATATATCATAACTTTTTATATTTACAGATTAAATATTTAAAAAACAAAAACGAGGAAGAATCGATAATGGTAATATAAAATGTATTATCTAATTTTTTGTGGTACTTTTCAATTTCGAACGCCCCTAGAGGAGCCCTTTAAAGCAGATGTCTTGTTTGGGCCTCCGCACGCAGGACGTGCGAGCTCGAGCGGGCTGCAAAATCTAAATTCGCTATAATTCAAAACGCGAAAACGGCGGAAAATTTCAGATTTCCAGCAAGTTTAAATGGGCAAAGTTTCGCCGCGAGGGCGCGGGCGAATTTCGCCGGAATTTAAAACGACAGCGCCATTATTTACTGTCGCGTTCGCGCCGATGACAAGTTAGGATAATTCGAGGCAGCGCTCGTCTTTCATTAGGCGGCCCTCAAAAAGCAAGAGCGGCATTACAGGGGAGTGTTCCAATAAGTAGGTGCGAATCAGGCCGGAGGGTGCGAACGAGCGAAAGGCGAGCTCGCCGGTTGCGCGGCAATTTCTTCGGCGCACAATTGCGCCCGACATAATTCCGGCCGGGGCATAAAAGGGCATAACAACAATTACGCTGATATAAAAGATAGGAAAGAGCGGCCGCGGCGATAATGCGGCGCCGAGGGCCTCTCGAAACCAAAGCCCTTCACATCTCGGCGGCGCTTCGGGGCGCGGGCGCGGGAACGAGCGGCCGCCGTCCAGGATCGGCGCCCAAAAATTAAATACACCCCCAATTCGCGTGTAGCGGGCGAATTGAGTCTGCACGTGGAATAAACAGTGCCGCATTGCGCCAGGACGTCTTGCAAAGCCCTATACTTAGGGCGAATAAGGCCCGGAATGGTGCGCATTCGGCGCTGCTTTGCCGTTTACCGACAACAACTACTCCTGCCGAATTACGGCCAGAGGATTTTGGGCCCTAAAGTTGGACGCCTCATTACGGCAAAACGCCCGCCGCGTGCGAAATTGCACGTACGACCTTCGTAAATTTCCCATTTCGTTCAATATATGTGGAAAAGGAAAACAATTTTGTACAAACATCAACGAAAGATACGAGATGCACTAGTGTGTTCCGTTAATAACTTCGAAAAGCTCGCTGTGTGCAAGAATTAATAAAAAAGTATTAAAATTTTATTAATTTAATTATTTTATTTAGTTCTGGCTTAGTTTTGTCTAATAATTAGATTTATGGTATACAACGTTCATTAATAAATTAAACTATAAATTAATATTACCTTCCCTATAAAACGGGAAGTTACCTTCAGTCCGTGTACAAATATTAGAGCTTATCAAAAAAATTAGTATAACAATTGACGCCTATGATTCTGCGCACTTAACAAGTAGGTCAAAATATCGTAAACATTTTAATAATTCAAAATCAGAACGAACGAATATTCTCACTTCGGTTACGTTTTCGATAATTTAGGGCGTGTAAGGTATTTTCTCGTCATATTTTGTCTTCAGTAGAGGGTATAGATCTAATTTCTAAAATCCTTCTGTGCTTTTGATAAGAAAAGCTATATGAGCTTTACGCAATTACAAATTTGCTTAATTTACTTAACTGAAATTTACACTGAAACTTTAAATAAAGGTATGTTCTAAGGGGTGTCAATAGGTTAACAAGCTGTTGCAAATTGTGGTTGCGGCACTTAGGTCTACAACAAATATTTATTTTTTAGATAATTTTTTAAAGGATTTGCTTAAATCGATTAAAATTAAATAAATTATGTAATGAATAGCCTCTATGGCACGCAGCCAACAAAATTAAAAAATCCATAGGCGAGCAGTGATGAAGAAAAATCAGAAACATTTAGGAATTACTTAGATAATACCTTTTGACCTCACGAGCTAACAAACAAAGTACCCTAAACACCCACTTCAACTTGACCCACCAATAATACCCTATATATACGTGAAATCAGTAAATGCATTTAAGTATTTCAAACCTCACAAAGCTCCAGGTTATGATTAAATTATAACAAATACATTGTATTTAGCCCGGAGAACCCAACATTTTCCAATACAATGGACATTCGCTCAAGTAATTCTCGTGAGTTCTCGCTTGACTTTTATATCGTGAAGACGTACTAATTGGCGATCCAGTTCACAAAAGTTCAAGTGATAACGCGTATAACAATCATTAAGTTAAGGCTATCCGTACCGCGGAGGCCTTGCAGATGTCGGATAGCAGCTGTTCAATTTCCAATTCATGTGCAAGTTTAAACACATACAATAACTTTTTAAATTTAATAATTTAAATACGTTACCGAACTCTGTTTCGGCAAATTATGCAATGTACTGACCAAAATATGTATTCACCACAATCGCAACTTCCGCAAATTCCATTCACCATGCAACAGCCGGTGTTTGGTAATCAACAATCATCACAAAACCCTGGATTTCTGCAATTCGCACCAAATAATTACTGTGCACCATTAGTTCAATATCCAAGTCATACGTCGGCATTTCTACCACTAATTAACACACCCTCATTCGTACCAGTAAATAGTCAAAATTATAATCCTCAAAGAACTGCCAATACACAATTAACACTTGTTGATGATTCTAACGAGGACATAACAGATAACCAACATGATTGGCAACAAGTTAGAAAACGCAAGCGAATTACACGTACATCAGGGATAAATTTGATAATGGATAACCTGATTCCATCTCAAAATATTTACAATGTGTTAGCCGACATTAGTCCCAACAATACAACGCAAGCATCAGATGTAAACAAAGAAAAAATATTTTTAAACCTCCCCCAATATTTATATGTGGCGTATCATACCATGCTAATATAATTAAAAACCTAACAAGAGTAAGAGAAACAGCAATTTTACACAAAGGCCCAATCAAAAAATACCATTAAAATCAACACAAACACTCCTGGCTCATAGAGAAGACTAATTACACATCTCAGAGACGAAGGGTTCATACACCATATCTATCAGCTAAAGGAAGACATGGCCTACATAGTGGTACTTAGACATATTCATCATACGGCAGATATAAATAAAATTAAAAATGAACTTCAAAAGGAAGGACATATTTTGCGTAATATTATAAATGTCTGACTTCAAGTAACAAAAGCGCCACTTCCTATGTTCTTTGTAGATCTTGAACCCGCAGAAAACAATAAAAAATTGTATGAGATAAAACACATTAACCATCAAATGATAACAGTCGAACCGCCACGTAAAAAAATTTAATCATCCAGTGCACGAGGTGCCAGTCTCATAATCACAGTAAAAGCTACTTGTGTGTTAAGTGTGAAGAGCACAGCACTACCATCTGCAAAAAAATAGAGAAGCTCCCGCCAAGTGTGCACTGTGTCAAGGACCACAACCAGCAAACTACAAGGGATGCCAGATTTATCGACAACTTCTACTAAACAGAGGAAAGACAGCAACCTCATTAGGACCACAAAGTACAAAAAAGCCTAATGTACCGATTACTGCTCAACGTATATATTCTGCAAATGAGAATGGTCCAAGTTTCTCGCAAATTACGTCCAATCATCACAACAATATTCAAACCCAAAATACCAACAGTAACGATATCTCACTAACTCAATTCTTGTCTAAGTTCGAATCAATGTTTAATTAACTAATGAACCAAAATAGCATGATGATAAATCTGCTTACCACGCTAGTTGCCAAAAACCAATAATGGATTCCCTCCGAGTAACTTCCTGGAATGCAAATGGGCTAGCACAACATTGTATTCCAGTCGAACTATTTTTAAAAGAGCAAACAATTGATCTCAGAAACCCATTTTACGGAAAGGAGATACTTCAACATCCATAATTGTACTACATACCACACCAACCATTCCGATGGAACAGCTCACGCTGGCTCGTCAATTATTATAAACAACAAAATATCTCACTTCGTCATGAATGCCCTTGTAACTGACAAGGCACTATAATCAACGTCTAAAGTCCTAGTGGTCCACTAATAGTTGCTTCGATATACAGCTGGCCTAGGCACTCTGTCAAACAAAACCACTATGAAACATTCTTCAACAATCTAGGTAACAGGTTCTTAGTTGGCGGTGACTTCAACTACAAAAATCCAATCTAAGGCTCGAGGTTAACAACAACCGAATGACGCGAATTGCACAAAGTTGCACTGGCTAACAACTACAACTACATATACATCGTAGAGCCCACATACTGGCCGGCTGGCCCACATAAAGTACTTGATGCTGTAGATTTCTTTGTTACCAAAGGATTATCTCCAAGATACTGTAAAGCAAAAACGTCTTTTTTCAGATCATTCGGCTATAATAGTTACAATTAGCACTTCTATTATTACAAAGCAAAAAAGCCTTCCCTTTACAACCATCACACGAACTGGGACCTATTAGAGAGTACGTAACGAACAATACAACAAGTAAGGCTTCATTGAAAACAGAAGAGGAAATTGACAATGCAGTAGACCATCTAACTACAAACATCCAGAATGCAAGCTACTACTCAACGCCGACTGTTCACGAAAATTCAGAAGTTATCGAAAATTATCCATTCTACATTGAAACTAAAATTGAGGATAAAAGAAGAGCCAAGCGAATCTGGCAGCAAACAAGGAATCCTATATACAAAAACAACCTTAATAAGCTAACAAGAGAGTTAAAAACAGCCCTAAAGGAGTGGAAAACGAATCATTTAACAAATACGTTAGCACTTTATCTCCTTCAGCAGATAGCAACTACACGCTTTAGAAGGCAACGAAAATTTAAAAATGTTCGTACTCCTATTCCACCAATAAGAAAGGTAGATGGCTCTGGCCAAGACCCAGAAAGCAACTCGTTTTGCAGAACACCTATCTACGATAATTCAACCGCATCCCATAGCTGATACCACCGAAGAGAAACAAGAGATTGAAGACTACCTGCAAGCTCCTTTATAATTAAGCCTCCCAATACAGTGTTTTAGCCCCTGAAGAAATTATAACTGAAATCCATCATCTAAATAACAAGAAAGCGCTCGAGTATGACTTAATTACTATTAAACTACTGAAAGAACTGCCACATAAAGCTATAATGTGCATACTACAAATATTCAATGCAGTATTGAGATTGCAATACATCCCACTATTATGAAAATTCGGCCAAATAATACTAGTATTGTAACAGGGCAAACATGCACATGAGGTTACCTCATATAGGCCGATGACAATCCTACCAATACATTCAAAAATATTAGAGAGATTAATACTAAAGAGAATAGCAACCATAATTGAAGAAGAAGAAATTATCCCCCAACATCAATTTGGATTTTGCCAACAACACTCTGCATTAGAACAGGTACGCCGAGTCGTAAATGTAATCGAAACGGACTTTGAAGAACAAAGATACCGTGTTGCGGTATTCCTTGATGTCAGCCAGGCTTTTGACCGCGTCTCGCATCTCGGCCTATTATACAAAATTAAACGGTCATTTCCACACCAATACTTTCTTCTTTTTAAATCATACTTAAGTGAGAGGTATTATTAAGTAAAGAACGGCGACAGCCAGTCTGGACTCTACCCAATAATGGCAGGAGTTCCTCAGGGCAGTGTGCTGGGACCTACCCCATACCAGATATTTACAGCTGATCTACCATGCAATGACAACACAATGATGGCCACATACGCGGACGATGTGGCGTTATTAGTTTCTCACCAAGATCCACTACAAGCTTCGACAATTCTACAAAGTAGTCTCGACATAATACAAAAATGGTTGTACATATGGCGCTTTAAAATTAATTAAACCAAATCTACAACTAACGTTTACGACGAAACACAACTCTGCTCCTCCGGTTACACTAAATAGTGTACAAATCCCCATCCAACAGGAAGAGAAATGTCTTGGTTTGACACTCGACAGGCGATTAACATGGAAACCACATATTACAAAAAAGAGAAGACAACTGAATGCTATGGTAAAAAAAATGTATTGGCTTCTAGGTAAAAATACAAGTTATTGCTAGAAAATAAAGTGTTAGTGTACAAGACAGTTTTAGTTCCGTTGTAGGCGTACGGCATACATCTATGGGGCAGTGCTAAAATATCAAACATTGATATTCTGCAAAGATTTCAGAGCAAAACTCGTCATGTAATCACCAACGCTAAATGGTTAATTAGCAACAAAACACTTCATGACGACCTAAAAGTTCCATGGATCAGAGATGAGGTTAAAAGACGAACAGTCACCGATGTTTATCGAATAAGAACCCCAATGTGTCAGTGCTAAATTTACTAGACATTAATAATACCACTCGTGGATTAAAAAGACTTAAAACGCTAGACCTTACTAACTAGTACTCGTTATATTAGTATATTCAGAGACTCGCCAATGGGCGACACTCCCTCCACATGTCAGTATTTTAGTTTAGTTTAGTAATTAAGTATTACATCAAATTTGCTCGTTAGCCTTTGGGCTAGCTGTAAATTAAGCATATAAAATAAACAAAAAAAGTAATTCTCGTATAAAAACCAGGCAAACTAACACACCTTCTAACTTCATCTAGATTTATTTCATTACTTTCCCCTCCAAGTTACTTCAACAAATAATATTAAGAAGACTAACCATCATCATTGAAGAAAAACACACTTCCTAAAGATCAGTTTGGTTTTTGGCAAAAATATTCCACAAGAGAACAAATTCACAGGTTAATAGACACTATCAAAGGAGATTGTGAAGAACAGCAGTATTTTTAGACATAACCCGCCTGGGTTATTTGACCTGGGCATTTGACCGAGCTTGACATCCCGGTGTATATAAAATCAAGAAGCAACTTCTTAACCAATATTATCTACTGTTCAAATCATACTTAGAAAACAAATTTGCAAATCAAATTAAATGACAGCTACTCTTCGATACCCCCGCTCTTGCAGTGGTATCACGAGGCAGTGTATTGGATCCTACGCTCTACCAACTATTTACGGCTTACTCACTGTTGTATTCACATGCTATATTACTATGCTATATAATTCAGTCCAAACTCTAGCCAACCTATAAAACAATCTGCAGGACCCTCCAGAAATAAGAGAATTAAAATGAATGAAAATATACCAATATCAATCACTTTTACAACCCAAAAATATTCTTTCTAAACAGCGCTTAACGAAGATGTTATACCTCTAAAGAGGATGTAAGGTATCTAAGCATGTACGTAAATTGGAAGTTAACGTGGAAGAAACGTTCAATCGAAGCGAAATGAGTTCGATATGAAAGTAAAGAAGATGCACTGGTTAGTAGGATGAAAATCGAGATTAACTTTAACAGTAAGGTCTTGTTTTATAAAACAATTTTATTGCTAGTTTATTCATATGGTTTCCAACTCAGGAACTGTGCTAAATCATCTAACGCTTTCAAAGCAAGTCTTTCCGCATGATGGCAAAGGCAGATTGATATATCAACAACAAAATAATTCACAATGATCTACTAAATACTTGGGTAAAAGATGTCGCCAAAGACTTTGTTAACTAATTACAGCAGGCCAAGATTTTTAAAAAGGACTGAATTTAGCGATCTTACAGCAAAGAGTTACTCCTGTCATACTTCTTAAATGCACATATTCGTACATAATTAAATTTCTTTGTTAGCCTAGTCGGCTAGTTGTAAACCTAAGATACTACGTAAATATTTATTTTGAAGAACTATATACAAAGATTTCTGTAAATTAACGGGCCAATTAACAGTTCTGTCTTGTCAAAGTACAGGGTCAGCTGCCACCATTTCTAGCGATCATGGAGGCAAGCAGAATGCACTCTATCCGGGATGTTTCTCTGCATGTCTCTCACAGCCGTTTGAAATACTACACTATTTTCACTGCACTTCCCTTTCAGCAGCTCTTTCACACGGAAACACAAAAATCACACGGTGACAGATCGGGTGGGTGTGGGAAGACATGTTAGAGTAGGGATATAATGCTTGGTCAGATATTCTTAGACTGATACAGCAGCTGTTTAAAATTGCTTGGCACAATCAAACATAAAAAAACACGATAATTGTTTTTGTTTCTGAAGTTTGTAGCTTACTGTTGGGCTATGACGTCACCGTTACGCACTTTAATGGTTCCTTTGAGGGACATATTGGTAGCACTAAGTTTTATCTCCAGCAAGAATGTTTAATGCAAATGTGATATCAATTCCAGCGCTTTTTAATAGTTCAGTACCTACTTTGTATTCCTCTGTCAGTTTGGGAAAGAATATTTTCTAAATAGGTTATAAGCACAGCCCTTCCATCTAGTGAATTTACTTAAATGCTATATCTATTTAAAGGACGTATCAGGTGACTGAGCAACACCGGCATTTTATATTTAAATATCACAGCTAAAGAATTGAAATATTAGTTCTGGAACTTTTCTGACAAAAATTGTAATTAGCAAAGAACAAATAATGAGATAGATTTTTGTTTAACCCTATCATTCGGTTAAAAACTAAGGCCATCCCTCTAAAACTACCGACAGAAGATTTCTTGCATGGTTCATAGACTTCTGTTGAAACGCGTATTAACTCGCTTGTTGCATTTTACTGGATCTAAACTGCCAAATAGTATCAAATTTAATGTTTTTAGGGAGACAAATAAAAAAATATCACGGGGACTAAAATCCGACAAATAGTAGGTTTGGAAAACCTCAAATTTAGCTGACTATTGATCATTTGTAATGATATTCAAGACAAAATTTTATAGCACAGTAGTTTTAGTAATGCAGCTCACGAACAAAACGCTGTTAACAATCTCTCTAACAAGGTCAAACTTTTGTTGAGGCTACAATAGGGTTTATTTTAACTGTCGTGTCAAGAGAGAAATTCCTATTCCAATATATGTTTGGTGTAAAGTATAAATTTAACTACTTTCCTCTAAGAACAGTTTCTGTTTTTACATAAGTAAGTCTTAGTGTTAACTATTTTAAAAGTATTTCAATGTTTACCTTGTAAGGCACTGTGTTTATTGATATCAATTTATCTATAAACTTCTTGTTTTGTCTTCGTGTAATCCTTATTTCAGATATTATTACTTTGCAGCGGTACGAAAAATGTTTCTTTTTTTTGAAAAGAACCGCATTCTAAGATTTATCAACCACAAAATTCTCTGTACTAGTTCTCGTTATTTAAAAACTTTTTTTTTGTTTTTTTAGAGACTCGACATTTCCTACCTTAAGCATAATTATGTACTCATGTTTTTCCATTGTCTGTAAAAATTCCCTATTACACATTTGATTCTTAAAATTCTATTCACTTTTCTAGTAACTGCTTCTGTTATGTCTACCATTAGACCCCATTAAACAAAAATATAGTAACAGAAAAAATTACAAACGAACTAAATAGGAATATTAAAGAAGGAGAACAGCGAATCAAAACTAATGACGTATATTTAAAGTGGGGCTACTATTAAGAAAAGTATAGAGAAAAACACGTCAAAATATTTGATGCCCAAAGCTGTATAAAAGAACAAATCGTGGATCACAAATGAGATCTTGAATTTTATGCAAGAAAAAAAGTTAGATAAGAGATACGATAGTCACACTATGCATAAAATATAAAATAATTAATAACTATAAAAGAACAATTGCCTTAGTAGAAAGACTACATAGTGAAAGGATCCAAACAAAAACTAACATAGGTTAATCTGCGGGGTTCGATGAAATACGGGCACAAAACCTATCGATCAGGACAATCTCAAAATATTGGTTTTTTTCAACACAATTTATGCAACAGGCCGCATATCTACAGAATGGTTGAAATCAGCCTTTATTACCTTGCCTAAAGTTCCCCATCCTAAGCGCTGCCAGGAGTACTGGACTATTAGCCTTATGAGTGAGATGTTAGAGAACTTTTTAAAAATTTACAAGAAATACAAAGAAACTTTAACAAATAGCGAATTTGGTTTCAGAAGTAAATTTGCTGTGCACGTACTGATACAACGATGTCAAGATGTAAACAAAAAGGCGTATTGGATTCGTGGATTACAAGAAAGCGTTTTAGCGAGTTAAACATAACAAGCTGATAAAAATATTACACTTTTCAGCCGTACTCTACGATATGGAAGCTTGGACTTTAACAGATAATCTTTGTAAAAGAATAAATGCGCTTAAAATTTAGACCTATCGACGTTTGTTAACTTGGTTAGACAGAGTTCGCAACAAAGAGATACTGCGTCGAATGAACAGACAACAAGAATTACTATACATAGTTAACAAGCAAATATTGGAATATCTGGGTCATATCATGCAAAACTTAAAGTATGAACTGCCGAAATTGATAATTCAGGGTAAAGTAGATATAAAAAGACGCCCTGGACGTAAAAGAAAATTTGGCCCAAAAAAATTAGAAAATGGTATAATCAATCAACTACAACAGTTTTCCGGGCTGCAGTACAAATTAGCTTTCTGATAGCCAACCTTTGAAGATAGCAAGGGGTACGAAGAAGAAGAAGAAGAATATTAGATTTTATAAACTAAAATTAAAAAAGGCTTATTTTTGTTGACAATGTATAAAGATATTCCTAGAAGAACGGCTCTAGCTATCTCAACACAAGATCGAATCTCTTGCATCACGTATAATTAATAGATCAATGCAAAATTTTGTATTTTTGTATCATCTAAATTTGCACCAAAACAAATTGAATATTCAAAGCATTCTCTATCGACTTCGATGATTTCTTGATACATTTTCGATAAAAGATCATTGGTTAATGGTCAACTTTTCTTGGACCTTAAGATTTTCCATAGTCAATTAGTCGGTCACCTTGAACCATTTCTGAATTATACAAATTGCCACCGTATCCTTGCCGAAAGTTTCAAAAATCTTTTTGTAAATTTTTGAAGCATTCGACCCAAGTTTGTATCAAATATTAAGCAATAAGCGAATTTGTTCTTATTTAAGCTATATCTATTGGTGTGGCGGCCTTTTCGCCCTTAAACCGCTTGTGTATCGTGACGGCATGCTGGTGGCTTTGATATCTGCTGCCACGTTTTGCTAGCGCACAGAACACGGCATATGGGCTTTTGCTCAGCCGGCGAGTCTGCATACGCCGTCGACGGCACCCTTTGAGACGAAAAGTGCTGTCGAATTAAGATTTCCCGCGAATGATCTACCGCTAAGCCAGGCGCGAAGCCCGACGACATATTCGATCCGCAGCGCGGCCAGTTCGGTCGTGCTTAACCAACCCGCAGACAACTACCCCGCAAGACATATTCGATCTGCAACGCGGCCAATTCGGTCGTGTTTACCCATCCCGCAAGACTTTCGCATCGCATCCCGGCCAGTGCGGTCGTGTTCCAGGCACGAAGACATCGCAGCAAGGTGGCCACCGTGAAACCAACGCCGCCGGAGCCGAAGCCGATTACAGGTGAGCGATTTGGCAATCACTCATCGGTTGATATCGGTAGCCGCCCCCATCCGCTTTCGGGCCGGCCGTTTAAGGGACGATTTGGGCCTCAACGTTTTACTTTTCAAAACTGACCGTACTTAGTTCCCCACACCGCACCACGAGGGCACGGCTATTTACACGCCTGCCTCTCCATCTATAGCAAATTAAATAAGTGTTATATATCAATATATCAAAGCTTTGTAAAATCTCAAACCATCAAATGACACTAAGAACATAAATAACAGTGAAAAATGTTATGTTATAGTCACAAACTGTTGCTACAACCTCAACAAAAGATCTCCATTTCGAATCTGGTTGTAAGTTATCCAAATTTTCAAAGGCAACAGTAGTATTGTTAATTTATTTTACATTAATTTATTGGTCGTTTATTTATTGCTGTCCTTTAAGAATTCGCTTTCTCTAAAATTACTTTTGATTTCATAACAAAAACACTCGGAACCAGAAAAAGACTGGCTATCCAGCAGTAGTTAAAAATATTTTTTATAAATGTGTTTAAAAATGTGAATTACACTACGTACTTTCTAAAAATTTGATTATTGATTAGAGGCTTTTATTTTTTTGGAAATGTGAGTATACATTTCTAAAAAAAACTTGCTAAATATAACTCTGAAATATAGGCAATTGTTAATTCTAAAGCATTTCACAGATAAACTTACTTCTATAGGCAGTCTGTAAGAACAAGCCACAAGTACCCAATACGTTCAAACGAACAGGTCAAGATGTACACAGTTTATAATTTGAATTCTCACATCCATTCTAAAAGCATAAAATTGTATTACTCATGGCAACGGAGCATTATGATAAAAGCATAAATGTATTTGCAAGTGACGAAAAACTCGAAAATGATTGTATTTTATAATAGAACCAGAAGAGAACCCCACAGACTTCATAGATGAAGCCTGATCTAGACGCCAGGCAGTCGTATAGAACATTCCACATGTTTCTGCGACAATAATCAAAATATTTAAATAATTCAAAAAAGGTTAAATTTAGAAGGCTGATTTTTTGCGCCGAATTAGCAAATATAGTTGTGAATGTGGTGTGCAAGTTTCAAGGAAATCGGTTGTAGCGTCTAGGATGAGATAGAATTATAAGTTTAGGGAGATAAGACAATTATATTATAAGACAAGGGCAGCATCAATGTGCTGATCACAAAGGTTTTGACAGAGAAATAACCAAACTTCTAATAGTTTGTCATTCTTAAAAAAATAATTATAAATCTGTTATTTTATTATGTCAAGTTTAAGAAGTCCAAAGGAAAATATAATAAAATAAAAGAATTTTTATATTATATTACATAATTTTTAAATAAATAGTTATGGGTAAAAAAATAATAACCACCTTATAGACGGTATTGCAACTTCTCACCTACTTCATTCAAATTGACGGCTAGTGAAATTGCTTCTATTAGTTTTTGCACAAAGCAAAAGTCTGATATTATCGGATCAACCGCGGACTTCCAATCAAAGACGTTATCCTGCTTTACCACAAAGCCCAGCTCCACAGATACCCAAATTTGGCAAGAAGTGAAGTATTTGTTCTAGATTATACTGAAACATCCTTCGTACAGTTGAGATTTATGAATTTTTCAGTTTATTCTGTTTAGTCTACTAAAAAAGTATTTGAGAGAGGAGATTTTATATTGCTGTCGAACCAAAAAGGTGTCTAAATGTGTGTCCATGTCAGGAAGTTAAAAAAATCATATGCTACGTTATTTGTATGATGTTTTAATAAATTTAAAACATAATCGTCCTTCATATTACATTTACACACATATAAATGTAACTGATTTGTGATGCCTTAAATTAATCCAAGAAACGGTTTTATGATTGCTTTTTAAATGAAAATCATGTATTATCACCTTTTTAATATTTGAGCTTATTTCAATTACCCATTAGTATTCCTGCCAGAAGCGTTAGGTTTTTGAAATAATTAAACAGATGCATGTTAGACATTCTGATTATAAATTACAAAATTACAAATGGAGAACAGATTAGGATGCAAATAATGCTTTTATTGTGGATTAAATAAGATTCTGGAAACATCAGGAAAACATTTTTAAACGAACTCTACGGATTGAAAACATATACAAACAAAAAGTAATAAATGTATGATCAGAAGATAATGCTAAAATTGAAATATGTGAAACAGAAAGCACCAAAGCAAGTAAAGGAAAAAAATCACAGGGAAAAATTAATGATGAAGGAAGGGAGACGACAATAATTAAAAATATTATTCAGTCAATATCTACAAGAAGCAAAAATACCACAAAGTTGGGACAACGCTTTTATAATACTACAGTTTACAGAATATAACTAATACAGTAAATATATGGACTGTACCCTCATCAACCACCAGAGTAGCCGAGTTTTCATAGTGGATGCAGTAATCAAGATCACTTACATGTAATAGGAAAAATCTGAAGAATATAACTACATAGATTCTGTCTTGCATTTATAGATTATGATTTGTGTAAATTAAATCTATAAAATCATCATTTCCCATTTCCTGAAGTGCTAGAGGTGAAAAAAGTCCATTCCTCGCCACTCGTCGACTCGGCACGCCATCCGTATGTCCCGAGACAACCCGCATTTCACGGCAGTGACATTTTTGCCAATTTTATGACTCGCTGAACCAAAAAACATCTATTCGTATTATCAGACGTCTTTTGCAACAAGCTGGACTTAATGGACGTTGTCCGGTCAAGAGATCAATGATTTCGAAAAAAATCAGGACAAGTAAAGAGCGGAAAAATTGTTCTGGAGTGACAAAATTAAGTACATGTTGCTCAAAACGAACGTAACTCAGTAGATTCGTCGTCACCAAGGCACTCGTTTTGATCCCAAGAATCAGAGTTCTAAGATAAAGCACGGAGGCGAAAGTGTCTCCGGCTTTTCTACGGGTCAGCAAAATCGCTATCTGTTAGACGACATCATCAAGAACACTATGCTTCTATAAACTATGCCGTGCATTGACAAAGGCTTCATATTACAACAAGACAGTGATCCCCATCGTTTGAAGCATGTCCAAAACTGGTTTGATCGTCGTGTGATTCTCGTCGACTGTCCTAGCTAATTCCTCTAGGCAAAGCTGAAGCGCCGTCTGGTTGACAGAACAGCCAAGAATTCAGATGAAAGATATGCGCAACTCGAGAAGAAGTAAAAGAACATCCTCCTCTTCTTCATCCATACAATTCTGGATTCCATGCCTCGCAGATGCTGGGCTGTTATTGATGTCAAGGGTTATGCTACTAAGTATTAGTTGTTGTTTATTTTTAGTTGATTCCCGGCGATTTAGAGTTATTCCTAGTTTTTATTTTGTTTGGTTCGTTGTTGTTTTAATCACTTTTTGCTGTGCTAATAAAGATTTTTCAACTTAAGTTTTTCTTAGTCTCTTTAAAAGCCTTGTAAAATAACTCAAAAAATTGCCCGAAAATTTCAGCAAAGAAAACAAAGAAACTGAAAAGTGCGGCAAAAATACTAACGGATGATATATTTTTGACCGGTACTGTATGTAAAGTAAAACCGCACAATGATACAAAAAGCGATCAAGTAAGAGAGTAAGACAATGTGACACAATTTCTCACATATTACTTATATTGTGCCTACAAGACGTGCTTAAAAACTGTGCGACTAAACATTGATTCAGGGAGATATAACAATTCATAATTTTCGGATGCCATCTTACTAATATCTGATAACTTACAGGATTTTCAAGAAATGTTAACAGGCAAAAATAAAAAAGCAAAAAATATCGCTTTAAATATACAGGAGATAGACAAAATAATATGAACACCTGACATATACACAATATTTATTTATTAATAAGGTGTGAGGACACCATTTGCTTTTAGAACAGCTGCAATTCTTCGCGGAATAGATTCTTAGAGTGTTTCCAACGGAATGTTATTCCATGTTTGTATCAAAACATCCACCAATTGCTTCAATTATGTTGGAGATGGAAAGCTGCTCCTCACACTCTGTTCTAAAACTTCCCATAACAGTTCAATTATATTGAGGTCTGTCAGTTGTAGTGGCCAGGAAAGATGTTTCATGATATTCTAATCCTCCTCAAACCAAGACTGAACCTTTTTGGCTATGTGCATGGGCACATTATTATCTTGAAATATGGCAGTGTTGGGCAGTACTATGCTGGTCATAGTAATAACTTCATCATTGAGGATGTCGAGACGTTCATTTGCAGTAATCCGATATAGTCGCCCAAATCATAACGGAACCTTCGCCATGCTTGACTGTAGGACGAAGGCAGTCCGGATAGTAGGCTTTTTTAAAGTTCTCCAAATATAAACTCGGCCGTTTGTTTAAAATAATATAAACGATAAATCATCGGATTATAACACATTCTTCCAATCATCAAGTGTCCAGGTTTTATAATAGTGGCACCACTTCTTTCACAGCTTAACATTGGCTTTCGTTATATAGGGTTTTGCAATTGCAGTCCTTCCATGAATGTTAGCTTTGTAAAGATTCCACCGTACTGTTTTTGTCGAAACAGTACTGCTCAAGTGAGTTTTGAGTTCTGCTGTCACTTTTGCCGCACTAGTTTTATGTTGTCTGGTCACAATCCTTTTTAAGTTTGTTGGTCTCTGTCAGTTAACTTTGGGTTCCACCCACTATCCCTCTTCACCGATGATGTTTTACTATGTTTTGTGTATATTATCTTTACCGTAGATACTGTCGCTAGTTAAACGTTAAACAATTCAGCTGTTTATGTCACAAACGCTTTCTCTAACCGAGAACCAACGATTCGCCCTCTTTCGAAGTCTAAGAAATCACATATTACACCGATCGCTTGTTTTAACAGTCGCAGAACAAAGCGTAAAATGTAACCTACAAGACTTGGCAAGTAAACTGTGCGATACATAGGCGTCGCATAATTTACACGGAAGCAGTGTTGCCAACGTGCAACAAGATGTACTATATTGAATGGTGTTCATATTATTTTGTCCCCCGTAAACAAAAGTAAATCCAATATAATGACATAATATATAATTTATTAAAATAATAAATTAATATACGGGTGGAGGACAAAACTATAGAAATAGTTGACAGGTATATTTATCTGGGACATTGTATTACACTAAAGTCGGACAGTCAAATGAAAGGAATAAATAGAAAAATAAAACTGGGTTGGGTCGCATTTGGAAGCTGTAGAGACATCCTACAAAGCAAAACTGACCAAAATATACTCCTTGTACTTATTCAGCAGAAACATGGAAGCTACCAGCAATAAACATACAAAAATTAAGAATAACGTAAAGATACGATCAGCGTAAAATGCTAGGAATAAATAATTAAAATAACGAACAAATGAATAAGACAAAAGACAAAAGTAGAAAATGTATTTGAAAAAGAGGTTCAACTAAAATGGTCGTAGGTTGGAACACGTTGCAAAAACAGAAGATATTAGATGAACCAACAAAATAGTGCAACAGAGACTGGGAACGGCGAAAGAAAGCAAAAGGAGACACCTACTCAAGTGGACATACAACATAAACAAATTATAATTGGTTGCCAACAGCGCAAAACAGATTGTAATAGCAAATACTTTAAGAAACATACATTCAGTAACTAATGGACAAAGCAGATGATAATTGTTGTGATATTCTAAGGAATATAAACATATAACAAGCACGAGCTACATATCAAATAGAAAATAACGTAGGCCTGCAAAAAATACTTTTTAAAAATTGTTTTAACTTTAGTTACTTATTTTTGTGTGCTGAGCTCAAAAACAAAAACCGTTTTCTTCCTATCACGCAGGATTTTCTCAGAATAAGCAGCTGTATTTTAGGAATAGAAAGCCAAATAGAAAAGATTATGGAATGTACATTTTATTAAAATCATTGGTAACCAAACATTTTTTATGAAAACAACACAAAATTAGTACAACTGAATGATCTTCTTGTTTAATAGTCCTTGCAGTATCGTTTTCGCTTCCTATCAGAACTTGGTTTTGTGCTTCGTCTGCTGTAGGATCGCTGGGGACCGTCTCTTTTCAACATCCAGCAGTAACCCGCTATCATGTTAACATTCCACTTTTTTTTATATCGCTTTTCCATTTCCTTTATATCATGATGAAATATTTTCTCGCTGACAAAACCAAGATTGTTTAGAAAGTATTCTAAGTGTGAGTGGAGAAAATGTACTTTTAGACTTATAGTGCAGCTTAAATCCTTGAAGATTTCCAACATTTCACTTTCAATATCCTTGTAGTCAGGATCCTTTTTGTTCCCAAGAATTCTGGTCACAACAAGTTTAAAATATACCCATGCTGCTTTTTATTTTGGTCCAATTTTTTCTCAAAGATGTCATCCTTCATAAGTTTTCGGAAGTCAGGTACAACAAATACTCTTTCTTTCGATTTTGTGCCAGATAACCCAGGAAACTTCTGACAAAGATATCGAAAGCATTCTCTCTCCTTTGATAAGGTTTTAACAAATTGCTTTATCAGGCTCAATTTTTTGTGAAGTGGGGGAAGCAAAACTTTTTAGATCTAAAAGACTCACTTTGTACCGACCTCAAAGGTTTTTCTGACTGGCCACTTTTTCTTATTATAATGCTGTTTTTTGTCACGGCTATCCCATTCACAAAGAAGTCCATTTATGGCTTGAATAGCTAAATTTGTTGAAGACCACCTCCAAGTTTTGGTATGTTCCCTTTAAGAGAAGCGAATGACTAATACGTACTGAAGCATACTTATTACTGTTGTGTAGAAAAACCGCTTTCAAGGTTTTCTTGAGGAGTCAATAAAATCTCCAATCTTTTGGTACATACTCAACAATAAAACCTGCCATAACTCCAGGGACGTCGTTACAATACACTGTCATCTTTTTAAGAAAAATAAAATACAAATCCTTTTCTCTATGTCGATATTACCAAAAAGACGTATCAAAAGCCAACAATTTTTTTTCTTTAATTTTGAACCTAAAATCTCAGCTGAGTCCTAAGTCTTTAACCAAATTATTCAATTCAGATTGAGTGAACCGTATACGTTCGCTTGTGCCAGGTTATAAATGTCACTGATCTCACTGTCTTCTTCACTAGCACACGGTTGAGCCAATATGCCTGCCTCATCTGAAACGTTATCTCGACTAACTGGTAGATAAGGCATCGATATACTAGGCCCATGCGGAACAGGGCGAATCGCTGATGGAATGTTAGGATAAGATATCTCTTTTTTATGTTTTAAGTTAAAACCTCTCACGTTGCAGAAACGAAAATAACAGTCATGGCTGTAATTTTTAGATTTCTCCATGCTATGGGAACCTCAAAACGAAACTATTGTTTTTTACCTTGACTCTACTGCCTCAATTCTTCAACACAAATGGAACATATTTTGTGGGGGGCTCAAGGTTTATCTTGATCGCCTAACTTCATTCCAAAATAAGCGAAGTAAACTTTTTAACAAAATAGGAAATATTTCTTTGTTGCTTCTTTACAACGTAATTGACACAAATGTAGCAAAAACAATCAGCCAGTATTTCATACATTTGAACGTAAAACTTAAAAATTACGGGAGTACATTATGAACGAGCGCATAAGCTTTCCGTTGGTTCAACTTTACGTATTACCTATTTCTTATGGGCGGCCTATGCTTACGTCCATTATAAATGGGCGCTAAGTTAAATTGTTCGACGTTTCTGATCCAGGGAAAAAGCCGATCCAATTAAAAATTAATATTTTCCCACGATGCAAAAATTTGAGGGAAGGCGGGTGAAACATTATCAACCTAGGACGAAATAAATACTTTTTTGGCGGGCAACCCCTAGTCACTTTATAAAAGTAAAAGCGTCTATAAATACACATTTTATTTTTTAAGTACGCCACTGAATCTAGATAAAGAACTTTTTCACAGTTTTACCATTTATTGTGGAGAAATCTCCACCTATAAGTTGTAGTATCACACAAAAACAAAAACATTAAACTGTAAACATCTTTATTTACGTTTTAGTTATCCTAAAGTGACTACTAAAGCCTAGCAATGATAGACACTTCTTAACTGCGTTAATTCGTTTATGAGTTTCTGTGGTAACAGAAAGATGAAAATTAAAAAATACACATTTCGAGTTCTCAGTTGTGCTAAAGTTATTCGGTGGGAAAGCCCAAACATGATGCAGGTCATGCACTCATTCAATTACATGGCGCTTCCAAACAATCGGTGATTACTTCGACGGTTCTTTCGCGGTTTTTCGCTGCAGCATCACGCCAGTGGGCTAGCCAGCAAAAGGAGTTGGCACCGCCAACAACCAAACAATGGTTAATTAAGCGAGTAATCACAGCTCCAGGGTTTGCTTGCTATTCAGCCATACTACAAGCGGATCCCCTGACTGGCGTGCACGCGATGTCAGCGATCAGCCGAAATGCATGCAATTTATTGCATTAGCACCGCCTGTGTGTTTCGGGAGAATAAGTGACGGGAATTTCGCTTTCGCGGCGTTTCGAACGGCAGATATTGCAAGGTTCGCAGCTTAGACATTAATATCGCTCAAAAAATTCTTTTTGCTGGGCCGGAGCACCGAGGCGCTTTTGATTTCGACAGAAACCTTGTTTGAAGTACGAACTTTCGGCGACGTTGATAAATTTTCCAGCGGACGCGTGTTCTGCGGAGCGAAAGCGGCACCGAAGTCAACGATAGGAAGAAAAATATGATGTAAAAAATAAATTGAAGTTTTAAGTAGCATACATCACTCGCCGCATTGCCCTTAACTTGCTTTGAATGTGGTTACTATACGTAATTTATAGCCTCCTTTACAAATCCGAGAACATCTGGGGTTTTGTATGTATATATATCTGCATATATGCTCAAAAAAATTTTATATATATGTACAGGGTACGCAACAAACAATAACTGATTTAATTTTACTCTTATCTATTTTTTATTGTAGGATGATCTAAATTGAATATTAGGGAGTTTTTCCCGAATAAAATAGAAAGTGGTAGAGTGCTCCGTATTAAACTATACTTATAGTAAAACAAAGAAAATTTGAACTGGAGGTCAAGTGACATATCAATCGAAAGCACTCGTCAAGCTGAACCATATGTGGTGTGCCATTAATTTTGTCCTCACACCAAAAAATCATAAGACTTGACAGATGTTTCGAATTTATGTCGCACCGTGCAAAGTTGCTGCTGTGGCCTGCCGGCGGGGTGGTGGCGGAAGCATTAATACCAATTAAAAACAACTTAGTTATCCATAATAAAAACGACATTGTCGTTAGCAGCAAACCCGGAGTTTTTCCTGCAGAGTCAGTGCTGATGCTTAAGCGTCTCACACGAAATACTTTGAGGTGTCATAAATTTTAAGTTACTTCTCTCAAGTCGTCAAAATAATACATTTAAAATAGTAAATATTGCTATTTCTAATATCAACTAAGAACTAGTTAAAAGAGACATTGATCGGAAAGAAATAAATATTTCTATTGGAAATAAGACAAAACCGCACTATCCATGTTCACCTATTGACTACATGTATATATAGTGGCGTATGTATTAGAAATATGTACTCAAACTTATATTATACTAATTAAAAAATATGTATGAATGTTCTTCATAACTTCCTATGCGACTTGATAGTTATGGAGCAAACCTGGTAATAAAAATAAGTTTAAGAGATAAAACACAAAATGTAAAAATTATTAATTATACCACTACGACGTTATTCGCAATTTTCCCCTTCCAACTGGGAAAATTTCAAAATTTTCAGGAAGGTTCTCAATTTCTATTGCCTTAAATACCATGCATCTGAAAAAATGTCTTTTGTATATTGAATATTTTGTACCAATTAGTTTGTAGTATTATTACACTCGAATATAGATTGCCAAATTTCAATTGGAAAAAAGATGGCGTCAGATCTTTCTTGATATCTTCGACAAAAGTGAGGCGGGTATCGGCTAGGTCAGGGGTCGGCAACCTGCGGCTCGCGAGCCGCATGCGGCTCTTTTGATATAAAGTTGCGGCTCTCCAGTTCCATACGCAAAAAATTAATAATTTATTATCAAAACCCTTAAAAAATAAGAAAATATATTTTTAAGACAGGCTGGCGTCGTGTTGATACTGGATTGTTCATTCATTCATTTCTTCTATTCATCAGGATGGGTCTGGTCTGTCTTTTGTTCGTTTGGCTGGTCAGTCATACATTTTGACACGCTTATTGCCCCCCATTTATAACTTAAATTCTTTGAATGGGGTTAATGAAATTTCTCTGGTAGCTCTATTATAATGTATTTCCTGGAATTGGCCACTTAGTGTTAATATTTAGGTACGTCGCCGATAGAATCAGTATTAGTACAAAGTGTAAACTGTAAGGGTAGTCTGTATCATAGTGTTTTATCGTTTGTGTATGTCGTTTAAGTGCTTTACTTTTATTTATTTCTCACTGTAAAATTTTGAAGGAAACATAAGGTAATTATTTTTATTATTTGTTTTTAAGTTACAATGTAGGCCCAATACACACATCGTTCTTTTCTAGCAGTTTTACGTCGGGTAAAATTGCACGAGTAAACACGCGGAATGACATGACAATGTCCACACATTACACGTTCTATACTGTAAATATTATCCCATTTTCACGTTTTAAAGTTTTAAGACCTTGAGTTTTGATAAGGAATAGAAATATATTGGAAAAGAGAATTTTGGAACGCTGCCACAGAGGACGGTTTTCCGCCACATCGAAATACTCAGAGGCGGATATAAGGGCGGGCGCAGCGGGCGCGCGCCCGGGGCCCCGACCTCCACGGAGCTCCGCAAAAACCTGACTTCACACTTAACATTAATAGTACTTAATATTTTTTATTTATTTAATGGTTAATATGGTTAACACGTATTTTTATTTTCCTTGTCTCTCTCGTTTTATTGGGGGCCCAATATTTTTTCTGCTTCCGGGGCCTCAACTGACCTAAATCCGCCACTGCGTTGCACGCATGTTAGTTTAATCGCTTGAGGTTTTTGCAGGTTTATTCGCTTGTTGTTTCAAGAAGAATTCGATTTAGAAGCGTATTATCTTCTCAAAGGTATGTAAGTCAGTAACAGAATTGAATTATATATCTGAGGATTGTGTTAACGTAGTAATAATGGTTAATAAATTGGCCGTTTTAGATAGTTAAGTAAAATTTTAAAAAATCATTTTTTCAGCTCCGCTGCCAGCATGGCATCTGGTAAAAAAAAGAGAAGAACTGAAGAAGAAAACCGAGAATTCAATCAGGTTTGGACGGAGTCGTTTGCGTTCATATGCAACACAGATGGCCTTCCGACTTGTCTCATTTGCCACGAAAAACTCGCACACAATAATAAGTCAAATTTGGAGAGACACTTCACTACAAAACATACCCAGTTTTCTGGTAAATATCCAGCCGGTGACGCACGAAAAAAGCTGTTGAAGAGCTCCAAAAAAATCAAACACAGTCAAGTTCCATGTTAAGGAAGTGGTCATAATCTTCCAATAATGTAAATCTGGCAAGCTTTGCAGTATCATTAGAAATTGTGAAAAGAGGAAAACCATTTACAGATGGTGAGTACGTGAAAGATTGTTTTATACGTGCATCTGAAGAACTGTTTCGTGATTGTAAAAACAAAGCAGAAATCATGAAAAAAATCACTGATTTGCCATTATCTGCTAAAACAGTACAAGATAGAAGTTCTGAAATGCCTTCAAATGTAACACATATGCAAGTGGAAGACATTCAACTGGCTTCTGCCTTATCACTTGCTATAGATGAGTCTTGCGACATAAAAGACACGGCACAAGTTACCCTTTTTGTAAGGTATATGTCGTCCCAAGGTCCAAAAGAAGAACTGCTAGGATTGCTACCGCTCTCAGGGCAGACTCGTGGAGAAGATATAGCAAATGCTGTGCAAAAACGATTGGAAGACAATGGAATCGATATAAATAAAATCGTTTCTATAGCAACTGATGGAGCCAGAAGTATGACAGGAATACATAGAGGGGTAACATCAATTCTTCAGAAAAAAATAAACCACGAAATTCTAACATTTCACTGCATAATTCATCAAATTCGCTGAAAGATTCGAGCAATTCAAAACAAACAAAAGTACTCTCGCGTTCATAGTAAATCCTCTCAACACAAATACAAATGAAATCAACATTGAGCCATTTCAAGTTGATGCTGGATCACTTCAAATGCAATTGCTGGATTTGAAAACCAAAGACTTGAGGAGTGGCAAGTTCACAGAACTCAAGAACAAGTTGGAAGAGTTGGAGGTCCAGAAATGCATGCGCATCGCGCAGCACAAGTGGACAGCTTTAAAAGAAATGCAGCGAGTTGAGGCCCTCATATTCGGCGCATGGAATAGTCTTCCAGAATGCTACAGTGAGGTGAAGAAGTTGGCATATGGAGTGCTCATGATCTTCGGGTCGACATATTCGTGCGAGCAAGCGTTCTCTTGCATGAATATAATAAAAAGTAAAGTTGGATGTCAACTAACAAATCTAAATCTAGAGTCCTGATTGAAACTAAAAACAACAAGTTATAAGCCAGATTTAATAAAACTTTCAAAAGACATGCAAAGCCAATGCTCCCATTGATGTGTACATTTGTGTTATTATATTGTTTTATATATTATATTATTTATATTATTATTTATATTATATTATTATATTATTTCGTATTTGAAGCCGTTTATTTTAAATCAAAAATCAAATATATATAAGCAAATACTATAATATTAAAACGAAAATTTTTACTGACTCTTTAAAAACTAAGAAATTTCGAAAATTGTAACTTTTGGCTCTTCCGTTTCAAAAGGTTGCCTACCCCAGGGCTAGGTGATCTGAAAAGATAATAATTTGAAAGGGCAAAGCCTACCGAATACTGCGGGTGTGCTAAAGTCTTTCAACCCATATCTGTAACCATTTCCAAAGTCATCAGTCGCGTGTTGTCCTAAAAAAATTACTTTCCTTCTTCTCTTGCCAGTGCAAGATCTTTTTGCGTCCAATACATCGCGTAAATTCTTATTTGTAACGTTTGTAGCATTTCACTAGATGGTACGATGCCCTGTGGATCACATCATATACACAGAATTATCTTCCTGGAGTAGATATTTGATCGTAAAACATCTTTTTTTATAACAGGTCGCAATCTGGTGAAAAATCTTTTTCCCTAAAACTGAAGAGCAACAACGTATTAACATCATAGCATTCACTTCTGTTCTCTGCTGTAAACTCGTGGACAAGCCAACGGTTTTCCTTATAAATCATTGCCAGCTTGTGTGGAAGTTTAAAAATAACTTAATGTGTTGCTTTGAGTTTTTTTGCAAACTCTGACTGTGTGCAGCAACAATCATCTTTTCAAGTGGCTCCAATTTTTATCTTCCACTTTCTTTGGCTGTTTATGTCATTCAATAGATCAAATTTTAACTCTTATACCGCCAAAACCACTTCTTGCAGGTACTGTAAAAAATCTTTCTCTAAAACCACACTTCCAGTTTTTTGATTATATTGGTAGAATAGCTACCTTTCACGGTGCGTTGTAAAGCCAACAGCTAGTGCTTCACTATGGCTATATGACAAGTACGATATATTAATTTAAATAGATACGATCATACATATCAGGAATTGAGTTCTGCACTTTATAGACTTAAAGAGTACACATATTTGCTGTTAAACTCGAATGCTCAAATAAAATTTGGCGTAAAGAGAGAACCCTTTTATGTTGTTAATAGAAAAATTGTTTAGAGCTTGAATTCTGAATTCAATCTGTACTGCCATGTGGTAGACCATTTGTTGCTTATCGTTCTTTGTACAGCCAAAATAATTTTTTTGCTATAAGTTGGTAAAACATTTCCTCGGCAAAATTTTCTTATTTTCGACGTTTGCAACGTTATACAAAGTTTATTAAAAGCCTTTGTTGTTTTTAATGTTATGTTTTCTATTTTCTTACAAGCAAAATTGCTTTTCCATATTTTCTTTATTTCAGTTTACCTTTTATTTTTATATACCCAAAAAGGTTCAGTTTAAAAATACTGTAGCACAAATTTAGATCGTTCCTAATATCTTTTGAGATTACCAGAGCTAGTAAGTAGATTTAAATGTTTCTACTTGCAAAAGCCATTGTATAACTATGCGCTATGATACTTCAGTAAAATTATATTCCGTTTTGCCACCCTTTAAAAATCACCAACTATAATGGTACACAATTTATAAGTACCATAGCGCAATACTTAAGTCTACTATTTGGGAATTAAAAAACAACTAATCCTAGTCTATGATCCAATCCAATTTCAAGACATAACTAGCCATCCAGCTCAAAGCAAATAAAATCTAATGGTTAACCAAGCTACCAAGTATAACTTTGAACCAATCCCGAAAAACACATAAGAAAACTCGGAATAATAGAAAGATTCAGGCTGATAAGAGAAGTAGAATCTATTTGGACTATCAAAAGGTATGCACTGCTCTAATCAGAACTAGTAAAAAGTTCTATGCGAAATTGGTACCAAAAAGAGATAACCCCTATCTAATATTATAACATGGCAATGTCAGCTGCGAGCTAGCATCATCTCAGGATCTCTTTAGGGTAATTGGTATCTACCACAAATCGGCGCTTATCCAGTTATACTTTAAAAAAAAGGAGACGTAGGAACTGAATACCAAGCCGAGACGTCAATGATATCTGGAGAGAGAGTGTGTAATACAAAAGCGAGTGATAGTTTTATAGCCCTTTCCTAGTACCCTATTGGAAGGCGCCATATATTACCAGCTTGCCCCAGAAGTGCCCAGAACGTGCGCATCCCGAAGCGCCGCCTTCAACCACACTGAAGCGTTGAATGTTATAAAAGCAGCAATTTCTGTCCAAGAACATCACTACCGGACGGTAGAAACATTGGCTTAAAGTATTATGGGACCTGTTCTTGTGTGGCAGTCTTTATTTCTAAAAGAAATAGAAGTGCCAGGCCGGGGAGAGACCTTGTCTAAAGCCTGACAGCAGCTTTTCTTTGCGAAGGCACCGGTTAGTACCTGATTCCAACACATGGTAGGAGCTGCCCTTGAGTGACAAATGCTATCCAGCATTTTGAGTATTGTGGGTGTACTGTATGTCCCACAGTTAATCACTTCCTGTCAGTAGCAAACCTTCTTAAAAAACTGACGACTGCTTAACTTGAATACATGATGGTAGCTGTTTTTGCGTATAGAACATATAAGTATATAATACCGTGAGTTGATATTGGTGCTTTTGAACCCTCACTGTTAACGAAGGACTTGCAGACGTGTGAAAGTGCATTGCTGCTTTCACAATTCGCTTTTGTTCCATCTGGGCACCATCTCATTAAGCCGCCACCCATCTAATACTTAAAATAAAAAGTTTATTCACTATGTAAACCCCAAAATTGTATTAAGTGCTTCAAAATAAAAATTAGTGTTTAAATGGAACCAACATTAATTTAGTTTAATTTAATTCAAGTAATTTGATATCAAGCTTTCAGTTTTTATTAACTTTGTCAATTTTTTTTAATTCTACAAACGATCTATTAGTATTGATTAATACATGTTATTTATCAATTATCCAGGCATTCTTATATTATGCTCCGTAGACCCCCAAATGATATTTTATTAATTTAAACCTATGTTATTCTATTTAGATCAAACAGGTTAAAACCGCTCGATAATTTCCAATTTCCATTGATTTTAATGGCATTGTATTGCTTGTAAAGTATCGACTTAGCAACTACGTATAAAATATGATGTGGGCCATATGCTTTTTACGATTCTGCTGACATGTGACTGTTATTTCAGTGAAATTTTCGAAATTCAGCCCTATTTCAGCAATTACACGTATGCTCTCTTTCAGTCTTGAAATTGTAGCACGTGTAATGACATATCCTTTTTTTTTTAATTAAACGCAGAGAAAAAAGTCTAACGAGTTTAGAACATAAGACCGCGGTGGCTAATTAATGTCAGCCCTCTGATAGATAACGCGATCGGAAAATTTGATTTGAAATAAGTGTTTCAAGATCTGTTTGAAATATGGCTTCATCTTGTTAAAACTATATTCAAATAGTTAGTTTTATTTTAAAAAAAGGTTTCTTAGTATCTTCCGATAGCGTGTACCATTGACATTAACAGCGTTGCCAGCTTCTTTAAAAAAGTATAAGCTAACAATCCCCCTAGTCCTCAGAGCATCAGTGCTTACTCTGTTAAACATAAAAATCGAAGCATAACCCACAGCAACGAGCTAATCAGTGAACTGTTCAGACAACCAATGGAAAACAGAAGACTTAACAGAACATGGCCAGAAGACCTAGCTAGGTGAATCCAGAGAGCCGTCAATGGATGGCCCCTGACTCAAGTGAACTTCTTTCAACCTATTTACTTATTACTTTATTAAGTAGATTGTAAATTTGCATTAATTCAATAAAAAAAAATAAACAAAAAAAGTCCTCAGTGCATACCAAACAGTGTATTTTGATAAATGCAGTGGTTTTTCGTGAATCTCAAGTGGATCCCATATCCGACAATTTTGACGGTTCACAAAGTTATTTAAAAGCATAATGATGTTTACTGATTAATAACAGTTGTGTTTGAAAAAAATCACCATTAATTTTGCGATTTCCAGAACTCGGTTTGCAAATGTAAACCATTACTGGTGGTTCTTGGTAGATTTTAGTATATGTTTAGATACTGACTGTACAAATACAACATCCAACCTTCACAGAACGCAAACGGCGCACAATTTAAATTCTAAAGTTCAATGTAGGTATATCACGCTATTGATTTTTTAATATTATTTACTTCTGTGATTATTGTGTTCTGACAAAGCAATTGCTAATTTGTAAAGTAAGAATATCTTTTTTTGTGGCAAAAACAAATTTATACCTTGGAGAAACGTCATTTTGTAAATCTCTAAGCACAACCATGGCCAAAACTAAGGGACACCCTTATATTTAAATGTTATTTTAACAATAAAGAAAAGAGATGCTTTTGTTGTTGTTATGATGTCCATAACTACAAACTAATCAATAAAAAATACATCGCTAAAATTTTAAAATGTGTCTTTCATAAAGAAATATTTTAAACGACAAAAATTAGAAGTTAACAAACTGAATAAGGATGCATTTTGAACGCGAACATCAAAAGTTGATTCTAGATTCACTTAAAAATCGGAAATAACACTTTCAAGTTTGCTGCAGTAACATATTTAGGAATTATCCAGCTTCCTAGTATTAAGACTATGAAAGCTAAGACCCCAAAGGCTACAAGGCTAAGAAAAACAAAAAGCTCATTTGCAGTAGAGTTTATAACACCAACATTTAATAAAAGCAGAGTTGGTAAATTTTTTTGTGGTTTAACAAGTCTAACTTTGATGTAAGCTTAATAGGAGACTTTACTATTATTCTCAATGTACAAATTATAACTCTAGGTTTGTTGGACGTACACACACGTGTAATAAAATAACATTTAATTTTGAAATTGTCCAGATCACTTACGTGAAGCAAAAAAATAAGTGAAAATTGCCTTACCCAGTGTGTGATGTCTACACTTAAACGTGGAGAAAACTACGTAATAATCTGAGGTTACATGACTACTAATGGCGTAGGAAAAATGGACACTTGCGAAGGACTCATAAACAGTCCTGCACCCAACTTATACAATTTTAAATTGTTTTTACTACAAAATTTCTTGTACATACCCTTAGTCAGTGAAACTCATTACTGTTAAAATTTACTTTGAGATACCAAGTTACAAATGTTATTATACAAACTCTCATGGTGGGACAGAAATACTTATTAAAAGCTTAGTAGTACATTGAGGATTACCAAAACCATAAACAAGCTAAATCAATACGAGTTCAAAACCTTCCTTACAAAGTTACCTTTACAGATTTCTATTGTTTACTTTGTCATAATCTAAAAATAAGGCTAGTATAAAAGTTTCTTTAAATCACTGGGCTCAAAATTTATAGCCGGAGAGTACCATAACGGCAAAAAACCGTTATGAGATTCGCGACTTGCAATAATCATGGGCAGAGAATTGGCACAAGTCTTTATTTCAACAGGCTCACCAACGTCCAGATTTATTGGAGTTTCTTATAACTAATGAAATTTTTTTAATTTATGCAAATATAACATCAAAATATAATTTGTCCACCAACCACAACCTCATTCTTACAACGGCAATAGCAAAAAAAGTTAAAACATCAACTGCACAACAACATAACAAATTGGGGTAACTATCGTCAAATAATTCATAATAACCTAAACTTCTCTACAAGAACCAGATGACATAGAAATAGAGTGCAAAAATTTAGTCGATAGTGAGGAATGCAATCCAACTAGTGGCACAAAAATTAAAACAAACAATATACCTTTAGAAATAAAGAAGTTGATGGATGGGAAAAGAATAACCAGGGTAACATGGCAGCGTACACGTGAACCAGATAATAGAAAGAAATATAATAGGATTAGCAACAACCTAAAATCAAAACGCCAAGTAATGAGAAATTTATCTTTCTAATCTTTTGAGACATGATAATTCGCCAAACATCTTTCACTAGTATTCTCTCCTCACAATAATGATAGAGTACAGGAATTAACTATCCACACCAATTTTGACACAGTGATGACTAAAATTTTGTACTCTAAAGAAAATACAAAAAGTAATTAAGGCTCTAAACCCAAGAAAGGCTACGGAGTTAGATATTGTCACTGAAAACGTGCCACAAAAACTACCCAGAAAAGGACTGACAGAACTTTTGTACATATTTAATGCAATTACAAGGCTTGATTGACCGAAACAGCA
Organism: Sinelater perroti; assembly: GCA_036346155.1. Lineage (NCBI taxonomy): Eukaryota > Metazoa > Arthropoda > Insecta > Coleoptera > Elateridae > Sinelater > Sinelater perroti. The sequence goes on from JARFIY010000341.1 coordinate 4,422,001, forward strand.
CAAATTATTATGATACCAAAATTTGGATATGGCGGCTGTTACATTTTATTGACAAATAAGTCTTTCTAAGCTTCTTAAAAAACTTCTTCTTGATAGAATAAATCAAGGTTTAAACCAACCGGCATGAATCCCAGTTCATCAGTTCAGTTTTAAGCAGACCCACTCGACCATCCAACAGCGTCACTGTTTAACTAATATTATTAATAAATCCATGGAAAACGGAGATATTGTATAACTGCATTTTTCTACGTAAAACAGGCATTTTATAAGATGGGACATTTGCATTTTATACAAAATTTAAAAAACACTTCCATTACGTTATATTAGCATACTAACATTCTATCTGAAGGATCGTCACTTCAAAAACAGAATGAACTATAAAAAGTCTAACCGTTTTTTTATACTATCTGGAGTACCAAAGGATAGCATGGTGGGCCCACTAGTGTATGCACTTTTACAACCGACCTTCTAACAACCCATAAAATAAGAGTTTGTACTTTCGCGGACGTTACAGCGGTTTTAACAGCAAATGACGATTCTGTTATAGCTTCAACTAATCACATTGAAGCATGACTAAATAAACAGCAGGTAAAAGTAAACAAAATAATCAACTCGTATAACCTTTTTCCTGCGAAAAGGATAGTGAACCCCCGCCAATAAGCAATAAGCTGCAGATTCTGCGGCAAAACGGAAGATGCGGAACACGTCTTTTGAAATGCAGACATTAGTTAACACTAAGACAAAACACAGAAACATACATACAGACGAAAGTCACCTCCGACAACATATGCAAAATAATGGTACAAAACGAGACAAACTGTGATGCGATAAATAGCATGTGTACTAAGATACTGAGTGATATGATAGAGAAGGGCAAATAACAAATTGGACGGAGGAATGTAAAACAGACACTAAGAATTTGAATGAGATACCACCTGAAGTAATATTCACGTGGTTCCGGGTGGGGCACAATAGTGAAGAGAGGGAAGTAGGGTACCACGACACGACGCCGAAAACCACCATGCCGAAAGCACTGATGACGAAAGATGATTTTTCTGAATGGCATTTACGTCGAATTCCTATTATGCTGGATAGCGATTCACAGATAATTACATTATATTTATAATTATTTATACATAAAGGAAGAAAATTTAATAGGTTAATTAGATTCTAATTAACTTTCAATTAGATGATTTATAATTTGTTTACTTTACCATTCAATTGTAAGTCACTAATATTAGCATTACCAGAATAATGAAGACATTCAATACAAAAAGCAACCCTTGCTTCCAAAACTACAAGAAAATCTAACCACCATTATCTACCATACGAAATCACAGAACTAATTAAAAAAAAAGCCAAACCAGGCGAGATTGGCAAAGAACCAGAAATCCGGAAACAAATCGTGTACTAAACAAGTTGACACACAGCCTAAAACGCGAACTGTATAAGTTGAGAATCAACTCATACCAAAAATACATGGAAGACCTTCAACTAAGTGACATCGGTATGTGGAGAGCCACCAGGCGTATACTATAACAACGCGAGGAAATTCCAACACTGAGCGTAGATAATGCACCCCTTAGCATCGACGAAGAAAAAGTAACAGGCTTTGCAGCTCACTATGAGAAAGTTTTTACTCCGAAATATACCTGTGCTCCACATGAAGCAGTATACATAATCAACCACATTTAAACCAACAAACCAATGATATATGAACCAATAATCCCTACACCCGCCCAAGAAATCAAAAACATAATAAACAAATTCCCAAAGAAGAAATCCCCTGGACACGACCTCATAACTAACTTAGTATTAATTCACCTTACCCATAAATCCCTAGCCCATGTCTCCGACAAAGATACTTCCCAAAAGCATGGAAGCACGCCCACATACTGGTCTTTCCCAAGCCGGGTAAAGATAAAAAACTGATAAACAGTTACAGGCCAATAAGCCTGTTGACTACACTCTCAAAAGTCCTAGAGAAGATCATCCACTGTCAGTTAATGAATGAACTAACGCCACTCAATGTACTACCACCATTCCAGTTTGGCTTCAGGAAATCATATTCAACGCTACATCAGCTACAACGAATTTCCGAAAAAATAGAAGAGGGATTCGAAAACAAAAGTTACACCGTCGCTGTTTTCCTTGATGTCGCCCAGGCCTTCGACAAGGTCTGGCTCGAAGGCTTAAAAAGCAAAATAATCAAGATCAGAGTAGCCAACTACCTCAAAGCGATAATCTTCTCCTTCCTTGACAACCGAACTTTTGCAGTACGTATCAACACCACAATATCAGAAACAAAGACCATTCGCGCAGGGGTACCGCAAGGAAGTGTGCTGGGACCGGTGCTATTTAATATATTTACATCAGACATCCCCACTACAGAGGCAACTTTAGCGACCTTCGCGGACGATACTGCAATTCTGGCTCAACACACCGATCTCAACCAGGCCATAGAGAAACTGCAGATAGCAATACATCGAATATACTCATGGTACACCAGATGGAATATCCAAATTAACACTGCCAAGTGTCAAACAAAATATTCTCCTTAAGAAAAATCACAAATCCTCCCAGCATAGTAATAAACAACAACATTGTTCCTTGGAAACCAGCTGACGCTGCCATAAAGTACCTGGGGTGCTACTCGTTACACGGCTCACCTGGAAACTCCATGTAAAGCACAAATTAAATCAAGGATATGCGAGGTTGGCACAGCTCTTCCCCTCATTAATAGAAAATCATCGCTCAAGCGAAAATGCATCGCCAATATGGAGTAACACAGCGAAGACTAACTTTGAAAAGATACAAAGGCTCCAAAATAAAATCTTACTCATCGAAGTAAACGCCCCATGGTTCAGTCGTAATGAACAGCTACACTACGAATTAGACACACCTACAGTTCTAAGTTATATCAGTGCGAATGCCAAAAAGTTCTTTACGACCATTTATAAATGCCACGGTGCAACATAGGCAGACAAAATACTCATCAAAGACTAAAACGTAAGTTACCACAAGACTTATACGTAACTGAACTGGAAAGTGATTAACCTGTAAGCAACTGCAAATCAAATCTGTAAGGGAACTATTAATTCCCACAAATTATAACTTATATTACTGCTACTTCTTATCTTACTTCTCTCAACTATGCCATGAATAGCATTATAAATTATTGTTGAACTGGCAAATAAATTTAAAAAAATATACAAGAATATAATAATGTTTCAAGTAACTTGACATTGATAAGAGATATCTAAGAATAACTATAGTAAAATTAAAATGAGTTGTAAATTAACTAAACCAACACCTCTAAACAAAAACTATTAAACAAGGAGTCTTCTTTTATTCAGTATAGCAATTTTTTTATTAACACGCACATGGCGTATACATTGCGACTAGTTAATACTATCTAGCAATTTGGTTTTAATTAATCTTACTTTAAATCTAACAAAAGTCTAAAGCTTAAACTTAGGCAAGTCTTCGCGTTTTTGATGGACGTACTTCCATGTGTATACAACACTTTTTTCGTGTTTTAATTGCCCTTAATTTCACTGCACTACACTTACACTAGTTCAAAAGGTTTTTGCCTTTTCAACCTCCGAGTAAGTCCACTGCTGTCGAGTAGTTGTAACACTTAGACATTACCATGTTCATGCAGTTTTTTTCATGTTTTTTCTCCAATCGTTTAATTTCCTCGCTGACCGTAGGCATCTTTAGATCTTTGTGAGATATCTTTATTTCTGATATACCATGCTGCGCAGTACTTTGTTTTGAAAGTTTGTTTGTGGTTTATTTGTAGCTACTTGTATTTTGTTGCTAGTCATCAATGAATATAGCTGTTGTCAGTCCATCACTTATAGGGATGTCATTGGTGTAAAGCAAATGCAAAACTGTTCCAAGGACGCTTTCCTGTGGTACATTTGCAGCAATATTCCTTAGCCCTAGGTACTCCTCTCCGTATCTTACCCTGAATTGGCGGTTGGAGATGTATGATTTCAGAATACAGCTCACCTATGTAGGCAGGTTTTTAGCTATTTTATACCAGAAGCCCAAGTGCCACACTTTATCAAACGCTTGGGCCACGTGTAGAAATATAGTGGGGCATATCTTTTTTCTAAGGTTCTTTTAATAACATCTGTGATTCGATATACTTGGTCGATGGTAGAAATTCTAACTGATGGGTCGGTGTTAGCTGCTTTTCTTCAATAATTGGCTTTGGGCGTTTCAAGAGCAGTTTCTTGATCAGTTTGGGTATGGCTGATAGCAGTGAAATCGGTCGATATGATGTTTTTTCATTGAGTGGCTTACCCGATTTCGGTGTCATAATAACTGCCGCAACTTTCCATTACATCGGTACATAATGTAATTGTAATGCTGCATTGAACAGATGCGTAAGCTTTATCATGCCTCTTTTTAGTATTTCTTTGAGGGATTGTCCACTTATTAGGCCGTTACTTGGTGCCTTTATGACACTGATATTTTTTTGTATCTCGTTGTAAATTTCTGTTAGGGTTATCGGCACAATGACTCTGTCTTTCGTTATTTATGTCCAGTAGGGTCTCTTTTTACGCTAGCTGGATGTGGTTGAAAGGTTTTTGCTGGGTGTTTAGCAAATATTTTTGGTTTATCTTCATCTTTTCTTGCCCATCCGTTGTTATTCTTACAAATAGGTAGACTTTGGTTTTTTTTGTCAGTTTCTGTCTCTTATTGGCTTTCTAGAGAGAGTATTCGATATCGTTATCGTCTGATAGTTGGTTTAGAAATTCAGTTCGCGTTTTTTTTTTAATAATACGAATTTCTTTTTTAAGTTATTGATTTAGTCGATTTAGGAGCCTTTTATGCTCTGGTTTGGTACCATCTTTTTATGCTCTTCGTTTCACTGGGACAAACTCTTGGATTTCTCTAGGATAGTTTGTCCCATGCGGCTTGCTGCAGATCGACTGCAAACTGCTCTGCTTCTTCGTCTAACTGCTCAATTGTGCTTAGAGGGGGACATTTAGTTTAATACATTCTTCTGTTTCTATTTTTAAACCACTCCAGTCTGTCTATTTATGTATCAGTGACGATCGTAGCAATTTGGTTATAATTGTTTCGCTTATTGTCAAGATAATTGGAGGGTGGTCTGATAACAGTTCATAATTGTCTTCAAAACTGATTTAATTTGGGAAAATTCTCTTTAGAATAAAGAAATTAATTAGATCGGGGATCTTATTGCTATTTCTTGGCCAATTCGTTGGTTTACCAGTAGATTGCCATACACATTTGGCTTGTTTGATTGCCTTACGCAGCTTTGGTGCTGATAAGTCTTAAACCCAAAAAGCTACATTTAGCATTAAGATCACCTCTAATTATGAAATGATCTTCTAGTATTTTAGAGTCTGGGGTAATCCTCTTTTTCTAGCGCGAATCTAGGTGGGCAGCAATTGTATAGTCTTTAGATTTTCTATAGATTTTTACAGCTGTTGCTTGTATTTTGTGCGTGTTGTAATTCACTTTTTTTGTTGTTGCCGCCGAACCACTCTTTGTTGGGTTGTCCTGTTATAAATTATTAGCTTTCCTTAGTGAAATGAGTTTCGAAAATCAAACAAACGTATATTTTCTGATTCTAAAGAAACAGCTATAATTAGTTCATGGCCATGTTAGAGTAGCCCGTTTGCATTCCACGACACGGTTCGAATACACGAAATCATTTTTATTTTGTATTTTGGCTGCTGCCTTATTGCTGGCTTCTAATTTTGTAACTCTATTAAGGATAGGTTTAATGGACTCAACTTGTTTGTTGAGTTATTCAAGGATTATTTTCAATGTTTTGTTAATTGCGGTTAGTTCTGTTTTTTCTTTTATAGATTTTGTGACTTTACTACTTGTGCAAAGCTCCTATATGTTGAGTTGCTAGACCAGCCGTTAGTAGCGTAATTAGTATATAGTCTCCTTCAACGCTGCTTGTTGCGGAGCTGCCGTCCTTTGGTAAGTAGTTTTTCTTTCTTGCAAGTTTTTTTCTCTCTTTTTTTAGAGTTCTTTTGCAACTACACATCCATTATAGTTTTCCCTGGTGTGCTTCGCCACATTTTGCGCCCTTGGCTTTATCAAGTCTAGCTATCTTGTAATCATTAGTGATATATCAACCTGCACACTTGACACATCTAGCTTCCTTGTTGCAAAAGGATTGGGTATGCTTGTACGCTTGGCATTTTTTGCATTTCGATTCAATTTTTACTTTTAATTCTGCGATATTACTAATCTCGAAGCTGTCTTAGCTGCTTAGCTCCTCTTTTTTAATATATTACTAACACTAGCAATTTTAAACCCGCTTTCTTTCAAATCTTTTGTGATAGTGTTTATTATGGGTCGGTTTTGTTTGTCCTCATAAGTGTAGTATTTTATATTATTATTTTGTAAGGTTGAGATCAAGCTACGGTATTACATTTGACGCATTTATTTTAAACACATGACGGCTAATGTATGTGTAACATTCTCCTCTTCCACTAAATTGCACACGGTTTTGTATACTTTTAAATTAACCAGATTTAATGGTGGTGGTAGACGTATCTTCTTTTCTTTCAATTTATTAACTGATTCTTTAGAAGTTGTTAGATATTGTTGTGGGGGAGTCTCAGGGGTAGCAGATGCCTTCCTGTTTTTATTTTTATTTTTATTCTGGATTATCTACTCATCTCCTTACATCAATTCCTCCTAAATGGTGTGATATTCTAATTTATTTTCTATTATTTGCATTGTACTAGATTTTGTCGCAGATTTATTGAAACTTTGTACCCTTAGCATTAGCTGGTTGATATTACTTTATAAGATTTGCAAGGGCTTGTTTCCCATACATTCCATGAATTAATCTTGTTTTAAGTTTTTCATTGATTCTATTGTAAAAGAGTCTGATTATGCTAAGATAATACAGCCTCAGCTGGTGTTGGAAGTCGTTGGCTTAAGATAAGGTTATCATCCATTATGCTGTTGTGGACATTTTGCACTTACTGCAATATAAATAACTTTCTTACTAGGAGTGTAACTTTTGCACGTACACGCTCCCGTATTGAATTTCACTGCAAAAGCGGCTTCCAACACTTCTTTACTCCGCATGTTTCCGGGGTCTGCAAGATCCACTGCGGCGATCCGCCGGATTCAGCGCGACGCTGACAAAGTCAGTGCTCCGGAGCTTTCCCATAGGTTCTGCGGACCAGTAGCCGTTTTCACGTTGCGATAACGTAGGTATAGTTGGCTCACCCACGTCTAATCTGCTTCGATGCACAAGCCTAACTAGTATAGTAATAAATAAAATAATTGATAATATACATGGCTTACCTTGAAGATTGCAAAGCAATAAACATTAAAATAAAATTGTAGATACTAAAGACAATATTAAAATACTATTTTTTACGAAGTTGCAACAAATATGGGATAAAAATTTTTACGTAAAGAACGAAATGTCTTATAGTTAGTAACGGACTCCTGAGTTGCAAATTGTAATTACAAGAACGACTATTTGGGAGTAAAAATAACCAGTGCAAAAGCACTATGAAAAAGTACGAAAACAGCAAATAAGACTTTAAAGGTATCAAAATGTTAAGACAATTTAGTGTGATTTATAATTTACATTTACTTTACAATAAATACGCAACAAATACTTGAAACGGCGAAAAACATTGAAAGACCACGTCCGAAGTAACGACATAAGGAAGAAATATCAAATACAGGAAATCTTTGATTTTGGCATTAAACTAACTAAACTATATGCGATAAATGTTGGAGTACCACAAGGCAGCATCTTTGGGCCTTTGTTATACTTAACATGACACCCGACCTTCCGACTACACCAGAAGTTCTAATAGCAACATTTACTGATGATATTGCCATCCTAGCCGCACAAACTTTACAAACCATCCTAATTTCAATACAGTGATAAGTAAAAAGTTGGTAATTAAATTTAATGAAACTAAATCTACACATATAACATTCACCATTCGACAAGAAACTTGCCCTCCTATTTATCTAAACCACACTTAACTGCCACCACAGAAAGGAGTAAAATATTTTGGACTCAATCTGGCCAAAGCACTTATTTACGAAAAGGTCTGTCACACCAAAATGTACTGGCTACTTGGTCGAAACTCAAATCTTACAATCAACAATAAACTCCTTGTTTATAAAGCCACACCACGATGTGGTGCTATAGAATCCAACTCTGGGGTAACAACTCCAATATAGAGATATTTGAATAATTTTGAAATATTTGATTATTTAAATAAATTCACAACCAATCTGTAGTTGATGTCCCCTGAATCAGCAGATACAGGTCTTTTACAGGGTGTGCCTGGAAGCCTTCCGGTTCCAGAATTGGTTTCCCGAATATATGTTGCCTTTTCCTGCACAACGCATCGCACTTGCAATTTTCCTTGGCGTTCTTTTACAGTCGCATGTCCTGTAAGAAACCCTATGGTTATCTTTAGGTTAAGAAATTTTGCAGCTCTCTTTTTGCAAGGTCCATTATTAAATGTTTTGCTGAAATAATGTCCTGGTCGGTTCTTCCAGTGTATTCGATGATGAGTGCGTGTCCTATCCTTAATAAAACTTCTGGCAGCACTTGGTGAAATTCCTAATGCAGGTTTTGGGCCTATCTAAGCCTCACTAGATCCCTGCCTGGCCAGTTCATCGGCTTTCTCGTTGCCGTAGATACCACAATGCCCAGATGCCCATAACAGTTTTTTTGTGTTATGTTCTGCCAGTGCATTGAGTTTGTTGATGCATTCCCATACCGTCTAGATGATGCTTTTGTGCTTAATAAAGCCTTTAAAGCTGCCTGGCTGTTTGATAGATAAACGAGGTTATTCGGAAGGATTTCCAAATCCCAACGTTTATGGACCAAATAGGCAACTACATAAAGCAATTGAACCCGACTCAGCATACACCCAAACATACAACAAACATTATAAGCCTGTCAAGAAACAATAAGAAGCTTTTGCGATATGCGCCTAATGAATTACCAAACATGTTTAGAATATTTTTAAGTTAAGTTAGTTTTAAAATTAAGGTGTAGTTTTTAAATCATTGAAGGTCTAAAAACCTACTTACTATATAAAGATGGCTATTGAGCACTCTTCAACATGTATAATTTATCATATAATTTACAGATTGAAAACAAAAAAGAGATATAAAAAGCTTGTCGTTCTTGTTTACCATTTAAATTGAAATATAGCAATATACGCTTTTAATTTAAGCAATTTACCAAGTTCTGCTTTCACAGTACTTGAAAATTAGATTTTCATTAATTTTTTTCCAATTTACTAGAATAATGTATTTTATGCTATAAAGAACCAGCAATTTTCCTCCAAGAAGATGGCTACATTAAAGTTTTCTCATTTGCCCAAGAAGTGCAGGAATATTGAATAATTCGCCGGGACAAATTAATCGCGACGACCTAAAATAGAGCAAAACGAGGTATCAAATAAACGTCAGCCTTAAACCCCACGCAGCAAGCCCTAAAACTCGAAGGGAAAGGGCGCGACGGCGTTTCATTTACCCATTCAGATCCCCTCTAATTTTCTTCAGCTGGGAGCAATGATCCCGCCAGGAGAAATTAAGCCCGCGCTTGTCGGCCTCTGCTGCCGATTTTTCCGGGGCGAACGTTCGCGCCGTCGAAAGTTGTCGGCCGGCTCGAATGTCAAATGTGGCAATTTTCCGGGAGCTGCCGGGCTGTGCTAATTGCAGAGCGCGAGTCGCGCCCGGGCGCCCGGCGCCTAAAAGTGAAAATAAAAACGCCGGGCGACCCATTAACCTAATTAAAGTTGCGCGCTTTCTTGGGATTCCGCTGAGAGCTGAAGAGATCCTTTGCTTGTGATTTACAAGAGAGAGCTTTGACTTAGCACGAGCCAAAGAAAACGATCTGAAAATGCACTTTTAAGCTGGAAAAGGGACTTTTACTTATTTTTATGACTGATTTTAATTGGGCCACATTAAAAGTCAGTTAGTAGAGCAACATTCAGACCCCGTAGTTAATTGCGAAATAACAAAATAAAAATTAATCATAAGTATAGAAAATATATTTATAAAATACAAAAAATACAAAACCAACTAATAACTATTGAACCACCCAAAAAAGTTAAAGATATATTACAGTGCATGCGCTGTCAGCAATATGGTCATACTAAAGCTTATTGTACTAAACCCTATATACTATGTATGTATTAAATGCGGAGGGACTCATAGCACAAATAATTGTACAAAAAACAAAGACACACCTGCACGATGTGCATTATGCAATGGTCCTCATCCGGCTAGCTATAAAGGCTGCGAATTCTACCAAGGCTTACCAAAAAATCCAACAATGCTAACAATAGACTAAACATTCAACACAACCCGCTAACAGCCATCTATACAGAAAACCAACCTCAAACAAATAGTATCCAACAAAATTTAAGCTATGCAGGAGCAGTGAAAAATAACAGAACCAACGAACAAAATACATTACGCTCAATTGATAGTAGAGAACACAACGAACATCATACAGGAACACCCTCCATCAGCCTGTGCAAATTCCTAGATGAGTTTAAGGCTATGTTTCAGCAACTCGTACAACAGAACAGCATGGTGATGAATCTGCTTACCACGCTGATAAGTAAAATTCACTAAATTTCTAACAATAGCTCTGTGGAATGCCAATGGCCTTCTACAGCACAAAAATGAAGTTGAAATATTCCTTCATCATAATTCAGTGGACATCATGCCAGTCAGCGAAACGCATTTCACAGATAGATCATATTTTCGCATACCTAACTTCACAACCTACATAACCAACCATCCAGATAATACTGCACATGCTGGGACCGCCATTTTAATAAAAAGTTCTATAAGCCACATCGAACTGCCAAAATATGTATCCAATCACTTACAAGCCACAGTCATTAAAGTAGAAACACTCCCATACGAATTAACAGTAGCAGCAGTATATTTCCCGCCACAGCACAATATCAAAAAAGAAAACTTCAAGGAATTCTTCCAGACACTAGGGCATAGATTTGTTGCAGGTGGAGACTATAATAGTAAGCATACGCTATGGGGATCTCGACTACTCACAACAAAAGGCAGCCAGTTGGCTAATCTCATACAGGAAAATAATTACTCCTTCCTTTCAACGAGTACACCAACCTATTGGCCGTCAGACCCCAATAAGATCCCAGATCTTTTAGACTTTTATGTAACCAATGGGATCTCGCAAGCGTATATGAACGTAACACCATGCTACGATCTCTCCTCTGATCACTCGCCGGTAATTGCAACAATCAGTCAATATGCTATTCATAAAAAACCAACGCCCAGACTTCATAACAAAAACACAAATTGGGAACATTACAGGAACAAGATACAAGAAGACATAAATTTGAGAGTAAGTCTGAAAACTCCAGAGGAAATTGACACCGTCCTAACCACCCTAGTAAACATTCTCAAACAGGACGCTCAACATGCCACTCCTCACACAGAATTCCAAAATCACAAGTATATAATACCTACGGTCATTAAGAGGCTTATAGCAGAAAAAAGAAGAGCCAGGGCAAAGTGGCACTGTACTCATGCACCAGCAGATAAAACTGTACTAAACAGATTAAATAACCAACTGCAGCGTCAACTAAAAGAAATGAAAGAAAAACGTCATTCCATGATTATGTTACCAATCTCAACAGATAACACAATTCCATATGGAAACCTATAAAACATAAAAAAAACCTAAGGCGCCAATACCTCCCCTCCGTAATCTTGCAATAGCATATTAACAATGGGCTAGAAGTGATAAGGAAAAGGCCGTTCTATTTGCAGACTACTTTGCCGAAGTATTTACGCCTAATGATGACCTTACAGACAATGCAATAGACAGACATTTATCTGAGATCCCTATCAACATACCAAAGATCAAATCCTTTACTCCGAAAGAGATTGAGAAGGAAATCAGATTATTAAATCCTCGAAAAGCTCCAGGAATAGATAAAGTGACTACAAAAATGTTAAAGGAGATGCCAAGGAAAGGGTTAGTTTTACTTACCTACATTTCCAATGCTGTCGCAAGACTAAACTACTGGCCAAAACAATTAAAAATTGCCGAAATAATACTAATCCTTAAACCAGATAAAGAACCCAACGACGTATCATCGTACCGTCCTATAAGTCTGTTACCAATTATCTCAAAATTACTCGAACGACTCCTCCTACAAAGAATAAACTCTGACTCAATGACAGAAGATTTGATACCTATGCATCAGTTTGGCTTCCGCAATCACCATTCCACTATACAGCAAGTGCATCGAATCAGTCACCAAATAAATCAAGCATTAGACCAAAAGAAATACTGTCTATCAGTTTTTCTAGATTTCAGTACAGCCTTTGATAAGTTATGGCATACTGGATTACTATATAAGATCAAAGAACTTCTATCCATCACCTACTTCAAACTGATAAAATCTTACCTAAGTAGTTGAGAATTTTGCATCAAAATCAATGACGGGCAATGAAGGCAGCGTCTTGGGACCCCTGCTCTACGTGCTCTATACAGCCGATCTTCCCACCAATGAAAACACAACAATGAGTACGTTTGCCGATGACACTGTCATTCTCTCAACTGCCATTGACCCACTCATAGCATTGACCACTCTACAAAACCACCTAGACCAAATGCAAACATGGACTCGTAAATGGAAAATAAAAATTAATGAGACAAAATCTGTGCAAATAAATGTTACACTACGAAAAGGGTTATGCCCACCATTATATTTTAACAATATACCAATACCGCAATCTACAAGTGCAAGATATTTAGGAATACACCTGGATAACATATTGACGTAGAAAGAACATGTAGATAAGAAACGTAAACAGATTGACTTGAGGATGAAAGAACTCCAATGGCTAATTGGACGAAAATCTAAGCTCACGCTTGAAAACAAACTGTTACTCTACAACACCGTAATTAAATCAATCTGGATGTATGGAGCAGAACTATGGGGATGTGTGAGTAAATCTAACTTAAACAAAATTCAAAGGTGCCAATCAAAAATACTTCGTATGATCACGAACGCACCATGGTACGTCTCCAATCTGACGATTCACAATGATCTAAAAATTCCTTACGTGAGGGACGCCATAAAAAAAAAGTACAAGGCATCACAACAAACTGGAAACCCACGTCAACCCCCTGTTGCATCCACTGCTTGATGCGCAAAATGGTAGAAGACTGAAACGAAACTGGCCAGCAGATCTGAAATAGGATTAGCGACGGCAACTCACTGGAGAAGTCCTCTTCACACCAACCACGACTACCCTAGTAATTAAAAAACAGCGTATTAGCCTATAGAATGACTTGTAATTCTGATTGCTAATTAAATGATATATTAAAAAAAAAGTATAAAAAATGTAAAATAAAGATGTAAAAAGTGGACGAAAAGCAATTAGGAAATAAAAATATGAAATAAAGTCCATATTTCTAATAAAAATTTATTCCAACAAATTATATTAAAAAAATAAAAATAAATCTTTAAATTTTAATGTAGGTGACGACAACCAGTTTTCTCAAACGTCCAGGGATACAATATATATTCCTCTGAAGGAAGTCGTTTGAAATGTTGCTTATAACCTCTTGAATCCGAATTTCCGTTTTTCAGTGTGTGAAAATTTGTCCTACACATATTCTTATTTTTGTAATTCTACAGGTCTAAAGCACATGGAGTGAGACATGTACTTCTTGAAAACCCTAGAAAATTTACTATCGTCTATTTCAGACTATTTCCATTACGACTCCAGTAATGATACAAGTTTTATAGCCCACTTTTAATGTTAGCTACTTTTCATCTTCCCTTTTAATAAAAATAATGAATAAAGTGGTTCATAGATAGTTATACATACAAAAAAAGTATTCAGGTTAAATTTTTAAGTTTGTCCTTCCTTTCTTCAATTTTTCTTGTGTGTTATCTGCAACTTCTTGTAATGTATTATATAATCTTAAAACTTTTCTCTTTTGTCTCTTTTACAAACCTCATAATTTATGTTATGTTCTTAAATGCAGTATTTGAAATCATAATCCTATTTTATATTTTTTAAATATTATTAATGGACTTTATATTAAGACAGTAAATGTTGAGAAAATGCTTGCTACAAAATTCAGTACCGGTAACAAAAGTGTCATCAAGATATGTATCCAGCGGGTAGGTTTAAGGCGAAACAAGGTGAGGGCTTTTGTTTCAAAATCGGTCATAAAAGGTTAGTAATAACAGGTGAAATTAGGGAACCTAAGGGAGCACCATTGGTTTTGAAACAAAAGCCCTCACCTTCTTTCGCCTTAAACCTACCTGCTGGATACGATATGTCGATAAAACTTTTGTTATCTGGCTTTATCAACATGATACTCTTCTAGAATTCCTTTCCCACCTCAGCCAAATTTACACCAATATCAAATTTACCTTGGAAAAGAACGTAATAATTTCCTTTCTTTCAGATACTCTCACAGCAAGGTATCCTTCTAATGACAGTTTTCGTTACACTCATACTAACCGCTACCTAAATACCAAATCCATTACCATGCTGCACAAATTCATTCAGTTGCAAAATCCCTCATCATCAGATCCATCAGACTTTCCGATACGAAAATCCGCCAAACAGAAATTAAAACCATTACCACCACCCTATTGCAAAATGGGTATTCCAACAAATCCTAAAATAATCAAAAATATAAATAAAAACATGACTCCTAATCGCAAAACCCCCCTGACCAGCAAAAAGCATTCCTACCTTATATCAGAGGCATCACCATTAAAATAAGCCGCATACTATTGACGCAAAATATACGCACGGTCTTTACGACCAATAACCAAATATCTGGACTTATTTCCAAGGAGTTTATGAAATACCTTGTGGAGACTGCCAAAGGACCTACATAGGTCAAACAAATCGGCAAATACCCAGCTGAATATATGAGCATTCTCTGGCCAGACGGAAAGCCAATAATTGTTCGGCACTTGCCAAACATAACAAAAAAACAGACCACAAAATTAATTTTTCGAAGGTCAAAACCATTGCTCCTATTTGCCATTTCACCAGCAGAATAGCACGTGAGGCAATTGAAATAGAAAAACGCCCACAGTGCCTCAGCACAAGAGATGTCAGCCAACGTTTACCTGTCATATGGAGATCCCTTATTATCCCAAGCTCAACAAAAATCTTTCGAGCTGTCATCTCAAAAATAAAAATAGCCAATATGACCACCAATCTTTAACGAGAATAATAAAAGATGCAATAAGAATATTGTGCTATTAAATAGCAAATAAATTTTTTTTTGTTGTGTCAAATCTCTGGCTAGTTAATTTTTGCTGCTAAGCACAATGAATATTGTTAAACCCCAAATTAAAGGCAATTTTATTAAAAAAGAAGAACAATATTACCTCGTCGCCTTTCGTTAAAAAGTTAAAACGGTAGATACACAATCTTACCCTACGCAAGTAAACGTATCGAATTCGGGTGTTATAAATCTATACCCTTGTGATTTTTAAAAACGAAGGTTAAAATACCTCTTTAATTGTACAAACCTTGCTCTTATGTCATGTAATATCTAGCCAATAGTTTTATTATAGCCAAGCAATCAAAATATTACATTAAATGTCTGTATAATAAGCATACAAAATACCCTCAATATCTAGTATCAAAGGAGTCCCTCTAGATGGCTCGTTAAAGAATCTCAAGAAATTCCGTATACCAAAATATGTACTATGTACCATTCATCTGCTTTTTATAATTAAAAGTTGTAGATGTACAAGTGAAACTCCATTTTTATGTAAACATCTTGATGTGTCCCTCGTTTTGCTTCGTCCGGTTCAATATCTTGTTGTAGTGTTCCTTGTCTTCGTCGAGCTCGCGGTCTATTAGATTGTAAAAATCGTTGAGGCTTTTTAGCTGCCTGGTTCGTTATCCATGCATGCTAGAACTCTTGAGACACGCACCACAAAAAAACCCAATCGATTTCGGCGCAAGCTTAGGCTGAGTGTTTGGTGAATCGCACATTCTTACTTCTTGATATAAGCAGAATGGACTGTTTCTCCAATTTTCCTATAATAAGCAATTCGTTGTTGAGATATATGTTCTTGGAGTCTTCTTCATCTCAGGCTAAAATAAACAGGTAAACTTTGCATCCTTTTGGATGTAGACTGCTAATTTCTATAGAAATGATCTGGTCTAGATCTTTAGAGTTCACTGCTAATATGGTTACAGAACCTTGAGAGAAACAGCGACTTTGCTTTTTTGTGCAATGAACATACACATCTTGTTCTGGTGGAGAATTTATCTTCACTTCCAAAACGTTGTTTTCCATTAGCATCTTATGAATTAAGAAAGCCCAATAGATATCTTCCAACAGTTCAAAAAGGCGTGGCTGCCCGAAAAGCACCTGATACCCAATTTTGGCAACCTTCCCTATTTGTTTGGCCCAAACCAAAGCGCTTGAAAACGCCACTAAGGTGTTGGGTTTTGGAATAATCAGCTAAATTGGAACAATGGAAGGATGAAACAAAAACCCATCACTCAAAGATTGCTTTCATTAGGACAAATTTTTGATAATTGGGTTCTTAAGAATGGAGAAACTTAAATAAACCACGACATCAAACAAGAAAGAAATATCAGAAATAGTGTACAAGCACTAAAAAGCAAAGATCAAAATTGATATTATCGCTGAATATGTGAATTTATGCTGCAGCATAAATTTTGAAAACTACAATATAATAATAGTCAGACTCAACTTGTAGGCAGCAGTCCATTAAATTCATAAATCATACATTTGACGTAGCTTTGTTTACAAAAAGTAAAATAGAATTGAACCTGAAAAGAACAAATTGCATTATCAATAAGAACTTATGTCCTACGAAATAATTATATATATAAAAAAACGAGGTCTGGCAGCGGCCCCCCGGAGAGCTTGTCCAACTCCGACATGCTTGAGCCCCTTCGCATAGCAATTTTTAAAAATAAATAAAAACACGATTAAAAAGCTTTGTTTGACATAATTGACGTACGCCGTTGCCATGACAACGCATTTACGTAAACCCAGTTAGAGTTGAACTTTGACCTTTGACCTTTGACCTGTGTGACAGCACTCATAATTTTTTTTATATATGTAATTTATAATTTTCATATAAAAAGTGCTTTATTACCCGCTCTCAAACGAAAATTTTCCATCGCTTGCGGTTCCGGATCTATATTACCTCGGTCGCGCCTGCCGCCGGGCCGAAATTTGTCCTTCGGAGGCGCTCGGGTCGGCACGGAAAGGCACGAACGATTTGACCTTTGACCTGTGTGACAGCAGCAGCAGCAGCAGCAGCACTCATAATTTTTTTTATATTTATAACTAGTTCTTCCCCCCATATCAATCACTGTAAGCTCGAAACTGTGAGCACCTTTGCTTCGAGTGGTCGAAATTTTGGCCTAAAAAAGAATTCATAAAATGTCTAAAATTTTTAGCAAATAATTGTACGATTGAAATCCAATTCTTTATAACTGTATAGCAAAATGTCAACATTTAGTTTAGGAAACACTTGTCTCCAGTCTCCCAGACCTTTATCACTTTCATTATTAGAGTATTTGTTTTGAAGAAAATGCTATAAAATTGAACAAAAAAATTAATGTCAGATTGTTTTGTAAAACTTTTTGGACTTACTTTGAGTGGATAGGTTGAATCTCTTCTTCTTTCATTGATCTGTTGACATATTAGCTGCTCTTCTGCTTTTATTATATGTCTCATTTTGTTCTGTGGTACATTTATTTTTATTATACTGACGGAAGTACGCTCTCCTATCGCTCATTCTTTCAATTTAATTAAATTGTTTACCAGACTGTTATCACTTCTACTATATATCCGCTTGCCAGTATCCGACTATCGCTACCTTTTTCAATTTTTTAACTAAAAAGTAAAAACTAATTAAAACTAATGAAAGAAAAAAGTTACAATACTTGATGTCGGATGTGATTAATCTTCGCCCCGATGTCCAGACTTCGCCTTGAGGTCAATGGGGATGTGATATAAGTGATAGACTGTTCGGTGATTATGGTGTGGTCACTGATAGTCTTAATCGCAGAACTGTTAGCGATTAAAGTATTTTAAAAACTTTTTTGTCGAACAAAATCTTAAGATTAAAATCTGATCCAAACAAACGATTAAATAAATATTGTGGTAATAATCAAAACACCACTTCTTCTTCTTGAGTAAAGATCTGTTGATATATCTATCTTAAGATGACATTTATTTAGTTCATAACAGCATTCTGTCCACAATTTATGCATGTTTGACATAATTAGACACTACTTTTGTTACTCGTGGTATTTGTCTCTCGACGTTAAAACTGATGGTAATATAAAATATAATAAACAATCGATTTTATAATTACATACTTTTGTAATTGATTTGATGTTTGGTTACGTCCAGAGAGAAGTAGTAATCATTTATTAACCATGCTTGAGCCTCTTCGCATAGTATTTAAAAATAAAAACACGATTAAAAAGCTCTGTTTGACATAATTGGCGTACGCCGTTGCCATGACAACGCATTTACGTATACCCAGTTAGAGTTGAACTTTGACCTTTGACCTTTGACCTGTGTGACAGCACTCATAATTTTTTTTTTATATATATAAGTGCTTTATTACCCGCTCTCAAACGAAAATTTTCCATCGCTTGCGGTTCCGGAAATATATTAAATTTGTCCTTCGGAGGCGCTCGGATCGGCACGGAAAGGCACGAACGATTTGACCTTTAACCTGTGTGACAGCAGCAGCAGCAGCAGTAGCAGCAGCAGCACTCATAATTTTTTTTATATATATAATTCTTAGTGCTGCTGCTGCTGCTGTCACACAGGTTCGTGCCTTTCCGTGCCGACCCGAGCGCCTCCGAAGGACAAATTTCGGCCCGGCGGCAGGCGCGACCGAGGTAATATATTTCCGGAACTGTAAGCGATAGAAAATTTTCGTTTGAGAATGGGTAATAAAGCACTTGTTACATTAAAGAAAAGAACACATCCACAGAAAATAATTGCCCTGACACAGAACACATACTAGCCACTTAAAAAAGGAAATCTTTACATAGGTGCTCAACTTAATTATCAATTCCTAACTACAATCTGTTATAGTAGTCTTTCAGTCAAACAGTGTTACGAAATATACAATATTTATATTTTAATTGAAAAAAAAGTGTTTTAAGGATTTTAGTAAACATATTGTTTTCTGCAGGAAGTAACTGCAATAATTTGAGAGAGAAATGTCGAACTGTATGATTCTGAACGTCTTGAACATCCAAAAATACTAGAGGATAATTCAAACAACGTTTGAAAGAGGATCGTTGTCGCACATAGTCAAAGTACACAAAGAAACTTGAAGTAACACGTTAGTATATATACAAGGTGTGAATTTGCAAGAAAGGACGTTGGATTCCTCTCCTTGGGGAGTAGGTAAATTGAGACCCCGAGTGAAGAGCTAAATTCTTGGAAATGGCATGAAAACCGATGCCAAAACGTCGAGAATTATCTCAAATAAGACGCGGTTCAACCCGCAAAATAAGTTATTCAAATATATATACATATCAAGCTCTGCTTGCCTTAAAGGCCCATGTCTTCTATTTTCTTTATTATCTCCTTCCACTTCTTGTTCCTGGTTAGGTTCTGCCATTTTTCTATCGCCAGTGCTTTCGGGTCTTCTTCGCAAGCCTCCGCCTATTTTCTCCATGGACGTCCTCTTCTTTTTCTCTTTCTTCCTCTGCTCAATTCCGTTTTTGCCCATCTGTTATCCGTCATTCTAGAAACGTGGCCGAACCATCGTAATATAGTTACTCTAACTTTCTGGCTTATTGCTGGTTTCCGATATAGTTGCTTAACTTCCAAATTTTTTCTTCTTCTCCATACATTTTCTTGTTCTTTGATGCCTCCAAGAATGTTTCTTAACACTTTACGTTCGCATGCGTTCAGTTTCTTCTCTTCTCTCTTGTTCATAATCCAGCACTCACATCCATAAACTACTGGTGGTTGTACTATCGATTAGTGTAATCTAAGTTTTGCTTCCCATGGGATGTCTTTTGCTCTAAATAAGTTGTGAAGCCCTATTATCGTTATATTAGTTACTGTTATGCCTAGGTACTCAAGCTTTTTGACTTTTTTGAAAATATATTTTTTGTGTTATTCTGTCACTACCTTGATTTTTATTTGTTCCCCATCCCAATGTATTTAATTTTTTCCTCATCAATATGGAGGCCATACTCTTTTGCTTTTTGTTTAAGAGACTTGAACATTCTGATGAGTTTGTTTTTTAATCTAGCCATGAGCACCACATCGTTTGCATAAGCGAGTGCTTGATTATTCCTGTCGTATATCAGGAGTTCTTATTCCGCTTCTCTCTAAATATCACTTTCAGTACACAGTTTTTTGTTTCAGCCCTTTTTTACCCTTGATTTATTCAGATAGACTCCCTTCTACTGCAACTCTATTTTCCATTGTTCTAAGCGTCATTTCTACCGGCCTAATTATCTTATTTAGTATGTGGATCATTCTGAGGACATGATGCAGCCTTTCTCTTAGTATTTCTCTAGTATTAAGCTTGTCTGAAGTCTATGAATAGTATATGTAGGTTTAGCTTTTATTCATAGGTACTGCTCTAGAGCAAATATTTGATCGTTGGTATAAGTTCCTTTTTTAAAGCCTCTCTGGTATTCCTCTATCTATTTCGTCACATAATTATCCAGTCTGATTTTGATTATTCTGGCCATTACTTTATATACTACGTCTAGAAGTCTGTCGCTTCTAAAACATTTGCCTTCCTGTGCGGGGTTTTTTCTTTATTTTTGCTTCTTGGTTGAAATTTCGGATTTTTCTCTCTACATAGTGTTCTTTTATTCTTTGCAGTTCCTTTTCTACGTATTGCTTCTTCTTTTGTCTTCATAATTTTTTCACTTTTCTGCTCTCCTTTTCATATTTCCTTTTTGTATCTTTTGTCGGGATGTGTATCAGCTCGTTTCTTGCCTCGTTTCTTCTTTCAATGGCTTGCTTACAGCTGTTGTCAAACCAGCACTTCCCTTGCTCTTTAACAACTCTTCCCGGGCATTTCTTTTTCACTCTCTCTTCTATTTACTTCCATTTCGTATCTATGCTACTTTGTTTCTGTCTACGCACCAAGTTTTTGTTTGCTATACAACAGGTTCCTGTTTACACTCTTGCACCTCCGCTCTGTTGGTATTTTTTCTTTCAATTTCCCTATGAAAATATGATCAGAGTTAGTGCCCGCGCCTCTATAGCTTCTAACGTCTTTTACGGTCCGGTGAAATCTACGTTTTCTTATGTATCACTTTGTGGTCGAAGTACGTACTTATTATTCTAAGGTTATTCACTTGTGCGGATCCTATGACCTTTGTCCCATTTTATTTGCTTTTATCTCCTGTTGTTTTCCTGTACATGTCTTTGTTGCCTACTTTCTAATTTAAGTCCTCTATAACCATATTCAGATCGTATCTTGGTATATTAATATGTATATATGTTCAACCTAATTGTAAAATTTATTCTTTATTGCTGTATCTTTTGAAAGAGCATGCAAAGAAGGATGGACAAAACCATATGGACGCCAGGCTCTCCGCGTAAAAAAACTGTAAAAAGTTCTAACTGAAATATATGACTAGATTAAAGGTTAGAACCAAGTAGAATAAAAAGCCCTGGTAACAATAGGCAATTGTTCAAATCACATTAGGGGTCTACAACCACTGCGGCCGGACTTGGTGTCACTTAGAACATTATTAAACGGAAAAGTTCTAATATGATTTTGAAACATGGTGGGGTGGTAGAAGGTTCACGAATGTTGTTCCTTATTTTTATGTTTACACTGATAAATATTTTACTTTATAAGCGATAAAAAAATAAATAAATAGGTTCCAGGCGTTTGTTTAATTCCTCATTCATCATCGTGCGGCACTTTGTAGTTCCACTATGTCAGGTCAAGTTTTAAGGCCAGTGGCTAAGGTCAGATTTAGTTTTAGATTGTAATCGCAATAAATCGTATTAGAGCAGACTGTCCCCTATTATTAGATACCGAGGTCATTTTTGTACGACTCTCCGTACCTATTATTTCTAAGTTCTAAGGCCTATATCTTTGTTCAAAGAGGTCGTATCGGGTTGGTCTTTTAGACGACATTGCTCAAGACACTTAGGGCTTTCGATTAACATAGGTTTAATCTGGATACCCGAATCTGCTCATCATCCTTTAGCAAGCTTATTTTCTTACCTCTGAACAGTAGTTTACAGACCCTTTCAGATATGGTTTCAAAATCCATTACCGATTTCACCATTCGTCTACTGATTATAAAACCCATTGCTAGCATTTTATCTGCTTCCCCTCTATTGAAGAAGGTATAATCGTCGACCTATATAACTTCACTGTTTTTTTATTTAGTTTCCTGAGAAAAATTTGAATGTAAGTTAACTTTACAAGACAATAATCCACCAAAAAGACAACGAAACGTGCGAAGTAATGAGAACATTGCAGCTGCAGTGGCCAGTGTTGTTGGTGAGCCAAATTTGTAGATTTCAGGACGATCGCAACAACTGGGGCTATCTCAGACATCAACTTGGAGAATATTGGGGTTGCATTCTTATAAAATCGTATTGATTTAAGAACTAAAGCCAAATGATCACAGATTGCGCCGTGAATTTGCCCTTGAGCAAATGGAACATGATCCTGATTTTGGCCAAAAAATCATCTTCTCAGACGAGGCACATTTTTGGTTGAATGGTGCGGTTTATGGTATGGCGGCGTCATCGGACCTTATTTCTTTCCTCAAAATGAGAATGGAACAGCCGCAAACGTAAATGGTGATTGCTATAAGACCATGTTACTCAAATTTCTATGGCCAGAACTTGAGAACATCAATATTGAAGAGATGTGGTTCCAACAAGATGGCGCTACGTGTCATACAGCTGATGCTACTCTCACTTTGCTGAGGAAAAAGTTTGGCGATTGGGTCATCTCACGACGCGGATTTGTAAATTGGCCGCCAAGATCATGTGATTTGACGCCCCTAGATTATTTTATTTGGGGCTATGTGAAAGCACAAGTCTATACCAATAAGCCACGGTCTTTGGATCACTTAGAAGAGCCCGTGGTGGAGATTTGAACAGTATCTTATTCCAAACATAACTGCATTGTCTAAGCTTAAATACAAATAATTAAATTTGTTTTCAAATAAATCAATTAAGATTTGATATGAATCTAATTAAAATTTCTATTATAGTATGATAAACACTAATATCAAATAATGGAACGAATTCCGCCATAATGATACGAAAATTATAAGAAATAGTGAATATGCAGATTGTGGATATTAATATACAGGGTCAGTAAATTGATCTTCTATATTTGAATTGCTAAGCTATAGGTTGAAGACACTTTAGTGCCAATAATGAAGATTCGCCATAATGAATAGAAAATTATTTTAAATGATAATTTGGTGTTCATAGTGCAGCAGAATTTTTGGTATTGGACCCCACAAAATTCTCGATAATTCGATGGACAACCTCTCAACAGTCAGCGTCTAACTGTTTGGTGTGTTATTGCGGAATTTGGTATCATAGGGCTTATTTTTTGAGGAAGCGGTATATATGGTGATCTACCAGCTATGTTGAGATGTTGAACCGTTTTTGTTGAAAACACGGAAATGCACCACAGTCGTTCCAACAAGACAACGCTACCGCACACGTGATGCGGATCGAGAAATTGCGGGACAAATATATCCAAGCCACCTCATCTCATTATACGGTGACATAGCATAGCCGTTAAGTCATCAGACCTGTCTGCTCGCGATTTTAAAAATGCAGAACGCTAACGCATTTTAGACCATTTACAATAACAAAAATATGAAGGACAAAAAATATTTACAGAGAATTATTTTGTAGGAAATTTAGTTGATAGTTTTGGATAATTTGATTGTGCTATATAAGAAAATTTATTGACAAGAAGTCGCGTAATATCTCAGGTGCAAGTGATAACAAAGTCTTTCTGAAGATTGTTCTCGTTTTCCTGACTGGTCGAAAAAGCAGTATCAACAGATGCCTTCTTAGGTTGTAGCTGCGGTCTTATCATTATAGACTATGAGATCTGGTACTTGGCAAAGAGAAAAATCCAATGTTGACAATACATCCAAAATTGTATCTCTAAAGATTCTCAGCGTATACGAAACTGAGAAATTTGAGTTGAACAACGTGCCGACAAAGAAGGGTCTTAAACTCCTCGTGCAGCTTTTATCTAACCTTAAGTGATTAAAAAAGCGAACTCACTTGAAGAAAGTGCCATTCCTTGAAGTGCCACCAAAACATTATATGATTGTTATAGATCTAGAGCACTATTTTCTCGTGATTGAAAAATATACTTTAGAAGGACCACCAAACGCACTAGTGACAAGTTGGACTGACCTTGACTGGGTTGCATCAGGAAGCTATGGAAAACCGGGGCCGCAGAAAGAAAAGTAGTGTTCTGCTCTGCGGAATAAGTGGACTTTGAGGCTGCATTTTAGGAGGTAGTCAAAGAACAATTCCACTTGGAATACTAAAGTGCAGAGTTGAGTGACCAGTACGGCAGAAACATCGAAGATTCTTATTGAAAGCATGTACTGGTTGAGACGTACAGACTGAGAAGTATGTGAGAAGAAATTCTTTCAAACGCTAACTGAAGAATAAGTTGGCGAAAAAAGTAATTGAAAGTAATTCTTCTTCATTTTGGAAGAACAAGTGCAAATAAACCGAGAAAATTGTGGATGGTCTTAGACTGTCAGTAAAAACCAATGGAATAAACTTGAACGACTCCTTGATTCAAGGACCGAACTTGACGTGCGCTCTAGTTAATGTCTTGCTAAAATTCCATCAGCACATTTTTTTGTGGAGACATTAGAGATATATTCCATACAGTAAAAATTAAACAAGAAGACGTATCTGCTCTATATTTTCTGTAGGTCGAAAAAACCGGAGTTGAATTCTGAATGTGTATTATATGGGCGTGAATCCTCTTTTAGGATATATGGATAACCGCGACTAGTTGGGAGGAAAACATGAAGGCAGAGCTGTCCGAATGGCATTACTTCTCGAAACAGGTGGTACAGATTTCAGAGGCAGTGTCAAGTTGCCACAAAGTGCAGTTGCTTGTCACGTGTGACGCCGTCCAGCAAATATTTTGTGCTACCGCCTACTGAGAGGGGAGGTAACATTAACGTCAACATTATTATGGCGATAACTAGAGCTGCTCCTATCAAATTTGTATCAATTCTACGATTTATGGTGGAAACAGCATTAATTGGCGTCTGATACCCAAGTTTATTCATAAAGGATTAAACATCCCAATTTAGAAGACTGTTATATATCAAAAATGTGATATATTGGGTCCCTGTGGAAAACCCACAGCAATTAAGAATGTACATTGCTCACCGTATTGGTAAAACGTTGAACCTCACAGAGAAGTCAAACTGGTAATGGGTGTCAACAAAGGCTAATGTGGCAGATAATGCACACGAGACTCAACAACAGATGATGTAAGTCCAGATTCGTGGTGGTTCAGAGTCCTCAATTTTTCTAGAAACCTGGAAGGCAATGACTAGCAAAGGCAGACGAGCTACTTAATAAAATTAATCCAAAAGACTTGGAATTTCAAAAAGTTTAGTGCATGATAATTATAGAAGCTGCAGAATTGATTAAGATGAAAGATTTCAACAGTTGGGTGTATCTCATAAGGGTGACGGCGTGGGAAAAATACAGTTCTTCAAGCGTGTGTTGTCAGTTTGTGAAATGCATACAAGAAGTCTACTACAAAAAGAAACTTGAGGATCCAGGAAAGGCGCAAAAAGTCAGCAAGGAGTTTTAAATAGCTTGCTTATTTGTGCTCAATACTGGTAGATGGATTAATTTATGTCGATTGTCGGCTAGTCAACTTTTCGTCAATTGCAAAACAAGAACTACTCATACAGTAGTACCACCGCAACTTTGGATATAATAAAGTAAATTTGATTTTTAATAAGCTTAGGCAACGTCACTGGATTACTGGAGGGAAATCAGCTATAAAGAAAGTTCCACCTGCCATGGCTACTCTTCCGGAAGCAGAGTGACAAATTTGAGCCGACTGTTTATCTTTGTGGGTGTAGACTATTTTGAATTTATGGAGGTGGCTAAAGGAAATAAACCGAAAAAGAGGCACGGAGCTCTGTTTACATGTCTGAGTACCCATGCAGTTCACCTAGTGATTCACTCTTAAAGACAATTTTATCATGGCGCTGAATTGGCTTCTCTGTTGGTTTGTAGAACCTAAAGAAATCTAGACCGGTAGCTAGAGCTAGAAGAGCAAAAATGGAACTAAAAAAAACAGTTAAGGAAATGGACCATGATCAAGTTACAAAAAGCCTTACTATTCGAGAGGTTAACTGGAAGTTTATTCCACCCCGAGCACCGCGTTTTAAAGAAGCATTGGAGCAACTCGTAAGATCTATAAAAATAACTATGACCATTATTTTGAGAAGCCAGACCCTCAATGATCCGTTGTTGCTCACTGTGCTGGCGAAAGCGGAAGCATTAGTAAACGGTTGTCCTTTAAGCTATTACGCTTGACTGTTTTTTATTAAAGCCATCAGCAACAAGCAGCTACACAGAGTATTAGTTGACAGCGATTTATGTCTTAGAAGAAGACGGTAACATGTTAAGGTGCTCTTCAACCACTTTTAGAATCGCTGTCTGAAAATGTACCTGCCATTTATGTCACTGAGATCAAAGTGGAACCGAGATATTCCGAATGTCCAAAGGGTTTAATGTTTACGCCGAAAGTTAGTCAAGAGAAGAATTAGTGGATCAATGGTGTAATTTAGTAAGAAACGTAAGAAAAATGGAAAAATTCAAGTTGTCTACGTGACGACTGCCACTGGAGTGCTACAGAGACCTGTGAAGGTATAACGCATCCAAGGAGGGAATTAATATCTTTATTTCAGCTAGCAAGGGCACTGGAAAAAGAATTTATGTCAAGCCAAAATTCTAGTAAAAATATTAATTATGAAGCTGGTAGAAGTAAGGTTCGGGTTTATGAGGTGGGAAAAGTTGTCTACTTTTGGGTCTGTGAAACGGAGGATACAATCTTTTTGTGTCCGGAACTACTTTAGGCTTAATTCTATGTATTATCCTGTGTGCCTGTAGCTTCTAAGATTAGCTGTTAATAAAAAATTACTTTTTTTAAAACAAAATATACGTTCGGCTGCCTATCAAAAAGTGTCAGGGTCAAGAGGTCATCGAAGAAGAAAGAGTATATAAGACAGCGCCCCTCCAACGCTACTCGATACATTGCTGATCAAAGTTGTAGGTTATAATTCAAAGTAGTAATACTAAGAATAAACTGCTCATTTAAAACACGCTTACTATATGCATCAAAATATGTTGTATATTACAGGAATGTAAAATCCATTAGACGTTAAAGCAGTGAAGTAGAATTCATGAAAGGATGGAATTTAGTCAACGCAGAGCATTTCATTAAATCAAATTAAATTACAATTTATTTAAATAAGTTTAATATTTTATTAAGCAAAATTACAAGTGTACAGAAAACGAACAAGCGAAAAGAGTTTCCGAACGTCGTTTCGTGATATATGCATAGGGGCGAAATAAAAATATGTAAAGCGAGGCAACACTTCTAGCTCGCAACTTTCCAGTCAAAACCGTGGGCGTATTTATCAGAAACTTTTAAATTATTTGCGAAATTGCTTTAATGTCTCGCGAGCGAACTTCCAAATTGTTTTTCGAAAAATTTCGACACTTCGCCAAGTTTCCCATTTTATTCTAAACGCGCACGTCGACGCAAATTTTGTTTATAAAACGGGCCAAAGTTTGACAGGCCCTAACCGATGAATTCAAAACCTTATTAGCCGAAATTTTGTTTAGGCGCGCTCTCCGGAGAAAAAGTGCGTCGAATTTTGCTCTGACATGCTTCAGCCCAAATTTCCCGGCGCGTACGCCAGCTGACGCCGCGCTCTCCCATTCTTGCAAATTATACAAATCGCTAATAAATATTCTCTTTGCGTGCAGGCTAAGTGGCTGTCGTATGCGCTAATCATTGGCGGAATTATTTACTGGGTTCGGGTAATCTCCAGCCGGCAACATGCGAAATTAATTATCCCACTTCATGCTATCTTCAAGTATGGTTCGAGTGTTGCACTGGAGCCTTAGTTCGACATTGTATGTTAGCAAATTGCAATCGAAGCTGCAGCTCATTAATTAGCGCTCTGAAAAGCTACTCCACTACTACGATCTAAACTCAGCTCTGCTAATGGAGAAACTGCTAATTTAAATAAATCAGTGACTTTTTATTTGCTGATTAGCTTAATAAATTGTTACTTGTTAACCAGAGTAATAAGCTAAGGTATTACTGGAAGTGCAAAAATAGCAACAAAGCTTTATGATTATATGGTAGCGCCTTTTAAACATTTAACGTATCAAATTTACTTTGTTTAGCGAACTATTTTCAAATAATGTTATTACATCTGGTTAATATAAAAAAAACTTAGTTAATAAATGATTAGCACTATCTCTCAAAAGTGTGATTGTACAACGGTCATTGCATCTAGAAATATGTTATAGTATAATGCAACTCTAGATTGTACTTTTGCAATTCACAAAAGATAATATAATCAGTCATTTGTGCAGTACCGCAAGTGTAATTGAGGACGAGGACAAAGAAATCTATTAAAAGACAATCACAGATAACAATAGACGAAGGTAGCGAATTCTGCCTTACACATTTATACGAGGTTTTCCCAGTTTAAATGTGAGAAAAACGGTTGAGAAAAGCAACAGCCGTACGCGCAAGTTGCACATTGTCCAGCGTTTAATCGAAGCAATAATGCAGGTAACTGCAACAGTTCTGTTTCGTAAAAATTTCAAACGTCTGTGAACAATGGGTCTTTCATAAGTAAATAGGCGGATCAAACAAAGAATTAAAAGTTAAAAGGCAGTAGTGCCAGATTAGATGCGATGAACACGGAAAAAGAAAGAAATAATATTGTAACTCAAGGATTATTGCTAAAAGATTTTTTTTTTATTGTACAATAATTAGCAATCAGAATATGTATTCTATAGGCTAATGTGCTAACATAGGATCTTAAATATGAAAATCCTTATCGATCATGATGAGGTCTCTACCATCGAAGAGTCCTCGTCGTTTTCATCGGATGTCGTTTGGCCAGAGACGTTTTAGCCTTCTGTTGTCTTGAGGATATAGAAGTGGGCGTATAAGAGGGTTGCTGTGTGTTGTAAGTCTGGTATGATAGTTGTTGCTTCTTTGCTGGATAACTTCAGTGATGTATGGGATGCGGAGGTCATTATGCAGTGTATTATTAGACATATACCATGGAGCGTTAGTGAGTTCACGCAGGATTTTGGATTGGGATCTTTGGGCAATGGAAATATTTGATTTGCTGGCACAGCCCCACAATTCAATGCCGTATGTCCATATGGGTAGTAATATTACTTTATATAGTAAAATTTTTTCCTCGAGTGGTAGATGCGATTTTCTTCCAAGCAGCCAGTGTAACTCCTTGAACCTCAGATCTATTTGTTTCCTCTTTCTGGTTATGTGTTCTTTCCAATTCATTTTTTCGTCAAGATGTAGTCCTAGATAACGCACTGAAGAAGATTGTGTAATGGGAGCATTGTTGAAGGTGACCGAAGGACATCTACCTTTTCTCAGTGTAAAGGTTACTTGGGTTGATTTTGATGCATTAATTCTTATTTTCCATTTGTTGACCCAGTTTCCAATTAGGTTTAGATGGTCCTGCAGGTAAGAAGCTGCGATTATGGGATTTTCGTGACTAGCCAGAATAGCTGTGTCATCAGCAAACGTACCGATTAAGGTATTTGTTGTGGTTGGGAGATCTGCTGTATATAATGAGTATAGCAGGGGGGCTAAAACGCTGCCTTGTGGTACTCCAGATTTAATATCGTATGAGTCAGAGAATTCACCATTTACTTTAGCTCTAAATTGACGGTCTTTTAAATAGGATTTAAGTAGGTAGAAGAGAGAGGGAAGAAGGAGCTTGATTTTATAAAGAAGGCCATCATGCCAAACTTTGTCGAAGGCTTGGCCTATGTCCAAAAAAGCCGACGTACAATATTCTTTATTTTCCAGGGATGTGTTCATTTCTTGAACTACTCGATGACATTGCTGGATCGTTGAGTGCTGTAACCGGAATCCGAATTGGTGGTCAGGGATAACATCTAAAAATGAGTTCATTCTGCTGCGGATTAGTTTTTCCAGTAGTTTGGAGATAGCTGATAACAAGCTTGTTGGTCTGTAGGAAGATACATGATTTGGGTTTTTGCCAGGCTTGGGGATCATAATTATTTCAGCAACTTATATGTGAGCATTACAATATCTTTCTTGGGGAGTTCTTTCAACATTTTTGGTGTAATCAGGTCAGGACCTGGAGCTTTTCTAATATTTAATTGAGTTATTACATCTATGATTTCTTTAGGAATGATTGGTTTTATAGGTTCTGCGGGAGGAGGATTGTTGTTCAGAAAATCGGAAACTTCTTGATTTGGTGTGTTATCGTGAGGAGTAAATACTTCTGCTAGATATTGGGCGAATAGGTCAGCTTTTTCCTTGTTGCTTCTTGCCCATGGCCCCGGGGTGGGATCTTGCTTGCGAACTGGGGGGTTTGCGTGAACTGGTTTGAGAGCTGCTTTAACGGGTCTCCAGATGGAATTATCATAACGATTCAAGTTTAATATGTAGTTTCTAAACGATACATGTTGAGATTCCTTTATTTGGCGTTTGAGTTTCCTTGTTATTTGGTTATAAGTTGTTTTGTCTGTTGGGGAATGGCTACGGTGCCATTTTGCTTTGGCTTTTCTTTTTTCTGCTATTAGTTTTTAATTTCTAAAGGGATATTAATGTTACTAACATGAATTTTCGAGGGCGGCGTTGCCTGGTGAGCGGCTTGTAATAATATTGTGGTTAGGTTATTTAAGGCATCCTCTACTTCATTGGGTTCTTTTAGTCTTATTTTTAGATTGATGCTTTCGTTGATTTTATTCCTGTAGTCTTCCCAATCAGTTTTTGAATTATATATCTTAGGTGGCTTTTTAACATTTATTATAGTTGTGCTGACTGTTGCTATTACTGGTGAGTGATCGGAATATAAATCTAAGTTGGGGACAATGTCCAAATAGGAGTTTGAAATGCCATTAGTGACGAAAAGTCCAGGAGGTCTGGAATTTTCCCGGGATCAGTTGGCCAGTAAGTTGGACTGCCCGTTGATAAGAAATTGTATTTCGCTTCGTGTATGACCTAATTCTCTTCCTTTCCGTGATCCCCATAGGGTATTTTTACTGTTGTAGTTGCCACCAGCGAGAAACTTAGTGCCAAGCGTTTTAAAGAATTCTTCAAAATGTTCTTTTAAGTTGGTGGCGAGGGGACAATATATAGCACTTATGGTTATGTCAAATGGTAGAGTTTTAACTTTTATCGAAGTGGCTTGTAAGTAATCTTTGCATATTCAGGTAGTACATAATTTCGATGGTGTATTTTATTAATATTGCAGATCCTGCGTGGGCGTGTTGTCTGGGTGGTTAGTGGTAGAATTTGTATCCGGGAATCTTAAAGTATGACATGTTGGTAAGGTGGGATTCGCTGATTAAAAGAATGTCAATTAGGTTGTAGTGAAGGAAGGTTTTATTTCTTCTTTATGTTGTAAGATACCATTGGCGTTCCAAAGTGCTATTCGAAGGAACTTAGCCATTACTTTTGTCCAATTAACATGGTTAGCATGTTTAGTACCATGCTATTCTGATGTAAAAGCTGGTTAAACATGTTTTTGAATTCTTCTAAGAACTTATTTAACAGTTCTGATGTTATCTTCTGTATTAACATTCTGTGATTGTGGTGTAATTAGTATTATTGTTAGCTGTTTTAGTGTAGTTGTAGTTTTGAAATGGGTTGTTAACAATAGGTGCAGGTGTTTGTTGATTAAGATTTGATAATGTTGGAGTAATATGAGGATTAATATTGTTGTTTGATACAGGGTTTCTTTTGTATAAACGATGGTAATATTCACAACCTCTGTAATTCGCAGGTGTGGACCTCACATAAAGCGCATGTAGCTGGGGTGTCCTAGTTTTTTGCAACTGGCGGTACTGTGCTATTGCCACATTTTACATTTAAAGGGTCTGTTACAGTATTTCTTGAGTATCCATATAATTGAATCGTGTGCATTGTATTACGTTGTTTTGTTTTCTTGGAGGTTCGACTTGTACAACGCAATGACATAACGTACGGATATCGTAGACTCTTTTATTATTGTCTGCTGGTTCTAGGTCCACAAAGAACATATTCAGCGGTGTTTTGTCCTTTCTGCTTAACACATTGATGATATTCCTTACCTTATGCCCCTGGGATTCGAGATCATTTATTATATTCACAACCTCTGTAATTCGCAGGGTGTGGACCTCCACATAAAGCGCATGTAGCTGGGGTGTCCCTAGTTTTTTTGCAACTGGCGGTACTGTGCGTATTGCCACATTTTACACATTTAAAGGGTCTGTTACAGTATTTTTTAGAGTGTCCATATAATTGATATCGTGTGCATTGTATTACGTTGTTTTGTTTTCTTGGAGGTTCGACTTGTACAACGCAATGACATAACGTACGGATATCGTAGACTCTTTTATTATTGTCTGCTGGTTCTAGGTCCACAAAGAACATATTCAGCGGTGTTTTGTCCTTTCTGCTTAGCACATTGATGATATTCCTTACCTTATGCCCTGGATTCGAGATCATCTATTATATCTTGAGTGTCCATGGAATGATGTAAGTATTTTATTACCCGAAGAGCTCTTTCCTCTTTAGGTTGGTAAGTATGGTGAATGATATTGTTTTCTTTCATGTACTTAGATAGTTTCCTGAAGGTGTCAGGGGTGTTACAATTTATTTTTACTGTATCATTGAACATACTTCTATAGGAGAACTGATCCTCTTCAATTATTTCATTTAATTTTTTATCATTTCTGGGAAGTTGGCAACTCCGTATACGAATATGGGAGGAGGTCTAGGGATGATAACTGCGGTTTGGTTGTCGGTGCTTTCTGGGTTAGGATTTAAGGCACTAAATTTATTAGATAATTGTATGTTAGTCGTTGTTATTTATTTGTTTGTGAATGTTTTTCTTCTCTTGACACTTTTAATTACTTGCCATGAATTTTCGTTTGATGAATTTGCAATTTCTTCATCGCTGGTTGATATCATTCTTTTGTTGTTAATTCGCTGTGGGTGATCATAAATGAATTGTTGTGGGGCGTGCTATGATTGTAGAAAATATTGAGATGTTGAGGGTTTAGATTTTGCATGTAAGGTTGTAGTAATTGCTGTTGGTTAGGTGGGAATGTATAAGGCTGTGATAGGAATGTTTGTGACATTTGCGTATTCGTAGCTGCCTGGTGTTGCATAATATTTGTTGATATCATTGGGTTTTTAAAGGTGAAACAGTTGTTTAACACTGAGTTAAGCGTTGAAATTAAATTAATAAATACATAAATTTGCCTGACCTTAAGCAAGGCTACGGCTGCGGCTCCGCCGTTGTGATAACTCACGTATAGCTCGGCTCGCACGTTCGGTCTGCTTGAAGGCACTAGCAAGAATGCCATTGCTAAAAGATGGCAAAGAGTATTAACATCAAAGTAACTAATAAAAAAATCTGCGAAAAATCAACCAGAAATTTATATGAAGGTTAAATCAGCTATAAATGTAGGTGGGGTAATGTACTTTGTAGCACTAGACAATTTAAGGAAAACAACAAACGTTATAAACAAAAGTAAATTTAGAAACTACAAAAAAGGAAAAGTACGCATTTATTATGATACGTTAGCAAAAAGATGGGAGATTTAAGTAAGCATTAAAAAGCTACCAAAGATAAGAAGAAAGAGAAGAAAACAAAATTAATATTCCGGTGTAAAAATCAGGCAATGGTAGAAATAAGAAGAAAAACATGGAGGTGACACAGAATGAAATGGGTTTACGAGAACTACGAAGAGTTTACTAATATTTTTCTAGTTTTTGTTTTCAATAAACTTACCATTTTATCAAAAAACTGACCGTTTATTTTACTCTATAAACATTTGCTATTGTCTACTCTCTTCAATTCTTAATAAAATTATTATTTTTATTTCAATAATAGGTGTTTAAAAAAATCTTTAATTTTATTAACTCCGATATCACCTGTAATTTTCTTTGGTTTTATTATCGTCTTTGGTTTATTACTTCGCTTTACAATTTTAATCGAACTGCTCTATAACTACAAATTAACCTTTGAGATTAACTTCTTTATATATTCTAACAGTAATATGTATGCAATTATTAGTCTTATTGCCTTTTTTTCAATTTTATGAAGTCTGTTTTCCCATTGCCTTACTTAATCTGAATATCATTTACTTCTAAAATTAATCTTTAATGAAATAAAGAATTAGAAGTTCTTTATCATTCTTTAATATTATGACTTCTGGTAGGCTACACTACTTTAGCTACAGGTACAACCAAACCATTCCTAAGAGGTTTATCAGACGACAATGATACTGAGTACTCTCTATGGAAGGCGACTAAGGGGTTAAACCGACCACAAAACCAAAATCCACCTATTCGCAAAGAAAACGGTGAATGGGTAAGGAAAGATAATGAAAAGGCGGAATTATTTGCTGAGCACTTAGCAAATACCTTCTAACCCCACTCTGCTAATGACAACGAACCGCTGCCCGCGATAGACACCTGGGAAAATAGGGTCATTGATCCAGTAACCCCGAATGAAATTGCCACGGAGATTCGAAAGAACCTCAGCGCCAAAAAAGCACCTGGCTATGATCTAATTAGTGCTTAAAGAACTACCAAGAAAGGGCA
This sequence comes from Sinelater perroti, assembly GCA_036346155.1. Taxonomy (NCBI): domain Eukaryota; kingdom Metazoa; phylum Arthropoda; class Insecta; order Coleoptera; family Elateridae; genus Sinelater; species Sinelater perroti. The sequence goes on from JARFIY010000341.1 coordinate 4,456,959, forward strand.
TAATGAAACTTACGCACCTTTACAACGCTGCTTTGCGATTACAATATGTACCGATGCAGTGGAAGGTAGCGGAAGTTATTATGATCCCGAAACCAGGGAAACCACCCAACGAGAAAACATCATACCGTCCAATCTCGCTATTACCAACCGTATCCAAATTGTTCGAGAAGCTGCTCTTAAAACGCCTCAAACCAATTATTGAGGAGAAGCAACTTATCCCGAACCATCAATTTGGATTTCGAAACAAGCATTCGACAATCGACCAAGTGCATCGCATCACTGATGTAATTGAAAAATCCCTAGAAGAAAAAGAAATTTGTTCAACAATATTTCTAGACGTAGCCCAAGCTTTTGATAAAGTGTGGCACGAGGGCCTACAATATAAGATGGAAAAGAATCTACCCATGCAAATGAGTCAGATTCTCAAATCATACTTCTCCGACTGTCACTTCAGGGTAAGATACGGCGAAGAATACTCGGAATGAAAAGACATCGGTGCAGGAGTACCGCAAGGAAGTGTCCTTGGACCAATCTTGTACTTGCTCTACACCAGCGATATCCCTATGAGCGATGGAGTGAAGACAGCTACATTTGCTGACGACACTGCATTGCTGGCCACAAGCAACGAGATAGAAGCAGCGACAAACAAACTGCAAACAGCCGTCAACAACGTCACTAGTTGGACTAAGAAATAGCGGATTAAACTAAATGAGGCGAAGTCTACTCACATAAACTTCACCAGCAAAAGAGTTGATTACTTACCCATAGTGATCAATCAGCAGACAATTCCACACGCTAACACAGCGAAATACCTGGGCATGACGTAGATTTAAAAAGATGTGGTGGTTACTTGAAAGACACTCAGAGCTATCCCTGCATAATAAGTTACTGTTGTATAAACAGATTCTAAAACCAGTTTGGGTTTACAGCGTGCAACTTTGGGGATGCACGAAGAAATCTAATGTCAAAATTATGCAAACCTTTCAAAACAAAGTACTTAGGAGCATCGTCAACGCCCCCTGGTACATCAGAAATGACGACATCCATAAGGACCTAAAAGTGCCAATGGCCAATGAGGAAATTAAACGGTTCGCGAAGAAGCACGAAATTAGATTACATGAACATGTGAATGTCGAAGTGTTACAATTACTCGACAACAGTGGAATTACTCGTAGGCTAAGAAGGCTAAAACCTTTCGATCTAGTGTAAGTGCAGTTAAGTGAAATAAGGGCAATTAAAACAGGTGAAATAAGTGTTTTAAACCATATGTGGAGTGCGCCAGTGGGAACACATCCATCAAACGCTAAGACTTGCTTAGATGTAAGGTAACCTAGATTTAAGTAAGAATTGTTCGAATTAAATTGCTAGATAGTTATTAACTAGTTGCAATGTATGCGCCAAGTGCGTAAATAAATAAAAAAGAAGTGCAACCAAACGATAAGTAACCTTAAATAATAAAGTGTTTATAATTCTATTTATAAATAAATACACAAATACTGATGACAACTAAGATGATTTATCTAAAACAAAGAAATTAAAATGCACAAACTATTAGTGTCTAATAAGAAGCAAATGGCAACTTCGGCTGCAAGCGAGGTACAAGAAAAAATCAGAAAGCTAGCAAAGAAAGGTAGAGGAAGGAAAAGAAATAAACATATGATTTTAGTAAGTATTTGTTGATGATCAAGAATGGAAATAGTTAGAAAATAAAAAAAGTTGGAATGATCGGAGCACAGAAATAATACTTCAATAAACTAAAAAGAAAATATGGCAACGATACGACATAACAAAAGTTTACAAAGAATAAATTTGGCATAATAATTGAGAAAATAAAAAAAGATATATGAATATCTTAAAAACCACAAACCCAAAAATAAAGCAAATGGTGCTTCAGAACTGGATAAATGCCACACAATGATATTAAACGGCGTCACGAATGAGCAAAAAGCAAAAGGAGGAGTTAGATGTACAACACACAAAATGTGGTAAAGTAGCTAAAGAAACAAGACGACAGTCTCTTGTCGGGGAGCAGACAGTAATAACAACAAAGCATAATTGTGAAGAAAAATTAACAAGGAGGGGGAGAAATAGTCAAAGCCATCCCATCAGAAGCATAAACAGAGTTCTAAATAGAGGTGATGAGAAAATGGAAATCAATTTCCATAAGGAACAAAAATTGTTGGATTCGTGTGAAGCACTAATAACTAAGAAAGAAAATATACTTGAGAAATGGAGAAGATAGCTTGACAATCTGCCGACCAGGGAGAAACAAAACACAATATTAAAGAAATCTAAAAAAAGGCTTAAAGAAAAAAAGTCTTTTGGTACATTAGTATTATAGAAGAAATAGCGAAGAACATGGGCACAAAAACAGCACAGATGTTAACAAAAGATGTAATGTGCTATGCAAAAAAAGGGAATACCCTGAAATACTGGAAGATAAACTTTATGCTGTCGATATACATGAAATTTAACAAAGGAGACTGCAATAATTGTTAAGTATGGCAAGCATCAAAGGTATTCGAAATAATTTATTATTTTAATTTATTATATTAATTAGCTCGATTAGCCCCAAAGCACTTCGAATAAAGTAAAACTTTACAAGACTACATATTTACTATTAAGTAAATGGCAGACTAATTGTGGGAAAAAGGATCAGGAAAGACAAATAAATAAACTTATATAGTTTTTATAGATTTGGAAATAGCTTTTGATACCGCAGACTGGCACAAGATGTTTTAGACGCTGAAGACTATTGGAATAAAGCACAAAGACAGAAAAGTAATACACAAGCTCCATAACAATCGGGCAACTGCCATTACTTAATGATACAAAAGGAAGAATGAACTTGGGAACAACAATACAAAGTGCAAATATTGAGATGCTGCATTATGCCGATGACATTGCAGCGATGGCAGAAAATAAAATAGACCTAGATGATGCCCTAAACAAAGTACAACAGGTTTTTAAAGAAAAATATAATAAATCAGAAACAAAGATACTGGTATGTGGGAAACGTAGGTACGGACAGACTGGAATGCGATTGGAGGGTAAAAGGATAGAAGAAGTTAACGAATTCTGTTATCTGGGGACCATTATAACGACGGACGGAAGATGAAAACGAGATGTAAATAGCAGATACAAGCAAAAATAGCTGTCAATAAATTGAAACATCGCTGACATCAACTAGCATTAAACTAGCAAGAATAATAAAACTAATGAAAACTTAAATATAGAGCAAGCTTTGTATGGGTGAGACACGTAAAGCGTTGAAAAAATGAAATTCGAAGGCTAGAAGCACTAGAAATGTGGTGCTACAGAAGACTATTGAAAATAAAATAGACGAATATGATATCTAACGAAAAAGTGCCCCAAACAGCTAAACAACAAATACAAAAAAAAGACAAACTAATGGGGCATATTTTTAGATATAAAAGGAATATTAAAAATTATGCTGGAAGGAAAAAATGCGAGGGAGACCAAGAATGGAATTCTTAAAATAGATAATAAACCATGTCGGTTACCAAAATTATAATGAGCTAAAGCGATTATTGGAAAAACCGGCAGGTATGGGAGTCTGCAAACAATTCAATCGAAAAATTGATGACAAGAAGAGGAAAGTAGCAGAAAAAATTGTAAACGCGAATATACTTGGCTTTGCTTAAACTGAAAAAGGCTTTTGACAGAATATTAAGAGCAAGTGCAGAGCTATAGTCAATTAGAAAATTAATGTAAGTGGAGAGGCAGGCGTGTAAATAGCTGCTCTGGTGGATGCGGTGTGGGATACGATACCGATGCGGCTCGTAAGGACCAAAAAATGGAGAGGCAGGCGTGTAAATAGCCGCTCTCGTGGTGCGGTGTGGAAACGTAGTACGGCCCGTAGTGGAAGGTCAGCCGATAAGGCCAAAATCGTCCCTTAAACGGCCGTCGCGTTAGTGGATGGGGGCGATATCAACCAATGAATTGCCGAATCGCTCACCTGAATCGGCTTCGGCTTCGGCTTCGTCGGCGATTCCAAGGTGGCCACCTCTGCGTTGCGGATCTGGTATCTTCGGGATGTTGAGACACGACCAAATTGGCCGAGCTGCGATGCGTGAATATTTGCGGGGTGTTAAAGCACGACCAAATTTGCCGCGCTGCGGTGCGTATATGCGAATTTATGCGGACTAAGACACAACCGAACTGGCCGCGCTGCGGGGCATGAATGCTTCGGCTGAGCAAAAGCCCATGCCGTTGTGTGCGACGGCAAAACGTAGCTGATATCAAAAGGTCCGCATGCCGCCGTGATATAAAGCGGTTCAAGGGCGAACAGGCCGCCACACCAATAAGGAATAATACTTTTGTACAAAAACGAAATAAATATAGCAAGAATGGACAAGATGCAGTTAGGTGAATTTTAAATAAGTAAGAAACTAAGATAAGGAGGTGTGCCAAGCCTAACTTTATTTAACGTGATTATAAAGGGTGCAATAAGAGAACCGTTAAATGTGGGGTACAAAAATATAGAACCAGTTCGAATAAAAAACGCGCGCTTGTTGACGATCTTATTATATTTCAGATAAAATGAAATAAAATCTAAGAAGAATTAAAAGAGATACAACTAAAAATAATTGAGAAAACAAAAAGTACTATTGTTGGGCAATCAGATTCAAACGTTATCATTGAGTTAAATAAAATAGTAATCCAACAAATTTACACCTTTAAATACTTGGGAGTATAATTTTTCAATAAGGAAAAACGTAAAATAGAAGTTAGTAACAAAATAGGAAACAAAAATATGTGTCAGTATTAGTGTCTTGAAAAAGAAGGAAGTTTCTCAAAAAACAAAAATGAGTATTTGTACAAATACTAAATTTTGATGGAAAATTCTAAGAGCTAAAGTTTAGACTAAAGAGTAAGGTTCCAAAAAAGAGATAATAGTGGCAAATGAAAGAGACCAATAAAAATAGTATGGGACACTAAAAGCATAAAAAATACTACAGACAACATGGAATTAAAGCATAGAGGGAATAGCAGAATTTTTAGTCACCATCCATTTTGTCAGTACAATTTAACTAGATCGGATAGATACTGGATACCTTTGATTACAAAATCAAGACAAAATCTTCTGTTAATAATATATTTGGTTTTTAATGAGATAAAAGTAAACTCCAATATTATATACCTATGTATTACGTACAATTAGAGTACAATCAAGCGGTGATTTAAAAAATTTGGGGAAAAACTAAGTGAAAAACATAAAAAAAATGTTTAAAAAGCATAGAACTTTCAGAAAATTCACGAATTTAAAAATATTATTCTTGTAAGTTTCTTCGGCTGCCCAGAATAAACACATTTTTTCCATATAATTATTATTGCAAACAAGATTAGGCTCATAAAGCTCTGGTTAAGCATTTAAGTTTAATCATATTTTAAACATGAAATGTGTATGAACCACAAAATAAAGATTTTTAAGTTAAAATTAGTTAAAGAATAGAGGAGTTATTTTGCTAATCATTATGTTTATCAAATTAGTAAACTAGCCAGTAGAAATGTACAATCTAATGCTTCCACATATTTTGGAGGAGTTTTTGGAGTAAAGCTCTTCATAATCGTAACATCTACAAGGTGTCCTACGTAGATGCCTCAAGATTCTATGTATAGATTCATTGAAATATTTTAAGCAAAAAACTCCAATTTACATGCATGGATTTTCCAACCATTTCTGTGATATCGCTGGAGCAAGTTATGGGTTTTTGGGGGTGTTTGGTCGTTCTAGCTCTTCCTTCTTTCTCGCGACCAGTCACCATTTTATACTATGATACTATGGTTGACAGGCATATTATTATAGCTTGATTTTGATTGTCAAAAAGTTGTCTGTTACCGTTGAAAATGACAAATGTGGTAGGAAGGGATAATTTAATTAAGTAATTTTTTAATAAGTTTTGTAAAAAAAAACTGTCAGTTTTCAAATGCCGAATACGCTGCCATACTTTTCTTGTACGGCTATTGCAACGGAAAATTTGCAACAGCAGAAGTTTACAGAATCTCAGATACTCAAATCTACAATCCTACAAATTTTTTCCTCTTCGAGAAAATTGTAAGCAGAAAAAGTGATAGAGATAGCCTCATTAGTAATTTTTAAGTTATTTTAACTAATTTAATTGTCTGTTCAATAAATACGAATTTGTTTTGACATAAATCTATTATTTTAAGCCGGTAACAGCAATGCGTTTTTTATTTTTCTTTATTTTTTTAAATTTTGCAGATGTAGAAAGCGAAAGTGGCAAGTGTTATTACTTCAATATTTAAGTTTAAAATTGGACCATATAAAGTGGATAGAAATTATAAGGAAAGGGAATTTTGATCAGAGAACAGTTTAAAACAGAAAAAGGAGAAGAAAGAGCACAATAGACGAAACTGTAAGTAAAACCCTTATAATTAATATTATTATGGGTTATGGAAAATTAACATCAATGTGCACTTGTGCAAGCGAGCACAACGATAAGCGCAGATAAGTAAAACAGTAAAGCTCAAAAATTCCCATTTCGATGGCAACTGGATAAGCAAACCAAAATACAAAAAATTATAAAAGACTACATTAATACAAACCATAACCAAAATTGATAATAGGACTGCCTTCCAAGAGTTAATTCGGGTGGCCTTATTTCCGCAATTTTAAAATAATCGCTAAAAAACAAATGAATATCCGACGGATATGGGGAAAAAATAAAAAATAATATCAACAGTCTTTTAAGAAGTCTAGAAAGACAAACAGATCTCCGTCAAAAGGAAAGGACTCCAAAGGTAGCATGAAAGGGCAGATAAAGAAAATGATAGATTTAATGAGAAACCTGACGGGGAAAAAAGAAATTAAAAATGTTTAGCAAAATAAAAACAAAGAAACAAAACTACTACAGGAGGAGATAAGAAGGTTAAGAGATGAACAAAGAGATTTTAAGAAGAATATTATAAAGCTAAAAGATATCAACGAAAACGTTATAAAAGAAATTGATAGACTGAAACAAGAAGATAATTAGAAAATAGAGAAATTTAAAGGAAAAAAGGAGAAAAAATACAGTGCTCCAAGGGATGAAAATAAAACCAAGTAATTCAAAAATGCTAAAAGAAAAATAGAAGGGTTGATAGAGAAAAACTTGGAAGTGACATTGAAAGCAGAAACAGCAAGAAAACTAGGAGAAAAAACCGTTTGATCGAGCTAAACAGCAAGGAAGACAAGAGCTCAGCAATGAGTAACAAGACCAAATTACGAAACCACGGAGAAAAGGTATACATAAACGATGACCTGCCAGCAGAAAAAAGAAAGTTACAACCAATAATACGGAAATGTGTACATAAATACACAAGGGAAGTTAAAGGTAAGGTAAAAGATCAATCATAGATTGTATACTAAGCCAAAAAAAGGAGCAAAGTAAACAACGCGAAAGTTAGAAGAGGAGCAGATATTGGCAGTCACACTAATAAAAGAAGCAGTATAGATACACAAAACAATACATAAGTTGCAATAAAACTGTAGAAGTAGAAAAAATGCTGGCAGTAATGCAAAGTAATACACAAAGAGGAGATGTCAAACATAGATGGGGATGGTACAAAAGAATATTAGTAAAAACGGCCAAGGAGGTACGTGGTACAACAACATAAATATAGAAATAAGCATACGAAGAAGACCTCGTGGTGGACCAAAGAAATTAGAAATTAGGTAAAACTCAAAAAAAGCAATGGAAACGATACTTAAAAGAGAGAACGCAGATTAGTTACAAAGAATACAAGGAATAAAGAAAATAGGTTAAAAATGTCATGGGAAAACTCGGGATAAAGATAGAGAAAGACTTCCATATAAATCAAAAAGAATGCAATAGTGGCAGGTAAATAAGCTAAGACTAAACAAGTCAAAGGTATAAACGGGATTGTACTCACATAATGGAACCAAATAATGGACAGATAGAGGCAGTACCTTGAGGAACTTCTATTTACGGGAGAAGGCAAAGAAGTGGAAAATGAAAATTTAGGCGAAGCCCAAGCAGGAGACTAAATGGTGAAAAGGATACAAACAGATAAAGTGATAGAAGCCATAAGAGTGCTCAAAAAAGATAAAGATAAAGATAACAGATAACAGGCGAAATGCTAAAAATGTAGGCCCAAAGGAAAAAGAGCTGTTGGCTTGGATGGAAGGTAGAGTGCCATCAGATTGGAAGATTGGTATTATAGTACCAATGTTCAAAAAAAGAGATAAGCAGTAGTAAGACAAATTGATAAATCACTAGAGCAGCCACAGAGTGGTTTTAGAAAGGGGCGTAGTATAAATGACAACATGCTAACATTCAAACAAATCGCAGAAAAGCCTTTAGAAAGAAATATTGAAACATACTAGGCGTTCATAGACCTGAAAAAAGCCTTCGATCGAATTCAGAGATCCAAAGTCCGGAAAATACTAGAAAAAAGAAAAATAGAGAATAACCTGATAACAATCATAAGGAGCCTCCACAAAGAAAATAAGAACTATGTAAGGACGGACAATAGGCAATCCAAAAAATTCCCAGTAAACTGTAGCCTAAGACAGGAAAAATTATTGAGTCCTATACTCTGCAACTTGGTTGACTTAGACACATGAAACCAGTGTATATAATGAATGCGCTTTTGCAGATGGCCTAATAGTATTCAGTAAAAACAAAAAATACCTACAAAAAACCTGGAGGTATAGAACACAAACAAAAATAATCGGAATAGACAGCGGAAGCGTTCAAGCAAATATCAAGTCAAATTGAAAGACACCAGAGCAAGTACAGACGTTCAAATTCCTAAGGGCAAACATAAATAACAAAGGGTACCACGATGCAGAAATTAATTAAAGGTTGGATAAGAGGTCTAGGTTATTCTCAGCTTCAGGAATAACAGTATACAAAACAGTGTTTATCCTAATACCTTTTGGATGTGAAACTTGAGTCCTGACGCAAGCCGTGAAGAGCAAAATACAGGCCATGAAGATGAAGTATCTTCGCAAAGCAGCTGGCGTTACTAAAAGGGATAAAATAAGAAAACGGCTAAAAGTGGAACCCCTACTAAAAACAGTAGAAGACCGAAAACTCCAATGGTTTGACCACCTAAGCAGACTAGAAAATGGAAGAGCCCTAAAATAAACTTGGGAGACAAGAAGACACGAGAAGAGGCTAAACGGAAAACCTCGTAAAACGACACCGTTTAGGCAAGAAGAAGAAGAAGAATCAAGTGATTTATGAGCAAGGATATAATTTGTGAGTCTATAATATATTGGAATAAGGTAATATAGAGAACATCCTGATCAATAGTTTCAAACTTGTTTCTTTAAATAAAACGAGGTCTGGCAGCGGCCCCCCGGAGAGCTTGTCCAACTCCGACATGCTTGAGCCCCTTCGCATAGTAGTTTTTAAAAATAAATAAAAACACGATTAAAAAGCTCTGTTTGACATAATTGGCGTACGCCGTTGCCATGACAACGCATTTACGTAAACCCAGTTAGAGTTGAAGTTTGACCTTTGACCTTTGACCTGTGTGACAGCACTCATAATTTTTTTTATATATAAGTGCTTTATTACCCCCTCTCAAACGAAAATTTTCCATCGCTTGCGGTTCCGGAAATATATTACCTCGGTCGCGCCTGCCGCCGGACCAAAATTTGTCCTTCGGAGGCGCTCGGGTCGGCACGGAAAGGCACGAACGATTTGACCTTTGAGCTGTGTGACAGCAGCAGCAGCACTCATAATTTTTTTTATATATATAATTAGGAATTTTTTTGCATCGATATGTGCATTGTTTTTGTTTTGCCGATGTTCATTTTTAGTCCAACTGCTTCTATTTTCTCTTTTCACAAGTTCACTGCTGCCTGTAGTTCTCTACTTCCTGCTAAGACCATAATATCATCTGCGTAGACCATGTTTTGGATTTCGACCGACTCCATGTTCAAATTACCTACCTTTAGCTTTCTGGTTCTTTGCTTGCCATTTTTAATCACCTTGTTCATAACTAGAAGAAATAGCAGTGGACAAAGACCTTTTTCCATACTAAATTCTTCCGTCTGTTCTTTTCCTAGTCTCACTATTCTTTTACCTTTCTTATATACACTCTCTATTATTCTTCTCGGCTTCTCATTTACTTTCAGTGGTTCTAGTACTTTCTATATCTATTTTTCAGACACGGTGTCGAAAACAGCTGTAAAGTTAATGAAGGCCAGGATAAAGCCTTTCCTCTGTCTATCATCTTTTCCATACTCATTCTTAATGTGAAAATATGGTCCTGTGTCTGTCGTTCCTCTCTATGTGCAACTTGCTGTTCCTTTAGCTGTACTTCTGTTTCTTCTCTCAGTTTTCTTTCCAAAATTTTTGAGTATATCTTTAAAGTCCTTTAATTGTCATATTCAGTTGCTTTTCCCTTTTTATGTATCGGTACTATGTAGTTTCTTTGCCAGTATCTATGTATATATGTCATTAATTTTACCATACTAGCCCCTCCATATTTGATTAGCTCTTATGGTCTTTGGTAGTTTCGCATCTCTTCGATCTCTGCTTTAATTCTCCTTCTGTTATATTTCGTATTCCGTTGTCTTCAAGTCTCTGTTCTCTATCTTGTATGGGTTTCCTTACATTTCTATCTCTTCTTTTTTTTAAACCTTTCTTCGAAATACTTTCTCCATATACCCATAATTTCTGCTGTTTCCGTTTTGTAGGCTGTTATTTTTGTCTTTTATGCTCTTTATTTGTTTTACTTTGTGTGTTCTTAGATTCCTTATTGTGCTCTAGAAAAATTTTTGGTTTTCTTTATTGCTTTTTTCTGTTTTGATTCCGAAATGTTCCCATGTCCTTGTTTTGGCTGTTTTACTTGATTCATCAAAACGAAACTGAGAATATTTGACCTTGTATTTGTTAGCAAGTAAACACAATGAATGTGGTCAAAATATCTGATGTCTTTGACTAAAATTTATTGATATATTTGGCATGTTACTAAGGTCAACTCTATCTATATCAAAATCTGACGTATAATCAAATGATCATCAAGATAAATGCATGGTTTGCTGCAAAATATATGCTACCTAAGACATTTCCTAACTAAACCGTGAAGAAGTGGGTGGTTGAGATGAACAAAAGACGTGCTGTTATTTAGGAGACCAGAGGAGAGGCGTATTACATAATTTTAGATTAGAGCAAAGAAAAGGCGTTTTTAACCAAAACATAATCATGGTCAGTTATTTAGTTGGCCATACAAAAATAGTCTTTTAAAAATTTTGACTGAATATTTGTTTTTTCAAATAAAAAGCAACGACAAGCTCATATGTCACGATAATCTTCTTCACTACAACCGTTAACCTCAGCTCTTGAAGCGGATCCTTACTATAGATGAAATTTCGGTTCGCTTCCACCCAATATTTCCTAAGAATAAGTTGACTTAATCATTAGCAGAGGGCGAAACTGCTCAACGAGAGCTAAAGCAACAATTCATGGAGAGGAAGAGATCATTATTGCAATGAATTTCGATGGATCGACTTTTGAAATATCTACGAAGAGAAGACTAGATGGGAAGAAAGGGTGTGAAGTCCCTTTCATATATAATAATGCCAGACCACACAAAGCAAGGCTCGTTACAGAGTATTTGATGTGACTTCAACTGTTTTGCGCCTTCGAAAGCTGGCATATCTGGGATTTAGTCATTAAAGCAATCAATAAGGCGATGTTAGAAGGTTTAAAATATGGCTTCTTTAAGGGGGTTACCATGCTACCTGAGCAGTTGGAAACTGTAGCTGAAAAGAAAGGAAAATATGTTTGATTGTCATCAAAAATTATCGATGTAATATTTATAACTTTCGTGATTCTATGATAGATTGGAATGAAGTAATAAATTTCCTTGCGTTTTATATTATACGTGGAGTTATGTTATATAATAAAATGCAAATACAATGTTAGGAACTATTTTTTTGTTGCTGAATTCGCTGAAATAAAATTTTCAAGATAATCTGTGCGCCTTACCAAATTGAGATATAAAAATTTACCCCCCATTTCATCACATACCCGCCGAAAACACGCCAGCACGGAACGATTCATGCAACAGCCCGGTAATTTGAAACAATAGACATGTGTGCACCCGATAAAGGATTAAATTGTACTTTCGCTTAATTGAAAAATGTTCCAGCGCTGGACTTACAAATCAAACGAAGCACAATGCCGCGCTTATCTCGATTGTTATGCTGGCGCAGGCAGTAGAATTTGATTTATTCAGCAGTTCGGGCAAGAACTTTGCATTTACGCGCAATAAATGAATAAACAGTGCCATTATTCCGCAATATTTTATGCAACGGCAATCCATAAAACGCGGAAAGTAAGTGTTGCATGTTTATTGTCGGCGTTTTATTGTGCCATTACGGAGGCCGCCGGTGGCGGCGCAAGGATGAACGGGCGGCGGCCTCGGCCGGCCGCCTCTTCAGAGCGAATCCGCAAATTCTAATCCGTAAACAACAGCAGCGGATAAAAAATATTAGGCAGGAGGCCGCGGTTCGTAACTCCGCGCGGACAAAACACAAATTAAGCCGCGCGCCATAAAAACGTCTAACCTGAATTACACGCCAGGAGTGGCATGGATTTGAGCGGGGCGGGCATAAATCGCGGCCGGTGCGCGCTAAATTACAGGAGCTTTTCGCGCGGCAGTCGCATAGATATCGCTAGAAAAATGCCCCTGCTGGGCTCATTGCGCAAAGTCCGCGCCCGCGGTCTGGCACGCAAATATTGATAGGATGATTATAAGGAATGGGACTATATGTATGCGCCAGTCTACTTACAGAGCAACCCTTGGCCGCACCGCTACTGACCTGGAAAAGAAAAACAGGATTAAACATATAAAAAGTCTCTGGATGGATTGCAGCAAAAGCCAATTAGGGGTGAAACTCAAACATCCTGCAATAAATTAGAGATGGAGCTGATGACTATTAAAACAAGTGAGCTCTCCTTGTGTAGCAAAAGATGGATGCTTTCCGCTTACAAAGCCGTTTTCCTTTACTGGCGCCGATAAATCGTTATTAGAAAGAAAAGTAACTCTAGAACAAGGTAGCGCACAGTTTCTGTTTACAATATAAAGCTAGTTTTTCAAACGTGTACTTATAAAATACTTGTTGCAGCTATTGTAGAGCTGTGAAAATATTAATTTTTATACTTTCAACAATCTGCAACATACAAAGAAATAGATATTTATTATTGTTATTTTAAAAAAATCCTGTATACAAGTAATTGTACACAATGTCGTTGAGACAAAGAAAATAACATTTAAGTACAAAAAAAATTATATTTGTTTACAAGATATTTAGCAAAATTAAAGTAAATAGCACTAAGAATCACATTTTTAAGTAGCAACAACCTTTTGCAGCCAGGACCTAAACCTGCTGCAGGCCACCAGAACTTTCTCTTTATGATGGACACTTTTAAGCTGTCGTCCTTGGTGTCACGATGCCTGTCGTTGATCTCCACGATCACATCCCACACGCAGTTGGGGCTGAAAGGTGGCCACAAGTTTGGAGATCAGTACTAATACAAATTGTTGCACTGCCATGCCTGGGTCTTCCTTGCTTTATGAGCTAGACAAAAGTCTTGCTAGAACCTGTACTCCTATCGAGCGATTACTTCTTTTATCTAGAGCTTGGTAACTGTCTTCAGCAGCTTGGTATAGCTGTTGAAGCACACTTTTAAGCCTTCCTCAAAGAATTGGGGCGCAATAACATTTTCTTAGCGCTCATAACACTCAGCATCATCACTACTACTACTCTTTGATTTTAAACACCATAAAGAGCCTTAATTTTCCTTCCTGTTTTTACAGAAGTTTAGTCGGCTCCCGCACTCAACATTTTACGATCATATTCCGAAGCCTTATTTTATTTTTCTTGCTACTTCTTACCCGTGTGAGGTTGCTAGTCCCCATCGGGTGCCTACCTAGGTGGAGAATAGAAGAATGGTGGGTACCGGAGAAATAAAATACCCGGGGCGGAGCAAAACTAGCAACAGCGTCTGCTCTAGAATGGGGGGCTGATTCAGTAGGGTAGATTGGACTCATTGGCCTAGGAGGGCATAAGGCAACAGTTATGCCTCTACTGAATCGAGGCTATCACAGAATTATTTCCCTAAAGGCTCGACCTTAGATACTCCCAGTCCAAAATCTCAACGGATTTTGCGGATTGTGACACTGCGATCTGCTGAAAGGCAGCAGTTAAGCCAAAATTAAGCTGGGATGTCGGAAGAATGACTTCGAAGCAGCGTAGTATTGAACAGCGAAAGGCTTCCGTACTGCGCTACAGAAAACAAACAAAACTACTACTGTACTACTACTATTATCATTCCAATGTATCTTTATATACATATGGCTGATGAAAATATAGAATTGGTCCTCAGTTCGGGGCACCTCTTAAATGAGGAGAGGGTGATGTAAAGGTTGGAGTAACTCATCCTATCTTTTTACCCACATCCTTACTTCCTCTTCTTGCATCCCCCAGGATCAACAGCTCAGGAACCGATTTCTGCGGGAAAGCGCCGTTTCCACAAGTTAGTGTTTTTAGCTTTAGCTTTGTTTGAGGTTCCTTTGGTTGAAATTTAAAATTACTAAAATCATTGTTTTTGGAAAAAATGTAGGTCTGTTTACGTATGAGTCTCATAGTGGAACCCTTATGATCAGTTTACAGTCGTGCTCTTACCAACATTTGAGCCACATGCGAGGTAGCTTGGGTGGCGCGGTAATTAAATTTGCAGAGAAACGTTACTTGTTCTGTTCAGTTTTTTATTGCACTAAAAAGGCAAATATGTTGAATTTACTAATGTTTGATGTTTCTGTGTACATAATTTCGTCGGTTTATGGTTATCTATCTCAAAGTAGTTCTGTTAAACTAAACTCTATAAGCTAATTGGAATTTGTTTACAGATATTCTCACTTATTCTTTTAATACGCATCAATGGTGATTTAAGTGTTTGAACGTTTTTCAAACAACAAAACGATTTTGGAATTGTTTCGATCAAAGCAGTAGTCAAAGGTTGGTTCTGCAGGGATAAAAAACACCTATTGCTGCTCTTTTCTGGCTAACATGTTAATTGCCATTTGCATAGTTTCATCTAGCAGATATTGAGAACTAAGTAAGCTTTAAGATATTTTCTTATCATTGAGTTATTCTGCATTGCTCGTAATTTGTTGCTGTTTTAATTTTTAGGTTCAATGTGTCAAAGATAAGGAGTCTACTGCCTTTTAGATAAGTTGTAAGCGAATTACTTGTATTGTGTAGCTTAAACAGACGACAATGGGATACGAACCTACTTGATGGGAAATTTTCCCCGTAGTGTGGGTAGTTCAAGTTTTGAACTTCGGGAGGAGTTTCTGCTCTACCGATGGTGAAGCTGTTCCCATTCCTTCCAATAATGCGGGAGGTTGTTTGTGGTTCACCGACATTTGTATATAATCTGTATATAATTTGTATATGGTTATCCAGCTTATTTATTTGTTTCATTTTGGAGAGGTGGTAAATGCGTATAACCCTATTGCATTTGTTGTATTGCAATTTTGTTGGGTTCGTCTTCGGAGTTTGATCCGTCCCTCGTAATAGTTGTTGCTGCTTCAGGGGAGGGGGGAATGTTCGCGCCAATCTCCAATTACTTTTATTTTAATTTTTAAATTAGGTTGGCCGTATTTTTATTCCTGGTTGTATATTTTGAATTTGCGATATAGCCGAATTTGCACGATCACGCGTAGCGCTGATATATAGGCCGTGGTTTGGGCCGCGGGACGCGCTTCGCCTTCTGCTAGTTAGCGTTTGGGCTTTTTGGCCTTTTGTTCGGGCTTGGCCTCTTGCTATGTTCTCGCAGGCGTCGTTATTTTTAAATTTAGTTTGTGACAGTTTAAATTTTTCGTAAGCCGAGAGCATTTCTACCCGAGAGTTTGCCGGCGTGTTTAATTGGCAGCAGAAGTTTTCATTTCTGCGAGGCTTCTGTCAAAAGCTCATTTTGTGGCAAAATTCAATATTTTGCCGACCAGATTAACCTCATCCCGGAGGTCCTTTTGTTACCCGATTGTATTTCGGGGTTGAAATTTTTGCTGGTAAAACTCGGTCCATTATTTTCTTTGCTTTGACTCGGCAAAGAACGCCGAAGGAAGCTTTGCACCAAGAAACACGCTTCCGTTCGGCTCCGCTGTGAAGATTGGGGTAACTTGTCCTATCTTTTTACCCACACCCTTATTTCCTCTTTCTGAATTCCCCAGGATCGACAGCTTAGGAACCGATTTCTGCGGAAAAGCGCCGTTTCCATAAGTTAGTGTTTTTAGCTTTAGCTTTGTTTGAAGTTCCTTTTATTCAAATTTATAATTACTATACAGTACTATACAAGTAGCCTGAAGATGGCGGAGTATATAATACCCTAAAAATCACCGAGGAAGGTGAACTAACAATAATTATTAGATGGTTTTAATTCAGCAATGGGAACTGGGGAAGAAGACGACGTAGTAGTAAAATACTGTCTTTGTATAAGAAATTTAAAATTAGATGCTCTCCTCGAATTTTGCAATAAACCACAGTTTATTGTAGCCGATACTTTCTTTAAACTGCTTCATAGGCATTTATATACGTGAAAATTGTCGGCAGATAGAAAAGGAAACATTGTGGGAAATCAAATAGCTTTTATCATAATTAAGAAACAACTAAGGAAACTCGTTAAAGCAGTAAAGACTTGGACTACAATCCAGGGGTCATGGACTTTAAAATGGGCCGATTTCTAAAAGCCAAGACAGCGCCTATAGCTAAGAGAATAGATAAACCAAAATATCAGAGATTAAAGAAGAAGCTAGAGAACAAATGTAAGATGTCAATAAATAAAAATCCCAACAAAACTGAAACTTGAAAGAACATGGGATATTACAAAGGATAATATTGTAGAAAAATTCCAAAACAAATAACAATGGATGACTGACGAGATACTAATGTCATTAAAGAAAGAAAAAAACAAAAACAGTAGAAGGAAAAAAATAAAAACACTTCAGAACAAATACGACACGTTTACCCTTCTTAAAAGGACTAAGAAAATGACACAGACAAATAAAAGATACCAAACATCAACACTCCAAAATAAAGAAAATAAGATCATAGTAGACGTTCAAGAAAATATTAAAACCTGGAAGGAATGCGTCGAATAGCTCTTCGATAATAGCAGTGTAATGATGTAATTGAGCAAGTAAATGACAGAGAAAGCAGATATCACTAAAAAGAAATTATATATACTATAAACATACACAAAGATGGAAAAACAGAGCCAGACGAAATTCATAGTAAGATATTAAAATTATTGTGGAACAAGATGATGCAGAGCTACAACTACTATCATTATTCAACTCAATATATCGTTCTGGTAAAATTCCAACGAAGTGGTTGAAATCAGCTATCGTCACAATACCAAAACGCCTAGTCCTTTATATTGGTTCTGAAAATATGTATAAGTCACTTATAGTAGAATATATAATAAATGTGAAGAACAAATCAATGACACGCAATTTTGTTTCTGAAAAGAGCTGAGTACTTGTCGAGAAACCTTTTGTTTGAATGTCCTGACGCAGCCATATCGAGACATGAATGTACAATATATGTGTGGTTTATTGATTACTGAAAAGCCTTCGCCTACGTTAATTATGAAAAACTAATAGAAATACTACAGTCAACTAAAATAGACAATAGAGGTATCCGCATAATGGAGGCATTAACATTGACAGTCAGCTGGAATTAAAGTAGATCGAAAACTTCAGAATCTATTCTCATAAAGAAAGTTGTCTGTTAGGGTTGCATACTCTCACTGCTGCTTTTTAATTTGTATTCCGAGGCTATATTTGGAGAATTTCTAAACGAAAACGTTGGAGGAGTGGTGATAAATGGTCGCAGAGTAACAAATTTTGTTATGCAAACTACAAAGTTATAATGACAACAAATGTAACAGAGTTACAAATGATGGTCGATCAATTGGTAAAGCAAGTGTTTACTGTCCACCACGTCATAGCATAATTAAACAACTCTCCGAGCTGTTAGGAGCTAGATTTCCAGCAGGCGAGGATTTTAATACCAAAAAAGAATACAATTTAACATATAACATATATTAAAAACTAAAATAATAATTCTATCAAAAACTAAATACAAAATAACTTTGCAAGTAAAAGGTAACATCGTAGGACAAGTACTCAATTTCAAATACCTAGGGACTCTTGTTAATAAAAATAGATATAACAGAAAAGAAATCTGGTTGCACATTAAACAAGCTTAAAGAGCATTTACAAGCATGGAAATGTTTTTCACCAGATTCGATCTCAACTTCAATCAACACTTACAAATGATACGATGCTACGTATTCCCAAACCTTCTTTATGGGTGCGATTGCTGGACTTTGGATATCACCACAGAAAGAAAAATAGAAGAATTCAAAATGAACATCTACAGACGCATTCTGAGTATACCCTGGACAAAAAGAATAAAAAAATGCCGAAGTACTCCAACGAATAAATACCGATAAAGAGTGTCTATTAATTTTCTTCTTTTTCTTCTTCTACTCTTATATAGGCTATTAGCCTGTTTTTAACTACACATTTCGTGTAGTACTATGAGCCATGTTGGGCGTACCCCGGGCAGGTGGCTAGTCTGACCCGTTAGAAGAAGGAGAATGTACTTTACGACCGCCAAAGGTGTTTGTATGATGGCCGGAGAGCACTCGATGTTTGCCGTTATTTTGACCCGGGAGTCGAGCCCAGGGCCCGCCGCGCGTTAGTCTGGCAGGCCGAAGCCTTTACGTCGCGGCTGTCGCGCTCTCGTCTATTCATTTTGAAGGAAAAAATACAATACTTTGGGAATGTCATGCGGGGTACTAAATACAAAATACTCCGCTTATTTATCAAAGAGCATATTTAGAGCAGCAGTTTTCAAAACAAGACTTTCGTAATGAAACGGCGCAATAAGAAGAAAACCATTTTTTGACGGTCGCTACGATTCTGTTCCATCCTTTTCTATTTGGTGCCTACTCATTCCATCTTATTAATTCTACGGATTTTAAGTCTTTTCCCACTTCTTCTAATCATCTCAGTATTAATTTTTTCTTCTCCCTCGTACCTTTTGGTTTACTGCTTAGAATCCTATTAATTCTTCTTGTAGGTTGCGACCGCTTGACGTGCCCCAGCCACTTGACCATTTTACTTTTAATACTTGCGGATAAGTTTGCTTCTGCATATCAACTTCTTATGTCTTGGTTAGTTAACACTCACGGTACCCATTTTATATCCCTTTCTGAGGATATTTCGTTCCCATACATCTAGTTCTTTCTTTAAGTTTTGGATACGCACCGTGTTTGTGCAGCTTTATGTTACTATCGGTTTTAACAGTAGCTTGTGCACTTCAATTTCATTGTCCATTGAGAGTAACTTTAATTTTATTAAACCCTTTAATACGCAATAATACCTTTTATCCTGGCTTTCAAGTTATTTTGTTGCTATTTTCCTCATCAATTTTTGATTCTAGATATCAAAAGTTCTTTATAGTTAGTTACTTCCGTCACATTTCAGTATCTATCTAAATATTTTGTCGTGATCATATAGTTTGCTCTTGTACAGCTGCTCCTTTCCCCAGTATCTTGCTATATATTTTAAATTATTTGTTATTCTACTTATAATGTCAATTATTAATATGTGCCTGTTAGAAATCTTCTAGAATCAATAGGTACTTTTTGCATAAAACTTTCCAATGCGAAGTTAAACGTGTCTGACATACAAAGTGTGTAAGTAAAGTAATGAGACTGATTTTTTATTATTTTATTAGACAATGACACTTACACTTGGACACTGTCCCCTTCAAAGTAATTCATTTGGGCAGCCACACAACGTTGAAGACTATTCTTCCACTCGTCATAGCAGTGCTGGAACGCAGATACTAGGATCGCCTTTAACTGGTCGATTACGGCCTTTACAATGTTCAATACTGTCCCAAAATGACGTCCTTTATGCGCATTTTCACACGTGGGGCTAAAGAGTTTAGTTTCGTCGTACTGAAACACTCAAGTCCTGTCACCAGTAATGACACGTTCCAGAAAAAGAGGGTTATTTTCAATCTGCTCCAAAAGTTTAATGCACATGTTCCTCCAGTTGTCCTTTTGTTCCAGTGAAAGGTTTCGGATCGTACAGTGTTACTTGACCTTATTGTTACTTATCGCCAAAGCCCACTATCCAAAATCGCTACAGACAACGTACTGCCTTACGAGCGTTCTCACTCTCACTGTACACGCATCGGATGTCAACCCGCCTTTTCTTCAAACGGGAAGCCTTCAGTGTTTCCAGATCGCACGCTATACTACTATT
This sequence comes from Sinelater perroti, assembly GCA_036346155.1. Classification (NCBI taxonomy): domain Eukaryota; kingdom Metazoa; phylum Arthropoda; class Insecta; order Coleoptera; family Elateridae; genus Sinelater; species Sinelater perroti. The sequence goes on from JARFIY010000341.1 coordinate 4,477,317, forward strand.
CGGTACTTTATTTATACATCTCTCTATCTTAAGCTAGCATTGATTAGAAAATTATCTAACAGTTGTTTTTGTATCTCACTTTGGTTCTACTGGGTATCCCAAATTCGTTAAAGCCTATAAGCAATGCTGCTCTGACAATTCTGTTGCTTGTCGGAAGTCTTATAACTAGTTGATGTAGATTTATGTTGTATTCCCAAAATGTTTTCAAAATCCGTTGAAAGTAAATATGTGGTCTGTCGTATTTACATTGATAATCACCTATTCCTTATTTTATCGAGCTGTTGAGTTTTTTTTATTAGTTTGTTAGATATTTTGTAGCCTAACTTTAGGAAAGTTATGTCCCTATAATTACTGCACATCGTCTTGTAACCATTTTTATGTATGGAGCATACAACAGCTACTTGCTATTCTAGTAGTATTAGCTCCTGTTTACAGATGTTTTTTCTATTAATCTATGTATTTCTTCGTCGCTATCTCGTGTTCCTCTTGGGGCTTTATAATTTTTAGTTATTTCATAACATGTGTGACCTCTGCTTTTGCAGGCCTGTCCTTTCTTGATCTTCTCATGTTTCCTGTGTTTTTTAACAATGTCTCCATTTGGGTTTAATAATTCTTGAAAGAGCGGCCTCTTTATTGTTTTCAGTCTACCCCTATTAATTATTCTTCTTCAACTTTATATACTTTTGATCTTGATCTGTTAACAACCAGATTTTTTTGTTTACATGTTTTCTTCTTTTCCCTACAGTTTTGTATACTAGGTTTTTGTTATTTTAAAGATCTACCTTCTTTTACGCAGCATTTTTAACATCTCTAATCTTGTTTCGTTTCTTTCTTCTGTTATTTGTTTATTCCTCATTTATTTTTCTTAGCCTTTACATAACCCTTCGGTTTTTGTTTCCAAATTTCTTTCAGATTTTCCATATCCTTTTCCTTTCCATTATCCCGCTTTCTTTTGTTCCAATTCCTCTTCCATCCTTGTTTAAGTACTTATTCCTTATTTCTTCATTTTCTCTCAATTTTCAATATTATATTTATTAAGTACAGCTTTCTCCAGTCTCCTGTTTATGTATATTTTTTGGGTGAAAACTTTGTACTCGCTAACACTTTCTTTCGCTGATCAGATTTACTAATCGCATTCTATTGTCATTACAGTTATCACGTAAGCTGTTTCCTTACAATTGTTGTAATGTACATTTATCCTATCAGTAATCTTACATCATAGTTTCCTATCATCTCAAGGATGTCTTTTAATTTTGCATAGAACAATTCTTTCTCTTCCTCTTTACTAACTTCAGTTGGTACATGCACATATATTGATCAGTAGTATATTATAAAATTTTGTTTTAATTATTAATATTGGTAATTTTTTATCTACTGATATAAATTACATAATGTTTATATACATCTTATCTAACATAAAGCCTACGCCCAGCTGCCTTTTATCTCTCCCATTGTAACACGTTGCGTACTCTTCTATGTCAATAATAACCCTTTCCTTCTATCCCATTTTTATAGAGTTAAAAGATGTTTTAGCCTCCCATCAGAGAGGTGTAAAACTTTGTATGCATGACGGTAGCACTTCAGAAGCATTTTAACAAGTTCAACATTCATTTCGACGATTTACATTCCTGCCTTGGATAAAGTTTTTTTTATTCGAAGAAAATCTAGGACATCGCTGTCGTGTTTAATGTCCCGCTTGGGCCTTTAACTTTCTTTCCATCATGTTTTCCTCAATTTGCGGTTTCTCAGGACCAAAGATTGGTAGTGCAAGTTTTCGTACACTGCTAGACTGATTATTGATCTCGCCATTGACATTGTTTTATGCCGGATAAATCACGCTCCGCTTAGGATCCTAATCAGGCTATTCTTTCAATTGGCAAATGACTATCCTTTTTCTGTATTTATTTGCTACGTCTTAAATGTGGGTCTGTTTGTAGCCAACTACGCAATAATTTCGGTCGGCAATTTTCTGACTCGAAGGAATTTGAGTATAGCAGCACTGGGGTAGTATTCTTAGCTTATTTAAAAAGTAGAATTTTAAGCGTTCTATTGGGCCACATCTCTCTGTTGTGCGCACGAAGCAACAGAATCAAGCAGATTCTGTTATTGTTATTTTTTCAACTTGTATATTCTATATTATAATCTATTCACAAAAATAAATAGTTCTACTGAGTTTTATATATAAATATGTCATAGCAAAAAATTCAAGGATTGCCAAATAGATGTAACCTCTTTGATTTTAATCTAAAAAAATCTCGTGTGAACATCACAGGACTTTTCTTATCGTATTATTTGTGTAATTCTGGCAAAAATCCTGAGCTTCAATTTTTTTTCGAGTTTATTTTTTATCAACTTTTACTTTAAATTCATGTTTATCTCGTGATAACAAATCATTTTTATTCTCATGAATTTTTTGTATCTTCAACCGTTTAGATTCGCGACCGCTTTGCGACCGATTTTGCGACTTTGCGACCAAACGGCTAGCCGATTTTTCCCTATCTACAAGTAACTTGCATACCAAATTTCAAGTCTCTAGCTCTTACAGTTCTCGAGATATCCTGTTTACTGACAGATCGACAGACAGACACACACGCGCGCGCGAATCAATGGCCCAAACCAACTTTTTTGGTGTCCTATAATTCCTCCAGAAATCTGAAAAACTGGGTAGGTCAAGTTTAAGCCGATTACATTACTTTCCTTATTATAGGATAAGGAAAGTAAAAATACTTCTTACAAATATTGTTGAATAAGTATATATTGGTTATTTGATTATGGCAGATTATATTTAAAAAAATAATCATTATTAATACATACACACATCAGGAGCCTTTCTTCAAAGTTCTAAATCACACTCGTCAATATTTTTTCTAGCACGGTTGCAACTTCTTTGCGAATAACAACTTTCAGCTTGCTTGAGGTGACTTTAAAGAAATAAATCTGAGACAGTCAAATCTGGTGAGTGAAGGAATTACATATTGGAGAAATATTTGTCAAACAACTGCCATCACAGCCGTTGCTGTATAGGCTGTGAATCCATTTTGTTAGAACCACGTTTTTATATGTTAATCCGTAAAAACTTCGAAGATGTGGATGCAAAAAATTGCATAACATTTCAACATAATGCTTTGAACTCCACTTTCTTAAAAAAGTAAGGTCCAATATACTCTACTTTCGAAACTACTCATCAAACCTTAGCATTATAAAGAAGATTTTGGTGTAATTCTTGTGGGTCTTCTGTTGCCAAACAGAAAAGTCTTATTAATGAAAATGGGCTAAGCATATAATCGAAAATAATTGAAACAAAATGGGCACATGATCTAAAATACTATCCGACTGAAAAACGTGCTGATGATTTTGCGACATAAACGACAATGAATGGAAAGGGCTAAAGGAAAAGATAATTAGTAAGTAATCAATAGATTACTAACTTCCACTTCTTGTGAATATATGGGGTCCTTCCAAATTAAACTAAGTAGAATACCTAAGCAACTTTCTTAAATTTTACTGCTCTTTCTGTATTTATTTTTGATAAATTACCATACTCAGTATTTTTATGTAAATTAGAATTTATTGAAAATATAATAGAAGATAAGACTTAATGTTACATATAAGTATATTAAATACGAGAATGATTCGGGAAAAATCACTTACATTACTTTTCAACGTTCAGGAACTTGTCATAACGTATTACAAGGTTTAAAATTCTATTTACAAAAAACTCCGCGCCTGGAAGTGAAGCCATCGTGTAACAGCATTTGATCGTTAAATGGTGCCACACAAAACACTAATTAACGTGCATAACGGACCTTTTTAAGAAATTTCCTGCACAAGTTCATCGCTGACTACAGATCGATGGCTGTTAAGTTAGATCGTCCATCTTTAAACATGAGGCACCACTGACATCCGACAACTTTACTTATTACTTTTAGTTCGTAAACATTACACAGTTCACGATGAATTGTAGCTGCCGAAATTTTTTTGCGCGCATAAATCGTATTACTGCACGAACTTTACATTTGGGTGGCTTTTTTATAACAGAGTTCATTTACAATTAATCTATTAGACGAATAAACTGCAACACAACTTTCTTCCACTCTGTGCTGCCTGGGAACTACTACGAATAGTGCCACAGGGCGGACGGAGCTATCTCCGCCTATTTCTCGCACATTCACCTTGTATTTACAGATAAAAATCTTTTTTGAATCAAAGCTGTACTATGTCTGCATATTTATGTATGAATAGTTTTCAAGCTGACCTTCACTACATTTAAACTACAATATATGGAAATTTATATATTAAGTCTAAATTCTGATAGGAAAAAAACAACTAGCTAAATATCCATTTATCTAGAATAAAAAAGAAGAAAATAGAATTAAATCAGTTAATACAAATTTATGAGACTTTTATCTTTGTAATGGGGAGGGTAAGGAGTGACGCCAACATCCAGTCACCCAAATGTCAACCCCACCTGCACGTAGTACCCTCTGCTAGAAAACGAACGGGGCTCTGACGACCCAGCATCGGGGGGTATAACCTGATACCAGTTGTCCCGAGGTAACGAGGCCCTTGTCGTCGGGCTAATCACCCATACGAGGTATACAAGTTCAGAGAAATACAGAAAGCCTCGGACATGGACGGAAAGATGGAAAACGACCTAAGCGTGCACAAAGGACAAGAATTGGAATATGGAACGTGACAGGACTAAACGGGAAAGAGATAGAGTTAGTTGAAGAAATGGAGAGATATAAAGTTAAAATCCTAGGACTTTCAGAAATCAAAAGGAAAGGAATCAAAGAACAAACACTCGAAAAAGATACAAATTGTTCTACTCTGGAGTTCAGTTAGGAACAAGAGCAAAGGAGGGAGTAGGAGTGATAGGTGGTAGGATGAGAAGGTATCAGTTCAAGAATAATGACAATAGATGTCAAGCTAGAAGAAAGAACTATATTCATACAGATTTATGCACCAACAGAAAATGACAACATACTGGAAAAAGAAGAGTTCTACACAAGCCTACAACAAGTGCTCGACAAAGCTAGAACAGAAGCAGACACATTTATACTTGGAGACTGGAACGCCAGTGGGAAAGAACCCAGACAAAGGACATGGAGTTCAGGAAGATACTGTACAGACAGAGTGTTAAACGACAATGGCAATAGGATGATTGACTTCTGCATAAGTAACGAAATGCTAATAGGAAATAGTTTCTTCAATCACAAACTAATACATAAAATAACTTTCATTGCAGAAAACAGAGGCCAAAAGTGAAATAGACTACTTCACATATACAAAGGAGCAAAGTACGCAGTATTAGACGTGAAGGTCATCCGAGGGGCAGAAATCCACTAAAATCACAAACTAGTAATAGCAGACACGAGATTCTATGTAAGAAAAGTAGCGAAGAAAGGCTACGAGAAAATAAAATAACTGAACTAAGAAAGCCCAAAAAAACAGAATACGCACAAGAAGTAGAGCGCAGATTACTAGAACACGAACAACAAGAGCACCATCAGGAGGTAGAATGGAACGTGGAAGAGATGGACAAGACTTAAGGAAGTAATACTTGAGACAGCAACAACAATCTGTGGGAAAAGCAAAATATCACCTCGATACCAACGCACGAAATGGTGGAATGAGGAAGTAAAAGGATAGTAATGGAAAAGAAAACAGCTTGGAAGAGATACCTACAGACCAAAGAAGAAGACAGGCAACATTATATAACAAGGAGAAATGAGGCAAAGAGGAGTGAAGAGGGCCAAAGAGGAAGCTTGGAAAGAGTTTGGTAGAGATGGAGCGAAATTCAAAGACAACATAAAAACAAAAAGGACTTCTGGAAAACAGTTAAAGGCCTAAGGGGAATGCACAAACAAAAGGTGTGGAGCATTAGGAACGAAGAAGGAGAAGTCGTTACAGAACTGCCACAAATATTAGAAACATGGAAGACATTACAGCACAAAATTCAAAGCACCAAACATACAAGAATAATACAACCCCATCAGAGTAGAACAAGAAGAACAAGAAGAGACAGAAAACGAAACAATAACTTTGGAAGAAACAGAAGAAGCAATAGCACACATGAAAGTAGGAAAATCTGCAGGAAAAGACGGAATAAGCCCTGAACTAATCAAATACGAAGGGGAGTGTATAAAGAAATGGTTACACAAGATATGCCAGCAAGTATACGAAGGAGAAGGAATACCGAGGGATTGGGAAGAAAACATAATAGTACCAATCCACAAAAAAGGTAACACAAACGACTGTGGGAACTACAGAGCAATATGCCTGGCATCCTGCGTACAAAAGATCTACACCAGGATACTAGAAAAAGATAAGACATCACATAGAAGACGAGCTATTAGAGGAACAAGCTGCATACAGGAAAGGCAGACAGACTCAAGACCACATATTTACGCTTCGCACAGTAATAGAAAAGACACTTGAAGGAAACAAAAGCTACACCTGGCATTCATAGACCTCCTAGCAGCCTTCGACACGATACCAAGAGCAACCCTGTGGAATTCAATGGAAAGAATTGACGTCCCGAGAAAACTTGTAGAAGCCACAAAACGGCTATACGGAAGAACGAAAGGAATAGTAAGAATACAAGGACAAGAATCGGGGAAATTCTTGATGGAGAGGGATAAAACAGGAGACTCCTCAATCCACTACTATTCATTATCATGATGAATGAAATAGTTAAGAACAGCAGGAACCCAAACCTGAACACTAAACTAGGACACTGGAACATGGGGCAATCAATATACAAAGCCTCGTCTTCGCAGATGATATACTACTCATAGCCGATAGCCAAAGGAAACTACAACAAGCAATAAATAATTGGAACAACGAAATTAAAATAAAAGGAATGACAATAAATACGAAGAAAAGCAAAATAATGAGAATAAGTAAGAACACAGATGAAGAACAAAGAAACCTGAACGTAAGATGTGAAGGAGAGCAATTGGAAGAAGTGGAGAGCTATGAGTACCTTGGAGTAATAATACAGTAACAGATGAATTAAGGAACCGGACCTCCAAGGCGACTAGAGTATACTATCAGAACAACTCAACATTAATCAACAAGAAACCTGTATAAAACAATATACTTACCTACATTAACATACGGAATAGAAAGCATACCGCTACAAGACAAGAGCAAAAGTAAATTAACGGCTGCGGAAATGAAGTACCTGCGACGTATAGTCGGAAAAACAAAGAGGGACAGAGTGAGGAACATCACAACAAGAGAGGAGTTAGACGTAGAACCGCTAGTGGAAACACTACAGAAAAGACAACTAATGTGGTTTGGTCACGTGACACGAATGGGCGAAGAAAGGCTGCCAAGAAGGGTATTAGAGGCAAGAAGAGAAGGAAAAAGAGGAAGAGGAAGGCCAAGGCAAACATGGATGGAAACTATCAGGAAGGAAGTGGAAAGGAGAGGGAAAAAATCGCTAGGGACACGAAGAGATTTCGAAAATGGATAGAGGACCCGACACCTTAGGGTATAAGGGATGGACAAAGAAGAAGAAGAAGATCTTTGTAATGGGCGATAGTTTAAATACTCAAAAATATAGTGGAACTTTTTATAAAGCTATTTATTATAAAAATAATGTTTTTACAAAAGAAAATCATTAGAATCCCATCTAATTAACAGATAAAGTCAACTTATAAATATTAGACAAAGAAAAGTATAAAAGCAGAGCAAATTACATATACAGTAAATTTCTCTTAAATTGCCTCTAAATTTGGTCAGCTTTACTATTTATAGTTTTACATTGATTATAAAATTCTGTTTCAATTGTATTATTTTTAAAATAACACTAAGTACCATTCAAATATCATTTATTAACAATTAAAAAAATAGAGTACTTTTATGCGTGTTTATAAATTTTTGTGTATGAGATATTAAATATTCCACATTTTCAGCTTATTGTACAGCAGCTTATCATTTTTATGCTTTTACAAGCATATCTGAATAAAAACGTACTTAATTTACCTATTAGTTTGGTATAAAAATGTACTATTTTAAATCGGTTACATTTACTTGAAAGGCTATTTTTATAAAACAAAATCTTGGTAATTTCTTTAAGACGAAGCCGATTGAAGAAAAAGTAACAGCCTTTCGTGACCTTATCAGTTTAAGTCAATTTAAAATTTTTGTTTATATTTCATTCGTCTTATTAAAACCTTTGCGAAGTTAACACGGTACATTTTCATAATACATTTGATTTGCAGTTTTTCAAAGTTTGCGTGCCGTAAGCAGTCATGCAAATTTAAATTGACCTTATTGTGACTTTAATAACAATTTCGTATACTTAAGGATTTTATCAGCTACATTTAACGTACATTTGGCTTCGAGAATAAAGATTTTGCAATTACTCACAGTTGCTACAGGTAGTAGTATTGTTTAGTTCTATTTCATTTATGTTATATTTTGTATTAAAGTCTTGTATTATAAGTACGCCATTTTCGACTCGTGTTATATTTAGTGTCATTTGTAAATTCCTAGTATACCAGTAGTAAATTTTGGTCGAAATTGTTGTATTATAGGGGAGAGTAGCCTATGTTGGACTAGTTGGAAACTTTCTAATGTTATATGGATATACACCTATTTTTAATTAAACTATACAATAAAAAAAAGTATTTCCTACAAATTATTATAATTATTATTACTTTAAAAAAATTATAACAGAAAAAAATACATTTCAAAAATTAGAGATATTGGTCCAATAAAGAAAACCGGTTTCCCACGTTGGACCACCGTTTGCCCAAATTGGATCATTACAAACAGTTAGTACAAAAGTACTTTCTGGCTTTTGGAGTAACTCCAGCACATTTAGTGTGGCATTTTATGCACCGGATCATCTCTGCTTCTTTTTCTTCCTGGTAAATAAAACAAAACCATGTTGCCTCGGTTTGTCTCTTTTGTTTTTTTATTTCAGTATTTCTTTGTTTTTTCTTGGCTTTCTGCAGTTTTAAAATATTTTGTTTGCTTGTTATTACTACAGCTTTTTGGGCTGTGTCTCTAACTCGAGATAATGATAAACCTGTGGATTCAGTGCTAACGGGGGGTGACAGTTCATGAAGAACGTTTTCAAAACCTTCAACTGTTCTAGTTTGACGTAAATCAACATTGGAGTCATCGCATTCACTGTTACTTGATGACGTAGATATTGGCTCAGTACTTGGTGTAGGATTCAAAATAACCGATGGTGCAAACTGACTGTCTTTAAAGACATATCGGATAGCAGGCCGAATACCAGAGGAACGAAAAGCACTCTCGGCTGTTGCAACAGTAGCTGCTCTGCCATATGCTTCGTTGGGCAGTGTAGAAATCCGAATTGGGCTTATTCTATCTCCTTTATATTGGCGCCTGAGTAAAATAAATTTGTAATGGACCAAAAAAAAGCAACGTCTAAAGGTTGTAAACGATGAGTTGTGTGTCCAGGCAATTGCAATAATATTATTCCATTATCTCGAGCGAAATACAAGCATCCAAGCTTCTGCTGTGCGTGGTATGTCCATCAAGTAATAAAAATACCTTTTCGTCATTGCTACAGTTTAAAATGTTTCAACCGTGCAACGAACAACTCGGAATTTATGTACCCAGTGTCTGAAATAGTAACAAGACTTGCTGGCTGAGCCCCAGTTTGTGGATTGTTTTTTTTTTAAATTATCATAGGGGGGACATAAACCCCAACAGCATTGACCGCGCATACCATAGTGGTATTAACCCCCGTTCACCTCTTGTTATAGCTCCAACTTGTCGCTTTTGTGCAGATTTCTGCACAGTGGAGATTTCCGATTCATCTACGTTAAATATGGTGTCAGCAGTAAATTTATATTTAACCACAAATTTCTCCAAAATATCAAAAAATTGGTAAACGTTCTCTCTATTTAATCTTTTTGCTCTTACCTTCAGTTGTGGATTTTGTCTCAAAAGCATAAAACCATTTTTCCCGGCGGTTTTCTTGTCTTCGTTAATAGAGTGTGGTTATAAATATTTTTTGACGACATCAAAAGTTAATTTTCTTATTTCCCTGATCGTTAATCTAAAGAACATTTAAGATGCAGAATGTGCTCGGCAGGAACTTTTCCATCTGGGCAGAAAATGTAGGTTGTCTACACAATCTTTCATTTAATTTACGTTTAAATTTTTCCATCAGCGTGCTCTAATAATTGCTTTAGGAACGGAATAAATACGGCAGCACTCGTTTAAACCATAGTCCCCATTTTTATGAGTCAACTGCCATTAAAATATCGTTTTCAGACCAACGCCCGTAATGTCCTCTTTTAGCCAAATTAGCCCCCAAAAAAAAAACAAAAATATGATCAAAAAGTTGCGTCACTTAGATTGGATCGGTCCAACTTGAACAATTACGATATGGTTCAAAGCGGTCAACTCTAATCTATAATCGTCTATACTTTATATTAACTTGCTTTTAAGTAATAGTAATGCAATTATTACATAATGTTATAGATAAATAAATGCTCTATGGAGTGATGTAATAATATAATTGATTACTTATTTTCTACTACCTCAACAGACTTCGGAATACAAGTAAATTTGTACAAAAGAAGTTTTGCAAACACAAAATTACAGCTGGTCAGTCTGCTGCGTACACAACCCAGACGAAATGACGATATGACCTAGTGCGGGGACTATATATGCAACCTATATTGCCTATAATAGGAATAAGTTACTCCATAATTTTAAAATAACGATGGTGGTCCAATCAAGGCAACGGCCTAACTTCGGCAACTCTCCCCTATGTGTCGTAAAAGTAAGAAAATATTTTTATTCAGCTTACACAACAGGGTTCTAAAAGATCATCTAGAAGATTAAAATTACTTATTCTTATTATAGACCGTACTTGAACCATTTTTCTCTGTAGTTTCTATCCTGCTAACCGTTGTTTCTTCAAGAGTAACTTGGGAGGCATAAAACTCATACATTTACTATCAGGCAAGTAATTTACATTGGGTGTATACAAGCTACACACTTACAGCATTGAGAAAACAGAAAATAAAACAAAAAAAATTCATGCTAAATGACATATAAAATTACTCAATGACAGAGATAATAAAAGAAGTTTCCTAAAACGTTAAAAAAAATAAAAGCTTGAAAAGATTATCGAGATTATTTATTCTGTAAAGCTGAAATGAAAAGGCATTCTATTATTAACAAATAAAAAAACATGATCAATAAATGCATATATCACTCTAAAGGCATATTGAGTGAAAAAATTAAAATAACATCTAAATACTTATATACCTCCATTTACAGTCTCAAATTTCAAGTATCTAGAAATGAGGAGTAATGCACAATATTCAGTACGTTTATTAAAGAAGTAGTAGTACTAAAACATGTTATAGACTGCATTGGACAATTTTTGCTCTCTTAATAATCTTAGCACATATGTCAGTTCTGAATATTAAAACTCTGAATTTGGCTAACGTGGAAAGTTATTATAAGGTGCTCTTTGTGAACTTTAGATTAAAAATAAAAAGTTGCTTCTTTTTCTTCTTCTTCCCATTGTATTTTCTTATTAAAGGAGTCATGATCACCGTAGTCTATTATTTATTATATTTTGACGATGTTTTTCCATCTTGGTTGGTTCTGAGCCTCGTGGTTAACTTTGTTGTATTGGCTCCTCTATTGCCATAGTCATCTCTTCGGCGATCTTTTTCGCGGTTTGATGCCTTTAGTGCGTCCTCTCACCACTAGTTTTTCAAGGCTATTGTTGTCACGTTTTGATATGTGGCCGTAGTATTTCAGGATTTGTCTGTACACTATAGTAGAGAGGTGATAATTTATATTGAGTGCTTGTAGTACAGACACATTTGTCCTCTGCTGTCCAGGGTATCCTTAGCATGCGTCTCCAGCACCACATCTCAAAAGCGTCAATTTTTTTACGTTCCTTTTCTTTTACTGTCCACGATTTGACTCTATATAATAATATGGGAAAAACCAGAGTTCTTACCAGTAATACTTTTGTGTTGCTTGTTATTTGTTGATTTTTCCATAGTTTTTGTAACTCAGTCATAGCATTTTTGCTTATTTGGATTCGCTTGATTATTTCCGCTGAGCAGTCTCCCATGTTATTCATAAGTGTGTCTAAATATGTGTAATGGTTGACCACTTCAAGACCGCTAATTTCTTTTAAATCAGGCATGTTATTGTTTGCTCTATGGACCACGAGGGCTTTTGTTTTTGTTTTATTTAAATTTAAGCCATATTTTGCATTGTCACTTGCTAGGAAATTGATCTATTACATCTTGTAGTGAGTGGTAAAGGAAGACTAGATCTTTATCTGTAGATTGCGCTCTAACTGTATATATTTGCACGACGTTTAAGTTGCATGGTTTTGCACGTGTCTTTACAGAAATAATTCTGTCGGTGTGTGTATTATATCCCATAACAGATTTTATGAAATCTTTATGTATTATAGATCCAGTGCCATTTATGCTGTTTGCGTCATTTTCAGCAAAGTGTACTCTATGTCCACTGGTGGTAGTATAATGGTCGTTGTTGCGCCAATGTGTTTCTGAAATTCCAAAAATATTGGTATTTAGTCTCATCATTTCTCTTTCTACTATGTTTAGTTTGCCCAATAATAATAGGCCTCTCGAGTTTCATGTTGCTATTTTTAGATTTTTTCTTATATGCACAGCTAGGGCCCTGGAATAGGTCGGGTCACCTCCGGGATCGAGTTGACGTAGCTACCCGTTGGGTAGTTGGGTTAGGAAAAATAGAAAAAAATACGAAAAAATACATTGCATATACAAGCGTGAAATTGAATAGCATATTTGTAACACCACCAGTAGCAATACTACATCTGTAGCTTAAATATTACGAGAGTCGAGTACGAGCAGTGAACCGGTTCGGATGTCACGTACGCCGTCCGATAACAGTGCGATACGCTTGACCTTAGCTATATCAACTCTTTACAAACGCAGTAAGTTTAAAATTGATTTTATTTTAATATATTTCAATAAAAATTGCAACCCATGCAATTAAAATGGATCAAACAGCGCAACAAAAGCGCAAATTCGGCGATCTATCACCACCTATAAATGAAGTTCAAAAACGTTATGCTTGGACAGCTCAAAACCTCCTAGAAAACAATAAATACTATCTTCCGCCACACCTGGAAACTTCCTAACCTGATAAACAATCTTCTGAAGAAGAAACAGAAAATAACCAACCCGATACGACAAAAATTAAAATTCCACCAATCTATCTGCCCAATGCAGTTAATCACCAAGCTCTTGTAGAAGACATCAAAACACGCAACTGGTGCGTTCACAACTACCTACAACGTATCCAACTACGAATAAACTTAACAAAAGACGAAGATTATCGGAAATCAACTAAATTCTACAGTGATAACCAAATACAGTACCACACTTACCAAAATCCCAACGATAAACCCTTATCAGTAGTCATCAAAATGTACCACTTTCCTTAACAGACCAGGAAATCAAAACGAACTCATAACCAATAAAATTCCAGTTCTAAAAGTAGCACGACTGTACACAAAAGAAAAAACCGCTGCCAGTCTGCGCAGTTGACCTCACCAAAACGAAGAAGCAAAACGTATATTCACGTTAAAAGCAATATTCTACTCTATAGTAACAGTCGAAGAAAGAAGAAAATCCAAGATCATCCCCAATGCTATAGATGTCAGCAGTATGGACTTACCAAAACTACTGCACTCAAAAATATACCTGCGTCAAATGCGCAGGCGACCATCAACATACAGAATGTAAAAACGACCCAATGACCCACCAAAATGTGCAAACTGTGGAGGAGGCCACAGTGCAAATTATCGCGGTTGTCCCCACCATATTAAATTACTGCGGCAACGTACCAAAACCTCGATCCCCATCCCAAAACCCAACTACTTCCGAAATTCGGAAGTTAACAACGAACAGACCTATGCAAGCAGAACCCAAAGTGGACTTAATCACAACACCATCAAATCAGACCCAGCCAACAGCATTATACAGCTCCTCCTTGAACTACTCACACCTCACCTCGATCAAATTAAATCGTTTATCACAAATACTCTCCTACCTATGCTCTTTAATGGACCATAACCAACCAAAACCAATTCAGTGCTTAACAATCCTCAACTGCTAATGGGCTCCAAAACCAACGATCCCTAATCATTGCCTTCCTAGCTAGACACAAAGTAGACATCGTTTGCATTACTGAGACGCACCTAGACGACACAACCAGCTTTAATATCCCAGGTTACCACGTCTATCGAAAGGACCGGAACGCCCGATTGCGTCAGGAGGGTAGCAATTCTAATAAAAAGAAGGTTTAAGCATACGCGACTGCCCGACATCCCTAATTTAAATATTGAAATGACCTCCGTCCAAGTTACACTTGATGACAATAGTACAGTAACAATATTTAATACAAATCAGCCGCTATTGGTCATTGGTGATATAAATGCCAAACATACCTTATGGGGCTGCAGAGCATCCAACCCTGAGGGTAAAAAGTTAGAGAATTTGGCAACAGCAAATTCCTTTCAGATATTAGCACCGGACGAGTACACTTATTACCCGTATCGAAGAGACCACGAGCCAGACATACTTGACATAGTTCTGCAGAAGAATTAACAAGCCGCTGTACCAATAAGTCATAACCGAACTCAACTCAGACCACATTCCTGTCTTAGTGTCCTTTACAAATAACCCAGTACCGAAACAACCAGTACCGAAGCTAATAAACGGCAAAATGAACTGGGATCAATTTGAAAAAATACTAGAAAACAAAATATCATGCCCCACAAATATCCATAACCAAGAAGATATTGACGCAACGATTGCCAATCTCACCACATTGATTAGCGATAGTGCACGACAAGCATGCACACCAGCGCGTGTAACAGCCCTACCTGAGTACAATTACACTCCGAGGCATCTAATTAACCTAATCAACGAGAAAAGTCAACTCAGGCGTGAATGGCAACGAACTAGAAGTCCTTCAATCAAAAACCGACTAAACAACCTTGCCCATAGGATTAAAAGAGAACTCGATCTACTCAGAGTCAACACCTATCAACAACACATACCAACTTTAGCCCAGGGACAGGGGTTATGGAAAACAACCAAAAGATCCTAAACCAAAGAGATGAAATGCCTACACTAACAAACGACACAGGCACTGACAACTACATAACAGATGAAGATAAAGCTTCCGCTTTCGCCCTACACCTTGAAAGGACCTTCACTCCTATCATCACTTGCACTCCAACACACCTTAACCACACGATAACCTGCATTGAAACAAACGTGCCGCACCCCGATAGAATTAAGCCCACCTCCCCCAAGGCACTTAAAACTCACATAGACACACTCTCAACCAAAAAGTCTCCCGGACATGATCTACTCACAAATTCTATTCTTCAGCACCTTCCCAAGAAAGCCCTAGTCAGCCTAAGCACAATCTTTAACGCCTAAGGCTAGACTACTTTCCCCTAGCATGGAAACATGCCCAAATTCTAATGTTTCCAAAACCGGGCAAAAACAAAACAAAAATAAGTGGTTATAGGCCAATAAGTCTTCTCACCACCCTATCCAAAGTGCTGGAAAGAATAATTCAAGTTAGACTAAATGCCGTTATTGAAAACCAAAACACAATCCCTACCTTTCAATTCGGATTTAGAAAAGGCCACTCTACATATCATCAAATACAACGTATAAGCGAACTTATCGAGCGTGGCTATGAAAACAAAGTCTACACTACGGCCTTATTTCTAGACATCTCACAGGCCTTTGACAGAGTGTGGCTTGAAGGTTTAAAGCTAAAAATCCTAAATATTGACATGCCTCCCTACCTAAAAGCCATTTTATTCTCATTTGTCGAAAACAGAACCTTTGCTGTACGAGTGAACTCCACGCTATCACAAACCAAAAATATCCATGCAGGTGTTCCGCAGGGCAGCGTCTTGGGTCCAGTCCTATTCTCCATTTACACCTCTGACCTGCCTGAAGCTAAGGCAACTCTCGCCACCTTTGCGGATGACACAGCCATCTTCACTCAAGCATCGTCATTGGACGAAGCAGTACAAGCTCTCCAACAAGCCACAAACCAGCTTTCTCGCTGGTTTCAACAGTGGAATACCCAAATAAACCCAGATAAATGCCAAGCAAAAATATTTACTCTTAGACGAATCACGAATCCCAACCTAGTTCACATTAATAATAAACCAATACCGTGGAAATCAAACGATTCAGCAGTCAAATACCTCGGTATTTACCTGGACACACGGCTGAGTTGGGGCTTTCACATTAACCAGAAATTAATCCAGGGATATGCCAGACTCAAACATCTGTACCCACTAATTAACCGTAAATCTTCCCTAAAAATTGAATGCACTATGCTGTTATACAAAACCCTGCTACGACCACTAATACTATATGGATCACCGATATGGTGCAACACGTCTCAAACCAACTTACGCAAAATACAGAGGTTCCAAAACAAAGTGCTACGAATTGCAGTCAACGCGCCCTGGTACATTCGGAACACACAGCTACACCAAGAATTAGGAATCATGCCCATTGAAGACTACATTAAAAAAAAGTGCAAAAAAGTTTATAATCAACTCAAGTGCGTGTAGTGGTGCGGTTCATTATGAACTCTTTCGAACAAAGATACACACAAGACTCAAACGTCAACTACCTCAGGACATTATATTAACCGATCGTGAAAATTACTGAAACAGTCACTGAAATGTTTGCTGAGACAGCTAAAAGTCTCCTTATGTTATGTAATCAAAGTCATGTATATAATTTACACAACATCACTGCTATGTATAACAAAATTGTATTTGTTGATCTAGCAATAAATGTAAACTTTAAAAAAAATATATATTACGAGTTATTTCTAAAACTAGTATCAGATAAAAAATAGATATGGAGATCTATAGGCCAAAAAAAAACAATTACATAAATTAATTGAGACAAATTAAATAAATAACAATATGAAGATCAAATACCTAACAGACTAAGGAAAATAGTAGCATCTAAAAAAATTCTTGGGACGCTTAGTAGCAAATAAAAAATGATAAATAAGAATGACTAAATAAGATAAAAATGTTAAAACTTTATAAGAAGACAAAATTCCCAATTATTTGTTAAAATACTGAAGTAGAAAACATAGTAAAACTTCTATAAAATATCTTAACTTGACGCGGCACCTTCGTTTTACGTATATTTATAAAATTAACTAGAAAATAAATATAAAATTATAAAGGACACACAATACACAATACTGACCGAAGAACAGCAAAATTTGAACATAGGTAAATTATCCAATTTTTACAATAAAACAAGTTGTAGAAAAATTATTTAAATACAGAAAATCTGCCGACTTATGTTTTATTTCTTGCAAAAAGCCTTAAATAAAATTACAATAAAAATGTATTACATCTGTTTTATAATCGATGTATATCACCAAATTTTTTCTAAATTGCTTAAAATATCTTCTCGGAGAGTAAGACAAAGTAAAATAAACAAGAAATATTTTCGAATACAATAATTTTTCAAGGAGAAATAATAATTACTTTGCCAGTAAATTTAAAAACAAAAGCAATCTGCAACGAGATTTAATACACTTGATAGAGTTTTCAAAACATTATATGACAATATCTGAACGGAAAACTGAATAATTAATAGCATCACGTAGACGTTTTCGATGTAAACTAAAAATTGACTATTGAGCAAGTAATTATATTTATGCAATTAGAAGTGGAATTATCAGATCACTCAGATCGCTGAATTTGTTTAAATTTAATTATCTAGCAAAATAAGCATTGGAACGTTAATATGAAGTTTAGAAAGCTTTATCTGATAAATTGTAACTTATGCAGTCAATGCTGCCAAAACAAAATAAATACTAGAAAAGGCAAAGAGAAAGATACTTCTGAAAGTTAGTAAAAAGGCATTTCTGGAACGAAAAAATTAATACATAGAAGAACTGTTTCAAATTTAATACTAAAAGTAACAAAATGTAAGTTTCGTAAAAAAAAAAATTGGACATTTCAGAAAATAATGGAGTGGTAATTTGGATATTAAGCTGAAGTATATGAAGGAAAAATAAGAATTAAAATAGAAAGCAACATTTAGAAATCGTTTACTGAGTGCTGAGAAAAGAAATTGAATGTAGAAAAAATACATTTATTCCGCGGAAGATGACAATATGCACGTTACATTTATAAAGTCATGGAAGGTTGAATAAATTGTGTAAGAGAAAAACAAAAAACAGCGAGAGCATGCTAAGGAGTATTGTTGTATATTGTAAAAAAGAATAACTTTTTTGTTATAAGAACTAAGCAAAATTTAACAAATTACAAGACATATTCTGAAAGAAAAGAAAAACTAACGTCACTAGCCTACATTATTTTGTATAGACATTTTTTTTATAGTTTATTGGCAGATTAACAATCAGAACCATTTTACATAATAAACATATAATAAGGTCCTATGAGCTAATGAGATGACGATAGTGACGTGAGGGGAGTCCATCCATCGATGTTATCCCGTTAGTTTCTTCTTAGATCAATGGGCCACGTTTTTGTAGTCGTTCTGGAGGTGGATCATGTTGCAGGCTGGATGCCAGGACATTGGGATGAACTTGAAGTCGCAGGATAATGGTGTTGCTTCTTTTAGTACGTTCTTCTACTACTGTTGCATTTCCAGGTCGGTATGCAGGGTGTCGTTGCTAACATACCAGGGAGCATTGGCTAACATTCTCAGTGTTTTGGATTGCATGCGTTGGATTATGTTTACGTTTGACTTGCAGAGCATCCCACAGCTCGATGCCATAGGTCCAGATAGGTTTAATTAATTATTTTATAAAGTAGAATCTTATTTTTTAAAGATAGACACGATTTCCTACCAAGTGATCAGTACATTTTTTAAGTAGTAGATCAACTTCATTTCGTTTCTTTAATATATGCAGTTTCCACGTGAGTCTTTTGTCTAAATGAAGGCCCAGGTAGCGGGCTTCATTTGCTGGATGCTATATTATTTAGATGCACCGGCGGGCATTCCAAGCGATTTAGGGTAAAATTTACCTGGGTGCATTTGGCTTCGTTCACTTGGATTCTCCATTTGTTTAGCCAGGTTTGTAAGAGGGGCAGATGATGTTGCAAGTTTAAGGAAGCTGTTTGAGGATTGGTATGATGAGAGAGAAGGACTGTATCGTCAGCGAAGGTGCTTATAGTTGTAGCTACTGTTGTAGGTATGTCTGCCGTGTACAATGTATATAGAAGAGGTCCAAGAACGCCGCCTTGTGGTACTCCAGAGTTGATTGAATGAATGGCAGAATATTCTTGGCCATACTTTATCTGGAAGTGTCGATTTGATAAATAGGATTTTATCAGTAAATAATATTCACTTGGAAGGTGTAATTTGAGTTTATATAAGAGCCATACTTTATCGAACGCCTGTTGTATATCAATAAATACTGCTGGACAGTAAGATTTAGAGTCCAGTGCTGTGTGTTGATCATATTTACGACGCGATGACATTACTGAATGGTAAAGTGATACTTTCTGAACCCAAACTGGTGGTCCGGGATGCAGTTTTCCAATATATCTGTTTCATGTATTCTCCTGACTAAAAGTTTTATAACAGTTTAGAAACTTGGGGCAGTAAGCTTATTGGACGGTAAGATGTAATTTCCTCAACAGGTTTACCTGGTTTTGGTATGAGAATTATCTGTGCAATTTAAGTGGTAACGGCCAATAATGGAGACGTAAGATAGAATTGAAAAGGTTCCTTAAAAACACCAGACCGACTGTAGGTAATTCAGCAAGCACTTTACCGGATATTAGTTGGTACCCTGGTGCTTTTTTATGGTTAAGATGTTGGATTTCTTCTTCCAGCTCTGCACAGGTGAATCTCTTGATAGGTAGCGACAGTTGCAATGGCATGTCCAAGAAGCTGTTTACTGTATCATCAGGATCATCTGAGTAGGGCGTAAAAACATTAGCAAAGTGTCGTGCAAATAAGTCTACCTTTTCCTGATCTGTTCTAGCCCACTCGTTATTTGTTTTTCTTAGTGGGGGATTTGTTTATTGTGGCCGTTTGTTTGCTTTGGCGATTTTCCAAATGCTATTATCTGTTCTTGATAATGTAGTTCGATAATGGTTAAATGTTTCCTGCCTTATCTTGTGTAGTTGGTTCTTTAAGGTATTTGCTAATCTATTATACACTGTTTTGTCAGTTGGATGTTGTGTTCTATGCCACCTAGCTCTCACTCTTTGCTTCTGTCGAACTAATTCAAGTATGTCATTAGGAATATTTATATCTCTTTGAAGGCTGTTTGTGATCGTAGGTGTGGATTTCCATGCTGCATTTTGCAGAGTAGTGATAAAGTGATCAGTAGCTTGCTCTAATTCCTGGGGAGTTTTTAAACTAATATTTGATTGTAGGGTTTCTTGAAGAATGGCTCTGTATGAGTCCCAATCTGTTTTATTGTTATAAAGTGATGGTGATTTTTTAAATATCGTTGTACTGATTGTAGCGATAACTGGTGTATGATCTGAAGATAAATCAAGATTGCTGATAATATCCGTATAGTTAGAAGAAATTCCATTTGTGACAAAAAAAGTCCAGCAAATCAGATGTTTTATTATGGTACGTGGGCCAGTATGTTGGCTCCCCAGTTGATAGGTATCCATATTTTTCTTCTCGTAGGAGGTTATATAGAGCCCTACCCCTAGTGATAATTAGCCGAGATCCCCAGTAGGTGTGCTTACAGTTGAAGTCTCCACCGCATATGAATGTACTGCTAAGTGATTGGAAAAACGGCTTGAGGTCCTCCTTGGTAATATTATGTCTTGGTGGACAATAGACAGCAGATATGATAATTGGGTTTGGTAATTTACAAACTTGTATTGTTGTTGCTTGTAGGCATGGATCCTCATATTTTTGTAGTTCATAATGAACTATTGAGCTCTTTATGAGTAGCGCTGTTCCTCCGTGGGCGGTACCATCCGGATGTTCTGTATGATAGCATGTATAGTGCGGAAATCTTAGATAAGATCTGTCCGTAAAATGTGTTTCTGATATAAGAAATATATCTATATTATGAAGTTTTGAAAATAATTCGATTTCTTGAATTTTTGGTTGGATGCCATTCGCATTCCATAAACATATTCGTAAGGACTTAGACATTAACGACATGTTTATTTATGACAGTAAACAACATGTTTATTATCATATTGTTTTGTTGCATTAGCTGGGTGAACATCATTTTGAATTCTTCTAAGAACTTTTGTAAGATCGTGTCATGACTGTTGGCTTGTACAGTGGCACCTTGTACTACTTGGTTGTATGTTGAGGGTGTGAACTTTGAGTGTTGAATTGTGTTTGAATTGATAAACCTGTTTTGAGTCTGTGTGTCTGGTTTCAGTCTGTTTTGCAATTCTTTGTGTACTGTACAGCCTCTATAACGCACATAAGCACATTTAGCCGGCAAATCTTTTGATTTCTTGCATGTCTTGGTGTCATGCGGTCCTCCACATTTAACGCAAGCGTAGGGACGGTTACAGTAGGCTTTGGTATGGTTATATTGTTGACACCTCGTACACTGGACAATTGATGTATGTTTATGTGGCGGCTCCACTTTTATAACGTGATTATTTAAGAATTTAAGGTTGTAATTGTCTTTATTGTTTTCAGCAGGTTCCAAGTCTACAAAAAACATTGGTAAGGATAATTTTTGTAATTCTGTGTTTCATGTTTGTTACAGCTCTTACTTTTAAACCTTTCTCTTCCAGTGATTCTGCTATTTCGGTAGAGGGTACAGTAGGATGGAGGTTACAAATGACGACTCTATAAGCTTTATTTTCTCTCATCTGATATGTGTGGTAAATTATACCTGTTTCCTTCATGAATGTTACTAACTTACGGTATGTGTCTGGAGTATTTGCACTTAGCTTAACTATATTGTCAGCCATTGCTTTTGTTTTATAGTGTTCTATTTCAGTAACAGCTGTTAGAGCATTTATCATTTTATTATAATCTGTAACTCCATGTACAAATATCGGAGGTGGTCTGGGTATCTTATTTTGTTGGACAACCGGTGCGACTTCAGTAATATCCTCATTAAGGCTATTAAGGGCAGAATATCTATTATTTTTTGTGACATGTACTGCTTTATTTTGTGCTGATTGTTTTGTTATTCTTTTCCTTTTCTGTTTTGTACACATTGCCATTCTTTATTGGGCATTGTATTCAATTCCACTTCACTATCACTATCGGGTGTATTTATTCTGTTTGATAAATTATTTGTCGGTATGTTATTTAGTTGCATTGATGTAAAAGTATGATTAGTTTGTGTATTCATTTGAGATTGTAAATTTGGGATCTGCACATTTGGAACATATGTCAAGTTGTTATGTAAATAAGGAGTATTGATAATAGGAGATTGGGGATTTACCTGGCTATCCATCGGGGCGAAGGTATTATGTGATTGAGATGCTAGCTGCTGTGTTAATTGCGTTGACGGAATATAGAAATTATTATTGCTGTTGCATGCCGTTTTAGTAGCATGTGGATTGATTTCCTATAACTGTTTTACGAAATGTGAGTTTATAATTATTCTACTTCACTCAGATTAAACCAGCGTATTGCTGACCTAAGGTCAGCGATAACCGCGTTACACACTTTCACTATTATCGCTCAGCACACGTCTTTACGGTATGAAAGTCAAACGCGGACTTTTGTATAGACAGAAAATTTATTTGTGAGGGCCTTACGTAAGAGAAATTACAAGAACTTTAAGGTTCTTAGTGAAGAAAATATAGTTTGTGTTTGATACTATTATAAACAACATACATATTTTGTTACAGTTCAACTTGTGCGTCAGAGCAAAGTAGATCGCATTCTTTCTCAAAGTTAACCATATTTATCTATCAATTTTAATTTTAAATTTGGTACATTGTGAAATTAGTAAAGGGTGACATGCATTGTAGTGATATGTATTGTCTTCTTGGGGTCTGACTTATTTAGAATCACTCCAATGCAATCGTTTAATTTTAACATAAAAAACATGTAAACAAATACAATGGATTACAACGTCAATTAAATACAAGAAACAAAATTTTTAATTTAACCTTAACACAATTTCAGTGCGCAAGTCATACCTACATTTAACAGAAATATAACAAATGTTCTATATAAATGAACAGAACAGTGATACTGCACAACTGAAA
Organism: Sinelater perroti; assembly: GCA_036346155.1. NCBI lineage: Eukaryota > Metazoa > Arthropoda > Insecta > Coleoptera > Elateridae > Sinelater > Sinelater perroti. The sequence continues at coordinate 4,500,565 of JARFIY010000341.1, forward strand.
AGAGTATGAAGCATATATACAGATGTAACAATTTCTTGCAATTAAAAATACATAAAATAACTTTTCAGCTACTCGAAAATTATCAAATAACCACAATCTTCAATATTTAATGTCGACTGAACATGGATGCAAAGAAAAACATAACTTTCTAGGATAAAGTTTTTAAATTAAACGACTTCGTAGAATTCCAACACGAAAAAATAAAGAAAGACTACTTGAACCAACACGATCACCTTGAAATGAACTCCAACCTCTAATAACCACTGATAACACAAATAAAAGCCCAATGGATATAAGCAACAAAACGTGCATAAAAAGCGTAAAAATGTGGGAACGGTATAACGAATATTCCTCACATACAGTTTTTATTTACAGACGCTTTTTTAAATTAATTACAACAAGAGTTTATTATGGCGACAGTTAGGTCGTGTCCGGCGGACCTCTTCTGGGGTGTCGGTAGCAACGGGGACAGCGCTGCTGGTACCGGCGTTCTCCGGCGGTAGGCTCGGCACTGGTTCCGATAGTACTTTTTCGGAGGTGTCAATCGGACGATATTGGTGCTGGTCTCGTAGTTGTCGGAAGCGGCTCACGATTTGGTAAGGTCCTATGATTATCGGCAAGCTTTGTTCGATGGGAGCCAAGGCTTTTAGACAGCGACAAAGCCAGTTCGAAGGCATTCGAGTAGCGGCAGCGAACTGTCTCGAACTGGCGTGAGGCACACTTTTATCCACCCCCAGGAATTGTGCGTGGGGGGTGGCTTCTCCTTACGACGATCATGTAATTGAGCAGGCTTGCACCCCCAATTGCCGGTTTCTGGAAATGCTTCTCGGCCCGGCATTGCACTAATTTGTTCGCTTCGCAGATACACTTTGCGTTCCGATATTAAGCTAATTTTTTCAGACATACTTTTAGTTTAAAAAGTACGTAGCTATAAGATAGTAATTTAAAATTTGCATTGTACAACCGATATTAATAAAATTAAGGCTACCACATCGAAAAACACTATAATTTTTAAAATTAAGCAAATGCAAGAATTTAAAAACTTACTTTTTGTTGATCTTAAGCTCAAGAAAAACAACAACAAAATATTCAGATAAAGGGACTTCTAAATGGTAAAATACAAGCCGAAGCATCTTAAAAGAAAATACGCTCACACAATGCAGAGGATCTTAAAGTTACGGACCCACATGTAACTTCTGTACACGGCCCTTTGGAACTATTAATTATAATACTAGGTATTGCACAATAGAAAACACCTCATCTTCAAGCTGCATTACGTACATCGAAATACTCAATGTGCATAATCTAAACACAAAATAAAAACCAAAAACCGGATAACCACAAGCAACACAGAAGTTCACCATTAGATGCTGGCGTTGATATCCAGAGTGTACAGCAATAGGGCTAGAGTTATATAAGAAAGCAACCAAAATCAAACAAAATGGCAGCGGAATGACTGAAGGGAGGTTTAAAATCAAAGTTATGCAAGAAAACAGTAATAAACTTACTGCACTTAGACAACAAATCTTCAAATAAAATGTCTCACGATCAGTATAAGATTATTATATAGAATGTAGCGTCTCCAGGAAGTAAGAGCGCGCCTTAACACTCATAATATTGCTATCTTACTCATTTTCGAGCGGTATTTTACTGAACGTGCGTTTAAAATCGAGACTATAAAATTTACAATACACAAGAGCTAAATTGTAGCACCAAAAGTTACAGAACAAATAAGAAAGAATTCGAGAAATACTTTGAATATCTAGGCTTCATATTTATGTCCCGTATAGAGTGCACTAGGAAGTAATGTAAGAAAAGCACTTAAACTATGATTCCGAGTATAAATTTACTTATTAGCCTACTAATCTGACTATAATTCAAAATTGCCTAGACTTCATCACTAAGGATATCAAAGAAACATATCCAAACGATAAAAAAGCTATGATTTCTGCTCAGATCATACTCATGTAAAAAGCTACCATAAGTTTTTAATTTGAATTACATTTGAGATATATTCAAATAAAACATATCTTTAAACACAAAACTGAATACAACACACGAACGTTAATAGTTCCAAAGGTTGAAACGTCATTAATTAATATAAATTCTCCTTAGCACAACACAGCATGTAAATGACAGCAGAAGAACTTTTGGTGGCGGCACAAAACACTATGGAAATAATGATCTACTTTATTAGACAAACTCAAGAAGAAACGTTATTCTAAGGAAAATGCCACAGGAATACAGAGACGAAATATTCAAAGAATTTGTCTAAAATCGGTTACAGAAGCGAAAGCCACCGAATAGCAACAACAACCACTAAAAGTCGATTCGCCAACTAGAAAGAAAAATGTAACCATAATAGTTCTTAGAATAACATGTCAAAAATAATGGTTTTTCAAGAAAAACAACCCATAAGATCTAAAACAAAAATCTAAAAACACCAACCTAGAACAAATACAAAATTTATGATACCTAGGTTACAATGTCTTACACAACTATGACCAAGACATTGACAAAACAATAGCCACATTTCAGAATGTGCGGCACTATAAGAAAAGCACTAAGAAACAAAACAAGAAAGAAGACACAGATAAAATTTTACAAAGTAATAGCAGTCTCCACATTCCTATATGGCAGCGAAATATAAACAATAACAAAAAGAAACCACAGGAAAATCTAATCCGCATGGATGAGATTCCTAAGAGGTGTCAAAGGATGCAACCGGTCAGATTTACTAACAAGCACATCAGAAATGAGCTACAAGTACAACCAATACGAAACCAAATATTCAATTAGAAGACAAGATGGAAAGAATATGTACGCAGAATGAGCCTAAAAAGACTCCCAAAATTAGCAATAATGTACAACCCAAGAGGAATCCTAGATGTAGAAAGACTTCGGAAACGATGGAAAATTGAACCGGAACAGGTCTCAAAGCCTAATCCTTGAAGTTACGACGACGATCTCAGAATAGTTTTAAAACCATCTTAAATTGACGATGAAAAGTAGATATTCCCTAGATGCCTCGTTACAACTTTCACCGCCAATCAAAGCCATGTAAATAAAAGAGATAAAATAATTGGAGTACGACTTAATAACAAATTCTAAAACAACTTTCACTCGCAGTGCTGATATTTATGTTTAATAGGGTATTAAAAACTGCTTATTTTCCAGAACAATGGAAAGTTGTAAAAGTCAACAGCCTGACAAGCTACCTTATTTAATAATTCATACAGTAATTTTAAAGATGTTAAAAAACCTATCACTCAAGACAGTGATAGATAATCTAGAAGGACAACATCTTAGACCAGATTATCACTCGAGTTTTACAAGACCGCATTTCACAATTGAGCTAGTTCATAGTAGTTTTCTCCTTCTTCTTTCTTTATTATATGATTTCTCCTGTGCTTCCCCACTATTATAATAAATCTTTTCACCTTCTTGTTTGCTTTTCACGTGGCCGTTTTCCTGTTGGCAGTTTATCTTTTGCTATCCAGAGTAATCGGTCTCCATTCATTCTTTGAATCTCTTTTCTAACTCCATTTACTGGTTGCATATTGCACTGGTTTTTTATGTTATCGTTTCTTATTCTTCGTGTTTTTTCTATCTTTCTTAGTCTTCATCTCAGCTGTTTCCATCATCTGTCTAGTTTTTTGTGCATCTCTTCTTGTTTCTGCACTGTATGTCAATATTGATCGTATCTTACAATTCTTTGAATTTACATATTTGTTGTGCCATATTATGGTATTTAAAGTAAAATAGAAGTCATTATTTCTACCTTTAAAAAATGTTACAGTGCGTTAGTCAGGAATTTGATGTAATTTAGCACAAAAGACTATTATATTGGTTAAATCACTCTCTAATCTGATAACATTGACCTTATATTATGATTGTTAATCCTTCCAAATTAAATACGTAGAAGAACTTACCAATTTGATCCCTATAGGCTTTGAAGTATTGTACCTACTGTACACACCAAACTTACGAACCCATGAAAATGTTTCGAGTTCAAACTTTACAAAGAACACTACGCTATTAACTATTGTTAAAGATTTAACAATGTATTCCGCAATGTCATGCAAGATTGTCTTAAAAGGCAACGAATTAAATTAAACAAATCTAATACTGTACAAGCCACTTTTACAAAACAAGAACACACGTGTCCACTCATCATTCTCACACCACAATATAACAGTGCAAAGTACTTTAATATCCACTTTGGTAAAGGCCTAATTTAAAAAAATTATATGCGGGCCAAACACAAACAATTTAAGCTAAAATTTGACAAACATTACTAGCTGCTAGGCAGGCATTTTACGTTCCTTATCCTATAATAAGGAAAGTATGTAATCGGCGGAAATTTGACCTACCCAGTTTTTCACATTTCTGGACGAAATATAGCCTCAGGACACCAAAAAGTTGGTTTTAGCCATTGGTTCGCGTGCGTGCTGTGTGTGTGTAGTGTGTCTGTCGGTCTGTCAGTAAACAGGATATCTCAAGAACCGTAAGAGCTAGAGACTTGAAATTTGGTATGCAAGTTACTTGTATAGACCAGTGCGAAGCTTTGGTAAAATCAGCACCGTTTGGTACCAAGGTCGCAAATTGGACAAAGCGGCCGCAAATCTAAACAGTTGAAAATGCAAAAATTTATGAGAATAAAATGATTTGTTATCATAGATAAACATGAGTTTAAAATAAAAGTTGATAAAATAAGAACTCGAAAAAAATTGAAGCTCATGATTTTAATATACCGGGTGTTCATAAAATGTTTGAAATTTATATCACGGATATATCAGACCGAGACGAACAAATTACAATAAAATTTTTGATCCGAGGTCAAATAAATTTATAGAGATTAAAAATTAATTAAACGGACCAATCACGCGCTCAGTACCGGACCGACTGCGGGAGGACGGGGCAGCTTGGCGCTGAGCACGCAGGCGATAATGGCGAAGGCCGTGCGACCGAGCTCGCACGGTTACCTTCAGTGAAGTAGCAAAATTTTAAGTACGAATCAATTGTTGTCTTGTACTGTTTATTTTATTTTTTTTAAGCTTGGAAATACGGATGAGGACAGCCAGATGCTATGTTTTCAGTGTTCTCTTATATGGAATGGAGGCATGGACCCTAAATAAAGAAATTAGCAGAAAAATAGAAGCATTCGAACTCTGGATATACCGGCGAATATTGAAAATATCATGGATGGATAGAGTGACAAACGAGGAGGTGCTACGACGAATGAACAAGAACAAAGAACTCCTGTATACAATAGAAAGAAAGCTGGAATATTTAGGCCACGTTATGAGAGGGAACAAATACCAAATTCTACAACTGGTAATACAAGGAAAGATACATGGAAAACGAGACGTGGGAAGAAGAAGAATATCCTGGCTTCAAAACCTATGCCAGTGGTACGACTGCACGTCAAGAGAATTTTTTAGAGCAGCAATGTCCAAAGTTAGAATAGCAATGATGATTGCCAACATTCGATAGGATACGGCACCTAAAGAAGAAAAAAGAAGACTGTTTATTTTAATCAGCTGTCGAGTGTTGGACTCGCGCCTCGTCCTTTTTTAAATCAACAAATTTTTAGACGAGAACAGCGCAGGGCCAAGACGATGAACTCGCCCCTCGTCCTTTTTTAAAATAACAAGTTCCGGGACGAGATCAGCGCAGGGCCTAGACGATGGACCCGGTATAATATATAATAATGGGATAAGGAAGGTCGTGTGATGTTCACACCAGATTTTTTAACTTGTTCTCCACAAGCTTCCGATCTATAAAACAACCTCAAAACCGGTATGGTTTCTTAAAATCCAGGTTTGAAGGACTTTGTCATTTATTAATCTTGCCAAATATTTTAGTATAAAACTCCCCGGACCATTTTAATGCACCTTATTACCAGGCTACGCAAATATCTATCTATCTAATCTATCTAAAAGAAAAAGTAGTAAAACTTGATGAAAGTTACATCGTCAAATTAGAATTTTATGCTAATATATCAGCTTTAAACTTACTGGATAAAAATGTACATAACCGTAGACTCAACAAGCAGTACACTCTTGATTTGCCTGTAGATTTTAGAACGTAGACTTTTAGGCTAGTTCCATATCGTATAGAGTTGTTACACGTTAGTTGTATTTGAATAGAAGTTTTTATAGTCACGCAAAAGAATTTTTTATTACCGTGGTCAAAATTTACATCAAACTTCGTTTGACGTTAATTATGGCTAGGTCGATGTTTAGAGTTTTGTTTACACTCTAGGTCAACACTGAATATGACGTCAGCTAAAACCAGTTATTCAACCGACAAAAAGGTCTTCACTGGGGCCGCCTTTTACGAGAGGAACCAAAATGCTAGTAGAGCGGCAACTGCTTTTAAAGTTTGACAAGCACGCTACCTCGTCTGTCTTTACGAAAGCGAGGTAAAAAATACCAAAATAAAATTTGCTCTGTTTTATCATGTTATAATTAGTTGATTGAAAAGTTGAAAAGACAGAAAGTGTACTGGATGACAATTGGTCAAGAACAGGCAGACCAGTCACTGTGACCACTCTCGAAACCGTAGGACAAACTTGGGAGCTTTATAAATAACAGTCCACAATTTCGCTCTTTAAAAACGCAGCTCAACTCGGTGTAAGACTTTTCACACCATCTTCATCAATAAATTAAATTTATTTCCGTATACAATTTAATTGCAAACGCCCACGATTAAGATCAATATTGGCAAAAGATACACTTTTTCAAAAGTGATCATTGAAATGAATCTGACCAAAGAGTTGGACATAAAGCATGTCCATTTCACGAACGCGGCCTATTTTCAACTAAATGGCTATGTCGACAAATAAAATTATCGACACTGGTGCACCGAAAATCCACATTTGACCAAAGTTTGTCAATTGTACCCAGAAAAAGTTATTGCATGGTGTGCGATTTTTCACTATGGAATTATCAGCCCACTGTCACAAAATATGTAAAAGAAAAAGTTTATCGTACAGAAGTTCTCGAGAAATTTATTCAATTGCGAGAGGCAAAAGATAAGTAAACAATACTGGTTTTAGCAAGATAAAGCCACCGTCTATCAGACTCAGGGCATCTTTGACATCCCCACAAAAGTCTTTGGAAAGAGTATCATAATTGTAGACGCCTTTCGTAAAATAGAAGGTGACATCGGTTTACACCCATGTAATTTCTTCTTATGGAGTTATCTTAAGTATAGGGTTTATCGGGACAAACCCCAGTTGATGGAAGAACTCAAGAGTCGTGCCAAAGGAAAGGTTCTGGCTATTTCTGCGCACATCGGAAACGCCGCAATTGGGAGTTTTGGGACAAGGGTTGAAATGACAGTCTCTAGTGAATGCAGTCATTTTGAAAATATAATACACTAAACTCCATTTATTTATCATTATAATAAAAAAAGAATTAAAATTTTATCTTGCGTGTTGTAAACAGTAATAATCTGACAATAACAAATATTTTGTTGCTAATGCATTATTTTTCCTTTAGAGATCACACAGATCATTGATCTAAATTTATCATGTATTACTTTTAGGCCTATAGTTAATTTTAAAAACCTAATAAAAACGAGCACATCTTTAATGAAAAAATTAACCTTTCCATGTACGCAACTAAATAAAAAATTGAAAAAAATGAATTGCTTAAAATAAAGCTAGAGACAGTACTGTGGGCATAGTTATTGATGAAAAAAAAAACAACAAAGAAGAGATGACACTTTGCGGTAAAGCAAGTGAACTCTAATGTGATTTTGGTAAAAAAAGTGTATACTAAGGCTTTTACAGTTTTTGTAATGTTCAAAATTAATAACTTACAATAAATGCTAGTATTTTTAGAAAAATGTGTGACTAAACCCATAAAATTCAAATAATTACACAAAAATTTTAATTATCATGATGATGACATTCGTTTCTGCCGTTTGTAATCAACTGCTAAGCTACTAAGCCATTTAGGCCTTTGTTTGCATAAGCAGGAAACGCGCAATAACTAATACGTAATGCACCTGTCACGAGTGCAGCAAATTATAGCCGTTAATGCTGATTTGTTGTAACAGCTTACATATTACGTACTTCCGGACAGGAAGGCGCGATGTCTAAAACAAGCTAACGCGATTGTTTTTCACCAGTTATTTAAACGAATTGGAGTGCGTTTCTGCAAGTGGCATGTTATGTAGTAACATATGCTCATTATTTAATATTACGTGCTTTAAAAGCTTTATGCTGAAATAAAAAGCTCATAGCGATTTAATACACGTATGTTAGTGACAAAATACTGAAGGTTTGTTTTCTGCTTTTGTAAAGCTGCAAATAAAGATATTAGGCAGATTAGTGCATCTTCTACATTTAAGGTTGATACAATTTGGGACTTGCAGTTAGAAGAAGGGGGACGAATATGTGAGCTTCGAGATGACGGTGCCCAAGGCATCCAGAGCTGCCTAAGGTCAGACTTGCACTTTTAATATTGGTGTTTATTTTATAATTCAATTAGTTTTTTAAGTGTTATTTATTGCCAGATCAACAGTTGTTTGTTATACATATTAATAACTTACAATTAGACTGTACATTACGATATTGTGCGACAAAGAGGCATAATAAGTTTACATTTTATTTAATTACATCTTTGGTTTGCTAGAACTAGGTCCTTGGGTAGTTTTGTCTGAGCCTGAAGTGAATGTTTGTTTCGAAATATTCATAGCTTTCCGTACCACTGCATGCACTCGCGTTTGAGATGATTTTTCCGCACAGTTCTTGATGTATTGATCGATGGGTAAGATGCCGAGTTCTTAGAATGTAGTTTTGGAGTTATATTTTTAGTATGTTGGTGTTTAAGGTGTTGCACCAGATCGGTTATCCATATAGGACAAAAGGTCTAATTAGGGTTTTGTAGAGTGTGTTGCGCAATCTATTTTTAGTGTAGGTTTGGGGTTAATCAGTGAGTAAAATTGTTTTAGCTTAATGTATCTTTGGGTAAGCTTTTGATTTATGTGATACCCCCAGCCTAGCTGAGTGTCGAGGTATATTCCCAGATATTTGACTGCGCTGTCTTTGGGGTTCCAGGGTATTTCATCGTTCTCTATTTTTACACAGGAAGGATTGTTGATCCTTTTTAGCGTAAATATTTTGGTTTTGCATGCCACGGTTTATTCTGATGTTCCAAGTTTGGACTGTGTTAGAAGTTTGTTTGTGCGGTCTGTAATTTGCTGATTGCTTCATTAAGGTTATTGGCTTGTGTAAACATGAAGGTGCCTTATAGGTTGCTATTGCTGTACCAGGCTCTGATACGTCAGACGTGTATATATTAAGGAGAATCGGTCTCAAGATGCTGCCCTGTGGGACTCCGGCTCAAGTCTTGGTGGTTTCGGACAGAGTTGCGTTGATTTTTACTGAAAATTTTTTATTATCAAGGAAGAAGAATATGATTGCTTTGAGATGGATGGGCGTTGTAATATTTAGGATTTTCTTTTTGAGACCTCCTATCCATACCCCGTCAAATGCCTGCACGACATCGAGGAATATTGCTACCGTGTATTGTTTTCTGTTGCAGCCCCGTTCGATGAGCTCACTTATTCTTTGAAGCTGGTGACTCGCTGAGTGTTCTTTTCTGAAGCCAAATTAATATTTCGGTATTGTATTTTGGTTTTCAATATGCTTTAGTAGTCGACTATGGATTACTTTTTTTGGGGAGTTTGGAAAGTGATGTTAGTAGGCTAATAGGTTTCTAGCTGTTTAGATCTATTTTGTTTTTACCAGATTTTGAAAACATTAGAGCTTTTTTATTTGAAAGATTATGTATGATGTTAGTAAGTTTGTTAGGCGAGGTTGGTTGAATACAGTCTGGGATAGGCACTCTTCTTTCTATTTCATTGATAATATGTAATTTGTGAACAGGCGTACAAGTGATTCTAGGAGTGAAATTACTTTCAAGATGACTTTTTCAAGGTCTGGTTTGGTGATACGTAAAATTAGTTGCTAGTTAATAAGACTTAGGAGGTCTATGAGTACCGTTTTTATACGTCGTTAACAGGTGGTGAGAGGTGATCCAATTTGCTCTTATTATTTGCTTGATAATTCATTGTCGAATTATTGACAAAAATGTTTATATTAATAATAAGTAAAATAAATTTTATTTACAATATTTGCTACAGATAGCCTTAGAAGTTAAGCGTATCGCACCAATATCAGGAACGTCTGAACTGTATCACTTCTAGTACTCGACTCTTAATTATGATTAACGCACTGTTATGTGTGTTATGCCTAGCCCAATGTTTTGACATTTGCACAACCGCCAGCAGTGTCTTTACTGACAAAAACAGTAACAATGCAGCATTTCCAAAATATTTCAAAAAAAAAATAATCCGATTTAAAAATCATAACTATTCAGTCTTTAATCTGTTGTTATTGAACAATGCACTGATTTACGCAGTTGACGATAGATACCATCTGCGTGCTTCGTTCACCTGCCACCTCAATATTTCCCAAGACAGCGACTGGACAGGAGAAATCATTTTGCGTTCTACGCGAAGCGTGAGCCTGTTATAACTGTTCAGCGTGATTTTTGGCGACAATATGGTGTTGAACCTCCTACCATTACGCGATAGTATAATCAATTTCAAGACGCGGGTTGTCTGCGTAAAGAGAAACCTAGTAGTCGTCTTCGTGCGACAGACTAAAAAGTGGAGCGCCCCCTACTGAGTTTCGCACGTAACCCCCAAAAATTATCAGCCGTGCCGGTCTGGCGTGTTATGTGATGACTTTAAATATGAAACCGCACAGGATCCAATTAATACAAGCCTTTCATGCAGGTGACTTGTAGCGGGATATATAAGTCTCTCACTGGACAGTTGCTCTATTCTGCTGCATCAATTATTGGCTTTCCATAAAGCCTCATACGTGCACAGTATATGGATCGTTGTCTTTATTTTCCTTAACTTGTCTGCAACTTAGACCTTCATTGTAAAACCTTATTTGATTAAGGTAAATGTTATTAAACAAAATGTAACAACACACATATGAAATGTAAAGCACAAAAATCTGACAAGCCTCTGTTATCATATTTCGTAGATTATAATTGAATGATAGCAACAAAGTCATATATAACGTTAGACTATTTCTGAACACCAGCGTTGCATTTGAACCGCTACAAGTTAAAAGTAGTTCTCCAATGTATGAAATGACAACGTTTTAAACATATCATTAAATATTGTAACAGGCTATGCTTTATAAAATGTACAGTTAATAATCCAATTAGCGAGTGTGCTCTGAAAAAAGAGACGCTGATTATGTGTGTTAATTGCAAATAAGCACATTGTTAATAAATAACTTAAACAAAAAGTATATCCAATTATATGTAAAAGACAGCTAGCTGTACATATATGACAGCAGATACTAACATACACCCAAGATAATCAGGTGAGATAATTATAAACCAAAACATAAAGCATTATCAAAAAGCCAAATACAAATAAATGAACGTTCAAGCTACCAGTGTCATTATAAAAAAGGTTTTGTTGACCAAAAGAATTATCTCAAACATATTAACCGACAAGAAAACATTGACCTATTTACTAAATTTTAATAGTAAAAATACACAAGAGGGCGTTAAACTTACAAGCTCTAAAATATGTGTGCTATTAACAACCACAAGGAAAACAAAAGATCTAATAAATTTCTATATTATCAAAGGTCTTAAGCCTCCAAAAAATTTGAATTAAACCCTGCCTTGATTTAACTTCAGATCATGCCCCACTCATCATCACCATTTATAAAAATATACTGGGGAAACTTTATTTTTTTTTTATATATATATAATAGACTTTATTGTCAGCTCAACAATTAAAATGTTATACATGACATGTTTAATAATATTACAAATCACTACTGTAAATGACACGACAAAACTATTTGTAACGTCTTGATTATTAATATTGTTAATGTTTAATCGTTATGCTCTTCTACGATAACGATGTCTTGGGGTAGTCTTCGTTTTAGCCTAGTGTGTATATTTCGCTTGCACATGTTGTAATAGGTGACCCCGTCGCACGCACTCGCGTTTTGTATAAACTTTTTAACACTTTCACAGATGTAATTTTGTACATATGAAACTCTTAGTTCGTAGTGTAGTTTGGTATTACGAATAAACCAAGGCGCGTTCACTGCAACTCGTAAAATTTTATTTTGGAGTCTTTGTATTTTGTTGATGTTTGTTTTTGACGTAGCACACCAAACCTGGCAAGCGTATAAGATTAAGGGGCGCATTAGGGTTTTATACAGTAATATGGTATACTCGTGTTCGAGGTGATCGGCAAAAGCTTGCGATTTTTCGCTATCAGTGTAGAGGATATTGGGTCCATTTGTTATGGTTGGTAATTCGTCATGTTGTTGCAGAATTCTTCTGGTAGTTTTCCACATGCCCGGATCTCCAGGGCTGATATCAGCAATATGCTTTCGGTATGACTCAATTCTGTATTCGTCCAGTTGTTTCTTAAGACGATGAGGCTATTTAGGAGTCTTTTTACTTCGGGATTTTTAGTTCTCAGCCATAGTCTCCTGGTTTGACTTTTTGTCTTGATCAGTTTTAATATATAGCTGGGTGGGTAGTTACAGTTAGCGTGTATGATGTTTCGAGGAGTTGAGACCGATGTTTTGGCAGCGTCCGTGATTGACATGGTGATGCTAGAAATTGCAGTATCAAGGTCTTCAGGGTTTTCACACCTATATGGTTCATGTAGGTTGGAGTTTAGTCGCTCTTGGAAGTTGTTCCAGTCGATTCGTCCGTTAATAAGTCTTTGAGGAGGTTGTTTAATTTGTGGTGTGCCCAGGAAGGATATTAACACAGGTACATGGTCAGAGTTAAGTTCCATTACTACATTTTGATTTATCTGTTTTGGGAAATTTTTTGAAGAACAATATCCAGTATATCAGGTTGGTGATCTTCCCGATAAGGATAATACGTATACTCGTTCGGAGGCATAATTTGAAAGCCATATGTAGTTGAGTATTGTTCGAGTTTTGTACCCTCAGGGTTAGTAGCTCGACAGCCCCACATTCGGTGTTTGCAGTTGATATCTCCAATTACTAATATTTGGTCAGTTGTATTGAATAAGGTTTTATATCATTTTCATTAAGTTTTTGTTTGGCTGCCTGTACGCGCTATAGATGATAAGAGGCTTTGGTCATGTAGTCTCACTTTGATTCCAATTGTTTCTAAAGTAGTATTTAGTATATTAGGGATACTTGCATGTTCTAAGTTTCTCTTAATGATGATGGCCACACATCCTGAAGCTATTGTGGGGTTTCTGTCTTTTCGATATACATTGTATCCTGGTATTTTAAGATTATCGTGGTCTTGCAGATGAGTTTCAGTAATGCAGGCTATATCCACATTGTACCTGGCTAAAAATGCGATAAATTCAGATCGTTGATTGAAGATGCCATTTGAATTCCAATTAAGGATTGTTAATTTTTCAATTGCTCTTCTGGTCTTAGGATCCATTGAGCAGCAGGGGTATCAGGGTAGTTGAAAGGAATGTTTTAATTTGGGGAAGAAATGACGTTACAAGATCGACAATAATTTTAATTATATGTGATAACTGAGAGGATTCGACTGGTTGTGTTGCTGCTGAGTTTGAGGAGATGTTGTTGACGTGTGGATTATTTTTTAGTTTATCAGCGTATGTTTGCGTTGGGTTGACTTGAGAACTATTGGCTATTTTTCTGTTTTTAAAGTATTTTTGTTGGAGTTCAACATGGTGACTGCATCCACGGTAACTCGCTGCATGATCGCCGCCACAATTGACACATGTCGGTTTAGTTGTTGGTTGCTTGGTGCACTCATTGTGATTGTGATTTCCAGCACATTTGACGCACCTTGGTGTGAGGGTGCAGTAATTTTTTGTGTGCCCGTAGCGTTGACATCGATGACATTGTGGTAAGCTGGTTGACTTTTTTTCTCATTTCAACGGTCACAACTGAATGATATATTGACTTCAAGGAGAATATCTTTTTGCCCTCATCGCTATTGGTTAGGTCGACTGCACACACACTTCTTGTCAGTAGACGTGTTACATTGATGACAGGTAGTACTTGTAACTCAGTTTTGATTTCATCAGTAGTCAGTGATAACGGAACATTTTTAATTGCCACTGACAGAGGTTTTAGGTTGGGGTTTTGGAATGTATGATATTCAATTCCATTTTCAGAATAAAATTTTGTGAGAGTGCGGTAGTCGTTATCATCCGATAAGTTGATGCGTAGCGAATTCGTGGTACACATTGTTGTAAACGGTTCTTTGATAATTTTATTAATATCTGCCACAAGAGTCTTGTGATGAATCGCATTGTGCAGATATATTGGCGGGATTTTAGGTCTATTAATAGAAGTAGCAGGTTCTGTAGGAGGTGTGTTGATTTTTTTGCTTGTGTTATCTTCGCTATCGTTTTGTGAGGGCAAGTAGAATCTGTTTTGTGAGATTAGCTCTTCAGCTGACCACATGTATCGCTTTTGCACCTCATTGAGAGGCGGTGTTAATTCATCAACTTTGCGCTTAGTCCGCGCCTGTAAACTCATTTTATTATCATTTAATGAGGTGTTGGCACTCTATGTATTTGTTAATATTACTATGAATACTCACAGTGAAAGTTAAAGATTACAGTTTAGGCCAGGCGTGTTGCACTGAAAACGGAGCGCGCGCGTTGCACCCACACCGTATCAATACTCGTACTCGACTCAACTGGGGAAACCTAAAGAACTAACATTATATAGTAAGAAGATTGAAGGGAAACTATGTTTTGATAAACTAGACGTGGTCCCCGACGTAGGCCACACAGCTCGTAGAAGACAATTTTTATTTTTATGCTTTCTCCACTTTTGAATAACAAGAATTATATATCAGGAAGGATCAGGGTTTTAGAAATTACCTATATCTTATATATCCCAGAAAAAGAAATACAACATAAACTACTAATAAGAATCGGTTAACAGATCTGATTGATTTTTATATTATCAAAAGTCTCAAACCTCAAAATTATACCGTGTTTCAGTTTACCTTCTGATCCTACTCAATCAACATCACCATATATAAAAATATACCGGAAAACCAAAAGAAACGTCACTACATAGTAAGAAGATTAAATGAAAATTCTATTGCAATAAACTAGACGTGGTCCACGCACCCCATGAAAGAGCACTTTGATTTTTAAAGTGGAGGATTTGAGAATAAGTTTTTAACATTTAATTAATTTTTAGGCTTTCTCCGAAAGAATAGGAGTCCTCCTTAGATAAGAATTATATATCAAAGAGGATCAGAGTTTTAGAAATTCCATTAAAAATCTGGATATAAATACAATAGCAGAACACCTAACTACATCTATTCAAACTGCCGTTTGCAAGCAGTACCAAATAAAAACATTCTGTATATTAGAGGCTAACGCCCAGTATCAAACAAAAAGTCAGAAAGCGCAGAGAATCACTCGAGCTGAAAACGATAAACCGATACTCACTAAATTAGCAAAACAACTTACATGTCTTTTGTTAAGGGCAAAAAACAAACTTATTGAGCACTAGTTTTGCAAAATATTTGCTACAAAGAAAACTGCCCTTGAAGACTACTAACGACAGTCGGACCAGAAGTAACCAACAAAAGGCAACATTTGCTGAACAAAATCTTCGTTGCGTTTAATTCTGCTAAATGCTAAATGTTAAATGAAGAAAGCAGAATAAGAAACTATATGGAGATATCTTATTAGATGGCTCTTCCTACCAAAACCATTACCAAGAATGAACTTACGACGTCTGCACTTAAAGAATTACATTCGAATAACGCGCCTGGCTATGTTCCAATAACAGGTTCTACAAAAAAGTTTTGAAAGAGGCCTTAGAGCTATTAATGAATTATGTAACACAATATTAAAAACACTACTTAAGTAAGTGAAAAGTACCTTAGATAATAATAAAAGCAAAACTAGGGAAAAGCCTAGAGGTGTTCCGATACCTGTGAGGCATACGATAAGCTATCGCACGAACCCCTCCGAGCTACGGTAGCTTAGGGGGGAAGGGACAACACTTGACCAAGCAAGAAAGAAAAGCAAAATAAAATTGCACTAGATGGGAATCGAACCCTCAACCACCGGATTACAAGCACGACCCTTAACCGGCTGAGCCATTCGCTGACTTGTGCAAACGTCAGTGGAGCATGCATAGAACATTTGGCATGAGGAGAAATAGAATAAGGGTCGACTTTCCTGTGCATTACTTACACTTATTTTAAGCTATCGTAGCTCCGAGGGGTTCGGAGCTCGGTAGCTAATTCTTTGAGGGATATACATGAAAACATCCCCTCTTTAACGTGGCAATAACCATTTCTTCCGATCCGGCAATAATCTCTGGTCATCTCCGAGTTAGATTAGAGATACCCTAAAAATGTTCTTGGACCAATTTTATGCACGGCAGATCTTCAATATCAAAGCTAATTGCAACTGCTACATATATAAAGGACATGACTATCTTGTTATTACACAATAACCCGTATGTTGCCTCTTGAAACTCACAAACCAGTTTGAATCAGAAAATACAAGATGAAAGTTAGTCATACCAGGTCAATGTATATTACATTTAACATAAAAAAGACACCTACCAGTCTGTGTCGATAAACAACCATCAATTTTCTTAAATAAAAAATACAAAATATTTAAGTATCCACTCAAAAATACGCTTAATATGATGTAAATACGTCTTTGCCCGAGAAAAGCATTTAAACTTAAATAAATGTGTTGGTTGATACGGACAAATATTTCAGCTATAGTTCGAAAGCAAACTCTTTTTATGTAGTCATGTTAAAACCTGCATAAGCCTACAGAATACCAATATGGAGGGAGGAGGTGTTATTGTTCCATTATTAAAACTTTGAAATGATTTAAAAACCAAGTGCTCTGTATGTTAGTAGACGCTTCTAGTACGTGTCAAATAAAGTGTTGTATAAACACCTGTATATACTGATTGAGAGCGTTGAAATAACAAGGAGGGAATATCCGTTATTGATTTGCGTATGTAGGACTAATGTTAATTCTTTCCGTTTAACATTAGTATTAACTGTAATCCTGTTTGCTAAGTAATAAAATACTAGCACGTTCCTTCAAATTCTCCAAACTTGATCACAATAGTAGAGAAACTGTTTCGATTTCATCCAAGAAATTAAAGCCAAAATAATCCTGGATATAAACAAGTTATCTGGAAGTTATACCGTGAGAAAGCTTGAAGTACGCACTAATACAAGCAACTAAATGTGACTGATATTTTGGCTGGCGGAACTCTAAAAAGGTTTAGAATGTTACTGAATAGAATTATTTATTTTACCGCATGGCAGATTTTTGTCGATATAATTTTTTTTTATTTCTGAAAAATAAATGTCTGCAAACCTCTGTTTACAGACTTCAAAATTAGTGGCGCATTAAAAACTTTGACCATCCAATACCATTAATATGCCTTTTTCTAATTTGAATAGCTGTAATAGCACAACCTACATAAAAATCAACAAATCTTATCAAAGCAAAAATTTGGTGAAAGATCCCTGATGATTTGGGCTTTATCTGGATATGTCGAGAAAATCACCATCGTTACATTAAAGAGACGACAGATCTACTCGTTGTAACGCTTCTCATTACAGAGTTGCCATAGATTACCTAATAGATCAATTTACATCGCAGAAACTTTAACTAGGTCATAACAGTCGTGCTCACTGTTCTAGACTAGTAAATTGATCACCAGTTCAGTGGCATTAAAAAACTCTGGTCAATCATCTAAGACTCTTGAGTTGAGTTGAGTATTCATTCGCGCTCTTGGAGAACCTCATCAGCTCTATGCAAGGTCGATTGATAACTGTCACCATATACATAGTTAGTGTTAGTATTTGAGGCAATGTTTTGTTTGATAACTCCAATTCTTTAGTTCTTATTGTTAGTAATTAATGATTTGTAGTATTTATAAAAATTTCTTTTATTATATATATGATTGTGTATTAAAATATTTATTAACAAAATAATCGTTAAATGTATTTGCATTTACTCTTACTGAAAATTAAAATAAATTATTTCCCTGATATTCTGTGGCGAAAAAAGGCACAATATATTATTTATAAAAAATGGCTATATAAATCTTAGTTTACTATAGAGGTTTATAACTTATAGTTATTGCCAAAGTTACTTTCAATTTTATTCTAACATATGCTATCTATCATTTCTTGATTGCACCTTAGCTAGTTTTTTTAGCTAAAATTACAGTATAGCAGATAACTTCTGCAGTTAACGATTAACGTAATTGCACAAAAGAAAAAAGGGAGATTAAAAAGTGCTGTAAGAAAATATGCGACAGTCTAGTGAATTTCAATCTGCTTCCAACGAAACTTTTCATTATGTGTATGGCTAAAACAAGGTTTCTTATGTATTGTTGGCTTAATTAACTTTTTTCTAATATTCTAGCGTTTAAGCTTGGTCCATAAATTTAAATTTTAGATTGTAAAGTAAAAATTTCGGCAACAAATATCAAAACTTAGCTTGCTCTTTGTATTAGTTAAAATTAAAAATTGTTTTTATTTAATTTTAAATTTTATAAAAATAATTGATTTATTTTTATAACTGAAAAAAGTTTTTAAGATTGTTATCTTTATAATTAAAACATAATAGACATGTACACGTTTTTTATGTTCCTTAAAAATGATTGATACTATTATCAGACTTGAATGTGTATTTTAACTTCGCCTGAAAAGTCTAACTTATTTAATGTCTTTGTCCATTTTTATTCCGGAGAAGAAAAACAGTTTTTGCGTCGGATTATCTACTTAACACGTGGTCAATACTCTAGCTAATTGAGTCCAATATGTTTATAAATCGTAAAGCGACACTATCCAAGACGGATAGCTTTAAGTATTTTAGAGAAGGGGCTAACAGTAACACGTAAATAAATTATACCAGATAACACATATAAATAAACATAGAACATGGTGTCGGAAAAGACCATAACTATAGCATCTTGGAATACACAAGTTATACGCACCAAACATAAAAGAAATATCACAAAGATCAAATTTAAGTTAAATAAATTAGTCGGTTAACGCTGTAGACAGCGAGCGCTAGTGGATGTGCTATATCGTGCCTGATTAAATTATCACCAGTGCCCGCTCCCTGCAGCGATTTATATTTAATTCTGCCGAGTTTTACACCAAATGTGTAAGTTAAAGACTTTTAATGCATTTTTAAATTTGCTGATTAAAAACTCGCAAACATCATCACAAATTCTGTAAATACAGAATATGTACAACAATAGCTCAAATATGTTTATACCCCAGTCACAAATTTTATATAATCCACAACAACCTCAATTTGGAAATCAACAACCACTTAAATTCAATTATGCGCCGCTCCCGCAAACCAGTAATGTCATGCCGACGCCTCAACATCAGAACCCTCTGCCACCACCACAAAATTATACTAATATAAAATTCTTCTCTTCTGTCTCGACCCCTAATCAAAATCCAAACCCGCAACTAATAATAGAAGCAACAGAACAAATAGATATCGATGACTCCTATGAAGAAGAAGTAACAGAAAATCAAAACCAACACAAAACAACAATACAAAAAATCATACAAAAAACGCAGAAGAACTACAACCGAACGAACACAACCAGAAAATTCAATTAACACTCAAAATCGATTTACTGTACTAGCTAACGGTAGCACATAAGAGACCCATAAGAGACCAACAAGATGCTAGTGAAAGTTCCGCACAAAAAATTCCCAAGCCCCCGCCTGTATACCTATACGGTGTTACGAATTATGCCCAAATGATCGAAAATCTAACAAAAGTCTTAGAGCGGGAACAATACAGCACTAAAGTACTTTGAAACAACACAATTAAAATAAATACTAATATTGCTGACTCCCATAGAAAACTAATCACCCATCTAAAAACTGAACGAATTATATACCATACCTATCAAATAAAGGATGAAAGAGCATACAGAGTGCTAATTCGAAATCTACATCACTCTGTTGACACCAAGAAAATTAAAGAAGAACTAAAAAAGCACGGCCACACTGTACGAAATCTCACCAACATCAGACACAGAGCAACTAAAGAGCCTCTGCCTATGTCCTTTGTTGATTTAGAGCCGGCTCAGAATAATAAAAAAGTGTTTGAATTGAGGCACCTTAATTACCAACTAATAACCATAGAACCGCCCAGAAAGAAAACCACATTAATACAGTGTACACTATGCCAGGCATATGGACATAGCAAAACTTACTGTACCAAGCCCTTCCTCTGTGTAAAATGTGGAGGAGAACACAATACCACTGCCTGCAAGAAATCAAAGGTAACTCCCGCGCGATGTGCACTGTGTCAAGGCCCACACCCCGCCAACTATAAGGGTTGTCAAGTATATCAGCAACTACAAATAGAGGTAAATCGTCTAGTCTTCCAAGAACATCTATTGTAAAGACATCAAATACACCAATAACTGCGTAGCATGCATACACCTCAAATTTAAACAATGCATGTTATGCCCAAGCAGCATCACAGCACCGCACGAACAGCCAACTCGAAGATAACAGCAACAACGACATCTCACTATCTCAGTTTTTAACTAAATTTGAAACAATGTTCACGCAGCTTATGAACCATAACAGCACGATGCTTAATCTGCTCACCATGTTAGTCAACAAATTACAATAATGAAACCCGCTTCACCGAATACAGTTACTTAAATATCCATAATTATTCAACATACTCTACAAATCACTTAGACGGTACAGCCCACGCTGGCTCAGCAGTAATTATCAGTAATAAAATCTCTCACCACATAATGGAAGAGTTCTCCACTGACTACTTACAAGGTACCATCCTCAACGTCAAGAGTATTACCAGTCCTCTAGTGTTTACAGTCATATATAGTCCACCCAGACATAATATTCGACAACACCAATACGAAACATTCTTTCAAAAATTAGGGAATAAAGTTATTGCTGGGGGGGCTATAACGCCAAAAACCCACTTTGGGGATCGAGACTAACTACGACCAAAGGCCGAGAAATGTTTAAGACGCTGCAGACACACAACTATGGCATATTGGCTACTGGTGAGCCCACATACTGGCCATCAGATCCAAACAAGATTCCTGACACAGTGGACTTCTATGTCACCAAAGGCATCTCCTCAAATTTCTGTAAAGTGGAAACCTACTACGATCTTCTCTCTGATCATTTTTCCATAATCGTCACATTGAGCACATCAATTATAACCAAACAAAAGAAACCCTCATTATACAATAGACACACGAACTGGGACAAAAAGTACCTCACTGCCAATATAGAAATTCCAACTAATCTAAAGACACCAGACGAAGTTGATTTAGCCGTGGAGCATTTTAACAATATCGTACATCAAGCAGCTCACATTTTTACGACAACCGAACATCCCGAAGCAGAGCTTATTGAAAACTACCCCTTTTGCATTAAATCTAAGCTTGCCGAGAAGAGGAGAGCTAGGAAAGTATGGCAACGAACCAAACATCCTGCGGACAAAACCAGACTAAACAGGCTAACCCGAGAACTCAAACAGGGACTCCAAGATTGGAAAAATGAAACATTTAAAGAGTATGTACGCAACCTTTTTCCATCTGCACATGATGAGTGCACACTATGGAAAGCTACAAGCAAATTTAAACGTCCAAAAGTGCATATGCCACCAATTTGTAAAGATGATGGCACGTGGGCTCGAACAGATGACGAAAAGGCCGAGCTGTTCGCAAACCACCTCTACGGTATCTTTCAATCTCACCCAATAGCAGTCCCTCATGAAGAAGAAACTGAGATTCTCGACTACCTACAGGCTCCTTGTCAATTAAGCCCGCCTATACAACACGTTACACCTGCTGAAATAAAACTTGTGTATAAACATTTACATAACGTTAAAGCACCGGGCTACGATTTAATTACTGCTAAAGTCCTTAAAGAATTACCTCATCGAGCCATAATGGCTCTCACGCATATATTCAATGCAACTTTACAATTGCAGTATTTTCCAATCCAGTGGAAATTTGGGCAAATCATTCTTATCCTTAAACCGGGTAAACCCGCTCACGAAGCCGCGTCCTACCGGCCGATAACCTTACTCCCATTACTCTCAAAAGTTCTAGAAAAATTAATCCTACAAAGATTGTTACCCATAATTGTAGATCATGAACTTATCCCACAACATCAGTTCGGATTCAGACAGCAACATGCTACCATAGTGCAGATACATAGAGTTGTAGATGTCATTGAGCAAGATATTGAAGAAAACATACCGCGTGGCGGCCTTTCTTGATGTTAGCCAGGCATTCGATAGGGTCTGGCATCCTGGCCTATTGTATAAAATCGAAAAAGTACTGCCCTACCAATACTACTTTCTTATCCGATCATATTTAAGTGAAAGGCACTTTCAAGTTAAACACAGCGGCAGCTTGTCCAGTTTCCATCAAATTAAAGCAGGAGTTTCCCAGGGCAGCGTCATGGGACGGACCTATCCTATACTTAATTTATACGGCAGACCTCCCTCATCAAGACCAGGTTGTCATTGCAACATATGCGGATGATACGGCATTATTAGTATCACATAGCGATCCACATCAAGCCTCTGCCATACTTCAACGCTACCTCACCACACTGCAGGAATGGCTCTGCAAATGGCGCATAAAAATAAATGAAGCAAAATCGACCGCCATAACTTTCGCCGCAAAGCACGGAACTGCTCCCCCGTCTTCCTAAATGGCATCAAAATCCCAATCCAGGACGAAACAAAATACGTTGCCATGCATTTTGACAAAAAACTCACATGGAAAGCCCACCTAGCTAAAAATAGAAAGGAATTGGACATCAAAATGAAGAAAATGAGTTGGCTCCTTGGTCGAAAATCACATTTATCTTTAACTAACAAAATGCTAGTGTATAAAACAGTGCTAAGTCCAGTGTGGACTTACGGCTGTGCAAAGCCGTCGAACACTGCAGTTATACAACCGTTCTAAAACAAAGCCCTCCGCACTCTAGCCAACGCAGAATGGTTTGTATCCAACCTAACACTTCAAAACGACCTTAAAATACCCTGGGTCAAGGACGAAATCACCAGAAACATATCAAACTATGCTACCAGATTATCCAACCATCCCAATTATTTAGCACGCAACCTACTTGACAACGTCAATATTACCAGACGTCTAAATCGATGCAAAATATTTGACCTTACCAACTAGTTTTAATATTTAGTTTATCGGGGTCCGTCACTGGACAGTTTCCCGTCTCATGTCTTTGTAATTCTCCAATCACATTTGATTATTAGCCACTTGGCTAGTTGTAAATCTGCCGTTTACTAAATAAAAAAATAAATAAATAAATTAGACCAAAAGTATATTTGAAGAAAAAATTGACAGCTATTACTGTATTTGGAATAGAGTACCCAAGCTAATGTGCATACTAATAAGGACATTGCAGATATATATCACTCTATTCGAATAATACAACAAAAAAATTATTAGAGTTGCTATGAGATTCTTCGACAACTAGCAACTACTTTAAGAACATATATGCAATGAATTATACCTTCTTTGAGAGACTAACACATTTTGTGGAATATTTACCAATCTTATCGCACAAGGAGAGAAAGGCAGTAAATTCTCCTAGAAACGAAAGGAAATACTCAAAGAGTAGAATACTAGAGTGAAATGGACGGACTCACTATCAATAAGTCAAAAAGAAGACTCATGCTCGTTGATAGAAACAGTCAACTTTCTAGGGCAGGAAAACACTCGGATCTAGAACTTGATTTTACGCAGCGAGCCAAACTTATGTCAAAACTAAAAAAGCTGAATTTATGGAAATATTTTGAAAGGTCTAGAGAAGTTACAGTAAAACTTCGAAGACAACACGATCCACTACAAAACCACAAAAGGAAAATATAAATTGAATATAAAAGATTAACAACCTGGGAAATAATAAACAAAATAAAAAACAACTTACATAGCTGAGAAAATGTGTAAGTCGTACCGCCAAAACAATTCATGGCTTATTATGCTAATCTTCTACAAGAAAGAAGAAAGTATCACGCACAAGTGGAATAAATCCGATAAACAAAGATAAATGAAATTTACAATATTTGCTATTCTCAGATGATCAGGTCTTATTCGCACAAAATGGAGAAGATATGGAATACACACTAAAACCAATTGATTTAAGCAATTGAAAAGTGAAATTTGACATTGGATTATTAAGAAACGTATTATAAGTATGTAGGCAGAAAGGCGCGCAATATCAGAATAGAGAATAAAGAAATCAGAACCTGCACAACATTTAAATATTAGAACTCATTTCTAAGTGCAGCAGGTACTTGTGAAAGACATATCAACAAAAGAATATCATGGAAAAGAAAGCAACCAGACCACTGCACAAAGTAATATGGAATAATAATATTAGCCAAGACACCGAAAATGGGCATGGAAAACTGATTCAAGATAACAAACGGCCAAAGAAATTCACGTAGTGGTGTCCAATGGAAGAAAAAAGTCTTCTTGGAAAATCTATATAAAAATGGCTATGGAGGAAAGAGATTTGCAGGAAACAAAGTGGGAGGAAGTATAGAGATGGAAACAGAAATCACTGAACTGCATTAACATCACATTTTCAAGTACAGCCTCAAAAGTTGTATTGTGTGGCTTCTTGGTTACTTTACCTAGTGTCATGCATTGTGGTATTGTTATCTAACTGAAAAATATTACACATGTATAGCGGGTGCAAGCCCAAGACCGAATTTTTCAAATGAATTATTGGTGTTATTCTATGTAGTGGGCTTTTCTCGAACAGTTTCGATATTATAGGTAAAAACAAAATTCCTCCTTGAGATGATACTCCATGCGAAAGTTTTCCAGGTTTATAATTTTCCACAGGCTTGGCATATATCTAAAACCATGGTCATTTAGCTATAGCGTTTCTTATAAGCTTTTTAAGTGAGTTAAGTTACATCTCTTATTTTTTATGTTTATTTTTCCTGAAATTGTTCATGTAGCTGTAATGTAGTTTTTTAATGATTTGAATTTTTTAATTTTTGTATATTGTTTTTGTACGTTTTCCATATTTCTTAGCAATATGTACCTGATCGGTCTTTTCAATTATTTATTAGCTTTATAAAGTAAATAATTGGTGCCGCTTGTCAGTTGTTAATCTTCACAAATAGAAATAGATGGTCTTTGATTTGTTGAATTTCTTTTTTTAACGGCTGACGGACATTATTCAGATTGGTTTTATTCTGAGAAGTTTTGGTTTGCTACCATTGATATCTCAATTTTTATGATAAGCTCTCTAATTTGTTATGGGTAATTTGTTTTCTACTGTTCTGCATTTTATAACCGTATTTAACAACATTTAAATTTTTCCATCCAATTGTTTGTTTCTAGAAATTACTGATGATGGATTTTTTTTCAAAGATTTCTCTAAAGCTGTACTACACAGCTAATTTGCTTAACAATGTTTACTTTCTTTTATAATAATATTTTCATCAAGGGCAAATGTAATCGAAAAGTGCAGATAGCTTGTGAGTATACTGTTGACGATGTAAATATACATTTATATTATCTTAATTATTTCCAGAGGTTCTCTTGCTTTTGTCGATTTTAACCTAGATTTCCAGCGAGTATTCTTTCCGTTGAAATATTTTATTATAAATTTCTTTTCTTTTTTATATCAAGATGCTGATTTTCTTTACTGAATATTGTGGTTAAAAATAGACATTCATTGGAGTTCTGATTTGAGGTTTGATTAAGTGGTTGTTAATACGTAGATATGTTGCTTTTATGTGTTATAGTTTTATTTGTTTCTTTAGGTTTCTGCTATAGTGTTGTTGATCTGTTGCTTTTCTTTTGAAGGTTGTTTAAGTTTGACCCTTCATTAATTTATTCTTACATTTTTTCATGCTGTAACTAATATGCATCTTCGGTGATTTTCCAATCACATTCCATTGATTCTGACTGTACTTTCTATGGTTGGGCACAGTTGATAGAAAGATATTTACCATTGCATTTGACACATTGCTATTTCGTAGTCCAATATTTATGTGTTCGTCCAGTACCTGGTTTTTAATTGGTTGTACGTTTATTCTCATGTCTTATGTTGGCAATGCTATATTTATTAATACATTAGTCATAAATAGACTACCATAATAACATATTTAAGGATTGTTTGGTTTTCTCTCTTATATTGTTGTTAAGGTATCATTTTCTTTATAATCTTTTCTTTCCTAATCCACCTTGTCTCTTTTGACATTTTTTCTTATCAATATATATTTTACTTTGTTTTCTTGTGCGATATAGTGAATTATGATTGATTGCTCTATTTTTGAATACTTTATCTGCACAGCTATTAAATAAAATTGAATATGCCATAATTAATTATTTCCTTTATGCGAATTCTTTTATTTCATGTTTGTACAGAAGCTATTTATTTTAACAATTATACAATTTATGTGAAATATACTCATTATTTCTGTATAGTGTTATAATGTCGATTTATTCGATGCTGTCGAAACGCAAAGTACTTCCACGAAGCAAAAAAATTACCCTAATTTCGGAACGCCAAGTGTTTCCACAAAGCGAACAAATTAGCGTAATGTCGAGCCGAAAAACATTCCCAGAAACCGGCAATTAGAGATGCAAGCGATCTTTTATGGGAGGAGCCACCCCCACGCACAATTTCTGCGGGATAAAAGCGCGCCTCACGACAGTCTAAGACAGCGAGCTCGCTGCCGCTACTCGAAAGCTTTCAAACTGGCCTTGCCGCTGTCTAAAAGCTTTGGCGCTAGGCGTAGAATCTTGCCGAATTGTGAGCCACCTCGGACAACTACGTGATCGTGACCAGGAGGATCAGCACCAACATTGTCCAATCAACAGCTTCAAAAAAGTACTATCAGAACCAGTGGCGAGTCTAACACCGAAGAACGCCGGTACCAGAACCGCTGTCCCAGCTGCCACTGACACCCCAGAAGAGGTCCGCCGAGGGACGACAAGCACGGCTCTTGAAATGCCAACCGGGACCTCAGCACTCTCCTGGCCATAATAATCTTTTGTTGTAAATAATGCAAAAAAGCGTCTGTAAATAAAAACTGTATGTGAGGAATATTCGTTATACGGTCCCCACAACGCCATTTTTATATTACCCAAACACAATCTTCTTCTTGGGACGACCATGTTTACTATTGTAACTTTCAACTTACTATAAGTCACGCTGGGGATTTAATAATTAATAACTTTTTTGTCTAACAACTTATAGACACAAGAAAATATATAGTTATAAATTTATATGCATTATACATAAAAAATTATAACTATTAAATAGCCTTCATTTTCTGCTTCACAAGTACGAGCTCTTTTTAATGCATACCCTTTTGTAGCTGTTAGTTGTCTGATTTCAACACAAATGTTGTCTCCCAATTCTGCGAGAATTTGAGTACTACTTATTTATATAAATAGTCCTCAAAAGTCTATACTTTATATATGCCCTACAGAAAAAAGTTTGGGATTGTCTAATCAAGCGACCGTGCCGGCCCATTGGTCTCAGTTCTTCGCGCAATTAATCTGTCTCCAAATACATCCCCCAACAAACACATTATACCTTTAGTGGTATGAAAAGTGGCTCCATCTTGTTAAAACCACACATTCGGTCTGTACTGAATCTCAAGTCGTACAAAATTATTTACCATTTGACGTTTTTCCATTTGCTAATGGCGTAATCTTTAAAGACAGCGTCCAATAAGAAGTGTAAAGAAACATCATATTTAAGTATGTAAAGTTCATGTTGACGAATAACTCTTGGATTTCTTCTGCACTTCCGCTTATTAACATAACAATTAAAATGGAAATGCGCCTCATCGGGCATAACAACATAATCAGGTGATAAATATATTAGTTTTAGCTAGTTCCTGAAATTGAGTAGGATAATGCAGGCGCGGCTGGAATTCTGCAGCTCTTACCTTTTGGACAAACTGTGTTTTGTAGAGATACAGTTTTCCTTGCAGAACTTGATTTATCGGAATATAAAAGATCATGTACACTACCCTGTTCCATAAAACGTCCAACTAAACAACAAATCGGTGATTCGTTAGATTTATTTCTAACATGAAAATGTAGATGGTAAGTTCGTTGTGTGGCAATGATGAAACGCTAATTTTTAAAATAAAATTGGACAATGTAAAATGGTGAATTTTTTCATAGTAAATTTCTCAAAATTCTTAAAAATAAGAAATACTATAAGAAAATTATTAAAACTGTTATAAACATTTGAAGCCGCGGTCTAACTTTTAGCTCACCCTGTAGATTCTAGAAAACTTTGGCAGATCAGAAATCTTAAATAGTAACTATACACATTTTTATACTTGGGTCAGATCATCTTGGAAATTTTAATGCATTTTAGTTTCACATAATGTTTTACATAATATAATTATTTAGGTATGAAAGGGCAATAAAATAATGACATAAGTAAATTTTTTATTTTTAGAGAATACGATATTCAGTGAAATATCAATTTTTTCGTAACAAAATCTAATATTACACGTAAAGTTGCACTGCGTCGTAAAGGTGCTATATCAGTTATAAGTTTAAAATCAATAACAAATCAACAGTAATGTATTTAGATTAGTTGTCGGCGTTCTTCAACTAGCAATCGAAAATCGAGAATTTTAAAATGTAAATATTTTAATATTATTATTTAATATGATTAAATAATAATATTAAAATATTTATATTTTAAAATTCTCACAAGTTTGTTGTTTATTAGTAGAAATCTGTACGTTTCAGTGATTTCTTATGATTAACTTCCTAAATTCTTTACAATAAAGCACAAACCACATTTGCCTTACTCAGAATCCTAAGTTCCTGTAAGCACTCATGATTTGGATCGTTCAGCTTTATCACAAAAAAATCTTTATTACCCAAATAAAAAAATCTGACGACTTGATTTAAGGATACGCTGGCATGTATAATCTTAAAGCTTGCAGCTAAATGGCCACTTAAGAAAGAAAATAAAATCTGGTATTTTTTATATATAATCTGATATTATGATTGTCCTTAATAGAGAGCACTACCTTTAGTATACTGTGGCTAAGTTATTATCTTTTCACGATAGCACAGCAATATAATTTTGGTGGTTATTTTAAGCTGACTGACTTTCACGCTAGTTTATTGTAAATGTGTGCCATTGATAGAAATAACATTTTTACAGCAAACATATATTGAATTATACAACTTTTACACTTGTGGCTCCAGTAAACACTTTTTTAATACGATGTACAATAATAATAAATTCTTGCAAATATAGGCGTCAGTTGATTGCAAGAGAACGTTTGTTTTGCGTAGAACAGTTTAAACGATGCAACAATTCTGCATACATATCACTTCAATTTATAAAAAATCGCGTCTCTATACACGTGAGTCCTGATGTCCATCCCACCTTTTAATACTAGGATGAAGATCAGATGCCAACCTAACTTTTCTGTATAATGCATCAAAAATTATCCGTTCTATGTCCTAAGTCCAATTTGCCAACAAACACTGGCAAGCGTGACGTTTGTAAACCACTAAACCCTTTATATTAGATGTCAGCTTCCAAAACTAAACTATCTCAGATGAGAAAAGTTTGAGTCAAAATCCCACAATAAATCTTCAATCTACGATGCAGAAAGTTTAGTTTGCAAAACACTTGTCGAGACCATAATTGGTTTCAAAGCAATCTCAGCTAGAGTTGCATAAATGATTATACAAGTTGCACTACAAAAATTATTTAAATAAAAAAACTTATAGGTGAATTTAAGTGATTTTACATAATTACATTATTGTAAAATTGATTCTACAGAAGCTGTTTAAAATTATATGAATAACTTTGTTCTATCCTCAAAATGTTTTTGGTGGGACCCTAAGCCACCTAAAAAATAGTATTTTACAGATTTTTTAGTTTAACAATTAACTGGTAACCGTTTAGTACTCTACAAAGATTATGAAACTAGTATATAATAAAATATATAATATATAAAATAAAATATATGTTAGTACCTCAGAAAACTGCCATCGAAATCGCAAATTCGAAAAGCAAATTGAAGCGATTTGGAAAGTCCTATATAGATTCCAGTTCAGTTATAAAACAAAAGGAATACAAAAAAACCATTGCTGTCATTTATGATACTAAAAATATGGTTTTCAACAACTTAAACATGACGCTAAACTCCAAGGTCAGTCTTTCCCTGGAAAGCCTAGTGCGATCCATTTGGAGGCCATATTTTAAGCTGTTCAAGAGTACTTAGTCACAAGTACACGTAATTCCATCATTATTATAGCTTACGAAGTTATTTGATAAGGGATTCCTTTAGAAAATTCTACTTTTCTTGTTCTCTTACACTATTGGTGTTCGTCTGTTATATGTGGTGCTTTATATGTGGTGTTAATTTTATTTCCCTTAATATCCATCTGTTGTCTCTCCTGTAGAAACAGCCGGCTTATCTCTATTTCCTTTTTTCTTTTTATTTCTAAATGATGCTTTCTTTATTTTGCATTTATCGTTACTTTTAGTTATCTTTTATTTGTAATAATTTTGATTTCATCAATCTTTAGTTTATGGTTTTGCCTATCTCGTTTAGCGCATACAGTACTGCCGTGACAGATCGTTGTTGGTGTTGATGAAAGCCATATGCTCTTATAAAACAGTAATAACCTCAAAACGGACGAACCGTTGCGAAAAAGTGCTGAGTACAAATGAAGAGCCGCGATTATCGAAAGTCTTCGCGCTGGCTGTTCGAGGAGTGCAATAATTCAGTTTTTCGGGTACTTGAGATCAACTGTGCACGACATTGTTGCGAAATATAATGGTTGTGAGAAGTCTGAAGATTTCGCTAATCCGTTGCGTGACACGGACTCCGGCAGTCGTAGAAAGGGCTCGGGCATTGATTTCAAAAACCCGGGTCAATCATTAAGGAAAATGGCGTCAGTATTGGGTGTCAGTAAGCAAACCACGTGCTGGATTACAGAGGTTATACAATAAAAGTGTACGTCAGATGATTTCTGAGGCTGCCATATTAAAGCAAATTACCCGATGCAACCTGCTAGTGTGTTTGTTGAAAAACGAAGCGGCGGGACGAATCATATTCTTTTCTGATAAAAAAATGTTTATTGTTGACGCCAATATCAACCGTTGGCTCGCCCACGACTCCGAAGATGTCCCGATTATTTCTAGAACAAAATTTTCATCTAGTGTTCACGTCGTAGGTGTCGTGTCAGTGAGAAGGAAAAACTATCACAAAAGAGGTTTATCATTCTTGCTAGTGCCTTCAAGCAGACCGAACGTGCGAGCCGAGCTATACCTGAGTTATCTCAACGGCGGAGCCGCAGCCGCAGCCTCGCTTAAGGTCAGGCAAATTTATGTATTTATTAATTTAATTTCAACGTTTAACTCAGTGTTAAACAACTGTTTCACCTTTAAAAACCCAATGACATCAACAAATATTATGCAACACCAGGCAGCTACGAATACGCAAATGTCACAAACGTTCCTATCACACCCTTATACATTCCCACCTAACCAACAGCAATTACTACAACCTTACATGCAAAATCTAAACCCTCAACAATCTCAATATTTTCTACAATCACAGCACGCCCCACAACAATTCATTTATGATCACCCACAGCAAATTAACAACAAAAGAATGATATCAACCAGCGATGAAGAAATTGCAAATTCATCAAACGAAAATTCATGGCAAGTAACTAAAAGTGTCAAGAGAAGAAAAACATTCACAAACAAATAAATAACAACGACTAACATACAATTATCTAATAAATTTAGTGCCTTAAATCCTAACCCAGAAAGCACCGACAACCAAACCGCAGTTATCATCCCTAGATCTCCTCCCATTTTCGTATACGGAGTTGCCAACTTCCCAGAAATGATAAAAAAATTAAATGAAATAATTGAAGAGGAGCAGTTCTCCTCTAGAAGTATGTCCAATGATACAGTAAAAATAAATTGTAACACCCCTGACACCTTCAGGAAACTATCTAAGTACATGAAAGAAAACAATATCATTCACCATACTTATCAACCTAAAGAGGAAAGAGCTCTTCGAGTGGTAATAAAATACCTACATCATTCCATGGACTCAAGATATAATAGATGATCTCGGATCCCAAGGGCATAAGGTAAGGAATATCATCAATGTGCTAAGCAGAAAGGACAAAACACCGCTGAATATGTTCTTTGTGGACCTAGAACCAGCAGACAATAATAAAAGAGTCTACGATATCCGTACGTTATGTCATTGCGTTGTACAAGTCGAACCTCCAAGAAAACAAAACAACGTAATACAATGCACACGATGTCAATTATATGGACACTCCAAGAAATACTGTAACAGACCCTTTAAATGTGTAAAATGTGGCAATACGCACAGTACCGCCAGTTGCAAAAAAACTACATGCGCTTTATGTGGAGGTCCACACCCTGCGAATTACAGAGGTTGTGAATATTACCATCGTTTATACAAAAGAAACCCTGTCTCAAACAACAATATTAATCCTCATATTACTCCAACATTATCAAATCTTAATCAACAAACACCTGCACCTATTGTTAACAACCCACTTCAAAACTACAACTACACTAAAACAGCCAACAATAATACTAATTACACACCACAATCACAGAATGTTAATACAGAAGATAACATCAGCGAACTGTTAAATAAGTTCTTAGAAGAATTCAAAAACATGTTTAACCAGCTTTTACATCAGAATGGCATGGTACTAAACATGCTAACCATGTTAATTGGACAAAAGTAATGGCAAGTTCCTTCGAATAGCACTTTGGAACGCCAATGGTATCTTACAACATAAAGAAGAAATAAAACCTTCCTTCACTACAACCTAATTGACATTCTTTTAATCAGCGAATCCCACCTTACCAACATGTAATACTTTAAGATTCCCGGATACAAATTCTACCACACTAACCACCCAGACAACACAGCCCACGCAGGATCTGCAATATTAATAAAATACACCATCGAACATTATGTACTACCTGAATATGCAAAAGATTACTTACAAGCCACTTCGATAAAAGTTAAAACTCTACCATTTGACATAACCATAAGTGCTATATATTGTCCCCCTCGCCACCAACTTAAAAAAGAACATTTTGAAGAATTCTTTAAAACGCTTGGCACTAAGTTTCTCGCTGGTGGCGACTACAACAGTAAAAATACCCTATGGGGATCACGAAAGGAAGAGAATTAGCCAAGGTTCTACACGAAGCGAAATACAATTTCTTATCAACGGGCAGTCCAACTTACTGGCCAACTGATCCCGGGAAAATTCCAGACCTCCTGGACTTTTTCGTCACTAATGGCATTTCAAACTCCTATTTGGACATTGTCCCCAACTTAGATTTATCTTCCGATCACTCACCAGTAATAGCAACAGTCAGCACAACTATAATAAATGTTAAAAAGCCACCTAAGATATATAATTCAAAAACTGATTGGGAAGACTACAGGAATAAAATCAACGAAAGCATCAATCTAAAAATAAGACTAAAAGAACCCAATGAAGTAGAGGATGCCTTAAATAACCTAACCACAATATTATTACAAGCCGCTCACCAGGCAACGCCGCCCTCGAAAATTCATGTTAGTAACATTAATATCCCTTTAGAAATTAAAAAACTAATAGCAGAAAAAAGAAAAGCCAAAGTAAAATGGCACCGTAGCCATTCCCCAACCGACAAAACAGCTTATAACCAAATAACAAGGAATCTCAAACGCCAAATAAAGGAATCTCAACATGTATCGTTTAGAAACTACATATTAAACTTGAATCGTTATGATAATTCCATCTGGAGACCCGTTAAAGCAGCTCTCAAACCAGTTCACGCAAACCCCCAGTTCGCAAGCAAGATCCCACCCGGGCCATGGGCAAAAGCAACAAGGAAAAAGCCGACCTATTCGCCCAATATCTAGCAGAAGTATTTACTCCTCACGATAACACACCAAATCAAGAAGTTTCCGATTTTCTGAACAACAATCCTCCTCCCGCAGAACCTATAAAACCAATTATTCCTAAAGAAATCATAGATGTAATAACTCAATCAAATATTAGAAAAGCTTCAGGTCCTGACCTGATTACACCAAAAATGTTGAAAGAACTCCCCAAGAAAGGTATTGTAATGCTCACATATATATTCAATGCGGTTTTAAGACTACAGTATTGGCCCAAACAACTAAAAGTTGCTGAAATAATTATGATCCCCAAGCCTGGCAAAAATCCAAATCATGTATCTTCCTACAGACCAACAAGCTTGTTATCAGCTATCTCCAAACTACTGGAAAAACTAATCCGCAGCAGAATGAACTCATTTTTAGATGTTATCCCTGACCACCAATTCGGATTCCCGTTACAGCACTCAACGATCCAGCAATGTCATCGAGTAGTTCACAAAATTAACACATCCCTGGAAAATAAAGAATATTGTACATCGGCTTTTTGGACATAGGCCAAGCCTTCGACAAAGTTTGGCATGATGGCCTTCTTTATAAAATCAAGCTCCTTCTTCCTCTCTCTTCTACCTACTTAAATCCTATTTAAAAGACCGTCAATTTAGAGCTAAAGTAAATGGTGAATTCTCTGACTCATACGATATTAAAGCTGGAGTACCACAAGGCAGCGTTTTAGCCTCCTGCTATACTCATTATATACAGCAGATCTCCCAACCACAACAAATACCTTAATCGGTACGTTTGCTGATGACACAGCTATTCTGGCTAGTCACGAAAATCCCATAATCGCAGCTTCTTACCTGCAGGACCATCTAAACCTAATTGGAAATGGGTCAACAAATGGAAAATAAGAATTAATGCATCAAAATCAACCCAAGTAACCTTTACACTGAGAAAAGGTAGATGTCCTTCGGTCACCTTCAACAATGCTCCCATTACACAATCTTCTTCAGTGCGTTATCTAGGACTACATCTTGACGAAAAATGAATTGGAAAGAACACATAACCAGAAAGAGGAAACAAATAGATCTGAGGTTCAAGGAGTTACACTGGCTGCTTGGAAGAAAATCGCATCTACCACTCGAGGAAAAAATTTTACTATATAAAGTAATATTACTACCCATATGGACATACGGCATTGAATTGTGGGGCTGTGCCAGCAAATCAAATATTTCCATTGCCCAAAGATCCCAATCCAAAATCCTGCGTGAACTCACTAACGCTCCATGGTACATGTCTAATAATACACTGCATAATGACCTCCGCATCCCATACGTCACTGAAGTTATCCAGCAAAGAAGCAACAACCATCATACCAGACTTACAACACACAGCAACCCTCTTATATGCCCACTTCTATATCCTCAAGACAACAGAAGGCTAAAACGTCTCTGGCCAAACGACATCCGATGAAAACGACGAGGACTCTTCGATGGTAGAGGCCTCATCATGACCGATAAGGATTTTCATATTTAAGATCCTATGTTAGCACATTAGCCTATAGAATACATATTCTGATTGCTAATTTGTTGTACAATAATAAAAAAAATAAATAAAAAAAAACAGGTTTATGTGCGTATTCTGACGAGTGTCGTGAAACCGTAAATGGAAACTGTAGCATCTGGAAGGCAATATGTACCTAAGCAGGATGGTGCACCAGCACATTTAGTCGAAAACTGGTTGTCGGGCAATGTCAACATGTCCTAATCTAAAGAATTCTAGCCTCCCAGTTGCTCTAATTTAAACCCCCTCGATTACTATGTTTGGAGCGTAGTCGAAAGGGTTACTGACAAGTCCAGACACCCTAATGTAGGATCTTTAAGTACAATTGTCGAAGCAGCATTTGCCATATGAACTAACTTTGGAGAGAGCGCGCGAGAGCTTAAAGACAAGGGGGTGAAGGTT
Source organism: Sinelater perroti (assembly GCA_036346155.1). Classification (NCBI taxonomy): domain Eukaryota; kingdom Metazoa; phylum Arthropoda; class Insecta; order Coleoptera; family Elateridae; genus Sinelater; species Sinelater perroti. Next base: position 4,536,589 of record JARFIY010000341.1, read on the forward strand.
GCATCAACTAATTTTACTCTGGACAATTGAAACAACTGACATGCAAAAGGATTTTTTGTAGTTTTATTTTTTTTCAAATAAAACTTTATTTTATAAAAATGTTTAATTTGTCCGGATTTAAGCACCGTACCCTGTAGGCATTCTAATATTTGTGTCGTAGGTCAGCTTGGCAGTCCGCTTGGACCTTTGTTTTCTAGCTATGAAGAAGTAGACGAATTAGTTTATTTTCTGCTTTTAAGTAAACTAAAGTTTGTGTAATACTCATATATTCTAGAAATCAAAGATTTTTTAAAATCTATTGGTGCTACATATAAAGATTTTATTGTATTCTCTATAATCCATTATATTTTTAAGCAGGTCATTAATTGTCTGGAAACTCCTTAAAAATCCTGTTTGTACCGCTAAGTAAAATAATTGTGGTTGTTTATATATTCAATTTTGTATGATAGTTTGGAATATTTTGTAAGTAATTAATATAAAATTTATAGAATGATTTCGTTCCTTTCCTGTATATCAAAATAATTACTAATTTGGAGTAACATTTTTTTCCTGTAATTTTATTTCTTCTAAACCGTCGTTCAGCATTTTATAAGTAATTTCATTCTCTACTGATAATTTCCCAAGTTTTAAACTTGCTATACCCTTCCATATTTCTGTTCTTTTAATTGACAGCTTTTCCTTTTTATTAATTTTTTAATATTTGTTTTGTTTGTGTTGCATAATTGCTCGTATAACATCATATATGTTGTACACTAGTTTGTTGTTTTGGTTAAGGCTTGATTCTGACATTCTGACATCTTCCCACTTCTTCAAAAAATCTCTAATAGCAGATATCGGTATTGGTCCTCTTTCGTCTTCTTTTTTTTATAAAACACATCTCGCTGAGTTTCCTCCAAGAGTCCTTGGGGTTTTTCTATCTTCATATCATTGTCATGTTCCGTTATGAGTTCGTTAATGTCATCTTTATTTATCTCCAATTCCAGATTTCTAGCAGTTGTCACAATTTCATCCATAATTTCAGGTACATCATCTTCCTAAATGCAAGATGGGCACAGCCTCGCTAAGAAGAACTTAATCATCGTTGAATGACTTCTGAACAAGTCTTTTAAATGAGTTGGGTAGCTTCAAGAATATCAATTTTTTCAAAAACATTTTTAATGTCATCGATGAGGGAACCCGCAGTAATCTCTTGATTCATGGGTTGAATCAACGAAATAGTGTTTGTAAGCAGAAACTGAATTGTCAGCCAGAGAAATTCTTTTAGCAAATTCTCTTGATTCATTGTCTAATAGCAACAGTGCTTTCAATAGCAATTCATTGGTCTGACGGTAATACTTGATGCGTGAGACACGTTAAACAGCAATTTTTTTAAAAGAACCTACGTGACCTACACCTTTTCGTTCAATCTCCACATCACTGGCAGTCTTTCTTCAATTATGAAATTTTTAATGCTCTAGAGTTTTCAGAGTGATAGACAAGTTTCCAAGGCTTCCAGTTTTATCACACAATATTCTTTTTTAATAAATTCTTGAAATTTGAAACAAAACTTCTCAGTTCCTTCTTTATCTGTACCAGCAAATTCAACGTGCATTACTGTAGTTCAATGCCAGATTAAACTTTTAAACTTTGCAAAACACCAAGTGGTAGCCTAGAATTCTACACTCTCATGTGACAAATATGAAATTTGTTTCTTCAGTCTTCCAGAATTTCTTTAACTTTAACTTGAATGATTATATTTTCTTAGCTAAGATTGCGCTCACTGTAGACATGTTTAAGCTCTGCTGTCTACCGACATCAGACATCTTCTGCTCACTCTCTGCCTCAACCATTATCTCTTGCTTGGTTTTTATGGTGAGAACAGTTCTTAACATATCATTCTTTTTTAGGTCCCATAAATAATTTTTTTACATATAAAAGTTTAAAGCAAAATCACTAACTACTGGCCAAACAAACCAGTTTCTACGTCCAACCGTTACAAGTTCAATGGGCAACAGTCATTTTCGATAAAAATATATTAAGCTACACTAAATTCTTTCAAGCTCTTACTTAATACGAAAAAGAACGATCTATACAGAAATACATGAGAATTTCGGATATATATAAAAAAATCACTCAAATTGAAAAACAGCAAAGGCCAAATCAGCTGAAAAATGTGTGCATTTAGCAGCATTTTTAAGAATCACTAAAAGAATTGACAAAGAAAACAAGAATACCAAAATAAAAATACAATGGAATCATAAAGGTTCCCAATTCATTGGACGTAGAGTATACTTTTTCCAATACTATTATCGTTTAAAAAAATTGGTCCAAGATTTGGTAGTTACTAAGGACGATCTTTTTCAGCTATTTTACAGTGGAAAACCTTTTAAAGTTAACGTTAAAATAAGAAAAAATAACGAGCTTTGCGCTTACATTTAGTAATAGTGAGTTTTTGCAGAGTCTCCCTTTGATGACATAATCCAGAGATTTACTAATTCCAAAAATAGGAAGTTTTTTAAATAGAAGTTTATAGATGAAAGGGGCATTTGTTTTTTCTCATTGATATGTAAATATATTTAAACATTGTATTGAAATTTATGTATATATGTAACAAAAGTTGAAAAATCAAACATATATTTTGCCTAAATAGGTAAAAGTTTGAAAGAAGGCGGGTGAAAAATTGTCAGCCTAGGGAGTTAAAAACTAGAATCAGGCTCTGGTAACATTAGCAAACCCTTCGTGGTTGTTTTTCATTAAATTTTTAATATTATTTGTTTCAATAAATCTATTTAAATTCTAAATACACGGTGTTTGAAAAAGAATCATCTAATTTAAAAAATCATAACTATTCAGCTTTTAATTCGTTTCGATCGAAAAATATCTTGTTAGAAAAAAGAAATTCTTGAGTTTCACGCGGTCGATAGGTAGCACCAGCGCGCTTCGTTTGCCGGCCACTTCAGTCTTTGTCAAGATGGCGACTGAACAACAGAAATCATTTTATGTTCTACGCTTCGCGAAGTGTGAGTTCTTAACAACTGTTCAGCGTGATTTTCGGCAACAATATGGTGTTGAACCTTTACTGCTCAGAGCATTAGGCGATGGTATAGACAATTCCAAAAAACGGGTTGTCTGTGTAAAGAAAAATCCAGTGGTAGTCCTCGTGTGTCGGTAGAGAACTAAACATTTCCACAACGTCTATTTGCCGTGTTTTGCGACAACGTTTGATTATGAAACCGTACAGGATTTAATTAATTCCAGGTCTTTATGCAGGTTACAAACAACGACGTATGGAGTTATGTGAATTCATCCTAAACAAGGTGACAGAAAATGACAGTTTTGTAGCATGCTTAATGTTTTCTGACGAGGTTACTTTTTATTTAAGTGATAAGGTAAACCTTTAAAGTACAGATGTTGGAACTTTTAGCACTAATTAAAACGCTTCTTTGGTCGACCTAGCAACTTTGTGCATGAAACAAAAACAGACAATTTGGAATGAGTGAAAACTTGCCAAGTCAAACCTTTGATTGATATAAAGAATCATCTTACCGTCTATTATATTTTAACATAAGATTTATGTATGAGAAGTAAATGCGTCTAGACGGTATCAAAAAAACCCCATGGTTGAAATTGAAGAAATAAACGCCTTGATCTTTTGTACCACCTTGAGAGAGGAAATCAATAATGTATTTTTGAGTACAGGTTTAAAGATAAAACACAAAGTCGAAAATGGGGCACTGAAAAAATTGAAAGCGAGAATATGCAAATCTTAAATCAAATTAATGCTCATTTGGTTTTATTTGGCGGTGAGGAGGTTGTTCACAAAGAATTTGTATTACCAAGACAAACTGTCAGTGCTCCATGTCACATAAATTTTATTCTTCCGGCTTGTAAGAGTGGCATTCTGGTACCTTAAATAATATCTGAAGAGAGCCTAGTCAACAGGTTAAAAGCCATTCCAAAGTAAGTCTTACAAAACTACTACAAATAATTTACAATGCGGAAACGACCGTACTCTAATCGGTTGAGCAACGTTTCAGGACCCCAGCCTCCATTCCCGTATGGCAGTAAACAGGCCCAGCATTTAGCCTCAAGTGTTGGATCATTATGACTCAACCATGTTGACCAAACAAAATTCAGTTCAGATTCAAGCACTTCAATTTCTCTCTTATGCTGAACACCAAATGAACTTGGAAGACGTCTCTCTTCATCATCAAATGGAATGACCAAACCCATCTTAAGACTATTCAAAAGATCTGTTTTCTCTTGAAGCGCTTTTTTTGGTTGAAAATCGGGGCCATAAACGGGCAGAAAACATTGATTTTGATTTGTCTTTGATGATGTGTAGTAACTAAAAATTGTCTCCATATTACTGTATAATCCAGAATAGTGTTGATTATACTTCTTAAGCCATCTAAGTGCTGATAGCGCTCTATCTTCTACACTTTCCTTATCATCGATCCTCGCTATGAGCATTGTGTACATATCAGCATAGCGGATGTCGTTCTTATGTAACGCATTATATTGCCCAACTGTATGTTCATAGACACTTTTATGTGAATTCTTGTGCCTGTAAGGCGTATGAAAAAGTGCAATCTTGCTTTTTTCAGCTATGATCAGTTCATTTAAGAGAGAAGGAATGCTGAACTTTTCTTTTGACTTCATAATATTGTATTTCTCAAGTGGCGATATCTTTTTCTCTTTCAGCAACCGAAAACAAACAGTACAGCAATACATCGTATCCGTCGTCTTTAAATAAGTTGACGAATCTTCGATGCGAAGACATGTCTCAACTGCCGGTCTATCGCTAAAAACAACATACTTGAATGAACGCTTGGGTAGCTTCACCAAAAGTAGTCCACAGTTACCACACATCTTCTCAAATATTGGAGAAGAATTGAGTTCGAGTCCTATCTTCCAATGTTTCAACACGATTTCTATATCATCGTTTACTTGATCTGATGTTTGGTTCTCTCTTACTATCTGACAAAGTCTATTTCCGGAGAGTGTGCATTCTGGACACTCTTCCGTGAACTTCTTCCTCAACTGCTCTTCCTTTATTTGCGAGAAGCCTTAGAATTGAATTAAAGATTGTCTTTTTCAGTGGACTTCTTCTACTAGTCAATAGTTAGCTCAGTCTGTTATAGAATACTATTCATCTATTTTGCCAACGTGTTACATGAACTGTGCAACCATTCTCTAAGTTCCCTATATCGCTCTGAATATCAAAATGAATAAGAATCACAATAGCGTCTATATCATCGAGAAGTTTAAACTATGCACGCATAACAAATAATGTCCGACCGCCATCTAGCAGCCTAAACAAATGAAAGTTGATTAAGAATCTAAAAGACTGTTTAACAGAAAATAGTCATTGAAATAGCCCATAGATTTCGGATAAACTTAAATAAATTTTCAACATTTAAACTACAAGTAGATAAGAATGTGACATTTTCAGATAGAAATAAACCAATCTCTAGTAAAATAAGGATATCTGCAAATTTAAGATGTAATTTTAAGTTATGAGCTAGGTAAATACATAAACTTTGAAGAATCATCAGTTGTAGTCGACTAAAGACATACTTGAGTGATCCGAAATCCATGAATAGAGACTTTTTAAAACTATTGACAGATAACACAGTACATCGATTCTACTTGACAATCTGAAAAGATCGAGACAACGACGATTTACGATGTTGCAAAGTTTAACGATATACAATAAAAAAATAATTAAAATAAATAAAATTAACATATTGATCAACTTCATAGGTCGACCTAAGAACCTTTCTATATCAGTTCTTATATCCGAAAAGCAACAGGGACATTAAATAAATTGTATGAATATTCAAGGATTAGATAATTTTAATATGTACTTTGTCATATATTATGCACTTAATCTTAAAGTTTTATACGCTTGTAGATATTAAATAAATTAGTCATTCCTTACTACTGTCTTAAGCTTATAATCTTTCCATCTTGTAAACTTCAGTTGTAGGTCACTTTCTTTTCGGAATCTACTCTTAATTGTTTAGAACGACACTAGTCTGGAAGGTTCTTCGATTGACACCAAAAGTTTAACGATATACAATAACTACTAGTTAACAAATAAACATAAACTCTAAAATAAATGATTCAGGTATAGACTCATGAAGATGAAAAAGTTAGGTCATTCTATAATGTTGCAAGAGCAAGAAATGATACAAACTGTGACTATGACCGAATAATTGTGATTTTAATATTATCCTGGAAAAACCAAAAAAAAAGGTATATGCAGAAAATTATCAATAAGGTAAAACAAACCCAAAAGGAAAAATCCGTGCAGAATTTTTAGAAGAACAACTGTATGCCATATTTTTCAATGAAAAGTTGCAGCGCTAGCTGACCTGGATAAGTCCAGACGGCCTAAGCTCTTCGAAATCATTAATACAAGACGTAACAACGCTAAATTTACTTAACACCGGAAGTGACCATCGCTTAGTAAGAGCAGAAGTAAGTCTAAAAGTAATAAGGCAAATGATACGAAGACAAAAGCGAACAAAGGTAGTCCATACGTATATACTGAAAGAAAACAAAGAAAAGTACAAAGAATATCTAAAAGCGCAACAGAAAATATAGAACACATAAAGGAAGACTTAAATAAATTCTCAACATTTGACTACTGCAATAATAAAAACGGCAGGTGACATCGCAAATAGAACAAAAACCAATCCTAGTAAAATAACAGATATTAACTTAAGGTAAGTATTATATAGACTAGGTAAATACAAAACTAGAGAATATAGGGAAGTTATAAGAGACATACGTAGAGTGATCCGAAAAGACATAGAATAAGAGACAAATAAAAGAAATTATTGAAAATAACACAAAAATGACATTGACAATGGAAAAAGATAGACAACGAGATGTTACGCTAATTAAAAACAGCAAAAGGAAAATTAAATATAAAAAAAATAAAATTAACAATAGAATAATTTTACAAAACCCTATATAGTTCTTATATCCGAAACGAGCAAGCAAAAAAAATCCAAAAATAAATTTTAGGTCAAAGGAAGAGATTATATATGTCTTACATACATATATTATCGCGCTATAGGCCTTGTAGGCTTTTGGCTTAGTGTAATATTTTTTGTCATTCCTTTCTCTGTCTTGCTTTTTCTTTCCATCTTGTGACTTTCGGTTGTCTTAGGTCACTTTCTTCTTCTGGATCCATCTAATTCGCTTTCGAGAACTTTTTTTGGAAGACGTTCTTCAGACATCCTCGTCACGTGTCCTATCCATCTCAGTCTCTTGGCTTTTATTTCTCGATTTGTTCTTTCCCATGTGTCTTCTACTTTCTTTCCTCCGTAGATTTTTTTTAATACTTTTCTTTCCCACACTCCTAGCCTCTGCTGATTTGCTTTTGACAGTGCCCATACTTCACTCCCGTATAAAACTATTGGTCTTTTTATGGTTTTATAAATTCCTACTTTTAATATTCTTGACACTACTTTACTTTTAAGCACTTCATTTAGCGCAAACACACACTTGTTTCCAGTCATTATTTTTGTTTCTATTTCATTCGTTACTGTCGGTGTTGTTATGATAATTGTTCCTAGATAGGCAAAATTTGCTACTTCTTCAAATTTATACGTTTTGTCGCCTGTCCTTAATTCAAATCACTAATTTGTTTCAAAATCGTCGTTCCTCCATCTCATGTATTTTGTCTTCCGTTCATTTATTCTCAGACCCATTCTTTGGGCTGCTTTCTCCAAGCGCCTTACTATCTCCTCCAGTTCTGCTCTACTTCTTGTTAGCAGCGCAACGTAGTCTGCAAATGCTAAACATTGCTGTTTTTATGATATACTAAACCTTATCGATGTATGCCGCTTTCTCTAATAACCCTTTCTAGTGCGATATTAAATAGAACAGCCGAAAGTGGGTCTCCTTGTCTTAGTTCCATTTTAACTTCGAATCTCCTTGTTAAATCCCTTTCCCCCTTTACTCTGTTTTCCGTTTTCGTTAATGTCACTTTCACCAGTCTAATTATTTCTCCTGGTATGCCTGTTTCAGTCATTGTCTGCCACAGTTGATTTCGGTTAATGCTGTCACACGCTTGTTGGAAGTCTAAATAACACATGCGTGCTTAACTTATGTTCGTAACTTTCGGCTTGTATTTTTCTCAATATAAAGAGTTGGTCTATTACTGATCTTCCTTTTCGGAATCCGCTTTGGTACTCTCCCAAGGTTTGTTCTACTCTATTTACTATTCTGCTCTTGATGCATGTGGCTAAAATTTTGTAGCCAATGTTTAAAAGTGCTATTTCTCTGTAGTTGTCGCATTCGGTCTTTACTCCTTTTTAAATATGGGGCATATTATTGCTTCTGTCCAAGATTTCTGCATTTCTTCTTCCTTCCATATTTGTTCTATTAAGTTGTGTATTATTCGATGTAATTCCCCTCTTTCATATTTTATTAATTCGTCCTGTATGTTATCACCTCCTGGACTTTTATTGTTTTTTAATTCCCTTATTACAGTTATTATTTCGTCTAGTTCGGGTGGTTTCTCTTCCAAGTTATTCTCTTGATTTACATCTGATAATTCTTGATTGTTTTCTATATCAGTATTGTCTTCTGAACTTTTGTTTAGTAATTCCTCAAAATACTGGGCCCATCTTTCCATTCTACCTTAATGTGATCCTATTAGATTTTTATCCTTAGCCCTACAGAAGTTTGTCTTTGTCTGCCATCCTCCTTTAACTCTTTTTATTCCTTGATATAAATTTCTTATTTCTTTATTTCTAAAGTCCTTTTCTATTTCTTCGATCATTTCTGCTTTGTATTCCCTCTTTTTCTTCTGCATAGTCTTTTACATTCTTTCCTTAAGTCATTGTACTTCCTTATATCTTCTGCAGATTTAGAATTTAACATTCTTAGTCTTGCTTTCGTCCTTCCTGCTAACTTTCCCTCGCATTCTCCATCGTAGCATCTTTTTATCTCCTTCCTTGTTTTGTCTTGTAATTCCTTTATTGCCTCTACAATTACTTTGTTTATTAATCCCCATAGATTCTCTATATTTTGCTCTATATTGATGTTTTCTATTCCTATTGGTATTTTTTCTACATATTTGTCTCTTTCCTTTTCTTGCTAAAGGCTTGTGATTTTATTACTCTTTTTCCTGCGCTTAGATCCGCTTATGTTGATTGGAATAATTTGTTTTAATTTTATTCCAACCATAAAATGGTCGGAACCTGCATCCGGGCCTCTGTAACTTCTTATCTTTTGAATGCATCTTTCTCCTTTACTTTCTATCAACACATGATCGATTTCATTTGTATACCTATGGTCTCGTGATAACCATGTTCCCTTATGTATTTCTTTGATGTCGTAATACGTGCTTTTTATTTTCATGTTCCTTCCTCTAGCGAAATCAATTAATAATTTCCCATTTTTCAATTGTGGGTCTATATACTTCTTCCCTCCATATTTGGGCGTTTACATCCCCCAATACTAGTTTAAGATCATATTTTGGTATTTTGTTGTACTCCATTTCTAACATTTCGTAGAATTTCTCCTTATCATCTATTTGGACCGTTTCTATTGGTGCATGCACATTTACAAGTCTTAGGATGCAGATTCTATCTGATACTGGTTTAAAGTTTAAAATTGCTTGTTTAAGTTTATTGCTTATTAAAAAACCTCTACCCAACATTCTATTGTCTCCACCGCTGATCAGAAATATGCATCGTTACTTCTTTTGTGATTTGTTTAGTTTATTGCATTGCTAAGACATCCACTTTTTCTTTTCCAACTTCTTTTATTAACTTTAATAATGCGCGGGAAAATAAATAATAATAATAGAAATAATACAAAAGGCAGAAGAGGTTTGACCCTCCGTATCAAAAACTCTATTCAACGAATATTTAGGAAAGAGAGAAATTCTAGTAATACGGGACAACACCGAAGCAATCCTACACTTCAAGAAAGGCGACAACTAGATAGATAGAATAGATAGAAAACTACTCCCCACTTTGTTTACTGTTCAATCTATATAGAACCTAATAAAAATTATTACAAACAGATTAACATGAAAAGTGAAACAGCATCAATTAGCCAAACAGGCAGCGTTCTGAAGAGGGTTTAGTACTCGCAACCATCTATTAACAGTGAAAATATTAATAGAAAGAGCAAAACAACATAACCTTGACCTATATATTTTATTGATTATGAAAAGACATTCGACTGTAATGAACATTAAGCTATAAAGAACGAACTTAATAACGCTCGCGTAGGATGTTGCTAAATTACACCATTAAAAATATATGCCAGCAAGCAGCATCGATGGTATAAGTACATAAAAAACAAGAACACTTCCGATTGGAAGAGGTGTAGAACAAGGAGATACAATTTGCGAGATTAACATTAACAGAACGGAAATCATCACCGAGAACGGTAGGCCTGAAAGTCAGTCTGAACAAAACGAAGACAATGTGCTCCGAAAAATACAAAATAACAATAAGAAAATCTAGTATAAGCAACATATGGACAACATATGGACAACATAGGACAAAACAAATGAATTGCTAAGGTGAACATGTGAGAAAAAGAAAGTTTTCCTATGTAGAGTTTACAAAATTAAAAGAAATATTGCAAAACAAAAGGTTCCCCAACATCTTAGAACAAGAATATGTGTTATTTGTATCCCATCTGCCATAATCTATGGCGCGCAAACATAAACCACCATAAAACGAACAACAAGAAGATTGTGAGTGAGACCAGTAAACGTGGTTTCAACAAGTTGTAGCGACATCACATATTAATCACTAAATGTAGTAGCACCAGTTGCTTTTTGTTATTTTTGTAACAACTATATCATTGTATTTGCTATACATTATTGAACAAATTAAAAAAAAATTGCTTCATAATATATTTGATTATTTCCTATCAGTTTGAACATATCTTGATCGCTTGCCTATAAATTAAAGGTCGACGTTTAAAAATAACGAAATCATTGGATCGTAATAAAACAAAATAAAAATTAGAATAAGCAAATTTTTTATATATATATATATATATACAAATGGATCTTCACAGCTGACGCTGACTTCCTTCACTCAACCGTTTCTTCCACTCCTTCTTGTCTTCCCAATCTCCGTCTGCTAGCCCTCTTCTTTCCATGGCTTCGTCCACCTCATCTCTGAAAGATCTTCGGGGTCTTCCTCTCTTTCGTTTTCCTGGAGGACTCCACTCTGTTATTTTCTTTATCCATCGATTATTGTCCGTCCTTCTAACATGGCCGTACCATATTAATTTCTTTTCCTCGATGTAAGTCAGTGTGTCTTTTCTACATTCATTCTCCTCTCTATTTCTGTATTTCTAATTCTGTCCAGTCGTGTCACCTGGCAGCACCTTCTCCAAAATTCCATTTCTGTGGCTTTTATTTTTCCTCTATTTTTCTTATTAATTATCCAGTTTTCTGCCCCATATGTCATAATACTTCTGATAATTGTGTTATATATTCTGTGTTTTGTATTTTTGTAATGTGTGTGTTCCATAGAATGGGATGTAGTTGTCTGATACTTATTCTAGTTTGTCCTAACCTGTTCTTTATTTCTTCTTCTGTAGATGTATTTTTGATATAGTAAAGCCGAGGTATTTGAACTTATTTTTCCCTCTTATTTCTACATTGTCGTCTATTTCTAAGTTTTTACCTCTTCTTCTGTAATCGCTAAATATTCTGTCTTGTCGAAGTTTATTTCCATACCGGCCTTAGTGTACTCGTCTTTTAGTTTTCGTAGCATATAACTCAGGTCCTCTTCATCTTGGGCTATTATCACTTGATCATCTGCGTAGCTTAGTGTATAAAGATGTTCATTGCGCACTGGCATCCCCATTCCCTCACATTTCCTTTTCCAATTCTTTAAGGTATCTTCTAAGAATATCTTGAATAGGGTTGAGATGTGCAGCGTCCTTGTAGGAGCCCTTTGTTGTCTTAAAGTAATTACTGATCGTCTGCCCCACTTTCACTGCCACTTGGTTGTTTCCATAAAGTTGCTGTATTGCCCTGATTAGACTTTTGTTGATCCCTATATTACTCATCGCTTCCCACGGTTTTTTTCTGGGAACCGAGTCGTACGCTTTTCTGAGGTCTATGAAGGCCAAGTGAATGTCCCTGTTTTTCGCTCTTTTCTTAGCTATAAGTTGTTGGATAGTATATATGTTGTCTATACAGGATTTTCCGGCTGTGAATCCTGTTTGGTCTTCTCCTATTTTTCCATGAATATTGTCTTCTATTTTGTTTTTTACTATTTTTGCATAAATTCTTCCCATTAGAGAGATCACACTAATGCCTCTATAGTTGTCACATATTCTGCGATTACCTTTTTTAAATATCGACGTTATATACGCTTTTGTCCATTCATTCGTTAGTACATCCCCATTTAGTGCTTTACGAAACATATGTTGCATAATGCGTATTAATTTCGGGGTTCCATACTTTTCTTTTGAATTTGTTCTTAACGTTTTTAGTATTCGCCATGCTTCTGAACTCTTTGTTCCCCCTATGTATTGGTCAATGTTTGTGCACATGGTTTTCCACTGATCATTCTTTTCTCTTGTTACTAATCGTTTTACCTCTTTGTTCTTCTCTTTGTACTTTTGTTGATCTTCTTGCGTTTTGGTGCTTAGCCACCTATTATATTGTTCTTTCTTTTCCTGGATACTTTTTAGCGTATTTTCACCAAGGATTATCTTGTGGTTATTGTTCTTTTTTATTCTGACTCCCAGTACCTCACGAGCTGTTTCTTTTATACTAGTTTTTATATGTTCGTACATGTCTGTTATATTATCAAATATGAATTCATTTAGTTTCTGATCCAATTTTCTTTGGTAGAGTTCTCTTATTTTTTCGTCTTGCAGCTGGTCGACTTGGTAGTGCTGATCCTCTATTTTTTCCTGTGTTTGTTTGTAGGTTATTGTTGTTTTCGTATACCAAGGGAATTCCATCTTTGCGATTAATAATTTGTGGTCTGTGCCACATTCCGCCCCTCTTTTAACTCGTACATCTTTTATTTTTATTTTGGTGTTGATTCTTATTATGATGATGAAATTTTTTTATATATTTATATAAATAAAATTGTACTAAAATAAGTTAATAAAAAGGTTTAAGTATACGAAACTGTTAAAAACTGCAACTAATCTGAAAAGCTTTATGTAATAATTGAAATTAAAAAACCAAAAGGTTAAATTAATTCAAAGGTACGGAAAATTCTAGTACAAGTTACTTAATTTTTTTGAGTAATAGCACTCCTTGATTGCCTGTTTAAAGTTTAAAGTAATTAAAAAAGTTTACTTGCTTAGTGAATATCTCTGCTAACATAAACTTTATTTACATACCAACGACTTTTTCACTTTTACGGCATTTTCAACTACAACGCAGCATATAGATTAAGATTGACGTTCGTAGTTGGCGCCAAATTCCAATTAATTAATATTTAAATGCAGTACTTGTTTGATATTAAATGCAATTTCTCGCATTCAATTAAAATAAAATATTCTTAAAGTAGCAATAGTACTTCTTATACTTTATTGTATAAATTTTGGAATCATAAAATTCTACGTTCAAAGCCAAAGGTACGATAAATTAAACTGACAATAACTCTGAAGTGTACGAAACGGTTATAAAAGTCCCAATAAACGGCCCGTTTATTTCGTTTTGCATAGGAGTTTGCGACACGCAAACCTATTAATACTGCAAATAAAACGTTACACGAGAATTTGCCGCAATATATTTTCCAGAGTTGAAATAATCCAAATAAGACACAAAAGAAAATTGTAATTGGTCTTAATAATCAAATTCTTAAAATGCAGTAAATGCAATTTATTTATTTTTGCTTGAATGGTAAATTCAAACTATATTATACAGTCTTAGCTAAATCGACAGAGTTTCAAAGATGATACTTACTTAATATGTATTTTATTTATCAATATAACCTAATTACTTATATACACACAGAGACATTGTAGAAGAAACAACTTTGTCAAAAATATTTTTAAATATCATGGGACTTATTTGGTAAAGTAGTTAAATTAAATGGTAGCAAAAGCAAAACATACTTCTGTAAGATACGGAAATAATTTATGAATAAGAAATAGATAAGGTTAAAGCAAGTAAAATACGAAATTTAAACAACCAAATAGAATATAAAAACATATTAAATAAATATAATAAATATTTTCAAACTTGCTGATCAATATCAATGAGGTGGAGCAACAAAACTCAGAAATCAAAGAAGCAAGTAGCACAGTAAGCACCAGGGATGAGAAATACGTTACCAGGTACGAAATAACAAAAATTAAAATAGAAAAATCTTAAGGCTGTGATAAAGTAACGTTGGAAATAATCAAATTTGTAAGAATAAAATTCGAGTGCTATGTAACATCTTCAATCTAGCACAAAATAGTCAAAATATACTGACTGAATAGAGCACTGCAATAATTTTGTCAATATGTAAAAAAAATGCAGACAAGATCATACAAATAACAGGGATTTAACTATCCTATGCGTAACTGCCACACTATATGAAGAAATATTAGAGAACAAATTAAGAGTTACTCCAGCATATAATTTAGAAGTACAAAGTAGTTTCTGAACTGGTCTTAGCGAATACTCAGCTCATTGAGTTGCGCTTAATATTTGACTGAATTACGAGAAACTTTCTATGGAATTGTTTAAAGTATTGGCATCGACTTATTACAAAGAACTACAAGGGTCGTAAGACAAGAGTAAACCTTGAGTCCTCTACTGTTTATATGCGTAACAGATAAAACAATCAAAAAATGCCGACAAAGAATAAAGGAGGCAATCTACAATCCATAAGTGGAAAATTATGCGTATTTATAGATTTTTTTTTATTATTGAACATAACAATCTGTCAGTATTGGACATTCAGTAATTTAACACTTATATAATTACATCCTTAACATGTACATATAGCTAGCTGGAAATAGTCTAATAACAATTTCCCTAGAGTAACTGGATAGTAGTTTGACGTACATATACATATACACACGCACACATTAGTTACGCAAAGCGGTATGGCAGCTGCGATAGCTTAAACATCTTCAGTATATGCTCTACTAGCGTGTTTGGATGGGCGGCGAGCCGGTCCTGGTAACGGGTACTGAATCTTCGTATTTCTTCATCTATTGTGGGAATGTCAAGGTCACGGCGTATGACCTCGTTTGGTATATACCATGGAGAATTGACTATTGAACGTAGTACTTTGGATTGGAATCTTCTCAAAATGTCTATGTTGGAGTTCCTGTCCGTTCCCCACAACTGTATTCTATATGAGCAAACGGGTTTAAGTATGGCTTTATACAATAGTATTTTGTTTTTCAAGGATAATTGGGATTTGCATCCAATAAGACAATACATTTTGCTGAACAAAGTTCCCAATTGTTTACGTTTTGTCCATATATGCTTTTTCCAAGTAAGGCGTCTATCTAAATGGATTCCTAAGTATTTGACGCTTTCTGCTACAAGAATTTCTTGATTATTAAGCCAGACAGGGGGACAGGTGTCTCTTCTTATAATGAAGGTAACATGAATAGATTTCATCTCATTGATTTTGATACGCCATTTCGTAAACCATAGCTGTAATGTGTTCAGGTGGCTTCGAAGAATACGCGATGCTATTTGTGGGTCAGAGTGAGAAGCTAGAACAGCGGTATCGTCCGCAAATATAGCTGTCAGTGTATCTCTTGTTGGCAGATCTGCAGTAAATAGTAGGTACAATAGAGGACCTAACACGCTTCCTTGGGGGACGCCAGCACTTATAGAAAATAAATTGGTGTAGGATTCGCCATATTTGACCATAAAGTGTCTGTCGGCAAGGTAAGATTTGATAATTTCAAAGACGTCTGAAGGCAATGCACGCTTGATTTTATGCAATAAACTGATATGCCAAACTTTATCAAATGCTTGCGAAACATCAACAAACACGGCTGGGCATATATTTCTTGTCTTCAAAACCGCCAAGAATTTTATCTATAACCCTGTGAATTTGCTCAATTGTGGCATGGTGTTGTCTAAATCCACATTGATGGTTAGGAATTAATTTGTTGGTTAAGAGTAACAGTGTTATTCTTTTCAACAGCAATTTTTCAAAGATCTTAGACATCATTGGAAGCAAATCCTGAAGCTATTAAGCTGGAAAATCCTGCCATAGCTAACACCTTCTAAATTGTGGTACCTGACGACTATACCTACTACCCGTACCGAGAAGACCACGAGTCGGATATACTCGATATTGTTCTCCAGAAAAACTTTAATAAACCTGTCTTTCAAAGTGTCATACTCGGATAAAACTATGATTATCTTCCACTACTGGTGTCATTTACCAATACATTAACCATTAAACAACCTATCCCAAAATTAATTTACGGCAAAATGGATTGGAACGTCTTTGAAGGCCAGTTCAATAGCAAACTCCACTGCCCAACAAGACTTCAAAAGACATCGATGCGGCTGTGGATCACATTACATCAACAATTGAAGAAAGTGTTAAATTAGCTTGTTCTACCCCTAAACTAACCATCCGACTACAATTATCCTCCCAGATATACCATTGATTTAATTAAAAAGAAAAGCCAACTTCAGCGGCAATGACAAAGAAACAGGAATTCCCAACTTGAAACAAGATTAAACAACCTAACACATCAAATCAAAAGAGAACTTGACAACTAACGAATCAATTCATACTGAAAACACATAGCGGACTTCAGTCTATAAGATTGGGGATTGGAAAACAACTAGAAAAATTATAAATCAAAAAGAAGAATTTTCTACGCTATCATCCGAAACTGATAATGCTCTTTACACTTCAGACGCAGATAAAGCAGCTGCCTTTGCTGATTATCTTGAAAACACATTTACTCCTGCAATCACTTGCACACCCACTCACCGCACACAAATCATAAACGTTATTGAACGAAGAGTGCCAGTCCCAGAAGGTATTCAACCTACTTCGCCTAATGAACTCAAAGACATCATAGAAAAACTTTCCGAAAGGAAATCCCCTGGCCACGACTTGATCACCAGTACAATTCTTAAACACCTCACACTGATGGCTATAGCTATATTTTTTCCACAGTCTTAAAAACTTGCACATATTCTAATGTTCAGACAACCAGGAAAAAACAAAATAAGCAGTTACAGACCTATAAGTCTGTTGACGTCACTTTCAAAAATCCTTGAAAAAATTGTTTATAATCGCACATTGAGAATCTCGACATATTACCAAAATTTAAATTTGGCCCCAGAAAACGCCATTCAACAAGTCATCAATTACAAAAGAACTTGGATTTCAAAATAAACTACACTGCAGCAATTTTTCTCAATGTAGCACAGGCATTTGAGAAGGTGTGGGTTGAAGGTTTTAAAAAAATTCTAGTTATTGATATGCCTACATATCTAAAGGCACACATTTTCTCTTTTCTAGGCAATAGAACATTTGCAGTTAAAGTTAACATAGTACTGTCTGAAACCAAAATGTGTCTTGCTGGAGTCCCACAAGGCAGCATTCTGAGCCCAGTCTTTTTTAATATATATGTACTTCTGACATGCCTGAGCTTAATTCAACAATAGCTACCTTTGCGGATGACACAGCTGTGTTTACCCAAGCTGACAATTTTAACGAAGCAATTATACAGCTATAGAAAGCAATTAACAAGCTATGCTCTTGGTTCAAACTCTGGAACATCACCATAAACCTCGGCAAATGCTAAGCGAAAATCTTTACCTTGCGAAGACTCAACAATCCTTCTTGCTTATACATTGACAATAATGTAATACCCTGGAATCCAGATGATAGTGCAATTCAATACCTAGGGGTATGTCTCGGTACCCGTCTTAGCTGGAAATACCACATTAACCAGAAACTTACTCAAGGATATACTAGTATAAGGCAATTATACCCACTCATCAACAGCAAACCTAGCCTCAAAATTAAATGCGCAGTTTTACTGTATAAAATCTTACTATGATCACTAACATTATATGCATTACCAGTGTGGTGCAACACGTCAAAAACAAACATAATAAAAATCCAAAGCTTTCAAAATGAGGTGTTAAGAATCGCCGTGAAGGCACCGTGGTACATACGTAACGCTCAGCTGCATGAAGAGTTAGGCATCCTACCCGTCGATCAGTTTATTAAAAATATATGCGGAAAAGTTTATCTTAAACTGAAGTGTTCATTAGGAACTCGTTAAAACGAACATTCATACCAGGCTTTAACGCAAATTACCCCAGGATATTGTACTAACAAATTCAATTGTCGATACCAACATTTAACCTCATTTTGATCATTATTTTGTCACTCAAATTATGGTCTAATCTTATTGTATTTTGTTTATGTTATCTATGCTTTGTATAACAAAAATATTTGTTGATCTGGCAATAAATGAAAAATAAAAAAAATATATGCGATTAATTTGTTAAAAAATCACATATGAACTTGTCGATCTGATTACAATTGACGCTAAAAAAAATTTAATTGTCAAATTCTACGCCTTTCATGGAACACCCTTTATAAGAAGTAACACACGTTAACTAATTAAATATTTATAAGGTAAACTACCAGAGCAAAACAATCAATAAGCTGTAAATATAGTCGCAAGATAGACTTGATCTGGAATTTAACGTTGCCAAAGCTAACGAACATTATTGTTCGAAGGATTTATGCCTCAACAGAGCAAGATAAAATGCGGAGATGGTACGCGCCACAGCAATAAAGCCTACTAACTAAATAAAAACCAGCCATAAATTATACAAATATATTGCAAGCTCGTGGATTCTTTGAACTAGGAGGTATTTTTATTATCGAACATAAACGTCCTGGAACATCCTCTGCCTTCTACTCCACAAAAAGTAATGAACCGATAAATTCCGTGTATGCCTACATAAAACCGCTGCGCCGGACTCGTAATCTGAATCTGGTGCATTCCAGGGCCGCATATCACGGTTCGAGGGCCTCCGAGGGAGCCCTGCGATCCAATTTCAGGCCGGCGTCGCTGCCTCCGCGGCGCGTGACGCGTTCGCGCCACCTGAAGCAATTTGTCGGTTCTGTTGCATGCCGCGGCGGCGAATATGCATCTCGTGACTGCAGTCGTCATTAAATGTTTCCGCGCGCGGCTCGCTGAAAACGAGTCGGGCGAGAAGGCTGCGGCCGTTTCCGGGCGGCGCTTTTTATGAACAATTAAAGCCCAATTGCCTGAGCACGCGGCCCGCTGCAAATTGAAATCTCACATCGTAATTCAATAATGAGCAATCAGGGCTCCGCATGCAAAGCGCAGCTTCGCTCTGTAATGGGCAGTTATTGAATCCCGGCCGGGCCGTGATGGCCAATAACGCGGGCAGCTCATGAAAGAATCCGCGGCAGGACACATAAATACTGGGCGCCTTTATTTATTGACGCTGAAGACGCCTATTGGGCGCTCGCAGCCGATGGGTCGCCATTTATCGCCTTGATTGGGATTCGCGCCCATATCACGCGCCCTATTACGAACCAAAAATTGCCAACGACCGGATTCTTCGGACGCCAGCGCAAATCCCCATTTGTCAAAGAAGGCAAACTCTCTGAATTATTTGGTAAGGGACGTGCATCGGATTTTCAGCAGCGAGGGATTGCCGCCGGCTACTTTTCTCAGTATCCTTTCTACGCATATTTCTATAGAGCTTTTTTGGTGACTACTTTTACTCTTAGCTCCTTACTTTGCAGTAAAACGAACCAAAAATTAATAAGAAATAAAGAAAAGACGATTCTATTTCTAAAGTAGAAAGAAGAGTATGTGAAGATATAATATAATATAAACATTTTTACAGGTTTCACACGCATGTCGTAAAACGTAGTGAATTTTATCCAAAGAACCATACACCAACAGAATATCATAAGGGCGGCTAGTAACCCACTGAAAATAAAACAGAAGGCACATTTAAATAAAATTTAGTTTTTATGCGCGATATTTTAATAAAAACTAATGCTCTTTGTTCGCTAATTAAGTCGTATAGAAGAGTGCTTTGAAGAGTCTTATTTCCTTCATAACTTTTTTTTATTTGTAAGTGCAAAGACTTATTTTATTACAATCTGATCTTAATAGATCAATGAGTAATTCAATTCTAACTTAAAATAACTAAAAAGAAACTTAAAACTAAGGTCTTACTCATCAGTGTCCTTAGAGTTCTGATAATACTAAGTAGGTATATTATCCCTAACGTACGCACTTAGACACACACTATGCTCTGCTTTGGAGAAATCACTGAACTAACTCAAAGGGCTTGGTCCTCTTGAGTCTTCGCACTAGCTGTGAATTATCGAGGAACTGGATGGTCTCTATGTTCACATGTTGAAGAAACCGTTGTTTGTGACTTGCTCTACAGTCTTCACCTCGAGGTCCCGATGGATATCCCTGTTGCGGCAATACCAGGGTGCATCTACAATGTTCCTTAATACTTTGTTTTGAAATCTATGAATGATAAGAATATTACTCTTGCTGGCACAACCCCAGAGTTGGATGCCATATGCCCACACGGGCCCTAATATTTGCTTATATAGTAATAACTTATTATGTGTGGACAAATTGGAGTTTCGTCCTATTAACCAATACATTTGTTATACCTTAAA
Source organism: Sinelater perroti (assembly GCA_036346155.1). NCBI lineage: Eukaryota > Metazoa > Arthropoda > Insecta > Coleoptera > Elateridae > Sinelater > Sinelater perroti. Next base: position 4,557,228 of record JARFIY010000341.1, read on the forward strand.
CCGAGTTCTTCTCTTTTCTTTTTAATGTGGGCCTTCCAGCGTAACCTCGCATCGAGTGTCATACCCAGGTATTTAGCCGTATTAGCGTATGGGATCTGGGTTTCATTAATTCTAACGGGTATGTGTTGTTTCCGTTTATTGGTGAAATTGATATGCGCAGATTTACTTTCATTCAACTTTATCCGCCACCTACTAGTCCAGGCGTTGATCTTGTTAATAGACGTTTGGAGCTTCCTCGTGGCTTCTTCGTGATCACTTCCAACTGCAAGAATTGCGGTATCATCGGCAAAGGTGGCGATAGTTTCGTGTTCGAGTTCAGGAATATCACTGGTATAAAGTAAGTATAGTACTGGACCTAGTACACTACCTTGTGGTACTCCTGCATTAATTTCTTTCAATTCAGAATAGGTGTCTCCTTGTCTTCTTCTGAAGTACCTTTCTGACAAGTAAGATTTTAAAATTTGCGAATATTGCCGAGGTAACAATATATCTAACTTGTGGAACAAGCCCTTGTGCCATACTTTGTCAAAAGCCTGTGCCACATCTAAGAAGACAGTAGCGCAGACTTTCTTTTCTTCAAGTGATTTTTCAATTATATCTGTGATCCTGTGCACTTGGTCTATGGTTGAATGTCTTTCTCTAAAACCAAATTGGTGATGAGGAATTAGAGCCTTCTCTTCGATTATCGGTTTCAGCCTTTTAAGGAGTAATTTTTCATACAATTTTGATATAACAGGCAAAAGTGAGATAGGCCTGTATGAAGAAACTTCTTGTGGCGGTTTTGCTGGCTTAGGGATCATTATGACCTCTGCTACTTTCCACAACTTAGGAACATACCTAAGTCTGAATGAGGCGTTGATGAGATTGGTCAATTTTACTGTGGCTTTTCTTGGGAGTTGCTTCAAAATTTCACCTGTAAGATAAGCCAGGAGCTTTTTCTGATTAATGTTCTTGATTTCTTTAGAGATTTCTTTAGAGATGTCTTGTATCTTCCTGTATTGGTTCTGTCCAGTCTTGTGAATCGTCTCCTTCATTTGGTTGGAAAGTCATTTCTAGGTGCTCTGCAAATCTACAAGCTTTTTCCTGATTACTACGTGCCCAGGTACCATCTGCATTTTTGATCGGTGGATTTTGTAAAATAGGCCGTTTTAGATTTTTTGTGGCTTTCCAAAGGGAATAGTCCGTTTTGCTATCGTTGCTCAATTCACTTAAAAAGTTGCTCATAGACTCATTTTTAATTCGTAGGATCTCCCTTTAGCTGTTGAGTGGCATTATTGAGGGCAGTTTTATCAGTAGGTGCTCTGGTTTGATGCCATCTTTTTCTTAGTTTTCTCTTTTTTGTAACTAGGTCCATAATCTCTTTCGGATAATTATTTCCCTTTACCTTTCGTTTAATTTCTGGAGTATTATCCCAGACTGCTTGCTGAATGTTCCTAATAAGCAGTTCGATTTCTTCATCAAGTTGTTTTCATTCTTAAGTGGAGCTGACAGATTAATGGAATTTTCAAGTTGTATTCTAAAGCTATTCCAATTTGTCAGTTTGTTTACAAGCCTCGGCGGGTTTCTTTATTAATTATCTTGTCACTTAGTGTGAGTAGTATGGGAGAATGGTCAGAATTCATATCCCATGCTTCCTCGACATATAAGTAATTGGGGGATATATTCCTTACTATAAAGAAGTCTATTAGATCAGGAATCTTACTGCTATCGGTTGGCCAATAGGTAGGCTTCCCAGTTGACATTGTATCACAGTTAGGCTGGTTGCATGCTGATAGAAGTTCTCTACCTTTGGTAGTCGTTAGCCTCGATCCCCAATGGGTGTGATTCGCATTGAAATCACCTCCAATAATGAATCTACATCCCTGGGTTTCGAGGAAGTCTAAGTATTGATTTTTCTTAATCGCGTATCTAGGTGGGCAATATAATGATGTGATAACAACTTCGTAGGTTTTTGTTTTAACTTTAACAGCTGTAGCTTGAATTTCCTCTGTTTGATATTGAATTTTTAGATAATGTGTACTGGATTCTCTTATTATTATTGCACTACCGCCTCTAGCGGTGTTTTTTGGATGGATAGTGTGATATACCCTGTATCCCTTGAATTTTATATGCGATTCCTTGGTAAAATGGGTTTCAGCAATAAGACACACATCGATCTTTTCTATGTCCAGGACTGCTTGTAACTCATGATGATGTTGAAGTAGTCCATTGGCGTTCCATTGCATTATTCTGATATTATTATTAGCCATTTTTTGATTTAGGTATCGCTCCTTGAGCGCGATATTCCAGCTTTGAGATACGATGGTCCATTTTACTTAATTTTTCCAAGATCAATTGGAGCGTGTGTTCAACTGACGAGTTTTGTTGACTTGGTGTTTTCTCAATCTGTTTCTGCGGCTTTTCAGATGCCACCTGGCTATAAGTCCTTGGTTTAGGAGCATTATCTTGTTTTGATGGAATGGGGTTTATTTTCTGTTGGTCGAATCTGTTTGGCTGTTTGGGTAGACTCGGTTTCTTCATTTGTTTATTCTTTAACATCTGCATTTCTTTTGCTACCATGCATCCACGGTAGTTAGCTGGATGTGCTTCCCACAATGTACACATTTTGGAGGAGTTTCCTTTGTTTCTTACACTCTGCAGTAAAGTGTTTACCCGTGCATTTTACGCATCTGGGTTCTTTAGCGCAGTATTTCTGTGTGTGCCCATATGCTTGACACCGCTTACATTGTGGCACTAATTTATTTTTTTAATGGGTTGAATTTCTACTCGAATGCCCATGATATCTTTTATTTCGAAAATTTTGTTAGTGTCTTCATCATGTCTAAACGACAACATGAACATGTTTAGAGGATGTTTTGTTTTGTATTGTAATTTTTTTGTTGCTTCAAGTATTTTATATCCTCTTTTTCGTAGTTCGCTAACTATCTCTTCCGAATTACATGAGTGATGAAGCCTAGTAGCCATCACCTTAATAGGTCTATTTTGTTTATTTTCAAAAGAGTGCCACGAGTACTCATTGTCAAGCAGAGCTTTCGTGAGAGCTTGATAGCTTTCCCCATCTGAGACGTTAATTTTAATGTTTTGGTTATTTATTATCTTAATTTGAAAACCACGAATCGAGTTACTTATGAGTTTATGGATGTCATTAAAGTTATTAATTCCGTCCACAATTATAGGCGGTGGTTGTGGATCTTTCTTTGGTTGTATTGTTTTGTTTTCTAAGACCTTTTGCCTGTCTTGTGGGGGGGTAAGCGATGTATTCATTTTTCTCTTTTTATTCTTTACTCTTACCCACTCGGTCTCTTTTGCTAGCTCTTCCTCATCCGTGAAGTACTCCGTTAGTTCTTCCTCCTTCTGTAATGTTGGAGGATTTTGGGTTGAACTATTTTCTAACATTGCAAATTTAACATGTAAATCCGCATTAACCTTCTGTAAATTTTCTAATTGCGTTTGAAGAGCATTTAATCTATTAATAATACTGGCTTTCTCATTCTCCGATTTTTGCCAAGCAGCAAAAAGCACTTGTTCATTTTGTGACCTTGCACTATTTTCCTGGAAAAGTGCATTATTTTGTTGAATTAATATCGCCTCATTCGGCGACTGTGCTGGCGGTGTTTGATAAAACATATGTACTACGCGATAGCTGAACGACCGTGACACGGCCGCCGGATATCACTCGCGTTGAATGATACTCGATTAACACTTATTTATAGGCGACACTTGCGACACGATGTTTACAGTTTGAAAGTCAAACGAATACTTTCATAATAACTGTACGACAAAAATAACGGTCATTATTTGGTAAGGAGGTACCCCAACATTATTAATGTTAATTTGTTTCAATTTTTGTATCACCCTTTTTTGTTTAGTATACAATTTATCGACACCTTGTGTTGCTGATCAGTAAATTTGTTATCTTTGCCAAAAGGACTGAAAGTGTCATATAAAACACTTGCAAAATTTATGCGAAAATGGGGGCATTCGTTAAGAAGTAACCTGCCCGAGAGAGGAATAACTCCCAACGAAGAAGGCTAAAGCGATATTGCGTCTCTTTGAGGACAAGCCAGGCCTTTCGCTGGGCTGTGCCTAAATAAATTTAGGCTTCTCTAAATACAACTCGAAACTGTCTGCGTGAAAAAATTCTTTTAAATAATTTTTGAAGAAACTTGCGTTATCAGAAAATCATGTGAAAATACGACTGAAGTGGGCAAAAAAATTTGGATCGCGAATGTGTCAAGGTTATCTTTACGGAAGGGTCTTCTTTCTGGACACAGCCTTCTTTATGGAAAGCGTGGTCAGTGAGGAGTAATAGGATTCTTCAGTGCACACTAAAACACCTTTTAAAATTGCACGTTCAGGGATGCTCCTGTAAACACGGGTTGCCTCTTTCTGTTTGCAGATACCTAAAATGCTGACAAGTTTTTGGTTCTTACAGATGCTACAAGAAGCCAAGGACTTCATCGTACAACAAAATTACGTCACTACAATGGAATGGCCGGCAATGTCCCCAGATGTTAGGCCCAATGGAAATATGTGGTCGTACATAAAAATGAAGCTCAAACTCAAGCAAATATACACTGTAAAGCAGCTGTAATTTCAAATAAAAAAGATGTGGCAATCTTTGACAAATGATTATGCAGACAATCTCAAAAGCATAAAAATGGTGTAAAGCTGTAATCAGTAATGGAGGTAATTGGATCATATATTAGGTAATCGGCAATAGCTCCTAATGCGTACTTAAAAAGAAGAAAAAGCATTTAAATATTTATTTTTTTAAGATTATTTTATCATTATATAGATTGTCTATCAGATACATCTTTAAATATAATTTATCTATTTTCTCTACGCTTAGAATGTCTCTTGTTAAGGATTTTAATTATATTTTTATAAATCACATGTATACGTTGATCATGACTTGAGTTTCGGAAGCGCGCGGACGTGGTTTTACGCTCGGCAGAAGTCAAGCGCCTGTGTGTAGACTTGAATACAGCGGACGTGTATCTACCTGTCGCAGCGACCAAAAGACTGGGAGGTCGCTCCTCGCCTGATAAGTGTAATCTTCACGTTCGTACAATTGAGCTTTTATTAGTTAAGTGCATTGTACCAAATAATAAAAATGTTCCCAACAGGGAATAAAGCCTTGGCTTTATAAACAATGCTCAACAGTCAACACCACCACCAAATTTAAGCAATACCAGTCAAGGAACTCAAGAGTGCCACAAGCAACAAATAACCCAATGTCAATAAATACTACATACTTTTCATCAAATCGGGAACAATTCTAAATTAAAATGCAAGTGCACCTTTCCCTTCACCTACAGCAGCCGCAACAGTTACAGCAACAAGCACAACAATGTCCAACGCAACAACTTAGCAATTATCTTCGGCTTAAAAGAATGTTATCAATCAGTGACGAGGAAATTGAAACCCCAACCAATGAAAATCCATGGCAAGTAGTGAAAAGGGTTAAAAGAAGAAAAAACTTGTCCAATAAGCAACCTGTGGCGGTATTGAATAATAAATGCGACATACTGGTACTCACAAATCTAAACAATGCCCAAGCGAATCCCCCAAAGCCTTTCCCTACTTTTATTTATGGTGTGGCTAATATACTAATAAAACTGTCAAAAATTTCAGTTCATTTTAAATGTGTCCGTTATTGGCAGGTTTAAAAATGTGCGGGTATTTCAGTAGTCAGGTACACACTAACCACTTTTTGAGCACTCATTTGTTGGTGCTGCGGATAAGTGTCTGTGATTAGAAGTGGAGATTTAATTTGTATCTTACTATTAATGATATAAATTTTGGTTTATTTATTTAAGGCAAAGAAGTAGATATAAAATGTTGTTATAAACGCCACATTGTAAACCTGGATTCGGTGCACATCTTTCTGCTTTTCAGGGACGGTTCATGATTATTTATTAGTATATGTATTCGCTGATTGTATAATAGCTAACAACACTGTTAAAATTAATTGTAATAGCCTATAAAAACTGGTTAAATGTATGCTAGAACACAATATTATTCACCATAGATCAACCCAAGATAGAGCGAGCTTATAGAATCTTGGCAAAATGCTTTATATAATAGACATCCAAGACATTAAGAATGAAATTACAAAACTAGGTCATAATGTGAGAAATATCAATACCAAGCAAAGGAAAACCAAAGCGCCATTAAATGTTCTTTGTTGATCTTAAGTCAGCGAATAACAACAAATACTACAAAATACGCTACTTCTTAAATAGTGCTGTTACATGGCCTATTCACAAATATGTTGCAACCGAACATTTGTGTGACTAAAATGTGAGGGTACTTACAGCACTATAACCTGCAAGAAAAGCAAAAACACTCCATCTACGTGCACTTTATGCGGAGTTCTCATCCAGAAAACTATAAAGGATATGAATACTGGTAACCATCCACTAACACCAGTAAACTTAAACTTTTTACCTACATCTTCTAATCTAACACGCCCAAAAAAATAACTATGCTACTACACTCGACAATAATATAAATACTACCCCGCAAGTGCAGAATAACGATACTATTGCAAACATCAATTCAATAATTGGTAAATTCCCAGAAAAATCAAATGTATGCTCCAACAACTTTTCTAGGCAAATAGGGAAGAATAGCTCTATGAAAATGTAATGATGTAACACAATACCAGAAGAAATAAAAATCTTTCTTTATTAGCACCTAATAGATATTTCTAATTAGTGAAACGCACCTTACAGATAAATCATAACTTAAGATACCTAACTACAAATTTTACCTCATTAATCATCCTGACAACACAGCTCATGCTGGAAATGCAATATTAATGAAGAAGACAATTGAAAAGTCTGGATAATTTGGTTATGCAGAGGACTACCTACAAGCCACATCAATTAAGGTTCCAGCACTAATATACAACACAAAAATCTCAGCAGTACATTGTTTACCCCCGACATAATCTAAAAAAAATTTGTAGACTTCTTCTCAACTTTTGGTTCCAAATTGATATCCGCAGTTTATTGTAATTCAAAGAACATTTTCTAGAAAATATGTATTACTGTTAGAAAGGCCAGAGAAATGCCTAAAGCACTACAAGATAAAAGTTATTCATTCTTATCCACGGGCACCTCAACCTACTGGTCGACAGACCATAACAAAATACCAAATTGCTAGACCTTTTTATGAAAAATAGCGTTGCACGCTCTCATATGGGTATAGAATCGAACTACAACCTGTCTTGGGATCACAGGCCTGTAATTGCAACAATTGCTGCAACAGTAGTATATGCTAAAAGAATACCCAGACTAAAGAACTCAAAAACTGATTGAAAAACTTACAAAACCAAAATGAATGAAAATAAGGACCTAAAAGTATCACTAAAGGATCCGGAAGAGCTAGAAGAAGCTACAAACAAGCTAATTTTACTCCTAAAAGAACAGCAAGCCATGCTATACCAAAATTGAAATTCCAAGAAAGCTTTTTCAACATTAAAATAAAAATTGATCACTGAAAAGAAAACCCAGAGCAAGATGCAATTAAGCAACAAACTTTAAACTAAAATAGAAGAAACACAAGACAAACCATTCCAAGATTATGTTACTAATCTTAACCGTTATGACAATTTAATATACAAACCAATAAAAGCTTTCTCAGAACTAATCCACGCTAACAATTGAATATACAAAGATGCCCCCATGTCTGGAAATTGGGTTAGAAGTAACAACGACAAGACCGATATGTTTGCACAACAGCTTCAAGATACTGTACTAACACAAGAAATTGTTACAGAGTCACAGAGTCTTGTGAAAACTCTTGATCTCGTAAAACTAATTGCTCCCAAAGAAATTAAAAAAGAAACCACTCATCTAAATACCACACAACCACCTAGATCTAACCAAATTACGTTGAAAATGTTTAAAGAACTTCCTAAGAAGAGTATTGCATTTTAATATATATATTCAATAGAATTCTTCGTCTCCATTATTGGCCTCTTCAGCTAAAGATTGTTGAAGTAATTCTAATAGATAAATCTAGTCAAATCTACACCAATCTATTCATACAGACCTATAAGTCTTTTAGCTACTATTTTTAAGTTTCTAAAAAAACTTCTACTTAACCGAATCAATCCCCTTCTAGATGTTATTCCTGACGATCAGTTTGGATTTTGATAATCCCGTTCAACAGTTCAACGCACCATCACGTCGTACAGACAATAAACAAATCCATACAGGCCAGTCGTTCGATAAGATGGTCTGAACTGTACAAATTAAGTAAACCCTTCCATCCTATTTTCCACTCCTTAAATTTTACTTGAGTCTTCGATTTCGAACTAAAGTAAATCCAGGTTGGAGTACTGGAGGGCAGTATGTTGGGACCTTTTCTTTATCTACTATATACATCCGCTATAGCTACTACACCCAATACTACAATCAAAACTTTTACAGATAATACAATAATCCTTTCAAGCTCTGTAGATCCAATAATAGCATCTTTATATGCGCAAAGCACCTAAATCTTATACAAGATTGGATAAACAAATTAATAAAGAAAGTCAACTCAGTTAACATTTAGACTGAAACAGTCCACTGTCCACCAGTTACCATCATCAGCACGCTACTTAGAATTACACTTCGACAAAAACCTTCCTTGAAAGAATCATATCTTAAAGGAAAAAAATTGATTTACCGCTCAAGGATCTAAACTGGCTGATTGGAAAAAATTTCGTTTGCCCTTAGAAAATGAAATATCGGTTTGTCAGAAAGTAATTAGACATATAAATCAACACACAATTATCCAACGCTCCCAATCCACGATTCTTTGAGCGATGACTGACGCATCCTGGTACATAACCAACAAAACGTTACACGACGATCTCCTTATGTCCTTAGTTTAAAATGTTAATCCAATCATACAACCACTTCTCCACGACTCCAGAAGACGTTGCCAATTGTCCTGAAATGAGAAGTAGGTGAACTCCTCGCCGGAAAAGTTTCCATCCCGCCATTAACGACTGTTTAATATCATGATCTTATGTTATCATGTTAGCCTACAGAATGTTAATTCTGATTGCTAATAAACAAATTAATTAAAGAAATATATGTACGTCAACGTCGAATAATTTTTTTGCTTGTTTAACCCAGCGTTCTCAAATGGGAACAACTAGAAATTTTTATATATTTGAAACGGATTGATAGAACTTACAAAAGTTAAAACACCAATAAAATTTTATAAACTGTTATATAATAATAGCTTAAAAAACATTTGAGAAAACGAATTACAGAAAAATAGTTACGATTTTGAAATGACTATTGATTGGAGTATGTTATTTCAACAGTATTCTGAAGACATAATTTTTAAAATTCGTGTTTTGAGTAAACACTTTAATAATAGTGTTTTCAAATTCCTAGTAATTTTCAACAAAAATTTCAGTTGATAAATAAATGACGCGATATTGCGGTCACCGTTTTATAAAAAAATTTATACGAAGAAAGCCAATAAGGTTTGGCTTAAAGCAATGAACGATGACTAGTGCAGTAATTTTGTTATAAAATGAATGTTTATGAAGGTAAACTGATGAAATAAAAATGAATAAATTTGGCAATTTGACAAAAATAGGAGAAAATGTTGTTTTCAATATGGTGAACGTATTTGCAAAGCCTCAGTATTATGAGGTATATATTGAATTTACTTACTAAGGAATTAGCTGTACCAGAACAGCTTGGTATGATATTTTTTTTTAACTGCTGAAATATAAACTCCGATCTAGAAAAGAAAAAGGAATCGAGATTCCTACGATTATCGTTTTGACCATAATAATAAAATGTTGTCAGTTGTCTAAAGAAATAATTATATAGTAAAAGGGATGTTTAATCACGAGAAAATTGATCGGTTGATTTCAATAATACGCTATTGCAGGAATAAAAAGGTACGTATATATTCTTCAATCTACGTTCATTACTAAATTACAATAAATATATGGGAGGAGCGGATAAAGTAGATTGGCATGTTGTGGTATATAAGGCATTTCTTATATATTTATGCTAGCGGGCAGACACTTTCTTGTGATGCCGGCAGACACAGCCTTACTTCAAGAAAGCGACCCTGCCTACTCGGTCTTTAATTCACACTGAAGAAGAGCCGTATCCTAAGCCAAATGGTTCTATCCCCATAACCCATCCTTTTTGTTCACATGCACCAACACTTGGTCAGTGTGGTGCTTGATGGTTGAAAACTCCTCAAAATAAAGAAAATCAGAAAGTAACGGATCTTAGTCCGCAGCAGACTCACATTCCCTGATTACGACGATGATAGGAGAAGGGAAGGCAAAGAGTGCTAAGAATGTCTGCATTGGACCTGGTCGTCATAAACAATTAAACAATTTAAAGAAACAGACTACATACATAGGGACCTATAACTTGAGAACATTATCCACAGAAGAGAAATTAGAAAAGTTACAAAACAAAATAGAGAATATAAAATGGGACATAATAGCTCTGAGTAAAATCAGACGTACTGGAAAACATCTTATAAATTTAAATTTAAAACACACTATACAGTAAGGGACAAGATAAAATAAAATTAATGGGTTAAATTAATGGTACAGAATATGGTTGAAAAATCTAAGCCTACGAAGCATATCCGACAGAATTGCGTTTATAACAATTTTAATAAAAAAGAGAAACTCAAAGTTATACAGATAAGTTATTCAAGACAACGTAGAAAGTTTTTACGAAGAACTAACAGAATGTTTCCAACAGAATCAAACCAGTTATTCGCTAATAATTGAAGACTTTAATGCGAAGGTAGGCAACAAGCAGCAAGAAACTGATAACAGTACGGGCCCACATAGAATAGACCACAGATATAATAAAGGAGGTGTGTTAGTAAATTTTGCTGTTAAGCAATTTTTACATAATGAACACGTTTTATCAAAAAAAAAAAACAACAACTCAAACGAACATGACGAAGCCCCGTAAAAATGGAATAGACTTTATAATTTCCGCCTAAAAAAATATAATGCGGTCCTAAGCAAATGAACAGTTGGTAGTGACTACAGAATAATTCAAGCAAAAGTATACATTAATCTCCAATCACTTAAAGCTAAAAATTCAAAAATAGAAAGAAAATAGACACTAACAAATTGACGGTAAATAAATTAGTCTTCCAGGAAGAACTAACAAGAGGCTAACACTAGATAAAACAGATGATGTACAAGATATAAATAAACTTAACGAGAATACACCGTCGATAATAGTAAAAGCAGCACAAAAAGCAGCCTCCAGAGTACAAAACAAAAACACAAAAATTAGCCAAAATATTATAAACAAAAAGGGTTACCTCTTGCCGGAATGCATTAATAAGCAAATCCGTATCAGAATGATAACAACTTAAGGCACCTGTAAATAGTTTGGCAATTTTTTGAACCCAACTTTAATGGATTAGAAAAAATTTGATTCTAACAGCATGGGGCACAGTCCACCTGTTCTACTTGTGCTGCATGAGATGTTTTCTGAACGCCTAATTTCTTAACATAATAACCTCACTCTATCACCATGCTCATTCTATCTCACTTGGTGTAGTTTTTTCCTATAGAGATATTTCAAGACAGGTTTGCAAACATCGCTTTGCAACATTTCAAAACTTAAAAATGCAATATACCCAGCAATCTGAAGCATTTCTCAACACATGTTGGGAAGAGCGGTAAGATAACTTCAGAATATAACTACAAGAGTCCATTGGAATTAAAAGAAGTTACTTGGCCGACATTTCTTTAACACACATTGAAATAAAAAATAAATTCCTGTAGCTTTACCTATAAAAATAAATACATACTTCTGCCCAATAAAACTATTTATCCTCATACTAAAGGGTAACTGAGTTCCTCGAAGTGGGTCTTTTAATTGGAACAGAAAAAGTGGCAGGCGACATATCTAGAAAATACGGTGGTTGTGCGATAATATTTGTTGAATATTTGGAAAAAACTCAATAATGATTAGTGAATTTTGCTGACAAAAATTTTAGGACCAAAACATCACTTGAAATTGCTCTTATTAAACCTATTGCTCTCGTGATGGGTTGCTAGACCTCCATCGGGTGCCTCCCCAGGTGGTGGACAGGGAAAAGCCTGCCAGATATGGCGGCTACCTAGGATATCAAATACTAGAGCGAACCAAAACTAGCCTGGTAGTTGGCAGCTGCACTATCAGTATCAACTATTAAGTGAAGGTCGTGTAGACTGGAACAGTTATGTTTGGAAATATGTTGGCGAGGGGGTATCGGTACGGTAACATAACAGCGGGCGGAAGGCAACAGAAAACCACCGTCTATTTATTTAGTCTCAGGTAAAAAATCATCAATAGCTGAAAACTCAAATGAAATGGCCGTCAGTTCCCGACAGCCTTTAAATACGCAGAAGGTGCGATCAGCGGATCAGCTCAGAAAAGGATTGCAACTTGGAACGTCAGAGGTTTGTGCAAAGCAGGAAAAATGGAAAAATAAACAATAGATATTATTGGTGTAAGTAAATTAAAATGGAAAGGAAAAGAAGTGTCCTACAGATAATGGTAGAATGTATTACTATGGAAATGAAATTGCACACTAGTACTGAGTCGTGATGCTGGTTAATCAAAAAATACAGAAGTTTGTCATCAACGTTCTCCCATTGTCAGATAGAGTCATTATGGTACAAATAGCAGTACATCCGCTTAATATTAATGTGATACAACTGCAGTTAAAGACAATAACGTGATAGAAAATTTTTATAAACAACTGAAATCAGTAGATAAAAAGTACAAAGGGACACGAACTGACGGTAGTGATGGGAGATACGAACGCAAATACAGGTAGAGACAAATATAAAGACATTGTAAGGGAGTGTGGCTTAAGAACGCGTCGATATACTCTTACAATTATGTTAATAGGAACAGTTTGTAATTAGTAACACTTATTTTAAATTACCTCCTTGGAGAATCTACACGTAAACAAGCAATTTAGAAACAGCATATACGCCGTAAAAACATATCCGGAACTGATGTTGGTTCAGATTATAACCCGGTGGTTGCAAAGTTTAAAACAAGATTAAAAACCCTTAAAAAGAAAACTAACCATATTCAAATTGACAGAAGAAATCTCCAAGATTAAAATATAGAAAGAGATAAAACAAAGGCTAGAAAATGACATTTCAGATGAAATGAAGAATATAAACGGTAACGACGTAAATAAAATTTGGAATGCCCTGAAAAACCAATCAAAAATATAACAATAGAAAAACTAAAATCATAAATAATAAATATAAGAAAATATAATAAGCAAAGAAGAAAATGAAAAGATATATATATATATATATATATAGTATATAATATATATATATATATATATATATATATATATATATACAGCAGTTATATAGCGACAACAGAAATCCACATCATAATTATAGAGACGCGAGTTCCGGATCACACATAACAACGGAGGTGGTTATATATGCAATTAAAAAATCAAAAAGTGGCAAGACTACAGGGCCAGATGAAATAAATGCTGAAATGATAAAACCGCTTGACAACATATGAATAAAGGTCCTAACGAAGCTATTTAACATAATATATGACACAGGAGATATACCAAATGAAAACAACAAATCCTAAAAAATGTAACGATTTTCGAACCATAAGCTTACTTAGTCACACATTAGAAATATTCTTAAAAGTAATCCACAACAGGATATATAAAAAATCTAAAACAGTCCTTAGCGAATCCCAGTTTGGATTTAGGAATGGTGTACGCACCAGGAAAGCGCTCTTTAGCCTATAGATTCTAGTCGAACGATGCAGAGATACGAATGTCGACGTGTTTGCTTGTTTTGACGATTATGAAAAGGCACTCAACCGTGTACAACACGAAAAGCTCATGGAAATTCTAACCAACGTTGGCTTGGATAATAAGGACATATGCAGAATCATGAATCTTTATTGGAACCAAACAGCGTAAGATATGAGGAAGAACAAACGGAACATTAAAATAATTCTAGGGGTGCGGCAGAGCTGTTATTATTTAATATCTACTCTGAAGCGATATTTAAAGAGGCATTGGAAAATAGACAGGAGAGGATTACCATAAATGGAATAAGACTGAACAACCTGCGATATGCAGATGACACCGTCCCACTAGCAGAAAATGAGACCGATTTACAAACTCTCATTAGTAATGTACATAACTCTAGTAATCGCTTTGGTTTAAACATAAACAAACAAAAAACTAAAATTATGGTAATAAGCAAGACGAATAATGTGCTAGGTAATAGTTTAATCGACGGAAAACGGCTGGAACAAGTGGAAAAGTATATATACTTGGGATGCAGTGTCAATGAGAAGTGGGATCACAGAGTAGAAATCAAGAGTCAAATAATAACAAACCAGAGCATTTTAAAACTAAAAAATTTACAACTTTGCATGAGAAGGGTCCGATGTTATCTTCTACCTGGATGTGGATGTGCTACCCCATACTTAAAATATCTTTGGTTGACAGAATACGAAACAAAACAGTTTTACAAATAATGGAGAATGACAGAGAAATTTTAAATACAATAAAGAAAAAAATTTAAATATTTAGGACCCATAATGGGAAATCAAAAGTACCAGTTGCTTCAATTAATAATCAAAAGAAAAATTAAATGTAGAGGAAACGCTGGGAGAAGACGAATATCCTGGTTTAAGAATTTACGAACTTTCCCAGCGGGGTTGCTAGATCCCCAACTGGGTGCCTCCCCGGGTGACGGATAGGGGAATGCCCACCAGATATGATGGGTACCGGAGAAATAAAATACCCGGGGCGGACCAAAACTAGCGTAGGTGACAGGTGGCAACTTTCAAATAATGGATTTAATGGCTCCTAGATAACCATGAGGGGAACCAGAGATGGTGATAACCGATCGACTGCCGGTATAAGTGGTCACACTTTTGCATGGTCAACAGTTTCGGGTGGAAGAACCACCAGAGATAGGGCACTCTTTTGCCCTCAGGTTGAAAACACAGACCTTAAAGACGGAGGAACCAAATTGATGGTCAACGGCGTAAGAATGCAGAAGGTAAGTGGAAACCACTGCATTAAAAATCTAAAAAGATATCCTTAGTAAAATTATCATCATCATTATCAATATGACAACGTTCAGAGCTAAATCTAAATCCGGAGTTTCAAGTTCCCCAATCGGATCTCCGGGGGGAACAGTTGTGAGCAGAGTTATAAAGTTCTCAACAAATAATATAAAGATCGGGACGTGGAATGTAAACAGTTTACTGGCACCAGGCAAACTGCACAATACTGTAATAGAAATGGATAGACTGAAGATAGACATCCTTGGTCTAAGTGATGTTACATGGTCAGGAAATGGTAAACGTACAACAAGCAATGGTATAATGTACTACTCGGGAAATGATGGCCCTCAGCACAGATACGGAGTTGGAATAATATTAAACAAGAAAGCAGCAACGGCAGTCACAACCTTCATAACACTCTCAGACAGAGTAATAATGTTACAGTTGAAAACAAACAACGGTAATATGAATATCATCCAAATTTACGAGCCAACTGCCGATAAGGAAGACGAAGAATGCGAAGAATTTTATGCACAAATAGAAGAAATCTACAGAAGCATTAAGCGAAAAGATATTACAATCGTGTTGGGTGATTTTAATGCGAAAGTTGGAAATGCGAAAGTAGAAAGATGTACCGGTGGTTTTGGGCTAGGAGATCGCAATGATAGAGGAGACCGTATGATACAATTCTGACAGGACAAAGATCTAATAGTCGCAAACACGCTTTTTAAACTTCCAGCTCGCAGGCTGTATACATGGAAGTCTCCAGCTGATAAGCCAGGGAAAACAGTAAGAAATCAAATAGACTACATTCTTTGTAATAATCGCTATAGAAATTCCATTAAGTATGCGAAAACATATCCTGGTGCGGACATTCACAGTGACCACAATCCAGTTGTAGCAAAATTACAGTTAGGATGAAGAAGATAATAAGACCCCAGAATGACTATGTAGATACAAGATGTTTAAAGGAACCCAAAATATATAATATAGTTCAACAGAAAATAACAAATGAGATAAAAAATATAAATACGCAAATAGACGAAGTCAATATTGATGAAAAATGGAACAAAATACAAAATGTACTAACATCTGTAACCAAAGAACACCTAGTAAGTAAGAGAATAAAAAAGAAACCTTGGATGGCACAGGATATTTTAGATCTCATGGATCTGAGAAGAAGGAATAAGCTAAATGTACAAAAATATAAAGAAATTCATAAAACAATACAAAGTAAAATAAAAATAGCAAAAGAAAAACACCTGTCTGAACAATGTGAAGAAATTGAACTACTACAAAGTAAGCATGACAACTTCCACATGTACAAAAAGATCAAAGAAGTAACAGGATATAAAAAGAAAGGTAGCGCCAATAATGTCATCAAAGATGCTGATGGACATATACTAACAGATATAAAAGATCAAATAAACAGATGTAAGATATATATCCAAGAACTTTACAATGACGAAAGGCCGGAAAACACCAGTTTAGAAGTAAAGGACGAAAATTTTAAAATTCTAAAATCGGAACTAAATTATGCACTAGAAAACATGAAAACAGGCAAAGTTGCTGGCCCGGACGAGATACCAATAGAAATTGTTAAACTTTGTAACGATGAAACATTAGATGTTATTTTAGACCTTTTTAACACTATTTATGACACTGGGCAAATTCCCAAACAATGGTTGCTATCTACCTTTATTTCAATTCCCAAGAAAATTAACGCAAGAGATTGCTCAGATTACCGAACTATTGCACTTATGGGACATATTTTAAAACTATTCTTGAAAATAATTCATAAAAGAATTTACAAAACATTGGAAGAAGGAATAAGTAACTCCCAGTTTGGTTTCCGCGCAGGTCTTGGAACGCGAGAAGCTCTCTTTGGGGTTAATGTGCTATACCAGCGATGCATGGATATGAACCAAGATGTGTTTACCTGCTTCATAGATTTCGAAAAGGCGTTTGATAAAGTGAAACATGGTAAACTACAAGAACTTTTACTTAAGAAAGGCATAGATAGGAGAGATGTGAGGATAATTAGTAACCTATATTGGGGACAGAGTGCTAACATAAAAGTTGGAACAGAAATAACCGAGGAAATTGAGATACGCCGTGGAGTGAGACAGGGATGCATCCTATCTCCACTTCTTTTTAACATCTACAGCGAAGCCATCTTTAAAGAAGCCTTAGATGAGGAATCTGCGGAATTATTATAAATGGAGAAATAGTTAACAACATGAGATACGCAGATGACACAATCCTCTTAGCAAGCAACCTTACTGACATACAACATCTGCTTGAAAAAGTAAATGATCGCTGTAACCACTACGGCTTAAAATAAATTTTAATAAAACCAAATGGATGGTAGTTACAAAACTCCACACATTCAAGGAAACTTAAGAGTTGCAAATATATTAATAGAACGGGTAAGGAAATACAAATACCTCGGGACGTGGATAGAACAAACAGCTGATCAAACAACGGAGATAAGAACTCGTATAGAAATAGCTAGACCATGCTTTGCAAAATTAAAGAAAGTACTTTGCAACCGAAACATAAACATTGGGCTCAGAATACGAATGCTTCGTTGTTATGTATTTAATATCATGCTCTATGGCGTAGAAGCGTGGACACTTAAGAAAGAGCAAACAAACAAAATACAAGCCTTTGAAATGTGGTGTTACCGCAGAATGTTGCGTATAGCCTGGATTGAAAGAATAACTAACAGAGAAGTTTTGACAAGGATGAACAAGGAATGTGAAATAATAAATACGATAAAAAAGAGGAAACTAGAGTACTTAGGCCATGTAATGAGAAATCCCAAATACGCACTGCTCCAACTCATCATGCAAGGGAAGATAAAGGGTAAAAGAAATGTTGGTAGGCGTAAAATGTCTTGGCTAAAAAATCTCAGAGATTGGTTTAATTGCAGCAGCATTGAACTATTTCGATCGGCCGTCGACAAAATCCGTATAAGAATGATGATAACCAACCTCCGTGAAGGAGAAGGACCATAAGAAGAAGAAGAAGAAGAACTTGGTTTGGAAGGAGTGCGAGATCCTTATTTCGGGCTGCGGTACCGAAAGTGGTAATAACATTCATTGATGGTGGTCAACCTTCGTTAGAAAGACGGTAATTTAAGAAGAATAAACCC